>CM037852.1:202121998-203589776 GCA_021234595.1 Delia radicum
GTACCCCAAAAAAAATTTTTTTAATAAAAATAAATTGAAAATACCTAATGCAGTAAAACCCGATTAAGATAAACTCCGAGGGACCAGAAAAATTTATTAGTTATAATCGAGATTTGTATTTACTGGAGTAAAATTTCTTTTAAATTTTTTATGGCCACAAAATATTAAAAATTTGTATTAACTTTTTAAAATATTCTTTCATTTGATTTCATAAATAGATAGTTTTTAATACATTTGATTTCATAAATATATAGTTTTTAATACATTTGAGAAGGAATTTCTGCGTGATCGGTTTTGAATTTGTTAAAGTTCAAAATAATGTTTGCAAATTTTGTAAAATTTTGGGAAATTCGTATTATAAATGGAAAGTTTTATGAAAATTTGATGTGGGACTATAAAACACAGGTCATCTTAATCGAGGTTTTATCTTAACCCTTTGACGGCGAATGGTTGATATACATATGTCCCATTTTTATTTATTTGTTGTACTACATACCTACAATTTTTAAACCGATTTTTTTGGAATGGACTCATTCTATTTCCTACAGCACACTGATATAATATGGGACATATACATCCCATTCTTCGTATAGAAACTTTAGCAATTTTCGTTTGATTTTATTTGAAAATAAGTTATTTATAGACTTTTATCTTCTGATTGCAAATCTGATCATCCAAATTTTTCTGTCCCATCGAAATTTCGAAATATCGTATAAAAAGGTTATTTTAGAACTAGAGTCAAAACTCGACTTACGACTCCTGCTATTTTAAAAATTTTGACATATTCGTGTTTAGCAAAAACACGAAAAAAACCATTTGCTAAATGACTTAAACAAGATAATAGAAATAAACTCGACACGTCTTTCGCTATTACTTGGGTGAGGCATGTATTCACTAATTTTGACCGTTGAATATATATGTCCCATTAATTGAATATATATGTCCCATTAATTTTTTTCATAGGAGTGGCAAAAAAATATTTTTGATGACACCTTTCTTTAGAAATGTAAAAAAAATAAACCCGAATTCGCAAAAAAAAATTAATTTCCAGCAGTTTAAGTTCGGTTGTGAAAAGGGTAACAGATGTTACATGAAATTATTACCAAAACGTCAGGACGTTAAAATACGAGGATTTATCTAAACCGAGTTTGTCTTAAACAAATTTGTAACGAATTGTAGGAGACTTTTAGAAAGAATCATTAAAAATTTAATAACTTGAATTATTAATAATATTGCAAACATTTTTTTTTTTTAATTTGTTTTAAACAATATTTTTATCAGAACTCTTTTTCGGACCCCTGGAATACTCTTACAGACTAGCATTTGGCAACCTTTAGCACGAGGTTAACGTTTATTTTTTAGTTTAACATAAACTATAGGTCGAAAAGACATAGATTAACTTTTGTGTAACCTTTTCGACATAAACTCTATGGTACTTTTTTTATTGTTTTTATGTTTAAATAACAAAAATTATATGGAAAAACTAACACAAAGTTGAGTTATGTGCGTTTTGTGCAAAATATGTCTTAATTTTGTTTTTTTTTTTTATTGTAATGTTTTATCGATTTTATCCTTATATTTTAGGTCCTCTTTTTGCCTTATATTTTAGGTCCTTTTAAAAAATATATTCCAAAGTAATGATGTTTTGTTTCGTAAAATAAAGCAATTAAATATGAGTTAAATTTTCCTATTTTTTCAAAAGAGAAATTGAATTATAAATTACCTGAATTTTTACAGACAAAAAGTTATTATTTTCTTAACAAAGACTGTTTAATTATCCCCTAGATGAGGAACTCATAAGCAAAATTTAGGCACTACATATCCACGGAATAAGGATTTTTTAACACCTGTTATTAAACGATGTGCAAAACCTGATCATCTCAGGAATAACTGCAGCCATTTTGCTGTTTAAATTAAGGATTTTTTTTATTTAATGTAAAGTCTTTTTTTATCCTGATTTCAGTTATATTATTCTTTTCCATTTATTTTTAATTATTCTTTATATTAAAAATGAAAATTATTCAAGTTCCAGGCCCTACTCTAAATTTCTTTATTAGGATATTGTCCTAACAAATAATCTATAGAGTTTTTGTTTTCAAATTTATCAATTGACCACTTTCAGGAATGTGTTGATAAATCTATCAATTAATAAATTTGAAAACAAAAACTCTATAGATTATTTGTTAGTATTGTTATATTTTAAATTTTGAATTTTTTTTTAGCAAAAAGTTCATTAAAAATTTAATTTTACTACAAAAAGTTTTTTTGCAAATATTTCTTTAACTATAGCTAACTTTGAAATTCTAATGTCATATTCGTCATCTGCGTCCCAGCGTCTATAAGAAAAGATAGGTCTCAACGCCGATGCATCAAATGTAATGTACTAAAATGTATTCTTTTTAGCAACATTAATAACTGCTTATAAAATGAAAGCGCATGAGAAAATTCACACAACAAATCGAGAACGATCTGAAACTTGCACAAAATGTGGTGTAAAGTTTTTTAATAAATCAGCTTTGTATAATCATATGTTGATCCATGCAGAAAATCGTGAAAAGCGACATAAATGTGACTTTTGTGAAAAGGCTTATTATAACCGTGGAGCACTTAATGTCCATAGACGTTTACATTTGGGACAACTAATAAAATGCCCAATATGCTCTAAGGAATATTCTCGCCAAATTGATTTAGAAAAACATAAAGCAAGCATACATTCTGCTAATAATCAAGACAAAAATTATAAAGCTGTAGGTATCTCAAAATTTCTTTCTGAAAATATCCTTAATAATGCCCAAACATTTATTTTAATTTCAGAACAAATATTTTGTGGAATGTAAAGATTGTGGCAAAAGTATTTTATCACATCGATGGAAACATCACTCACTTATTCATTTAAATAAGATGCAAATGAAATGTACGCTTTGTGATAAGCACTTTGCTAGCAAACTATCGTAGGTATCATATCTTATAATATCAATATACATTCATATTAATTTTTATTTTTATTTTTTTTTTTTAATTTTTAGCTGTCACAAACATGTAAGAAAGGCACATAAATACAAAGATAAATTTGCCAATGTCGTCGAATATTACGGAGAGGAATTTAACAAAAAAAAATCACATTTAATGCTATTGCAATTAGAAAATTTAAAACCCATTTTAGAATAGTTTCAAATAAAGTGTTTTTATCAGGGACGTAACAGTTATAACTTTTATTCAAAAAATTGTTAGTTTGTCGAATATTTCTTTTTAAAATATTTTTTAATTTTATTTTACTGGCCCTGTATGATTTATATTTTCAAATCAAAAAAAAAAAAAAAAAAACATTCCAAAAACATGACCTAATAAACTTATATTAGGTAGTGCTAGTAGCCCAGCTGTTTATCTTTCTGTTACCTTTTTTTATGTATGTTGGTCTTCGATATGTCAAATTTGTTCAAATATGTTCAAAATTTTGACATTTCGGTGTTTTAGTATTGTTGTAGTTGTTGTTCTACTAGCACAACCTATATAAATTTATCTTGTACTAGTTTATAAATATAAATCAAATGCTCGGGAACAACTAAATACAGCAGTTCAAGTATCCTGCTATTCTCCATTATTTATTAACTTGGTTTTGCTATTATTTAAACGCAAAATAAATCCTCATTTTACATCAACGTACGGTGCACAATACAGGTTTGTTTTAATTTATATTTTTTTTACAATTTAAAAATGTTATTACTTGATTGTTTCAAAAAAAATCAATTTTTATGAATTATTTTAAAATAAAAATCAAAAATATAACTGGAATTTTATGAGTAAATAAAAAAAATTAAAAAATATTAAATATTTGCAATAATGCATAATTTTGGTTTGCAATATACTTGATTGTGTTAGTGCATTATTTGAAAGTAAAATTTGTTAAACAATTTTTTTGTGATTTTCTCTAATTAATAGTTACTTTTGGTCTCTGGTTCTTATTCGAAAATTATAATCAGTTTTTGTATTCAATAAAGTATTTGTGTTATTCTGAGAGCAATTTAAATTTAAACAAAAAAAAAAAAAACATAAATTAGACTTATTTTATATTTTTGAACAAAGCGTTTATTAATAACCCTGCCTGCAAACAAGCTTTAAAATGAGTCAGAAATGGGCTCAAAATATAAAATTAAAATTTAAAATTTTTGTATGAAAGTGTTTCATTCAAAAGATTATTCTTTTCTCATTCAAAAATTACTCAGAATAGATATTTAAAAAAAAAAATCTACTGTCTCAAAAATCAATATTTTTTTTTGTAGTCCTTTATGAATTGTTTATTGAAATTCAATTACATTTCTGAGTCAATTCCGGACCATTTTTTGAAATTTTCATCAAATTTTTTATGATATGAAAAGCTTTTATTTTCGTTAAAAAAATGAGTAATTTTTGACAACAAAACTTTGAAATTTTTAGGAATAGGGAAACGTTTTATAATGTAAAAACAACCAACTTAGTTTAAAAAATACACGTTCTAGTTAATTGAAGTACACATACAAAATTTAAAATAAAAAAAGTCGTTAAGTTTGTACTTCAGATTTAATATTCCGAAAATGTGTATGCATAATTTATGGGGTTTTTGATGAAATAAATTATTAAAAAAGTCATTAAGTTTGTATATCAGATTAAATATTCTGAAAAAGTTGATGTATGATTTATGGGTTTTTTTATTAAATAAATTATTTTATTTATTTATTATTTTTTTAAATAACCGAGCCCAGAGGGTCATATATGGCTAAAAAAAATAACTACTACACAAGACTACTGTATTATATAAATAAAAAAAAACTATAAATTTAACAATATAATTAAAAAAAGATAATTAATATAAAATAGTATATTATTATAAAAAAATAAAAACTTTATAAGTTAAAAGAAAGAATAGAAAAACCATATATTATATTTAAATGAATAAATTTTAAATTAAACAGTTTTTAAAAGTAACGAAAAAAAAAAAAACATAATAATAGACACAAACGTATATAATACTCCTCATTTATCCTTCTTAAAAAATGTCCCTAATGAATATAGTTGCGTTCAAATATCAGATGTACACTAACAAATTTAATAAATTTGTGAATAAAAAGGTTTAAACATTGTTATAGCAGGCATATTCTCTTAGTTTGGCCCTAAATTCATTGACAGAAAAGTCAAATTTTCTAAGTAATAGGGGCAACGAATTCCAAATTTCAGCTACCCTGTTCTGAAAAGATCGTTGAAGAATTGATGTATTATGTATAGGATACTTCAATTGAGGGTTTCCTAAAGATCTTGAAAATACAAAATGTTCTAGTAAATATTCCGGACATTTAGACCTAAAAACTTTATAAAAATGTATCAACAATCGCGTTTGTATAAAACTTTTAAAACTGCATCCTAGAAAGTCTACTACATAATCTGAAACATGATCGCGATATTTAAGGTTGTACACAAATCGAATAATTCGATTGAAAAGAAGGTTGTATCTACGCATTACCCTACCCTTGACACCTGTAAAAACTTCAGCACAATACAACATATTGGACATCAATAGTGCATGCGCAACGCGCTTTTTTACATAAATTGGTAGATAAAGATTCAAAGAATATAATCGACGTAACGTAAAATTTATAGTATATGTTGATCAAAATTAAGACTTGAGTCAATTAAGACTCCCAGACATTTAATACATTCTACAAACTCAATATTAACACCATTCACCACGATATCAAAATTGACGTCAGACCTAGGAGATTTAAAAATCACTGTCTTAGTTTTCCTAGGATTAATACAAAGATTACAATTAGACATCCAATCTGAGACATCTGACATTATATAATTTATCACCTGCTCCAATACATCAGAAAACTGACGCTCACCAGAAAAAAGAAGCTGAATGTCATCTGCAAAAACAAAAGCCTCGCAAGAAAACCCTTCAACAATACTCATCATATCATTCATATAGAGTAAAAATAGCAAAGGTCCAATCACAGATCCCTGTGGAACACCGCTTGTCACTGTCGACCAATCAGAAACACCACCTACAATGAACATATTGACGTCTTTCTGTCAAATAAGAAAAAATCAGCATACAAGCCGATTGGGAAAATTTAAAGAAATTGCATAGTTTACTAATTAAAATTGTGTGACTAACTCGATCAAAAGCTTTTGATAAATCGAGTGATAACAAAACTCCTATATCATTTTTATCCAAAATTCTTCTAATTGAGTCTGTAAGAACTACTAGTAATGATGATGTGGTTATACCACGGCGAAATCCTGACTGATAAGGGCTAATTAAGCGATTTTTATCCAAATATTCTACCATTTGTTAATTCATAACGTGTTCTACAATTTTGGATAATATAGGAACTATAGATATCGGCCTTAATTTAATATAAACTAAAATCATGTGATAAAATTTTGCAAATTCGATTGACGGAATTTATAATACAGTGCACTCGCGAAAATATGAACACCCCAAAATATGAACATTTTTCTTCTTCCATTGACTACTCTAAAATATGAACAACTTTGTGCCAAAGCTTTAAAACATGAACAGCTTATTTTAGTATTTTTAACGTATTTTTCGCAAAATAACTTTTAAATTTTGTTTCTTTTTCAAAAATTAATTGTTTTTTTTTTATCCAATAAACAATAAATAAAAAATTTAACATAAGAAACTTTTATTTTTATTGGAAAAACGTTTTTAAAGTTAAATTAGATGACATTCGCAAATATGAACAATCTTGCAAAAATGATCTGGTTTGGTTTTAATTAGTTCATATTATCGCGAGTGCACTGTATATGCAAAATAGACAAATTAGTAAAGTTTTCACTTTAGTTGCAATTATAATAAATTGATATGGTGCTTATACTAGTATGATTAATGTAATTTTTTTTTTTAAAGAGAAACAGCACTCAGGAAGTTCTTCCTATTTATTAATGTGCTGCTTTCTTTGGAAAGGTGATGGAGGAGAAATGAAATGTGGGGAAAGTTGAAGGGCTTCAAACATGGTGAAAGACTTAGAATAGTTGTTGCTCGCCACCTAATAGAGAGTTGGCGAACTTATTGAAGATTTTTGGTTCATAGCCCTGATTCATTATTTTTCTGGGAACACCGAATTCGCTTTGTGTACGTATACACCAAATACGCAGCGTATTATGAATACCCCCATTATATTTTTTATATGAAGGAATAATTTTTTTAAAAAATAATCGTCTTATTAAAGAAAAAAAAGCGAATTATATTTAACAATTGAAGGGCTTATTGTAAAAACTTGATGAGCCACAATTATTATTTTATGTGTTTTCGCTGTTTTCCAGAATTCCATTGATTAATATTTGATAGACGTCTTGCTTAAACAATAACTACAATTACCCGGATTGTAAATGTCCTGCGAAATTCATATTTTTTATGCATTTTTTAGCTTTTAAAAGGCGAAAACAAACTAAAAATAAAATGTGGCTTATCATGTTTTTGCAATAGAGCAATTCCATATGAAAACGATCAAAATTGGCAAATTTTTTGGACGACCCCTCTCCGATTTTAAAATAAATAGTCTCAATCGATTGCCCAGCAAAAAATAATGTACCTACATATTATTTTCGTTTATTTAACCTTATTTCTTATTTTTGAATTTTTTAATTATTTGAGCTAAGGTTTGTTTTTTTTTTTTTTTTTTTTTTTATATAACAGTTTTTTATTTTCGATATTTCGCTACTCCTTTGTGTAGCATCTTCAGGAAAATTAATAAATTAATAAATTTTCAAAAAATTTTAAAGTTTGAAAAATTTTTTTGAAAGTTTGAAAACATATTTAAAATACTTGACAAATATTTCTAAAACAAAAAATATAAATAATTAACACTTAAAAAATCTATTATGTAATATTTGTTATAAATTAATGTAGTATGTGTTATTTCTTTTGTAATAAATATTTATAATTCTGAGCTAAATTTTCAACATCTATCTTAAAATTAATTCTATTTGTTAGTGGTGTATTAATTATCTGTAACATTTCTAATAAATAACGACGTTTGTAATTTTGTTCTGTATTTAAAATTGAAACATTTTCAAAGTCTGGATAGTGATTATATCTTGAACAATGAGAAGATAATGCTGTTTTTTGTGAATTAATATTCCTATATTTCTGAAATTAGACATGGCAAATATAGTGTATAAAATACCATGTAGTGGAAATACTGCAGAGAATTGTGATAAAGTATATATAGGTACAACGAAAAATAAATTGAGAACTGGATTAGCTGGACATAGATCAGATCAGAAATATAGGAATATTAATTCACAAAAAACAGCATTATCTTCTCATTGTTCAAGATATAATCACTATCCAGACTTTGAAAATGTTTCAATTTTAAATACAGAACAAAATTACAAACGTCGTTATTTATTAGAAATGTTACAGATAATTAATACACCACTAACAAATAGAATTAATTTTAAGATAGATGTTGAAAATTTAGCTCAGAATTATAAATATTTATTACAAAAGAAATAACACATACTACATTAATTTATAACAAATATTACATAATAGATTTTTTAAGTGTTAATTATTTATATTTTTTGTTTAGAAATATTTGTCAAGTATTTTAAATATGTTTTCAAACTTTCAAAAAAATTTTTCAAACTTTAAAATTTTTTGAAAATTTATTATTTTATTAATTTTCCTGAAGATGCTACACAAAGGAGTAGCGAAATATCGAAAATAAAAAACTGTTATATAAAAAAAAAAAAAAAAACAAACCTTAGCTGAAATAATTAAAAAATTCAAAAGTACCTACATATTTTTTTTTTTTTTATAGTGACTGGTTTAGTGGTGGTGTGCACCACTGTCATGTGACAAAATTGAAGAATTCTTCTTAAGGCACCTCATTGAAAGTTGTTTTAAAAACTACTAAAGCGATCGCAACGAGTGATAGCTCGTTGGAAAGTTATTGAATCAGGCTTTAATTGAAAAATAAAATTTTGCTTATTTTTCTCAGAAATTTACCTTTTTTCCCATGAAAATTAAATTTTCCGATTTTCCACAGAAGCTCCTAAATTTTCCGGCTAATTTTATTTTTTTTGGATTTCTCATAATTTTTGCTTTAAGAATCAGCAATAAAAAAATGGGCCCCGACTCCTTGTTTGGACAGGAGAAGAGCATTTAAGAGACCACCTTGTTCTCATTGTTTTTATATTTTTTATAATTGAATTATTTTTAATTATTTAACAAGAAAAATTAGGAAAATTTTATTTTTCAATTAAATCCTGATTCAATACCTTTCCAACGAGCTATCACTCGTTACGATCGCTTTAGTAGTTTTTTTTTAAAACAACTTTCAATGAGGTCCCTTATGAAGAATTCTTCAATTAAAACAACTTTCAATGAGGTCCCTTATGAAGAATTCTTCAATTTTGTCACATGACAGTGGTGCACACCACCACTAAACCAGTCACTATAAAAAAAAAAAAATATGTAGGTACATTATTTTTTGCTGGGCAATCGATTGAGACTATTTATTTTAAAATCGGAGAGGGGTCAGCGAAATGCAACGGAAGCTTGACCTAATTAGCTCATATCCTGACACAGTTGGTCTTAAAATAAACTCATCTAAAACAAAATCGCTACGTCTAAACACCGATAACACTCGTCAATTTAAACTTTCTGATCAAGATTTAGATGATGTAAAGGAACATCTCTACTTAGGCTCTATAATTGATAAATCTGGAGGTAGGGCTGCCGACATCCAATTCCGACTGAATAAAGCTCGACAAACTTTTGGTTCGCTCGGCAAAGTTTGGTCATCCTCAAATATATCCATAAGAACGAAAGTAAACATCTTTAATTCAAATGTAAAATCAACCTTGTTATATGGATACGAGACCTGGAACCTGCCAATAAAAGAATCTAAGAAAATACAGTCGTTTGTAAATAGATGTCTTCGACGTATCCTGAAGGTGTTCTGGCCGAATATCATCAGCAACGAAGAACTGTGGTATATAACTCAACAACCACAAATCGCTGAAACCATAAAAATCCGAAAATACAGATGGCTCGGTCACACTTTCCGTAAACCACAAAATGACATCACAAGGAAGGTGCTTGAGTTCAACCCCCAGGGTAGTAGAAGAATTGGTCGTCCGAGCAACACCTGGAGACGAAATACGCTAAGGGAAATTCAAGATGCAGGGTATTCCTGGAACCAAATCAAACACAAAGCCGAAGACAGAGCGGAATGGAAAAAATTTGTTGTGGCCCTATGTTCCTCCTAGGAATTTAAAGGATTATATATATATATATATTTCAGACTTTAAATAATTTATACAATACAAACAAATATTTTATCAATACAAATTTATCAAAAAATTTCAATAATGTTGTAGACACTTTGCGGTCAATTATGGTATCATTATTAATCGTCCCTTTTGCATTTTTTTTTAAGGGAACAATGAATCTAAAAAAAAAACATTTTAATTACTAATGTAATGTAAGGTGAAATCGATATTTTTTGATGCAGTAATTTTAGTAGTTTAGTATACAACTACCAAAACTGTAATTTTGCAGTAAACAGTTTTTGTTAGTTATTTAGAAACAGAAGAGAAAAAGTCGATTTGCTCTACAAAAGAGTGTTTTAGGCGCCTATAACATGCATAACAAATTTTAAATATGCACTAAAAATTAAAAAAATATGCACTTAAATTTTTTTTAATTAATTATTTTCATGTTTATAAACAATTTTAAGTTAATTTGTATTGTTTTACATATACATTTACATTCTCGCACAAAATTTTAATTTTTAATATTGAAAAATATTCATTTAAAAAGCCATTAGCCACCCGTAATCCTAGTTTGCCTATAAAATTTAGAATATGTACTTAAAAGGGACTTGAGCAGCTGGGATCTCTTTAGTCTATATGATCGATGGTCAAATATATAAAAGTGATTTTTCACGAATAACTAAGAACAAATTCAGTAAAAATATGCAATAAAAAATGCATTTAAAGCAAAATAAGCAAATGCAAAAATATGCACTAACAAATCGATGCAATTTTAACGCAAACTCTTTGATTTGCAAAGATAATTTTCCCTGTTCTCAGACTTAAGGAAAAAAACATACATGTGCACAAGCTAACAATTTTTTAAAGTTTGTGTATTATTATAGGAAAAAATTGCATTGAAAAAATACTCGTATCAAAAAAATTACTAAATATTGCTTTTTTAATAGCAGCCTAAGACATGCATCCGACCGGCTTAAATTTATATTACGGTCACGATATAAACTTCGAACTTTCTATTTTTAATGTCGGCGAAAACCGTTAAAATTATTGCACCAACTGAGTTTAAATTGTATTTCAAATATAAGCTATCTTTAAAATTGTGCAAAATTGAAGGGCTTATAGTAAAAACAAATTATATTGCTTGTATTTGTTAAAATAACCAAATATAAATTGACATAATCATAACACTGGAGCAGTTTAAAAATAACATAGAAAAATAATAATCTTTAAGTTATGCAAATTTTTCAGGGACGTAACAGTTATAACTTTTATTGAACAAATTTACTTTATGTTTTATATATTTGTATTTTAAACTTTTCAGGGACCGAAAGTAACAGTTATTTTCAAATTTTTAAACAAAAAAAGCAATTAGAAGTAAATGTCGGAAAAGTATACCATTTTGATCCTTTTGAACTAGTCTATAATAAAATGCATTGCTTTTTAAAATTTTGATTTTTATTTTTTTTAGCAAAAATAAAAGTTTTTTTTTATTTATATTTTTTGAGCAAAAATAAAAAATATTTTTTGATTTTTATTTTTTCGGGCAAAAATAAAAGTTATTTTTTGATTTTTGTTTTTTCGGGCAAAAATAAAAGTTATTTTTTGGTTTTTATTTTTTCGGGCAAAAGTAAAAGTTATTTTTTGATTTTTATGTTTTCGAGCAAAAATAAAAGTTATTTTTGATATTTATTTCAATTTCTCGAGTTGAAATTCCATAAGTTATAAATTTTTATTTTTGTAACGAATAAATAACAAATAACGCAGTTATATTATATATATATAATATATAAATATATACATATAATATATAAATTTTATGGTTGCCTTTTGTAATATTTTCGAGTTTTATAATCAGTAAAATTTATTTTTAATATGACGATTTTTTTGAAGAATTCTTGCTTCACTGCTCGTACAAATAGAGATGTTTGTCTTGTAGTTAGATACTTAAAAAATGTATAAAAATATATATTAATACAGTTATCACAAAAAATAACATTGCAAAATATTTGCTGTATATCTATCATCACTGAAAAATCATAATAACAAAGCTAATAACTTTTATTTTTGGTAAAAAAAAAAAAAATAAAACCAAAAAATTACTTTTATACTTGCTCGAAAAAATAAAAATCAAAAAATAACTTTTATTTTTACTCGAAAAAATAAAAATCAAAAAATAACTTTTATTTTTGCTCGAAAAAATCAAAATCAAAAAATAACTTTTATCATCTGACTTTTATGAAAAAATGAATAATTTTTACGGTCCCTGAAACTTTTAAATGTTTGTCTACCTGGCCCTGTTTAATTTTTATTTAAAATTTAAACAAAAAAAAACTTTCAAAACAATAAATTTTTTATTTTGTTTTCAAAAAAAATAACAATAATAAAAAACAATAAAAAAAATAAAACATTTAAATAAACCTTGAAATAAATCGCAAAATATAGCAGACATCTAGCAATTCATTTTAGTAATAAATCAAAATCAAACAATATTAATTATATATTTTTTTTTAAATTAACATAAAGTTATTAGAGTAGAATCTCAGAAATTAGAACCACTTTGTACATCGGGCAATTCTAATTTCTGAAAAGTTCTAATTTCTGGACATTTTTTTTACAGGAAATTATAATAAAACTATTTATGTAAGCTTTATTTAAACACAAAACAATTTTTATTTAATAATATTTAATTAATTGAACATATTAAATTAATAGAAAAACTTTAAAATTTTAATTTTGTACAAGCATATCAAATCTCACATGCATATGACCGAATTGTACCCACCACGAATAACTCGGGGATTCCCGTTTTATTTTTACTTCTATGCAGTGTTACCATATTGCCAGTTTTAACTGTTTTTTTCCAGTTTTTTAGGATGCGTAACAGTTTTCCAGTTTTTCATGAAAAAAACAGTTTTTGTTTAATTTCAGCCTTTTTTTCAGTTTTTCCAGTTTTCAACAGTTTACCTGCTCGATTTACTTTTTTTTAATTGAATTTATAAATTTAATACAAAAGTTGCACAAAATGTTTCAATAAAAAATAATACTACGCATTGAATGCAACTCTGTAGTAAGTTTTAACACCCTTTTTAGCATATGTTTGTGTTGAAATTTTGTGCAATCAAACGAAATGTAAATCAAATTTAATCAAAAAATGTATAACTGATATTTTTATGTATTTAAGTATTTAAGTAAGATCTCAAAATGTGATGAATTATTTTGTTTTTTTTTATGGTTTTGTAGTTATTTTTTGCTATATGTTAAATAATTAATATAAATATAAATGTTTTTTTATATTATATTTTTTTTACTTTAAACAAGTACACGGAAAAAAACATATTAGGCTTATTGTTACTTAAAATGTAGTTTTATAACAGAGCACAACTTGTGATCTGTAATAACATAAATTTGAAAATAATTTTTTTATAGTATAAGTAAAAGTTAGTCTACAACAAAAAATATTTTTTTCTGTGTATATAAAATGCTTAATGTTATGTGTTTAATGTTTTTTATGTTGTTTGGCGTTTAAATAAAATGCAATTGAATTCAAAATGCACATATTAACTGTTTTTTCTACTGTTCTTTATTTAAAAAAAAAAACAGTTTTTTTTACAGTTTTTTGAAAAAAATACATGGCAACACTGCTTCTATGAGCAAAAAAATAATTTGTAGTGAAAATACAAAACAAAATGAAAAAAATTTAAAGAAATTAGAACCACAGGTTCTAATTTCAGAGCGTACAATACATTAGAGCGTTCAATACATTGCAAAATAATAATTTGTAGTGAAAATACAAAACAAAATAAAAAAACTTCCAGAAATTAGAACCACAGGTTCTAATTTCAGAGCGTACAATACATTGGAATTGCCGGTTCTAATATCTGGACGTTTCTAATTTGTTAGAGTTCTAATTTGTGAGATTCTACTGTATTTAGAAAAAGCAATAAATAACAGAAATTATGAGATCACGAAATAAAAATCTAAAAATTAAAGTTTTTGCGAAACAGTCTAATTTTTTACTTTTAATGTTATTTTAACATTAGAGCAACTGCAAAATTATATTTTTCTATCTACATATTTTTCGTGACTTTAAAAAAGAAAGTAACAGTTTTTTTAGATCTCTGAAAACATATGAAAACATTTTTTACACTAAAAAATTATTGCAACATGTTGATAAAAAATTGTTGCTTAAAACACTAACTTTTATTTAGCTTATATTATTATTAAAAATTGTGTGAGATTTTATTTGTTCGGTTTTAGATCATGACAAATTTTTCTCTAAATTAACAGAAAAATTATAATTTTTATATGATAATTTACATTGACTATTAGAAAAAAACACAGAAAAAGTTATTAGACACTAGCATGAATGGAATGCATTTTCTGACCCACTACGGTCTTCATCAACATTATTCGTGCTATTTAGTGTTAATCGTAAATATCTTCTATTTAACTCACACGTTAAAGGAATTGGTTCACTATTATTAAAAATTCATATATTTTAATTTTATCTTGGTAATTTTATCATTATTCTTTGAAATAATTAAAAATTTTATTAAATTATTATTTAAAAACTTGATAAAAAGTAATTAAAACTTTTAAATTTCTGCAACATGTTGAGCGACACTGAGTAGTATGGAAACCCACACTTATTAGAAAAATATTCTCTCGGTTACATTATGTCGTAGGGCGTAGGGGAAACATATTTTTAATTATTCGATATGCAGATACTTTTTCAAAATAATTCAAATTTGTTCAAAAAAAAAACATTTCTACCTTTTTCCAAGAAATAAAGATATTTTGAAATACAATATTTCCAAGTGAACATGTTTGTCTTTTAATTTGTCATTTTAATCGATGAATTTAAAGAGGAAAGCATATTAAATAATATTGCAGTAGAATCTCACAAATTAGAACCGGCCATTTCAAAGTACTGTACGCTCTGAAATTAGAACATGTGGTTCTAATTTATGGAAGTTTTTTTTATTTTGTATTTTCGCTACTAATTATTTTTTTGCTCATTGAAGTAAAAATAAAACCTGGAATCCCTGAGTTATTCGTGGTGAGTACAATTCGGTCATATGCATGTGAAATTTGATATGCTTGTGCAAAATTAAATACCTAAAGTTTTTCTATGAATTTAATATGTTTAATTAATTAAATATTATTGAATAAAAATTGTTTTGTGTTAAAATAAAGCTTACATAACCAGAAATTAGAACTTTTTAGAAATTAGAACTGCCCGATGTACAAAGTGCTTCTAATTTCTGAGATTCTACTGTATGTATATGAAAGTTGTTTAAAAAAATGTTAAATTTATGAATGAAAATGCCAAATAAGAATCATTCTTTGGCAATAAAATTGGGTTTAATTACATTAAAAATCCATAGAATAAAAATCACCTTTCGATGAAAAGTACCAGCTAATATGAATTACCACTTTTCTATCGGTTTTATAGTATTTGTTTTACAACTACAGGCAGTTTTGGATCTTATCTAAAAAATAAAATTAACTCATTAACGGCACGTCATAGATCCGCTAGAGTTTTTTTCGACCAAACTTTGCAAATATATAGAACCATGCTTTATTAAGAAATGTTAGTAACTTTTTTGCAGTCAAGCGACATTTAGTGAAAATACTAGCAACCAAAATTAAAACTTTGACACGATATAAATCCTAGACGGTTGAAAATATTTTGAACATTTAAATTTTGTATAATTTCATGGTCAATTTTTCGCATCATCATCATAATTTTCAAAATAATAAAAGATTAGGCTTTTTATATTTTTAAATAATTTTTGAAAAAGGTAAAAAATTTATTATTTAAAATAATTATTTGGCAGGTTCGGATAACAATATTCCAAAAATAATTATTCCCGCTTGTAGTCAAAGTGTTGAATAGTTTTTGATAGAAGGTGGCAAAAGAATTGAACTCGCAGTGGTTTTTATGAAACGAATAATTTTATTGTATTTTAAATAGGTAGTGAAAAAATATTTCCAATATTTTTTCAATTTACAAATTGGTTTCTATGATTTGATTATTTTAAATAAAGTACAAGTCTGTTCGATTACTTTTCCAGTAAAAATTACTTAGTGACAATATTACAGAGAGTAAAATCAATTTTATTAAAATGTACAAAAACATTTTTATATTGCTTAGAAGTGTACTCTGGAGCTTTAGGTTATGTGATGAAGATGCTAAGATTGGCTTTTAATCGTGTCATGAGATATTTATACTCTCTTAGATTGCGTCATCACATTTCGTCTTATGTTTTAAAATTTTTGGGATGTTCGTTCGATAATTTTGTTCAAATTAGGTGTATTTTACATTTTTTTAAAATATATAAATTGCAAACCCCGAAATTTTTGTATAATTTTTTTAAATTTGGTAGATCTACTAGGAATAGACAATTGGTTATTCCGAAACTTACACCACTTTTGGGGCAATCTTTTTTTGTTAGAGTTGCCCGTGAGTATAACAAATTACCACTTACTTTAAAATCGTTCGAATTTTCTATTAATACGTATAGGAAGAAAATTTTTCTATTATTTTCACAAGACACTTAATTTTTTTAGGTTTGGGGGTTTTTGTTTTTAACTAAGGCTTGTTCATGTTTTTTTTCGTAACATTGGGGACTTAATAAATAAATAAACTATTATCGCTCCTTTTTTTTATATTTCTTGTTTATTTTTAATAATATTGTATTTTAATTATTATCTCTTTCTTATTATTTTATTTATGTATATCAAATTTTATTGTTTACTTTGTATAATTTAGTAGAAATTTGTAACCGATTATTTCCTTCAGGCTAGGTTATTGAAATGAATAAATGAATTAAATTAAAAAAGTAAAATAGATTAAGGAGCTGATTAGCAATACCAAATATTAAAAAAAATCAACTGGTCATTATTAAAAGAATAAAAATTAATTGAAAATGACTAATACGTTCATATTGAACACCAAAATACGTATTTCCGCTTTTTCTAGTTTTCGACAGTCAAATTCCATACAAAATTTAAATCGAAAACTTGAAAAAAACGAAAATATGTACTTTGGGATTGCATATAAACGTAGTATTAAATTAACATTTTAAAGGTTTTTAAATCACTTATTTATTTTTACTGGGGGTTTATTATGTTATTCGATTCTAACAGAATTTTTTAGATTGAAAATAAAGTAATAAAAAGTACTTTGTAATTGATAAAAATGATAAAAAAAAAACGTGTATACAATGATCTAGTAAAGTAAAAATGACCAAAAAGTAAAAAAGTTGGACTTTTAGGTACGAATATAATTTTACAAAATTTTTAAAATGTCCGAATTGGAAAAAAAATTTCGAATCGAATTACATTTAGTCATTTGTTGTCTTCTCTGTTAATAATACAATAATTTTAAAGCATTAACCAACAATAATTTTAAAGCATTAACAAACAATAATTTTAAAGCATTATCTAAAAAAAATCAAAAAAAAACTTAATTTTTTAATAATTCAAAAATAAGGTTTAAGGTTAACTTTTTGTTTAAAAATATATAAAATAAGTGTTTTTTATGTTTTATTTTTTAATCCTAAAAGTTAGGGTATCTGAATAAAACAATTACACACTTTATTGAGTACAAAAATTGATTATAATTTCCAAATAAAAACATTTCATTTTAAACTATTGCAAAATAGGTTTTACACTTTCTAATTGTGATAGCATTAAATGAGAAGTTCGCTTGTCAACTTCATCACCATAATATTCAACGACTTTGGCAAATTCATCTTTGTATTTATGTACATTTCTTACATGTTTGTGACAGCTAAAAAATTAAAAAAAAAAAAAAATAAATAAATTATTAAATGAATTTCTATTGATATATAACATATAATACATACGATCGTTTGCTAGCAAAGTGCTTATCACAAAGCGTACATCTCATTTGCGTCTTGTTTGAATGAAGAAGTGAATGGTGCTTCCAACGATGTGATAAAATACTTTTGCCACAATCTTTACATTCCACAAAATATTTATTCTAAAATTAAAAAAAATATTTCAACATTAATAACCATATTTTTAAATAATTTTTTAGATACCTACAACGTTATAATTTTTATTTTGAATATTAGCAGAATGTGTTCTTGCTTTATGTTTCTCCAAATCAACTTGGCGATAAAATTCCTTCGAACATATTGGGCATGGTATTAGTTGTCCCAAATGTAAACGTCTATGGACATTAAGTCCTCCACGGTTATAATAAGCCTTTTCACAAAATTCACATTTATATCGCTTTTCACGGTTTTCTTCATGGATCAACATGTGATTATACAAAGCTATTTTATTAAACAACTTTACACCACATTTTGAACAAGTTACAGAACGTTCTCTATGTTCTTTGTGCGTTTGCTCATGCCTTTTCATATGCTGTGCAATTATTAATCTTGCTAAAAAGAACACATTTTGTACAATATTTTAGTAAATTTTAGGGTATTCAAATTACTCGGGGTTGGTTTTGTTCGAGTAAACGAGTAACTCGTTTTTGAGGTTTTAAGCTTATTCGATTAATTGAGTAAGATTTTTAAATTATTCGAGTAACTCGAATAATTTTAATAGCTTTATTTCATTAATTTTTAATTGACAATTCATAATAAGACACAAAATAAATACAACAGGAGTTTTGAAATGTATTTTGATAAAATACATTTTATTTCGTATAAAGTTCGTCTTTAAGAAAACATTAGGGATATAACTTTTAGCATTTTTTTCTTCAAATATTAAAAATAATATGCCATATGGCCTGGAAAATATAAAGTAAAAATCACATAAATTTTGAGATTAACTTGAATATATTCGAATGAAAGAAAAGAGTGAACGGTCCAATAGGAGCTGTAACACTAAAAAATTATGTGAATTAAGTACAATTCGAATCTTGTAAATAAATTTAACACAATCTAATAGCTTTGCGATATTTTATTTTTTGTTGAATATTTAGATACTTACAAATTTCGCTTAATTTCTGGAAATCGGACCTTTTGGAATTATCTAGTTTCGACTTTCATTTGAGTATAATAAGTGGTACAGACACTTATTTGTTCAAGGATAATTAAAAAAAAAAAAAAAATTCTTAGAAATTCCTAGCCCTACTACACAAATATAATATATAAATTAAAACGGTACTGACACATTGCTTTATATTTTATACTACGTTCATATTGAACCCCAAAATACGTATTTTGGTTTTTCTTCAAGTTTTCGATCTAAAATTCGTTTGGAATTCAAAAATCGATAACTTGAAAAACGAATATACGTATTTTGGGGCTCAGTGTGAATTATGTATTTGTTTTTAAAAAAAAATTTCCCTTTAAAAAATACGAAGCAATTTAGGTTTGTTTTTATAGAATATAAACTCAAATGTATCATATTTTGATTTACTCGATTAACTTGATTAATCGTCAAAAGTTTTTCCGAGTTATCGAATAATTGTTTGCTTAAAATACATCGATTAATCGAGTAACTTTCAACCAATTGAATACCCTAGTGAATTTACATATGTTCAAATAGATTTTAAACTTACGACAATATGCACACATGATCTTTCTGTCTCTAAGCAAAACAGGTTTTTCCGCTGATGAATATTGTGGAACATCGAAAATCTCTTCTTTGGTATGTGGAATATCAATGATCACTTCTACATCTTCTGGAAAATTTTCATGTTTTTCTAATTTGATTTTTTTATTTTTGGCTGTTTTGTTAACACGATCCTTTTTCAAGTTCTTGGAAATTTCCCTTGAAGATGTTTTATCTACTATTTCTTTTTCAACGTCTTTAGGGATTCCTAATAAGGCACCAACAAAAGATAATTGCATCATATCTTTGTTGTCATCATCATTTATTAACGATTGTGTTGGTTTTTGTAAAATTAATGTTTCAAATTCTGCTGTATCATCAGTTCGATTATTTATATAAATTTTATCTTCAATTTCGCTTGGCTTGCAAAATGTGCCAAATGTTTGTTGCAGAATATTATAAGACTCCAGTGCCTTTTGTATTAGAAAATGAAAGCTTTTTAAATCGTAAGAACATGTTTCACACAACATTTGGGAATAATTATCTGCAACTACAAAAACAATCATTGATGAAATGAGTCATCATAAGTCTTGAAATTAGTTCGCGTTACCCACGTTACCCGAAACAACAATTTAAACATAATTCTGACCATAGAAACGTTTAATTTTAAAACTAAAGGCTAAACTCTAGTTTGCGGACATAACTCGGATTAGTTTCACATTTTCACGATTAATAGAAGTTTTAATACTGAGCACAAAAAAAAATTATTTTATGATGGACTTTCAAAGTTTGAACTTTAAATTTTTTGTATCTTCGCCATTTGTAATCTGATCAAAACAAAATACATATCCTTTGAAAGCTAATTAAAACAAATTTCATTTTAAATACAATAATTCAACCAATATACAATTTACATAGAAAAATGCTTGTTACACAGAATAACTTTTCTCAGAGAAGCCGCGCTGGAGGAGAAAACCCCCTAATCATAAAAATTTTGCTCAGCAAAGCCACTAACTTATTTATGGATGAATTCTTATGAATGTTTTAACATATATAAATAAATAACATTTGTAAATTCTAAAAATAAATCGATTAATTGTGCTATTCTAGTAAACTTGTTATACATATATAACAATATTTTCAGCGGCCTGAGAAGCACTGTATGAAAAGTTAAGTTTTCAAAACCTTTTTCTGTTCTTAAAATATTGTTTTTCAAATTTGAAATTAAAAATAAAATTATTAATGTCTCAGTAGCTCAATTGGTAGAGTTTTTATTTACAAAATCTTTTTGTCTTTGCAGACCTTGGTTCGAAACATACTAAGGTTCTGACAATTTGTTATTTTTTTTTAAATTTATTTATTTATTTTAATACACAATTTTAAACCAAGCCCTTGGGGCCAAATATGGCTTATATACAACTCACTAGAAAATACTACTATACAAATATTTAACAATAAATCAATTATTAATATAAACTAAACAACTTTCAGAAACATTAAATAAAATATAACAATATTTTGTTCAGTAAAACATTTTTATAACTTGTAATTAATAAAAAAATAGTACTCAAATTAACTAATATGTTTTATTGCTAAATTATTAAAAATTTTGAAACATTTTTACTAATTCATTTATTTAATTTTTAACTGCGAAATCATTTAAATCAAAAACAAAATGCAGTTTGTTTGCAATCTTTGTTGGAATACAAAAATAACTATAATTTTAATTTGTTTCAGATGTAAATTGATTTTGAAATTCAAAATTCATAATTTTGTAAAAAAAATACATTATTTTTAAATCAATTTGCTTAATTTTAATTGCAAATATTCAATTAATAAATAAAGATTCTTTTTTTTTTTGTGGTATATAACAAATATTGTTACAAAAATAATAAAAAAGTAATAAAAAAAGTGTCACAAAATTAGTGGGTTTCGAACCTAGGACTGTAAAGTTACAACAAAGTTTTATAACAACAAAGCTTCATAAAACTTTATTTTTTATACAGTGCTTCTAGTTAAGAACTCTAAAAATATTGTTAAAGATGACAAGTTTACTAGAATAGCCCCATTAATCATGAGTTGGGCGGCAATGGTTAAGTAGTTCTAATTTAAGCTGCATTTTTATCTACCATTGAAATCCAATTTGAACTAGATTTCAATCACATGGTAGTGTATAAAATGATTAATGGGAACCGATAAACCATTAATGGTAACCGATTTGGATATGGGTAAAGGTAACGCTATTTTCTTTAATTTCGGTAACGGTATTTTAGGGGTTCGATAATGGTTTTTTTAGCGATGACGTCGTTTTAGTTATTTTGGTATCGGTATATTAAGATATTTTTATGAAAATCCTGGGTAGTTTATGATCATACTTTAGAAAAATATATCTATTTTCAGGGATTATTTTAAGTAATCTTATGAGATCTCTTGAGATCTATTTCAATTATTTCGGTAACGGTATTTTAGCGATAACGGTATTTTAGTTAATTCGGTAACTTTATTTTAAGGGTATTGTTATTTCAGTTATATCGGTAACAGTATTTTACGGATAACGGTCTTAATTTGTTTTAAAAAATATTTTTAAAAAAACTTGAACTATGTTTTTTTATACAGTGCTTCTAAGATCTCTAAAAATGTTGTTCTAGATGACAAGTTTACTGGAATAGCCCCATTAAAGGTATTTTAATAAGCCCTCTAATCATACCCATTTGGTTTCGTTCTAATAAAGCATGCCTTAGCTACAAGCATATGCATTAAAGGAAATATCGAAATTTTAGAGGTCTATAACTTGGGAAATATGAGCCACCGACACAAGTTTTTGTTTCTAAACCCATCTATTTTCACACTTATTTTGTTGACACTGGAGTATAATACACCCCAACAACAGTGTGAATTACATGTAATATAAAGTAGGTGTAAGAACGGAAGGTTACATTTCTGAGTTATGTCCATAAACAAAATTAGCTCCTTTTATTAAGGTGGACACAAACTTTCTAGATAAAGAAATATTTTACCGTTATCATCCAATTGAGTATATTTATAATAACAATATTTGTAGGTGGTACCATTGGAATCGTGTATTTCTTCATTCCAATTCAATAGTGGTGGTTGTTCCAAACATATGCGACAGTTGTTTTGATTAGCTTCCAAGTTATCCATTGGTTATAATGGGGAATTAAAATTCCAAAGATAAACAAACTTTTTCGTAGATAGAAATTCACTTAGAATTGATAGCACATGTACTAGTGTTTTAACAATAAGAAAATACTTATAAGTATACGATTCGATTAATTTTGTATTTAATCGGATATTAATCATTTTAAAACCAGCTTTTTATTTATAACCTAATAAAAAACATGTGTTCAAAAAAAATAGTTTATGAAGTGTTTTTTACATTTTAAGAAATATACCCAAGAAACAACTTTACGGACTGTCCGTTACAAACGGATTCATGAATCCGGCATTGACGGTACGAAAACGGACCGGAATTGACGTATCCGTCGAAGCTTGTACGAAAACGGACCATTAACGTGCAGTAAAATTGGATTACTCAAATTTTCGAAAATTATCCGTTTTAACTCCGTTTTGCTGTATCCGTTTCGGTGCCGTTTAACCGGACTACACCGATTTTCATCAGTTAAAACTCCGTTACAACCGTTATCGTTTTTCTTCCGGTATTACCGGAGTGTGTTTTGTTTAAAAAAAATCAAACAGTTTTATTTATTAATAAAATTAAATATTAATAAAATCTATATATATAAAAAGAAGTGTACATTTTGATTGTCACTCCATAACTCGAGAACGGCTTAATAAAATAAAAAATAGCTGAATACGTATTTAAGATTTTTAGTATTAATTTTTTTGGTTATTTTTAAATGTATCACTTTTTTTAACATATACTTGTATTTCAGATGTTTTTGCAATTAAATATAGAGACGCAGATCTCATGAAAATTTTAATGATGAAGATGTTAAACAACACCAGAGATAAAATGAAAAAAAAAAAATCAAAATGTTAAAACCACATCCTTTTATTGATTTTTATTGAATTTTTATGTGGTTTCATATTGTTTTTTAATAATGTAATTGATAATCCATTTTTGTTAATATCTTTATAAATGTAAAAATTTAAAAATAAAACCAAACTTTTGTTTAAAATTAAAAAAAGGAGAAATCATTTAGATAAAATAAATAAAAAAAAAAAAATGGACCATTTAAAAAAAAAACGGTACGAATACGGACCATATTCGGACCGTATACGGTATATTAAAAACGGAGTCCACTCCGGAAGGAAACGGCCCGTTTTAGCGTGCTTTACACTGTTTCAAATCCGTATTCGATGTTCCTTTTATTCCGTTTTCCGGTCCGTATACTGATCCGGAAAACGGTACGGAAACGGACTTCGGATCCGTATATGCTGTACCGAAAACGGCACATAAACGGACCGGATTGTTTGCTGGGTATAATAAACATTTTAATGTTTAAATTTAGTATGTTTTGTGAATCGCAAAATTGTAATTTCCGAAAGATTCCCGGTCGAAAGTGCATGTACAATTTTACTGTATTACGTATTTATGGTCAAAAAAAAGGAGTTTTTAAAAAGTTGTCCCATATACCCTTATTCGAGGGAGGCATAGCAATTTCGAAAGATTCCCGGTCGAAAATGCATGTATAATTTTACTGGATTACATATTTATGGTCAAAAAAAAGGAGTTTTTAAAAAGTTCTTGCATATACCCGTATTCGAGGGAGGCATTGCAATTTTCGGAAGAAAAATGCATGTACAATTTTACTGGATTACGTATTTATGGTCAAAAAAAAGAAGTTTTTAAAAAGTTGTCGCATATACCCATATTCGAGGGAGGCATTCATTCGTATCATTTTTGAAAATAATTATTTTTAAATCAATTGTTTAAAGCTCGTGCATGTTTTTGATAAAGTATTTTGCAAATTAAAAATGTTCCTAAAATAATACACAAATTTTAAAAGTTCTTTAGCTCATTATAGAGAAAAAAAGTTAAATATAAGTTAAATATTGTATAAATAATAAATAAAAATTGTATAAATATTATATAAGTTAAATATTGTATAATGGGTGATTTTAATATGAATATGTTTTGCATTAAGAAGGCTGATGACATTGATAAGAATTCTACATCCCTTATTGATTACTTCCTTATGAGTCCCTTTCTTAGTGTGAGTAGGTCTGGTCAAATGCAGTGTCCAGGTGTATCACACCATTCCTTAATTTTTATTGCTGTCGATAATATATGTCCTATCTGGATTATTATGCCGACAATATATGTCCTATCTGGATTATTATGCCGACAATATATGTCCTATCTGGATTATAATGCTTTGAATATAGAAGCTTTAGAACAAACTTTTCATTCTCTTGATTTTAGCGGAATGTATTCAATGAATAATGTTAATGCTCAATTGTAAATTTTTATGTCTAACCTCCATGTTGTACACTCATTAGTTCCAATCGTGCGACGTAAAATTCGTTTCAGGTCTGATGACTGGTTTAACTCCACTGATATCGTTTATCATATCTCTTTACGAGATTTGTCCTTTAAATATTATCTTCAGAATAGAAGTTTAGAGAATTGGTCCATTTCTTTCGTGCGAAGAGATTTATTAGAGTAGCGAAAAGGCGTGCCTACTCAAGGATGTTTCGCGATCTTAATCCTAGGCAAATGTGGGGCTATTTGAGAGGAAATGGTTGTTTGGAAACTTGTAATCGTTTCACTTATGCTAATCCAGTCGAGGTTAATGATTATTTTGCTTCATGTCAGATAAATGATGTTCGCAATTCTTTGGACTTTTCAGAGGGTACATTTGATAATGGTTTTTCATTTCGTTGTATAGATCAGGAGGAATTATACTACACAGTATTGAAAAGAATTAAATCTAAACTGCAGGTCATGATTTTTTGCATTTAAAATTTATTAAGTTAATTTTTTCATTTCTTTCTTCCCATATTCTTCGTTTAGTCAATTCCGTTATTACGACTTCAGTCATTCCTGGCGATTGGAAGAGAGTTGGTCCTTCTGATTCTTTAGATAATTTACGTCAGATATCGATTCTTCCATTTCTCTCAAAATTAGACGAACATATTATTAAGGAACAAATTATTCAACACCTTGAGGAAAGTTCATTATTCCACAATTCACAGTCAGGTTTTCGGGTAAAGTACTGGTTTCCTTCTTCTTGGTCTAACAGATTCTTATAGAACATTTTTGAATAATGGTAAAAATGTAGTTCTTCTTTCATTGGATTTGTCAAAAGCTTTTGACCGAGTGATACTCTCGAAGCTTGTACACAAGTTGTACAACTTGTTTAATTTTTCCTCACAAGCTTGTCAACTTATAATAAACTTATATTATATTGCGTTGAGGTATTTTCTGGCACCACAGATGGTGAATTTAGTAGGTTTACTAAGATTTTCAATCGAATTAAGATTGGTCCATGTCACCCCGTATATGGTCCAATTTCTTGGGTGCTCTTTTAGTACTTATGTAGGTATGAGGTTCTTGATATTCTTCCACAAGGCGATGGCAAATGGCTTTCCAGACTATATAGTTGACAATTATATTTTATCTCATTCGGAAATAAACCCCCACTTGGTATATCCAATACATCACTCGACTATGTTTGAGCGATCATTTCAGAATATGGAATGATTTACCTATACACTTGAGAAGTTTTAGTTTTTCACCCCAGGTTTTTAGGCAGAAGCTGCAGGATTATGTGGCTGTTCATGATTTGTAATTTTTTGTGTTCGCTATCTTTTTTATCTCTCTCAACTTTTTATTTATTTTTTTAAAAAAGGTAAGTTTTTAATTAAAAAGAAATGTTTTTATTAATATTTATGATAGTTTTAAGTTATGGCTAAAAAGACAAGCATTCCAATTATTTTGCAATTGGACACATCACTACGCTATTTCGGACAAGGAATTTACCAACAAATGATCGCAAAAGACTTCAATCTAGCAGTGGAAAGAAGTACAGCGTTAAAAATTTTAACAAATATGTGTAATGTTTTGAAAACTGTCATATGCCCAAAATGGATTAGATTTGAAAGAAGTCGCGAAGAAATTGAGAAATCAAAAAGGGAAATCATCGGTTGCGGTTCCTCATTTTCTATATTTTCAGTACCTTCGTCATTTTTATTTAATTTTTGTAAAATCACGTTTACTACATTGTCGGAACTGGTGCCATCTAAGTTTGACAATTCAGTAGATGAATTTGTGGTTGTTTACCCTTTGCTAGTCGTCCCGAATGATTTAGCAGCTGGAACACCTTCGACTGCTGTATAAAGGCCAGAAAGTTTGGCAACTGAATCTCCTTTGGCCAAACCAGATTTTTTTACCATGAATGTTAAAAATGGGACCTCTTGTTCCGGATTCATGTGTTTTCCCGTAAAAAATTCAACACTTTTTCAGTTAAATAAACGTATATTAACAACATATCACATTTACTTACATTGTTTGATTTTTTTTTTACGTTTAATATTAAAAATAATTTTATTTTTTTAAAAAGTTTGGTTTTTCACGCAGTTAACTAATACCGTTTTACAATTACTTTTTTTTGGAATGAAATTGTTTTATAGAACACATCAAATCACTTCAATTCCACTAGAAACAAAATGAAAATGAAATTTTTCTTTTCAAATCACTTATGTGGAGTTAGGAACATAAATTGAGCGGAAGTTTCACTTTCACTTCATTTTCGGAATGTAGAACCCATGCGAATAATAAGTTAAAAATGCAACTTTTTTATTGTTTAATTATCTTCCAATACAGGTTTAACTAATTCCATTTGTTGTAACAATAAAAATGAACTTCGTTTATTAACCTCCTCTCCATAATAATCAACGACTTTAGCAAAATCTTCCGTGTATTTATGAAATCGTCGTACATGTCTGTGACAGCTAAAAACATTCAAAATTAATAATTAAAAATCTATCGATGGAGATTAGAAAATAAAATACATACGAAGTTTTGCTGGCAAAGTGTTTATCACAAAGATTACATTTCATTTGGTAATTATTGGAATGAAGTAGTTGATGGTGTTTCCAATTGTATGATACAATATTTTTGCCACAATCTTTGCATTCAACGTAATATTTGTTCTGAAAACATATAAAACAAAATAATTTTACAGTGAACACTTTTTGAAGTTGAACTGTAAAGCGATTCTTTAAATTTTTTAACGGAAAAATTTAATAGTTAAGTTGTAAAATATATTGGGCTTGTTTTGTTTCTACCCCTTTAAAATTTTCAGATTATGGTTTTTTTTTTAGTTTTTATGTATGAGCAGCAACAAAACAATTTAAAATTAAATTTTATCGTTATAAAGTTAGAGAATTGCCTCTTTTTTACTGAATTACTTTTTTCACATTTGAGTTAGGCAATGATGCAGAATGGGCTGCAATATGATGTTTATTCAACTCATGCTGACGATAAAACTCCTTTGAGCATAGTGGACAGTATATCATTTTTCCCAAATGTTTACGTTTGTGAAGACTAAGTGCCCCACTGTTATAGTAAGACTTATCACAAAATTCACATTTAAATGTCTTTACGCGATCTTTCTTATGAATCATCATATGAGAATACAACGTGGAATTATCGTAAAACTTAACACCACATTTTGGACAAACTACATTACGTTCTCTTTGTTTGTGGGTATCTTCATGCGGCTTCAAATTTCTTGGAAGGAACAATTTTGCTACAAAGAAACAAAATAATAATATAGGTCATTCTACGATAAATCGGCCAAAATCTGACTGGGTAATTCGATTTAACTCTGCGGAGCTACTTAAAGTTTGTCGTTTTTATTTTCTCGATATTCGAAAAAATCATGGTTTTATTCACGATTTTTTTTTTTTTTTATCAAAAATAAAAAATATGCAAAAAGTGTGCAAGTTTCAACATTTGCAGTCTATTTAATATATATATATATCAGATCTTTTTCATTTAAAATGCATTAGAATGGTACACTAGTCCACTTTCATACCGCGGATTTAAATTTTTTACCAGCGTCGAAAAGAACTGCATTTTTATGTAATTTATTTTCAAAATGCATTTTTCTAAAAAAAGTTTTTTGTGTCCCGGGCAAAGGGGGGGAAAATTGAACTTTTTTGAGCAAATTTTAATTTTCACAGTTTTAAACGAATTTGAAAAAAAGTTTGAAAAATAGAATACTGAATTCCAGATCGATTCCTAATGGCTATTTGTTAAAAGTCATTAATTTTATGTTCTTAATAAATCGTCCAGATCTGCGAAGTTTCCATTTTTTACATTTCTGCTATAAAAATTTAAAAATTGATAATTAGTATCAAATCTGCGTTCACTCTTTTATTTTGTTTTGTGTATAAAAATTTGGGTGGAAATAGTGCCTTTTTATTTTTCATACATCTTTAAAAATTTATATTCTGCTTCATCGACATGTTGTTCAAGAGCAAATAAAATTACATAATTTTATTTAAAAATTTGTTAACTTTTTGAACTAAAAAACATGGTTGAAGTGGTAAGAAATTAATACAAATATTATGGCCTTTACAAAAAATTAGTTTGCCATGTTCTTAAGAAAAGTACAATACTTTAGAATTTTCTTAAAATATATTTAATGATGGGCATTTGTGGAGCAGGATATTGGTTTTTAATTAAATTATAACGATTTTGGTAAGATAAGATAGTAAAGATACTGTAGTGAAGGCAAAAATTTGAAATTTTATTTAATTATTCCCAGGTAGAAATTGTGGATGGTACAAAAAAAAACAAAGCTCTGGCAGAATGTTGTTTAACAGTAATACCCAAAGGAACCCCATTGTCACACTGAAAATAAAGTAATAAAAAGTACTTTTTAATGGGTAACAATTAGAGTTTAAAATTATTCGACATAGGTGGTTAACCGGTTAAGGCACTAGTCGAAAAATCGCTTAAATTGATTATACAGTTTTTCGGGTAGCTAATAGACAAAATTGGTGATTAATCGATTAATCGTTAAATGCAAAATGAATGTCATTCTTGGTTATTTGTCAATAAAAACACAAGGATCTGCTTTTTTACAATTAAAGTAGTAGCAGTAGTAGTGTTAGGCCTGTATATTATATATAGTGTCCGACCGAACAGTTCGGCCAGAAAATGCATTTGGTCTGTATTAGGTATTTTAAAGCATTATGGACAAATTTGGCGGATGGAAAATGTTTATTGGACTGATTAGATGCTATTTTGAGTGTCAAATTTGAAGAAAAGTCTGTAGTTAAGCAATGAATTCACAGTTTGGCCTCAGAAAGTTCGGCCAAATCGAAAACAATTCGGCGGCCGAACTTTTAACTTTATAGGTAATATTCGGCTTTTCTCTTAAATTTTATACACAAAATCGAATTAAATCGGCTCAACAAACATGTTTCCAATACCAAAATTTGTCATCTTTGCCTCTAGATATCATAAAACCGACAAACTATAGTTTTTTGGCCGAACTGTTCGGTCGGACACTAATTATATATAGTATTAGAACTTATTTAAAAAAAAAAACTTTGTTATTATATTTGTAATATTATAAAGTATACTGACAATATGTCCTTGAAGGCTTATTGTATTGCAACAATAAATAAATAAAAATAAATAAAATATTGCTGATTATTAATTGTATTATTATGGCCGAGTTGTAGCATGTAGATTATCTTTAAACTTCGTTTAATGAACATTGGAAAACTTTTCGGAATATTGCTTCTAAAATATGGTTAAATTGGTTTTATTATAATAAAAACCAATATTCTAAATAAGATGGAGTGGTTCCGCCAAGTTTTATGTTAATAAACTTGGAAATGGCAAACAAAATTCGTTATTGATTTAATTAAACCTAGTTTAACTTACATCCTAAAAATTATTCTTAAGAATATCCTTAGAATATTGGTATTTTGGAAGAATCTAAGGTCCCTTTAAAAAGAAATGTTATCAGATATGTTCAGTAGTTAAAAGTAAATTCTAGAACAATATTTTTTTTTTTTTTAAAGAGAGGCAACACTCAGGAAATACTTCCTATATTTTTTGTGTTGCTTTCTTTGGAAAGGGATAGTATAGAGATGAAAGGTGGTGAAAGATGAAGGGCTTCAGACATGGCAACACTGTAATTGCGCGAGATGAAAAGTCTTAGAACAGTTGTTGCTCGCCACCTGATAGAGAGTTGGCGAACTTTATTGAAGCTTTTTGGTTCATAGCCCTGATTCATTATTTTGCTTCGGTGGGGTTAATTGCTATGGGAACACCGAAGGTGGACATTATAAGGGAAAGAAAAAACTCATACATATTATTTTGATGTTGCCGGCACCGGGGATCGAACCCGGGACCTTCTGTGTAAAAGTCCAACGCGCTAACCATTACACCACAACGCCCACTGAATCTGCCAGTGTTACTATTTTAAAAATATACGAAATTCAACTTATTTGTGCTTAAAACTACAATGAGAGAATTATCTGCATGATATTTATGAATTTTTGCATTGAAGCAATGAAGTTGCACTGGAACTCGTTCATTAAAACTTCATAAAGTTTTATGAGAAATGTCCTATTATTTATTAAAAGTTTCATTAACTCAATGTAGAAGTTTCATTCAAAAACTTGTTTCATGAAGAGTATAAACTTTTCATTATTTTTAAGAAATTTTTCGTTCATTATTCTCTCTGTATAATGAAACATGTTTTTAAATTGTAGCGGTTGGGAACCGATTAAAAACAAATTACTTTGGAGATGGAGGAAGAAGTTGAATACCTGCAGATTATATGTATATGCAATTTAACAGCTATATGACATCGATTTAAAACAGATTCAGTCTTGTCTTCAAATGCATGGAAATATTAATCTTATTTCCTAAACACGATATATGTACTTAAGTTTATTTAAAAAAAGTTATCTACCGGCTTAAGGCTTTCAATCGATTTTCAAAATTAATGGTATTTTATAGTTCCTTTTATCTACGCCTATCTTGTCAATTTTATAACCAAAATTAAGAAAAATAGCAAGTTTTGCAAAGAAATTAAGGAAAATATCCATATAAAAAATGTAACTGTTTAATCGACCTTATTTTAACCGACTATTCGGGTCGAATAATTATTTGAGTTTTGAATTATTTGTTTCAACATTAACCGAAATAGAGGCGATTAATCGAGGAATATGTTAATCGATTAACCGAATTGGAAAAACTAGTACAAATGTTTTAAACGTATGAAAAGTAAAAAAGTTGGACTTTTAAGTACGGATATCATGTTACAAGAGTTTATAAATTTCCGAATTCGAACAAAAATTTTTGAATCGAATTACACAATAACCCCCCTAAACTTTCTAAATATCAAAAAGAAAATCTAAAAATTGTAATTTACTGAATAATATTTAGAATATGAATTTAATTTTTTGTTTTTCGATCGTTGGCAGAGCGCTTATCTTACCATTATTGACAATGCTTTCCCAACGTTTCAAAAAACAAAGGGCCAACCGAAAATTGACGTTATCGTTTTATGGTTGGCCCAACACTTTTATTTTTGGAAAGCGGACGTTCTGCCAACGCGTGTACCACCATATACAGTGCTTTGCCAACACTTTGCCTTTTGTATTTTTCTAAGAAACTAATCAAGAAATATCAATACTCTAAAAAAAGTTTTACAGTAGAATCTACTGAAAATGACAGTTAAAATAACTGTAATTTAAGTTGAAAAGGTGACAAAGGAAATTTCCGTTAAAATCACTAAAAATGTAGTTATTTTGAACAACTAACAAATGTAGTAAAAACAACTAACAATTTTTTACACAGTAAAAATTGATAAAAACAGTTATTTTTTCAACAGTTATTTTTTAGTTTAAAAATATTTTTTAATAAAGAAAAATCTTTTTTTCTTTCAATTACAATAAATATTTGTATTTCCAATTATAATTATTGTTTTGTTCGACCTTTTTATTATTACTTTCCAATAAGCTTGAAGATTTAATTTATTGGAAAATTTGTATTTCCTACATCCTACTTAAAATGCAAAGTAATTTTAAGTAGGATGTAGTCATTTAAGTAGCAAAAAACTAAAACAACTGATTCAAAGAAGTGTTAAAAAATACAGTAGTTTTCTTCAGTTGTTTTTTAAAATAACTTACAAAATAGTTGTTTTGTATTATTTCATAGAAAAACAACTGCAATTATAGTTAAAAAAAATTCTACTACTGATTACTACACAAATAACTGTCATGTAGTAACTGTAAAACTTTTTTGAGTGTAGAGAATATAATTATGATTATTTTGAGAAACATTTCGTTTGTATCCCACAACTTTTAGATTTTTTATAGCAAAATTATCAAAAATGAAATGAAAATGACTTTTAAGAATATAAAAATGAAATTTAGTCAGCTATTTTTGAAATATTAATTTCTTCAAATTCGTTTATAACTATTTCTGTTTTAAAAACTAAACATTTAATTTATAAAATTTTTTCTGTGCTGAAAGATAAAAGATTCTACTAAAATATTCTGGTTTAAAAATTTAATTTGTAATCTTTCTAATCCCTTGCCTGGTGTTAAAAAAAAAGTTAATATTAACCATTTTATACAAATTTTTTTAATAAACCTTATACTTAAGAGCAAACTTTTAAAAAATAAAAAAAACCAAATTGTTCTTTTTTATGGAAAAATGATACACGCTTTTTTCAATAATTGATTGATATTAGATAAACCACGGAACTAAAAAAAACCCCCATATTTGGCAAATGTGGATATTTTTTACAAATCGACTGGCTACATTTGTGAAAAGTGCATTTAATGAACAAATTGCATAAAATATGTATTTCTTTTTTGCGCAAAACTAAATTGCATTCTAATGCAACTCAAATGATGAGCATCCGATAAATATTCGAGAAAATGTGAATATTCAAACTTACACACGTTTCGCATAATTTTCATTTTGAAAAACTAAAAAACATCAATATTTAAATGGCTTCTGAATGCAAAATTTAATTGAAATCGGATAACCCAAGGTAAAAAAGATTTTTTTTTGGCCGGCCTTCCGTGGAATGGAACTCAAAAAAGTTTTTTAGTACAATCTTTTGAAAATGACAATTAAAAATGTAATTTCAGTTAAAAAAAGCGACAAAGATAATTACCGTTAAAATAACTAAAAATGTAGTTGTTTTTAACTGTTGAAACACAACTAACATATGTATTAAAAATAACTAGCAATGTCTTAAAAACAACTGACAATTTTGTACTACAAAAAATTTTGAAACAACTAAAAATTGGTAAAAAGTAATGTTTTTAACAGTTATTTTTTCGGTCTACATAGTTTTTAATAAAAATGATATATTTGTTTTCTTTTGACTACAATAAGATTTTGTATTTCCTAAATCTTACTTGAAATGAAAAGTCAAAATTGCAAAAGTTACTCAGTTATGGCGTTTTTATGCATTGGAGATACAATGAAATATATAATTATTATTTGCAAACTCTTGAACATATCAATAATAACATATATAAACTAAACGAGAATTTTTATAAACTCGACATAATCTTCTATTTTTAAATAACTAACAAAAATTAACTGTTTACTGCAAAATTACTGTTTTGGTAGTTGTTTATTAAAATACTAAAGTTATTGCTTCAAAAAATTGTTGTTGTCAGTTGTTTTTTAAATAAATGTCACAATAGTTGTTTTATATTATTTCATAGAAAAACAACTGCAATTGCAGTGAGAAACAACTACTATTGATAACTACACAAACAACTGTCATGAAGTAACTGTCAAACTTTTTTGAGTTTATATGAAATTTAACCTACGGCAATAAGCACAAGTAATCTTTTTGTTTTCAATACTGTTGTCTAATACTTTATCGTGTGAAGATAAAGAATTTGATGGGGATGTTGACATATGTTGTCCAAAATCTGCTGGAAAATCATTATTTTTTTCTAATTGTTTAAATTTAGTTGAAGCTTCATCTACTTGTTCTTTTTGTAATTCTTTTGTTACCTTCGTTGATGTCTTCGCGATTTTATTAATTTCCATTTTAGGATTTTTTTCAACGAGTTTTTCTAAACCTTTTGAAATTTCCATTGATGTCTCAACCTCACATAAAGGCAAAAAGTCCTTGTTTTCATAATCATCATCGTCATATATCGACGATTCTGGTGATTTTTTATAAAAAACTGTTTCAAATTCTTCGATGGGTTCTTTTATATCCATTACGTCCTCCTCGGAGTCATTTGTTTCGCTGAATGTGACTAATGTTTGCTGCAGTATATAATGTGAATCAAGCGCCTTCTGTATCAGGAAATGTACATTTTTTAAATCGACTGAACATGATTCACACAGCAATTGTGACAAAGGATCTGAATCTAAAATAAAATGAGTTCAAATATTTGTATTATAGTGACTGTGATTCAGCATTAACTCTTTGGAAAAGATAGATGCTAACTTAATAGTCTTAGAAATGGTGTTTACCATGATCTTCCAATTGTGTGTAGCGGTAGTAGCAACATTTGTAGTTTGTACCAGAGGAATCTGGTATTTCTTCATTCCAATCCAATAATGCTGATTCCTTTAAACAAATGCGACAGTTGCTTTGATAATATTCCAAGGCATCCATTGGTAAAATATAGTTATTCTTCTCGAAGATAAAAACAAAATTCTATTCAATTTTGTAATGCACCTGGCATTGATAGCTCAATTTACTAGTGATATATAAATAAATATAATAAATTTACGATACGGTTGTTTTTTGAACTCTAGCCAGAGGTTTGAAGAATTCATTCCCTAAATCCCATTTTTTGAAATGAATTTATAGGTTAGGAATTAATTCCCTGACAAACCTTCAGGAATTGAACGAATTCTCTATTTTTCATTGAATAAATTCATTCCCATTTCAAAAATTCATTCATGAAAATTGTGAAATTCATTCAGTAGGCGAATTCATTCAACTACATAAGTTTCAAGTTAGTTTTACAAAGTTTTAGTAAAATATTTACAAATTTTTATAAAATATATACAAGCCTAGTAAAAAATTTCTATAACAATTCATATATTTTACAAGAAATTTGTAAAACTAACTAAAAACTTATACAGTTGTAAAATTACTAAGCACTTCGATAATAATAACCCAGTTTTTTTTTTCGTGTAGTTAATTCTACTTTTTGTCAACTAATTCATTCCCTAGGGAAGGAATTCCTAAGAAATTTATTCCATTTTCAATTAATTCCCTTAGGGAATTAACTTTTTGGTTTAATTTCCAAAGGACCTAACTTTTTGGTTTAATTCCCTAGGGACTTAACTTTAATGTTTACTTCCCTAAGGACTTAACTTTTTTGTTTAATTTCCTAAGGACCTAACTTTTTGGTTTAAGTCCCCAGGGACTTAACTTTTGGTTTAGTCCTTGAGGAATTAAACAAAAAGAGTTAGTTCCCTAAGGCAATTAAACAAAAATTAAATGAATTTCTAAAAAATTCATTCCCTAGGGAATGAATTCCCCTACCAACAGTTTTTAAATGAATTCCTTAATTTTAAGGCTTATTGTTTTAGTCATTGAATTCATTCTTTAAATTTGAATTCATTCTTAATATTTTCTTGTTAAAGAATTCATTGCTTGAATTAAATTTTAAATTAAATTTTAGGGAATTCATTCCCCAATTGAATGAATTTTTCAAAGAGTTAATCACACCCGATTCAAAATTATTCAAGTAATCGAAAGCTCGGAAACAAAATTCGAGTTTTCGAGTACCAAATTAATTTTGACGATTAACTCAATAAAACGAATTAAAAAAAAAAATACTTTGTTTAATAAAATCTTTATTAAATAAAAAATTACAATAATTAAAAACACCGCCGGAATTGCAAAAAAATAATGATTTGTAGATTGTGTTTTTCTCGAAAACTAAACATCGACTGTATCTCCAAAACTAAAAGAGATACGGACAAAATTTTTCCATTTGCGAAAAATGTTTTTTCAAAATTCGCCTTAATATCGAAAAGTAAAAGAGCAATGTTTGCCCCATTGTTCAAAACTCAATCCCATTAACCCCATATCGGTACTGTATTCTTATATCGCGTTTTTCTCGTAAATTAAGAATTGCATAGCAAAAATGGCATTTATTTGAAATATCGGCGTTTTTTTGGGGTGTTCTTTAATTTTTGAGATTTTTTAATTTTTTGGCGATTTTTGCAAATGTTTTAATTCTAGCGAATTTTTTTCAAATATGGAAATTTTTTAAATTTTAGCGATTGGCAATTTTTTTAATTCAAATGAATTTTTTTTCAAATTTGCAAATTTTACGGATTTTTTTCAATTTCGACGTCTTTATTCAGTTCTTGCGAAACTATTAAAATTTAAGCATTTTTTTTTTGTTGGAAAGATACTTCCCTTAGCAACATGAATATTTTATTGATATTTTTGTAGAATTGAAAAATTGGTGTTCTTGAATTCGTAAGTTTTGGTGTTTCCAAAGTTTTTGTTAAAAAGAATGTTTTAGCTGTCAAAACCTCTAGATGTTTTGCACATACAAAATTTAAGTCGTCAAATTGATAAAATATATATGAATTTAAGTAAAATTCGTGATTTGGTAGACATATTTTTTGTAAGTTAGAATTAACGCAAAATAATTGCAATTAATAAAAAGAAAAATTAACCGTATACAAATAAAAGTATAATTTTTAACCACCAGAAAAGGGTTAAAAATTTAAATATTAGCTTGAAATCAATAATAATAATTCTAAATTGTATAAACCAAGTGTACATACTAATTACTTTCGCCCCTAACACTTTAGCGAATTCAATTCCGGTAAAAAATAGTGAAAGTGAATTCAAGAACACCCATACATATGAATTAGTTTAATTTTTTGCGGAATGGGATTCTGGAACAGAGACGATTAAGTTTGCTTCGAAAAATATTTTATGTAAATATTTTTAATTTGAAATAAGTTTTAAATTCGTTTTATAATTTCGCTTTCTGACAATCAATAAATATTTTCTGTTAAATAAAACTTTTATATAAAAGAATATTTGTGGTGAATTTTATCAAAGACTATCAGGACTTTCAACATTTTTTTCGATTCAATTTATTTTTTTCATGAAGTACATACTGGGAATTCATATATTCAGGTAATTAAGGAATTAAATAAAAATGATTAAGTCCTTAGAGAATTAAACAAAAAGGTAATTTCCCTATTGAATTAAACAACAAACATAAAAATAATCTCGATGTATATAAAAACAAAACTGTAAAAAATATTACTTGAGATAGAGTAAAACAATTTTTTTTTTATATAAATAGAACATTTTGGCCTTCAAAGTTTAGTAACGTCATGATGCTTGTTAGGAAAAGTCCATAACCACGTGTTTGATTACTAAGAAGACAAGGATGGAGCAAAATTGATAATTAATATATTTTTTTTTTATTAAAGCTCTGGAGGCTCCAGATTCTCTAAGATAGAAATACTAGTATCAACCTAGCTAATATGTTTGATTTTCTTTATTTTTGTAAATATAGGGAGGTTGAAAGCTCGTTATAAATTGAAAATAACATAAAAATAATCTCGATGTATATAAAAACAAAAAACCAATAAAACTAAAAAAATATTACTTGAGACAGAGTAAAACTAGATTTTTTTTTATATAAATATAAACGCTTTCGGTCTTAAAAGTTTAGTAACTTGCTAGGAAAAGACCCTAGCCACGAGTTTGGTTCTGGTAGCTCTAGCCTTTCCAAAACTTCAAATACATTTATCAACTTAGCTAAAATATATACTTTGCTTTATTTTTGCAAATATACGGAGGTTGAAAGATCGTTATAAATAAATGAAAAACTTTAATTATTTAAGAGAATTAAACGAAAATGAAATTTAACTTCCTGACCAAAAGTTAAGTTAACTGGATTTGAATCAGAGCTTCGAATGACTTAAAAAGGCTTATATTTCATTCCGTTAATAAATTCCCTAAGAATTCATTCACTAGCTTCATTCAAAAGCTTTAATTGGTATTGAATGAATTCCAAACTTGAATGAATTCAATTATATCGCACACCTAGTTCAAAAGTGACTCAACTCAAAATTTTTAATTTTTCAGAAATCGAATAAAAATATTAGCAACTTTATACCAATTCAAACATAAAGGAAGATATAACTGTTATTTAGCAACAGTTAACAACAACAACATACACTGATATTTTTTTATTGATAAACAAGTGTATTGTGCATAGTTTAAGCACATAAATCCGAAAAATTAAAATTTTGAGTTGAGTCACTTTTGGACTGGGTGTGCGATATGTTCATTCAACATTAAATGTTAAATTTTAATACAAAGAAGTTTGACATATACACACAAATTAAAACGTAACACACAAGCAATAACAAAGTATAAAACGTGTTTTTTTTTTTTGTAGACTGCTTATAATTAATTTGCTTTGGTATTATATAAATATTTCAGTTAAAATATGACAAATTTCATTAATCATTTAAATAAATGAATGAAAGCAAATCAATCTTCATTCACTCTTTTACTAAATGAAATAAGAAAATTTTGAATCATTCAAGAAATCATTCATTCAAAATAGAATTCATTCATATTATTTAAAGCTTTCGAGAACTGAGCTAAGAATTCATTCCTGATGAATTCTATTTCGGAATGAAATTTGAGTAAAATTTCATTCATTTTAAAAAATTGAATTAAAGAATTAATCCTTTTCAACCTTTGATTTTAATGAACTCCTTAATTTTAATGCTTAATGTTTTAGTTAGGGAATTCATTCTTAGTATTTTCTTCTTAAAGAATTCATTCCTTGAATTCAATTTTAGTGAATTTTTTCAAAGCTCTGACCATAAAAAATACATTAGTAATTCTTGGTGTACCTAGACAAATGTTAGATTAAAATTCATAAATTCTTTCACCTAACCTTCCGTCCTCACACTGAGTTATAACCCCAACAACAGTGTGAAATGTGTGTAACAAAAAAAAAAAAAAAAATAACGGAAGGTTCAAAATCAGTCTGCAAACCAAAGTTGAAATCTACTATTAACCATATGGCTCGGTAAATTTGAATAAGAATTAAATCTGAAATTTCTCCCCAAATCCAATTAACCCTTTCACTCCCCTTTTACACATTTTTAGAAAACTATACAAAATTTGATAATTGGCCATAATGGCTTTTCGATTCGATTTTCGGGCCAATTTTGGCGGGTAGTGAAAGCCAATAGCATCTCCTCTTTCAGTATATAAAAAGTAGAGTACTCAACTCTGCAGAGTAGAGTATACATGATACAATAAATTTGTAAGTGCAAAGAAGAAACCAATAAACTCTGCAGAGTGAATTACTCCACCATTGTAAATGGGATTGGAGTTTTATTGAGAATAAAATAAATCATTTTTGTTTATAGTTCAGAAGTTAATACACCACGTTTTATTATTTGCCTTCAAATGTAGGTTTTACTACTTCTGTTTGCTTCAACATTATAATGGAATAACGTTTGCTAATGTCATCCCCGTAATATAAGACAACTTTATCAAAATCATCTTTGTATTTGTGGAATCGTCTTACATGGGAATGACAGCTAAAAATTAAAAAAAAAAATAATTAAAAATTATGTAATATTTAACTTAAATTAAGATACATACGATCGTTTAGTGCCGAAATGCTTATCACATAGAGTACATTTCATTTGCATCTTTTTTGTGTGACGTACTTGATGTTCTTTCCAACTATGAGATGGAACGTTTTTACCACATTCTTTACATTCCACAATATAGTATGTCTGAAAAAAGGAAATTACATTATTCTGAATATTTCGAAATAAACCTAAAGTTGGAGGTACTCTTTTCTCATTTTTGTTTCCTAATCCGGCAGCACCATGTGTTCTTGCTTTATGTTTATCCAAATCAACTTGACGATAAAACTCTTTAGGACATATCGGGCATTGTATCATCTGTCCCAAATGTATACGTCTATGGATATTGAGTGCTCCACGATCATAGTATGCCTTATCGCAATAATCACATTTATGTTTCTTTTCACGGTTTTCTTTATGTATAAACATGTGTGCGTACAAAGCTCGTTTATTAAAATATTTGATACCACATGTGGGACAAGCAACTTCACGATCCCTATCTTGATGAGTTTCTTCATGCCTTTTCATATATTGAGCAATTATTAATCTTGCTTAAAAGAGATATACATAAATTAGCGACTAAAGTTTAAAATTTTGAATAATTTGAATAATTTGAAACATACGACAATATGCACACATTATCCTTCTGATTTTTCTTCCTCCACCTGCAACCTTTACTTTGGCCTGTGCTGTATCACTGTTTGATGGAGATGGTGAAATATCCATATCTTCTTTCAAATTCTCGGAAAAAATCTGTGTTTTTAATTTTTTTTTATTATTTTTAGATTCCTTATGATTTCGAACTTTTTTCAGTTTAGATTTTTTATCATTTAAAACTTTTTTTAAATTTTTGCTGATTTTAACTTCTTTAGCTTTCGATTTTTTTTGTACTTGCATTTTTTCCAAATCTTCAGAAATTTCCAATAAGGTGTCATCTTTTAACGAAGAAAAACTATCTTTGTCTTCAGTATTATCTATTGCTCCATTTGGTTTTTCAAAAAATACAGTTTCAAATTCTCCAGAGTCATGCAGTTGTTCTTTTATGTCAATTTTTTCCTCAATATCAATGCTTTGATTAAATGTGGCATATGTTTGTTGTAGAATATCATAAGACTTTAGGGCCGTTTGTATTAGAAAATGGCAATTTTTTAAATCACTTGAACATGTTTCACACAACATTTGCGGAAAGGGATCTGAAACTAAAGAATATTGAAGTGGAAAAAATAGGATTTTTAAAGTGAAATTTTTTCATCAAAAACTTTTTGTGATAAAAGCCTTTTATGAAAAGGGAATACTGTGGTAGTTGGTGAATCTCCTTCACCAATGCACTCGAAATAGTAAATTTAGTAAATATGTTTCTTTAGAGCTAGATTCTGAAATGTCAATAAAACTTAGTTTAATCTCCTGTAATCTCAAAACCAAATTAAACTAAATTTAACTGGCAAGGGAGGTATCCCGAATCGGACCCGCTGATCTTAATGAGCTTATTATATGTTGTAGAGAATACAAATTTAAGGGATAGACGTGTTTATTTAGCTGTCCAATATCAGGTTTAAGAGTTTCTATGTGGGTTTAAAAACTACCACATTTATCGTTATTTTATTTTTATTATTTTGTTCAATTATTAAGTAACTATGGACAAATTTAGTATTAAGCGAAAGCTTTTTTGTAGACACATTCAAAACGAATTTTTGGGATGTCAGTTAAACTTCGTTTAGTTAAACCTATTACGAATTTTGTCTGTCATTTCCTAATTAATTAACAAAAATTTGTTAATTTAGAATTTTGGTCTTAATTATAATAAAACAGAATAAACCGCATTTGACAAACAGTACTTCATTTAAAAACTTAGTCAATCTAAGTTTAAATATAATCTACATTCTAAATACTCGGTCTCAGTGGTATATAAAATAAGTCTATAGTAGGATGACCATTTTTTATCTGACATGAAATCAGTGCAAATCAAAAAAAAATTAAATTCCAAAAAACACATCGTTGTCTAATATTCAAACGGAGCTATCTTTTTTTTTAGAAAATGAGGTTGTTTTGATGCCAAAATATTCACTGACGTAGTTGACATCTATGGTATTAATTTCAATTCAAAAGCTGATTCTAACACAGGTTTTTTGTAAAATTAAATTGAGATATCTACAACAAAGTTTATTTTTGAATGGAAATGAACTATTGCCCGTAATTTCAAGCAATAGATACCTACCGGTGCTTAGATACCTACCCGATTTTGTTCGTGTACACGGTAGGTATCTAAGCACCAGTAGGTATATATTGCTTGAAATTACGGCCATATATACAGTAATTTTTTGATATAATAGTATATAGTACTAAGGCCCGATTATATAGTACTAAGGACCGATTACTGAATGTCCAGTTAAAATTTAACAAACAGTTAAATTGAAAATTTATATGGGAAACACCAACAAATGTGTCAGTTAAAGTCCCAGTTAGTAGCTAACCAGACATTGTGAAAATGAGGCTAAGTGACACAAATGATTTTTTTGCAATATAATAACTGGTTCGTATATTTATATTATGCTTATTACGAATCTAGTTTCAGAAAACTTTGAGCGGCTAGCGATTCTGAGATATTCGCGATGTAAGCAAGAAAATAAAATTTATTTTAACATAATTTACATAAAAGATAATTATCCGATATTAAACTAAATTCAATTACGCCACTTCTTAAAGTTAGCACTCGTTTTCGCGATATTTGCGAATTTAAATTTTATGCAGAAACCGTTAATATTCAATACAATTTTTATGGCATTAAGATAAATTCATTGACTGAAAATCACTTAGTAAACAAAATTTCATGTTAATTGATTTTAACACGGTTTTCCGTAATTTATTTCCATAGTTTTTTTCTCGGTTTCGTTTCTTTTAAAATAACATAACTTTTAGTTGAGTGACAACCATAATGCAGACTAACAAAAAATTTTTGTTTTTCTAAAAACACCCAAGATTTTAATATATTAAAGCTCTCAAATTCTAATCACTTTTTTCGAAGTAACCTAAAGGGTTTCAACTCAGAAATACTTTCAGATTTCCATTAGATTCAAAATTGTTAACATAGAAAAACATGCTTTCCGTTATAGAAAAACTATCAAGTTCTCAGAACTTTATTTTAATTAAATTTATTTATTCATTTCAATAACCTAGCCTGAAGGCCATAATCGGTTACAAATTTCTACTAAATTATACAAAGTAAACAATAAAATGGATTAAAACTTGAGTTTTTCCATAATAAAGAAAATAATTTTTTGAAAATGTTAAAAATCAGTACAAATTTTAAAAAATCATTACATGACTTTCATCTGTACACGTCAACAAAAATCAGTACATGTACTGATGAAATCAGTTCGAATGGTCACTCTTGTCTTTAGACCTTGAAGTATTCTTGTTATTCAAAAAAATGTGTTTTAAGTAACTTTAAGTCTCTAGCTTTATTGAGGAATTGGAGTTGGATTTAGCTACAAATAATGCATAGCAGTAAATGTTTAATTTTATCGAGGAGGTGGCTGAGCTTTTTCCGATATTCGTAATCGTTAGGTTTTAATGCGACTTTTCCCAAATAGTTTTTTTTTTTCCCTATATTTTAAATAATTTAAAAATGTGGACACTGGGTCCACGATAAAGGGCTTTAAAACAGTGTAGCCATATATGGCCCTTTGGGCTCCGTTATTTCATTGAAGAATATTAAATAAATAAATGAATAAAAAAAATTTGTAACATCCCAAGAAACAAAAATATAAAATAATAAATCAGATTAAAACAGTTGTTTTTTAGTACTTTAACCCTGTTTACAAAATAATTTATTTTTTAAATTTCAGTCATGTTTTCACACAAAAACAAATTTATTTTTCACTGTATGAAGCAGTTATTTAAGTATTTTAATAACTTAATTGCAACTAACAGTTAATTCTCGTTAGTTATTTTAAAATAGAAGATTATGTTGAGTTTTTAAAATTCTCGTTTAGTTTATATTTGGCATCTTCATAGTTTGCAAATAACAACTAGAAAATTTCATTATATCTCCAAAGCATGAAAACGTCATAACTGGAGTACCGTTTTGAATTTGCATTTTAAGAAGAATGTAGGAAATACAAATTTGTATTGTTATTGAAAAAAAAACTTATTTTTTTATTAAAAAATATTTTAAAATATCGAAAAAAAACTGTTAAAACAGTAGTTTTTACCAATTTTTACAGTTGTTTCAAAATTGTTGTAGTAAAAAATTGTCAGTTATTTTAACGACATTGTTAGTTATTTCAACAGTTATTCCTCTGTCGTCTGTTTAACTGAATTTACAGTTTTTTAACTGTTATTTTGAGTAGATTCTACTGTAAAAAACCCATTTTCTTTTTTTTTACGTTTACTATGTCCAAAAGATAGGCAATATAAGTATCAAACTTCATTTTTTTTTGAAAATACATTACTGATATGTAAAAATAATTTCGAATATCTCAGTTTTGAGACATGCTCCAATACAAAATTTTGTAAAAATATTGTATTTTTACAGATTTTTTTGTTTTTTTATATGTTACTATATATTAAAAATCCAATCCAACGATATATAACTCTAAACACATTTAACAATAAAACGTAAACGTGATAAAAGCTAAAAACATTTTGCAAGCACTTTGTTTACAAAAATTATAAAATGTTTAAATCAAATAGTTCTTTGTAAGGTAAAATGTTCGCTATTTCATAACCGTACAACCGATTATGATCATTTATAAAAATTGTTTTAAAATTATCCAAAAAAAAAATTAAAACTTATTATTTTGAATATATTTCACAATATAGTGTTATTTTAGTTAAATGAAATTTTTATTAAAATCTAAAATTTGCTTATAAAATTTCCTTTAAAATTATATATACCATGTGGTACAAATAACGTACGTACTAGTAATAAAAAAAATCCAATAAGTTCTTTTAATTATCTAACTAAGGGGTGCTATAATAAAAAATATTTAAAATAAGCATAAGAAACGTCTGTGACTTGCACGTTAATAATCTCAATGAATTGCACGGTAATAATCACAACTGCGAAGTTTCTTAAATATTAAAAATAAATGTGTTTTTATTCATAACTAGGGCTTGGAAGTTAATGCATTTATATTCGTGCTTTATGTACATAAAATATGTATTTAAAATCGTGAAATATGCACTTAAAAATAAAAAATATGCATTTATTATTGACGTTTTTTTCCACGTTTTCAATATTATTTGCACAATTTTAGTAATTTTTGTTTTAAAAATTGGTTAAAAATTTCGAATAATCATCGTCAAAAGTTAGTAGTTTTCTGTACATTTTCTTGTCGTCATAAACAAATTTTATGTATAAATTTGAAAAATATTATTTGAATAAAATTTGTTTTTAGTAAAATATCAAAAAATGTTTTTAAAAACGTGTATTTCAATTAAAAAAATGCATTTATAGCAAAATATGCAACAAAAAAATGCCAAAATGTGCATTAAAATATGTATTTATGACAAAATATGCATTTTATAGCTAAATATACAAAAATATGCATTAAAAAATTGATGCCATTTTGTTGATTCGCAAAGATATTTTAAGTTGATAGTCTGTAAGGATCTGTTGTCCATTTTTGCTTAGTTTGAATGTCCATTATTTTAAATTGCCAGTATCTCCGAAACTAAAAGGCATATGGCAAAACGAATACAATGTTTGCTCCACAGTAGTTCGATTCCGTAACTTATAAACGACAAAATTCGGGCCGTTACAATGTCAATATTCGCTAATTAACAGCAAAATTCGTAGTTCTTATTTAATTTTTTTACGATACTTGTTAAAAATAATCGTTAACTTATCAGCAAATATTTTTTTAATATTCAAGTTAACGATTTATGTCGTTACTTCATAAAAATTCAAAGCAAATAAAATTCAAATTAACAACTTTTGTCGGTCAAATATTAAAAAATTACAGAATAACATTTTGGTAATTCGGCTGACATTTATCTAGTTAACGAAATCGATAAAATCGTTAAGAAACTTAGAGAATCGCTCTGCTGATAATACAAATATGCAAGGTCCAGGAAAGATCCCGAGGGATTCGTTTTTTATGAAACAGCCAAGGGGTGTCTTAATTATTTGTTTACCCATATACGTACGTGAAAATATAAATTTAAACACTGAGATAATAGAATGGAGTATTGGTCCAAAATGAAACGATATGAAATGGAACGGGGAACGAGTGGAATCGGAACACTTAACGCATTTGTATTATCGCCCGTTTTTCGAAATGTCCGTTTTTCGAAATTTTGCTTAGTTTTCAAGATACTAGCCATTTTATAAATTGACGGTTTTCTTAAATGGCCGGTCTTTCCGAAACTAAACGGACAACATTTTTTCTTCGCAGGAGTATTGACAATACAAAAAGGCTAGGTCCGGGATAGGTCAAGAGGAACTAATTTTTATGAAACAACCACAAGTTAGTTGTCTTGTTTGTTTACCCAGGTACTAATATGAAAATACAAATTAAAACATTCCGATATAAGAATTAAATATTGCTCTAAATGGAATGGAGCACTGAACACATTTGTATTATCGCTACGTATTAACATTTGTGTCCTTTTTGCGATATCTCGCTTAGTTTCTGAGATACTAGCCATTTTAAAAACGCCGTTTTTAAGTGTCCCGTATTTCCGAAAATAAACGAGATAGAGAAAAAGGGACAACATTTTTGATCTGTAGGAATAATACATAGGAGTATTCCTACACCCTGATAATGCAAATAAGTACTGGAACGATCCCGAGGGATTGATTTTTTATAAAGCGTTCACAAGGTGATTTAACTACTTTTTGCGTCCACAGGGTGATTTATTTATTTTTTGTAAATATAATATAAATTAAGATACTCTGATAAAACAATGTTCGTTCACAGTTCAATACAATTTCGTTACCTATAATCAATGTTCCAATTCAACTCGTTCCTTGTTACATTTCATAACGTTCTCCATGTTCAGTCTTTCAATTCCACTCATTCTCCTTTACATTACATTTCGTTCTCAATATTAAGCACTACAATTCCACTCATTCCCCGTTTTATTCCACATCATTTCGATTTTTTTTTTTTTTTTGTTTTGCTCTAATTTTCACACAAGAAGAATGTATCTAAAATTCAAATCCAGCTTCATTCACAAACTGCGTGAGCAATTTATAGATTCTGATGTCCTTGGTTTTCAGAAGATTTTGTAAACTGTCATACGAACTAAAAATGTAATGCATGTACATGCATGTACATGGTTTTTATATCCTTATTTTATTTCGTTTTTAAAAACCTTACATTCATAGAATTACATCTTAAAAAAATATGTATTTTTACTTCCCTGTCCAACCCTGTTGTTCGGTTTCAATTTTCAGGATTGTTGTTTGTAAACAAATGCTGTTTTTTATCAATTGTAATTATTTTATTGTAAAATGACGCCCTATATCATAATTTTTGAGAACACTGTGCAAATTCCAACAAGTGGTCAAAATGGGCCTAGTGTACAAAATCCAAACTATATAATGCCAAATCCAACTATAAGGAAAATATGGACATGCATATGTTTCGACATTACACCGGAATCCGGATGAATAAATGTTTTGTATTCATAACACAAAGTGTGTACACATTAACTGCACTTGTTCCTAAAAATCTTTTTCTAGAGCTAATAAAAATTACCATATTTTGGTTAAACAATTTTTGGGGATGTAATCATTTACCATAATCTTCCAATTGAGTGTATTGATAATAGCAATTTTTGTAGGTTGTACCACATAAATCGAGTATTTCTTCATTCCAATCCAATACTGATGGACTTTTTAAACAAATACGACAGTTGTTTTGATTAATTTCCAAAAACTCCATGTTGATATAAAAAAGCAATCCTCTAGTATTTTATTTTTATTTGTGTTTTTTTTTATAGAAAATCACTGGGAATTGATATACTTTAAGCTGCATTTACTATACCCTCGAAATCCAGTGTAAACCAAGATATATTTATATAGGTAGTTTTAGTAGCTTAGTAGTTTATCTTCCTCTTACCTGATTTTGACATTTCTTACATGGTTTTGACATCTTACTGTACTTTTTTTTTTTTTTTTTTATCATTTCATACACTACCATATGATGGTAAATACAGATTTACACAGAATGATTTTACCCAATTTACACAGAAACGTTAGACTTGTAACAAAATGTGATTTGCCAGTACTTAATTTATGAAATTTAGGACGAGTAAATTTCTATAAATAACCAGAGTTTAATTTTAACCACAAATTTTTCCGATACTTTGCTAAAAAAAAATTGTGAGTTGTTTGTAAAAAATCATTTTTAAAAAACTGGCGGAATGCTATCGAAGTGCTTAGTTAATTATACAACTACATAAGTTTCAAGTTAGTTTTACAACTAGTATTGTACAATGTGGAGTCAAAATGACAATAATATTGGCAATAGTATTTATTAGAAAGTGTATGGGTACCTTTAACCAAAATTTTTTGAATTCCCAGCGTTATCTTTGTCTTCCTTATTTTTCTAATTGGGTTTGGGTAGTTCGGCTGTTGTCAATGTTTTGTGAATAGTTGTTATTGTTTTGCATATGATAAAAAAAAAACTCACAAAGATTTCTACAAAACACCAATGGCATCTATAAATTCATATCGAAATGTATGTCGCATTTGCTTGGAACAATATTCCATACTAATAGACTGGCATGATGAGATACTTGATTTTTGTAGAGTCACGTACAAGGACTGCTATTTTAAATATACCCAATTGGAGCAACTTGGTAATATACATACTATACAGTTTTTGGTATGCAAATCAGTTCCTAATAGAAGTAGATTACAGTTACAGATTCCATTTCCTTCAATGCTGTGCAATGACTGTTCCACAGGTCTAAAAAATTCTCACTTTTTAATAGAACAAGCAAAAGCTTCATATAAGATACTACAAGAAAGATTATCCGATGTTGCTGAACGGTGTGCTGATAAAGTCAAAATTAAATCTTTGGAAGATATTAAAGTGGAATCTGTTGAATTTGAAATGTTGTTATTTAAACAATCAACGGAAAAAGTTATATCTGGTGATGTAGCTTTGTTTTCAACTAAAAAAAGCAAAAACTTATTAAAGGCAAAAAAACGTTCGTTTAAGCAATTAAATATCCAAAATAAAGAATTGTCACTCGAACGTGCATGTAAAGATGAGAGTAACAGTTCTATAGACATTTCACCAACTCGAAGAACCTCCTTCGATTGCTTATCACAGGATAGTGTAAGTGAAAGCATAAAATCAGAACCCAAAGAACACTGTGGGAAAGATATTGGGGAAAATAAAAAAATCAATCGAAAATACTTCAAAATCTGGCAAAGAAAGACGATACCGACGATCAACCATATTGGCAAAGGGTAAAACTAAGAAAACCTGCAAAATAAAATTCAAAACGGAGGGATCTAATGAAATACCAATGTCGTCAACATCTCAAGAGGAAAGCTATGATAAAGTTTGGCAAAGAAGAGACCTGGAATGTGTTCATACTGTTGTAAGTTTTTCAGCATTAAACTTTTTAATATTCGAATTAGGGCCATTATTACAACTTGCCAATAACTAAAGTTCGGATGTTATCTGACAGATTATTAGTTTTTCGTTATTATAAGCATACTTTAAGCTAAAAGTGACCCATAAGCTAAAGGGAAGACATTGTTGCCTTTAACTTTAAACGTAAGGTTTATGTGTTTAAAGTTACCACATTTTCTGCTCTGTAAAGAAAAAGAAGAAAATACCGAATTTCACAACCGAATTTTACAAATTATTGTTTGTTTGTAAACAAATAAATAAAAGTACGTTGCCACTACGTATTTTTATAAACCAATTCATAAACCAATAATCGATTTTTAGTTTGTTGCTGCCACATTATCAAAAATATTAATTTTATTTTATTGGGAAGTTGTAATAACGAAAAACATTATAGCTCACTTTTTCCTCACTTTAGCCAAAGTTACCTTTTACTAACAATTACTTTAAAGACAAGTTGTAATAATGGCCCTTAGAGAGATAAACGCGTGAGTGAATTTTGTCTAACGAGCACCTGCGATTGATGTGAGTTATTAAAATTGTACGCAAGTTCATATTAGAAAGTTTTCAAAATACAGGTGTTTTTTGAAAAAAGTGTATTGTATACAAAAATTTCAACTAAAATTTTTATTTTTGTAGCCAGAATAATAATTGGTACTGCCAGCTTAAGGGCTCACGAAGAAACACATAAAGAACACAGAGAAAGAGTAGAAACATGTACTGTATGTGGACTAAAGTTATTTGACAAAAAAAACTTGAGTGCTCATATGAAGGTGCATACTGAAAATCGTGAAAAAAATCACAAGTGTGAATTTTGTGATAAAGCCTTTTTTAATCGAGGTACACTTAATATTCACAGACGTGTACATTTAGGAAAAATGATACAATGTCCCTTATGTTCAAAACAATATTTTCGTCAAATAGATTTAGATAAACATATGAATTCACATTCTGCCATTCCCATTAATGCCGATGTAAAAAAAGAGTAAGCTTTAACAAATTTAATGTACCTATATATATATATATGTATATATTTTCAGTCTAGATATTATGTTCATTGCAAAGATTGTAACAAAAGTATGCTTAGCAGTAGTTGGAAAGCTCATGAAGCTGTACATAAAAATGAACCTCTAATGAAATGTTCAATTTGTTCTAAGGACTTCTTTTGCCGAAAGTCGTATGTATAACATTATTCTGTAGATTTTTTAGTTACTTATAATTTTTCTTCTTTTTAGATGCGTTACTCATATGAAAAAGGTACATCATAAAAACACTAGAGACGATTATGATAAGTTTATAGAATCGTATGGAAAAACAAGGCTTTCACGTTTGATGTTAGAGCAACAGGAAAAAATAAAAAAACCGCGACCTTAATAATAAAAAATAGTACTAATAACACTCGAATGGAAAATATAATTAATTTTTGTGCTCACTAAATCGAATTTTGCTTATTCCTGTAAGGCTGCATTCTTATGATGTAGATTGTCTTAAACTTTAGTTTAACGCACCATGTAACAGTAATTATACTACTAAAATGTGGTTTATTTAGTTTTATTTCAATATAACCAAAATTCTAAATAAGAAAAGGTTATTCCTGAAAAATGCCATCAATTTTTAAATTTTTTTTTTGTATGCTCATTGACGTTTTTTGAATCGTCAAAAAAACTAAAGTAAAAAATACAAAAATCTAAAATTGGGCTGCAGTAGACAAATTTATGAGGACATATGGTATCTCATTGGAAAGATATTTTAAAGAGCTTTCATATGATAGAAATAATGTGTGATCATAAATGTACTTTTTTATAGAATTAAGGAATTACGTTTCTCGTTGAAAAGTCTTGTTAGTGCTTTTTTTAATTCATTTTAGTTTTTGCTCGTAGTTTTTAACTTTAAAATCCAAACCCATTTTAAATTTAGTCACTAGACTTGGGACATACATTCACTAAAAAGTAACTTACATATCGCTGTTAGGTGAAAAGTTGTATGGTGGTTTACAATTGAAACCAATTTTTAAAATTTAGGAGTTTTTTTCCATAAAGTTTTTGCGCCTTTTAACGGAATTGAGTTCTGAGAACAGTATTTAAAAACATTGTGTAATTTTATACAGTTAAGGGTATACAGAGTTGATGTCAGCTCACTAATAACGGGATACGAACATTACAAACTTATAAGGAATTGGAGCACACTTTTTGAAAATGTAGGTTTTTTGAGTTTAAAATCAACGATAATTTCTGAAATAGGTAAGTGAATTTGGGTGAACAGAGTTTTTTAGTAAATAGCATCTCCGAGTCAAAAAAAAGCATTTTACAATTCTTAAATTCTTAAATTCAAAACTTTTATGATTTTTTTAAAAATTTAAACTTGATGGAGCAAACTAAATTTTCATAACCTCAAAAAGCATTATTATATAAAGTTTTTAATATTATGAATATAATATGATTTACTGAAAATACCCAGCAAAAAGTAGTGCTTACCCAGAAGGCATGATTTTTGTTAGCGATATCCCATTTGGTATGTCTCTTTTAAGCAGGTGAAAAGCGCTTGTTTCATGTGCTCTTAGAAGCAATAAATTCATGTCTTTTTAAGCAATAAGAAGCGATTTTTTGTATGTTGACAACATTAATGCTTCATGGTATGCATTCTTTATTGCTTCATTGTATGCATTATTCACTGCTTCAAAGAGGACATTTTGGGAAGCACTATAGAATTCCTTCCGTTATTGTTTTATAGTATGCAATGCGGTGAAGTGCTGTTTTGGAAGCATAAAATGGAGTTACTGCTTACCAAATCCAGGTTATTTTTTGCTGGGTAAGTAAATATAACCAGCAAACAATCCGGTCCGTTTATGTGCCGTTTTCGGTACAGCATATACGGATCCGAAGTCCGTTTCCGTACCGTTTTCCGGATCAGTATACGGACCGGAAAACGGAATAAAAGGAACATCGAATACGGACGCTAAAACGGACCGTTTTCGTACCGTCATGCTGTATATAAAACGGAGTGTACGAATTGAGTGTACGTTCAAAACGTACCGTAAACTGTCCGTCATTTATTTTAAAAACGGAGTGGACTCCGTTTTTAAATATACCGTTTTTTAAATGGTCCATTTTTATTTATTTTATCTAAATAATTTCTCCTTTTTTTAATTTTAAACAAAAGTTTGGTTTTATTTTTAAATTTTTTCATTTATAAATATTAACAAAAATGGATTAACAATTACATTAAAAATAAACTAGAAAAACAAGATATGTATGAATTAAAAATAAGAAAAAAATTAAATTATATTATATATTATTCCGTGATTATTTCTATTTTATTATATTATTTTATTAATATTTAATTTTATTAATAAACTAGCTGACCCGGCAAACGTTGTTTTGCCTTCAAATTTTGTTTGTGTATTAGTTTGGATTAAAAAGCCATCCTCATTGCATGTGCTACACGTATTCATCCATTTTTTATTTTTGTACCCGTATCCAAGCAATGCTGTGTAACAAAGCAAAAATTTTGATATTCACACAATTTATAAGAAAATGACTAATGTCCAGAAAAATCACCACATCTCGACCAAACGAAAATATTTTTAAACAATTTTTTTAAAAAAACCATCCTCATTGCATGTTCTACAAAACGTATTCATCCATTTTTTATTTTATGCAGCCGTTCTCGAGTTATGGAGTGACAATCAAAATGTACACTTCTTTTATATACATAGATAAAACTGTTTGATTTTTTTTAAACAAAACACACTCCGGTAATACCGGAAGAAAAACGATAACGGTTGTAACGGAGTTTTAACTGATGATAATCGGTGTAGTCCGGTTAAACGGCACCGAAACGGATACAGCAAACGGAGTTAAAACGGATAATTTTTGAAAATTTGAGTAATCCAATTTTACTGTACGTTAATGGTCCGTTTTCGTACAAGCTTCGACGGATACGTCAATTCCGGTCCGTTTTCGTACCGTCAATGCCGGATTCATGAATCCGTTTGTAACGGACAGTCCGTAAAGTTGTTTCTTGGGTATAACCAGTAAAAAAGTGGGTGGTTTCCAAAGTAAGAGCGGTTTTTTTCTTTAATATATGACAATATGTTTTTAGTGCGGTTTTACATATTTTGTTATTCGAATATATATTTTTGAATGTGATAAATCCAATGAGATCTAGAAATTGATGTTATTTTAAATAAACCCAATCAAAAACTGTAATTTTAATATTTTTAATTTACTATAAACTTAAAACCGCCATAATTTTTGAGCCGTTAAAGATAAGTGATTAACGCGGATGGATTAAGCATGCTTAAACACATTGAACAGCAAAAAACGTATTTTCGTTTTTCAAGTTTTCGATTTAAAATCTGTACGGGATTTGAAAGTCGAACACTTGAAAAAACGAAAATACGTATTTTGGGGTTCAGTGTGAATGTAGTTTAACACATACACATGTAGTTTAACACATGTCATGTCAAAAAAAAAAAACTTTTTTAAATACTTTGTTTCAAAGTATCGAGAATTTTAGAGATTAACCCATATACTCGATACTCAATTCTTTTACCAGCACTTATATACTTATATACATTTTTCGATGTTTATGGGAAAAGCGCTCAGTTGGCAACAGTGCAACTAAAGCTATAGCTAAACTATAGTTTATTTCTTTATCCTTCATCAATAATGGATTGCTTGAAAAAAAGTAATATTTGCCGTATTTGTTTGGAGCAAAACGGTGTCTTAAGTTGGAATTACGAAATACTTGAATTGTGCGGTGAAACTTATAAAGATTGCTACTACAAATACACTCAATTGCAAATGCTAAGTAAGACTAATTCACAGACCTGCAAAAGTATACATTTTCAATCAATCTGATTTTTATTTAGGTAAAGATCCTTATTCTCAAATGCTGTGTCAAACCTGTGCAATAGACTTAAAAATATCACATTCCTTGGTGGTAAAGGCATTAAAGTCTCACGCTATGCTACAAAAAGCAGTTTCAACCGATTTGCAAATAATTTCCCATTCAAATGATGAAAGAAAAGGGGAGCATATATTATTACCAAAATCGGGGCCAGAATTTGAAATGTTAGTACTTGAAGAATATGAGGAATCATTAACTAAAGATAAAGATGATTTCAAAGAATGTCTATTCATAAAATCTGAGACGTCAAATGGAAATGTCCAAGAGAAGATTAATCGACAAGTCCGTAAAAGAAAGAAATTAAAAGACAATGATAATTTCGAAATTGATAATGCACAGTTTTCCAAAGGTATAATTTTATCACAAGAGGAAATCAATGATAAAGAAAAGACGCATATAATGAAAAATAATAGGGATGATTGTGAATATACAGATTCTCAATTTAAAGAAAGTCATGATGATAACGATAACCAAGAATTTAATACAAAATCAAAAATTGTTAATGAAACTCAAACATGCGACGCTCAAGATATTCCACAAGTTAAGAAGGTTAGGCGTAACTATGATAGATCATTAATGTGTTCAATATGCTGTAAGAATTGTTCTTTTTTTTAATCAGAATACGTAAACTTAAATTAATAACAATTTGATTTAGCAAAAATGTTTATGGGTTATGATTCTTTAAGGCGACATGAAAGAACTCATCAGGAAACTCGCGAGCGAACAACAACTTGCCCTGAATGTGGTGTTAAATTGCTCGGAAAATATGCTTTGCATGCACACTCGCAAATTCACAATCAAAATCGCGAGAAAAAACACAAATGTGAATTCTGTGAAAAGGCCTATTTCAATCATGGAGCACTAAATGTCCACCGTCGCATTCATTTGGGACAAATGATACCTTGTCCAATATGTTCGAAAGAATATGCTCGTCAGATTGATTTAAAGATACATATGGCTGGAACTCATACTGAAGCTCCTCTCAATACAGATGCTAAGATAAAAGTATGTTACATAATTTATAATTTTATATAAAACATTTTATTTAATATATTTTTCCTTTCATACAGTCAAAATACTATGTTTATTGCAAAGAATGTGATAAACAAATACGTAGTGTTCGATGGAAAGGTCATCAATCTGCCCATTTGAAAGATCCCTTACTAAAATGTTCAATATGTGATAAGGAATTTTTCAACAGATCTACGTAAGTTTAAATCTTTAAAAATAATTAAAAAATAATCAGGCATGTCACAGATATTAATTTTGAAGCGCTCAAAAATAAGTCAGAAATGGGCTCAAAATATATTATTAAAATTTTGACAATTTAAAAACTGTGTGTACCAAAATTCAGGCAAAAATATTTATATTTGCGAAAGTTATTTTAACAAAAACTTTCACCACAGTGAATGTCTACCATAAATTTTAAAATTTTATTATAAAAATGTTCACAATAATATTTGTTTGATAACATAAAATTTGGAAATATTTGGTAGACATTTAATGTAGTAAAAGTTTTTTTTAAACTAACTTTTTTTGTCTGAATTATGGTACATGTGTTTTTTTAAGGTATTTACATATACTAAAAGATGAACTCCTGGGTGGCCATTTTTCGCTATGCTATTATATAAAATTTAGGCACATTTCGACTTTTTCGCATAAACTGCACTTTTTTTCTTTTTTACACGAAATTATTGTTCAGATTTTTTTTTTGCGTATGAGCTTCTTGCTTTCATTCTTTGCGAAATGGTATGATAAATTGTGCAAAAATAGTTAAATATACATAGTAAAATGTGAGAAAAATCGCGAATTTACTTTGTAATCGATTATTCATAATTTTTCGAAAACAAAATTTTTATTTCTTCAAAAAACATCCTTATATAAAATTTTTCATTTTGTCAATTTAAAAGTATTTAATATGATTACGTGTTTTCCAAAATAATCGCTGTTTTCTTTAAGTTCTAATATATAACAAACAATTTTTTTTTAGTGAATTTTTATATACTTTGGTGGTGTAATGTATATTTTGACATGTGATAAATACAATGAGATCTATAAATTAGTGTTACATGTCATCTAAAAGAAATCTTTGATAAATTTTTAAATTCCTCTTATGTTTAGTTAAAATATACAAAAATTCAGCTTGTTTCCAATGAAGCAAATTGCTTTTAAATTGTTACTTACGAAGATCTGAGACATGCCCAAATGCATCTTTTCCCCGTTCCTTACCGTAGTACCTAAAAACTGGACCTTTAAAACCATAATTCATTAATGAATTTTTTAATTATTTTATTAATTGAATAATTTTTAGCTTTATTTAATCAAATTCATTTTTGATTTTTGAGGATTCTTTTAATACTGTCTAATGAATTAATTTTATTTTAACAAATCATTTCAACCTAAAATAGTTTATTTGTACATGTATAAATGTTTTATTCTTCGCGTTTTAAATCACTAAACAAATTATTACATCGAATTAAAATTTAATCAATATAAGTTGGACTAAATTATTGACTCTTTTTATTTAATATTAAATCACTCATTTAAAGTGATTATAAATAATTCACGGATTCATAAAATGAATTAATTTTTAAGAAAGAATTATCACTTTAAAGCTCGGCCTCAAACACCCTTAAAGGTTTTTTGATTTAGGAAACCGCGGTAAAGACTTATTTCCCGAACGCTACCACGTGAACCCAATTTACACTTATAGCGATTATATTATCAAAATTATATATTATATTGTTGTTTTGGGTAAAATAAGTTCCCGTGGACAGCATCGGTAACAACGGGGAACAGACCTATAATTAAATTTGTATTTTACTTTTTTTTTTTAGTTGCACATATCATATGAGAAAAAACTCATAATTATTTAAAAAAAGATGATTATGAGCCGTATATTATATATTTGAAACCGCGAAGAATTTCACATTTAATGATGGGATCAACACCAGTAACAACATAGCAAAGTAAAAGGACTTGCATCGATAAAAGATCTAATGCAAGATAAAACTATATGTAAATAAAAAATTGAAAAAATAAAATAAGAGAATTAAAAAAGTTTTCGTCCACACGAGCTTTCTAACGGTTTTTTTTAATGTCGGGATTTAGTATAAAAATGAGTGTTGCCATTCAATACCTTTTCATAATAATGGCAGTTTTAATCACAGTTTTATCAAAAAATGAAAATTTAACAAAGCGATTTCATTAAACGCATGTCTTCTTGTATAACCGGTATCATTGTAGATATAACAAAATTGTGTGTGTAAAATTATGAAAACAATTCCCGTGATTTTAGAAGACGCATTTCACTATTGGAATCGTGGGCATGGTAAGCTATAATGAAAATATAGTGTTTGGCAATCATGATAAAAAGTGGTTAATATAAACTTAAATAAAAAATGCCTAATTTAACAATAAAACGATTTTAGGATAAAAAAAAATAGTAAAAAGTAGCATTTAAATGAACACCTATGTATATATTTTGGCAATGTCCTAACATTTAACAAATGGTATTTTGAAAATTAATATATTTTTTTCTTTTTTTTTTATTAAAAATTGAAAGTTAAATAAATGTATTAAATTCGTTAAAGTTCTGGGCATAAATTCGGTTTACCGACACCTCACCAAAATAAATGAAATTTTGTCCTTTAATAGAAGAGACCACGCTGAGTCGAAATAAAAAAAAATTTTGCGTCGCTCACGCCCCCTTTTCAGTGGGCGGGGCTCCAAAATTTGAAATAAAATTGCAAATAACTTCAAAACTACTTGTCCGATCTTAACAAAATTGGCGTCGTTGGAAAGGTCTCGAAAATATCTTTCCAATGAGGTATATAATGTCCCAAAATATTAACCCCTTGCTGCCCAAATAAAGCATTTTTGTTTTTTTTTTAACGCTCTTTTTGTTAAATAACGCCTATATAAGTACATAAAAAGTGTATAAAAAGGGAAAGTCTGTTTTATAAGCTTTCATAAAAGGTGCAACATGACCCCATAGGTCTTGAAATGAAGTAGTTATTAAGGGTTAAAGTTGACCATTAATAGGCAAAACTATGATTTTTGCAAGATTTTGAAAATTAGATTTTGTTGTATGGTATGGTTTAAGATTTTATATGCAAAAGAAAACTTGTAAATATGCCAAAATTTCTGCGGCCCGGGGCGAAGCCTCAGCGAAGCCGGTGGGAGGAGAAACCCCCTAAGCCCGGCCGAAGGCCGGTTACGCAGAAAAACTATTTTGCAAAGACCCATATATGGTCACGTCGATATATGGTTCAAAATTTGAAAAAGGGTGTGTAAAAAAATCATTATGCTTTTTTTGGGCAGTAAAGGGTTAATATTTTAGGACATTATATACACCATTGGAAAGATATTTTTGAGATCTTTCCGCCTGAGAAATATGGTCACGTCGATATATGGCTCAAATTTTGAAAAAATGACGTTTTAAAAAAAAAAATATAAAAAAAAACAAAAATTGTTTTATTTGGGCAGCAAAGGGTTAATATTTTAGGACATTTTATACTCCATTGGAAAGATATTTTCAAGACCTTTCCAACGACGCCAGTTTTGTTAAGATCAGATAAGTAGTTTTGAAGTTATTTCGGATTTCATTTCAAACTTTGGAGCCCCGCCCACTGAAAAGGGGGCGTGAGCGTTTTTGTTAAATACACTTTTGTTCTAATATAAATAGTCAATCAAACTTGCTTTGAAATAACTTTCCTAAAAAGAAAAATTATTTTTTCTTTGATTGTCATCGCTTAAATAAATTATAAACAAATTTTATTAATAATTTTAATTAATACTGCGTTTCCACTTACATGTTTTGATGAAAAAAAAAATTATGGGAAAACATCTACAAAAGATTTGTTTCAAAACACCTTCAGTGGAAACGTAGCCTAAAATAATAGTTGGGGTCTCATTTTCCGCTTTGACAACTTTGAAATTGTTAAAAACGCCGACTGTTTGAAAAAACGCCAACTTCGTAACACTGGATATTTTGCATGTGTTGGCGTCCCTGGACGTGCGATGCCAATTCAGCGCTTTTCGCTTAAGATTTAAAGCTTTTATGGTACCCAAAACGAGGGTTACACGATCAAGTTTTGCCTATCAAGTTTAATACACTCACACTTTTTTTTACCAATACACTCACACTTTCTAAAATTGAAACGAACTTGCTTCAGATTTCTCTTTCAAGTGGAGTGTATCAATTTACATTCAAGAAAACAGCTGATTACAATACTTTTGAAATTGTTTTTGTTTCTCATTTCACAAATATTGAAATTGCTTTCAACCAAGATATATTTATAAGGTAGTCTTAGTAGCCCAACTATTTACCTTCCTCTTACCTGGTTTTGACATTTCTTACATGGTTTTGACAGTACAAAGACTGTATCTTGAGTATTTTGAAATGTCAAAACCCTGTTGTTTTTGTATTGTTTGTAGTTGTTTGTTGTAGTTGTTGTTCTAGTAAGACTACCTATATAAATATATCTTGCTTTGAACTTGCGTGCAGCCTACGTCACAGCAGTCAATTTTGACAAACAGTATATGTAAAAGACTCGAAAATCTTGATCGTGTGGCTGCAGTGTAAAGTATGCCTTGAGTTGGTGCCATATGTCATATTGGAAGTTTCTACAATATATTAGAAAAAATCAAGAAGGTTTTGATTCTTAATGTGAACAATATTTATTACTGTTTTGGCCATATTGTGCAATTTTTATATCGCTCCACAACAGAACAAAAGTTGGTGCAATATTTTTTGCAAAAGTATTGTACATTTTATAGCAATGCATAGGGCAAAATAACAATAAAAAACTGGCAGTAATAGTGTATGGGGTACCTTAAGCATCTTTTTTAATAAAACGTTTAATATTTTTACAATTTAAACTAAAAGTTTTTAATCCGAAAACATTAATTTTCATATACTGTTTACAAATTTATGTCCAATTATTGTTCTCAAAAGTAATTTTTTTAATTGAAAAAAAAAATTAAAAAATATGTTCTAAATTATTTACTTATATCGCTTTTTAACAACTACTTCGCATAAAGATACACATGCAATATTATTGCACAACTTCTCGTTTTTGTTCTTTGTTCTATTACTATATGTTGTTTAAAGAAATAATATTGCTAGTGTATGGGTACGTTTAATTAGTTCAACTAGCGTTTTTTCAAGGACCTGAGTGCGCGTTTTGAATTAACAAAGTTGGCATCACTGTGTTTATATAGTGTTTATTATTTTACAATATTTAGATTGTTTGTTCTGTACACAATGGATTTCTTGGAATTAAACGATAATATTTGTCGTATTTGTTTAGAGCAGGATGTAATGCTACATTGGAACGATGAAATTGTTGAGCATTGTGGTGCAACTTACAAAGATTGCTACTACAAATATACTCAATTGGAAATATCTGGTAAGTAGCATGTGCAGACCCATAAAAGGATGCAGTGATCATAGCTTTAAATATTTATTAGATTTAGATCCTTTTAGTCAAAAGCTGTGTCAACCCTGTTCAATAGATTTAAGAAATACACATATATTGATAGAAAAGGCATTGGAGTCTCATACTGCATTGCAACGCTTATGTACGATTGAAACCCAAATTAGTGCAGACGAATGTGAAGAAACGGAAGAAACAAATGAGTCTTTAGCAGATAATATAAATAAACCCGCATTTACACAACCTAATTTTGAAATTGTAATATTCAACAAACCTGACGAGGAATCATCAGCAGACGATGACAATGAAGACGAACAAACCATTGAGAAAAACAATTGCAATGTAATAAAAAATGAAATATTAACAGAAAATAATCAAGAGCAAAGGAAACGAGTCTGCAAAAGACCAACATGGCTACAAAACGGCACATTTGAAGTTAATATTCCAAAGTCTAACATTAGGACAATTGCTTCATCATCCTCTAAAGATGAAATTAATGAAAAAAGTAAAAAGATTAAAAAACAGATAAAAAATGTTAATAACCAAGCATCAAATAGAAAATCCAAAAAAATTGTGACAAATCAAGAAAAATCTAAAGGACAAATAATGAATAAATCGGAAACACTTACGAAGAAGAAAAGAAAACCTCGTGCTTTAAAAACTTATATGTGTTCAATTTGTTGTAAGTTTAAAAAAATACACAGTGCTACAAAATTGACACATAAAATCGAAAAGAAGAGTGCCGACCATTGATCCTGCATATTTCGGACACTGATTTTATTGGTGTACCCAGTTTAATGACTTATGGGTCAGATTTTTTTTCGCAAATTGCATTAAACTTTTGCATGTCAACGAAGTTTTTTATGCATAAAATGTTAAAAATAAAATATTTTCTATTATATTTTTTATGGTAAATACAGATGAGACCTTCAACAACATTTGGGTAACAAATTTGTTTTATAAATATGCAGCATTAACAAGTAAGTTCGCGGTTTTATCAGAGTTTACTATTTTTGCAAAAATTTATTATTCCATTGCATTAGCAAAAATTTTTTTTTGTAAAAAATAAAAAAAAAAAACAAAGGAAAAACGCTGAAATTTGTATGGCAGCATAGCGAAAAAGGATGTCATATGAGCTCGTCTTTTAGTATAATATGTAAATAGTTTAAAAAACTATGTGCAACGAAATTCAGAAAACAAGTGAACATTTGCGAAAGTAAGTTTAACAAAAACTTTCACTACATATGATGTCTACCAAATATTTTGAAATTTTAGTTTAAATAAGGTCGCATATTTGTAATGATAGTATTTGTTAAACTAACTTTTGCAAATATTAACTTTTTGGCTGAATTTGGGTACACGTAATTTTTTAAGCTATTTTACATATACTAAAATATTAAATCATAGGTCATCCTTTTTCACTGGGCCGTCATACATATATTTTAGGCACATTTCGGGGGTTTTTTTATATATATGTAGGAACTTATTTAAAATCGTGCAATTTTCTTTATTAGGCAAGGTTTCTGCTTTGGATCATCGTTAGGTCGGTGCTTTGATAACCTTTGAACATTACTCAATAGCCTAGTTGTTAATGTTTTGGAAGTTATATATCATTTTATTCTTAAATACAGTAGGTGTTAAAAATAGTTCTGTAAAGAATTTCAATTTCTGGCCGTACGTATAAGAAATGATCGCTCAAATATCGAATAAGAAAAATAAGGTTCGACAATTTGAGTGGTTGATATTTATCTAGTAAACGAAAATCTGGAATATAAATAATATGGTACTCGAATGTAAATTATTTTGTTGAAACATGGTCACGACAATTAATGCCATACACAAAACGAACAATCCTCCATCAACCGCACTTTTATTTATTTTTACACGAAATACTTTTTCAGATTTGTCTTTTTGCTTATGCAAAAAATTGCTTTGATCGATTGCGAAATGGGATGATAAGTTGTGGGAAAACAGTAAAATATTGTAAAATCAGAGAAAACCAGTGGATTTTCTTGTTAATGCTGCATATTTATGAAACAAATTTAGTTCCCAAATGTTGTTGAAGGCATTTACATAAAAAATTAAGAGAAAATGTATCTTATTTTTAAAATTGTAAAAAATTTCTTTAAAACATGCAAAACTTTAATACAATTTTGAGAAAAATCTGGCCCATAAGTGAAAATATAGGTACGCCATTAAAATCGGAGTGTCAGAAATATTTAGGAGCAGTGGTCGCTACTCTTGTATTTCGAGTTGCTTAGTGATATTTACCTGTTTTTTTTTTTTTGTAATTACTCTCAAACTTTATGTAGCTCAAATTTGTAAAAATACAACCGAATTATTGAGACATGAAAACAAACATAAGGGACATGAAGAACGATCTGAAATTTGTTCACAATGTGGTCTAAAATTTTTTGAAAAATGTACTCTTGATCTTCATTTAAAAACACATGATTTGAATCGCGAAAAACACAAATGTAAACATTGTGAAAAGTCCTATTATAATGTAGCAGCACTAAACACTCACCTACGCAAACATTTGGGACAAATGACACCATGTCCATTATGTCCTAAAGAATTTTTTCGTCAAGTTGATTTGGACAGACATAATATTGCGGCGCATTCCGCAGCTTCTCTTAATAAAGATGTAAAAAAGTCGGTATGTTTCAATGTTCTTTACATATTTTTTTTTTCTTATGAAATTGTTTTTTATAAAAATTATGTATTTTTAGCCAAAATATTTGGTTTACTGCAAAGAATGCGACAAACATTTGCGTACCACTTCATGGAGAGCTCATCAAGCCAACCATCTAAACGAACCTTTAATGAAATGCTCTCTTTGTGACAAGGATTTCTTTAGCAGAAGCACGTAGGTTTAAAACCATTAAGATGTATACCTTAATATATAATAATGTATTTGCCTTTTATTTTAGCTGTACATATCATATGGATAAAACTCATGATTTTAAGAAAAGAGAAGAATATGAGCCATTTATTATATACCTTAAAGGTAGACTAAACCACTTAATGCTGGAACAACAAGCAACATTAAAAATAATAACATAACAAGATTAAAGAAAGCTTTCTTTATCAAGCCCAATGTTTTTTTTTTGCAAAAAAAAGCTGTCAAATTATATAAAAAAAAAAACAATTTTCACTTGCCCGGAATTGTACACTCAGAAAACTATGTAGCAAATGACAGTTAAAATAACTGCATTTGCAGTTGTTAAGATATACACTGCATTTGCATTTAAATCAACAGCAATGTGTAGTTATTTTTATCATTCAAAAATAACTGTCGAGTGTAGTAAAAACAACTGCAAATGCAGTTAAAAAAGATTTTTAAAAAACAAATTTTTTTAAATGGTAAAAAAGTTTTATAGATGACCTGTGATGTATTTCTTTTTAGTACGGCTTGTGGTCAGTTATTTCTTCTTTTATAAATTAAAAATTCTAAATAATTAAATACAATTCTTAATCCAAATTTAAAATTTTATCATTTATTATACATAAATTCCCAATATTTCGACCAAAACAACGTTGGTCATTCTCAAGGGAAATCTATCACATACACAATATTTTAAAATTAACACAATAACTATGTGTAACGTTTTAAATACAATACATAATTACATTAATTAAAAAAATAATAAAAATTAATTTTAACACCAACTTTGGCTTAGTTACCACTGTGTTCGATCTTATGTTTACTAATTTTGTACTTATCAATCGTATGTCTGGTATATTCGTGCACATCTTAATATCAATTTTGAAATTTATTCTCCTCTCAATGAGTTCATCAATAATGTGTAGCATCTATAAATTGCAAGGCTGGCAACCTTGCAATTTATAGCTATTTAGCTATTTTCCGGCTAGATCTAGCCATTTTATTTTTATCTAGCCATAAAAAAATGGCTATATTGTATCTAGCCGGAAAATTTAAAAACAAACAAAATCTAGACGAACGTTTATCAAAATCAGTGTAATATTACCAATTATAGTATTACCAATTCAACTAATAACTATTTCTAGAAAAGTTTCAACTTATCTTTTACAAAGATATAATGACATTTAACTGCAAAAACTTGGTAATTCTTCCTTTTTTTATTTATGTCAATTAAGCAGAAAATCGTAATAACATTTTTTGTGTGTAGCCATTTTTTTTTCTTACACGTTTTGTAGTCAATTTCATACAAATGTGCTTACATTTTACAATTTTCAATTTGTTTACAAAATTTAAAATTTTCAACATGTAGTTTTTACATACGATTTAAAATTATGATCTTTTTGTTAAAATTTACCAAAAATATTTTAGAAATTAGAAAAACATTAAGTTTAAATAGTACTTTTGTTAAACTTGTGTTTAAACTCATAATTATTAATAAATCTGAAATCTCAACTAAATTGGGACTTCATTTTGTATGGGAAATCTGTTTGAAATCCAAAATTGTTATTAGATTTCGGTTGAAATCTATCGAAATCCCTTTTTAAGTGGAGTTTGACCCTAATGTAAATTCGCTATAAGATACAAATATAAAAGAAATACAATATTTAACAATATAGAGCAAATTCACTTATTTTCTATTACAAAACTACGCTTTTTATTTTAAACTTAGATTATTATTATTACTGTGTAATATACATTTTTTTTGACCTGGATGGCTTTGTATTACAGAACTTGAATAAATAAATGAAAATGAAATGAAATAAGTTTCTACTTACGATGTGTCTTCTTCCGTTTTCTTGACTAACAATAAGAAACAAACTTTCTTATATTCCTACACTTCCACTCGTTAAGGCAAAACGCGTGTTTTGCTGTTTGGTGTGAATATCATATAATTGAAACCCTATTTCTCACTAATAACTTCAAAACCGCTAGTTTAGTTTGAAAAAAACGCCGAGTTGATAACACTGAAAATATTGAAAGCTTGGCATCCCTGGACGTGTTTATATGGTGCTAATTTTTTTTTAGCATTTAGTTTTTTGTTTCTTCTGTGCACAAATGGATCCCTTGGAGGAGATAAACGAAAATTTTTGTCGTATTTGTTTAGAGGACAATGTAGTTTTACATTGGAACGATGAAATAATCAAATATTGGGGTACAACTTACAAAGATTGTTACTACAAATATACTCAATTGGAAATACCTGGTAAGTAGCATGTGCAGACCCATGAAAGTATACAATGATCATAGCTTTAGAACTTCACTAGATTTAGATCCTTTTAGTCAAATGCTGTGTCAAACCTGTTCAATAGGTTTAAGAAATTTACATATTTTGATAGTAAAGGCATTAGAGTCTCATACTGTATTGCAACAAGCATATGAAACACAAATAACTGCAGAGGAATGTGAAGAAACTAAAGAAATAAGTGAATCTGGGACAGATAATTCAAAAGAATTTGCTATTCAACCAGATAATTTTGAAATTGTAGTATTCAACCAACCTAACAAGGAATCAACAACAGACGATGACAATGATGACGACAGAACTAATGAGAACAACAGTTGTAATGTAAAAAGAAGTGAAATATCAACTGAAAATAGTCAAGAGCAAAGAAAACGTGTCCGCAAAAGATCATCATGGTTAGAAAACGGCACATTTGAAGTTAATATTCCAAAGTCTAATAGGAGAAATCCTTCATCATCCTCTAAAGAAGAAAGTAATGAAAAAAAGCAAAAAGATTAAAAAACAGACAACAAAAACTGTAATTAACCCATCATCAAATAAAAAATCTAAGAAAAAATTAAAAACTAAAGAGCAAATAAAAAATATAACGGAAACTGATGATTCGCAAACACAAACGAAAAGGAAAAGAAAATCTCGTGCTTTAAAAACATATATGTGTTCAATTTGTTGTAAGTTTAATAAAATAAACTGCTCAACTCGAAAAATAAAACAAGAGTACCGACCACTGATCCTGAATATTTCGACCACGCTGATTTTGGTATCGTATCCAGTTTTGTCACTTATGAGACAGATTTTTTTTGCAAAATTGCATTAAAGTTTTACATGTTTTAATGGCGTTTTTTTTACATATAATTTTTAAAATAGACATTTTTATGTTAAATAATGATGAGACCTTCAACAACATTGGAATATCAAGTTTGTTTAATAAATATACAGCACCAACAAGTAAGTCCGCGGTTTTCTCAGATTTTACTGTATTAAAAAAAAAAAAACACAAATTTGAAAAACAATTTCGTGTAAAAAAAAATAAAGTGCGGTTCAAGGGCAAAACGCGAAATGTGCATAAAATTTATATGACAGAAAAGCGAAAAAGGAGGACTTATGAGTTGATCTTTTATTATAATATGTTAATAGCTTAAATAATAACATGTACCAAAATTCACACAGAAAAATTAATATTTGCGAAAGTTAGTTTATCAAAAACTTTTAAATCGCTTGAAACTGATATTATTTTTTGATTACTTTCGAAAATTTTCTATTTTAGAATAGCGTGTTATATAGGTTTGGATTAACAGCACTTTAACGCTTAGGAGTGCAAAATTTTAGGGCCGTAGGCCTATATTTATAATTCTAATATATTAAAAAACCATTTGAAACAAGCTCACTTTTTTGTTCTTTGTATTTTTGGTTTGGGGCTTTCAAGTTTTGGATTTCTTTTGGTATTACACAATCTCCCAACACGTACCTTATTGGGTTGCCATTACCTAACAAATAAATGCATGGAAGTCGAAAATTGAAATCAATTTTTTTAAGTTCTGAAATTGTTGCCATGGTACATGGCACTGGCATCCCTTCCTGGAATAAACATTTGAAAACACTGGTTTGTTGATGTTGTAATAATGCACAGTTTGAGGTATGTTTCTTGAGGAGCATATAAAAAAATTGAAATGCAAAAATGATATCGAGGGCTTATATTCAATATCCTCTATCTTAAAAAACTGAATATTACAGGAGAGCATAAAAACTGTTTATTTCGCTAATTAAAAGTGTTTTTAAAATTTTATATTCTACAATATTATGTTAAAGCGACTACTGAATCTCACGTATAATTTATTTTTAAAATTTTGCATTATTAACAAGTTTGTTATAATTTTTATTAAAAATAAAAATTATGTTTTTTCCGACCTTTAATTGTGCAATGAAAATGAAAATTATTCAAGTCCGAGGCCATACTCTATATTTCTTCATTAGGACATTGTCCTAACAAATAATCTATATATTCGTTAAAGCATTCAAAACTTTAATGAAATTTTGCGAAAAATCTGTCCTATGAGTGAAAAAACTGTATTCGCCTTGAAAATCATCGTGTCTGAAATATTTAGGATCAATGGTATTTAATGGTAAATTTTGTAGTGCTGTGAGAGTAACCGGGTTTTTGTACTTATTCTCAATTTTATTTAGCTAAAATTTGTAGAAATACATCCGACTTATTGATTCATGAAGACAGTCATAAAGGTCCTCAAGAACGATCAGAAACTTGTCCTCAATGTGGTCTTAAATTTTGGAAAAAAACTGTTCTTCAACATCACATGAAAACTCACGATTTGAGTCGCCAAAAATACCAATGTGAATATTGTGAAAAGTCCTATTTGAATATAGCAGCACTAAACATTCACCGACGCAAACATTTGGGACAAATGATACCGTGTCCATTATGTCCTAAAGAATTTTTTCGTCAAGTTGATTTGGACAGACATAATGTTGCGGCACACTCTGCAGCTTCCATTCACAAAGATATAAAAAGGATGGTATGCTTTATTTTATTTTATAATTGTTTTCATAAAAAATAATGTGTTTTTATAGCCCAAATATATGGTTTACTGCAAAGAATGCGACAAACATTTGCGTACCACTTCATGGAGAGCTCATCAAGCCAATCATCTAAAAGAGCCTTTAATGAAGTGCTCTCTTTGTGACAAAGATTTCTTTAGCAGAAACACGTAGGTTTAAACCATTAGATTATATAATATATGTAATATTTAATAATGTATTTGTCTTTAATTTAAGATGCACGTATCATATGGATAAAATTCATGATTTTAAGAAAAGAGAAGAATACGAGCCTTTTATAATATACCTTAAAGCTAGACTAACCCATTTAATGCTGGAACAACAAGCTACATTAGAAGTAAAAACATAAGAGGAAAATAAATCTTTATTAAGCCTAGTTAGTATTTTGTTCACATTTTTGCGAAAAAGGCCGTCAAACTATTAAAAGGGCGTTAATAAAAAAAATTCAAAGTTGACTTTTTTGTCGATTATGATGTAGTAGTCCAAAATGGTGGTAAGAAAAAGAGTAAATTTAAATGTCAAAATTTTAGTGATATACAGAAAGGGATGTCATTAATTCCATGAAACAGCATTAAAAAATTAGTGTTCTTTGATCTCATGTCATACGATTTTTTTTATATTGTGAACACAATGACTCTATGAACTAATATAGACAATCCCGCTTTTAGATCTATGAAATTTAAAAAACTCGCGATTTTATTGAAGTTTTTCATTTTTCAGAAACTTGAAAAAATTCTAAAAGTTGTGAACTTTGAGGAGCCATGGTTTGTTTATCAAAACATAACCTCTTCTTTCTAAAATGCACTTTTACTGCTAATGCAATTTTTGGATGCATTTAGCACTTATTCCAACCCGCCTCCGAATTTAAAAGCGTTTACATATTTCGAAAATTCATAATTTTAGAAATAAAACTTCGATTTGTTTGGGACAATAAAGCTAACTATTTTTAATGATTCTTTAATTAACTATTTTTTAAAGGCTTTCTAAATACCCTACGATTAACACTAAATGGCACAAAGAATGTTGATGAAGACCGTAGTGGGTCAGAAAATGCATTCCATTCATGCTAGTGTCTAATAACTTTTTCTGTGTTTTTTCTAATAGTCAAAGTAAATTATCATATAAATAATTTTTCTGTTAATTTAGAGAAAAATTTGGCATGATCTTAAACCGAACAAATAAAATCTCACACATAAACTTATAGATCAACGATAAAATTCACTATTAAACCACTCACCAGGCACAGTGTAGAAATCGGTTAATGTATATGCTCGACATATGTATTAACAAAAAAAAAAAAATATTTGTTGATATGCTTTGCTTATGTAGAAGTATAGTATATGATGACATTAGAGAAAAGAATTGCCATTTAAAAGTTTTAACTAAAAGTTAAACTGGCATTTATGATAATGACTAGAGAAAAACAAACACACTATAAATAGAAATCGTTCGTGGTAAATTTCATTCTAACTCAACACACAGAGTAATGTGGGATTTAAAGTCACCCAATTCCTTTAACGTGTGAGTTAAATAGAAGATATTTACGATTAACACTAAATGCCACAAAGAATGTTGATGAAGACCGTAGTGGGTCAGAAAATGCATTCCATTCATGCTAGTGTCTAATAACTTTTTATGTGTTTTTTTCTAATAGTCAAAGTAAATTATCATATAAATAATTTTTCTGTTAATTTAGAGAAAAATTTGTCATGATCTCAAACCGAACAAATAAAATCTCACACAAAAATCTAAACTTTATTTTTGATAGAAATTTCTGTAGTTTTAAAAAATGTAAACTTTTTTTTAAAATCGAAGGGGGGAAAGTGCTTCCAAAATGCATTTCAGTACAAATGCATTTCTAGAAAGAAGCGGCTATTTCTAGATTCACTGTTTTAACATGACCGGATGACGTTTTAGTCTTCGACACTTCGTTGCTGCAGAACATATTCACAAAACATTTTAACCCATTAAACGCACGTTTTAGAAAACTTTTTTAGGCATTTATTGGAAAAGGGACTTAAATGACCCATGAAAATTGCAGGTGTAGGGTTAAAATGTTCTATGAAAAAATTCCTCTTAAAATTCTGTTGTGGATATCCGAACTCAGAAGTTTATTCAATAGAAAGAACTAATACACAACTATTTGAGTCTTATATGTTTAAAACAATAATAAATTCGTAATAACAGTTTTTGGCCTTAATGGCTTTTGTATTATTGTTGAATGAATAAATAAATAATAGAATATCGTTAACTGAAATGGTGAAATCCGAAAATGTCAATACAAATTAAATAATGGTAGCGATTCCTATTCTCACTTTCACCATTCACCTCAGTTTTCGAACCTTATTTTCTCTCAAATAATACAAATTTATAAATTTTTTATTGTCCAATCGTCTTTACAATAAACAAAAATTTATAAATCTGAAATCAAAATGGAACTAATAATTGACACTCGGGAAATAATGAGATTCGAAAATTAAGGTGAATGGTGAAAGTGAGAATAGGAATCGCTACTAATGGTTTTTTGATTTATGATAACTTGTTTTGATAAAGGTAGTCGAAATGAATGGAAAATCCACTTTTTGCAATTCAGCTACCGATATAAGGGCTTAGTTCAAGAAATAATACATTCGACCTACATTTACATTTTGAACCCTTTAACCTACATTTTGAAACCTTTAAAAAAAAATTAGGTATATCTCTATATTATTAGAATTATTATTGTTGAAAGAAAGATCATTTATCTAAAAAATTGCGTTTACCTTGTGTCATTGTTAGAAAAATAAATATATTTTTTTTTCTAAAATCGTATTTTTTAATGAAATGCTATTTTTAAAACTGATTTTGGCTAATTCATTGCAATTGTTTCATTCTACCCCAAAATCATGTATATACTTATACCTTTCTAATCTTTTTTGTTCTTCAAATACTTAGATGAAAATCAGAAATCCCAATTCGCTCGCACCCGTGTACCGTATACGTTTGCTGGATGATAGTGTACCGGTTAAACGTAAAAAGAAAAATTAAAAGATTAGTGATAATAGTTTTTATCTTTATCTTTTTATTAACAGAATAAGCATAAAAAATATAATATAAATAATAAAATAATAAAAATAACATTAGATTTAAGTTGAAATATAATATTAAAGGTAAAAAGAAAATTTTACAGATTAATGATATCAGTTTTTATTCCCAGGTAAAAAAATAGGCTAAAATATACAAGCATTAAAGAAATTACGAAAAAATCAAGTATAAAAACTAAAATATCTCAGAATTTCAGGATTTTTTAATGAAAGTATTTAGTTTTCGTAATCTGATCGTTTTTCGGTACAAAAATGGTTTTTATAAATTTAAATTTCAGGTTCGTTGACACAAATTATTATAAATTTGATATAACTCTTTTTGTAGAAAAAACAATCTTTTTCTTCAACCGAACCCCGCTTATGGGTTAAAATATGATTAAGTTAAAAAATCAAATGATATAAAATTGTTTAAAAATGTTGGTGATTTGTTAAAAATTAGATTTTAAAACCGAACTAAAGAATTAATTCTTTTAAGGTATACTCTACTAATAAAAGTGATAACCGTTTAAACCGCTATTCAATAGTTTTGCATCTCTATGTGTTATCAATTATATGTGAATTGTTTGTTTACATCAATTAAAAGAATTTCGTTTACTTATCCACTGAAAAAATGGAATTAAAAGATATGTGTCGAATATGTTTGGAACAAAAGGCTATTTTAAACTGGAATAATGAAATATTTGAATTCTCCGGAGTAAACTATAAAGATTGCTACTACAAATATACCCAGTTGAAAATTCTAGGTAAGACTAATATCCAGACCTACTAAAGTATAAACTCATAAAACTGGTTTTTTAGTCAAAGATCCTTATTCGCAAATGTTGTGTGAAACCTGTTCGAATGACTTGAAAAGCTCGCACTTCCTCATAACAAAAGCATTAGAATCTCATGATATACTTCAGCAGACATATCTAGGAGAAACTCAATTAATTTGCACTGATAATGACGAAAACAAAGAACAATTTGAATCTCTTACAGATCATAAGTATGAACCAAAGTCTGAACCAGATGAATTTGAAATGTTAATACTTAAACAAAACGAGGAACCCTTAATAGATCATGAAAGTAGCGATGAAAAAGATTTCGTGGCTTTATCAGAAATTGAGACAAATGTTACTACACCTAAAGAGAATAGAAAACGGCGAATATGCAAAAAACGAAAAGATTCCAAAATTTCGACATCATCATTAACGCAACAAGAGATAATTATTAAGAAAAAATCAAAGATTAAGAAACCTTTAGTAGAAGATAAAAATTATGATAAAGAATTTGACTCCTCATCAGATAATGAACCATTAAAAAAATCTCCAAAATTTAAACAAAAACTGAAAGTCAAGTTGACCAAAAAAAAAGTTGCAAAAATAACAAACAATAATGAAACCGATAAATCCAGCGACATTCCACCTTCCAAGAAGGAAACGAAAGAAAAGAAGATTTACACTTACGAAAAAAAAAAATTAATGTGCTCCATATGCTGTAAGTAAAACCTATTTTTAACCTAAATTACCGTTGCAAAAAAAAATCAGGAAAAACATAATGTTGGTTTAAAAAAAATTTATAGGTCTTACCATGTATGAATTATCAGGTCTTACTATAATACAAAACTTTGAAAGTCTATTTTGGATTTACACATACGACCCAGGTAGAAAAATACAAACGGCAAAGCGTTGGCAAAGTACTGTATAAGGTCGTACAAGCGTTGGCAGGACGCCCGCTTTTCCAAAGTTTAGGTGTTGGGCCAACCTTGAAATGATAACGTCAATCTTCAGTTGGCCGTTCGTTGTTTGAAACGTTGGCAAAGCGTTGGCAACATTGTTAAATTAAGTGCTCTGCCAACACTGAAATGATAACGTCAATCTTCAGTTGGCCGTTTGTATTTCGGAAGGTTGGCAAAGCGTTGGCGAAACAATTTGAAAAGTTCTACAACAATAGGGAAAAAAAAATATTTTTTTTTATATCATTAAAAAGATTGCGTTACTTATTATTGAAACGCAATATTTTTATTTTTGTATTTTGATTTATTTAATAATAAATTACATTGTGTAATAAAATAGTTAAATTAAAATTAAATAATTTAATAATGAAATAAAATAGAAAAAATAAAAAATTGAATTCATATTTTAGGCATTATTTAGTAATATTAAATGATTTCTAATTCAAATTGATTAAATTTGAAGGTTTTGCTTTTAATATTTGAAAAATTTTGTTAAAATTTAAAAATATGAATGGTATTGAACAGTTTTTTTTTGCAAAATAAAGAAAAAATTAGCTGAAATTTGTATTTTTATAGTTTAAATTGATAATATTGGGTCTGAAAATAACATTTTTCGTTAAATTTGTATTTGAAATACGTTTTTATGAAAAAACTTAAGATACTTTTATTGTAGATATGAGGTCTGAATTATCATATTGTCCAAATATAAATAAAAATTGTAGTACCTTAATGCTATTAAATCAAATTAACGGGAATGTCTTCCTCCATGTCTATCTTTGGCATTTGCCAGCCAACGACTCAGTTTAGATAATATTGTCGATTCAGATTCCTTCTCAAATTGTTTTAAAAGAGTATCTGAGAACAAGAAAAATAGTGTAAATAATTTGATTAAAAAAAAGTATTAAATAAATATTACCTTTTAATTCACCATACACAAAAGTGCCGCTTAAATTTAGTTTAGCCAAACCTTTATTTGGCTTTCCGCAGGCGCTAAACTTTATCTGTAAGTCTTGCGACATTACAGCAGACAGCACTCCACCAATTGCCTCATGCAATGATTTGGCTCTCGATTTAAAATTTAAAAATTCACGCTGAAGAATAAAATTTGAATTAGAAAAGTTGAATTGGAAAAGTTGAATTGGAAAAGTTGAATTACTATACTAAGTTTTAATAATCAATACTTACAAATATTTCAGCAAATTCCTCATCAGTTTTGATTTTATTATCAAAGCTATGGAATGCTGCCAAATCTGTTATTGGAGACTGCAAACCTAGGTTTTTCTGTATATCAGATAAAGGACGCACGTTTTTAGTATTTGACATATAAAATTCAACTTTATCGATTTTGTTGTTCATTTTCTTCATGTCGTATTGAATGCTTCTTCTAAGTGATCTTATCTCATCCTTAAGATCACGTTTAACATTTTCTAACTCTGAAAAAGTTAACTTTTTAAAACTTTTATACTTTATAAATTCAATTATATTCACTTACCACTGACTTCGATTAAAATGCAATTATTTTGGTCTTTGACACCGTCCTTTTGAAAACCTGCAACGTTCGAATGATCAATGTCACTTTGAATTTTTTGTATGTCATCTACTGCAACTGAAATGAAATAGTAAGAAGTTTTTATTTAATTTTTAAACCTACACTGATTTATTTAGTTTCTGTGCCTACACTGAGAAAATTTTTTGCATGATATTAATTAATTTTTGTACAAAGCAATAGAGTTGCACTAAAGCTTTTTGATTATGGTAAAAATACCATAGAAAATTCTGTTGGCCTCATTAGTGCACTTTTTAACTAAAGTGTACTTTAGCGGGCACACGGAAATTAAAACACATAACACATAACAAAAGCTACAAATATTTGGTATGATCATTATACTTACTTCTACGTTTTACTATTGGAGCTGTTGAAAGCTTCCGCATCTTCTCAGCTTCAGCAGAAGTAGTGGGTTCTTGAAAACTTGGAATGGAATTCATTATTTCATGAATTTTTTCTGCAGAAAAATCAAAATTAATATTTTCTTTTTAAATAAACATGTAATTACTCACCTATTTCAGCATTATCGGCGGGTTTTTCAATACTTTTCTGTCGTTTGCCCATTTTAAATTTTAATTAAAATTAATTCAATTGTTGTATTGTATTAAAATTTTATTTTTTACCAGCACTGATACCGACGCTTAAAATTTTCCAATTGAAATATTTTTTTCATTTACTGTTATAACTGTTTATATGAAAACTAGTGTTGTAAATAATTAATAGTCTGATTACCGAATACTTGATACAGATACCATTAAATTATACTCGATATCTGGTTTAAATTGGATTTTGGTGAGCATTTGTATTATAACTGGGTTAAAAACGATTTGGAAAAAAAGAACTGGGTTAAACCCAGTTTTTAAAAGCATTTTTTGAAAAATCCAGTTTCATATCTATAAAAAAGTTATGAAATTTGCAGAGTCTGACATCACTTAGATGAAAATTGTATTTTGCTATTGTACATTTTATTCCACTGTGTGGGTCAAAACTACAATAATATTGACAATATTATGCACAATTTATTGTGATTTCTTCCAATTTATTGTACAACCTTCAAATATGATATACTCACTGGCAATATTTTGCACTGCAATATTTTTGCAAAAGTTGCACAATAATGCGTATCTCATGCGTCATCTCATCCTAATAATGTATGCACACTCAGTAACGGAAATGTTATGGTAATAAATGAAATTTTTAGCATTAAGCATTCTAAGCACAAATGTGATGACCTATTTGTAAAAGGTTGTGTTTTTGATGAAACTGATGATTTTTTTAACTTTCCTCTTTCATCAAAAGAAATTGGATTGTATATAGTAAGAAATTTAAATGAAAATTATGTAATAATAAACATACATTTAGTAGAAGTTAAGTGCATTCTTACAAAGTTTCAAAGTGAAACGATAGCTATAGCTCTTTTACATAAATAAAGTAAAGAATTATTTATAAAAAAAACTGTTGTACTTATTTTCATAAACAGTAGTTAAATAAGTGAAACAAGTGCTGGCAAAGCAATTTTTCAAACGTCGGTGAAGCATTTAAACCAATGTTTAGCCAGCAGTATATTTTCATATACGGTCGTAAATTTTGTGAAACATGTACTGGCAAAACCCTTCTAGCAAGTGTTGGTAAAACGCTGTAAGCCAATGCTTTGCCAGTAGTATTTTTACACATAAGGTCGTAAATTTTGTAAAAGAAGTGCTGGCAAAGCATTTTCTATAAGCGTTGGCAGAGCACATTTATAAGATGTTTTCCCAGTAGTATTTTTGTATATTCGGTCGTAAATTTTGTCAAAGAAGTACTGGCAAAGTCGTTTTTGCTAACGTTGGCAAATCACTGTTTACAGATGTTTTGCCAGTGGTTGTTTTTCATAAACGGTTGTAAATTTTGCAAAACAGGTATTGGCAAGGCACTTTCAGCAAACGTTGGCAAAGCGTTTCAAATAAGTGCTTTCCCAATGCTTTTTTTTTGGTATTACTGTTAACCAACGCTCTGCCAGTACTTTGATTTTGGTACCATCGGCAATTTCTACCTGGGGAGTCATACCATGTTAAACAGAACGATTTTGACATTACTTTTTTTTGCATTGGAATTTGGCAGACTTGATCTTGTATCAAAAATATTTGACACGTATTAAAAAAAAAAAAAATTTAAAGGTCTAATTTGTGTTTAAAAATTAAAAAAAAACATGAAGATTTTTGCGAAATGTCGATAATAAAATTAATGTATTTTAAAACCCGATTTTAAGGTTGGTGGCTTATTTTAACGGTATTCTACTCTTCTTTTTCTAAATATATTTACTTACCTATGTTGTAATATTTTGAAAGTTTTTTATTTTAGTTTTTAACTTTCGTTTGTATTTTTTACCACTTTCGACCAGACCTAAAAATAAAAATAATTTATCAGCGTCTACACACAATTCTACCAAAGAATATAGAAAGCTAAAGATATTGTAGAACACCCAACCAATGTTATAGGCCCTCTTGCTTGTTTTGGAGGATATTTGAAAAAATGTAACATTAGTTGAGAGTCTTAATATTTTGCTTAAATTTTAACAAATTTCAATGAATTAAAATCATTTTGCATTACATTAAAACATAACAAATTGTTTAAATAGGTACTAAAATTATTTAAAATGTGTTAACATTGCAAAAAGATTTATTTATTTATTATTATTATTATTATTCTTTATTAGACTCACAATTAATTATAAATCTAATGTTACAATTTAAGGAGCACCAGCTACATAGGCTATCGGCTCTAGGTAGATTAAATTAGATTAGGTCCATTCGTTTACACCAAAATTTGCACAAATTTGTACTGGATTTTACTGAAATGCGTTCGCGTACACATAAATTTGCAAAAGAGAGCATCTACTAAAGAGTAAAGTGACAGTTGTCAGCAAAAAAACCTGCAAATTTTTACTGGACAAATTTTTGCCAGTAAAATCCAGTAGAAAACAAAAACATATGATTAAATTAAGTAAACTAACAAAAATATGCATACATTTAGTAATAAAAACATTTAAAAGATTAAAAGCTGAATTAAAAGGGCGGCAAAAACTAAAAATAATTATTTTCAACCTAAAACAAATTATAGTTGTCAGTTACAATTATTATAGTAACAATTTATCAGTTTTCTAATATCTCTGTTAATTGTTTTTATTTACATTAATATATTAGAGATGTAAAGCTAACGAATATATGAATACTTCTTACTGCATATTATTCAGGGTACCGAATATCAAAAATCAAGTATTCATGTATTTTCGTATGTTGTTTAACTAGAAACAAAATTAAAAGTCATCTATTGGTCGTCCTTCGAGTAGTTAATATTGTAGCATATAGTTTATGCAGTACCTGGTAAATTTTATTATTTATATATTTATATTTATTTAATTTGTTAATTTTCTGGTAATGATACTTGTAAACTCATAGTCATTCTGCTGGATATTTTTATTAGCTAAATTTTTTTTTTTTTTTTTTATTTTCAATCTGCTTTACATGCGAATTTATTTAATATATATTACTGTTTGTTATTATTAATATGTCTGTTAATTTAAATTTAGGCCCTGTTGTCCATGACAACACATACTTGCGTTCTAATTTAGCATACTTAGTAAATGGTTTCAACATTGGTCACTTTAATTGTCAAAGTTTTATGACAAGATCGTCTTCATCAAAACTTGATGAAATAAGGCATATTCTTCGAGATTGTCTTTTAGATATTGTAGGAGTTAGTGAAACTTGGTTAAAGAAAAATATATCCTCACAAGTTATTGCGATACCGGGATATACTTTCCACAGGAATGATAGGCATGATGAGAGAGGAGTTAGTGTTGGTGTAGGCATTAACGGTAATAGTTGGACTAGGAATGGACCGTTGGATAAGAAAAGAGGCGGAGGTGTGGGGTTTTTTGTTTCTAACAAAATTAAAGCTAAAGTTTATAAATCAGATGATTATGGTAAATTTGAGTCAATTTTTATTGAAGTTGAAACAGAAGGAGAATAAGAATGTGGAGAATATTAGAATTATGGAGGAACGATTAAGTGATATGCTGGTTAAGTACTCTAACATTATAATTATGGGTGACTTTAATTTAAACCTGTTTGATATAGTGCACTCCAATACAGTTCATTCATTCTGTCAGAGACTAGGACTATATTGTCTTCATAATAGCCTCCCTACTCACTTCGATGTATCGCGTTCATCTACTTCGTTATTGGACTTTTTTCTTGTGAGTCCTTCCGTATCTGTCATATTGTCCAATCAGATGCAGTGCCCAGCAATATCACATCATTCTTTTATTTTTATGAGTGTTTCTACTTTTATTACACCTATCGATGATTATGTTGAGTTTAAAGACTACAACAATGTTGACTTTGAGTTGTTGGAAAATCAGGTGCTCCAATTTGACTTTACTGAATTTTTTGGTAGTCCAAATATTGATAACCAACTTTGTAGTTTGATGGAGTGTATTGACCTTTTGCATTCACAGGTTCCCGTCAAAAGGTGTAAATTTCACGTAGCTAATGAAAACTGGTTTAATACACCAGATATTCAATTTAATCTATCTCTAAGAGATTTGGCTTTAAGGGAATATCTTCGTTTCCCCTCACAGGAGAACTGGAGAATTTATTGTAGGACTAGAAATAGAGCTAAAACTGTTATTCGTAATGCTAAAAGGAATGCTCATTTTAATCAATTTAATAACCTTGATGCTAAGGGTATGTGGAAAATTTTAAGATCCAATGGGGGTGTAGAAAATGTAGAATTTGTTGATAATTTAGATGCAGTTGAATTAAATAGGGAATTTTTGTCTCATAGGACAGTTGACACCATCGACCCTTTTAGCTCCAATCTGAATTTTGTTGACAATGGCTTTTCATTTCGTGCTATTGATTTGAATGAATTATATTTCGCATTATGTAATATTAAATCTAATGCATCTGGTCCAGATGGTTTGCCGTTAAGATTTTTGAAAATTGTTTTCCCATATGTTCAGAAGCAATTTTTGCATCTAGTTAATAATATTCTAACTTGCTCTGTATTTCCTTCCAATTGGAAAGTTGCAAAGGTTGTTCCCATTAGTAAAAATGGATCAAGTAATGAATTAAGGCCGATATCTATAGTTCCTATATTATCCAAAATTGTAGAACACGTTATGAATTAACAAATGGTAGAATATTTGGATAAAAATCGCTTAATTAGCCCTTATCAGTCAGGATTTCGCCGTGGTTATAACACAGCATCATTACTAGTAGGTCTTACAGACTCAATTAGAAGAATTTTGGATAAAAATGATATAGGAGTTTTGTTATCACTCGATTTATCAAAAGCTTTTGATCGAGTTAGTCACACAATTTTAATTAGTAAACTATGCAATTTCTTTAAATTTTCCCAATCGGCTTGTATGCTGATTTTTTCTTATTTGACAGAAAGACGTCAATATGTTCATTGTTTCTGATTGGTCGACAGTGACAAGCGGTGTTCCACAGGGATCTGTGATTGGACCTTTGCTATTTTTACTCTATATGAATGATATGATGAGTATTGTTTTGCAGATGACATTCAGCTTCTTTTTTCTGGTGAGCGTCAGTTTTCTGATGTATTGGAGCAGGTGATAAATTATATAATGTCAGATGTCTCAGATTGGATGTCTAATTGTAATCTTTGTATTAATCCTAGGAAAACTAAGACAGTGATTTTTAAATCTCCTAGGTCTGACGTCAATTTTGATATCGTGGTGAATGGTGTTAATATTGAGTTTGTAGAATGTATTAAATGTCTGGGAGTCTTAATTTTGATCAACATATAAACTGGTTGTGTTCTACTATAAATTTTACGTTACGTCGATTATATTCTTTGAATCTTTATCTACCAATTCATGTAAAAAAGCGCGTTGCGCATGCACTATTGATGTCCAATATATTGTATTGTGCTGAAGTTTTTACAGGTGTAAAGGGTCGGGTAATGCGTAGATACAACCTTCTTTTCAATCGAATTATTCGATTTGTGTACAACCTTAAATATCGTGATCATGTTTCAGATTATGTAGTAGACTTTCTAGGATGCAGTTTTAAAAGTTTTATACATACGCGATTGTTGATACATTTTTATAAAGTTTTTAGGTCTAAATGTCCGGAATATTTACTAGAACATTTTGTATTTTCAAGGTCTTTAAGAAACCCTCAATTGAAGTATCCTATACATAATACATCAATTCTTCAACGATCTTTTCAGTACAGGGTAGCTGAAATTTGGAATTCGTTGCCCCTATTACTTAGAAAATTTGACTTTTCTGTCAATGTATTTAGGGCCAAGCTTAGAGAATATGCCTGCTATAACAATGTTTAAACCTGTTTAAACCTTTCTAAACCTTTTTATTCACAAATTTATTAAATTTGTTAGTATACATCTGATATTTGAACGCAACTATATTCATTAGGGACATTTTTTTGAGAAGGATAAATGAGGAGTATTATATACGTTTGTGTCTATTATTATATATTTTTTTTTATTTTTTGTTACTTTTAAAAACTGTTTAATTTAAAATTTATTAATTTAAATATAATATATAGTTTTTCTATTCTTTCTTTTAACTTCTAAAGTTTTTATTCTTTTATAATAATATACTATTTTATATTAATTATATTGTTAAATTTATAGTTTTTTTTTTTTATTTATATAATACAGTAGTCTTGTGTAGTAGATATTTTTTAGCCATATATGGCCCTCTGGGCTCGGTTATTTAAAAGAATAATAAATAAAATAAAAAAAAGTTTATTTAATAAATACAATTGCTACGAATTTATAATTATTAAAATTCAATGCATCAAGTACCAAAAACAATATATACTGGGTAGTCTAAATAACACTTATTTTACAACACTAAGCTTTTTAGCGCTCATATGTTTGAATTAACCTGCAAGTTTTTGCAATTTTTCCGTTCGTTTACTTTTTTGTGCAAGAGAGTAAAATTTTCATTTTGCCCAAAATTTACTCATCTACTGGATTTTACTGGAAAAGTAAACGAATGGACCTATTTCAAAAGAGTTAATTTACGATGTATTGTAAAAAGAAAAAAGTTTCCTTTTTTCTATCAAATGATAATAAATAAAAAAGAGTAACTTATTAAATAATTATTCCTGTCTGAATTATAAATTTATGAATTTTAAGTATATTCTCATAAGTGGGGTCTTTTAGCAGTCTTATTGGGTTGATGGTACCAAAAACAGCAGTTCTGGCATTCTGGTATTGAGTGCATTCAATTATAATATGTTTTATAGAGATAGTGTGTCCACATTCGGAACAGGGTGGTGGTGTTGTATCTTTCCTGATAAGATAACTGTGTGTTGCATATGTATGGACCAAACGTAGACGGGAAAAAGTTTGAACTTGTTGTCTGCTAACATTTGTGGTTGAATGCAATCCATATTTAACTCTTTGTAATGAGGATGGTAGTAATCGGACCAAATTAAAATCTTATTTTGATATAAGTATTTTTTAATATTGTTTTGGATATCTATTCTTTCAGGTTTATTTTCCATAATAATAGCGGCCTTGCAAGCAAATTTGGCAGTTTCATCAGCGTTATCGTTTCCCTTTATATTAGTGTGTCCCGGGATCCATAGATTATTTATTTTGTTTATATTTGAATTTTATTTACTCCACTATGATTATAAAACTTAAGGAATTCTTCAACTTTTCAAAGTTGAAGAATTCCTTAACTTAATATCTTTAAGTTAAATAATTGCCTCGAACTTAAAGATATTGGAGCGAGTTGTTAATGCTGTGTCTCGGTATGTGTTTAATATCCGTAGACGTGAACATATTTCTGAATTTGTGAAGAAATTCTTAGGGTGCCACTTTGATAAATTCGTTAAGTACCGTAATATTCTCCTATTTCATTCATCGCATTATTAAAAGTGGAATACCTGTCCTGTTATGTAAAGAATTCACTTTTTCGCGGTCTACTAGGAATAAGCTGATTCTAATACCTAGAATCAGGTGTTCTTTGTTTGAGAGGTATTTTATTGTAAGGGTTGCTCGCTGTTGGAATCGTTTACCGCATGAATTGCGTATCTTTTCGCAATCCAATAATGTGTTTCGCCTTAAGCTTATGAAGCATTTCTCAAGTTTATTGCGATAGCTTATTATGTTTTCTGTATAGTAGCTGTTAAATTATCTTGGGACTTGCTTCTATGATTCTTATTGTTTGATATGAGTTGTGATAATTATCGGATTATAATTGCTTATCTGAATCTCTTTTTAATAGTACTTTTTAAAATTTGTTACGGCTGGGGAGCCAATAAGTTAAATTGATGGGTGCAGTTATTTATGCATGATTTATATTTACATAAGTTATTTGTTTAGGTTATTTTAAGTACTATACTCAGGATTGTATTGATATGTAATACATTTTTTGGCTTTAATAGCTTTGTATTACAATATGGATTAATAAATAGATAAATAAATTTAAACAGAATTAAAGATTTGTATGCCTCTAAAGATTTGTATGCCCCAATAAAGACTTAATAGAGGATTGTAGGCAACTAACAATATACTATGTACATATTTTAATTTGCAACGCAATAAGCCATATGCTGCTTATTCATTTTAATTCTATAATAACAAAAAATAATTAAAAAAAGATAATACAATAAAATTTTATAAAATAAATAATATAAACTTTTTAGTCAATACTATTTATATGCAAAAAAATAAGTTCTAAATCTAAAGAATTTAAGCGATTTTTAAAAATTTGTACTAAAATGTAAGAAGTAATTCAACATTTTGCGGAAAATTGTTCTTAAATTACTTTTAGAAGTTGATAAAACTGAGATACTTTTGTAAACTCATAACATCGTCATTACTTGAACATATGGCTTAAATTTGACAAATTTGGCTTTGTTAGCATTGAGGATCAATTTATTTCATCTTAAGAACTCTGACAGAATTAAGGCATCGTACTCAATTTGCGTTCGTAATAACTGTTTATGTTTATATTTGTAAAAATGACATACATATGTCGTCCGTAAACATAAATAGTTTACCATTCAACTGCATGTTGTTCAAATCATTAATATACATTTTGAACAAGAGCGAATCTAGAACACTGCCTTATGGAACACCACTCAAAACAGAAAGTTCTGTGCTTCTTGCCCCTCCAATTTGTACAAATTGTTGCATGTTCTTTAAGTAATCTTGAAAAATATTAATCAAAATTTCCGAAAAACCTATATATGTATTTAAAATTTTTACCAATATCGTATGGTCAACCAAATCACATGCTTTGGATAAATAAAAAATCACTTCAGCAACTCCTCTATATTCATCATCAAGCCCATTACAAATATAATCAATGACATTTATTACAGCTTCCTTAGATCCACTTTTCTAAATCCATATTGACGATTAAATAAATAAATATTTAAAAATCCATATTGTAATAAAGAATCCATCCTGGCCAAAAACATATTTCTTACGTGCACGGCCAGAGACAGATTTTGCACTCGAGCGAATTGCATAATGCCTGGTTATAAAAGGTCCGCCATCTAACGTTTTTTTTTTTTCAACTAGTGCTTATTTCGTGAATGGTAACACTTAGCTCATGTCTGATTTGACAGATAATTAGTTTTATCCTTCCGCTGAACGAATATGGTTGTGTATACGCTTAAACAACGCTGGGAAATATTGCGACATTACTTTAAAAATCATGGTAATGTTGCAGGATGTGTGCGAAAATTGCGTACGGATTTTGGAAGAAGAGAAGCACCGTCAGCTCCGTATGTTCGTTATCTTGTGAAAAAAGTGAAAGAAACTGGCATCCTCATCGATAAACCAAAGCGTGAAAAGCCAAAAACAGTGCGTACACCCGAGAATATTGCTGCTGTGGCAGAAAGTGTGCGTGAAGCGCCATCAACATCAATTCACTGCACACAATCGATAATGTGCTTAAAAGTTGGACCGATCGTGTAGGCTACTGCATGGCCAGCCGAGGCAGTCATTTGAATGAAATTATTTTCCATTATTAACCGGAAGGATTGTACTTTCAAATAAAAAAAGAAATTTGAGAAAATATTCAGTAGTTTTTTTTTATAGCATTTTCAAAAAAAAAAAAGTTATTTGGCGGACCCTTTAGTTTTACCAATAAAAGTACGATGCCATAAAACGTCTGCATTTGAGAACGAAAAAGTCAGTGAGCAGGGTATAATTTTTAATTGTTCGTCCATTTTGTGAAAAAACACGAAATGGCGTTGACAGAATCTTCCGATATAGGTGCTTTGAGCGCTATTGTATTTCCCAACATACCAATTTTTTGTAGCCATACCAAAGAACATAAAGATTAAAGAAGAATCAATGTACTTAACATCTGTTAAATTGTATATGCCAACTGGTTTTAACAGAAACAGCTTTAAAAAGGTTTTTTAATGCATGTTGTTTAATAAAAATGTTGTGTTAATTATACAGAACTTATGCAGAGAATACATTAAACAACTCAAATTAACTTTAAAATTTAATTAAAATAACTTAAAAGCACTGTTAACACATTTTTTCAAAACTCTCTTAAAGTCAGTTCAGGTTTTTAGAAGAGAGAGTTGGAAACGGCTTAGCCTTACTTCAAATTCTAGTGAACAACTCCTCAAATCTAAATAACATTTAATATTGGTACTTAAATTTATCGTAACTGCCATTAAACACTTGCATACAAAAATACCGTTTTTATGCACATTTTTGCGTTTTCATATTTTGTTTATTCCTTACAGTTTTTGAATTGTAGTAAGTAATCTCTGAAATATCTCTAAAAACATATATTAAAATAAATTTCGTAATTACCTACATCTGGGTCGTTGTTATGTCTGTTTAGTTTTGTCCAGATTATAAGTGGGCCATTCTTTACTCAGATTAAAAAATATCACATTAAAAACTTATAACCTGTTACCTTTCTGATAAAAGTCAATATGTATCAATTGGTGAATCTTCTTCTGTGACAAAACCAATAACAAATGGTGTCCCGCAGGGATCTGTTATTGGTCTACTACTGTTCATGATTTACTTAAATGATCTGCTTGCAATAGGGAAATGGTATATCCTGTCAGTCTTACGTTCATGGGGATGATGTTCAGTTTCTTTGCTATTCAGATGCACAGTTTGTAGATGTCTTGGAGGAAGGTGTGAATTTTATCATGCGTGAAGTCGTATCTTGGTCTTCAGGCAATGGTTTTGCTGTAAATCCATGAAAGACAAAGTTAATGGGTTTCGGTGTCGTTGATGATACGATAAACGTTACTCTCAATGGTATGAGAGTTGATTTTGTAGATGAAGATGATGTGTCTTGGAGTTTTAATTGATAATCAGTTAAGTTTCTCATCGCATATTAATAGCGTTTCTTCGAAAATATCATTCTTGTTGAGAAGATTATACTCTCTTGATATATATCTGCCTCATTCAATTAGAATGCGTGTTGCTAATGCCTTGTTAATGCCTCATATATTATATTGCGTTGAGGTATTTTCTGGTACCACAGATGGTGAATTTAGTAGGTTTACTAGGATTTTCAATCGAATTATTAGATATGTGTATGGCCTAAGACTTCGGTCCCATGTCACCCCGTATGTGGTCCAATTTCTTGGGTGCTCTTTTAGTAATTATGTAGATATGAGGTTGTTGATATTCTTCTACATGGCAAATGGCTTTCCAGACTATATAGTAAACAATTATATTTTATCCCATTCGGAAAGAAACCCGCAATTGGTATATCCAATACATCACTCGACTATGTTTGAGCGATCATTTCAGATTAGGCTTTCGAGAATATGGAATGATTTACCTATACACCTAAAAAGTTTTAGTTTTTCACCAGAGGCCTTTAGGCAAAAGCTGAAGGATTATGTGGCTGTTCATGATTTGTAATTTTTTGTGTTCGCTATCTTTTTTATCTCTCTCAACTTTTACCTTTTTTTATTTTTAATTAAGATGTAATTTTTTAATTAAAAAGAAATATCTTTTTTTTATGATAGTTTTATTTTTTATATAGAAAATATTATTAATTAGTAGCTTTTAATAATCATATATGGCCCTAAGGGCTTGGGTTATGGAGAGAATAAATTCTATATTTATTATATAAAAAAAAAAGAAAAAGTTTATATTATTTATAAAATTAAAGAACTCTAATCTGTTTTTAGGTGTATAAATGTATTACAGTAAAATCCTCTTAAGATGGAAATTAGTTCGTTATAGCGAAGTTAATTTTTACCGTGCATGTTTTAAAGTAACCGTTTTTAACCATCCACAAAATACACTAGTTTTCAGAAAATATGCGACAAACATGCCACTATTTTATATTTTTCATTGCAAGATAAATGTCTTTATATTTTTTTTCTAAATTTTCCATTTTTAATTCCCAGTGTAGAAACGGCAATGATATGTCATTACTTTTCTCACTACCAGTAATGGTACCAGCTAACTCTTTACATTACTTACCACGACTAATAAGGACTTACAAATAACTAGTTAATTTTCGCATACTTATTTTTATCATTATTTTTAATATAGTCTTGATCGCAAAATTTTTTGAAAATTTATTTTAAAACTCATTATTTTTTCAAATCTAGTGAGTACATATATAACTACTTATTTTTGATTTTTTGTTAGGTGAAATGTAATGCCATTTTGAGCAAGTAAGTCATTTATGTTTTTTTTTTTATTTATTTATTATTTTTCATTTAAATAACCGAGCCCACAGGACCATATATGGCTAAGAAATAACTACTACACCCCAGCAAAAATAAATCGAATGCAGTCTTCAAGAATGCATTTTTTAGCGCTTCTAAAAGAACCTGTATATGCTGCTTTTGCGCTTTTAAGAATGCATTTTGAATGCCTTCAAAATACCTTCAATTTTAAAGTAAATCGCATCAAAAAGAAGCGATCTGATTTTATTATTATTATATATAATTAAAACATTTTTTTGCTTTTAGATTTAATCATTTTTTAACTAAATATTATAAGGTAATACAAGTTATCTCTGTCCGGCGATATCTATTATTTTTCCCTATTGGTAATAAAGAATGTAATTTTCAATCATTTAACAATTTCCAAAATTATGATTTTTGTTGATGGTTATTATTATTATTATTTTAATTCTCGAATTCAATGGCGAGGTGCGTAACCAAAGAGCCAGGGTAATCCACACAGTATAGTTATACTAAATACGTAATAGAACTGCAGATTTATTAGCTGCAGATAAATCAGCTTCACCAATAAAGTTTTTCATTGAACGATGAAATATTCTATGTGCACAATTTGCAATATGATGGGCATTAAAAAATGCCTACTTCTCTCATAAATCACTAAAATAAAGCGCGTTGTAGTATCATTAAAATAAATCTGAAATGTTGGCCTCCTCAATAAATTTTGCCAACTTGATAAAATTGTTCATATCAAGTGAATGTAATAAATCAAAGAGATTTGAAAAATCTTCAAAAAACTTGTGTCTTTGACGGATCACGTCATACTTAGAACAATGAAAAATAACATGTTCAGAGTTGTCCACCAGACCACAAAAAGGACAATCAAAAGAAGTCCTTTTCCCAATTCTGTGAAGATATACACCATCATAGGTATGCCCAGATAAAAGTCGATTAACAATCTTAATATCCCTTGGAACCATATCAGACCGCACAAACCATGGTGCATTCGGTATATCAGGAAATAACGAGAAAAAGAAAGCTCCCGTGAGTCGGGACTGATCAATGTAGTATGTGTTCCACTCATGTCTCAGGGAGGCTTTAATCGACCTCACAGCTTCATCATACGTAAAAACAACAACAGACGGAGTTCCAATACAAGCAGCCTGCTTTGCCATATAGTCAACTTTCTCATTAAAGAAAACACCTACATGTGAGGGAACCCAAACAATATGAAGATCGGTAATACATGAACCATCAACAGCTCTATGAATATCATGAACTAAATAATTCAGAGACCTAGGATTACGTAAAACAATGCCTGCATTACGACTGTCAGTATATATTACCATTCGAGTAATATTATTTTCAGCAGCTACATCAATGGCCCTTCTAATGGCCAAAAGTTCACCAGTCAAAGAGGAAAAACGATGTGAAAATTTAAATAAGTAGAAACGATCATTGTTGATATGAAAAACAGCACAGCCAGTTGCTGTATCAGAAATTGAAGCATCAGTAGCAAACGGAACGAAACCATTCTGTTTATAATCTTCTAGGGAAGAAATAAAGTAGGACCGAATAAATTCTAGAGGAGTTCCAGTTCTCTTATTGAAAGGAGGATCGTTGATAACCTTTATTTTAGTAGACTGACTATGTAAATCAAGAGGAACCACTTTGTCAAAAATATGACTAAGTTTGTGATAAACATACGAGTAACTGTTGTTAAGAGCCGGAGCGGTTTTAATATCATGAAATAGGTCCCCATTAAATAGGATCACCTTCAACAACTCCTTGGCAGCCAGAAAAACTGATCTTAAATGTGGTGGAAGTTCATTTGCCAAGACGTAAATCACCTGTACCGGAGTCCAAGGGTTCAAACCAAGGCATCGTCGAAGATTTGTATTCTGAAAAGTTCTAATTCTGTTGTCAATATACTGCGGAGCATGAGCCGTCACAGATCGCGCATATTCAATTTTCCCCCTTATAAAGCTTCTATAAAAGTTTAAAGCAACGTTGGGCCTAAGACCTGCCTTAATACTAGTTAACTTCTTTAAAAGATTAACCGCTGATGCCGATTCTCTTGTTACACGCTGATAATGATCGTTCAAAGTTAAAGTATTCCTTATTGTCATACCGAGAAATTTAAATGATTTAGTCATCTCAATAGGTACACCATCTATTGATATACTGATCTGCTTTGTCGGAGCAACACCAAAATACATTGTTCTTGTCTTAGAGATGTTAAAAGAAAGATTAAGGGAGTCACAGCGTGATTTAAAATGACGCAGCTTGCGATGCAGATTAAAAACGGCGGAATCAAAAAAAGAGTCATAAGACAAGATAATGAAATCATCGGCGTATTGAAATACAAAAGTTTCCGGATCCTCAAGACTATGAAGGGACGCAGTATACAAATTAAAAAGAATCGGACTAAGGCAACTACCTTGCGGCAGACCATTATAGACACGTACCGACTTATCACCCAAACAGAGTTCCCTATCAGATAAAAAGCACAGAATCCAATCAATGAGCTCAGGCGGGAAACCAAAGCCAGATAAAATCTCCTTCAAAAAGATAACATTAACACAATCATAAGCGCTGCTTATATCAACAGTAGCTATAACAACATTATAACCCCGAGATTTCAAAAGAGACACCCTAAAGAGGAACTCATTCAAACAGGTAGTAGTAGACATTCTTTTCCTGTAAGCATAACTATGTTTGGGTAAGCAATTAGCAGCATCAATAAACTGGACCAATCTTTCCTTTACCATTAAATTAATAATCTTCACAAATACCGAAATCAACGCTATTGGCCTGTAATTACGAAAATCATCTAAAGGTTTATCTTTCTTGGGTATTGGAACAATCCTAACCTTTCTCCACAAGGGATTAATTTGACAATCAATATAATGTTTATTCAATACCATCAAAAGGGAATGCTTAGCATCATCCGAGAGGGCATTGATCATTTGATACGTAACTCGATCCACACCACCAGCAGACGGAGCTTGCTTGGACTTAAGAACATCTGAGAAATCCCTGAAAGAAAATGGAGTAGGTGAATCACTGGCAAGAGGAGATGCATTAACGTGAAAATTATTTGGAACCTGATCCCTCAAGTACTCCAGAAAAACCTGATTGTTATCATCATCCCATGAAGTTGTAGGGTTACAACCCCTAACATTTCTGACAAAAAGCCAAGCCGAACGAGTATTTGGACGTAGATTAATTTCATCAATTTTCTCCCTATAAAGACGTTTTTTTGACAGTCTAACTGCTTCCTTCCAAGATTCATTAGCACGAATTGCATCCTCCAAATTAGCAGGGCATGGATACTGATTCGCCTTTTTGCGAGCCGCAACATGTCTGCGAAATAGCGATGCAAGTTCATCATTCCACCACGCCTTTGGTGTTCGTTGAGAAGAAATAATCGGGTAGGATGCTTTAGCAATTTCACTTCCAAAAGCAAGTGAAATAGCTTCAGGATCATCTGGTAACGCTAGAGAGGATAAATTCCCAAGCAAAGCTTTCTTAGCCACAAACATCACCGGCCTGGTAACTACGACATCCGTTTCCATTATAATCGGAAAATGATGGGAACCACCAGACCACATTGGTGCCGTTTTCCAAGAAATGTTAAAACCAGCATTGGTGAAGCTGATATCCGGAACCGTACCATTACCAATATCCAGTCTCTGAATAAAAGTCGGTGTGCCATCATTGAGACAAACGAAATTTGAAATATTAAAGTTCCTGAAAACTGTTCTACCCTTGGAATCATCTACGCGATCGCCCCAGGAGGAGTGATGCGCATTAAAATCCCCAGCAAAAATAACATTTTCCATATTCTCAACAAAAGGAATAAGGTTAGAAAGTTCACTCTGAATATCATTAGCAACCAAATTAGGAGGGAAATACACAGAAACAAACGTAAAATTAGGACTAAGATTTAAAGTTTTGACTATAAGAACATCCAAAGCTGTGTTATACGTAATCCTTTTAGCACGAATATTATTTCTTAAACATATTGCAGTACCACCATATCGTCCATCACGCAATTTATGAAAAATATTATAGTTAAATAATTTGTAATTGGATTTAGAATCATCAATGTTAAAAATCTCAGATAAAATACAGATATCAATGTTATAGTTATTAATGTAAAATTCAAGAGTAGATTTATTAGATATAAAACTTTGAATATTGTATTGTAAAATCTTCATTTTGAAAAATATTTAAGGCGAGATAGAAGTTACACTCACAGTTTCATTGAAATCAGTATAAGGATCAGTTACCGTATTAAGATCAGAAAATGCACCAGATATTTTGGTATTAAAATCATCAAGAATACGAAGGCCAGGACCATTACCCTCCTTCATAAAATAATTACGAATAAAAGAAGTAAATTGCGACATAATTCTTTCAAAATCAGATACCCTCTCATTACCCCTATCAATAACAGGAGTTAAAGGGTCGGTATTAACCGGTTGAGTCAAAAAGAAATTGGGTTTTGGTTTCGGAGGAGGAGGTTTACGCATAACAACCTTACTAAATTTACGAGAAGTAAGAATCTTGTTTATTTCCGCGTCCCTATTCTTCACCGGAGCAGGGCGAGTCTGACTCAAATCAGGAAAATTACCATCGTAGTCATTAAAAATATCAAATCTGTTTGTCGAATATGAGTTCAAAACCTCCTTTCTAGAAAGACGTTTAAGAGTCATAATCTTTCGGACATCACTTTCCTGTTGCCACTTGGGGCAAGATTTTTTGTCCGAACCTGCATGAGAAGTATCACCACATAGAATACATTTCACTGCGCATTTACCAGAACAATCAAATTTACCACAATTGAGGCATCTTTTCTTTGAGCGACATCCCTTAAAAGTATGACCTAGACGGCCACAGTTGTTACATTGACGAACAGGGGGGTAGTAGAGATTAACCTGAACATGACAATAATCCAAAATCACATATTCCGGAATATCATTAGAGTAAAATCCAATTTTTACAGAAAAAGTGGAAACGCCATTATCATTATCCTTAGAGGAAATATTACTTTCATCTCCTTTTTTGCCGGCAGTATCATCTTGCCCATCTCTGAAAATCTTTTTGATAAAACGTTTGGCCGATACGACCGGAATGTTGGATATAATGTTCAACCGAATATAATCATCATCAAGTTCTTTAGGGATTCCATGTATGACACCATACGAATAAACAAAAGACTCTGGTATAAAAGGACGAAGTCCAATATTATCAAGATTCATCGAAACGAAATTATTAGCATTTAAAGCCGAATCAAATTTAACTCTAAACAAAGTTCTACCAATCTCCTTAATTAAAAGAATTCCACGAATATTTAGATTTTTAATCTTTTGATACAGAAAAATAGAATTTCTAACTTTTTGGTTCTCAGGATCCGCCTTAGACGTGTCAACAAGTACCAAAAAGTCACCATTATAATCAAGTGGATAAACAAAATGTTGCAACGAGCTATTATTAGATGTAGTGCCCTGAAAATTAGAGCCACCCTGAGACATGTTCTGTTTATCACCACCATTGCCAGTAGTATCATCATTAGAAATTATTTTAGCATTATCAATCTTACCGGTTCCAAGAGTTGATTCAGGTGCACCAATCAGTTCACCCGTAACACTCCTTTTACCCAAAGTATGAGCATTGTTCAGTTTACCTTCACAAAATTGTTCAAATCTGGCGTGAGACGCCTCCATAGGGGACGGATTAGCGTCCCCCATAATGAAAAGCTTTCCGGACGACAAACCCGAAAGTTATCTTAGTTTTAAACACTTATGAAAAAATAACAAAAATTCTTAGTTAAGAAAATCTCAATTCTTGGAAAAAAAAATTGAAATACAATTCAAAAATTTTCCACAAAGACCACGTGTATTAAAAAAAGCTTCTAGAAATATCTATACACAACAGCACGCTTTGAGCGAAAAAAGAGAAGTGTTTGTTGATGGTTGAAAACAAAACAGCTGTTTTTATAAGGTTGTTAGTTTTGCGGTTTAATGGTACTTAGCTATTCGGGTACTCAATTTTATTACAAATACCCAATCATATAATTGTTGTTAATGATACTTTAATATGCATATAAGTTCATAAAAATACAAATAAACAAATATACAATATTTTGGAGTGAAAATTGTACCACATATATTATTTAAATAAAAAATATAATTTTTTTTTTTAATTGCGGTGGTTACCCGAAAATGTTATCGAGTAACTTAGTGTTTAGATATCACTATTAATAAAAAAACGCGGAAAATACAAATTTTTCTTATAAACGAAAGTGCAGAAAAAATATTTAAAAACCCAAAAAGGTAAAAAATATAATTTAACAATAAATATTATTTAAGACTATTGTATATTTTATGCCTTCAAGTAAGTATAAACAATGAGCAGCAAAAGATCTTTCCAAAGAAGAGTCAAAAATGAAAGGGAACGATTGGCAGCCATTTTAGAAGACACTGGATCAAGCCAGGAGACGCCGATGGAGCAATCGGTTTCGGCTCAACCCGCAGATCTACGTGAAGAAACAGATTTCCGCCTGGATTCGTCACAACCCTTGAAAATAAAGCTGAAAGAATGGTTTGCAGACTTTAACCCATCAGTAAAATCATGCAGCAAACTTTTGAAGATTTTAAAATCGGAGAATTTAGATGTTCCCCTTAGTGTTGCCAGTCTCCTGCAAAGGAGTAAAAAGTGTGTGGTGAGAACTGTCGCTCCTGGAGTTTACATCCACATTGGAGTTGAAAACCAGTTGCAAAAAGCTGGAACGTACGATGAAGCTTGTACTCAAAAAGCTTTTGAAGTGGACTTGAGAGAGGCTTTAAGAGTGGCCAAAAACCGTCAATACAAACAAAATATGACGAATAAGAAAAAGAGTGCTCAAGATACTTCAGATAATAGCAATCTTCAAGAAAATGAATGTGTTGCAACAGAAAATACTATACAACCAAAAACTTCTGAAGTACTCGCAAATAATACTGAAGATTTCTTTCAAAAACACATGAACGATATGTTATCAAACTAATAAGCATTTTTTACGTTTTATAAGTTTTTTAAATTTTTTTTTTTATTTCTAAAATTTGAAGCTATTAAAGATATACAAACCTTAATTAGAATGAAGGCATGTTTTAAACGTAATCTCAACATATTAAAACCCTTAACATTGATCTATTTTTATTGACATATTGTATTTGAATTCTTTAATTTATATTTTGCAATATAATATTAAAAATTTAATGTATGTTTTTTACTAATGTAAAAATAATACACAAATTTCCTATTGATATTTTTAAAGAAAGCAAAATATTCAACTAAAATCAAATGAAATAATTAACAAAACATTTTCGAAAGCATCTTTTTGTTTAATATAAACATAAAAGTAAAAAACATGTGTTTAAAACACAAAAAATTAATTTATAAACTTTAAATTATCTCCTTTTATAAAAAAATTTAACTTAGTTAATTTTCATTGTTTAAATGATCTCATTTTATATAAAAAAATTTATTAAATTTTAATTTGCTTCTTAAACATCAGTTTTTATATTACAGATGTACCTTATATTTTATAAGTTTTATAATACTAAGTTATTAAAATATAAACATTTTAAATAAACTTGAAAATAATCAAATTAAATAGATAATCCAGAGCAACAAAAACAAATGAAACAATTTTGTAGTCTAATTTTAAAGATATAATTACAATTGGACTATATTTTAGGTTTCTTTTGATTTAGTTGTAGAAATGGATTTTTTTTTATTTAAAGATGAAAGAAATGCACATTTAAATGCATTTAATTTTAATTTTTATTACTCTTTGAAGGCCTTATAAATGCATTCCTTATACGCCTGAAAAAGGCATTCTTTTTATACCTAAAGAATGCATTCTTTATATGCCTTTAAAATGCATTCTTTATACGCCTGAAAAAGGCATTCTTTTTATGCCTAAAGAATGCATTCTTTATATGCCTTTAAAATGCATTCTTTATACACCTTAAAAAGGGCATCCAAGAATCGATTTTTATGCATTCAAAGCACTCATTTTAAATGCGTGCAAGAAAGTCAAATACTTGCATAAACACCTTCTTGCCTATGACACGACAATGTTAAAAGAATGCATTTTTCACCCCAATTTGAAGGCATTCGCTATGAGTAAAACAGGTGGATTTTGCGCTTCTTGGTCAGGTCTATTTTTGCTGGGACAAGACGTATTATATAACACAAGAATATAAAAACAATATGATAGAGGAATTCCATATGAAAACGATCAAAATTGGCAAATTTTTAGACGACCCCTCTCCGATTTTAAAATAAATAGTCTCAATCGATTGCCCAGCAAAAAAATTATAGTGACTGGTTTAGTGGTGGTGTGCACCACTGTCATGTGACAAAATTGAAGAATTCTTCATTGAAAGTTGTTTTAAAAAAAAAACTACTAAAGCGATCGCAACGAGTGATAGCTCGTTGGAAAGGTATTGAATCAGGCTTTAATTGAAAAATAAAATTTTCCTAATTTTTCTTGTTAAATAATTAAAAATAATTCAATTATAAAACATATAAAAACAATGAGAACAAGGTGGTCACTTAAATGCTCTTCTCCTGTCCAAACAAGGAGTCGGGGCCCATGTTTTTATTGCTGATTCTTAAAGCAAAAATTATGAGGAATCCAAAAAAAATAAAATTAGCCGGAAAATTTAGGAGCTTCTGTTGAAAATCGGAAAATTTAATTTTCATGGGAAAATTTAATTTTCATTGGAAAAAAGGCAAATTTCTGAAAAAAATTAGGAAAATTTCAATACCTTTCCAACGAGCTATCACTCGTTGCGATCGCTTTAGTAGTTTTTTTTTAAACAACTTTCAATGAGGTCCCTTATGAAGAATTCTTCAATTTTGTCACATGACAGTGGTGCACACCTTAGTGGTGGTGTGCACCACTGTCATGTGCACCACCAGTCACTATAAAAAAAAAAAAATATGTAGGTACATTATTTTTTGCTGGGCAATCGATTGAGACTATTTATTTTAAAATCGGAGAGGGGTCGTCCAAAAGGTGATCGCTTTCATATGGAATTGCTCGATATTAAAAAAGAGAAAAAAATTATTATAAAATAATAAAAACATTAGAAGTTAAAAGAAAGTAGAGAAAAACAATATAAATAATGCTCTGTAAACCAAAGAAGAGATATTTAATTACAATCACACGTTCCATTAAAATGCCAAAAATATTCTAACTTATTACCTTAAGCATAGATCAAAATTTTGCATTTAAATGTGTAGAATGATAATTCTAAGGACTTGAATTCTGTAGGCACGTAATTAAAAATATGAGGTTAATTAGGGATTTGAATTTGACGATTTCGTGTAGAAGAACCAAAAGAAAAAAATAAATTCAAATATACAAGGTCATCACTATGATTAGTCTTATAAAAATAATGTATATCCTTGCTTTAACATAGTTCAAAAATGAACGACCTAAGAATCTAGAAACAAACGGGTACGATTAAGTCTCCTTAAACAAAAGATATAACGGATTACTCTATTAAACAGCACTAAAAGCTTTTTCATAATTTAGCCAAAAGTGTCACTATATACCTTAACGATGTAAATCGCAAGCAGGTCATTTATGTTTTTAAATCGAGATATAGTCAAAATAGTCAGATAACTTAAAAGTTAAAAATAAAAAAACTACACCATTAAAAAATGTTTAATTCGGTTTTAGGATGCCTAAATACATAAAAAAAAGTCGCATGTTTGTCGCATTAAATTTGTGAACTACACCATTTCCACTTATTATTATTATTTTTTTTTTTTTTTTATTTCTTCATTTTACTTAACCAAGCCCTTAGGGCCATATACAGTTAATTAAGACTACTACAGTAACAACAACACAAAAAAAAATATATATATAAAATATACCTTAAAGATAAAAATAATTCAATATATAACTAAAATTTTAAGAAAAAATACAGATACGGCTTAAATTATTTTTTAAATAAACAAATAATTAGTGGATTCAGTTTAATCGTAACAAAAATTAAATTAAGTTATGAGTTTTGGAATGTTCTTCAAGCTTTCGCCTAAAGACCTGAGGCGAATACGAAAAATACTTTAAGTCTCTGGGTAAAGCATTCCACAATCGTATTAATCTTACATTAAATGAGAGATCAAAAAAGCCAGTATGAATGCGGGGGAATATTATTTGAGGATTTCTTATAGAATGCGAGAAATAGAAATTTTGTACAATATAGTTAGGAAAGCGTGTTATGATTAACTTGTAAAATTATATCAATGTTCTCTATATTTACAAAAATAAAGCAAATCAAACATATTAGCTAGGTTGGTTGATACTAGTATTTCGATCTGGCTAAAGATCTCATCAGAACCCGAAGTTTTAGAAAAGTTTTTTTTTTTTTTTATTTTAGTTAATGTACTTATAATTAATATAATTACATTACTCCCATTGGAGCTTCTAGCAACCGTAGCATCCAATAATCGACACACTTTTTTTAGAAAAGTTAGAGCCTCCATAATGGGCAGAACTTTAACAAAAAAACTATTAATTATGTTTATTTTGCCACATTCTTGTAAATAAAAAAAAATCCAAACGTAATTAAAAAATACCCCATGTGATTCAAAAAATTACCAAATTAATTCGAAAAATAGCAATTTTAGTACGAAACAACAAAAAAAAATCCGTCATTAAAATAACAATTGAAATTCAAAAAAATACCAAATGAAATTCAAAAAGTATCAAATGAAATTCAAAACATACCAATTGGAATTCAAAAAATTACAAGTGTTATTCAAAAAATAAAAGATGTAATTGAAAAAAAAAATTGAATTACTTTTGATATTTTTTGAATTACATTTGGTACATATTTTATGTGTTCCGTTTAAAAAATTACTAAGATTATAAAAAAAATTGCAATCTTTTCAAATTCATATTAATAATGGAAAATTATCTGAAATTTTGTTCGTGGTATTGTCGGAAACATTTTGTTTTAATCTTTATGTCTACACCCGCATACCTGGGTATGTTTTTCAAAATTGATATATCTTGAGTTCTAGGTGTGTTATCGACTTGAAATTTTGGATAGCCTCCTAAAATATTGTTTTCTATAACCTTCGAAAAAAAAAAATTGCAAAATTAGTTGGGGACCAAATTTTGAAGTAGTTTTTGAGATACACCCAACATACCGGGGTATGCCTGAATAAATGTATGTAAATTGTTAGTAAGAAATGAATAAAAAAAAGTTTTTCTTCAATAAATTGTATAGAAAAAATTATGAAAATATTACATTTTATTGAAAACAGTGTTATTTTAGGTTGCACACTAGTATGTTGAGCGACGTCCACAGAACGTTTAGCACAATCTCACGTTTAGTCTTTTTAGCAGGCTTAGGGATAAAGTTGTATATATTTGTTCTAAAATATCTTTTTTACACTCATAAAAAAAATAGTACAAATAGTTGAAAATTTAGCTACGACAACATAAAATAGTACCTGAATTTGCGCCAGCAGAATTTTCAATGGATTTGAGAATCACAGTCTGCTAAATTTAAGTGACCTTAATTTTAGAAGAACTAAATTTTAGTTGAACGTTGTAGTTCAATTAACTAAGAATTTAGCTAAATCAACAGAATTTTTAAACTTTTTTATTAACAAATTTATTAAATTTGTTAGTTTATATATGATATTTGAACGCAACTACATTCACTAGGGACAATTTTGGAAGAAGGATAAATGAGGAGTATTCATATACGTTTGCGTCTATTTTTTGTACTTTTAAATATATACATTTTATTTTATGATTTTAAAAAATTTTTAATTTATCCCAGGTGAAAAAGTTCATATATTGTCATATATGGCCACATATATGAGTTCATATATGAATCCATATATGTTCGGATCCGAAATTTGAGGGTACATGGACATATATGCTCATATATGGACATATATGAATGTTCTTATATGGACATATATGAATGTTCATATATTGTCATATATTATTACTTTTCCTATATTCTCGTATATAAAAAAGCCTTTTTAAATTTTATTTTTTTTAAATATACTGTTTATTAAAAAATACAGCTATTATAATTCTATATACATTAGGGTGGTCCTTATTTTTCAACTTGCGATTTTTGGGGCTGCCCCCCTCTTAAAATATTTGTTTGGGTACAAAAATTCACCATGCAAAAAATTAGAGTTCTAGCATAACGGGAAGATGTCCCGCATCGTCCTTTAAAATCGGGCCCCTTGGAAAAATGGGCATAATTTAAAAAAAAATTACAAATTTTTTTTCTTCAAAATTAAAAAATATAAAATAATTTTTGTGTTGGGTTTAATCATAACTACTCAGATAAAAAATATTACTTTCCCAGAAAATCGCTAACTTACCCTAACTTTGTGTCAAAAAAATTAATAAATATTTTGGGGGTACCTCAAAGTGACTTTTTTGCATTTTTGAAAATTTTATTCAACAAAAATCAAAAACCTGGTGTTTGCTGTCAAGTATTTTATTAAACACATCTCAAGTATTTAGTAGAAATTTGTAACCGATTATGGCCTTCAGGCTAGGTTATTGAAATGAATAAATAAATTAAATTAAATAAATTAAATAAGCCTAGTATTGCGGATATCCGTTGGCAAAAATTTTTGTTAGAGCATTTTGATTCTAGCGGATTTCAACGTTTTTTTAAATTTGTATAGACTTTTTTTTTTAACAAGATTTTTGTAATATTTCATCAATGTTATTGTGTATGCTATTTTATATAATTGTAATAACTTTATTACAAAGTATAATTTTTCGTGTTCATAGTTAACCTGTGTTTTCATGGGGTCACAATTGACCCTCGTATTTTAAAGAGTCAAAAATCACAAAGATGACAAAATAAATTTTTGTTTATGTTTCTAATTGTAATTTATTTACATTTTAAAATTAATTAAAATTAATTATTTAGTATAAATTCAGATACTTGTATTCATATTAAAATTGATTATTTTGTAAATATTCAGGAGTATTTTCTAAAAACGTATTTTTAATTTAATAGTGTAAATTTATTTCCCTCAAAATTATTATTATGGAAAAGTTGTAAGTTCTAATTTTTACTAAATTGACCTACTCGAAGCTAGAAACGGTTAACGATTTTTTTTTAGAATAAATATAAATTGAATTATTCCTTTCTTTATTTTATTTATAAATTTTGCCACAAAGCTGCATTTTTCTTACGTGGGTCATATTTGACCCCAGGTTAACATGGGTTAACTATCAACAGAAAATATAGTATTTTAAAATAAAGTTATTACAATCATATAAAAAGGCATATACAAAAATATTGATGAAATATTATTAAAACCTTGTTTTAAAGTAAAAATGTATAAAAATAAAAAAAACCTTGAAATCCCCGAGAATCAAAATGCCCTAAAAAAAAATTTGACAACGGATATTCGTAATACCTGGCTTATTTAATACTTGAAATGTGCTTAATGAAATACTTGACAGCAAACACTAGGTTTTTGATTTTTGTTGAATAAAATTTTCAAAAATGCAAAAAAGTCACTTTGAGGTACCCCCAAAATATTTATTAATTTTTTTGACACAAAGTTAGGGTAAGTTAGCGATTTTCTGGGAAAGTAATATTTTTTATCTGAGTTGTTATGATGAAACCCAACACAAAAATTATTTTATATTTTTTAAATTTTGAAGAAAAAAAATTTGTAATTTTTTTTTTAAATTATGCCCATTTTCCCAAGGGGCCCGATTTTCAAGGGCGATGCGGGACATCTCTCCGTTATGCTAGAACTCTAATTTTTTGCATGGTGAATTTTTGTACCCAAACAAATATTTTAAGAGGGGGTACAGTCAAAATCTCGTTTTTATTTTTCGCCCATACAACGAAAGACACCCTAATATACATGTTACTGAATACAGGAATTTTTTTAAAAACTTAAAATATACTTCAATATAAGAATATTCTACAGCATTTTTAATTGTATCTTAAAATTTAAATAGTTCTGTTTAGTTTTTCAATTATTCTGAAACACAACTAAAAATGGGAATGTGGGAAAATATTTTATTTTTTAAATACAAAATCTAACAAAATAAATAAATCCAATTAATTCATCTGGTTTAACCAATTTTTGAATACTGAGATCAAAAACTTTGGCTTAACTAAAGTTTAGCAGCATGTTTCCAAAATTAATGAAACTTTTCCACGCTGAATCTGCCGATGGTAAAATCTTTTGGTTTACCTTATTCGGGAGGGAGGGGTTCAAATTTGAAGTTTTGTTTTGCGATTTTATACAAAAGTTTTGAATGGATTGGCATCATTTAGGCATCATCGGGAAGGTGTTTTAAATGTCTTTTCAAAGAGTAATATATCCCCATTCATTAAAACATTACGAGTCAGTTAAACATTTGGTATTTTTTTAAAATTTTTCCTGTGTTTTCAGAACTTTTGTATAAAATTGCAAATCAAAATTTCAACTTTGAACCCCTCCCCCGGAAAGGGGACTCATTTTTTTAATAAAACATTAATTTATATATTTTCATTTTTATATTTATATATGGTCTTATCTGATCAAAAATTAAAACATATTAACCATATATGGAATAATATATGAATTCATATATGGAGATATATGGCATATATGAACCAATATATGCAATATATTATCATATATCATCATATATGGTGTCATACATTTCCATATATGAACTTTTCATTTAAATGTATTTACCCATATATGCTCCCGTACATTACATATATGTTCATATATGCTCATATATGAAACCATATATGCTCATACATGAAACCATATATGGCAATATATGATCATATATGAACTTTTTCACCTGGGATGTTAAGATTTGATTTTATGTCAAATGTAATTACTATTAGCAGTATTTTTTTAAGTGAGTTGTATGTAAGCCATATTTGGCCCATGGGCTTGGTTTGAAATTGTATAATAAATTAAATTAAATCAACAGAAAATTTCTTCTAAAATGTGCTCTCCGGATGTGAACATAGGCAATAGGAATATAAATGTTTGTTGTTTGTGGTGAAGTATGATAACTAAGAACTTTAGTTAAATAACTATTTTAAGCGTAAGCAACAGAAAAAATTAGTTCAATTCAGTTGAACTAATCCGTTTAACAGACTTTTGGACAAACTATTTTTTATGATTTTAAAAGGAAAGATATGGCTTGATAATATTTTATGAGTGTAAAACTAAAGAAAAGTCTAAAAAATTGCAAAAAACGGCATTTTATGATATAAAAAAACCGATTAAATTATAAAAAGGCCTACTTAATGCATGGCACACCCGGGTATGTCGGGTGTATGATTAAGTATAATTTTTTGGCTGCTGACATAATGTAACCGAGGCGAGTTCTTATGAACAGACATTTTTATGAAAATTGTTGCCAAAACGTCGGGACTTGCGAATTAGCTCGTAATAACCGAGCATTTCTCTTATCCGAGTTTTATAATAAAAGCGAGTTTTTATTTTTGTATTTTATTAATTTATAATTATATTACTTAAAATTATATAAAAATTTGTTATAGCAAAAATATATAGCGGCAAAACTTCACTACTGAGACATGAAGAAAGTCATAACGAACAAAGGGAACGTTTAGAAGTATGTCCCCATTGTGGTATAAAATTTTTCAACAAAAGGTGCTTGTATTTACATTTGAAAATTCACAATAAAGATCGTGAAAAGAAACATAAATGTGAATTTTGCAATAAAGCTTATTATAATATGGGAGCACTCAACGTTCACAAACGTATGCACTTGGGACAAATGGTACCCTGTCCAATATGTTCAAAGGAATTCCATCGTCAGGTCGATTTGGACAGACATAATATGGTAGCACATTCGGAAGTTCCTCTTCACACAGATGTTAAAAAGAAGGTGGGTTAAACAAAATTAAAATTAAATATTTCCATTACAAATATTTATTTATCCATTTAAGTCTAAATATTATGTTTTCTGCAAAGATTGTAATAAACATTTGCTTACGACTTCCTGGAAAGCTCATCAAGCTGCTCATCTGAAGGAGCCTTTAATGAAATGTTCAATTTGTGATAAAGATTTTTTTAACAGAGATACGTAAGTTCAAATTTATATATACATATTTTATGTAAAGAGTTTAATTTTGTGTTTTCTTGTGTTTAGTTGCCGTTATCATATGCAAAAAGTTCATAATTACAAAACCAGAGAAGAATATGAACAGTTTATTATATATTGTAAACCAAATAGGCTATCACATTTGCTGCTGGAACAACATGATATAATACAATCTGGCAAAACATAATTGGATAAAAAAAAAGATTGTTATAAAATTTGGTTTTTCAACTTTTAGAAAATTTGAGACGGTTCTTCCATACTTGTAGATTTTTTGATTACAAAAGACACCTACAGATATATTACAATAAAAGCAAACATTTGCATTGTATGACTGACTATTTGCCGCCAAAAGATGTTATTTACATAGATATTCTTTTTCTGTTTAAAAGTTTTTTGATAATCCATAATACACATCATTACAGCACAAGAAAATATCTACATATGTTTTAAAGTCCAATTTTTACAAAAACTAATCGTTTTTAAAAACTTCTTGCCTTTGAATCAAAGTTTTTTTTTTTTTTTTGATAATTTAAAATTTGTATGAATTTGGCAAGCAAAAAGTTAAAAAAAAACAACTCGTTTTTGATCAAATGTAAATGTACCAAGTATTAGACAAATCATAAAATCCATACTTACCATAATAATAGTTTTTCTTAACATTACAAAAAAGATTGAATATTCATTTATTTTACTTGTTTATATTTTATTTAATAGCATTTGAATAATTTTATAACTTAACATTATAATACAATTAAGTTTTACCTTTTCACCTAAAACGTATCTAAATAAATTTAAATATGTGCAACAGAAGAATTAACTGTATTTTTAAATAAATTTCAATTCGCAACTACTAAAATCTATCTATCTTGAGCTATGAAATCCGTACCATTTAGAATTATTCACAATTACAGTTTCTACATTTCCACAATGAAATGTTTCAATATTGACTAGTGACTCCGTCTTGTATTGGTTTTGATCTGAAAGTAAAAGAAAACTTAAAATATATGAAGAATCTCTTGTAAATTTCAAATAATTTGTTGACTTTAAAATGACTATAATTTCCATACATGGTCACCTTGCATTCTTAAACTTTGCATGTCGTAAATTTTTAGTGTCCGACCGAACAGTTCGGCCAGAAAATGCATTTGGTCTGTACTCTTTATTTTAAAACATTATGGCGAATGGGAAAATGTTTATTGGGCTGATTAGAGATGATTTTGAGTGACAAATTTAAAGAAAAGTCCGTAGTTAAGCAATAAATTCACTGTTCGGCCTCCAAAAGTTCGGCCAAATCAAAAATAGTTCGGCGGCCGAACTTTTAACTTTAGAGCTAAACTTCGTCTTTTTCCTTAAATTGTATACACAAAATCGAATTAAATCGGCTCAACAAACATGTTTCCAATACAAAAATTTATAATCATTGCCTCTAGATACCCAAAAACCGACCAAATATAGTTTTTAGGTCGAACTGTTCGGTCGGACACTATAAATTTAAAGTATAATCTACCTAACCCTATATATCCTTTCACTCAATTCAAAAAACTTAATAAATGAGGCAACTAAATTCAATATTCATCATAGAGCTTAAAATAATTCTGTATAGTATTCGAATTCAATAATTTTATTTTCGTTAAACATTGAAAACTGGGTGTTATTATGAGATAATTCTGTACTTAAAAGATAATTCTGTACACGTTTTCAACATTTTTACTCATTAAAAAGTACTTTATATTATGTACATTATTTTCAATGTGAAAATTTTGTTCGAGTTTCTTGTCGGAGCGAATAACATAATAACTTCCCCTGTATTAAGGATTAATGCCCGTAATTTCAAGCAATAGATACCTACCGGTGCTTAGATATCTACGAACAAAATCGGGTAGGTATCTAAGCACCGGTAGGTAAATATTGCTTGAAATTACGGGCATAAATTATTTAAAGTCTCTACCTATTTTTTCCTGACTGTAAATCGTTCGTTTTTATTTAAAAATTATCAAGTTGACAACAGTGATTAAGGGATTAACCAGAGCCATGTCGACCAACCACAACAATTGAAAACGTAATCGCATGTCACAAAATAAAAGGTCTGTTCAACGTACGTTACCGTGGGTACCCAATTTTACCATAAAGCGTTTCTATTGTCAAAACTGTGAATTGTTATTGTTTCGGGTAAATTGTCTTAGTGCGATAACGACGTCGAGCTGACCTAAAGCCTGCCCATGACTTGTGAGACTGATTCATAATGGGCTCACAGGTCATAGTCACATCTTTTTTTAATAATAAGATGGGTGTCTTACACCTATTTCACTGTTTGAGCTATTTTTAGCTAGACATTTTTAAATCATTTTGCCTCCGGGTAGCTAATGAGATTTATTTTATTATAGTTCAACTGCTGTATCACATACAGAAACTGTATATTAGGAAGGGATTGCTGTAGTCCAATCGAAAACAAATGTAACTCATAGTTTATAAAGTACTTTCACCGCTGCTAGTTTTTGCAGAAATGTTAGGTGACGTTTGTAAATTTTATTAAGAAGCTGTGTGGTTGTGGTTTGTCGACGTAATTTTGACTAAAATTTCAGGCTATCATTTTCTTTTGATTGACATATATTTCCAAATTTCTTTTGACACTCCATAATGGATCCTTTGGACGAAACCAATATTGTTTCCGATCATATTTACACATCTTTACATTACGATATTGAGCCAGCAACATATGTAACAATAGAAGATGAAGTAAACGATACTTGTCGTATTTGTTTGCAAAATAACGCCATTACGAATTGGGATGATGAGATAGTTGAATTCTGTGACATGTCTTTTAAGGATTTTTACTACAAATTTACCCAATTAGAAATGCTCGGTAAGACTCATGTACCTAGACTTTACAAAAATAGTTAAATATTACCTTTTTTTTTAGCAGAAGAAGATCCTTTTCCAAAAATGTTATGCCAAACATGTTTAACTGAACTAAAGAGCGCACACTTTTTAATGGTAAAGACACTTGAATCTTACGCAGTACTTCGTGGAACACATTTAGATAATGCTAAACTGATTTGTAATGAAAATAAAACAAAAGAAGGAAATGTTATAACAAATGATAAAACTAAATCAAAATGTCTTCCACAAGGTTTGAACACACTAATCAAACAAAATGAGGAACTTGCAAAAGCGATTGGAAAATTAAATAAAACTCTGGAGAAAACGGAAAGTGGCTATAACTCCCCAAAAGGAATAGATTACAGCACATATATGTTAAATATGACACAATCTTCTAAAAATTCAAATACATCATCATTCCAAGAGGAAATCAACAGTAATTCAAAGAAAAGAAAGTTATTTATAGAAGATGACAGTGATAACCAAGAGTTAGATACAATTTCAGAAGGTGAAATATCTAAAATGGAACAAAATAAACCAGAGCTACATAAGGAAATAATACATAACAAGTATAAGAAAATTACTGATTTTGAGGACTCTCTATCATATGAAGAGGATACACTAGATTTTAACGATTTAATTGAGGAAACATTGGAAAATTTAAGTGACGATAAATCAGATGATGAAGAAAGTATCAAAAGTTACTCAAAAGAAGCATCAGCTCAACAACAATATATTAAAAGCAAACCAAACAAAAAATGCAACAAAATACTTATGAATTCGGGTAGCAAACAAAAACTTGTCTGTGCATTCTGCCGTAAGTTTTATTTTTTTTTACGTTAATTATATATCATATTTAAACTAATCACAATGTTATGCAGCAAGATTATTAGCTGATAAAAAATCATTAGATAAGCATGAACAAACTCACGACAAAAATCGGGAACGCAAAGCAACTTGCCCTCATTGTGGTGTAAAAGTTTATACACAATATCAATTGAAATTACATATAAGAACACACAGTTTACAACGGGAAAAGAAGCATAAATGTGAATTTTGTGATAAGGCATACTATGAGCGTGGAGGCCTTAATATCCATCGACGTATACATTTGGGACAAATGTTTCCTTGTACGATGTGCTCAAAAGAATATTATCGTCAACAAGATTTGGATGTACATAAAGTTAAAGCCCATGGTGTTGCGCCAATTCATGGAAATGTAAAATTGAGAGTAAGTTTCTAAATATGCTTAATGGCGTATTCTTTAATTTTGCATGTAGGATGATTTTTTTTTTAATTCATAAAACCTGGCTTACTACGGAGTTTACTCTCTTTAGAAATCGATATAAACAACAATATTAAAACTATTGAAGAGTGGAGGCTAATAAGGGTATAGAAACCATATTTTTTAATATAACTAGAACACTTACACATACTTGGCTACAAATTTTGATATTTGTCTGCGTTTTCATCTAAAAAAAATTACTTTAAAAGTTTAGTATTTTTATTTTTTTTTTATTCAATATTTTCTTAAAAATAATTGCATATAACTTTTTCTTTTTTCGCACAATTTTACAAATGCAATTGAAGGGCTTATTGTAAAAATAATTATAGTTTGTGTTCGCCCATTAAAGGTTAAATAATGCAACAAATATGAATTTAGCTGCACGTTCATACTCTATGTACTTGTAATAAGTATTTAAGCAAGACTTCTATCAAATATTAATCAATGGAAGTCTAGAAAACAATAAATGTTGCTTATCAATTGTAAAACAAAGATTTTATTTTTTTCAAGGATAACATCATAAAGTTGTATTTTCACTTTTCAAAAATTCCATTATTATAAGAGCTCCATTTTCACATAAAGTGGGAACATCAAAAAATAAAAATATATATTTTAAAAATTTCTGGTCATTGAATATGATTGTCAAAGTGTTAACAGAGAACTATGAGTAAAGCGTTAATTCATTTCATTTATTCATTTATTTGTTAAAATTACATTACTGACTAATAAAATCTACTAAATACTGATACATTTTTAAGTTATCCTTCCATTTCTAAAAAAATGTCCTTGATGTTCTTGACTCTTCTCTAGCTTATAAATAATATTGTTCTGGTAATACGGTCCAACCAAATCATAATTTTGCAATATTCTTTCAAAAATAAATTGGTCTGTAAACCCTTTTTCAATATTTTTCAACTTAGATTTTTAATCCAAAATTTTATATATTGATAAATTTAATTAAGATCCGTAGATATGCTAAAAAAATATTTAAAATATCAAGTTTTGACCATTTCCTTAGTTTTTGTCATCTCCTGAACAATTTACTTTATGGTCTTTATACCATTATTCGCATCCCGTTTTCAATTATATAAAAAACAATAGTTCAAAAAAATATTTTTTCAATAGAAAAACACAATATTAAATATTCTTTTAAGAAATTATAATTTAAAATTCACACTATTATGGCAACCCTGGTACGATTTCATTAAAGACCCTTTTTTAAACCATGGATGGTAACCAATTCGATGCGGGTATAGGTAAGGCTGACCCTTTTTTCTTTTATTTCGGTAATATTATTTTAGGGGTATCGATATTTCAGTTATTTCGGTAACGGGCTTTTAGCGTTAACGGTATTTCACTTATTTCGGTAACAGGTTTTTAGCGGTAACGGTGTTTTAGTTATTTCGGTAACGTTATTTTAGGGAAACGGCTTTTTAGTTATTTCGGTAACGGTATTTTAAGGGTAACGTTATTTAAGTTATACAGGTAATGTCAATGCACACTGATATTTTTAGCCCGATTATGCCCGAGTTCTAATGACTGTATTAATGATAAAACTTTGGAGAAATATATGTATTTACAGCGATTTGTTTTCAGATCTTGTCAGATTATTTCGGTAACTGTATTTTAAGGATAACTCTATTTCAATTATTTCAATAACAATATTTTACCGATAACGGTATTTTAGTTATTTCGGTAACGGTACTTTAGGGATATCGTTATTTCGGTTATATCGGTAACGTTATTTTAGGGATAACTATAGTCAGCTGAAAGGAGCTTGAACCGATAACGGCTTTTTTGGCGGTATTGCCTGCCATAAATGTTTTAAGCTCATTATTGACACAGTCAGTACTTTTAAACTGCTATATGACCTCATTAAGGACTTTCAATATGCCTATTGGGATAAGTAAAGTACATGGGCTATGCTTTTAACTATAACCGAAAGTGTGATTGAGAATTTTAATGATGGTAGAAATAGTGTCTTGGTGTCGTTAGATGTTTCTAAGGCCTTCGACCGTCTGAATCATGATATTTTGATAATGAAGCTTAATAGAGTTTTTGATTTTTCTTGGATGGCTTGTAGATTAATTTATTCATATTTACGGAGTAGATCTCATTTCGTCAGTTTACGCAGTTATAATTCTAATGTTGTTTTTCTTTGCTCTGGATTTCCTCAGGGTTCTGTCATTGGACCCCTTCTCTTTTTAATGTACTTAGATGATTGTGTGGATTGCTTGGATTTACATATGGTGAAACCTTTTCTATATGCAGATGATATTCAACTGATTTTTAGTAATAGAAGAGAGTTTCCCGATGTTTTGGAGGCGGTAATCAATTTTAACCTTGCTAATTTGAATGATTGGAACCATCCAATAATGACTTTACTATTACCCCCATATTAGAATGGTTGGTGTGTATATTATGTTTGTTGATAGATGCTTAGGTCTGGTAGTTGATGAGTACTTAAATTTTGATGCCCAAATTGATGCTATTTCTGCTAAGGTAACTTTAGATCTTAGACCACTTTATCGCTCTTGACTTCACCTGCCACTTAGGGTTAAACGTATGATCGCATATGCTTTACTCATGTCACACCTTAATTATGGCATTGAGGTTATCTGTGGTACGTTGTCCTATACTAATGATAGGCTTGAAAGTGTGCTTAGGAGAATAGTAAGATTTTTTTTTGAAATTGCTCATTATGACCATGTTCCCGTAATTGGTGCTGTTAATTAATTTCTGTGATGTTCCTTTAAGCAGTATCTTGAATTACGTAATATGCTTTTCCTGTTTAAGATACTTAAAGTTAATGTGCCGCAATATTTGGCTTCTAAATTTGTATGTTTTGGCCTTGTATGCTTATTGTATTACGAATAAATAAATAAATAAACACTTTTTGTAGAAAATTTAAACTATTTTATAAACTTTTTGCAAAAAATACAAAACTAAATACAAACTTTCAAATAGTATGAACTATGCATATCAATTTGATATATTACACGTTGCGAAAGATATGATAATATTCCCATGTATGTAAAGCTGAAATTTCTTATTTTGCACTATTTCGATAAAAAGAATACACAACAAAAATGACAAATGAATGTGCCCACATATTATACCAAAAGTATGACTCTGGGGTCAACTTGGAAAGCTATGCTGCCATATAAAATTATTGAAAAAGCTCGAATATATAATATAAGCCGCCATATGCAATTACATTTTTTTTTCAAAATACTTCCCATTAATTGTGTCTTTTAAAAAAACTAACACTTTTCAGGTCAATTAGTCATTAGGCGTTCAAATTCGCTAAAACTGTAAAAAAACGGTCAAAACCTACATAAAACGTGGTTGTATAAAGTTTTGTGGGCCATAAATATCAACACAGGTCTTATTATTTAAATCCGTTAAAACAAAAGCCGATTGATTGCTTGCGAAAAGTTTTAAATTAAACAAACTAAATACAAAACAGCCAAATTTTAAAGACATTTTTCTCGAAATCTGTGCCATTGATCAAAAAATTAAGTACGCCTTTAAAATCAGCATGTCCGATATATATATAATTAATGGTCAAATCTCTATTAATTTTTTCTATGTCATGCCGTATAATCTGAACAATAAATTCAAGTTTTTCAAAAAAGTTTTTCTTTATACAAAAAAAAAAAAATGCGGTGGATCGAAACATAACAATTTTTTAGTGGCTCTCTAAAAATAAACTTTCGACATTTTTTATGAAGATTCCCAAAATTTTTAAATTTTTGCAAAAACCGTTAGTAAGCTGCATCATTTTGAAAAAAGTGTATTTTAAAAGATCTTTAAAAGATCTTTCATTTGATACCCCTTTTGTATACAGTTTCTTGAAACTTGGAACGACTCACCTTACTGAACATAACTCATTTAATTTCAAAAATTAACAATTAACAACAATCTAAATTTGCAAAACCATCTTGTAAATTTGAAATGAATGCCATAGATGACAGCTACGTCAGTGAAAATTTTGTTATCGAACCCTCTTTTTCTATAAAAAAAAAATGTAGATAGCTCCGTTTGAATATAAGACAACGATATATTTTTAAATATAGATTTGTTCACAAAATTTAAATTTCTAAAATGCATTCAACCGTCTAGTATTTATGTTCTGTTTTCAACTTTGGTTGCTAATATTTCTATTACATAGAGTACGCTAGAATAGAAGACAAAAAATAGTTAACAAATTTCATAATTGTTCTATTATCTGTAAAGTTTGGCTTAAAAATGTCCAGGGGATCTATGACGTGACTTTATTGAGTTAGAGTCAAAATCGGTTGGCATTGGGGAGCCATGGGTACTCATCTGAGAATAATTTTTTTATACACGAATATATTTTTTAGTCCCTAACGTAGCAGGATTTTGAAATTTTTAATTTGCATTAAAATGGTACGTGGGTACACTCAAAAATTAAAAAAAAACACTCCAAAAATCGTTGTTTTTTTATTTTTCAAAAAAAACTAGTAAAAATTTAAAAATATCTCTACAGTGAAGACTTGATTTTTTAGTCCTCTACAAAACAAAAACATTGAAAATCTCGATTTTTATATATTGTTTTGAGAAAAAGGCATTAAAGTAAATATTGCGCAAGTAAAATATAGGGTAAGTAGTTTGTTTAATAATTCTTCAAAATTTTCAAAGTATATGGAAAAAATGTTAAACTATCGAAATGTAAAAAAATCACAAAACACAAAAAATCTAAAGAGAGTAAACTCTTAATCAAGAGTAAAATTTGCATTAAAAATAATTACCAATACAAACATTTTTGTGCTACCATAGAGTACCTTTTAAAAAATGTATTTATAAATGTGTATTGTTTAATATGGTTTTTCTTCTTTTTAGACAAAATATTTTATCCACTGCAATGAATGCAATAAGACATTGCGTACTACATCATGGAAAGCACATCAGGCCAATCATCTAAAAATACCTTTATTAAAATGTTCACTTTGTGACATTGATTTTTACACCAGAGAAGCGTAAGTGTGAATTTAGTTTTTTTTTTTTTTTATAAGTTTAGAAGTTTATTTCAATATTTTTTTTTTACTTTTAAGTTTGAAATGGCATATGGGAAAAGTTCATCGTTACAAAAAACGAGAAGAATATGAACAGCATATTGTGTACTTAAAAGACAAAAGACTGTCACATAAATTGTTGCAACAACAGAAACTTTTACTTCAACCAAATGCACCGGAAATTCCATGAAACAATATATATTTCAATATAATAAATAAAATATGAAATGAAATGAAATAAACCAAAAAGGTACAAATTTGTTCTAAAAAATAAAATTAAAACCTCAATTTTATAAATCTCTTACGTGAGGTAAACTGAAGAGCTTTTTTTGAGCAATTAACATTTCAGGGAACAATTCTTAAATTCAAAAATAATTTTGTTTTTGTATTTTTGTGTGCAAATCTGTAGGGACGATTTTTGAATTTTGTGTTTTTTGTATTTTTAAATATTTTGTGAAAGTCAGAAATAACTTATTTTTTTTCATTTTATAAGCTCACAAAAAATTTATTGATTCATATTTTTTTTTAATTAATGCATACCAAACATTTTTGGTTGCTAAAAATATAATGCGTAAAAGTTCAGTAACTGTCACCTACCCTTATTTAAAGCTTCATTACTCGGGCGGATACGTTTCGTAAACGGACTGTAACTCCATATGTCTAAAAGTAGTTTCTATTTTACATACTAAACAAATGGTGACGATTTTGTAGAAAGTAAATTCTATGTTAAACAGAATTTAATTTCCGCAAATCCGTCACCATTTGTGAAGTATGTAGAACATAGGCAAGATATTGTATGTATGTAGGTACTATTTTTACACAATGTATGGATCTACAGTCCGTTTACGCTAAAAAAAATATGAATGGCAGATTCAGATGAAATTGAGCACAAAAAAAATAAAATATTAGCTGTATATACTTTTAAATCCAATATTACAGTCCAGTTTTTAGCAATAATAAATCGTAAATAAAATTTAAAAAACCACATGATAACTTTTATCCCTAAATTGTTGCCTTACCAAGCACACATAAAGTGTTTTTCAAAGACTAGTTCTAATTTTAAAATTTTTGATTCCAACTAATTAACACTTAAAAATGTTATAAATTTGTATGAGTAGCATTAAATATAGCGATTATTCTTCATTGAGATTAGTATAATTCGATATAGTTTTCGAATTCTACATACATTGATTCTGTATACTGTGAAAATTTTGCGAAAAGTCCAAACTCCTTGGGCTATGTTTTACTTGCGCGATATTTACTTTAAATGGCATTTTTTCAAAACAAATTGACAATCGGGTGCAACCTTAACAGATGGACCCATTTTAGATTTAAAAAAATAAAGTCCCCGACTTAGAGACATTTTTAAATGTTTGCCTATTTTTTACATAAAAACAATGAACATTTTTGTTTATCTTTTAATTTTTAATAAACTCGTACCGTTTTAATACAAATCAAAAATTTTATATTATTTTGATCAATAATCTGTTTTATTTGTAAATTAAATTTTATAATCCGGATACGTCAGTTTTAAAGAATTTATTCGTCTGTAAAAAAAAAATAAACTTTTATTTTTAGATGAGATTTTGCCTTTTAAAAAATATATTTAATGAAAATATATTAAAAATTTTTTTATAATTTAAAAAAAACGTTTAATATTGTGGGTTTATATCGCGAAAATAATTTCAATAAACTATTTCTTTTATAATTATACCCTATATACCGTTTTAATGCAAATCAAAAAATTTTTTAATCCGGCTACGTCACGGTTGCCATGGTGGTTCGAATTTTAAATTATAATTTTAGAAAAACATTTAATATTGTGTCTTTATATCGCGAAAAAAATAAACAATTTTTTTATAATTGTTTAAATAATATGGATTATAATGATTTCTTGAGGGTTAAACAACTTTAATTTTCGTTTAAAATTAAAATCCGAAATATGGATCAAATTCTTTAAAAGCTCTGTATCTACTTTTTTCTGGGCAATTTCAAATCGCTCGTTTTTATACAAAAGTTACCAATTTGGCAACAGTGAATAAGAGATTAATCACAACCATGTTGACTAACTCAATGCATAATTTTTTTTTATCATATTCAACTAAAAACGCGATAGAATTTCACAAAATAAAGTTTGACGTCTGAGAATGATTCCAAAAGAGTCACTTTCACAACAACATGCCGAAAATTTTTACATGTTTTTATAAATCCTGTTTGAGCTCTTTTTAGCATGACATCTTTAAAGCATTTTGACTTTCCGAAGCTAAAGAGAATAATTCAATTTTATTTTTAGTTTGTTTTCGCCTTTTAATGGAGGTTTAGTGTTTAGCAAGACTTCTATCAAATATTAACCAATGAAATTCTAGAAAACCTCAAAAATCCATAAATCAATAAATGTGGCTTATCATGGTTTTACAATAAGGCCTTCAATTAAAAATTCCCTGTTGTATATTAGGGTTCGCTGCAGTCCAATTGAAAACAAACTCTTCTCGTTGTTCATAAAGCACATCCACCAGAAGCACATAAGTCGTTTTTGCAGCAATATTCGATGGCGTTTTAATTTAAATTTGTCAAAAAAGTTGTTGGCTTGTCGATATCATTCTGATTACTATTTAATGCTATCGTTTTCTTTTGATTGATATATTTAAGTGGTTTCCAAATTAAATTCCTTTAACACTCCAATATAAAATTTAATCCTATGGAAGAAACCAAAACTGTTTCTGATCATATTTACACATTTTCTCATTATGATATTAAGACAACTGAGGATAAAGTAAACGATATTTGTCGTATCTGTTTGAAAAATAACGCCATTATGAATTGGGATGATGAGATAGTTGAATTCTGTGGCATATCTTTTAAGGATTTTTACTACAAATTTACCCAATTAGAAATGCTTGGTAAGACCAATATACTCAGACCTTATAAAGATTTTCATATACATATTATTTTTTTTTTTTTTTTTTATCAGATGAAGATCCTTATCCAAAAATGTTATGCCAAACATGTTTAACAGAACTAAAGAGCGCACACTTACTAATGGTGAGAACAATTGAATCTTACGCTGTACTTCGTGGAACTCATTTAGATGAGTCTAAACCAAGTTGTAATGAAAATAATACCGATGATAAATTCAAATCAAAATGTATTCCAAAAGGTTTGAACACACTAATCAAACAAAATGAGGAACTTGTAAATGCGATTGAAAAATTACATAAAACTCTGAAAAAAGCAGGAACTGTATATAAATCCCCAAAAGCAATAGATTACAATACAGGCGTGATAAATACAAATTCATCATCCTTCCCAGAAATCAACAGTAAATCAAACAAAAGAAAGGAATTAATAAAAGATGACAATTATAACCAAGATATTAATACAATTTCAGAAAGTGAAATATACAAAATCGAAATAAATGATACAGAGCTACATGAAGAGAACAACCTATTCCATAAAGAGTACGATAAAGTAATTGATTTTGAGGACTCGCTGTCAAATGAAGATAATACAAATGATTTTAACGATTACACTGAGGAAGCATTAGAAATTGTAAATGAAATGGTATCCGATAATGAAGAATATATCAACAGTAGCACAAAAGAAACGTTCCAAAAATTAATTATAGATAAAACTAACTCTGGTGGCAAGGAAAAATTTGTTTGTGCTTATTGCCGTAAGTTTTAGACATAATTTTATATATATATAAATAATAGCTTAACGAAATTTTTGCAGCAAAACTATTATCTGATAAGAAATCATTAGAAAGGCATGAAGAAACTCACGATACATGTCGAGAACGCAAAGAAACGTGTCCTCATTGTGGTGTAAAATTATATACACTAACTGACTTGCGTATGCATATGCGAACACACAGTTCACAACGGGAAAAGAAACATAAATGTGAATTTTGTGATAAGGCTTACTATGATCGTGGTGGCCTTAATGTCCATCGACGTATACATTTGGGACAAATGCTTCCTTGCACGATATGTTCAAAAGAATATTATCGTCAACAAGATTTAGACTTACATAAAGTTAAAGCACATGGCGTTACACCAATTCATGGAAATGTCAAATTGAGAGTAAGTTTCTTAATATGTATACTTAAATGTATATTCTTAATTGAATGTATATTCTTATTTAGACAAAATACTATGTCCACTGCAATGATTGCAATAAGACAATGCGTACTACATCATGGAAAGAGCATCAGGCCAACCATCTAAAAATACCTTTATTGAAATGTTCACTTTGTGACATTGATTTTTGCAGCAGATGCGCGTGAGAATTTGGCAATTTATTAATAATTACCAAAAAAACTAATAATTTTTAATTTTCAGTTTAAAATGGCATATGGCAAAAGTTCATGATTACAAAAAACGAGAAGAGTATGAACCGCATATTGTGTATTTAAAAGACAAAAGACTGTCACATAAATTGTTGCAACAACAGGAACTTTTACTTCAACCAAATACAACAGAAACTCCATAAAACAATATATTGAAATATATGAAATAAAACAATTAATGTTTTGTTCTCAATAAATATTATTTGAAATATTGGTAAGTATATCTGGACGTTTGCCGCGCAACTCTACGAAAAAAAAATCAAAATCGGTATAAGAAACAAACTTTTGTAAAAAAATGTTTAATAAAATTCGAAAAAAGCATTAAATTTTTGTAATAGTAGTTAGCAGAAATTTTTAATAAATAAAGAAATTAAACCGCCAATTTCGTAAATAGTTTTTGTACAATAACAATTTATGTTGAACTAGCACAACAGTTTATATTATTTGTTTTATAATATGAACTGTTGCTATTTTAAATTAAGTTGCTATTTTAAAAAATTTACGCTGCTTTGTAAATTAAATGTTTGTTTGAGTACAAGATGGTCTTTTCATATTTTAAAATGGTTTAAAGAACTATTTCACTAGCGAATAAAGTGTTACCGCTAAGCGAATCCACAGTTTATGAATTCATTTAACGTAGATTTAGATATAAGTCTAAATATTTTTTTAACTAAAACACGATAGCTCTTATTATATTACAAATTTAGTTTATTCTTTAAAACTCCATAGGGTAGAAGGTTGAGGTTTCGTCACTAGGGCACATATGTCACCCCCGATTATCGCTCTTGTTAAATGAATTGTTTCTTTCCATAATTTGTGCTGTAATTGATTATCTTTAATGATCATGAATTTTCTAAAATTACTTTCTAAAAAGTGAAAAAAAAAACAAAAATTAATTATGTAAGTGTCTAATCATCGGACACATACGCCAGACCACCAGTTCGGGTAGTATCGTCAGCATTAATTAGTAGCATTTAAAAGAGGTATACGTTATATTAATTCGTTAAATTGTTGCAAAGTTAGTTTTCATTCAATTAGAACAAATAATTTTTTTTCGCTAAATCCACATCTAATAAAATACATTTTTATAATAATTAGTGAAAAATTAAATTTTTCCATCAATACTGTTGTACTTATAGCTGACAAATGTACAACATCAATTAAGAGAATTTGCCCTTCTACCCAACTCATGAACGATATAGTTTCACAAAATGACGTTATGTGGTTTCAGAACACAGAACGAAATTGGTAAGATTTAGTTATCTTATTCAGAGTTTTGGCAAAACGCGTGATAAGCATTAACATTACAAAAGTTCTTCATATTTTCCACTCGTTTATTCTTTTCCAACAGTTCTTTACTCTTTTCCACATGTTTTTGAAAAAAACACTTCCATTAGGAGTGAATGTCGTAGAAAAGAATAAAAATATTTTGTATATTATAATAAAGGGCATTCACACTTGATTGCAAAACGAGTGTTTTGTAATCTAGTGTGAACGTGGTTTAAAGGTATATTCCCAATACTGCACATGCTTTCTGTAATTTTCGTATCGAAAGAACTCAGTTGAAAATAGAATTTACTTCCCGCAAATCCGTCACCATTTGTTTAGTATGTAAAACATCGACAACATATTGTATGTTGGTACAATTTTTACACATTGTATTGAGTTAATGTACCCATACACTAGCAATATTATTGCGCAATTTACCGAATTTGTCTTTAATCTATTACCACATATTTTAATAGAATAAAGAACATAAACGAAAAGTTGTACAATATTATTGCAAGTGTATTCGATGCCTTAAATGAGGTATAAAGATATAATTCACCTCTATTTCACTATATAAGTTCTAATTTGATACATTTTCTAAAAAGAATTCACTCTTACAAAGCGTAGGCTCATATTTATCATCTAGCGATTTTTAAGCAAGATCAAGTTTTTGATTAGTTAACATCACTGAATAAAGAAAAGTGTAAATAGAGCAAAATTCCAACATCAGCCACAAACAAGATATCTGCAATTGGTAAACAATATATATTTTTGAAATAAACATGGAATCTTTGGAATATAATGATGACATATGTCGAATATGTTTAAGGCAAAATGTTAATGTGAATTGGAATGAAGTTATACATGAATCGAGCGATGTGACGTTCAAAGATATCTACTACAAATACACCCAGTTGGAAATGCATGGTAAGATTTATATTCATCAGACCTTCAAAAGTACATGTTCTTAATATCATCTTTTAGTGGTAGATCCTTATTCGCAAGTGTTATGTACAACTTGTTCAAATGATTTAAAAACCACACACTTTTTAATAAAAAAAGCATTGGAGTCGGACTATATACTGAATCAAACTTATTCGACCGATACTCAAATAATATGCAATGAAAAAGTGGAAACTGGAGAGAAAATTGAATCTTTTGAAGACGATATACAGTATGAAGAAAAATATGAGCCAAATTTTGAAGTACTATTTCTTGAACAACATCACGACGAATCATCCACCGATGACAATAATGATGAGTACGACAAGAGCAATGTTATAAGAAAAACAGGGACATTAAATGAAAATCTAAAACAGGAGAAAAAAAAACGGCGGATCTTAAAAAGACCAAAATGGGTACTTGAAGATAATAGTTTCAAATCTGTTTCACAAAAGACCATCAATAATAATAAAACTATATCAAATGAAAGTTCACAACAAGAGCTTGAACAGACGAGGGACTTGTCGAAAATTGATAAAGTTAATTTAACAGATTATTACGAGCATAGCTCTTCTAAAGATGATTTCAATGACATTGAGATTTACTCGGAAAATGATGAAACAATTGACATTCGAAATACCAGTAATGATGATATCAATATGGAAGATAATATAATTGATAATAACAATTCCAAAACTTTAAAATTATCGGAAAAAAGAACACAAAACTGTCTAACAAATATTCAAAATAATAACTCATCAAGTACAAGTGAAGAATATAAGGATTCTCGGGGCAATCACTCATCTACCCTGAATAAATATAAATATGTTTACAACAAAACATATATGTGTTCAATGTGTCGTAAGTATTTTAGACTGGTAGAAAAATTCTTTTAAAAATCACATTTTTAAAACTTCCTTTTTAAGTACTTTAAAAAAAAAACAAATAATTTTTGCAAAAACTGAACTTTACCGGTAACCGCAGAAAAACAGAACTTTTTTCTACATTTGCTTATTTTGAATACATAAAATAGCATAAATAAATTTTTTTGAGTTCTGAGTTTTGAGTTTAAACAAAAAAAAAGGCAACAAATTTCGCTTACAAATTGTAGGATATTTTCGGGGATGCGACCACACATTTTCAAATAACCATTCCGTGGTGAGTCCGAATTTGGTTTCCAAATTTTTCCAATACATCTGGTCTTTGCGGAAATTGGGTTAAGAAAAATTCAACTCAAAATTGAATCTCACATGCGAGGTTTAAAGAATTATTTATTTTAATGACAGATATTAGCGTAACTAGTATTATATGTAAATATTCACCCTTATTGTGTATGTCGTATTTAAAATACGACTACGACTGTTTTGTAATAGATTAAAGAAAACAAGTTTACGTTCTCTTTAATCTATTACAAAACAGTCGTAGTCGTATTTTAAATACGACATACACAATAAGTGTGAATCACACTTATTGTGTATGTCGTATTTAAAATACGCCTACGTCTGTTTTGTAATAGATTAAAGAAAACAAGTTTACGTTCTCTTTAATCTATTACAAAACAGTCGTAGGCGTATTTTAAATACGACATACACAATCACCCTTAATATTTTTTGTCTCTATGTATATCAATTTGTTCTCCAAAATAGATAAAAAGTAAAACAAAAAATGCAACACAAAGAAAGAAATTAAAGAATTATGGGATCAAATGTGTCTTGAACGGTAGTAATTGTCATTACTACTATTATGTGAAAGCGCTAAATTGATCGGATAAACTATGAATTCTCTAAAACATTTTTTTATGCAAAAATCGATTAAAGGCTAACTTCAAATTGAAGACACACCCGCAGCTTCAAGAATTATTGGGTCTAATATATTTTGAATTGTACATGTGAAATTATGTGAAAGTGCTAAACACAGTACGATAAAAATTCAACTTTAAATTCAGTTTAAAAAGTTATAAGTTGAAATCTGACTTATATAATAGAGATCGCCATTACTATTATTCTCTGTAAGTGCTAACAGGAGCGGATTATCTCTTTCGTTTCTAAATCACTTTTAGCTCCAAAAATTCATTCCATATTTAATTAGTGATGAAATTTACTTTGAGCATCCATTTTTTATATTATTTGGAGTAACGATCATTAGACCTGAAAAGGACAATGGCACCGTCGCGAGTAATTATCAATTCTTGTTTTTTATTTATTTTTATTTTAGATCGAATTTCATTTCTTTTTTACGGGGGTGTTTGATAAAGTGCATTTCAGCTACTTTAAATGTATATTTTTTTATCTTATATTTAAAACTAATCAATTTTTTTTAAGCAAAAACGTATAAGGGTCAATCACATTTATTGAAACACGAGGAAAGTCATAAAGAACATCGAGAGCGATCTGTAGTATGTCCTCAGTGTGGTCTTAAGTTTTTCTTCAAAAGTGACCTGAGATTACATTCAGTAATCCATAACAAAAATAGAGAAAAGAAATACAAATGTGAATATTGTGATAAGGCATACTATGGCAGAGGATCTTTAAATGTCCATCGACGTGAGCATTTGGGAAAAATGATTCCTTGTTCGATGTGCTCGAAAAAATATCATCGTCAGGTTGATTTGGACAGACATAATAGAGTTGCACATTCTGAAGTTCCTCTTTTTTCAGAATTAAAAAAAGCGGTATTTTACATGAAATTTCAGTGTAAGTTTAATTTTATATTAACTAATTCTTTTACAATTATTTTTTAGCCTAAATATGTGGTGTATTGCAAAGAATGTGACAAAACAGTGAGTACCAGTTCATGGGCAGCTCATCAGGCCGCCCATTTGAAAAAGCCTTTAATGACATGCTCAGTTTGTGACAAGGATTTCTTTAGCAGAAGCACGTAGGCTTATTAACATTTAGGTTTAAATCAAATGTTTAACAACTTTTCTTTTTTTTTTTAGTTGCACATATCATATGGATAAAATTCATCATTTTAAGAAAAGGGAGGAATATGAACAGTTTATTATTTATCATAAAACTAACAGAATGTCTCATTTATTCATAAAGCAACAAGCGATACTTCAAACGAAATCTAATTAATTTTTTGTAGACAACAAAAATAAAAAGTTATGTAGTGAAGGGAATTCAAATAAATATATTTATTAATTTTTAATAATATCATTTTAAAACCGCGTTTTTATTTAAAAATAATTAGTAAGAAAGTGCAAAGCCTAACTGGAATGTAAAGAAGTTAAAATCAGTTACTTAAATGGTTAAACCCTCTGACCGAGTGTTTTATAATAAAAAAAAATGTTTAATAGCAAACCAAATTTACGAAGAAAGAAGAAAATTTTCGTATGCAATAAGTAAATACTTTGAAAGGAACACGCCTAAATGCCAAACACGTGTTTTGCCAAAATAATTTTTTAATGGAATAAAGAGCTGGATTACGTGTTATCTCGTTCATGTGAATGGTCCATTAGTTGAAATGCTATCAATTACTTGGCAACAATTTTGTGTATAATATTAATTTATTCAAGTTAGGAATGAATTCAAGCTAATGAATGAATTCCTAGGGAATGGATAAACGGGATGATATATGAACATTTTTAATTCTGAATTCTTTTTTTTTTTTTGTGAATTAAACTCAAATTGAATTAATTCTTTCGAAGCTCTGATTATGATTGCCCCCAATTAAAGGCCTCATTAGTTGTTACTTTCTGTTGCTGTTTTTCTAATTGTAATTACTTTTTCTGTGAGAGGAATCAGCTGTTTTAAAAAGTAAAACTCAAAACAAAAACATTCAAATCAGGGATGATAAATGCGATTTTAAAATAGTACCAACATGCATATAAAATAGTACTTTTTCGGCATCACAAGTATAAAAAAAATTTAAATATAAATTAACAAACAAATCTTTGTACCCTCCAAAATGAACAATTACAAATGAAACAACAAAAATATATTAAAAAAAAATATGTTAAGAGGTGAAAACAAAATTTTAAGGAGAAAAACTTTTTTGGATGTAAAAAAATAAATTGTGTCGTGAAAAACATTTTTGAGGTAACAAAACTATTTTTGAGGTGAAAAAAAAAAAGTTTTTGTGCAGAAAAAAGAATTTGCGGTGAATTTTAAATATTATTCACCACTTAGCGTCTGGTGGAAAAATATGACGTTATATTTTATACACCAGACACTACAATGAATTCTAATAATATACATTCCATTATACACCAATTTGTATGGAAAATTTAGAGGTACTTTAACATTGTCACTCATTACTTTTGGACCGCTGGACCGATTTTCAATACCAAACTTTTCAGAAAAAAGGTATATAAAGCTATGTAAAAACGAGCAGTGCGTACTAAGAAAATTGGCGGGTATTGATTTAAAAAATTTTTAAAATTTTGAGATTTTTTCTTAAATTCAGCAAATTTTTAATATTTTTTGAATGTGCTATTAATATCTTGCTGTATTGAATTACATTTCTCACAGTTTTTTGCGAATTCAATCCTTGTGATTGGTAGCAAACAAATTCAATTTCACATTTTTATAAGATTTTTATTATTTACTTTTTTGAAAATCAAAATTAGTTAATAATAATTATAACCCTTAGTGATTGAATTCAATAATTGGTTTAATCGGTTAATAAAACTCTAATATAATCACCTGTAATCAGTCGCACTCAGTGAAATCATGTGATTGAATTCACAGCATTTGGTTCCAAATTAATTCATTGTTCATATAGGACTGCAAATCGAATTAATAATAATTGAATTTTAAAGGGACCAAGAAATTCATACATAGAAAAATTTGTAAATCGTACTAAATGAGTCATAGGAGTATCATGGTACATTTGTGGTTCAAATAGTACCATTAAAAGTACTATAGTACCAACTTTATCGTTCCTGATTCAAATATTGAAAAAAAAATTCCACAACAAACCAATACATATGCACTTTAGGCTGTCACTTAACGTTGAATTCTATTTTCAATAGAATTGTCCGCAACAGAACAGAACGACAAAGTGAAAACTAACCACACATACAGACTTTCAATTGAACAGAAACAAAACAGCTGATTCGTAACAGAACAGAACGTACAAACTAATTCTGCCTTAAATCGCTTCATTTAAAATCGCTAGTTTCAATATCAAAAATATTTAGTTGGCAACAGTGAGCAAAATAGTATTTTTAAGTTGTGAATTGTTCTTTGTTTTGTATAAAGTTGTTTCACAAAAATGGATTACTTGAATTTAAATTACAATATCTGTCGAATTTGTTTGGACCAGAATGTAATTTTTAACTGGAATGAAGAGATTAATGAAATCGATAATGTGTCTTACAAACACTGCTATTATAAATACACCCAGTTGGAAATGCTCGGTAAGGCTACGATTCCACTGAACGTGTTTTAAAACAAAACATGTTTGTACATGTTTTCCAATGCATTTTTTTTTTTTGCACCAAAACATGTATTGACCAAAACACGTATAGTGGACACGTAACACTAATACATACCTATAAAAGAAGAGATTCTTAACTTGTGATTTGTAGTTGAAGATCCTTATACCCAAATGTTGTGTCAATCATGTGTAAACGATTTAGAAACCACACATGTTCTTATAACAAAAGCATTGGCATCTTATGCTAATCTCCAGCAAACATATTCAAATGTTAACCAAACCACAGACTGTGACCAATCCACAAGCAATAAAAATGAGGCATATGAAGCTAAATATGTGCCAAATGAATTTGAAATTTTGATACTTCAAAACAACGAAGAACCAATAATAAAAAACGAAATAGATGAGAAAGAAAGTAACATTTTACAATCATCAGTCGTACAAGAGGAAATTATTAATAAAAAAGAACTTAAGAAAAGAAAGCCACTAAAGATATCTATTAAAAAAACTTTGAAGAACTCGGGAAAAACTCATAAACGGCGTGTAAAGATTCAATGTAAAAAGTTATCACAAAATAAAAACGACGAACCTCACGATATTCCATCATCTAAAGAGGGTAGTAAAAATAGAAAGACTTCGCAGAAAAAACTGTGTTCTGTATGCTGTAAGTTCTCTTTTAATACTAATATATCAAGGGCCTATATTCAATAGCCTGCATCTGCAATTTAGATCAACATAAGTATTGGATGAGAGAAAGTCATCTTTGACAGTAAAATATCTATTTGGCATAAATTCGGTTTACCGACACCTCACCAAAATAAATGAAATTTTGTCCTTTAATAGAAGAGACCACGCTGAGTCGAAATAAAAAAAATTTTGCGTATTGGCGTCGTTGGAAAGGTAATGAGGTATATAATGTCCCAAAATATTAACCCCTTGCTGCCCAAATAAAGCATTTTTGTTTTTTTTATGATTTTTTTTAACGCTCTTTTTGTTAAATAACGCCTATATAAGTACATAAAAAGTGTATAAAAAGGGAAAGTCTGTTTTATAAGCTTTCATAAAAGGTGCAACATGACCCCATAGGTCTTGAAATGAAGTAGTTATTAAGGGTTAAAGTTGACCATTAATAGGCAAAACTATGATTTTTGCAAGATTTTGAAAATTAGATTTTGTTGTATGGTATGGTTTAAGATTTTGTATGCAAAAGAAAACTTGTAAATATGCCAAAATTTCTGCGGCCCGGGGCGAAGCCTCAGCGAAGCCGGTGGGAGGACTGGTGGGAGGAGAAAACCCCTAAGTCCGGCCGAATGCCGGTTACGCAGAAAAACTATTTTGCAAAGACCCATATATGGTCACGTCGATATATGGTTCAAAATTTGAAAAAGGGTGTGTAAAAAAAATCATTATGCTTTTTTTGGGCAGTAAAGGGTTAATATTTTAGGACATTATATACACCATTGGAAAGATATTTTTGAGATCTTTCCGCCTGAGAAATATGGTCACGTCGATATATGGCTCAAATTTTGAAAAAAGGACGTTTAAAAAAAAAAAATATAAAAAAAACAAAAATTGTTTTATTTGGGCAGCAAAGGGTTAATATTTTAGGACATTTTATACTCCATTGGAAAGATATTTTCAAGACCTTTCCAACGACGCCAGTTTTGTTAAGATCAGATAAGTAGTTTTGAAGTTATTTCGGATTTCATTTCAAACTTTGGAGCCCCGCCCACTGAAAAGGGGGCGTGAGCGACGCAAAAAAAATTTTTTTTGGACTCTGTGGGGTCAAATGTTCAAGGTCAAAAAAGTCTGAGAGGTGTCAGTAAACTGAATTTGTTCCTATAACGGTATTTAAGTTATTACTATAACGGTATTTTAAGAGTAACGTTATTTTATTTATTTCGGTATCGGTATTTTAAGACTCACGGTAATATCAATGCACAAGAATACTTTTAATCCCTTCACGTCCGAATTCGAATGACTGGCAAGTTTATGATCAACATTTGGGAAATTGTAAAATTTCTTCTGTTTTTTTTTGGGATATCAATTTTTAAAATGTTTTTGCATCAATGAAAAAATTGCGGTATTATTTTTTTAAAATTAAAACTGCTTCCACAAGAGCTCGGCGGCCATAAACGCGATTTAGGGGTTAGCAAAACAAGCTGTATTTATATGAAATTTGAATTCACCTTTCGATTTTACACCAAAAATTATTTAAAACAACTTTTTTTCCGTTTTTAAAGTGCACCATTTAGGAATTAGAGTGGATTTTTAGGATTTTTTTTTCAAAAAACTTATAAAGCATTTTTATCACAAACATTCAAAAAGCATTTTTGCTGAAAAAACGGTGCAACAATTTTCGATTTAGCGTAAGCCAGTTAAAAGTTATTAAGTTTGCAAAAGGTTGTCTTTATTAAAATTCAATATTTTATTGATTAACAACTTTTTAACTGGACGCGATATATTGAACATGTTTGTAGCATTTTTCGTAGCTCAAATCATTATAACAATTCATTTTTTTTTTTACAAAATTGATAACTTATTAATTTTTTTTAATTCTTCTTATTTTAAACGAGCTTAAGATCATTCATTTATTAATTATAATTATTTATTTCCAATATTTCGTCACCATATTGGGTGACTTCTTCAGGGAACAATTATAACAATTTGATTAAAATATTGGAAATAATAAATATTGAAAATAAATAATTTATAATTAATAAATTAATGATCTAAAGATCGTTTAAAATAAGAAGAATTAAATAAAAGAAGATCAAAGAAAACTTAACATTTTTAATAACTTTTTACTTAAAAGTTTTAAGTGGTTTGAAATACATCGAACATATTTGTACAATTATTCTCAGTGGGTAATACATTTTAATTGTGTGTGATTAAAAAAAAATTTAAAAGCTTTTAAAAAGGGGAGTTTTCCGTTCTAAACGGTGAACTTTAAAAACTGGGAAAAAAGTTTTTTTTTTTAATAATTTATGGCGTAGAATCGAATGACGAGTTTTAATATCATATAAATACATCCCTTTTTTCTCTGTAGTAAAAGGGACCCTAAATCATCGTTGTTGGCCACCGTTCAGTTATATCTATTAAAGTATTTTAAAGATAAGGTTATTTTAGCGGTATAGGAATGAAAAAATTAAATTGTTTGCAATTTATCAATTTAGTCCGTCGTGAAGATTCACTGTAGATACCTAACTACGATCTCAAGCCATTTGTATTTATTTTAAAAAAGTGAGAAAAAATTTAAAATTATTATCATTTTTTCGCAAAATTTTTATAAAGCTCATACAATTTTTGCGTTTAAAAAATTAAACTGCCTTTTTGACTCGGAGCTGCTGTTTACTAAGAAATTTAGTACACGCAATATAATTGTGAATGTAAGACACAAAAATCATATATTTTAAAAAAATTTACGCCAATTCCTTATAAGTTTGTAATAACACCGTTTTTTAAATACTGTTCTCAAAATTGAATTCCATTAAAAGGCGCAAAAACCCTATGGAAAAAACTTCGAAAGTTTAACAATCGAAAAATTTTGGTTCCACTTTTAAACCACCTTTTCACCAAACAGCGATATGGAAAATACTTTTCAGTGAATGTATCTCCCAAGTATAGTGGCTAAATTTTGAGAGAATACATATAAATCATTTTATTCAATTTAAAATCTAATTCGCTCACGAATTTGTAGATACGGGCTATTAAATATAGGACCTCCGTAAGTGTACAGAATTCAAGATAAATTAACCAATTTTAAATTATTTTCACTTTTATTTAGCATTATTGTGTAGTAGTAAAAGAGCCTTAAAGGTACACGAAGAATGTCATAAACAACGCGAACGATCAGAAGTTTGTCCTTATTGTAGCATCAAATTTTTTAACAAAGCATGTCTGAAAATACATCTTAAAACCCACAACAAGGATAGAAAAAAATACAATTGCGAATTTTGTGATAAATCCTACTTTGACCGTGGCACACTTAATGTTCACCGTCGTGTGCATTTGGGTAAAATGATACCTTGCTCCATATGTTCTAAAGAGTTTTATCGTCAAAGTGAGTTGGACAGACATAACACTGTTGCACATTCAGCGGCACCTATTAATGCAGATGCAAAGGAAAGGGTATGTTGAGTTTAATTAAATTGCTAGAATTTATTATTAATTAACATTACATTCATACTAAGCACCAAAATACGTATTTTTATTTTTTTTTTTCAAATTTTCAACTTTCAAATTCCATACAAATTTTAAATCGAAAACTTTAAAAAAACGAAAATACGTATTTTGGGGTTCAGTATGAACGTAGTATTAAGAATAATAAATTAAAATATAAATTTTTTAGTCGAGATACTATGTTTTGTGCAAATATTGCAACAAACAAATGCTTACCACATCGTATAAAGCTCATATGGCTAATCATGAGCAAGATCCCTTGATGAAATGTTCACTTTGTAACAAGGATTTCTTTACCAGAACCACGTAAGTTCAATTGAATGTGAAATTTAGAATTAATTTTTAAATATTGTATTTTTTATAGTTGCAGATATCATATGAAAAAAGTTCATAATTATAAAGCGAGACAGGAATATGAACAGTTTATTATATATCATAAAACCAATAGACTTTCGCATTTATTACTAAAGCAACATGAGATAATTGCAACCTAATTTTTTGTAAATCCATAATTATCCTAATTGAAAAAAATAATTGATACCCAATAAACAATTTTGCTGAAATTCTTTGAAACTGATTCGTTTTGAAATGCAAACGAAAAATTGATTTGGTTTAACATAGTTTTATACCGTTCTTGTGCTGAAGTTAAAGCTGCATTTATACTACGTTTTCACTGAACGTGTTTTGGATGTGTTTCGAAATAAAACATGTTTTGTACATGTTTTTCCATACATTTTTTTCCACTAAAACACATTTTTTGCTGAATACACATCAGTGGAAACATAGTATAAATGAACCTTTAACTTCAGCACAAATGCGGTATAAAACTTTATAAAACCAAATACATTAGCTTGAAAAGCAGTTTAAACTAGATTTCAAAATCTAGTTCGCGTATATACATAGATAAACATATGATCGAAATCTAGTTTGAACTGGATTTCGATGGTAAATATAAATGCAGCTTAAGGTTCAGGTTGAAAAGACTTAATTTTTTAATTCAATTTCCTTAAGTGAATGAAAATTTACTTAAGCGTAAATTAATTATATATTTGTAACTTTCCTACCCAACCAGTAAAATTTGGAAACTTTTTAAGCGTTCATCAATATTTTATTTCCAAAACTGAAATTGAAAAATTCGCCGAAATTAAAAAATTCCGTTAATTTAAATGGTTTCGCGACATGGACTTTTTAATTTTATTTAGATAAATTATTTAATTTTAGTGTTTTTTAAATAATCACCCCTGTTACGGCTTTTAAATCAGAGCGAAAGTGAAAATTTTAGAATTTTTCGGTGTTCTTGCGATTAAATCAGAACATTTTTCCCTATTTTTAATCGTTTTAATTCGTGTAAAAAAGCCTGGTCGAAAGTAAAACGAATGCCCTTTTTTCTAATAAATTACAGTTTAGGGTCAAAAATGGTGCTTAATATTAAAATTTAAAACTTTTTTTACTTATTTCAGATTTTATTGTATTTTTGGTTGTATTGTTTATACTCTTAAAAATTGTTTTAAAAAAACATTTTCTTGTTTTGATATTCTAGAAAACACCCAAACAATTGACAACAATGTTAGAAGCATTTCTTAAAAGCATTTTACTTTCCATGTTTTTGGCACTTCAAAAATAATTTCGAAAAAAATCGAGTTTTCGAAAGCTTTTAGGATTTGAGAAATCCAAATTTCAATTTCGTCTGATTTCATAAATTCCTTCTAATAGCAAAACGTTCTAAAATAGGGACATGGGCGAATGATACTTTTTTAAATGTTGGCAAGTTATTTTCATTTTGTCAATTTCTTTAAATTTTAGCGATTTTTTCAGTTTTAAAAATTTTTTTTTTTAAATTATGGCAATATTTTTCTTAATTTTATAAACTATACAATCTTTGAACGATCTTTACTTATTAGAACTGCTAGAAGCTGGAATTTTGCCTTTGAATTTACGTACTTTTACATTATCGTATAATGTTTTTAGGAACAGACTTTTGTCACATTTCCGGGACACTGTATGAGTGAGTGTTTTCAAATTGTTTTAGGTCAGGCTTTCTCTAGTATGGACTTTTTACATTTTCTTAGTGATGTTGAAACAGCTGAACCATATCCAAAAATAAAGTGTACAATTTTATAGTTATTGCTATCCTGTTCTAAGGATATTTACTGTTTATTGAATTTAATCTAAGCAATTCTTGAATTTATGTAGCACACTAGCAATACGTCTTTGGCCTTTAAGGCTTATTGTATTGCAAATGAATGAAATAAATAAATAAAATAAAAAATGTCTGTCAAACTCCATGTAAAAAATAAGTTTTTCGAATCAATTTAACAGACAGGTTCATGGAAATGCAGTGAAAATTTGAAGTTCATTTATAATTTCCTTAAGACTGAAAAAAATTGGTGTTTTGCTGTTTTATTGAAGTTTTAGGGCTTTTTGAACAAGAAAATGGTATTTAAAACAAAAAAAGCACTAAAGTCAAATTTTGGCACTATGACTAAAATTTTAGCATTTTGTGTAATTGAAAAGCACCATAAATAGTGTCAAAAGCACCAAGTTGGCATCACTGTTCACCACTCCTTCTGATATTCACCAAACTGGTGAAAGATTTTTATAAAACAAAAAAAAAACAAACACAACAGCTGACTGACAAAATAGGGTGAAAATAGCTGAACAAATTACATCGAAAATAAGTGCACAGAGACTTGCGCCGATCAAAATACTTGTCGGCTGTAGTTTTTGTGGCAGCGGCTCAAAGCCGGCTGCGAGCCGAAAAACGATCGGCTAGTCTACTTTTGCTCAGCTCTTACAAGATTTTCTTGATAGTCTTTTACATATACTGTTTGTCAAAATATGTAAAAATTGCCAGCTGTGACATAGGCTGCACGCAAGTTGAAAGCAATTTCAATATTTGTGAAAGGAAAAACAAAAACAATTTCAAAAGAATTGTAATCAGATGTTTTCTTGAACGTAAATTGATACACTCCACTTGAAGGAGAAATCTGAAGCAAGTTCGTTTCAATTTTAAAAAGTGTGAGTGTATTAAAACTTGATAGGCAAAACTTGATCGTGTAACCATCAAGTTAGCTGGCCTATAAAAAATTATTATTAAATATTTATATATTTAAATTATTAAATAATTAAACACATTACATGAATCCGCTTATTAATTTTATAAGCACCCGACTTGAAATCAATTCCAATTTGTTAAGCTACCCAAACACTAGCAAAATTATTGCGCAATTTTTCGATTTTGTACTTTAATCTATTATCACAAATAGCAATAGAATATAGAAGAAATGTGAAGTTGTGCAATAATATTGCCAATATATGGATACCTTCAGTTCTATACAGAGCTTCGAAAGAATTAATTCAATTTTAACTTAATTCACAAACAATTGAAGGGCTTATTGTAAAAAGAAGAGGTAAATTCCACGCAACAGCATATTTGTCCTTATACAAATAATTAGAAAGCGCTAGATTAGAAAAAATCCAAAAAAAAGGAATTCAAAATATATTATGAAAATATAAGTAAAAGAAATCCGTTAAAAAATTAAAAAGTTACAGTGGCGGCTTATCAGAAAAACCGAAGTCCCATTAAAAAATCGGCGTCTTATTTCAAGCCGGGTTAAAGACAAAAAAAAGTTTGGTGCGGTGCAAGATATATTGATATAGGTAGTCTTACTAGAACAACAACTACAAACAATACAAAAACAACAGGGTTTTGACATTTCAAATTACTCAAGATACAGTCTTTGTACTGTCAAAACCGTGTCAGAAATGTCAAAACCAGGTAAGAGGAAGATAAACAGCTGGGCTACTAAAACTACCTTATAAATGTATCTTGGTGCGGTGTCTAAAAAAAAAATTACGGCGGCTCGGCTCAGCCGGCATGGCACAGGTGTCTGGTTTGTGTTGTGATTTTTGCGGGAATTTTTGCAAAAAAAACATTTTAATACAAAACAAAAATGGAATTTTTCGAAATTGATGATAATTGTTGCCGAATTTGCTTGAGTAGCATGGTATTAATCAATTGGAATGAAGAGATATCCGAGCTCTGTGGAATGACTTATAAAGATTGCTATTTTAAATATACACAACTTGAAGAAACTGGTAAAATATTTCAAGTAATTCACACATTTTCATAATTATGTATTAGTTCTTTGCTCAACTTTAGATCCGGACCCGTTTTCTTCGATGCTCTGTAAAAAGTGTTCCAAAGATCTTAGAAAAGTCCATTTATTTATTGAAAATGCTTTAGATTCGTTTAGAGTTTTACAAAATGCATACCATACTGATACTTTCATAGTCGAGGAGATGAAATGTGAATTATCCTCATCAGTCTGTGACACTGTAAAACAAGAAGCGCCGGAAGAAATTGAAGTTTGTCTAATAAATCAATCGCATGAATCGCTCATTGATAATGAAAACAGTGATTGTATCAATATGGGTAAAATTATTAATTTTGAGGCAAAAGAAGAAGATTGTACTGAAGAGATGGAAACATTAGATGATATGAATATTTCACAATCTGCAATAAAGCAAGACTGCTCATTCAACCAAGAGGATGTAGCGGATAGCAGTGAATTAATAGAATATCAACATGAAAGTGAAGTATTAGAATTTACAGAAATGTTGAACACTGCAGGATCATTAAAATCCAAAACAACATTACCTAAACAAGAAGAAAATAGCGAAGACGAATGTTCAGAAATATTAAACATTGAAAGATCCAATACATCCATGAGGAAAAGCAACGAGTTAAAAAATTACCCAGCTAAAAAGAAAAATATATTGCAATCTTTATCACCACCACCAGGAGAACAAAAGAAAAAAAGAAAAAGGAATGAACCTTTAATGTGTCAATATTGTTGTAAGCTAAAATTAAATACTATAGCATTTCATTAAAATTTCATTTTAATACGTATATATTTTAGCCCAAATATTATTTGATATATCTAGTTTAAAAAAACATGAAGCTATCCATGACCAAAATCGTGAGCGCAAAGAAGTTTGTTCACAATGTGGACTCCGATTTTATTCAAAAATGTCCTTAAGATCACATATGCTGACACATGAAAAAAATCGTAAAAAACCATACAAATGTGAATTTTGTGAGAAGGCATACTTTAATCGTGGATCACTTAATGTTCACCGTCGCATACACTTAGGACTCATGAAAAAATGTACGCATTGTCCTAAAGAATTTTGTCAACAAATAGCTTTAGATGATCATTTAAAAACTCATTCAACTTCTCTTCCTACAAACTCTAAACAGGTATATTTAAATAACATCAAATGCAAAACATCTTTTCTTATTTTACTTAAAATCTATTTCCAGAAAAAGTTTTAGTACATTGCAAAGATTGTGGTAGCCAAATACCCAGCAGAAGATGGAAAGCTCACCTAGCTGCTCACAGAAATGAGCCTCAAGTTAAATGTACTATTTGCAATAGAGATTTCTATAGTCGAAAAAAGTAAGTTTATATGTTAAAAATTACCTACCTAAAAATAATTAACTCGTATATTTTTTTTTATTTTTTAGTTGTACAAAGCATATTAACCAAATGCATAATAAAACTAGAGAAGAATATGATACGTACATGCATTTCTATGTGGAAAAATCAGAAATGCGTATGTCACATTTAATGTTGCAACAAACTGCTGAAATAATCAAGAAATAAATTTATACTTATGGAGCAGCAAAACAAAACAAAAAACTTGCAATTCATTTTTATACTCAATAAGAAATTAAAACGTATCAAAAGGATAAACATATGGAGGCTCTATAATCTAAAGACTATAGAAAACATAAAAAAATAATTTCTTATTTAACTGGAAATGTAATTTGAAAAAGGTTTGTTCCTTTAAAAAAATAACAAAAATGATTTTCTTTAGTTTCATTTTACCATTTTTTAGTTTGTCTTTTGTAATATATGGATAAATAAATACATTTTGTGTTGCATTTGACGAATTGGCGTAATCATAAAACAAACAAAATCCGGTAAGTTTAAATATTTACTTATTTAATACATACTGTATTATGCTTAATTTGGGTAAAAATAAGTTGTTTTGGCAAGAAAAATATATAGTAAAAAAAATTTAAATTGTGATATTGCCCAAAATCTTATTAGCATTCTGCAAAAAAGTGGAACTTGCAACCATTTAACATATACACATATTTTATATATTATTAAAAGTACATAACAAAATTATGTTCTTAAAAATTTGTTCCAATTAGGAAAATGATATATTTTTTTTAATACAGTAAAACGTCGTTAATCTTAACAATTGATTGTAGACGAAAATCTGGATTATCGAATTTTTTGTTATTGTTAACCTCATTTACTTTGGGAGTAACAACAAATATGCTTGATTTTTTTGTCTTAGCAGAATTTTTGCGCAATTTTTCAACAAAATTAAGTTTTTGTCACCGTGTGGCAAATATCAGAGTGATACCCGTAGTTTCAAAGCTAAATTTCATTGAAAATATCTTACAAAAATTATGCAGTGTTGAAACTTTTGAATGGTTTTGGAAAGATGGATAGTTAAGCTTTCCATATATATATAGTTAAGCTTTCCAAATATGTCCATACTTTTAGCAAACCTATGTTTAATACTGAATAAAAGGTTAAAATCGGTTAAAAATTGTGTAAGTTACAATTTTTTCTTTAGAATACAAATTCAATTTTTACCTGTATATGCGAAACACTCACAAACAATTTTACTCAAAAGACAACATGAAAATTTAAAATGTTACGATACAAAAACAATTTAACTTTAACAATTTTTTAACCGATTAACAAACAAGGACTCTTTACTCAGCATTAAACGTTCTTATTGGAAATGGTGGAAGTAGAATAAATTCCGGGTATTCAATTTGAATGTTTGAACAGAAGTATATTGTTTTATTGAAAAAAAAAATGTGTATAAATTGACAGAATGAAAATAGATTCAAAACATAAATATATTTACTTTTAGTTAGTTGTTTATTGACCAATTTTAAATTAATATTTGTGAAGTTTAGATTTCTCTACGGGCTGTATTTATGTTGGATCTTATGTTGGATATTTGTTGGATCATTGGCAAATAGTGCTCTGCCAGTGCTTGATTTTTCAAACCATTGGCAATTTCTGGCTGGGTAGTTTCTAAAATAACAAGTAGAAATCTAACAGGTTCATTTTCAACACCTTCCCTGAACATGCTATTTATATTTTGATCTGATTTAATATAGTATTAAAATACAAAAATTAGAACATAATTATTTTAAGCCAAACTTATTCGTGAGTGTCTTTAACTTTGGAAATGGAACACCTTTCGTTAACAAATCTGCCAACATATTATTAGTGGGTAGATACTTAACTTCAATGATCTTATTATCAAAACATTCACGAATAAATTTTACCTTTACATTCCAGAAAAAAAGTAAAAAAATAAGCTTTCAAATAAAGTAAAGAAAAGTCGCCCGAGTTGAAAAAATAAATTTTTTTTTTGGAATTTTTAAAATTTTGGATAATATTTCCACATAGGTTTGATAAAAGTATAAAGAAATATGTATTTTTTGAAAGCCTAACTATTCGTCTTTCTAAAACCGTTAAATAATTTAAAATCGGTTCAAAACTGACAGTTAAAAATAGTTTAGTCCGTGGAGTCTTGAAAAAACGGGTTTTAACACTAACTTCAGATTTTTGAGGGTGTATTCAAAATTCTGAAAATTTAAAAGTGATTTACTCAATCAGGTTTACCTACACTATGTCATTTTAAAATTATATCTTCACTGTGACAGAGTAAAAGGGTGATATATCCCCCCAAACTGTTTAAAAAAATAAAAAATACAATACGACACAAAATAACTTTAAAATAACACGGTTTGAAATTTTAAATCATTTTTAAATTAAACATTTTTTTTGGTTGCCTAAACTAGGACTGGCAAAAATATGACCCGCGTGTCAGTCAGTAGTGGTAGGCAAGCGGATTTTCGGTTGTGCGCGACTTTTTTTTAAATATTTTCAAATATCGTAATTTAATTAGCAATACTATCAGATGTTTAACTATTTATGATCGCTTTTAAAATTTGTGCTTTAATTCGAAAATGATAAAACTTCACATAAATGTAGTAAATCTTCGTTCGAAATGGTAAAGAAAAAATTTAAAAAGTCCTAAATGTGTTTTTAAAATAATATTAGTAGAACAATTTTAAAATTCGGTTTACTAGAATTAAAGTACCACAATAATTGTGGAACATAAAAAGTGTCGTTTTTTTTTTAATTTTTATCATCAAAAATGTCGATATTCCCTCTCAAAATGTATAATAACCAAAGCAACCGGCAATATGCTATAAAAAAAAACAATTTTTAGCTTATAAAAAATGCTCTTCAAACGGAAAATATGCTCTTAAAGCAAACATTCGAATTTTAAAACTTATTTTTCAGTAAAGTTGGAGTAACTTTGAGAAATTTATTTTAATTGCCAACAAACAAGGAGATAAAAGATTGAATATAGCTATATCGGTACAGTCTTAAAACAAGAAATTTGAATATACATATGTACAAAAATGTCTTAAACTTTCGATATCAGTGTTGAAAACCCAAAAATATATTTTTTATTGAAACATAAAATTGTTTGTATTTGCATATATTAGTATTTATAAATAAAAACTAAATAAAAAAAAAAATAGCTAAAATATACTATATGGAAATATAAGAGCAAAATATGCTATAAAAAATCAATGCTAGAATTCGTTAATTGTTCTTAAAAAGATAAATATCTCATTAATTTTTCAATACAATGCACAGGAAAACACGAAACAACATATTTCTGTTTGGCTGAAACAGCGGATATTTTGTGTAACAAAAATCCGTAAAGCTTCTAGGAATTTTAGATTTATAGAAGTAAGTTTAAATGTTTCGGTGTTAAATTCTGCAATAAAATTGTAGTTAAAAAAGACATGAGGCAACCAAAAGTGTAAAAGGTTGGAAAATCACTTAAAAAACAACAAAGTCAACATTTTTTAAAGCCAGAAAATCTTAACAAAAATTTACACGAGCGCTCGAAAATTAAAAATCCAAAAAATTGTAAAATAGCAAAAAACGACAAATTATTAGCGGTATTCGCTCTTGGTAGCAAACTACCCTTGCATACCTTTCAAAGCTTGCAGATCTTGTATAAATACAAGAGTATGCAAGACCACAACAACAAAATACATGAAATAAAAATATGCAAGACTTTTATTTATATGCAAGACGAAAACCTATTGCATATTCTGGGTCTTGCAAACCTTTCAAACTTACAATACTTACCATCTTTTAGTGAGAGAACTGAGAACGAAGAATAATGCCAACCTTTTTTATTTGAAAAAAATCGCTAAAGTCTACTTAAAAATCGCTAGAAAATACATTTTCGTTAGAAATTAGCTGTTTTGTCAACATTGAAATGCTTGGGTTGTAAACATACAATACACACAAAAAAAAAGACGCTCACGCTTTGTAGCATAAAATCATAGTATTAATGCAACCCTTGCATAAATGCTATCAAGAGTGAATACCGCTATTATTCTCTGGTTTTAAAAGAACAAATTTTCGCACTTTTTTTTTAATTTTATATAAGTGTTTGTTTTTTTTCCGAATTTCACACCCTTACTTTTACTGAAGTTAAAGAAGTTTTGATTTGGAAAATTCTGAATTTTTACATTTAAGATCATCAAAAGTACATAATTTGTAATAATTTGATCACGAGTTTTTTTCAATTTATAACGAGCATTCAACATCCGTATATTTACAAAAATAAAGCAAATCAAACATATTAGCTAGGTTGATACTAGTATTTCGATCTGGCTAAAGATCTCATCAGAACCCGAAGCTTTAGAAAAGTTAGAGCCTCCATAATGGGCAGAACTTTAACAAAAAACCTATTAATAATCAATTTTGCTCCATTCTAAGTTTCTTGGAACTCTTGCGAAAATACGACACAAGAAAAAATAAAATTGTATGTTTCATATCCTAATTTTTCGGATAAAAATCCATCTCAAAGTTCAACAAATCAGAAAAATTTCTTTAAAATTTACAAAAATTTTCAGCGCAAAAGCATCCTAACCCTCAATTTTTCATAATCTGACTTAACTAATACAAAATATTTAAAACGTGCCAAAATTTAAAGCAAAACCCATATTTTTTATGTATGTTTTGTAATAAAACAACAAGTTTTTCTACTAGAGAGAAGGAAAAATTTTGTATACAAAATTCCTTGTTACAAACGGAATGTTCTGAACATTTTTTTTATAAAAGTTGTTTATGCAAGAGATTTAATTTTGACTAAAAAATTACTCATATGAAAGACTTTAGAATTTAACATAGTCTCAAAAATTATTATTTTTCTGAGTCATTTTTGAATTGTTCCAGTGCCGTCCATACAAAAAGCTGATCTAGAAACACCTCCTAAATTTAAAATTTTATTTATGAGTATAGAGTAAAATTTTAAAACCGGTTTAAAAAATTGAAAAAAAAATTCACACAATTTTTTTAAAATACACCAATATTTGAAAATTATATCTGGAATATATAACATAAAAAGTTCATGCTGTATGGATCAGAAACAAAATATTTTTTTTTTTTAAATATTTATTTACAATTATTTGTCTTTTATGTTTGCGTCTTCTATAACCTGAACATATATATATTGCTTACGTTTTATTAAATGTTTTACATTTGTTAAACTTTGTAGTTGTGTTAAATCTAAATTTTTTATTTCGTTTACATGTAATTTTTCCAAATGTACTTTGTATCTATATTAAAAAAGAATTATACAAATTAGAAAATGATTTATTAAATTATTCATGTTTGACCAAGCTTAACTTACTTTTGTTTTGAGGGATATGCTTTTTGGCAAAAATCACATGGATAGGGCATTTCCGTATGTATAAATGAATGTTCATTTAAAGCTTTTGTAGATCCAAATAATTTTCCACATTCTTCACATTCTAATTTGATACCTTGATGCTGCCACATATGGGTACGTAAATGTCCTTTTATTGCAAATTTCTTACCACACAATTTACACTCAAATGGAAATTCACGTTTATGAAATCTCATATGTATTTTAAATTCATAACTGCGTGTAAATTGTTTTCCACATTCATTACATTCCAATGTTTGTCCTTGATGTATACGTTCATGACTGTTTAGAGCCGTCTTAGTAACATATTCCTAAAATATATTAAAATAATTGTAAATTAATTTTTGATTACCATATATGCGCATATTTAAGCACATATACGGGAAATTAAGAAGGTAGAAACGTTTAAAAATTACTACAAATATAGGCTATGACTGTATTTGTCATGAAAATGACTAACCATGTCGTCATTTTTAACTATAGTCGTAATTTTTAACTACAATAAAAACGACTGACGAAGCAGTCAAAAACAACTAAGTTTAAATGAATGCATAAACCATAACAAAGAACAAAAAAAACAATTAAAAACTATTAAAACGACTACATAAGTTGCAAAAACTACTTTTTTAACAGCTATTTGGTGGTGGGGCGAGGGGGCTACAAATTATAAAGTTGCAAGTTTTTGCAAGTGGCTAAAGTCTAAAACGTTGAAGCAAAACCCGTATTTGACGGCAATTATTTTTGCAAATATTTCGGATTTTAATGAAGTTATAAATTTATACCGCTTTATAAAATCGGATTAAATTGTACCGCGCCATTATTCGTATGTAATTTAAACTGATATAATCAAACTAAAACTGATATCAAACTAAATAATGCGAACTTTTATAATTATATGGGCCCATTTCTTGGATAAAACTGTATTATGATTATATAAAGTATAATATTATTTTTTTTTTAATCTCGTTAGTAGAAGTCGAAAGTTTCTGTGTGCATTAGGGTTATAACTTTTGACTTTTTTTGCAATTATCAAATTTTAGCTACCCTAGCCGTATACTAGTCCATACAAATATTAAATAGCATTTATAGTAATTAAATGTGCTAAAGTCCCAAAACTTATTTAACAAATTGTGAAAAGCAATCTGATGTAGGCGTGTCCCTATCCGGATTTAATTTAATTAATTTGATTACTATAAATGCAATTAATGTTTATCCCGATGAAAATAAATTTAAATAACAAATATGCAGGTGCTTGTGCAAATTTAAATGTAACTGACACTAATAGAAAACATATGATTTTCTATTGTTGATTTACTTGAATAAACGTCACTACATTGCTAGGTCTGTCAAAAAAACAGAGTAGTATTTGGAAGATGAAAAAGCCAATTGTGACAATTTTTTGTTGTTGTTTTTGTTTTTTCTTTGATATTTTAAATTTTGAATCTCGCTCCTAGACGAGGACAAGAAATTCTCATTGAGTTTGTGATTTAACATAACAAATATCTCTAGAAATTCTAATAACAAAGTCCCCTGAAGATTTCCTTAGGCAGGAATGAAATCCGGATAGGGACACGCCTACATCAGATTGCTTTTCACAATTTGTTAAATAAGTTTTGGGACTTTAGCACATTTAATTACTATAAATGCAATTAATGTTTATCCCGATGAAAATAAATTTAAATTAAATAGCACAATTTTATTTTTTCGCGGTTTTCAAAAAGGTTTCTGCATAATCATCTTTTTGTTTAATTAAACTAAAAATTAATATTTAGCTAAAATTTTAACGTAATTACACTAAAACTATGCATATCCTACTTAAAGGACACAAACGTTTTCAAATTTCACGTGTTTCGCGGATTTTGATAAAACATATTAAAGCGTTGCTTCGCGATATAAACATCAAAATTAGCAAAATACGAACACAAGTAAAAAGTTATTTAAAATATGTTAAGCAGTATTATTGGTCAACTAGTACAACTTTAATATTAACAACTTGAAAATGTAATGTTAAAAACTTTATGCGGGAGGTATTTGGTTTCAAAATTAAATGAAAAAGTAATTTCTATTATTAATATGTACATTATTTCCCGTTACGTGCTGATAGGTAAACATGTGCACATATTTTTATAAGTTTCCAACAGATTCCTAGCTGCGTGACTGCGGCATGTGTCTTCTGATATGACAGGGATTATTTCAAAATTTTACCAGTTAAATTTTGTCAACAAAATAACGTTATAAATCGTCGTTTCGGTATTTTAGCGTTATTTTGACTTCAGATCAAGATATTTCAAAATAAAATAAGTAAAATAGCAAAATAAAACCGGTTATATAAGAATAAACATGCCTTTAATGGAATCGCAAATTTTTATTTGGGTCTTAATGTTACTGTGGCTGAAATTGAAATTGAATGCCAACCCTGAAAATTATTCAATTCCATTTTGTTGCAAAATAATTTGATTCGGAAAAGTATTTGCTCAAAATCGACTTTTGGCTACTGACTACAAACAGGCATTTGCTTGAAAGTCACCGCGCTGATGATTACCTTATTACAATATTGACATTTGAGAGTCTCACGAATATCCTGATGCACTACCATATGCTGTTTCAAATACCGTTGTGTTGAAAATTGTTTGCCACATATTTCACATGCATCTGATTTGTTTTTTACATCTTTACGCTCATGATATTTCAGATGAGTCTTTAACAGGAGTGCGGATGTGTATGTTCGTTCTAAAAAAAAAAAAATAAAAAATTATAACCCTTGTCCAAAATGTTTAAGTTGGAATAATGTTTGTAGAATGACCAGACAGCAAAATTTGGATACCTTTTTGAGGTTTCTTATTCTATGAGTCTAAAATAAATCAAATAAAACACATATGTATTTTTAAATTTAAAATTTTTTGGACGAACATATGAGATTTCTAAAAAGAATCATAAAATACTCAAATGTTTGGAGAAAATTGTTAAATCCAAAAAGTTATTCAGAATTTGCTCAGAAATTTAATTGAATTTGATTATTTTTTGTTCCTAAGGATAAAAAACAGACAAAATGTTGCACCTATAGATTATTTTTAAAAATCCTTTTTTTGAGTAATAAACCATTTTCATATAAAAACTTGAAATTGTAACCTTTTTTTACCAATCACCGAATCTGTGGTCCGATATTGTTGAAATTTAAAATAGATGATATCTAGGCCCTAAACATAAAGAATTTTCACAAAAGAAAAGAAACAAATATATAAAAAAAATGTGTTAACTATTTTTAACAAACTTCAAATCATTTAAATGAAAAAAAAACGCATTTTTTAGAAAATTTACTAGAAAAATTAGTGAACTTCTCCAAAAAAATATTTTTTAAACAAATTACTAAACACATTTTACCAACGTGTCTTTAAAGACCTATGAAAAAATTTATTAAATCATTTGAAGAAACAGTTTAATGAAATTTGATAACCATTTGAATTTTTTTGAGTTTTTGAAAAAGTGGTCAAAAAATAAGACTTAAAAAAATCTTGAAAAAAATAAACAAATATTTTTTTTTGATAATTTTGATTTTTTTTTTAATAGAACAAATTTAAAATTTTCCGAATCAGTAAAATTTTTTTTTATTGTAGGTTTTTGGATTTTTGGAATTACAGTAGAATCTCAGAAATTAGAACCACTTTGTTCATCGGGCAGTTCTAATTTTCTGAAAAGTTCTAATTTCTGGACATTTTTTTTTTTACAGAAAATTATAATAAAACTAGTTAGGTAAGCTTTATTTTAACACAAAACAATTTTTATTTAATAATATTTAATTAATTGAACATATTAAATTCATAGAAAAACTTTAAAATTTTCTTTTATTATTAGGTACTTAATTTTGTACAAGCATATCAAATTTCACATGCATATGACCGAATTGTACTCACCACGAATAACTCGGGGATTCCCCGTTTTATTTTTACTTCAATGAGCAAAAAAATAATTTGTAGTGAAAATACAAAACAAAATAAAAAAAACTTCCAGAAATTAAAACCACAGATTCTAATTTCAGAGCGTACAATACATTGGAATGGCCGGTTCTAATTTCTGGACGGTTCTAATTCGTGAGAGTTCTAATTTGTGAGATTCTACTGTACTTTAAAGTTAACGTGTATTTAAAGACACATTGGTAAGAAATGGTTGAATAATATATTTTGAGCTCATTTCTGATTAATTTTTGAGCTTGTTTGCTGGCAGGGTGTTCCTTGTATATTTTTTTCGTATTTATTTTAGTTTATTACACTCAGAAAATTCTGACCGTAACTACATGTTAGTCATTCATGTAGTAAATAGTAATAGTTATTTTTTAAAAAAAGCTGCTACAAATTATTAAATGCGAGTTCAAGTAAATTTTTAATATTTTGATTGTTATATTTCTTTTATTGCTTCCACAAAATAGTAAAAAAAATTTAAAAACCCCAAAACTATTATTTGTATTAAAAAGCTGTTTAAACATTTTATAAAATAATGTATAAGCGACAACGCAGAGTCTAATTTCCAATATATAAAACATACAAACCTTTCCATATAATATATTAAATACTTTTAAGTGTAATTTTTAGTCGTTTCTATCTACGCAATTCCCTGAGTTTATATATATACTAGCTGATCAGGCAAACGTTGTTTTGCCTTCAAATTTTAATTGTAATTAATTCTTTAAATCAAAAAAATTCTTTTACGCAAATAAATAATTAAAAAAATAAATTCACATTAGTAAATCATTTTAAAATTTGTAATTTCATGGGAAGCCCAACGCGGATTCATGTTTACTTCTTTACCTTTTTTATTTATTCTAGGACTATGAGGAACGCTAAAACAATTTTTGAACAACATTATTAAATAACCTTGCAAAAAGTCTTGAATGTGATAATTTATTTTAATGCTTATTTGTTTTTTGCTTTTGGTACCACGCCCATTTATCCCATTCCGCCCATTTTCAGTTCGACTACTAATATTTGTAATTGATGGACTCGTACAAAATTTGTAGGCTATATAGCTAATATAGAACCCTTGATATTTAATATTAATACTAATTTTGTATATGAGCTAAATAATCACTTTGTATGGGAGCTGCCACGCCCACTGGTATGATCCCGCCCAATTTTCCCATGACTATTCATAATATAATCAACGTGCACAAATTTCTAAGACTCTGGCTATTATAGAACTGTAGATATATGATATTAAATATTTACTTTGTATGGGAGCTGACACGCCCACTGGTCCGATCACGCCCATTTTTCCCATGACTATTCACATTAACAAATAATCAACGTGCACAAATTTCTAAGACTATGGCTATTATAGTACTGTAGATATATGATATTAAATATTTACTTTGTATGGGAGCTGCCACTCCCACTGGTCCGATCACGCCCATTTTTTTCCTGATTATTCAAATCAGTAACATATGGGATACTGCAATGTTTCAAAACTCTTGTTATCACAATAGTCAAGATATATGATGCTATTCAATTTATGTGGGAGGGGCCACGCCCACTTGAAATATATATAGCCGAAAACCTAATTTGGACTAAAACCTTTCAAATGAAACCGGTTTGGGCCAAATCGGCTGGATAGTTTTAGAGTCTATAGAGGACAAACATACAAACATTGTATTTTATATATATAGATAGATATAGTTCTTATTGTACTTACTGCATATATGACAAATATTTATATTTTCCACAGATTTATTGGAATTTTGAGACATATCAGATTCTTCCAACACGAAATCATATTGATTTTCTAATACTTCCGGTGGTTCTAAACAAGAACAAAAACTAGATTGCAACAGCATGTCAATAACATATATCATAATAATTACCAATTTTAGAAACTTTATCCAACTCTTGATATATGCATTCCTTTTTATTATAAGAATTATCTTCAAAATCAACACTAACTGCTTCATCTGGTTCTAGTTTTCCTTTAATGTCAATATTTTTAATTTCCTATTGAAATAGTATTTTATATTAATTTTAGATTTGTTAGTAGATATGGCAAAATTGGACTTTATGGGGCGTTACTCAAAATCATATAAAAATATGATCCTGTCTGGAATTAAATAGAACATTTTCGATTGTTGACTCCGGGCCGCAGGGGCCCACTTAAAGCCGATAAGCTAAGAAAGATATAAGCGTGGATACTCAAATAAAAGAAAATTTCCTCAGGATTTCATGATCCATGACATGTTAAAATAATGCATTTTACATGGAAAATATGACTTTTTAGTTTAAATCGTTGGCATTATCCAGGGATTACCGCGTGGTGGTGATAGTACAAAATTTATTGTCTTAGGGGTTCTCTCACCCAGTCCATCCAAAGCCCGGCTTCGCTAAGGAAAGTTTTTCTAAGTGCTCGGCCTTCGGTCGAGCGTAGTAGGGGTTTTCTCCTATGTGATAGGCAATTTAGTGGCTTCGCTGATTAAAGTTTTTCCATTTTGCGATGTTATCAAAAAAATCTATTTTGATGTAATTTCGATGTATTTATAATAGGCATTTTTTTTGGCAATTGCCCCATTTTTAATGCGTTTCCCTGTATTTCACCAAAAAGTGTATACACCGTGACCTGATCCCCGTTACTTTGGGTACACACAATTAATAGTTATTTGATGAAATAGTTATTATATACAACCGGAGAGGGAGTTAAACGGGTGTAGAGGACGCAACGTATGATGGATCCTAAAGGTAATATAATTTTTGAAATGCTGAGGAAATTTCCTTTCATTAGAGTACCCAAACTTATATGTTACTATGCATACCAGTTTTTGGGACCTGGGGCCCCAACCCTCTTAACCGAAGATAGATTCTTTTTTAATTCTGGAGCGGTCCACCTACGCCCCATAAACTGCAATTTAGCCGTAGATACAAATTATTCACTCATATACGTACCTCATCATCAACTAAAATTTCTATATGTTCAATTACTTTTGAATTATCTTCTAAAATCATCTGAGATTTCTTGGCCTTTTGTAAAAATTTATATACAGTTTGTAGCTCTAATCCACATGCTGTACATATACATTGTGGACCACCATCATCTCCCTTAATGGCCAATTGTGTGCATAAGCGTAAACATTCCAAATAGTTTAGTGTGATGTCTTCATTTGCATTTCGTTCTATATTATTAAATGGTGTTTGAAGTTTTATGCACTCTATAGAAGTATTTAAACATATACGACAAATAGATAAAACGCTTTCCATGATTACATATTCTTAATTTCATTTTTTACTAAAACCCTCAAAAAATATACATCGTCGCATGTCTTCAACCACAATAAAAAAAATTGCATGAAATTTACAAATACATAATTGTGTAATTTTCATATATCATGAAATTATTTATTGCATTTGGATACACGGGCTTTGAGTTTAATCACAATGATGCGACAAACCACATTTCTTTGTTGACATGTCGTCGTATGAATATTGGTGAGACCTATAGACCATTTCTGAGTTAGGAATTGATTATATATGATTAATGTGTCCTCTTTCTAAATCTTTAATCCGTTTTTATATACCTCGTATCAATTAGGAGATATCCAGCCCCATATATGCTGCGTATCCCTATTTTTTTACAAATTTCTTAACATTGGTATGGTGTATTGACCACTTTTTGGCCAGTGAGTCAAACTTTCTATAGAAAAATAAAAACATTATTCGTCAATCTTGGTTTGACACATTTAAAATAAGCAACGCATATAAACAAAAAACAATAAAAAGTTTAATCATTGGTTTGCACTATGACAACCTAGTTTTATAATGGTTAAAAGAAAAAAACTTTTGACCTACTTGAAAGAAAAACAATAAAATTGTGATAAAAAATTGTTAATAACTCTGGATACTCAGTGCAAAAAGGCGTAAAAATTAACAATATTGTTTATAATAAATGCAGCTATAGATATAGCAAACAAAAAAGAAAACCTATCTTGTAGAAATTTAATAATTTTGTTGTAAACTTTCTTTATCGTTTTTCTCGCAAAAATGTTTTTGGTCGGTGCGGCTCTCCAATAATCAATCGACGATGTCACAAGTATAAATGTGTTACAACTGTTACTGTCCTGTTCCTCTACACTCAGGAAATTAAGAAGGCAGAAATGACTAAAAATGATTAAAATGACTACACATATAGTCAAAAAAGCGATGACTGTATTTGTCATAAAACTTACTATTTATGTAGTCATTTTTAACTAATGAGAAAACAACTAGCGGTCAAAAAACAACTAACCTTAAATTAATGCATAAACCCTAAAAACGAGCAACAAAACAATAAATACAATGAACATAAAACGACTACATAAGTTGTAAAACTACTGTTTTTGTTATTATTTCGGTATTTTAAAAATATTTTGTAATAAAAACAAATTTTTTTTTAAATTATAATACAAATTTCTATGTTCTACATCTTATTTAAAATGCAAAGTCAAAATTATAACAGTATTCCAGATATAAAGTTTTTATGCATTAGAGATACATTGAACTTTTCTAATTATTATTTGCAATAATAACAAATATAAACTAAACGGGAATTTTTAAAAACTGGACATAGCCTTCTATTTTTATTTTTTTGAGTTATTAAATGTTAATGGCGGTATAATCAATACACAAATTGCCAAGTTATAGTAAGCGTTTAACCCGAAACGCATGATATATATAAGATGATTAAAATCAGACGAACAGGAACATCAGCAACACATACACAACCATTGCCTTCGCAATGGAGGCTCAGCGAGATGAGGCCCCAATTCGCCATAAAAAGAACGAATTCCATCAGACCAACACGTGCACAAATCAACCATTGCCTTTGCAATGGAGGAGTAAACGATGTCTCCAAAGGAATCCGAACGGTTTGCATATGGCTAGACTCAACAGTCTAACGGCATGCTGAGACACGCTTTATAGTATTTCAAAAAAGAATAGAATTAACCGTTATTCTCCATTAATAATTAATGCGAGTGACGAGATAACTTATCTCTTCGGCAACTAACGGCGTACTCCTTCTATTTTTAAATAACTCACAAAAATTAACTGTTTACTGCAAAATTACTGTTTTGGTAGTTGTTTATTAAAATACTAAAATAACTACTTAAAACAACTCTTACTGAAACTACAGTATTTTATGGTTAGTAATTTTTTGAAATGACTGTCCAAATTAGTCGTTTTTCATTTTCTCATAGAAAAATTACTAGAGTAGCAGTTAAAATAACTAGGGATGAATTTGGGGTGAGAGTGGTTTGTAACTGGACTTAACTCAATTTTAAATCAGATTTCGTGGAAGTGTAAATTCATTATTATACAAAGTGTGTGGTAGATTTCATTCTGTTTCTACTGTTTTTGTTGTTTGGTAATGTGGCAGCACTTATTTAATTAACAAGAAAATGCTTTAAACTGGCAGCACTATGTTTATATATTAAGAGATTAATCACATTCATGTCGACAAACCATAGCCACATATTGTTATTATGAATTTACACTTTCAAGAAATCTGGTCTAAAATCGAGTTAAAACCAGTCACAAATCACCCTCGTTTACGTTATACAATTTGGCAGGCAAACTGGATTTTGGTTTGACAACAAAAACATTTAGTAAACAAAATAAATAAAATAACCACAAATTGAAATTTTTTCTAAAAAGTTATTCATTTACTGGAGGAAGAGAAAATTTGCAGCGATTATTAAAGAACCAATACTAATTTTGCTGAAATGTGTTTTTTTTTTTGTTGGGGATGACTTTTTGGAAGGACAATATTTATTTTTTTTTGTTCTTCTGGTCACAATATCAATGTTGTTTGCACAAATTGTCTTCGCTAGAAACAAAAATAAGTAACTGGATGCTGAATTTAATATTTCTTTCAATAACAAATAAATAAAAAACCTAAATTAACATAAATCGCTATTCTATGTCAACATTTCGAGATTTTATCTATCATGTTGAGTTAGGTTTTTATTCCTTAATAAAAATTGATTACTAAGAAGACAAAAATGGAGCAAAATTGATTATTAATAGGTTTTTTGTTAAAGTTCTGCCTATAATGAAGGCTCTAGCTTTTCTAAAACTTCGGGTTCTGATGAGATCTTTAGCCAGATCGAAATACTAGTATCAACCTAGCTAATATGTTTGATTTGCTTTATTTTTGTAAATATACGGAGGTTGAAAGCTCGTTATAAATTGAAAATAACATAAAAATAATCTCGATGTATATAAAAACAAAAAACGAATATAAATGTGAAAAATTCATGAACTTTATCGACTTAGATTATATTTTTACTTTGAATAATTTCAATTTAATAATAATTGTACCAGTTCGATAATCGAAAGATAGATATTTTATTAAAAGAAATGCATTATTTTTTATTGAAAGAAAAAGTTTTACAAGTATATTTTACTTTTTTTTAAATATCTTCTTCGCTGTTATACTCTGTCAAATCGGGATGGTTATTTGGCTGTTCCGTAGTTGTTTTGAGAGATTGTCATAAACTGAATGAAATTCTGTTTCATGTTCATAAAATCTCTTTTTTTTTGGGAGAAATACATGGTAAATCCTCTATTATTTGTATTTGTTTAAATCCGCTTACATCTGTAGCATATAACCAAATTTTAAATGAACAAAATCAGCAAGTTTTTACATCGAGTACAAATAGCAGTAGCACGTATGATTTTCCGGCCTCTATCTCGTCGGCAATTTGGGGGGGATATTTTTAATAAAATCGTTAAGGATTCAGTGTACCCTGACATCTTAAAAGTGCACAAAATAGTTCCAATTCCAAAAGAAGTTAATGCAACAAATATAGATAAATTTAGACCTATTGCTGTTCTTTCTACAATTGATAAAATTTTTGAGAAGATTCTTTATGATAAACTTTTATTTTACATAGACGAAAATACTTTTTTATACAAGTACCAATTTGGATTTCGAAGGGGATGTAGTACTGAAGATGCTGTGTTGAATGTAGTGCAGTTTATTTGTAGTGGGCTTGATGGAGGTTCTAGTGGAGTTGCCGGAATATTTTTTGATTTTACTAAAGCTTTTGATTTAGTAGATCATGAAATAATGTTACGGAAATTGATGAAATATGGTATTCAGGGACGAGAACTTTTATTGTTTAAAAATTATTTCGTTAATAGGAAACAATATGTTAATATAAATAACACGAACAGTTTTCTTCTCTCTGTTGATTACGGTGTGCCGCAGGGTAGTGGACTGGGTCCTCTATTGTTCTCTATTTATTTAAATGATTTAAAAAATCTGAATTTAGATGGGCAACTTTTTATGTTTGCAGATGATGTGTGCTTGTTTTACCCCTACAAGTATGATTTATCACTTAAAACAAGAATTCAAAGAGATGCTGCTTTGATATTTGAATTTGCGCGATTAAATTTATTAGTTCTTAACCCTGATAAAACAAAATTAATACGATTTAGACCACATGCTTTAAGTAGAAATAGTGATTTCAACGTGTTTATTAATGGGAAAGCTGTTTATGAAACCCATTCCGTTAAGTATTTGGGAATCATATTGCAAAGTAACTTGTCATGGGATTTACATATGAACGATTTAAAAAGGAAAATAGCTCCAGCTATTGAAATTTTATATAAATTGAAAAATAAACTGGATGTTAAATCAAAGATGATGATATTTCAATCTTTGATTCAATCGCATTTGAATTACCTAGCAATTATATATGCTTACAATAAAAATAACATTTCACTGAAATCGCTTCAATGCATGCAAAACAAAGCATTAAAAATTATTTACAAACTACCAATACTGTATTCAACTGTCACATTGTATAAAGATATAAGCAAAACAATTTTACCAATTTATGGATTGCATGAGTATCAGGTGTTAATGTTTGTTTTTAAATGCATTAACCAAATTGGTCACCAAAGCATAACATTTTCTCAACATCAATTTAATATTAACACACGGAACAGAACCAATTTAAGAATTCCTCGATGTAGACTAGAAACTACCAAGCAACGCATTGATTACCTAGGTGCTGTAAAATTCAATAATTTACATATAGATTTGAAATCAATTACTCGAATTTCATTATTTAAATCGTCTTGTAAACAACATTTATTTAACAACTTTGAAACGCTTTTGTAAATATATTTTTTTTTTGTAAAACAGTTTTTTATACATATTTATTGTAATTTAATAATCTTTTAACATTAAGTTAAATATTTTATTTGTACTTTTGAAAATGAATTAATTTGCCAACTTGCCTCAATAATGCCTTACGGCGCTGAGGCCGAAATTGAAATGTATTTAAAATATTTTGTACAAATAAAATTTTTTCTGTAGAAAAGTTTTTTCTATAGAAAACAAACAAAAAAAAAAAAAAAAAAAAAAAAATGTTAAAGGATTCATCTATATCTACTGTACTTCGTCACACCTTTTAGGCTAACTAAAGCAACGAACATTGCAAATAGCTCTTGTAAACCATGCAAGTCCTGAAAGTTGTTATATTACATTGAGTATTGAATTAAACGAAAATCTATTGTTTTTATGGATTTTGTCAACTAATTTTTCAACAGTTGAAATAAACTAAAAAATACAATTGTTTTAAACGAAAAGTAAGTAGTCCTGTTTTTAACTGATTTTCAGTTGATTTAATGTGTATATTCCGTAGTCTTTACGGAAAAAATATTGTGAGTGTATCTTATGTTTATGAAAAAAAAACGATATCGTTGGGAAAGTTACATTAAGGGACAAAAAAAATATCGCTTCCGCATCACAAGTAATTTTCTTAAGAGATTTACTGGTTGTTTCTTAAACCGGGGCAGGCAAAACTATCTCACTCCAGCGAATTTTTGATGGCACTCAACGTTTTGATGAATTAAAAAAAAATTAAATAAATTAGGTGCTTAGCAAAAAATCGTACCAGAAGTTCAAAAATGTGCACTTAAAAAAAAAAAAACATTTTTCAACAATCGATTAAAACAAATTTTAGGTATTAGATAACCGAACATAACAAGTATTGTTTTCAGAACATTTTTACCATCAACATTATCGAAATTCCTCTGCGTAAGGTGTACAGAGAAAACATATTCGTGCTGACAACCAAATTTATTGCCAATTGAATGGTTTTGTTGTGGCTAGCAAATTTTTTTGTTAACATAAACAAATAACAAAATCCCTAAAAAACCCGGTATTTAAAACCAACCCGAAATCCCTAAAAATCCCGGGATTTTGGAATCGGGATTTGCAAAATATCAATACCGATTGGAATCCCTACTTTACATACAAAAAAAAAAATATTTGTAAAAATCCGATATTTTTGGAACTTTTTGTGTGGGAGCATGTCTCAAATCTACAAAATAAAATTCAAAATGTATATAAATTTTATGTAATCTAAAAAAAAAAAAATGAAGTTTAATGCACATTGCCTATGGTACTAAACACACAGATCTCAAAAAGTGCCAATAATGCCGTTTCGGGGAAAAGCCCATCAAATCCGAAATATGCCTAATATCGAATAAGCAAAAATATGTGTCGAGTTAAATTTAATAAGGATTAATATATGTAAATTTGGACGTCGTACCGGTATACATTCCCATATAAAGTATAAAAAAATTACAAAGTTTTTTGGAACAACAATAATAAAAATTTGTGTCAAAAAATGCACCGGGAAATGCTCCTGAAATACTTTTCCATTGATACCACATTTGCCTATGGATTCTTTGGAAGAAATATCATAACTATCAAAAAAACTCAAAATGCGGTCATATTTAACCCTACTTTTCAATCCTTAAACCTTCGAAATGGCACACACAAAAAAAAAAAAAAAACAAGTCAGCCTTAGATTTATATCCTCTATAACAAATATAAGATTCATTCAAATCGGCGTGTTTGTTTAGCCCTTTTTAAATGGTTTACGCATCACTTGTCATCAATTGTTCTATTTTGCAAAATTTTTCAACATGTTTCACAAAAAATATCGATTGTTTACCGCAATTAAAAAAGTTAGCATTACATATGGCAATACCGTTAGCAGATTTAAACGATATATGGGCAACTTCAAACATTTACGGCACCTAGACTTTTTTTTTAAGTTTCCTTTTTTGTCTGACATCAATGTCGATTTGTGTGTGTATAAGCCGATATTTGAGCATGTGAAATCCGTTCGCGTTAATCATTTTTATTAAACGGCGCAAATTTTACGGCGGTTTAAAGTTAGAAATTAAAAAAAAAATATTAAAATTACAGTTTTTGTTAAAATTGAAAAAGGATAACGCGTGTGGATAATACTCCTTAAGGGCTTTCTTAGCGCACTAAAATATTTGTAAAAGCTTCAATACTTTTTAAAATACACTGAAAAAAAAAATAAAAAAATTTTTTTTTGATCGTGTATGCATATAAAAATTTATTTAAAATTGTTAAACATTTTATAAAATTACGGCTAGTAAAAGGAATAATTTGTAATATTTTGGGAAAAAACTATTTGCCTATCGCTAATGGTTTAAGAGATATAACCATTTAAACTTTACCACTCATGATTTTTTGCTATTTTGATTTGTTACCTTTGAAAATTTGTAAAATTGTTCTGCAAATTGGAAGCTGTAACTAACGTTTCGTTAGTTAAATCTTGGGTTCCAGTGATAAATTCTAAGCCGTTTTCAATTTTTTTTAATCCGCAATTTTTTGTTTTGATGGCATTGTTTTTATTATTATTGTTATTTACAATCGAATACCTAACTGACTTTCATACACCGATTTGCGATTTGTTTGTTTTTTTTTTTTTTGTTTTTTATTTTTTCAGATTGGCGATATTCGCGTCTTTTATCGGTTAATTTGTTTCGCTTCTCAGAATTTCACGTTTTTTAATGTATAATCTGAAACCGTTTTACTAATTTTTATTCACAACTGTTCACGCACATAAATAAAATAAACTGAATTGAAACTCAAATATTTATTCTTAGAAGCATTCAGCAAAGGCTACTATGATCATAGAGTTTTTATAATAAAGCAAGTTCTTAAAGATGTCATTGCATCGGCGGTAATTTGGCGGTTTTCGCGGTAGTATGTTTTAATTGTTTTGTTGAAATTTGTTAAGGTGACCCTCGTCAATATTGTTTAAAAATATAGTCTCACTTTCTAGGGGTTCAAAAAAAAAACGCGTTTTTTTTGCAAATATTAATATTGGACCGATTATAAAATACTTGTTGGAATTCTGGGTTACTTATTAACCCGAATTCAAAAATAATACTTTTAAATTTTCAAAATCAAATATTTCATACAAGGATGCTTTTTGAGGTTAGAAACATTTTGTTTCCTCCATAAAATTTTAAATCCTTAAAATTTTTTAGGTGCGTTTTCGATTTTAGTATCAAGCTCAGTAAAGTCTTCCATTCGATGTACGTTTGAGCGGAATTGATACAGCGCTTTAGTTGTCACAAAGCGAAATGTGTTTGGAAAAAACTGCCGCTGCACGCGCCAGGATTGAAAAAAATTAATTTTTTTTGCACTTTATCAGTTTAGTCCGTCGCGAAGAATCTATTTAGATACCTAAACATGTTCCCATGCCATGTTTTGATATAAAAAAAAGCTTAAAAAAAAATTGTTTATTTTTGCAAAAATTTTGAAAATTTTCATAAAATTTTTGCGTTTAAAAATTTTAAAGTGCGTTTTCGCCTCGGAGGTGCACTTTACGAAGTTACTCACATCACGCAATACACTAGCCAACTAAAAAGACAATTCAGATTGTCAGACGCAAAAAAGATACATTTTCAAAAAATTTACGCTAATTTCTTTTAAGTTTGTGATGCCCGTGATACGTTATTGGTGCTCTGACACCAACTTGATATACCTCTAACTTTATAAAATTACGCCGTTTTTATAATTCTGCGCTTAAAACTCATTTCTATTAAACGGCGCAAAAACCCTATTTAAAATCTTCAAAAAGTTCAAAATTGGGAAAATTTTGGTTTCACTTGTAAACCACCATGCAACTTTTCACCCAGCAGCAATATCAAAAAAATTTTTTTTGTGGATATATCCTCCAAGTCTAGTGACTATATTTTGTATTGGTTTGGATCTGAAAGCTAAAAACTATTACAGAGAAAACGGAATGAATGAAAAAACTTTTGCAAGTTTCAAGTCGTTTTTTTTAATTTTTCGAATTTTAGATGACCACCAATTGTTAAGGTGAAAACTTTTCAATGTAAAACTTTGCACGTCATATGCTTCAAGTATAGTTATCCAAACCCTGTACAACGTTTTTTTTTTCAATTCATAAAACTTAACGAAATAAGAGCAATAGTATGTCGGTTTCAGCAGGTGCTCAAAAAATTTGAAATAGCCCATATAAAACGTTTTAATAAACAAAATTAAAATAATTTTTTTTTATATGCAAATTTCTGTGTAGTTTACTATATTTTCTAACAATTTTATATGCTTTTAGAGAGTTTTTTAATTAAGGCCCACTTAGGGTTGCCATTCGTGCTGTTTTAAACAGTACATGTACTGTTTTTTGAAAAATGTACTGTTTTATTCACAACACCTAAAACAGTACGCAAAAGTACTGTTTTTTTTGATTTGTACTGTTGTACTGTTTTTTTTTTTTTTTGTATATTTTACATATTTTTATATAAACAAGTTTTTTTGCGTGTACAAAGAATATATATTTTTCTAACCATGTTTTTTTGGTGTGTACAATAGTTTTTTATATAAATTTTTTGAATCACCCTGTATTAATTCGACTTCGTTTCTTTGTGCATATATAAGTTTGGTTTGTTTACTTTTCAAGCAATGGATGTTTGTAAACACAATTTTTTTTCATGAAACTGCCCAATGCAAAAATTAATAGCGTCCAAACTAATAATTTTAGCCAATTTGACGAAATTTAGTCAATTTGATGAAATTTAGTCAATTTTACTTCATTAGAGGATGTAAACTTGACGAAATTTTGTTGATTTGACTAAAATTTGTTAAATCTTAAAAAAAAATTGACAAAATTTCGTTAAAGATCTACAAAAATTTTTTTGTTGATTTTACCTACGCTATTTGGTTCGGTGTATTAACTTATTTTAAGTAAATATGTGATGTATTGAAGTAAAAGTTATGTTAACAATAAATACAAAAATGTACTGTGTTTTTTTGAAAAGTACTGTTTTTTTTCATCAATGTACTTTTTTTTCACTTTTGAAATATGGCAACCCTTACTTAAGTGTACATGTTCCGTTATGTGAACCTTTTGAATTGTTATCTAACTTTTTTAAATTAGATCCCAGAGGAAAATGATCTATATCCGAAAAATGCGCATGGATTTGGCCTATACGCTGATGTAATTGGATTTGGAATAATTTACTTAGTTTCTTTTATATAGGCCAAATACTAGGTGTGCGGCCACATTAAGATACATTCCCTTACACATTTTATAGGACTATAGGGCATTTTAGTTGTCCTTTTTTTTATATATTTTATTTTTATTTATTTTGTACAGAATCTACAAATTAATGGTATATATTTATATATAAATTTTATTTAAAACAACGTCCTTATTTTAATAACCACATTTATGTAATTACATATATAATATAAAATATATGTATGTATATTTTAATTTATTTTTTTTTAAAAATTTTTAATATCTATGAATAATGGTACTTATTATTTTTAAATTTAATAGAATTTTATTATAACAGTCTTTTATGGCGTTTTCATTTTTTTTAAATATTTTTTTTTTTAATTTTTAACCCTTTTTTCATTTATGATATAGTCAGATACATTGTTATACATACAGATGACATATTCTTTAATAATCTTCCAGTTTTTCTCTAAAATGCTCGTGGCGTAAAGTAACATATGTTTTTTTTAAATTTTTAAAAATTTCAAGAACTTGTGAATTTATTTTATTAAAAATTAATATAATATTGTTCATACATTAGGTTTTTTCTAACATTTTTCAGACATTATCTCGACCTTTGAGGGGTTCCCAAGCAAAAACTAATTTTGATATAGTTATATATTACTTTATACAATTATTTATAATGATATATTGCAAAATATATATTTACATAAAATAATACAAAATTATACATCAAATATATAATTATATCTTTATTTTTATTACACTTCATATAGTGCAATATGAAAAAATGTCTAATTACATATAGATCTATTTGGATGAAGACACAATACGGATATCAAACTATATCTAATTCCATAAAATTAGATCTAATTGTAGCAAATAATATCTAATTGTAACAGATTCACAAAATATTTTTTTGCTTGGGTTATTTTTTTTTTTTTTTTTAAATTATTTTTATTTTTCAATAATTAAAAGAAAAATTAAAAAATGCAAAGAAAAGTAAAAAAAAAAAAATTAGTGTCATAAAGGTTTTTCTTAGGAAATCTTTAAATTCTAATAACTTTTTGGCCTAGACAAGTTTTTATTCCCGATGGAAAAATTTCCGATATAGGTATACATAATCATATATAGTCATATATATAATTCATTATCACATCATATCATAGCTGATCCGAAAAATTTCATTCATAAACTTATCGCAAGAGATCCCATGGGATCTTATCTGATATAATTTGATCTGAATAATTTGATCAAGTTATATATAATTTGGTATAACTTTATAAAGTTCTTTAGAAATCCACACTACTATTTTGTTTCCGAATTCAAATAATAATTAAATCAAGGGATTGGAAAATTAGACTGTACTCGTATTTCAATTTGAATAATATGTAATGCCATATATAATTCTATGTGAAAATATTCGAATTTATTTTTTGTGTCTACCATATATGTTTATATATAATTATCAAAAAAAAACAAAGTAGCCTGTTTACTTTTTTATGTTTTTTTGCTGCTTTATTTGGATTTCCCGATTTTGAGCATTAAAATGCTTTTTCTAAAGATTTTTAGGATATCTTTTATACTCCTGAAATATTATTTATTCTGTGGACTTTGAACTTTTTCTTTTAGGTGTAGCTTTTTTTTACTCTTTATTTACTCTTACGTTTTTAACAATATTTTTATTGTTTTTGAATTTTGCTTTTTTTTTTGTCTTTTCTTATAATTATATATAAAAGTAATAAGTTTTTTTTTTGTTAATTTTTACCATATATGTTTATATACAATATAATTATATATAAAAGGGATAGAACTTTTCTTTTTAATTTTAATACAGAATAAGAATTATATGTGACGCCATATATTATTATATATAAAAGTGATAGAATTTGTTTGGTTTTATTGTATCATATATACATATATATATATATATATATATATATACATGGAAATATATATGATTTCATTTTTAGCTATATCAAGTATAAGAGATGATGATGTGTAGTGCTGTATTACTATTTTATTTTATCATGTTTTTTTTTTTTTTTTTTTTTTTTTAAAGAGAAGCAACACTCAGGAAATTCTTCCTATTAATTAATGTGTTGCTTTCTTTGGAAAGGGGATAGTGGAGAGATGAAAGGTGGTGAAAGATAAGGGGCTTCAAACATGGCAACACTGTAATTGCGCGAGATGATAAATCTTAGAACAGTTGTTGCTCACCACCTGATGTAGATATGGCGAATTTATTGAAGCTGTTTGTTTCATAGCCCTGATTCATTTTACTTCGATGGGGTTAAGTGCTATGGGAACACCGAAGGTGGGCGAAGCGATACATATAAGTGATAGAAAACTCATACATATTATTTTTCTAAATTGATGTTGTCGTCAACGGGAATCGAACCCGGGACCATCTGTGTAATAGTCCAACGCGATAACCATTACACTACAACGCCCATCATAAAAGTCAGATGCAAAAAGTTATTTTTTGACTATTATTTTTTGTGCAAAACTAAATGTGATTTTTTTTACTTTTATTTTTTCCACCAAAAATAAAAGTTTTTTTTTGAATTTTAACTACTTTTTCCTCTTCTTTACTTTAGCTCGAAAAAATAGAAGTCAAAAAATAACTTTTATATTTGCTTGAACAAATAGAAATCCAAATATTAAAAATCAGAGCATTTTATGAAAGACTTCTTTCTCCCCAAGGATCAATATGGTATACTTGCGTCAGTTCTCCGACATTTACCTCTATTTGCTTTTCAAAATTTAAAAATATCTGTTCTTTTCAATCTCTGACGAAATACGAACAGTTTGAAGTTTTTAAATTTTCATATAAAACACCCCAGCTTATTAAGATTGATCCGCTGGAAATTTTTAAACCAAACTTTGCGGATATATAGAACAAAGCTTCTTTAAAAAATATTTTCCAAATTTGAAACTTTGACAAAATGTAAATCCTAGACCTGGGCAAAACTATGGCATGCGTGTCAGTAGTGGCACGCGAGCGGAGTTTCGGTTGCAAGCGGCATTTTCTTGACTAAGTATTTTCAAATACCGTATATTTTTTAGAAAAATTCGGTTAAAAATATGTTTAAATCGAAAATTCATTTTTCAGGTTTCAATGTTCTACAAGATTTAATAAAAATTTACACGACCGCTCGAAAATTAAATATCCAAAAAAAATTTTATAAAAAGCAAAAACGAAAAATTCTTCTTCTCTGGTGATGATAATTTTAAAAGAAACACTTTTTTGAATTTGAAAAGATTGCACTGTGTAGAAAATGGCTTAAAAAATGTAATTAAGATGGTTCGCGACACTTTTTTCAACAAAATATGTCTGTTTTTGACACTTAACGAAAAAAGTCTTGCCGACCCTGTCCTAGACGGTTGAAGATATTTTAAAAATTCTAACTTTGTATAATTTTAAGAATAAACCTTTATTCAAAAATATATGAAGAACTAGTTTTTTTTTTTTTTAATTTATTTATGTTTTAAGTAAAAACGGAATAAATTTTGGAATACTTTGCTTTGACTTTAAGATTAACAGATTTTCAAACATTATATACAATAGATGAACTAATTTTTAGCAAAGAAATTCAATTTCGTAAATAACACTGTGCTATACAGAAAAATCACTCGTCAAAACCTACAAGGGAACTACCTCGAAGGGTACACGCCGATTTAAATGAATCTCATATACACTCAAAAAAAAAAGTTTGTAAAGTCAGCAAAAAATTTTGCTGAGTCAGCAAAATTTTAGTCAGGAGGGTGCTTGCAAAAAAATTGCTAATGTCAGCAAAATCTTTTGCTGAAAATCAGCGAGCTGATTTTTAGCAACAAAATTAGTAGATTCAGCAAATGTTTTGCTAACACTTAGTAGATTAGAAATAATAATGCCTTGCTAAAAATTAATAAATTTTTTGCTGAATTTTAGTTAATTTATTTTAAGATGTGTGTCTTTGTCTTTAGCTTTACTCTGTCTACATGTTTTGATTCCATGGTTGATTTTTTTATATGTCTTATTAGAGTTGTACTTTTTAGTATTATTTTCCTCTTCTCTACTACATCTTGACATGCCGCGACATCTGATTCATTCTACGTATATCTTTCAATCTGGTTGTCGTCCACACTATTAATGTGCTTATCAGCACATTTTTTTTTAGCAAAATTAATTAGTAAAACATTAGTATATTAGTAAAGCATTAATATAAAACAGTTAAGTGCTGAATAAGTATAACAAAAATTTTAGCTGAAAACACGATTTTAGCAAAAAAATTTGCTAAAAAATAGTATACCTGATTTACAAGACGTTTTACTAACTTTTTTTTTTGAGTGTATGTTATAAAGAACATAAATCTAAGGTCGAAATGTTTTTTTTATGTGCCATCTCGAAGGTAAGATAAGTTTTTTCGATAGTTATGGCATTTCTTCCAAAAAAAAAATCACAGGAAAATGTAATATCGCTGGAAAAGTATTTCAGAGGAGCGTTCCCCGGAGAACTTTTTTGTAAACATTTTGATTATTGTTGTTGTTCCAAAAAATATATTAATTTTTGGGTACTTTATATGGGGATGTCAACCGGTACGACGTCAAAATTTACATATATTAAACCTTGTATTTTTGCTTTTTTCTAAATTCGGCCTATTTCGGATTTGATCGGCTTTTTCCCGAAAGGTCATTATTAGCCCTTTTTTGGGATCTGTATGTAGAAAACATAACGATATGTTTATTTAACATCGGTTAAAAAATTATTGAGTTGCAAGTGTTTATATGCGCCAGTCGGGAAAAATGCTCTTTTACCGTTTTTGTAATTCCGCGGTTTCTAGCCACTTGACTTTATAAAATATAAACATTTAATATTTTTATAAAAATATTGAAATTTTTTATTAATGTAAGATTATATACATGATATTAATGAATTTTTGCATTAAAGCAATGAAGTTGCACTGGCACTCGTTCATTAAAAGTTTTCATTAGGTTCATGCAAGTTTTCATAAAATTTTATAAAAAAATATAATTTTATTTATTAAAAGTTGCATTAAGTGAATGAAGAAGTTTCATTGAAAACCTAGTTGCATGAAAAGATTGAAGCTTTTCATTAATTTTAGGAAATTTTTCGTTCATTTTATGAAGACAAGTTTCATTAGTTTAGTGAACATTTTCATTATTTTTCGTCCATTAAAGTTCTCTCTGTGTATAGTTTACAATTTTTAGATGTTTTATTTAAAATTAAATGCAGATCTAATTATATTTTCGTTGTCCTTGTAACGGACAAATTTTTATCGCAATTAAATAATAATTATTTTAAATTTTTTAGAAAAACTGTTTTTTAAACGACCTTTTAAAAGTGTAGAAATTTATTTTTACATCACCATTTTATAAAATGTTGAAAATGTTAAAACCATCATAACTTTATCTTCCCGAATAAAAATAAAATATTATAAAACAACATATAGCTTTATATAGATTAATATGGATATTTGTGATGGCGCATTGTATCTTGGATTTGGTTTTTCGAAAATTTTTGATATGATCTCATACATTTTAATATCTAAATATATATCGATTGATATTACCGTAGATGTGGCATGTATTACTAATTATGGTATATAGTAATTAGATTGATTCATATATACTTTTATATCGCTTAATACAATATTACAAACATATATATTAGGGTGGTCTTTCGTTGTATGGGCGAAAAATAAAAACGAGATTTTGACTTTTTTAGGGCATTTTGATTCTCGGGGATTTCAAGGTTTTTTTTTTTATTTTTATACATTTTTACTTTAAAACAAGGTTTTAATAATATTTCATCAATATTATTGAATATGCTCTTTTATATTTAAAAAAAAGTCTATACAAATTAAAAAAAAAAAAACGTTGAAATCCGCTAGAATCAAAATGCTCTAACAAAAATTTTTGCCAACGGATATCCGCAATACTAGGCTTATTTAATACTTGAGATGTGTTTAATAAAATAATTGACAGCAAACACCAGGTTTTTGATTTTTGTTGAATAAAATTTTCAAAAATGCAAAAAAGTCACTTTGAGGTACCCCCAAAGCATTTATTAATTTTTTTGACACAAAGTTAGGTTAAGTTAGCGATTTTCTGGGAAAGTAATATTTTTTATCTGAGTAGTTATGATTAACCCCAACACAAAAATTATTTTATATTTTTTTAATTTTGAAGAAAAAAAATTTTTAATTTTTTTTTTAATTATGCCCATTTTTCCAAGGGGCCCGATTTTCAAATGCGATGCGGGACATCTTCCCGTTATGCTAGAACTCTAATTTTTTGCATGGTGAATTTTTGTACCCAAACAAATATTTTAAGAGGGGGCAGCCCCAAAAATCGCAAGTTGAAAAATAAGAACGACCCTAATATATATATATAATAATATGTGGTATTATATTAAACATTGGTTTTACATTTAATTTTATAGAAATTTAAAGAGCGGCAACTTTTAGTTGTTTGTTTCTTCGATAATTCAAATGTTAAAGCGCCGCGTTTTTTAGACGAGAACAAGATAATCTCAGTGAGTTTATCATTCAGCCTAAAAAATATATTTAGAAATTCTAAGAATATTGTACCCTGGCGATTTCCTTAGGCAAGAAAAAAATCCGGATAGGGGCCAGCCTACAACACAATTTGTTATCTAAGTTTTGGGATGTTTGCACGTTTAATTGCTATAAATAAATTCAATGAAATTGTAATTTCATTGAAAAAATCTTTCTGAAAACTGTTTCTTTAATTTTTCTTTTTTTTTTTGGTAATGAATAGAATTTAAGTTTTTCGCTACTAAATAGCCCTCTTTTTTTATTTAAAATGTGAAAAATTAAAAAAAAAATATGAATTTAATTATTAAAAGTTATAAAAAATATATATCGCACTTGATCAACAAGAGGGTATTAACTCAAAATTTTTAAATTATCACTTTTTTCAAGAAATCAACTAACAACATCAATATCTATCTATTGTAAAAATTTCAACGTATTCCGATTACTCTTTCATCTCGAAAACCACTTTTGAGACCATTTTCATGATAATGTAGTGATTACATTTATTTCAACAAATAGGCATTATTTCGAGTCAATACAAAAGTTCAAATAGAAATGAATCGTATATTTTCATAAAAAAGGTATTATTTTGATTTGAGCCTTTATTTATGTTAAAAATAATCAAACTGTTTTCTTTATATTTGGTTGTATTTTGAGTTGATACTGTTTTGTTGATAAAATTTGGTTTATTCTATAAATTTAAATCGATAAAATTTCAAAAAAATTATATTAACTCAAAAAATTGATTTCTTTTTGCAATGAGTGGTAAACTTTAAAACAAAATGGAATTTGCTTATTATGATATGTTTGAATTTTTAAGTTCTGTTAAAATGTGGCCATAAACAGTTTTTTGACTCTACTGAAAGTTTTAAAATTTTGAGTTAATACCCTCTTGTTGATCAAGTGCGATATGTTTTACATTTTTTACTTTACCCATTTCGAAGAAACATTTAAAAAGTTGTTCCACGTAGAAAACCCAAATTGAATTTAAAAAGAATACGTCATTAATTACAGAAACATACATATAAAAGTACAAATACACATACATTTATATAACTATTTAATTTAATTTATAATATTTAGGCTAAATTAATATTTTTAAGATTCAAAATTGCATTAAAAACAATTTGACATAACAATTTGCATTAAAAACAATTTGACATAACAATTTTTGTTTACCCAGGTAAAAATGGATCATAATAATATCCAGTTTTATATATATTTTTAATTAACATCTTAATAGAAATTTTATTAACAAATATAATAATTTCAATTATACAATCAGTAAATTTAGCTTAATTAATAAACGTTTTATTTTTTCAATGAAACATTTGATCATATTTATTAAAATTTTTACATTTTGTAATACATATGAAACGTTTCATAAATATGATTAAATGTTTTATTAAATGAAATTTTATGAAATGTTGCAAATTATGATGAACATTTTATGTGAGATTTTGGTCCACTATATGAATAATATTTAGTTATAGCTCTAGTTTTATTTATATTATTTTTTATAATAATATTGTTTTTTATTTATTTTTTTTTAATAAATTCGGAATTTTGGTCCGTTCATTTTTTATTTTTTCAATTCAACATATATGCAGAGATTTTGATAAATCTAGCTTACAGCCATATTGCAAATTATTTGACAATATTATTTTTTATGAATTCTGGATGAAAATCATATTAAATCTATTGATAAATTTCGAAATTATGACCAATTATGTTAAAAAAAAAAAATAATAATAATAAATAGAAGATATCCTCTATGAAAAGATTGATGAAATTTCACTCGTCAAATAACCTAGTGTGGGTTAAAAGTCTAGCTGAGGGTATTACCAAACCGGTTTGAATAGCTGCAATATACCGTACAATTTTCGAGATAACGGTAAAAGAGTATTTTTTGCGACTGGCGCATTTAAACATTATTGACTCCGTCATTTTTTATCCGATTTAAAATCGTTTTAAGCAGTATTTAATAGAAAATAACCTGGTATTTATAAAAATATATACTTTTTTTATATTTTATATTTTTATTATTATTATACCTATTTATTAGGGCTGGTCAAATTGTATGGAACGATTTTTTTTTGATAAAGCGTATAGCAAACACGTAATCTATAGGTGATTCTGAGAAATTTTGCTGAAGAGACCATAGCTCTAAGTCGGATTTGGAGCCCCCCCCCAAAATTTCAAAATAGATATTTTTCCATATATGTATACATAGAATAATTTAATTAAATTCGTCATAAAATCGGATAGAATTATAGTAGATTTCTCAATCTGGGCTTGTTTGAAAGGAATTTTTATCACCTTTCAGAATCTGTTTTGATACCAATATTTTTTTTTATTTTTAGTAGAGATATTAGGAATTTTTGTCGAAAAATAGCCTAAAATGAACTTTTAAATAATAAATTCTGAATTTTCTTCGATTTTTTTCGACAGATTCCATATGATCACTTGGTAGAATACTTAGATTTCGATGAACCACCACTGGCTGATCCACAAATTCCAATGCACATACAAGGAACAGAAAGACATGTACAATTATTAACGAGTGTTTCAAAACGAGTTATAGAAAAGAATCGTAAAGGAGTTATGGCAGTTATATTAGAAAGTCGTAAGAAAACTCCTCGAATGGAAAGTAAAAAGGACCTTAAAAAATAATATTACCACGTTAAAACATTAAATTGTAGGTCGAGAATAATATTTAAAAATAAATTGAATTAAAAATGTAAAAATAGTGTTTTTTTTGTTGAACTAACTTAACAAAATATAAAAAAGGAGAGAGAAACAAAAAAAACGTGTATTGAATATCCACCAGAGGTGGATCTTGCACATCAAACAAGTTTTCAATTTATTTTTTGATCAATGGTTATAATCTTTAATTTCAAACTCATATGTATATTAGTTCTCATGTAGTGAGTAAACTAGTTCATATGAATGCTTGAGGTTTGGCATGGGATTGTTACCGCTTTCAAAACGTGTTCTGATGATGGGAACCTAGAAAATTCCCGAAATAGATCTATCAACACATTCCTGAAAGGGTCAAATAATAAATTTGAAAACAAAAACTCTATAGATTATTTGTTAGGACAATATCCTAATGAAGAAACTTGAATAATTTTCATTTTCATTCCTTGAAAATGTTGATTTTTTCAGATCGATTTTCCTACAAAAAGGAGTTCGAAAACCAAAAAATTTATGTTAATAAAAGTTGTTGGAAATTATCTGAACTTTCATAATCTGCAAAAAAAACTCGAAAAAATCGAAGAAAATTCAGAATTTATTAGTTAAAAGTTCATTTTAGGCTATTTTTCGACAAAAAATTCCTAATATCTCTACTAAAAATAAATATCAATACAGATTCTGGCAGGTGATAAAAATTCCTTTCAAACAAGCCCAAATTGAGAAATCTACTATAATTCTATCCGATTTTATGACGAATTTAATTAAATTATTCTATGTATATATGGAAAAATATCTATTTTGAAATTTTGGGGGGCTCCAAATCCGACTTAGAGCTATGGTCTCTTCAGCAAAATTGTTCAGAATCACCTATAGATTACGTTTATGCTATACGCTTCATCAAAAATAAAAATTAACCCGCCCTACTATTTATATAACATTTTTTAATAAAAATTAAAATTTTTTTAAAACTTTTTCAACTTCTACGAGGGTTTGTTTGAATCTTCTTTTAGAACAGCAATATTCTTAAAATTAGTGTTTTCTTGAGTAAATTGATCTTTCACTTGTTAAAATCGGTTAAAAATTACTCAAGAAAACACTGACTTTAAGGATAATGTTGCTTTAAAAGAAAATTCCAAAAAACCATCGCAGAAGTTGAAAAGTTTAAAGAAAATGAAAAATTTATATTTTTCTTGAAAACAAATTTGCCTATTTATATTAATATTATAGAGAAAGCATATATATATAAAACCACCAGGTAGTTTTTTTTTTTAAATACCGTTTCAAAATGCAAAATCGGTTGAAAATTGACTGAGTAACAAATGTTTAAATGAGCCAGTCGCAAAAACCTCTTTTAACGTTATTTCGAAAATTTGAGGTTATATTGAAACTTCTAAAACCGGTTTTGTAATACCGTCAGCCATACTTGCAACCTACACTAGGTCACTTGAAAAGTGATTGCAGTATTTTGTTTTTTTTAGCATCGTGTTATTATTTCAATATTACATAGGGTATTCAATCGGTTAACCGTTAACCGTTAATCGGTTAACCGATTAATTTTTGTCGGTTAACTGTTCGAATAATTTAAAATTGACGATTTTCAAATAACAAATAAACCGATTAATTTGTGTCGATTAACCGATTAACCGATAGGCAACTTCCTTCAAATATACAAATGTGTAAACCATGCTCTAGCCGATTTCGATTTGATTCCTTTTTCTAATTTAGAAATACAAGTTTTGGAAAACTTATCTAAAACCTTAAAGCGTTTGGACGTCGCTATAAAAGAGTTAAGTAAGGATTCTGCTTCTCTAATTGAATTTGAAGGAACTATTAAATTTTTAATTAATAATTTGGAGAAGGCCAACAATTCTATTGCAAATGATCTAATTGAAAGCTTAAAGTACAGACTAAATGATAGACGAGTTAAAGTTTTAAATACGCTTATTTTATGCCTTAACACAGGAACATTGCCTTCTAGCAATACTTTTTTAAAATATAGTTCAAAAACTGAAACTAAGGAGTTTGTAAATCAACTTTTTTCTAGAATGTTTAATGATGAACTTTATCATGACTCGGATGACGACATGATAATAGAAGACACTTCTCATATTAATGAAGATAATCTTTTATCAGAATTAAATAGTATTAAAAATATAAAAAATTCTAAAAAGGACTTTAATGGCATAATGGAGGATTTTATATGTTTAGAAAAAACAAAGAAAAGAACTGAGAAGTTGGACATTCTTTATCATGCCCTACTTTCGATTTCCCCATCATCCACGATCAGCGAAAGAGTTTTCTCCAAGTCAAGTTTTATAAAAACTAAAGAAAAGAACCGTTTAAAAGCTAAACATTTGAATTACATTCTTTTTTTAAAAGATTATTTTACAAGATCTCTTTAAAACCTTTAATTAACACATGTATGTATACAAAGAAGGATCTCATTTACTTTATTTTTTTATTACTTATAAATTGTTATGTTTTATTTTTTTTTTTTTATTAATAAAATAAAAATCAAAACAATAAATAAGTGTTTTTTTATTATTAACCATACTATTTATTCAAATTTGAATTATTCGGTTAACCGAATAATTCTTAATTAACCGCTTATTAACCGATTAAATCTCAATCCCGATTAATTATTTGCTCGATTAACCGATTAAACTAGAAACCCGATTAATATTACAACAAAACAAAAATTAGAAAATGTCAATCTGATTTTCAAATTTAATTTAAGAAAAAAATTTATTTTGTAAACTAATGTTTGCGAATTTTTTGTTTTTAAATACTTGATACAGTGAAAATTTTGATTGTATTCATGTTAATGAAAAATTTTACTAGAAATTTCTTCTTAAGCCGATAATACTGATTATATAATTGAACTGAATATATTTTTTATAAAAATAACAATTCTTAAAATATAACTTTAAGGTTCTGCTTCACAATTTTCAATTTCTTATTTTCTTTTTTTCATAAAATTTAAATTAAAGTTTGGTATTTTTTTTAAATATGGTGAATTCTTTCCCCGAAAATTTTAGAATTTTTTTGATAAAACTGATAAAAAGAAATTTTAACACTTTTTATTTTAGTTTATTAAGCTTTTTGCTTTATCATGGATTTTCTATAAAATGTTGAAAAATACAAATGCAAATAATTTTTTGAAGATTTATGCTACGTTCATACTGACAATGAGTGCTAAACTAGGAGATTTAATTTGTTTTCAACTTTTCGATTTAAAATTTGTATGGAATTTTTAAAAATTAACTAAATTAAAAAACTACTAGATTTTGGTTCAGTTTGAAAATATTATTAAACATTTTTATATAAAGTTAATATAAAGAAAAAACAATATCATATGAAGTGCTTATTTTAAAAACTTGATAAGCCACATTTTATTGCAAGTGTGTTTTCGCTCTTTTAAGGTTGAAAAATTCAAAAAAATATGACGTTCGCAGGACGTTTATACTCTAGACACTTGTAATAAGTGTTTAAGCTAGACTTCTATTAAATATCAATCAATGGATGTCTAGTAAATGGCGAAAATCCATAAACAATACATGTGGGTTATCAAGTTTTTACAATAATATATCATTAATTCCATGAGAAATCGACAAAAATCGACACAAATTCTGTTAGAATTTTCTTATAATTGTGAACAATAAATCTCTAGGGAGCCATAAAGACAATAACGCTTTTAGATTTTTAAAATTAAGAAAACTTACGATTTAATTCACGTTTTTTTTAGTTTTAAAAAACTTAAAAAATTAAAAAGTTGTGAATTCTGAAGATGCATAGTTTGTGAAGTAGATGGACTATTTTAAAAATTTAAAAAGTTTCTGAAAACTGCAGTTTCAACTTTTACGAGAAAGCGTTTTTTTTGTTTCTAAAAATGCCTTTGTACTGCAAATGGAAATTTTTTAATGCATTTTGCATTTTTTAAAAGTTAAATTTTTGCAAAATACAAAATTTTTGATATAAAATTAAGTTTAGTTTTTTTTTTTGGGACAAGAAAGTAAACAGTTTTTCTGGATTTTTTTAAAAAATGCTTGTTAAATTTTTATCATTTTTACATTTTTATGTTTTTAAGATTTACTTTTTTTTATTAATACAAAATATGACATGCACTGTGAACAGCTTCTATTTCACAGTTACAATCGCATTTTAATAAATTAAAAAGCAATTGAAAGGTTTTATTGTCTGCTTTAATGTTTAATGTTGAAAATCCATCTAGGCATAAAAATGCAAATGTAGTTACCTTTAATGGAAATGCAATTTTTAAATGGATTTTCGGGACTGCTATCCCCTTAGAATTTTTTAATTGTTTAAAGTTTTTCTAAATACATATTTAATAGTACTAAATACATATTTAATAGTACTAAATAATATTTTGATGTGTTCTGGGAACGCAAGTTTACTAGTTTTAAAGATTTTTTTTAAAAAGACTTTTAGTATTTATCCTCCAAAAAAAGCTTTGTGTAGCAAAAGCAAACACGAGTATACCCCCCCCCCCCCCCCCACAAAAAAAAAAATTTCGTAATTATTATAAAAGATTCTATGTTTTGCATAAATGAAAACAGCTTACAAATCAAAAGGGGGAACAGAATAAAAAATGCATTTGCATGATAATTCTTAGAACAGTTTTTGCTCGCCCCCTGATAAGGAGTGTTGGCGAACTTATTGAAACTTTTTGGTTCATAGCTCTGATTCATTATTTTACTTCGGTGGGGTTAAGTGCTATGGGAACACCGAAGGTGGGTGCTGCTATACGTATGAGGGATAGAAAACTCATACATACTATTTTTCTAAATTGATATTGTCGTCATAGGGGATCGAACCTGGGACCATCTGTGTAACAGATCAACGCGCTAAACATTACACCACAACATCAAACTAAATTGTTAATTTTATATAATTATATCTTCAATTGCATTATTTATATGTCACCATATATAATCATATCTTATATAGCACACAACAATTTTTTTATATATATTATATATGACAATATATCTATCATATCTTATTATGTATATCATATATGCTTAATATATTATTTTATAAAGCTTAATATTTAAAAATATATCGTTATATATGTTACCACATGAGCCATATATAATACTATATGGATATGCATGGTGTCAATATACAATCACATATTATAATTTATTTTAAGATAAAATAACATAAGACCATATATAATATTTTTTACTCCGGTTGTTGGGGTTTTATATGGAAAAATGTAGTAAGCCTTTTTTAAAAAAATCATTTAAAACAGTTAGCTTTCTTGTCCCAAAAAAACCGAGTTTTATTTTTTATAAAAAATTATGCATTATCTAAAAATTTAAACGCTTTTAAAATCTCAAGGGAATTTTACTGCACTAGCAGTAAAAATTCATTTTTAGAAAGAAGCGGTTGTTTTTAGATTACATATCGTAAATGTAGACAACTGCAACTTTCAAACAGAAACTATGGCTCTTCAAATTTCACAACTTTTACAATTTTTTTTAAGTTTTGAAAAACGAAAACCGCGAGTTTTTTTTTAGTCATCCTGTTCTCAATATAAAAAAAATAGTATGACATGAAGTCAAAAATATTATTTTTTTAATGCTGTTTTTTGAAACTAATGACATGTGTTTGTAAGTTTTCAAAGAAATTATAATTTTGAAACAAAAAATATAACAGTAATACACTCATAAAAAAAGCCCGTAAAATTAGTTGTAAATTCAGCTACGATAACACAAAATAGTACAAAATTTTCAATGATGTTGAGAACCACAGTCTTCCAAATTTAGGTGACCTAAATTTAAAAAAAAACTAAATTTGAGTTGCTCTATCTCGCTTAGTTTCCCAGATATGGCCTATTTTATGATTATAAAACCCGTTTAACAGACTTTTGAACTAACTTTTTTTGAGTGTATCATAAAAATTATTTCCATTAAATGTGATTTCAAACAAATTTTAGAAAACTTAGTTTTAAGCTTTTTTCGCATAATTTTATCCATCAGTATTATCTTTAACAAATATTTAACATAAACTGTATCTTAACTGCACTCATAGAAATAAACCCTTAAAAACAGCAGAAAAGGTACTAAAAATTAGTTAAAAATTGAGGGTGAATTTTAGTTAATTATAGTTAGTTTTAAGCTTTTTTCGCATAATTTTATATATCAGTATTATCTTACCAAATATTTAACATAAACTGTATCTTAACTACACTCATAGAAATAAACCCGTAAAAACAGCAGAAAAAGCTACTAAAGAATAGTTCAAAATTGAGGGTGAATTTAAGTTAATTAAAGTTAGTTTTAAGCTTTTTTCGCATAATTTTATCCATCAGTATTATCTTTAGCAAATATTTAACATAAATTGTATCTTAACTACACTCATAGAAATAAACCCGCAAACCCAGCAGAAAAAGCTACTAAAAATTAGTTAAAAATTGAGGGTGAATTTTAGTTAATTTAAGTTAGCAATATGTTCCGCTAAAATTAGCAAAAAATTTTACTTAACTAGTATTTGTAGACTAAAAACAGCAAACAAAAACTGTAATATTAACAAAATTTTTGCTCTATTCACCTTACATTTATTAGAATGCAAATAATTGTATATTTTGCTAAAATCAACAGATATTTTTGTTAAAAAATCTAAAACAAGAACTTTAAAAATTTCACAATTTTTATGATTTTTTTTTTTTTTTTGTTTACTAATATTTAGGAAATTTATATCAGATTAATTTGTTACTATTAATTAACTAAAACTTAGCTTAAATCTAACTAAATATTTGTAGATTCAACTGCTATTTTTATCTTACTAATATTTAGCAAAAAAAATCTGCAATGTTTAGCAACGTCAGTTTTAAATAATTTATATTAGTTTTTGCAATAATTTTTACAAATTTTTTTCTAAAGCCACTTTCACACCTAATTGCTAAACACTTGTCTTACCAAAACACGCATTTAATCCCTTTATTCTGTTAACACAAGTTCTTTATGCTTTTGCGTTCGTTCTGCCAAAACCTGTATTTCTCAATTAAGTGTAAATGGAATATAAATCATAACATTTTTTAATTATATATATATTTGTTTTAAGTCGTGTAACAATTTATAAAATTCTTTATTTAATATTAACCATATTCAAACAGATTGGAACCAGTTATTTTAATGAAATCAAAATTTCTAAAACAGAGACAAACTTTTTTTTAGTTACACTAGTTTACAAATTAAAATTTTTAGCGCACAAATTGAAATTTTTTCTCATGTTATTTGAGAAATCTAAGTCAAACACCACATTTAGATTTTTTTTTAAATTTTAATTTTTAAGATTTTAAGCGGATTTTATCCCGGCCCTATAAATTTTTTTTTTTTTTATTCAATTCCGCAAAAAAAAATTTCGCACTAAGTTCGATGACAACTATTTACAAAAAAAATATTAGCTTACCAGGACATCGTTAACCTATTTTAACTTACGATACAAAAAGGGCAGTTATTTGTAGTGGTACCCAAGAGCAGCATTTTTACATATTTGAAAATTTAAAATTTTAAAATTCAAAATCGCTCTCCGCTATTTTTTTATATACATCGTAAAGATAAAAAATTTTAAATAATGGGTCCGCCATCTAACGTTTTTTTTTTCAACTAGTGCTTATTTCGTGAATGGTAACACTTAGCTCAGGTCTGATTTGACAGATAATTAGTTTTATCCTTCCGCTGAACGAATATGGTCCGTATGTTCGTTATCTTGTGAAAAAAGTGAAAGAAACTGGCATCCTTATCGATAAACCAAAGCGTGAAAAGCCAAAAACAGTGCGTACACCCGAGAATATTGCTGCTGTGGCAGAAAGTGTGCGTGAAGCGCCATCAACATCAATTCACCGTCGTTCTCAACAATTGAACATTTCGGAGACATCATTGAGACGAATTTTGCATAAAGACCTTGGTATGACGCCATACAAAGTCCAATTGGTTCAGGAGTTCAAAAAAAAAAAGTTATTTGGCGGACCCTTTATTATAAATATACGTTCGCTAGTTTTTTTTATAACAACTTGAATTTAACGGATTTCAATTAAATTTAATTTGTGGCTGTATTTTCTTTAATTTTGAACTTATAACTACGTTTTAAACAAAATTGACGAAATTGGCTTGCAACTGATTTAATTGGATCATAAATTTTAGTTAGTAAATAGTTTTTGCAGGACAGCTTTAACCCTTGTGAACCCGGATCGAAAATGACCCACAATTTTTTTGCAAAATTGAATAACAAAAAAAAAAAAAAAATTTTTTTTCATCTAATGGTCAAATTTTACATATTTCCCTTTTTTCAAGGTGTTTGAGGCACCCTTTTCAGAACTGTTTGAAATATGATTTGTATATATTCATACTTAATAGTAAAGTACACTCATAGAAATAAACCTGTTAAAATAGCAGCAAAATCTACTAAAAATTAGTTAAAAATGACGTTGCAGAAAAAACTGCTAAAATTAGCAAATTTTTTGTGCTAAATATTAATAAAATAAGAACAGCAAAAATGAAACTGTTAACTTTACAAAATTTTAGTTATATTCGATGTGAGTTTAAGTTAATTAAAAATAGCAAATTAATCTGCCAAAATTAGCAAAAACTTTTGCTACCCAGCAAAACTTTGGAATTGGTTGCGATACAGTAATGCATTACCTTGTAATGTGTACTCCTGTATCATTATTATCTAACAAGAAGTAATGAGTTACCGATAATTGAACACTCATGGATTACCTTGTAATGAGACCTCATTACCTTTTACATTACTTCAAAACATAAAATAATGACTTACCGATCATCAATTACATAATGCATGAATTATAAACGTAAAGTAATGATGAATACATATTTTTGAAATTCTATTTATAGACACATTACTTTGTGATTTTTTGTAAGCATAATGGTAAGGTGTATATTTTTGATATCACGAACGAAAACACGAAGCACAACAACTCATCTACATTTTAAGCAATAAAATATTCTATGTATCGATAGCTTCAGTTGGTAGTGTTCTCGCCTAACTAATTGTTAAATACCAGAGACCCCAGGTTCGAATCCCAGCATGACCAAGTTATTTATTTAATACAAAAAAAAGTTATTTATTTAATAAAAAAAAATATCTGTAAAAAAAAATGTTATGCATTTTTTTTTATGAAAATCTATTTCTAGACACATTACTTTTTCCCACCATGTAACCATATAAGTAACCAGTTACTTTACCCCCTACAAGGTAATGAGTTACTTTGAGGCTCATCGCCTGTAAAATTCATCAGTGAAGTCACGTGTAAAGTGATGAAGCCATATGGCGATACATTACTTTACCCATGATTTGGTAATGTGTGGTTTTGCTGTAATATCAAAAAATTTTTTGCTATATTTACCTTAAATTCTGTAGAATTTAAATAACAGTATATTTTGGGAAAATCAACAGAAATTTTTGCTAAAAAATTGTAAAAATTGTTGATTTCAGAAGGGCAGATTTTTATTCGAAAATGAAAAAACAAAATTTTAAAAATATAAAACTAATATTTAGCAAATTTTTAGTGATGATTTTAGCAGCTTAATTCGTTACTTTCAATTAACTAAAATTTAGCTCAGAAATAACTAAATATTTGTAGATGTAACTGCTTTATTTTTACTATTCTTTTCTTTCTCATACAGTCGACCATCGGTTAACGAACGCCTCGCTTAACGAACATTTCGTACAACGAATACATTAAAAAAAAAAAGATGTTTCGCTTAACGAACAAAGTTTCGTATAACGACCAACGCAAAATGGGAAATACCGAATTGCGCGAAAAACTTCTGTCGGTGTTCAGCTTTGGCATCACTTGTGTTCATACAATTAAGAAGACGTGTTGAGACAAACAAACATATAGTACATGTTCATTATTCGATTTTGTTAAAAAAGGGGAACTACCGAATTGCGCATAAAACTTCTCTGTTTGTGTTTAGCTTTAGCATCACTTGTGTTGAAGATATATTTATATAGGTAATCTTACTAGAACAACAACTACAACAAACAACTACAAACAATACAAAAACAACAGGCATTTTGTTGTTGGGTACAGTACAGTAAGATGTCAAAACCATGTAAGAAATGTCAAAATCAGGTAAGAGGAAGATAAACTACTAAGCTACTAAAACTACCTATATAAATATATCTTGCTTGTGTTCATACAATTAACAAGAGGTGTTGTTATTTTTTGTGAAAGTGTAACGTAACATTAAAAAGCATCACCCCAATCAGACAGTGGCTAAACGCGCAACAGATTTATTCAATGATAATGCTGTGTCGCATTTTGAAGCGTCGCCAAAAACAAACGACTCTAGACAGTTTTTTGTTAAAGAAGAACTAGGTATGCCAACTAGGTAGGTCCAGGTATCATACAAAATTATTTTTTTTTGTAATTTTTTCGTTTTTTCCATTGCAGAGTGTCTCATTTCGTCCTATATTCAGTTATATATATAAATGTTATACAGTACTTTTCGTTTACAGTCACATCGCTTATAGTCCATTTAGCGATATAGTCCATTTTTACACTTTTACTGTCATCTAAAATCAAATTGCATACAAAATATTTAGGATATAGTCCATTCACGATATAATCACATTTGGCTTATATGCCACTAAACTCTGGCTACTAAAAGTAAATTTATATGCAAATAATTTAAGTTATAGTCACAATACAGAAAATTTCTAATATAATTGTGAAATCTTGAATTTTTTTCGGTTTAAAATTATTTAAAAATTTAAGAGGCTAAAATGAAAATTGGAACAAGGAAACTGAGCTGAATCGTTTCAAACATCGTTTTTATATTCCAAATTTTCCACCTGTTATAATAATAACTAAATTGCATATAGTCACATTTTATGATGACTATATCACAATTTATTTATAGGCAACAAAATGGCATATAAAAAAACTAGCGATATAGTCACATTAGCGATATAGTCCACAACTTGTGTGCAACTAAGAGATGTGACTATAAGCGAAAAGTACTGTATTACTTTAATATATGTTATATTACTTTCAATAAATATTGATGTTGAAATATGTTAGTGTGTACTTTTTCCGACTTGGAACGCATTATTTTATTTTGCACTGATATATATGGAAATAATGGTTTTGCTTAACGAACGTTTCGCATAACGACCACGCTTCTGGAACAAATTGTGTTCGTTAACCGAGGGCCCATTGTATTTAGCAAAAAAAAAAAAAAAAATCTGCTAATTTTAGCAGTTTTTTCTGCAACGCCATTCTGAACTAGTTTTCAGTAGCTTTAGCAACAAAGTTTACTAATTTCTTTCTATCAGTATATATTGTAAATACTAACTAGAATATATAGATTATATATAATTAATTTTTAACAATAGTTTAATATTTAATTAATTGATATTTAACCTAGCAATTCAGAAACACAAATAGTTGCATATTGTTCTACAATTTCGTGTTTTGTTTCAAGTTTATGTATCCTTCCCTACCTTATATTTTTAAATTGCACCATTTTGTTTTCTTAATTATTTATATTCACCTTCTATACAGTGTTAGACATATAATTATTGCAACACTTTTGAGATAAGATTATTTCTATCTAGATCTGGACTTATTTATATAATTGTTATAACAAAGCTTTAATTTGTTGACATTTTTGCCATAATTCGTTAATTAATAAGGAAAAAAATAGAAGAAAAAAAAAAAAAATAAAAACACGAAACCATTTGAAATATTGTTGGTTAGTGTTAATATTGTGTTGATCACTCTTGAGGCATTTCGGTATACAAGTCTTGATTTAATTGCGATCATAGTTGTAAATCAGATTCGGTATTTAATTGTGCGTCCGATTCAACGACAACAATACACGTTGTAGGTGACGGAACTGGTTCTTGAGTTGGCTGCTGCTGTTCTGATGCCATAATGTCATGTTGTGCCGTTTCCTCTAAACCACTTTCAACACATTTTCTAGTAATTTCATTATCACTACTACTACTACTTTCACTATTTTGTCGTTGCACTTCAAATTCGTTGGATATATTTTTATACATTTCTTGTTGTTTCTGATGTTCTTTCTGTAAAATATAAAATATAAAAAAAAAAAAAATAAAAAATTAAATGATTTTTACACTCAAACAAGTTTTACAGTAAAATTTCCTGAAAATGGCAGTTTATGCTCGAAAAAGTTTTGGCTAAAGTGCACTTTGCGTCTGGAAATTTGATTTTGCATTTTAAATCGGATGTAGGAAATACTAATTTTTATTGTAATAAAAAAAATATATATTTTTTGATGAAAATTAGTCAAGTTCGAGTCCATACTCTATATTTCTTTATTAGGATATTGTCCTAACAATATTGTTTTCAAATTTATTCTTTGACCCTTTCAGGAATGTGTTGATAGATCTATTTCGGGAATTTTCTAGGTTCCCATTATCAGAACACGTTTTGAAAGCGGTAACAATCCCATGGCAAACAACAAACATTCATATAAACTAGTTTACTCACTACATGAGAACTAATTAATATATGAGCTTGAAGTTAAAGATTATAACCATTGATCAAAAGATAAATTGAAAATTTGTTTGTTATGTGTAAGGTCCACCTCTGGTGGATATTCAATACACGTTTTTTATTTTCTCTCCTTTACATACACATAACAAACAAGTTTTTGATTTATTTGTTGATCAATGGTTATAATCTTTAACTTCAAGCTCATATATTAATTAGTTCTCATGTAGTGAGTAAACTAGTTTATATGAATTTTTGATGTTTGGCATGGGATTGTTACCGCTTTCAAAACGTGTTCTGATGATGGGAACCTAGAAAATTCCCGAAATAGATCTATCAACACATTCCTGAAAGGGTCAAAGAATAAATTTGAAAACAAAAACTATAGATTATTTGTTAGGACAATATCCTAATAAAGATATATAGAGTATTGCCTCAAATTTGAATAATTTTCATTGCACAATTAAAGGTCGAAAAAAACATAATTTTTATTTTTAATAAAAATTATATCAAACTTTTATATTTTTTTATTAAAACAAAATTTTAAATACTGAAAAAATAACTGATAAAAATAGTAGTTTTTACAACTTATGTAGTCGTTTTATGTTCATTGTTTTTACTGTTTTGTTTTTCGTTTTTATGGTTAAGCATTCATTTAAGGTTAATTTTTTTTGAGCGCTTCTTTAGTTGTTTTTACTACTATTGTAGTTGTCTTATCAATAGATAAAAATGACTACATGGTTGATCTCATGGTGTTTTCTTTTCTGAAAAAAAAGTGTTGCCTTCTAAATGTGCAACATTTTTAAAATTTTGCCCTCGCCCCATTAAAATGAAGCATTTTTACAATCAGAATAGAACACAATTTCATCACATATTACATTTATTTAAACACGTCTGTTTTTTAGTGTTGTTAAGGTTCGGGTTCGTTTCCCTGAAAACTTTAAAAAAAATTTAATGTTTTTTTTAATAATTAATTTTTGTTTTTTTAATTATTTTAAAAATTTGGTTTTAGCTCCATACATTTTTTTCAATTAAATTTTTTTTAAATTTTGTTTGTAGCGAATTTCAGATTAAAAAAATTATTTAATACTTACAAAAAGAAAAAATTAAAAAAAAATAGCAAAAACAAATTTAAAAAAATCGTAAATTAAATTTAACAAAAAAAAAAAAATATATAAAAAAATGTGATACCAATATGAAATCGAACTCGGGATCTTCTGTGTCAGAAGCCAGCACACTACCACTCTGCTACCAAGGTGAGAGTTTTCTCTCCAAAAACTTTGCAATATATACACATGAGATTGATAAACCAAAAAAACAGGGCAACATCCAACCCTGTAAATTTTTTGAGGGCAGAAAAATTTGCATTTTTTGCCTTTAAAAACTTACCATTATATCAGCAATACGTTCTTCGGTATGTGGTACTTCGTATCTTTGTCCTTGGTCCCTTAATTCCATGGCTGTATTAAGTTGTTGATTAAGTCTATTATTTATTTGTTGTAGCGAACTTGATAAAACATTTTCTATGGCTGAAATTAAAATAGATACATTTTTCTTAATCAAATTAATGTAGAGCATTACAACATAAATAGCATAAGTTCGCCCTGCTGAACACAAATATGGCAACATTTTTTAAATCGCAAGCTAAGGCATTTTAACTTTTAGATTTTCATTGAATTTTTTTTAGCAATTTTGACTCAAAAAATATTTTTAAAATACCGAACTTTTCCGACATTTACCTCCATATGCTGTTTTTGTTTTAAAATTCAAAAATAACTTTTTTATGAGAAAAAATGGCGCCAAAATGATTGAAAAAAACGGTAGAAAGTACCGACAAAAATTTGCTAACGGCGCAATAAATTTTTTCTAAAAAATCTGGCGACTTTCGATTGCGACGCATTAAATATTTAAGAAAACATGAATTTTCAAATATATCACAAAAGTTTACGTACAGGAACAAACTTAATTTTTGGGGAAATCTGCCGGATTTTTAAAACTGGGTTCCTTTTGTATCTGTTACATCATATTGAAAGCACATTCTTTTATTCCTTTTTTGTAATTTTCATTCATTTCAGCACTAATTTTTGCACGTTTTCAAATTTTTTAACCTCAAAGCATTAGTTGTAAAAATAGGTTCTAGAAAAGTTCCATAAAACCAGTTCTTAGCGCAACAATTTCAAACAAAAATCACAAACAAGAATATTTGAATATTCAAATATTATTCAAATATTCTTGCTTGTTCTTCAAACTCTTCTTAGCACTAGTTCTAAGTGTGACAATTTCAAACAAAAATCATGGGTTTCTACGACAAACTAGAACCAGTACTGGCTTTAAAGAACTAGTTGTAGATCTAGTTGTGAAACTAATACAAGTTTTTCTGGGGTATATAGTAAACCTTAACAACAATATTAAATTAAATTTTTAATAGATATGATTAAAGCTATGAACAGACGGTTGTCAGATCTTACAATATTGTAAGATCTGGCAGTGTACTGGCAATGTACTGACAATGAAACATGTTTAGCAAAAGGTAAATTGTCAGTTCAGACGATTGTAAGAAAACCTTTCAATTTCATTGTCAGAAAATTATCAATCAATAAATTTATCTGCCAGCGAAAATTGTCAGTTCACATGGTTGTCAGATTCTTGTATGGCAAAAAATGCCAAATCTGTTGTTAGACATTGCCAGAACTGTCAAAACATTTGAAAGAAATTATTAATTGTCAATTGTGTGTTTAATTAAATTAAAAAAATTAATAATAATAATTGTCATGAAACAAAAAAGCAATTGCGACGATTTTAGCTGCATATGTATTAGAAAGTAGCGAGGGTGAAGACAAAGTATTTTTGCAAATTGCAGTTGCTCATTTCCTTTGCAATCGTTCACACTTATCTGGATGGCATCTGCGACCTCTTGCCATTAAATATCTTTGGGAAGTTTATACTCAGCGCAACCAGAATCCCATAAACTTCGCCGTACCTTAACTTCCTCGATAAGTTTGATAATACTTTCGTGTGACCACACGGATTCCACCTTTTTGCGGTAGGATCTTTGTTTGGGTGTTGGTTTTTTTCCGGCTTTAAAGCCTGTTGGCGACTGGGAGCCTCTTGGCGTCTGGGTACGAAACATCAAGTCAGTTGGTTCATAGCTGCAATCTATGACGCAGGTTTCATTAATGGAAATGTCGCCATCCATTTTTTTATTTAATTTAATTTGATTTCCTTTTTCGTTTCACTTTTGATTTTTAATATTATTAATATGAACTTTTGTTTTTTTTCATTATTTATGAAAAACATTTCTGTGACAATACTGCCATTGTCAGATGCATTAATTTAAACACATCTGCCAATAAAAAATTGTTTACAATGTCTTGCAATTATCTGACAATGGCAACGTAGGGTGTTCACACGAATGTCAGATGTCTGACAATATTATTGTCTTACAATGTACAGACAATGCTTTTTCTGACAATGTTGCAAGACAAAAGTTGTAAGTTCACACTGTTGTTAGACATTTTCTGAACATTTTTCTGACAATATTGTAAGATCTGACAACCGTCTGTACATAGCTTAATAGATATGATTAAAACTATAATAAATACTACAATTTCCTGAATAGGACCGAATTAAATTAAAATTTTGTTTGAAAAATTTTGTTTCAATATTTTAATTGAAACTCGTAACTGAAAGTGAAACTGTGTAACTTTTATCAAATAAATTAATTTCGCTGTCTGAATGGGCTATTTTAGCCAACTTTGAATTAATGGTTAATTATTTACCTTGTCGTTGCATTGGCACCCTATATTCTTCACTATCCGTTTCTGAAATCGAATAAGTTATTTTTCTTTTAACAGCTCCCGTAGAAGTGTATCGTAGCATCGATTTTTGTTTTGCATTAGTAAGATAACTATCATTGTCTGGATTATTCGAATATGTTAAACGTTCACCACCAGCACCTTCACCATCATCATCTTCACCTTGCTTATCGACATGGGTTTCTAGTCCACAACAGCCATCAACATTTATTTGCTGAAATGCAATTGTTGTCGATCGTAAATATTTCCCGGCTGTTGTTTTAACAACACTAACACTTTTTGATATTGAATTTTTAATTGATTCTGCTGCTGGTGGTACCAATGCTAAAGGAGGGGTTTTCGTTGAGCGTCCAATACCGGACATGCCCGACACTTGGGAAGATGATGAATAGTGGTGCTGGTGGTGGGAGGTGGAGGGATTCTGATGTGTATTATGATGATGGTGGGATTTAATTGAAAATGATGACGCTGATGATGAGGCCTCTGAATCACCCTCATCTTCTGAGTTAGATTTTTGAAGATTTTGTATTAAACATAAAACAGCCTTTTCCAATTGTTGGGGATTTTCCGAGGCCGGTACATCATCTAAAGATTGTGGTATTTTCGTATTGATTATAACGGAGAATTTATTTTTCATATATTCCACTCGTCGTCTGCCCTCATCTTCTTCCAACAGCGTATTTACGCATATAAACGAATGAACTTTATTGGTATTTTTATCGATCTCTAGGAAACCTTTGGTATGTAAATATATAATTTTGCCATTGCGTGTAAATAGACGATAGGTAGATTCACCATATGAACTATTGCAATCGTACACTAAGAAAAATTATAAGAAATTAAAGTTATGCAGAATTTAATTAATACAAAAACAAAGATTTGACTTACTTTGTCTTAAAGCCACTATAACCCATCGTACATCATCTTGATGCATAAAGGTAAATGGACTTAGATTTCGAACTTCATCGGTCATATAGCCCGCTACTATGCTAATACGTTGATCACAATCAATAATGCGACCATCGATCAAATGACGTGTTTTATACTCCAAACGATTGGCCTCCACCGAACGATTTATAGCTGGCGGCCGTACTATGCGCGCAATTGCAATCAATACCTATAAATTAACAATTTTAAGAATTAAATCTCTTTTAAATTATACTCTCACAAGGGGAGTCTACCGATTGGTTCTCTCCGATGTATATGAAATTTGTATATGTGGTAAAGAAACCCAAAATTAAGGGACATGTACACACAGAGTTTCAATTTAGCTATTTGCCAAATGAAACTTGGTTACTACGACTCAAATTCCGTTATTACGAGTTTCAGACGGCTGGCAGAACTTAACATTAGTTTTCACAATGAAGTTCGGTTTATTTAACTGAATTTAATTTGAAATACCCAAAATATTCAGAAGTCCAATGTAAATACCGTTATACTAACTGAATTTATAAGTTGGCACATTTAACATACACTTTTCAATTCGGTTGGCACTCTATTTTTTGTGTGTATTTTTTATAGCGGCCCAATCTCACGTTTAAGTGTTAAAAGGTGGGGTCAAAGTTAATATATTTTTCTATGGAAACATGTCTGAAACTTATGAAATTCAGATTTTTTTGAAAGCAGCTTTAATGTACTCGAGAAAACAAAAATGTTGATAGCAATATTGCCTATGTAGTGTCTTAGGGTTGCCATTTATTTAAAATAAAGGTTAAAAAGCTCTTCGGAAAAAGTCGGATAAATTTCGAACAATTACGAATGTCGGAAAAACTTCAGACCCCTCGATTAAATGTAGTTGACATTAATATATATATTTTTTTTCTTAATCCAACTATAATTCTTTAACAAAACGGCAGTTTTAATATCACTTGAAACATATTTTTTTTAATTAAAAAAAAAAATAATCGAAAGTTTTAGGACATGTTTTGAATACCAGTTAATGCGTATCTCAATTTGTAACCCATCTGTCTTAAAATTCTCTGAAACAATTCAAAATAGTCAGAATAAACAAAAAATCGGGTCATTTGACACAACTTTTTAACCCCTAAGCATAAGATTGGGCCTCTAAAAGAATACGCATCACATATCCAAATTTCATTAAGATCGGAGAGAACCCATCGGGAGACTGCCTTTTTCAGAATATTCTTGCAGTAGCTACATGTAGGTCAATCGGGTAGTAAACAGTAGTAGTTGTTTTAACTGATATTGTCAGTTTTCTATGAAAAAATTAGAAACGACTAATTTAGACAGTCATTTTAAAAAATAACTAACCAAAAATACTGTAAGACAGTAATAGTTGTTTTGAATAGTTATTTTAGTATATTAATAAACAACTTTCAAACAGTAATTTTGCAGTAAACAGTTATTTTTTTTGTTAGTTATTTAAAAATAGAAGATTATGTCTAGTTTTTAAAAACTCTCATTTAGTTTATATTTATTTGGTATTATTGATATGTTCATACACTGATAGAATTTTCCTTCATAGTATTAATGAAACGATTTCATTAAAATCGATTCATTGGTTTAATGAAAAATTTCATTAACTGAATGAAAATTCATTAATATTGGTATTTTTTCATTAACATTTTTTATGATTTTTTCATATTTTCATAAAATAATTCATTAAATCAATGAAAAATTTTCAAATTTTTTTTCAATAAAAATTTTGACTTGTAATATGAAAACAAAATTTTTTTTGTACTATCATTTTGAAATAAAAAAAACTGAAAAATTTCTTTTAAACAGAATTAACCAAAACTTTGATATAAATAATTTTTTTTTATTAAATTTGCCTAGAGCTAACAGTTTTTGACGAATTTGAATAGTTGGTCACTAAATTCCAGGAAACAAATTCTCCATGAAAAACGATATAGTTTTGTTCAAAACGAGACCTAAATTGTTATCGTTTTGACGATGTTACACAAAAACGTTATGCTAAACGATAATACATTTTTGTTGTTAACAATATTTAACATTTTTATCTAATATGGTCGTAATTCAACTGGACTATAATCGTCGAATGTTCTACAGATTTCCAAGCCAGATCGATAAAAAATTACATATTTTGTACCGACATATAAGAAAATATGTCATCTTTTAATACAAAATATAAAAAATGTAAAGAAAGATTGAACAATTTTGTAAAAATAAAACAATAAAAACAGAAATAAATAAAAATTGGTTTAAATATTTCTTTTTTATGGGTAAAAAAATTTTACTTTCAAAATTTGTAATTGTATGCTAAAATAAACATAAAAAGTGCAAATTATTAAATATCAACGAAAATATTTCATACAAACTATGAATTTTATTCATTAAACACATGAAACTTTCATAACGATTAGGCTAGGATTAATGAAAAAAATTTCATATACTTTATGAAATTTTCATTGGGTCAATGAAAACATTCATTCAAATTGATTTAATGAAACACCTTTCATTGACACAATGAAACGTTTCTTTGGGGACTTTTTTATGAAAAAATTCATTGGAGTAATGAAGAAATTCATTAATACTACGCACAAATTTCTATCAGTGTAGTTTGCAATACATAAAAACGTCATAACTGGAATACCGTTTGGAAATTCGACTTTGCATTTTAAATAGGATGTAGGAAATACACATTTTTATAGTAATTAAAAGAAAAACATTTTTTTTTTTATTAAAAAATATTTTTAAAATACCGAAAAATAATTTTTAGTCATCTCCACCTTCATAATTTTCTGAGTGTACGGCATTAATTGTATTACTTACAATATCATTACCACTTATGGTATGTAGTGGCATTATATCATCTCGACCACGACTACGCCGCATAAGTTGTAACGTTGAGGGAAATGTACTTGTTTTAAGACCTCTTGGCGCCATATCACTGCGTCGAAAACTACCATCTATTTTTACTAATTCATAAATAGTGGGTTCAGAACGTGGTCCAGATCTGGCTAATCTATTAAAGTTAATAATTATGTTAAAATTTTATTTCAAATTATGATACTTTCTTTTTAATTTACCTTATGGTAAAACTGCGCTTATCTTCACATAATCTTCGATCAATTTCATCTTCTTCAGCTTGTGTTCGTTGTCTAGGTTCTCCAGTCTCATCTTCTGGTTGAATATCAAATAGATTATCCAAATCTGTTGGTATTAGTTTGTCTTTTAACAGTTGATGATCTTCGGGATGAGTTATGTGTAAAACATTTTGACCGTATAAATCAGCCTATAATCGTAAAAAAATTGTCTTATTAATATAGTTTGGGGTTCGGGAATTTTGAAAAATTTTCGGGAAATACGTTTTTTTTTATTAAAAAATGGGTTTTAATAAATTTTTTAACCATTTTGTATAAACAAATTTGTTAAGGGTTTTACTCGAATTAGATTTTTTTTTTATTTTGTGAAAATTTTAAAGAAAAATTCCCAAAAATAAAAATGGTTGCATCTTGTTTAACAATCTCCTTGCCCTATATTTGACTTAAGCCTCGTATATTTATTTTAAATGTCTTTATCTGAAAACAAAAATATGCCTTCACGGATTGCCTAGTTAATTTTTTTGAAAAATAAAAAAAAATTCTATGGTTGTCTTTTTAATTTTTGACTTTACCCTCGTTCTGTTTTAATGCAAATCAAAAATCTAAAAATCCGGCTACGCTAGGGAGAAAAGTATTTAAAGGTACACTCACAAGAAATTTTCCATAAAAAATCAACAGTTATTTAAAAGTTTAATCGGTAAAGTTGTTTCAATAGAATATACAGTTAAATTACCAAAGAAATATATTTTTTAACGTTCTGTCTGTTATTCAACAAAATAAATAAACAAAAAAACGGACTTTCCGTAATAGTTAAAATATTCAGTTAAAATTTTCTATTCAAAACAAAAAATTGTTATATTATATTGAGTATTGAAATAAATGAAAACAATCTATTGTTTTCATGGATTTTGTCAATTAATATTCAACAGTTAAAAATTAGAAAAAATTAGAATTAGAAAATTATTCAATTCTTTATTTTTGTATAATATAAGTAAGTACAATTATTTAACAGACTTTCTTAAGAGTTTAGGATTTTTATCCGCTTCAGCTTAGATATATAATAACAATAATTTTATAATTAGTATTTATTTAAATATTATTAATAAGTTAAGGAGAAAATTTTCAAAAAAACCTTTGTGAACATTTTTTTGGTTTAGGTTTTAGATAAAATGGTTAAAATAAAAAATAAAATTAGGTACAGTGAAATAACTCCCAAATGAAATAAGTCCCAATGGAAAAATGAAATAAGTCCCAAAAAATTTTCCATGTAAATTGGGACTTATTTCATAATTTTTGTTGGGAGTTAATTCATTATGAAATAACTCCCAAATGAAATAAGTCCCAACAGTTTTTTTGTTGGGAGTTATTTCATTTGGGAGTTACCATTGGCACTTATTTCATCGCAGTTGGGACTTATTTAATTTTAATTGCAAACACAATTTTACGATTGGCCAATGGTGCAATAAAGCCTTTATTTTGTATTTTTTGATTCTTTTGTTACACTGTTCAGTTTTTCTGCGTGGCGGCCTGCGGCCGATCTTAGGGGTTTTCTCCTCCATAGGACGCGGCAGGTGGCTTCGCTGAATACAGTTTTCCTGCGCCCGTCTCATTATCTTCCCTAGTGTGACGCGCGCAGGGAAACTTTATTCAGCGAAGCCACCTGCCGCGTCCCATGGAGGAGAAAACCCCTAAGAGCGGCCGCAGGCCGCCACGCAGAAAAACTTTATAAAGCAAAGATTTTCAATATTGTTGCAGTTAAATTTTTTGTTGAATTATTAATGTTCTATTAATTTTTTTTAATATGACATTTTTTTATAATTGTTCAATAAAATATAAGAAGAATAAGAATAAGAAATTTAATTGCTTCATTTAAAAAAAATTTAAGTGAAATAAGGCCTTTACGGCTTTATTTCACTTTCAAAGTGCAATAAAGCCTTTTTGCAAATAAAGGCCTTATTTCTCAATTGAAAGTGAAATAAAGCCTTAAAGGCCTTATTTCGTAAGGCATTATTGCACTCCACCTATGCTTACATATACTTATGAAATAAAAAGTGTTCTCTAACAGAAAAACAAAACAAACGAAAATTGGGAGTTAATTCATTTTTGTTGGGACTTATTTCATTGGGAGTTAATTCATTTTTTTTGGGATTTATTTTTAAATTTTGAAATAACTCCCAAAAATTGGGACTTATTTCATTTTTCTCATTGGGAGATATTTCATTTTTTTACATTGGGTGTTATTTCATTTTTGATGGGACTTATTTCATTGGGAGTTATTTCATTGGGACTTATTTCATTTGGGAGTTATTTCACTGTACCATAAAATTATGATGGGACAAGCTCATTGATGTGCGTGTACTCAGAATGTAAACATCTGTAGTTAAAGTTAGTCGTCAATCGTTGGATTTTATTATTTACAAGTTCAACGTTGGCTAAGGTGTGTAATCGTTGAGTAGAGTAATGCCAAGGCAGATTGTGGATCATTTTTTATAATTTATTCTGCGCAATCTGCAGCTTCTTTACATGACACTGCGCTGTTGTGGACCAAACTGGGGCAGCATAAAACATTATTGCATAAAAAATTGATTTAAATACTAAAGTTTTGTTGTGTACGTTTAGTTTTGAGTTTCTGTTAATTAAAGAATATAACAATCTCGTTATAATATTGACTTTATCTATCATATAAGGGATGTGGTGTTTGAATTTGAGTTTTGGATCCAATATGACACCTAGATATTTCACTTTATCCATCCAGGGGATAGTACTATTATTGAAGTATATAGGACTTTGTGGTAAATAGCAGGGTTTAAACCTCCTGGAGAAATAAATAGCCTGAGTTTTCTGTGGATTTATGAGAATTTTCCATTTCGTAAAGTATGTATGAACTTCACTTAGTGCCGCTTGTAAATTGGCTAATACATCGGTTGATAATATTTTTGAGCTGAGAATCGCAGTGTCATCTGCAAAAATGGATGTTACACAACCATCTAATATAGGAAAGTCTGCTGTGTATAAATTATATAATACAGGTGAGAGACAGGAACCCTGGGGACACCCTGCTAATATTGGTTTTTGTGTTGAGTGGTTGGAGCCTATGAAGACACTAAAACTACGCTCTGAAAGAAAACTAAGTATTAGTTTAACTAAAGATGTTGGAAAATTTAATCTTATCATTTTATATATAACACCATTATGCCAAACCGAGTCAAATGCAGCCTTGATGTCTAGTAAGACCATACCAGTTGATTTTCCTTGTGCAAAGTTTGAGTTTACAAGGTTTCAGATTCTAATAAGTGGCTGGACAGTGTTGTGCTCCTTACGGAAGCCAAATTGTTGTGCTGGCAATATATTTTCTGCATCAATATAATCAGTAATTTTTTCCTTTATGACCTTTTCCAGTATTTTGCTTAAAGATGATAAGAGACTAATCGGTCTATAGGAACAAGGACAATCTGCTGGTTTGTTTGGTTTCTTTATCGGCACAACTTTTGAGTGTTTCCATATTTTAGGGAAGTATTGTAGTCGTAAGCATGAGTTTATAATTACTGTGATAAACTTTAATCCTCTTTTTGGTAAGGCTTTGGGGCATTTATTAGTTATTCCGTCAGTACCAGGACTTTTTTTTGACTTAAGTCTCTTTATTATCAATGATATCTTGTCTGCTGAAATTAATATATCGTTATCAGGAATAGTTTCGACGGCTCTAAGTTGATTAATAGCGTTGTTAACATCTGTTGTGGTTAATTGATCGCTGAGATTTGATGAAATTGAATGGTTTCAACTAAACATTTGAGCCAGTATTTCACATTTCTCTAGCTGCGTGTTGTAAGTTGCATTATTATGTTTAAGTATTGGGATGTTTGTAGGTTTCTTCTTTAAAATTTTAGAAATGTTCCAAAAAGGAGAGGAACCTTTTCCCAAAGTTGCCAGCTTATTGTTCCACGAAATGTTTTTATATTTCTTTATCTCTTCTGATATTCTATAATTATATTCCTTTGTTCGGGTATGGTCATTAACGTCTCTATATCTTTTCCAATTTCTCCTATACATATTTATGATCTGTATCATATGTTTTATGTGTTGTGGTAGAGTTTGAGAAGTAAATGTGCTTACTTTTTTAGGAACACTATAATTTACAGCAGCTAATAATGTGTTATTAAATGTCGTTATGAAAGAATCTATTTCTTCAGAATTATTAGCATTTTCATTAGGAATAACTAGATTTCGTTTAATAAATGAAGTGTATCTAGACCAGTTCGCTCTTTTAAAATCGTAAAAAGTTCTGTAGATAGGAGTAAATTCACTATTTATAGTTATTTTGACAGGAAGATGGTCAGAACTCAAGTCATTTATAACACTGGCTGGAGTAAGGCTGCTCTCTAAATTGGATAAAAAGAAATCTAGGATAGATGCTCGTCTTCTTGGATCAGATGGAATATATGTGTGATCATTTGGATATAATAAATAAAAGTTTTCGGAATTTAGTTTTTCGTACAGAATATTTCCCCAGCAGTTTGATCTTTGGCAGCCCCTTAAGCTATGCCTACTGTTAAAATCGCCACCAAGAATAAATTTTTCATTACTACTATGAAATTTTCGTAGATCGGATTTAAATTGCAATTTTTTGGTGCTATCTCTGCCAGCAGAGCCGCCTGGAAAATAGCAGGAATAAATGTTTATATAGTTTCCGTTTGTTGTTCGTAATTTAACGCCAATATTTTCAATAAGGAATGTATTTAGAGGTGGTAAGAGTGTGTGTTCCACATTTTTCCTAATCAATACTGCTACACCTCCCCCTCTATTATCTTCACGGTCTTTTCTATAGCAATAAAAGTCTGTGTGTTTTATAGAAATGGAGTTGTTTAATAATGTTTCTGTTATTAAACATATGTGAATATTTCTACTTAGTAGAAAATTGAAAAGTTCTTCTTTTTTATGGCGGATGCCTCTGGCGTTCCATGTTACTATATTTAAATTACTCATACAAAAATTTACATGCGAGTGATGTTATCACTTCGAATTGATCGGCTTTACAGTTACATCTCTTTAAGTTCGAGATTAATTCAAGTGTAAGATTTTGAATTTCTTCAACTTAAAATAAGTTATTATTTTTGGGCTGTTGATTCCAGCCTCGATTATTATTAATATTAGCACCTTGATTCAGACTATTAGGAAAATCAGTACTATAGTTGGTATTATTGTTCTTATTAAAGCGAATATTATTTGAATGTTGTTGGCTGGGTTTAAAAGATTTAGGCTGAGAATTTTGTCGCATTTGTTGGCATTTTGGTCTATTTGGGCAATCGGGCGATAAAGATTTGTGGGGTCCTTTACAGTTCGCACACATAATAGTGTCAGACTTACAGTCTGATGTTTTGTGATTGCCTGCACAGTTGGCGCAGAAAGTTTTCACGTTACACCGACTAGAGCCATGTCCTAGCATTTGGCAATTATGACACTGAGTAATTCTGGAAGACCTATTTCGTTGGAAATCCCATTTAACTTTGATGTATTTTATTATTTTTTATACTGTTAGTATAGGGATTAACTAATCCCTTTTTAGTCACTAATCAGTTTGTTTTTAATAATATTTTGTTTGATATTTGAAACTTATTAACACAATGTACGTCTGTTTATGATCACGGTTTACTTGAGACTGAACAGTTAAAAATAAACGAAAAAATACAATTGTTTTAAACGAAAAGTAAGTAGTCCTGTTTTTAACTGATTTTCAGTTGATTTAATGTGTATATTCCGTAGTCTTTACGGGAAAAATATTGTGAGTGTATCTACCCGATTAAAAAAATAACAAGATGCAACAAATAAATGTATCAAATTTGATATGGCCTTATATATAATTAAAATACAAATTGATCCGAAAAATGGTGGATCGTATTGAATAAAATTATTGTAATATTTGTTCCCTGAAGAAGTCACCCAATGTGGAAACGAAATATTGGAAATAAATAATTAATAAATAAATGATCTTAAGCTCGTTTAAACTAAAAAGAATAAAATAAAAGAAGATCGAAGAAAACTTAACATTATTATATTACATTGAGTTTGATATTATTTGATACGATTGAATCCAGTGAAAATAATTTTTTTAAATTAAATACTGGAGGGGAGGCTAGATATTATGATCCGCTTATAAAGACCCCAATGTAAATTTAACTCACAGTTAAAATTAAATTTTATATGCTCATAACTTGGGCTCGGAACTTCATGTAAATACATGTTTATTGTCGTTAGCTGGAGAACAATGTTAAACAAATATGTGCAAAAAAATAGCATCAATTTGTTAATGCATATTTAGCTATAAATGCATTTTTTTGTATATCTTGCTATAAATGCATATTTTAATAATTTTTTTTTTTATATACACATTTTTGTTATCACGAAAGAAAAATAACAGAAAAAACTAAAAACGGGTTTCAATTAAAAATTTTATTGAATCAGTTAATATTTTAATTGATTTTGCACCTACCACTGAAATGATAGTATTAACTAAAAAAATTTGCAGACAGTTTATTAAAACTCTTTCAATTAAAATAATAATAATATCAATTAAAAGAGTTATTGTTTTTCTTTACAACTTCAATTAAAAAGTTTAGTTAAATTGAATAAAACTTTAATTGAAACTTGAGAAGAAAACAATGGTAGTTTTAATTGAAAACTCGTATTTTTTTATTTTTGTTATATGCCCCCCATTAAATAAAAAAAAAAAAAGAAATGTAGGTTTGTAAATTAAATTGACATTTTATTTATAATAAAATTAAAGCTTTTTAATATAAAAATGTATTATAAGAAAATAAATAAAAGTAAAGACAAAATTTTTGTTTTGCTTGTCTTGTCTTGAACTTTTTCTTGAATTTTGAATTGCTTTCTTAAAAAAATCACACACAACTTTAAAATGATAGTTTAATGACACTTATACTTATTGAAAATTTAATTATTTACAAAAATAATAGTTTAATTGTCCTTTTTCGATAAGGTTTATATAAATCCACATGTGCACTTTTATTACCACAGATAAAACCCGAAACTAAATTAAGTTTTCGTGCGTACACGAATATCTCAACAAAAAGAGTGTTGCAAACTCTAGTGAAATAACTACGATTTTGCGTGTATTTGAAATCGGTAAACTATTCAACTTATTAAAAGTTAATCATTTGCGATTTTTTTTTCCTTTTTTATTTACAAATTAAATAATATATTGATATAATTAAACCTTTGTTTGATTATTTAATCTAAATAAAATAAAAAAAAATAGTTTGCCAAATTTTTAAAAATTTTGTTTACATGTTGTCAACACTGTATGGATATATTAGAAAATTCAATAAATTTTTTAATTGAATCAATTAAAAAAATTGTTTAAATTGCCATTGATATTCAAACAATCGATTAATTAGATATTTTTGGCCCATTATTTTTTCTGTGTAATTACTAATTTTCTGACGATGTTAATTTGTAACCACTTTTTAAAACAAAAATTAGTAAAATTATGGAACTGAAATGGAAGAACAAATGCACATTTTTAAATTTAAAGTTAAAAATATTTTTACGATTTTAAATACATATTTTATGTATTTGGATTTTTAGGAATTTGTTTCAAAAAATTCGTTTACCCTTTTTAAGTGGCTGTTTTTGTGATCTCAAGTTTCAGATTTCTACCGTAATGGAATTCCATGGGAGGTTAAAGGTGGAATTTCTTTAATTTAAACCCTATTCATATTATTCATTTCATTTCATTTATAAAAATAAATAAAGTTTAAATTAAAGACTTTTTGATTAAATTGTTTGTGCATGACGTTAAGAGGAAGTCTTCTTCTTTTTGTTCCTCCCTGTACACAGTTTTTAATACCCAATTTTAGTGGAAGCATTCGCCAAATTTCAAGTTCCTGGATTCTATGGTTTATGCTGTGTGTATTGACAAACCAAGTTTTAAGATTATTATATTACAATTTATTTATTTTCAATATTTCGTCTCCATATTGGGTGACTTCTTCATGGAATGATCTTAAGCTCGTTTAAAATAAGAGGAATTATTATATTACTTTAGCGTCTTTTAAAGCAGAAATTTCCCCAAATAACCCCGCAATTTTAGGCCGATCTTTTTAAAAGTTACACGATATAACTTATTAGCCCATACAACAGAGAACAAATATTTCAAATTTAGATTTCTTACTAACATACCGTAAGCTGGAATACTTTTGACCCCTAGTAGTAGGAATTTCCAAAAATCTCATCTAGGGAATGGAAAAACAAACATATCAAATTTTATTTTTGAACCAACATTTTTATTACGTTCCTCGTTGAAATTTCAAAAGAACCTTAGCAGTAATTTAAGACATATTCCAAGGAACATATTATATAAATTTAAAACTATTAGCCATCAAAGACCCACACACCGAATTTCAAGTAAGTCGTTTAAGCGGTTTTTCCAGGCCGTTAAAGGGCAGACTATACACCTTTTTGGCCCTCACCGTAGGAATTTCCAATAATCTCTTCGAAGGGGTTGTCTACGCGGGATCAGGTAGCCCTATTTTTAAAACGATCCTGGACGCCAAGGTGGGACTTTTACCATTTTTTGTCCCTCCCTGTTGAAATTTGCAAAAATACGCTGTATACAGATGTTTACTCGTGTTAAGTACACACATACTGAACTTCCAAAAAAAACCCCTCTTGATTAAGAAAAAGGTGAGAATTTCCCGTTTCTGCCCCTCCTCGTAGGAATTTCCCAAAATCCCGTTAATACGTCCGCTCTATTCATATGTCTTCTCCTGATAAGAAACCCACATACAAAATTTTAAGTTTCTAGCTTAGGCGGTTTGGCAAGGCCGCTATATGGGAGGCTTTTTCAAGCTTTTAGCCCTATTTCTCGTGATAAGTGACCCATAAACCAAATTCTAAGTTGATAAGTAGTCGTTGGTCTGGTCGCCAAGGGGACAGTTTTCCCTACGTTAACCAAAAAAAACCCTCTTGATAAAGAAAAAGGTGAGACTTTCCCGTTTCTGCCTCTCCTCGTAGGAATTTCCCAAAATCCCGTTAATACGTCCGCTCTATTCATATGTCTTCTCCTGATAAGAAACCCACATACAAAATTTTAAGTTTCTAGCTTAGGCGGTTTGGCAAGGCCGCCATATGGGAGGCTTTTTCAAACTTTTAGCCCTATTTCTCGTGATAAGGGCCCCACAAACCAAATTCTAAGTTGATAAGTAGTCGTTGGCCTGGTCGCCAAGGGGACAGTTTTCCCTACGTTAACCCCTATTTTTACTACGTTCCTGGCCAGAAATCCAAAAAGTATTATATGAGTAAGCTAGATTATATTCGAAGAAACATATATTTTAATTTTCAAATCGTTTTGGTTCTTTAAACATAAAAACACTAAAAAAGTACCATATTATTTTTGTCAAAAAAGTAACTCAAATGTTAATCTAGATCTTTTTGTTAATCTAGCACTTTTTAAATTGAGAAAAATATACTTCAACTTCATGCTTACAATAAAAAAGTTTTTAATTTTTTATATAAATCATTATGAACTTTCATATTCCGAAATAAAAATTTACTCTAAGGATTTAGCAGAAAAATTTAAAAATATAAAACATATATAAACTTTCTAGGGTTAAAGATGCAAAATTGGTTTGGTTTAATATAAAAAAAAAACTCATGAGTTGCTTTTGTACTATTTGTTGATTTTTTACACATTTTAATGAACAATTCTAACGTTCATACGACATTCGACTTTCAAATTCCATACAAAAACTCATATTTTGTGATGCAAAAAATTTGGTAAAAAAAAAATTAGTAAATATCATTATTTCCAAAATGAACACAGAAAAAACTAAAATCGAGTTTCAATTAAAATACTTGTAAATATAATTTAAAGTTTAATTTAATTTGGCCCAATTAAAAAAATTTTTGTATGAATTAAATTAATTTGAAACTATTTCATTGATTTAGATTCAATTAAAATCTTGTTTTTAATGTCAAAGAAATGTTTAGTATTTACTATAAAAAATAAAATATGAAAATTTTAATTAAAATTGGATAAAAAAGTTTCGTTGATTTTTTTTTTTTTTTTGAACTTCCGCGGCGTAATGTCCAAATAAATTAATAATTTGCAATATAAGCCATACAAACAATATGAAAAAGTGTTAAAATTACTTAAATTAAACGTCTCAATTCACACCACCCACACGTTTCATTTTACCCCATTATGATCAAAGTCACAAAAACTGCCATAATTTTTGCAATGCTTAAATAATAGCGAAAACCAAATATCTGTAAAATTTGGAATTACTTAGCTTCATTTAGTAATACTTACTAATTTTAACCCAACAAAATAACAAATAGTCCAATAATTCCTATAATTAGATTTTAGCGGGTTTCCCATAAAATTTAGCAATTTTTTTTCACTTTTCAAGCTAAAAATAAATTAACTATTTCTAGCGATTTATTGGGTAAGATTTAGCTACTTTTATTAAACAAAATTTGGCAACAGTGTGTGAAACCCAAAAATAAATTTAGTTTGATTTTTTCTTTGAAAGTGTTTTGTCTTGAGTTTGAAACAAATTTGATTTTATACCTGCTGTAACATAAAATTTTTTATGAAATATTATCAGCCGTGGCTGACCATATTTTGGCGGCTACGGGCGATTAAGCCACCGCCGCCGACTGTTTTTGCCTTGAGCCGTCGACATTTTGTCACGGCTTTTATCTCAGGCTAGGAGTTTGTTTTATAAGCTGTAACCAGTGGGTTTACCTACTACTCAGTGTCGTTTAATCTGCTCTCTTTTTATTTGTTCGTAAACTCGCACCGAGCAAATGAAAACATGTTGCAGAAATTTAAAAGTTTAAATTAATTTTGATCATGTTTTTAAATAATAATTTAATAAATTTTTTGATTTTTTTAAATATTATAATTTCAAATATTATATGATAAAATATTATATTTCAAATATTAATGATAAAATTAGCTACACTCAAAAAATTAAGTTAGTAGAAAAGTTAGTAAAACGTCTTGTAAATCAGATATACTATTTTTCAGCAAATATTTTGCTAACATTATGTTTTCGGCTAAAATTTTAGTTATACTTATTCAGCACTTAACTGTTTTGAACTAATGTTTTACTAATATTATACTAATGTTTTACTAATTTATTTTGCTAAAAAAATAGTGCTGATTAGCACATTAATGAATGAATTAGATGTCGCGGCATGTCAAGATGTAGTATTGACTAGGAAAATGATACTAAAAAGTACAACCTTAGTAAGACATATAAAAAAATTAAACATGGAAGATTTTTGTATCTGTTTTTCAGACATAAAACAAAATTGTGGATTGAAACAACTTAAATTTTGCGTTGTCACCAGCTTGTGAAAGTAATTGTCTATTTATTAAATAAAAGACAAAATAAAATATTTTATTTAATAAAGATTAAATGTGTATTTGTAAACCAAATGTTTATAGAGATTAATAATTTAGTGTGGTCAAATTGCAAACAAATATACAGCAGGTAGACAGATTAAAGATTATTTTTGTTAAATAATCAACATAATGATTGGTTCTGAAGTACTTGGAATAGAATTTATTCTAAGTGGATCAATTCTGTAGTAAAATCAGAAACGCGAACACCTCTTGCAAAAAGTAGTTCACGTTTTTGAGAGTTCACTGTATGTATATGTTATATTTTGTTATTTTTTCGTTTCGTTTCTATAATTATCTGCAGCATTTGCGTTCCTTTAAAATATAACATCATTTAGATTGATGTAAGTAGTTGAAACATAATTTTGTTTGTGTCATATATATGTAATTATTTCTATTTTTTTAGATATTACATTAATTCATGTCGTTAATTGGGGAATATGAACATTTTTATATTTTTTAAGGAATGTCAAATTATTTTTAAAAGAATCACAAAAATATTTTTTTCTGATTTTTAGCAAATAAATTAACTAAAGTATAATTTTTCTACAAATTTTTTGAGTTTTTTTCAGTCTACTAATATTCAGCAAAAATTTTATTAATTTTTAGCAAGGGTATTTTAATTTCTAATCCACTAAGTATTAGCAAAACTTTTGCTGAATCTACTAATTTTATTGCTAAAAATCAGCTCGCTGATTTTAAGCAAAAGATTTTGCTGACATTAGCAACTTTTTTGCAAGCATCCTCCTGACTAAAATGTTGCTGACTCAGCAAACATTTTTGCTGACTTTACTAACTATTTTTTTTAAATGTAGATAAAATTTAAACATATTAATTTTTAATAGAAAATAACAAAATATAAGCAAAATAAATGTGAGTGTTTTAAGCAACAATTTTTTATCAACATGTTGCATTTTTTAGTGTAAAAAAATGTTTTTATTTGCTTGCCCGAGTTCGGTATTTTGTTGCTGAGAGGCATGGGAAGTGTAGTCTCTCTATTTGTATATACTTTTTGCTGTAATTTTTTTTATTTCTGCGATTTTTTTCTCCAAAATTTTCATAGCATATAGAAAAAAGTTCAAAGGATTGAAATATGAAAAAAAAATAGAAATAAATCTAAAGCTAGTAAACTCCTTAAGTATTTTTCCGATAGAAAGTGTTGAAGTACTAATTAAATTGTCATTCCATAATAATACAGTACATTTTTATCTTAAACTATTTGTTTTACTTTAAAATGCACAAAAGCACGATTTTAAATTACGGGGAAAGAAATAATATTAAAAGGATGATGGTACATTGGAAAATCAAGGATATCAATATAAAGTCACGTATCGTGTTTAAATATTGTTTTCTTTTTTAATCAATAATTTAATTATTTATTCAATTTTAAAGCAATAACAATAATATTAAACGAACTTTTATTACCTGACAATGTCCTAAATGTTGTTCAATGCTGGAAGATACCAAAACTATTTGACCATTACATGTCAGAGTTAGAAAAAAACTATCCAATAGTTTCATAAGAGCATCGGTTGTCTCGGCTGATTCACTATTAAGACTTTTACCAAATACTGGAAAACAGAGGAAATTGAAAATTTTGTTCATATTTCTAGTACGATTTGAAAGTATATATTTACCATATTTAAGACGTAGTCCATGAGCGGCAAATCTCAATACTGCTGTTTTGTCAACGCGTCTTGGAGATTCTGCCACATGTGGTACCATTGTTGAGAGTTCTTGTATTGAACCATTTAGTTTATCTCGCCTATTTTTTTCAGCCCGATTTCGAGCCTCACGACCACTGAAATTATACAATTTTTTTAAAAATGTTATAAATTAAAATAAGTTAAATACAGACACCCGATTTTAAACATTTTAAAACGAACGTTTTTTTTTTTGCATAAAAAAAACAAACACTTTTGTTCAAATAAATTTTTTGGTTTTAGAAAGTTACACTCAGGGAACTTCTGCTTTAAAAATATGTAGTTGTTTGGGTTGTAATAAGTTTCTTCATTTTTAATGTAAATGTCAGTCATTTGTAAAACAAATTAAATTTTTTACTAACCTTGTAGTTCATTTAAAAAAATAAAAAATAAAAATAAATAAATTTTTGTTAATTTTTTACTACCATATGGTTCTTTTTTACTACAATTGTTAGTCATTTTTTGAACATTAAAAAACAAATGACAATGTTAGTTGAATTTAATGAAATGTAAGTCGTCCTTTTTTTAAATGAAATTTCATTTGTTTTTGACTACAATTGCTGTCGTCTTTACCAACATAATTTCCTAAGTGTATATATCTTTTTGGAAAAGTTGAAAAAAATAATTTCATTTTCAACAGAATATACTTTTCGCAAATCCGTCACCATTTGTTTAGTATGTACAACAGAGACAACATATTGTGTATAGGTGCTATTTTTACACATTGTATGGAGTTACAGTCCGTTTACCTAACGTATCCGCTCGAGTAATGAAGCTTTTATTTGAAGCTAAATCAAGAAAGTCAAACTTCTCTCCCCTTTTGAATTTTTGTATTTTTAATTTTTGATCTAAATCCGTTGGAGTTTCACTGGTTTCCTGTAAAAAATGTATTCAAAACTAATAATGAAACCAAAAAATTTATTTTTATTAACGCAAAATTACTCCTTTAATCAGATTTGTTACCCCCCTAAAAATGACCCCAAACGATTCAAACAAAAAAATTCGTTCAACATGGCCCGATAACGATCGCTATTGACAGTAACGGCCACTCCTTGCTCATTTTCGAAGAAAAATGGCCCAAATATGCCTCTGGACCAAAATCCGCACCAAACAGTGACTCGTTTTGGGTGTATCGGCTTTTCAATGCATGCGTGCGGGTTTTCTGTGCCCCAAATGCGACAATTTTGCTTGTTTACATACCCGCCAAGATCAAAATGAGCTTCATCTGAAAATTTTCGCACACATTCTGCAACATTATCATGATTTTCAAAGTAATGTCGCAATATTTTCCAGCGTTGTTCAAGCGTATACACAACCATATTCGTTCAGCGGAAGGATAAAACTAATTATCTGTCACATCAGACATGAGCTAAGTGTTAACATTCACGAAATAAGCACTAGTTGAAAAAAAAACGTTAGATGGCGGACCCTTTATCTTAAATACACTGGACACTATGTGAGAAAAATATTTGGTCATAATCTTCATTTATGGAGGTCATTAGCGAAAATTTGTTGGACAGATAATACCCAAAAATAATACATCAAAAGTTTCGTTATATGGTTTACTTCAAAAATGTTCGACACCTGTTGAAACTTATTTCTCAAGGTTCAGATTATAGATGGACAGGGTTAGGTTGACTATACTTAAAGTATATGACTTGAAAGTGTCACGTTAAAGCGTCTTCACCAAAAGAATTGATGGGCATTTAAAAGTCGAAAAATTGTTTGAAACTTACAATAGTTTTTTAATTTTATTTTGTAACTCATAGTTTTTAACTTTTAGATCAAAACCAATACAAAATGTACTGACTGGACTTGCTTGGTGAAAAGTTATATGGTGGTTTACAAGTGAAAACCAAATTTTTCGATTTTTAAACTTTCGCAGTGTTTTCTATATTTATCATTATACCATGTGCTTTTATAACCACATATATGGTAATGCTTTTCTACACTGCGTTAATACTAAAATCGAAAAGGCATCACAAAATTTTAAGAACTTTAAATTTTGTTGAGCAAACAAAATTTGAATAACCTTAAAATGCATCCTTATATAAAATTTTAATTTTGCGAACTCAAAAGTATTTAATATGATTTCCTGCAAATAAGTAACCCTAAACCCAACTAACTATCATTAAACCGACAAAAAATGCGTGTCTTCCGAAATAATCGTGGTTTTCTTTCCAAGTTATAATATATGTATAAGCAAAATTTGATTGAGTGTATTTTTGTAATTTTTTTGTGGTGAAGTTCATATCAAAACCTATAAAAAAAGGCACATTTTGAACCCGACCCCCTCAGAATTTGATGAAATTTTGCATACAGCTACATTTTACCTATACAAACACAACCTCATATTTAGAAATAGCATTTTTGAAAATATGTGGGCGTGGCAAGGTATCGAAGTTCTTGAAAAATCACGATAACATGTACTTTCAAGCTGAGATTACTACGGAATGGCTGAACCGATTTCAAAGATTTTGGTACCATTAGAAATGTATTTCAATTAGCTTTCGAAAACATACACTGTAAAAATTTTATATTACACTGAAAATTATAGCATTGCAAATAAAAACCAAATTCAAACGGCGAAAGACCTTTATCATTGGGCTTTACAAACTTATAAGACCTCCAAAGAAGTTGCTTATGCAGACGCTGACGACTATAACAAAACAAAAGAAGAGCTATTTTAAAGGCATAAAAATGCTAAAACTATTACAGGAACTCAAAGCTTCCATTCTTTTATACCTTTAGATGAAACTTCACTAAAAGTTAGCAAATATTAAGAAAGTCAACAGTATGCGCAAAATTATATATTAAATCTAAAAAATGAAAATAAAAAAAAAATTACCAAGGGTAAATCCATATTTTGGGGGTGTCTGAAAAATTTGATAATACGATTCTTGTTCCAATCTATTAGAATTACAAAAAAATCTGTATAACTTTCAAAGTATAGCTACTTTATTTTTTTTTGTCACACAATGTCAAAATATAAGGAAGTTAACAAGAGATGCATTTACTTAAAAAAATTTAAAAAAAAAAGAAAAAAGAACGCCATTTTAGTTTTTAGACATGTTGTATATATTAAATAGACCCTTCTAGAAAAACTCTTTTTTGGAAAAAAAACACTTGGCCTTTGAAGTGTTTTCCCAGTTTAAAGTTTTATTTTTGGCAAAAAAAATTTTTCAGTGTTATATAAAATTTGTACAGTGTATGTTTTCGAAAGCTAATTGAAATGGTACCAAAATCTTTGAAATCGGTTCAGCCATTCCGTAGTAATCTCAGCTTGAAAGTACATGTTATCGTGATTTTTCAAAAACTTCGATACCTTGCCACGCCCACATATTTTAAAAAATGCAATTTCTAAATATGAGGTTGTGTTTGTATAGGTAAAATGTAGCTGTATGCAAAATTTCATCAAATTCTGAGGGGGTCGGGTTCAACGAATATCGGTTTTGATATGAAATTCATCATATATATTTTGAGATGTAATAAATGCAATGAAATCTATAAATTGATACAGTTTTTATTTAATATAAGCAAAAAACGTAATTTTAATATTTTTAATTTGCTTGAATGTTGAAAACGCCATAATGTTTGCATCGTGAAAGACAAATGATTAACGCGAATAGAATTAGCTTGCTTAAACATCGGCTAACGTATATACAAGGTGGCGCAAAAATAACCTTCCGATGTTTTTTGGCTGTAATTTAAAAAAAAAAAATGAAAAACTTTGATTCTCCTTGTGGATTATTTTTATTTGGTATTTTAATTTTTTTTACATCAAGTCGAGAATATGATGTCATGTAAATGGCCGCCGCCACAGTTGATTGTCATTTGAGCCCTTTTTATGGCATTTTCCATCACTTTGGCCAAAACTTCCGGCGATAGGTCCTCACATTCTTGACGGATATTTGTCTTTAAGAGCTGCAATAGTCTGAGGCTTGTTGACATAAACCCGCGACTTCAAAAAGCCCCACAAAAAGAAGTCGGGAGCGGTCAAATCAGGCGATCTTGCTGGCCAGTGCAAATCGCCAAAACGGGAGATTAGGCGCCCGTTAGCGTTACACGCGATTGGCGGTCAGCAGCTAACAGCTGATGCACCGTCTGGACTTTGTACGGAAACATCTTCAAATCTTGTACCAAAATTCGCTGTAGAGACCGTCGACTGATACCCATTTGCGTGGCACGTCGTCTGGTCGATGTCGACGGCGCTTCCATGACATCCTCGGATACAGCAGCAATATTCTCTGCAGAACGGCTACTCCGGGGTCTGCCACGCCTGGCAGCATCTCGTGTTGTGCCAGTCTCTTCGAGGCGAGTGGCTAAACGTCGCAGTCTTTCACCAGTAGGCGTTGGACGGCCAGGAAATCTGCGACGAAATTCACGTTGTGCCAAAGTCACCGACCGATTATTGGTCAAATAAATAGTCACCAATATTCCGCGTTCTGGAGCAGTGTAGCGTAACATTGTTTATTAACGTGTATTTCGCATGTGTTTACTACACAAATGTCAAAACAGAACTGACATTAGGGGCCAATCGCAAAATTTATAGCATTTTCTGATAGGAGGATTACTTTTGCGCCACCTTGTACAAAGGGTTATTTATGTCATACAAAAAAAAAAAAAAATACAAAAATCAAATATTTTACCACAAAGTGTAGAGAATTTTTGAAGTTCTCCATATGCTACCTACCCATTTGGAAATTTCCAACCATACCAAAATAAATAGTACTGGCAAACCACTGCTATTTTTGTAAAACCAGCCGCGTTAAAAATTACCAAAGTAACAACTAATATTGTACTAGGAAAACACTATTTTGTTTGCAAAGCATGTGTTTTACCAGAACCACCAGCAAAATTCTTTGCCAATATTATAACCAATAAGAAACATTTTTTTATATTTTATTATATTTCAAACATTTAAATATGATGTATAAGACTAAGACCGAACTGTATTGCTGATTTTTAAATGTGTTTTATTATACAAATTGCTCAAAAATTATTTAATTTAATTTAAGCTATTTTAAACGCACCAAATTTTTTGAATCACCAACTTTATGCCAACGGTGTCAAGTTTACTCAAACCAAATGTTGCCCACTGTTATCAATCGGGAAAGAGGACAATACTGGCAAGATTGTAAAGCCCACGTTCTGCAAACGCAAAACCGAACGTAGCCGACGTTTTGCCAACACTGTGCCGATTGTATTTTTCTGCCTGGGTAACTATGGCAAAAATACGTATATGTACACCTTTTTGGTCCACTGCAGCATTTTCAAGATTTTTGAGAAGTACATAACAATTTTTTATTTTTAAATGTTTTACTTTTAAATTTAAAAAAATTAAAACCAAAAGTTTATTTTTCGATCTTTTATCATAAATTATGATGTGAGCAAGATTATTCAAGTTCAAGATCATTTGATTTTTGTTAAACAAAAAACCGTGCAATGTTTATTTATTACTGAAAAAAGGTTTTCCCGCTAACTTATAAACATTGTTTATAAACATTGTTTATTAGTTAAAAATGTTTTAGTTTTGATTTGAATTAGCTCAATTCTACCAATTTTGTTTTTTACACTCAAAAAAAAGTTTGTAAAGTCAGCAAAAAATTTTCCTGAGTCAGCAAAATTTTAGTCAGGAGGGTGCTTGCAAAAAAATTGCTAATGTCAGCAAAATTAGTAGATTCAGCAAAAGTTTTGCTAACACTTAGTAGATTAGAAATACAAAAGCCTTGCTAAATATTAATAAATTTTTTGCTGAATTTTAGTAGACTGAAAAAAAAAACGCAAAAAATTTGTAGAAAAATTGTAATTTAGTTAATTTATTTGCTGAAAATCATAAAACATATTTTTGTGATTCTTTTAAAAATAACTTGCAATAATTACGAAATATAAAAATTTTCATTTTCCCACTTTGACGACATGAATTAATTTAATATCTGAAAATATATAGAAATAAATATATATAACAAAACAACCCTTTTTTGCAATAAGAAAAAGGAACCATAAAAATCTTATTAGAGTTGTACTTTTTAGTATCATTTTCCTCTTCTCTACAACATCTTGACATGCCGCGACATCTGCTTCATTATGCGTATATCTTTCAATCTGGTTGTCGTCCACACTATTATCAGCACAATTTTTTTTAGCAAAATTAATTAGTAAAACATTATAATATTAGCAAAGCATTAGTATAAAACAGCTAAGTGCTGAATAAGTATAACAAAAATTTTATCTGAAAACACGATTTTAGCAAAAAATTTTGCTAAAAAATGGTATACCTGATTTACAAGACGTTTTACTAACTTTTCTACTAACTTATTTTTTTGAGTGTACTTCTCATCGGGTAAATAAAACAATGCGGGTAAAGCGTTGATCTTTTTCCTTCAAAATTTGGGTAAAATATTCTACCCCTTCTACATTGGTTCTCTGACGATTTTCCGTGACGCGCAATGAAACATGTAAGTACCTGTCAGTAGATAAAGTCTGCTATAAGTTAGCGGGCAAAACTTTTTTGAGTAATAAATAAACATTGCACGGTTTTTTGTTTAACAAAAAACAAATGATCTTGAACTTGAATAGTCTTGCTCACATCATTTTTAATTTTTTATAAAAACATCGAAAACTTAAAAAAAAAATGAATTTTGAAAGAATTTTTAAATCCGCTATTCGCTAAATGAATACAAAATTGTTTAAAAAAAAAAAACAAACTTTGTATTAAAATCTTATTTAGAAATAAATATTAAAAAAGACAATCGTGAAGTCATTTGGCACATAAAAGCGCTTTTATAAATTATATTGAATATACAGCCAAAGCCCGGTATAACGAATAATCGGTTTAAGGAAAACACGATATAACGAATGAAGAAATTGTTGGCTTGACTACCTTACACAACGAATTTTTCTAAAAATTTATACTCGATATAAAGAACAGTTGGTAAAAATATTTAAAAATTTAAAAAATCGTGAGATGAAAACAAATTTTTGTTGGAGAACCTTTTAATAAAAGCGTGTAATTACTATTGCAGATTTGTTTTTCATTTTCAATAAACTCAGCATTTTGGAAAATGTAAAATGAATAATCGATTTAGTAAAAAAAAGTTGCTGCGATATATCGAATATTTCGATATAACGAATGTGCCTGACAATATATCATTCTTTATAACGAGCTTTGACTGTATATATAAAAACAGTATAATGGACCAAATTATTTCATAATAAATTTAAAATAAATATTTTTCGTCGCTAAACTTTTGAGCCCAATTTTGTTCAAACTCTCCAAATTACTTTTATTTAGCGATTAGCGGTTTTAAAAAAATATGTCAACATTTTTTTTATTTTTTTTCTTCTGGAAATTAAAAATGCTGCGGTCGATCAATATTAATCCAAAAAAATTATGAATATTTTTTTTTTGCCCCTTTTTGACAAATAGTAAAAACATTTTTTTGACAAAACATATAATTTTTGAGATCTTAAGCCGAGGGTCGCAACTAATGTATCCTCAAAAAAAAATCGGTACATTTCCGTATTCAGCTTTTTAATACCTTGGATAGCTATTACTTGCAAATTCCTAAAAACACCCTGTGTCGGGGCAACAACAATAATATCCATTTTCATTGTGAAAGGCGTGGTAGAGAAGAATGAGTGTATTTTCTAAAAATCATAACTACATTGCAATTTCAATTTTTTCTGAATCAGACTGCGCAGTTTCTGGTATTGAACCTTCGTCAGTGACCCTGTTTTTTTGAATTTTTGAATAATGTTATATTTGTTATGTTTTTATTTGTTCGATTGCGTCTATATGAAATTTTTCTGTGCAATCACTGACCGTGGTATAGATAAACTGATTTCTAATGCCACATGCACTCGCACTACACGTTAGACAGAGCGCTTTAGCCTTCTGAACTATCGTCAGGTCGAGTTTTGTTGAGATTAAAACTAGTTTTATTCAATACACGGTGTTTTTGTTCTTGCATACATAATCTCAGAAGTACAACTCCAACAGCACAACAGTTCTATTTTTAGAAACTTACCTTACTCTAATGTCCACTGTTTTCCTATATGTTGTAAGTGATGCCATATCTATGATATATTCTTTGTATATTCGATAGATGGCGCTTACGTAGTTAGGGAAGAATTGCCAGAGAGCAAAGTTTTGATTTTTGTTTGCGTTTGAATTTTAACGTCTTTTTCAGACAATTGCAATTAATACTATAATTAATATGCAATTTTATTTAATTGTGTGAAATTTGTGAAATATCCATTTTCTTCTAGTTATTTCAACCGAAAATGTATGGCTTATACCACATGCTCCCATGTAGGGGTTATGTCTGAAATATTTTCGGATATACCTAAAATTGAAAAATTTGAAAAAATAAGAACATATTACGAACCCAGATATTTTTAACAAACTTTTGGAAACGCTTCGACGTTTCGTTATTTAAAATTAAATTTAATTCAACACTGTCGTTCCATTTCTTAAATAGTTGTTACATTACGGATTACAACATGTAGTGAATGAAGTACATGATATTGATTTAAGTTGTTATTTTTGTTGATGCTTAAAAAGACTTTTTTCGTTTTAAGTACAATCAAATCACATGACGATAATTTATATACATTAGCGTGTCCCTTAAACATAAATTTGACATTACACCCCATAGTTATATTGCAAATGGTTCCAAATGGAAGAAATCGATTTTATTTCTAAAAACGTTAAACCGTGCCGAATTTGGGCCGTAAATGCCCATTTGTGAAAAAAGTTTATTTTTACAAAAATTACCAAAATTCGAAATTTTGAAAAATTTGATTTTTCATTTATTTATTTAAAATACTCAAAATTATTCAGATGATGAAAATCGTGATCTAATCGAACATCAAAATCCATGACGAACTGCGATTGAGCTAAAATTTGGTATATAAGTAGTAAACATAAAATAAAAAATACAACTTCTCTTCAAAAAATTCTAAAACTCATATCTCGAGAATAGGGTGGGTCGAAAAGTTTTAGAAAAATGAAATCCGAGATATATTTAAAAGACGATTGCAGGAGAACTGTCTAACCGATTTTAGTAAATTTTTTTTTGTTTGGAAGGTAATTAAAAATACTTTCTGAAAAAATTACACTGTAAAAAAATTTTGGTACACTGTAAAAAATATATTGAGATATTTTTTTCAAAGATGGCACTAGGGTCGAAGATCAAGCAATATTTAAATTTTTTTTTCGCCAAAATGGAGGTCTATCCGTACACTAAAACATATCAATTTTTTCAGATATAATTATTTTTGTTTCCTGAGATATTTAATTTTAAATATTTGCACTACCTGTCAAAATTGAAAAAATTTACGGTTTTTGGCCAATAACTGGAGAGGGGTACTTCGGATGAAAAAACTTTGTATGGGAGATAAGTAGAACTCATGAAAGCGCAACTCCGGTCTGAACACACCGGGGTTGTGGGGTCAGCCCGTTTCGAGAAAAAAAGATCCAAATGGTTATATATCAAATAACTCCATAACCATGGCACTTAGGGCTAATTTTTAATTTAAAAATGTGCGTTACCTGTCAAAATTATAATGTTTGCAAAATTTTACATCATATTTTATAAATAAAAGAAGATTGTTCTGAATAAATACAGATACAGAATCTGACGATCCTCAACCTGGGCCAAGTAGTTCAAGAGATATAGTAACGCCTTGTTTAGCCAATGTTCAACGAGATGGACTTATTTCCAACATTAATACAAAAATAATTCCTTTATTAGAAGATGTATCGCCTATTAGAAAGAAGCACTGCAAAAGCAATACTTACAACAAAAGAAAATCAGAGGAAATTGCAAATTCTATCCCAAATATACTAAATGAGAAGATATCAGTGGACCAAGAGGATAATATTGTAAACTAGAGAAAAGCCAAATACTATGATGAAATTATCGAAAATCTTAAATTTCAATACAATAGATGCGATGATTTGGATAAAAAAAAAATATTGTCAATATTGCCGGTTGAAATGAGCCATAAAGAAATTCGGAACATTTTTGGATCAGACATAACCACTTATGCACTCATTCAAAATAAGAAAATTCAACATAATTTGTGTTCATTCTCTTCAGAAGGCATTCGCTATCAGACGAGATAAAAGAAAAAATAATATCATTCTATTTAGATGATGATATTAGTCGAATAATGCCTGGGTCTCAAAATTATATTACAATTGGGGAAAAAAATGACCGACAACAAATTCAGAAGAGACTCTTGTTATCCACACTTAGAGAATCATATTTACAGTTTAGAAAAAGATTCCCAGGCCAAATTATTGCGTTTGATAAATTTTCAGAATTACGTCCAAAACAATGTATCCTGTTAGGAATTGGAAATCAACAAATCATCGATTCAGCCTAGCCAATAAGGATACCATTCAAACATCAGCTGACTTGTACAACTGGGCATCGAATTCGTTTTCAACTTCAATGAGTTTCGAATATTCAACAGAAGAAGAATATGTCGAAATGAAAAAAAAAACTAAATAAAAGATACTCCCAAGCAATCACAATAGTTGGTACACAATCATTCCATGCGTTCATACCAGTTAGTTCAACCACACTTTATGTTAAAAAATACTCCAATTCTGATGTCTCCGAATTACGTAAAGTTAGTAGAGAAAAATAACATGTAACTTTTTATACTATTATAAGGTAATAAACAGTATATATATAATGTATTTATTCAGAACAATCTTCTTTTATTTATAAAATATGATGTAAAATTTTGCAAACATTATAATTTTGACAGGTAACGCACATTTTTAAATTAAAAATTAGCCCTAAGTGCCATGGTTATGGAGTTATTTGATATATAACCATTTGGATCTTTTTTTCTCGAAACGGGCTGACCCCACAACCCCAGTGTGTTCAGACCGGAGTTGCGCTTTCATGAGTTCTACTTATCTCCCATACAAAGTTTTTTCATCCGAAGTACCCCTCTCCAGTTATTGGCCAAAAACTGTAAATTTTTTCAATTTTGACAGGTAGTGCAAATATTTAAAATTAAATATCTCAGGAAAAAAAAATAATTATATCTGAAAAAATTGATATGTTTTAGTGTACGGATAGACCTCTATTTTGGCGAAAAAAAAATTTAAATATTGCTTGATCTTCGACCCTAGTGCCATCTTTGAAAAAAATATCTCAATATATTTTTTACAGTGTACCAAAATTTTTTTACAGTGTAATTTTTTTCAGAAAGTATTTTTAATTACCTTCCAAACAAAAAAAAATTTACTAAAATCGGTTAGACAGTTCTCCTGCAATCGTCTTTTAAATATATCTCGGATTTCATTTTTCTAAAACTTTTCGACCCACCCTATTCTCGAGATATTAGTTTTAGAATTTTTTGAAGAGAAGTTGTATTTTTTATTTTATGTTTACTACTTATATACCAAATGTTAGCTCAATCAGAGTTGGTCGAGTCCAAAATTGCACTTTTTGGTTCGATTAGATCACGATTTTCATCAGATATGTAGTTCTGACTTTATTGCATATCATTAACACACTAAAGTCTGGAGTCACGAATTTGATAAAATTGCTAAAACGTGTTTTTTTTAAAATTAATTTTAAAGATTTTTCAAAATGCCTAATAGGGTGATAACTTTTTTTGGACAAAATTCTCCCCAGGGGTTTTCTAATGGCAAATATTGTATTAATGATAAAAAAAACTATTTCAGTTCAATTTGGTAAAAATACCGTACGCACCGACAGCGATTTCTAAAATGCCTTTAATATATATTTTTTAAATTTTTTTTAATAACAATTTTTTAAAAATATGGTTTATACATATGTAAGTAAGCAAACTTGGAAGAAAACTATTCCATTGACTCGAAAATGGACTTTACTATTGAAATCAGCATGCCTTAATTATATAGATGTGATGGTCAGACGTTGAGGCATCAAAAAAAGTTTTTTTTTTAACTTTGTTTGATTCGAAATTTTAACGCGTTTGGTGCGTACCCTTTTTTAACGATAGCGAAAAACTAAAAACGCAGTTCTTAATATTTGTCCATGCCCTACACGATTTTGTCTGGGCAGATTTGATATTTGCAAAAAATGCAAAAAGTTATTACCCTAATGTCCAAGTTGCAATTAAAAAAAAAAAAAAAAAAAATTGAAAAAATTACAATTATTTTCTAGGTCATTTTATGACAATTGATTTTGAATTTTGATAAAATTTGTATTAAAAATAAAAATGGATTTTGTCAAAAATTTAACAAATTTAAATGTTTTCATCAAAGTTTGCATAAATTAAAAATATCATTTCTCTTACATTTTTATGATCTCAATCCTTACAATTCAGAATGAAATGCAACTTTAAAAGCCTGGGGACAAAAAATAAACAAAAAAACATGGAACGTAATTTATATTATGACTGCAAGAGTGTAAAGCTTTTAGCCTCTAACCGGCAAGACCGCCTCCAGGCAGGGTATTCTAAATTTGCCATAAATGCTCCAAGTGACAGTTTTATAATAATAAATTAACATATTTCGATAGAAACCCAAATTTACAAAATATTTTGTGAGGAATTTTTTTGTGTGTAGTGCACGGCCTGGAAGCAAGAAAGCGTTAAAGTTTGAGTTTCGTAAAATTTGAAAAAATAAATATTTTGAAATGAACACAATTTTGAAAAATCTTAAACAAATATTTCTGTGGACTAGAAACCGTTGATACTTAACACAATATAAGATTGAAGCTCAAACTTTTCAAAACAGCTCTAATTTTGGTAGGATGACATATAGGATTCCAATAGCGAACCTGTAAAGGACATCGTCTTAACTTGAAAACGTATGTACCGAATTTTATGAAATTTGGCAGAAAGATTATATTTAGTAGAATTAGCAAAGCCTTTAAGTTTAACTAATATATGTTGAGGTTTAATTGCGTTTTTCGAAAAACGCCATATCTTCTTAAGTAAAACCACAAAAAATGCTAATTTTTTGACAAAGTTATATCTTGGTAAGAGAAATAATTGATGCCTAATCTTATTCAGTTTTATGGATTAGTTTCTGAAATTCGCTCTAAACCTAAATTCAACAAATTTGTTTTTGTTATTTTTATTTGACTAATATTTAGCAAAGAAAATTTCCAATTTTAGCAGTTTTTCGGCAACGTAATTTTTAACTAATTTTTAGTAGATTTAGCAAACAATTTTATTAAAGTTTTCTATCAGTGTAACAAACAAGCGCAATTCTATAACGTTTAAATGGTTACTTTTATTGTTTTCAAAGTTGGGGGTAAAAATGGCCCTAGCTTTTGGTCAAAAGTAGAAACAATAACCCTATGTGAATCAAATTAGATACAATAATTATTTTTTCAAGTAAATCTTTTTTTTATCAATTTAAAAGCTTTGCAGTCATAATTAAGATTATATTTCGTGGGTCTTTTTTTGTCCCCATGCCACTAAGGGTTAATTTTTTTTCAAGTAAATGTCAAGATAAATTTAAATCCAGTTAAATTTAGGTAAACATTTTCCACAAATTATGCAAACTTTGATGAAAACATTAAAATTTTGTTCAACGTTTTACAAAATAATCAATTTTCATAAAATGACCTGGAAAGAAGTCACACAAACAGGAATTATAATGTTTTCTATTTGATATTCGATGAAGTCAGAATTCCATATCTGAATAATTTGGACTATATTAAAGGAACAAATTAAATAAAATATAAAATACTTTTTAAGTATTTTCCCATATAAAAAAAATATTTGTGAATTTTCGTATTATATATAATTATATCCAAAAATGAGAACATCTAATTGTATCAAATGAGATCTAATCTGATACAGGTAGAAATTATTTGATACACTTAGATCTGATTTGATGAAATTAGACATAGTTTGATACAATTGCATCCGAATTTTGTGCTCATCTAAATGTATCAAATTATATATAATGTGATACAGTTATATCCAATTAATCCAATATATAGATCGATATATAATTATATATTTTTACATATTGCACTATATGAAGTGCAATATAAAGAAAGATATATTTATATATTTGAGACATAATTTCATATGATTTTAAGTGAATATATATTTTGCAATATATTATTATAAATAACTGTATAAAGTAATATATAAAGATATCAAAACTTTTTTACTTGGGTTCTAAATATAACGAGTCTTAGGATAATTTAAAATATTGGTCCTCGTAAATTCAAAAAATTTGCCAAAATACAGCGCGAGTAAAAATAATACAACGTCTGACGAATCACTGAGGTCGATTAATCGAACTTATTTAAATTTAGACCTTTTCAAAGAACTAATTTTGAACACCGTAATTGAACCGAGACACTCACCGTAAATGGTGGGTGCCGTAAATTAAAACCTTCTTTGTAAGCTAAATCTTTTATAGCCTTCAAAGTTATTATTAGGCAAAAAAAAAAAAAAATGCAAAATTTAATGTACATTATAACTTGTACGTTATAACTTTTTACTTTTTTTGCAAATATTAAAATTTGCTAATCTTAGTCGTAAGGTACATACAAGATATTAAGAATATTATATAATTTTTTAGCGATTTTATAAAAAAAATTCCCGCATAAGCCTTTTTAAATTTGGGATTTTTTTTGCTGATCTGAACTAAAAATCAATATTTGACTAAATTTGCAAAGTAATTAGGCTCTAACAATCGTATCGACCTTAAAGCGATCAAAAGCTATTAAATTTAAGAGTTTTTGCGTATTTTGAGATAAATAGATTTTACCGTTATTATGCTCATGGGAGTCAAAATTCGCAGAACAACGAGCACATTGCGTAAAAGTAATTTTGAAAAATGTTGTGAAGCTTGGTCCATTAATGCAACCTTACACTCAAAAAAAATAAGTTAGTACAAAAGTTAGTAAAACGTCTTGTAAATTAGGTATACTATTTTTTAGCAAATTTTTTTGCTAAAATCCTGTTTTCAGCTAAAATTTTTGTTATACTTATTCAGCACTTAACTGTTTTATACTAATGCTTTACTAATATACTAATGTTTTACTAATTAATTTTGCTAAAAAAAATTGTGCTGATAAGCACATTAATAGTGTGGACGACAACCAGATTGAAAGATATACGCAGAATGAAGCAGATGTCGCGGCATGTCAAGATGTAGTAGAGAAGAGGAAAAGGATACTAAAAAGTACAACTCTAATAAGACATATAAAAAAATCAACCATTGAAGATTTTTGTATCTGTTTTTCATACAAAAAACAGAATTGAGGATTAACACAACTTATATTTTGCGCTGTCACCGGCTTGTGAAAATAATTGTCTATTAATAAAATAAAAGACAAAAGAAAATATTTAAATTTAATATGTATTTCTATAATAAATGTTAATAGATTAATAATCTAGTGTGGTCAAATTGCAAACAAACATATACAGACATGTAGACAGAGTAAAGCGAAAGACAAAGACACACATCTTAGTATGGTTCCTTTTTCTTATTGCAAAAAAAGGGTTGTTTTTTTCGTTTCGTTTGTTTTTGTTTATTTTTTCGTTTCGTTTCTATAATTATCTTCGGCAGTTGCGTCGTTTAAAAGAAAGCATCATTTAGACTACACTCAAAAAAAAAGTTTGAGTCAGCAAAATTTTAGTCAGGAGGATGCTTGCAAAAAAGTTGCTAATGTCAGCAAAATCTTTTGCTGAAAATCAGCGAGCTGCTTTTTAGCAACAAAATTTGTAGATTCAGCAAAAGTTTTGCTAACACTTAGTAGATTAGAAATAAAAAAGCGTTGGTAAAAATTAATAAATTTTTTGCTGAATTTTAGTAGACTGAAAAAAACGCAAAAAATTTGTAGAAAAATTGTAATTTAGTTAATTTATTTGCTGAAAATCATAAAACATATTTTTGTGATTCTTTTAAAAATAATTTACAATAATTACGAAATACAAAAATTTTCATTTTTCCACATTGACGACATGAATTAATTTATTATCTGCAAATATATAGAAATAAATATATACAACATAACAAAAATTTTCTTTCAATTACTTACATCAATGGTTGTCTAAATGATGCTATCGTTAAAAGGAACCATAAAAAGATGTCTTTGTCTTTCGCTTTACTCTGTCGACATTTCTGTATATGTTTGTTTGTTTGCAATTTGACCACACTATTATTAATCTATAAGTTATATATAATATATAAGTTTAAATAAATAAATATTTTATTTTGTCTTTTATTTAATTAATAGACAATTATTTTCACAAGCCGGTGACAACGCAAAAATTTAAGTTGTTTTAATTTTGTTTTATGTATGAAAAAGAGATACAAAAACTTCCATGGTTGATTTTTTTATGTCTTATTAGAGTTGTACTTTTTAGTATCATTATCCTCTTCTCTACTACATCTTGACATGCCGCGACATCTACTTCATTCTGCGTATATCTTTCAATCTGGTTGTCTTCCACACTATTAATGTGCTTATCAGCACAATATTTTTTAGCAAAATTAATTAGTAAAACATTAGTATATTACTACTAATGAATCTACTAATTTTGCTGACATTAGCAACTTTTTTTGCTAGCACCCTCCTGACTAAAATTTTGCTGACTCAGCAAAATTTTTTGCTGACTTTACAAACTTTTTTTTTTGAGTGTAGTATAAAAACGTGAAAAAAGCATTTTTGGAAATTTGTAATGAATGAAAATCGACAAATCGGGTTTAAGGGACATCCTAATACATAGCATAGATTACATAGGTTTCCAACTCTTCTTATATTTTCATCCGCATTCAAATATTTTTGTATATATATACCACGTATGCCCAACACATGCAATATATAATACATTAGAGCGACATTTTTTCAACTCTCCATTTTTATCATTTACACAGGCCTACAATGATTTTGTTGCCGCTAAAAATAAAAGAGATTTCAAGTACGTTCGGTACCCTGATAAAAAATTGATACTTACTTTTTTAATGCTACGTGTAGTTTTCGAGATTTCGCAAGGATAAATAAATTAAATAACATTTAATAAATTTATTAAAAAAACAAACTTTTTTACTACATATTCATATTCAAATATAACAAAATGTATTTGGATTATTTACACAACACCTTCTCGACGACGGCATATCGATATTATCATTTAATCAAAGAAATTAATTGACTATAATGACATTAAGTATAATAAAATACATTTTTTAGGTTATGACCGATCGATACAAACCTGAACGTAGCTTCGCGATTTTGACAGCTAACCATGACGTCTTGCGGACTAATTAACCAAATTATAACATAGAATTAGCGGTACCAAACAAAAAATTTTTTTTTGTAGGCCTGTGTTATTGTTGCGATTATTGTAAAACTAGGTCTAAAAGTAAGGTGGTGCGAATCTGAGAAAATTCGGATAGCATTAAAATGCCCTGCTACCAAAGTTTTCGATTTTTGAAAATTTTTATTAAACTGCTTTAATAAAAATATGTCTTGCGACACATCATTTTTAATTAAGTTTGGCATGCTTAGCACAAATATTTAATTTTGAAATCGGACTAACGGTTTTTGAGATATTGTGACTTGATTTTTTACTAAAAATGGAGTTTTTCGTTCATTCTACAATTTTTCTTTCAATAATTCAAAATTTTTTTTATTTTTACACTAGCAAAGTAGACAACCTTACCTTTCATTTGAGTATAATTATATTAATATTGGTTGAAGGGTAACTTGTAAATTTACTTACAAATATCTCGCAAAAACAGAAAATTTACATAGTAAAATTGTTATGCTTTTCAATTCTATACAGGGCGTCACGGGTTAAGGCTATCCAATAGTTATCAAATTTGCACCAAATAACTTTCAGACCTAAAATTTTCTGAACAGGAAATTTAAATATTTAAAAAAAATGTTTCTTCATACAAAAAAATGCCTCTGTAATGATACATACATACTAGGGTGATCGATTATTCGAAAATTTTCAAAAACCGGTTTTCGATTTTTCCGAATAGTGGAAATTTAAAAAAAAAAACGGTTTCGGTTTATGGAATTTTAAAAAAGCCGGTTAACCGGTTTTTAAATATTAAACAATTTTACTCAGATATATAATTTTGGCTGAACTTCAGAAAACAATAATCTTTATAAATCATTTAAAATTTGTATTTATGATCGTTCCGAAGTTGTTGTCTGCAGAACAACTTATACTTTATCATAATTGGTTCTAATTTATGTTCTACAAACGATTCTTCTTATATGGAGTATGTCCTGTTTGCAATATATTCTTGACATCCAAACTGGTGCTAGAACCGGCTATATAACTGGTTCTGGGACAGTGAAACATTGCATTTGACTTACAGAAGCCTGTTATAGACCGGTTGTAAAAGACGTTGTTCTGGAATAGATTCAAAGGTAAACAGTTTTAAAAAATGTTGTTGGGTTACTGAAAATGACTCAAATAAAACATCCCAGTTAGTAACTGCCAGTGGTACAAAAAATGAAACACTGGTATACCACTGGCTAACCGAGGAATTGTAAATAAATTACTGGCAGAACACTTGCTTAAGACACTTTACCAGCGTTTCCAAAAAGTGTTTTGCCAGTATTTGTTTTATAATAATTTCAGTGGTCCACAGAAAAAATCATTGGCAAAGAATTGGCTGATACCACTATGCCAACGGTGGGAAAAAGATTTTCCCAGTGTTATCCAGTCAGAAATTACCAAACGGCTCAAAAGTCCAACCACTAGTAAAGGATTTATTTTATAAAAATTATGATGCATTATTTTTATTTTGTAGTAGCAAGGTTCCGAGTTCGAGCCTGGTTTCAGGCAAATATTTGTTTTGTTATTTATTTTTATACTTTTTAATATTTTTATCATATAGCATTGATTTTTTGTTTCTGGAAAAGCTCTTTTTTTTGTTTACCCAACGTTGGCAAGTTATTTACTTGATCAGCCAACTGGTACCCAGCAGTTATCATTTACTTACGTAGCTATCAAGTATTATATGTATGTCTCGTTAGCTCAGTGGTTAGAGCTGTCGGGTGCCAATCTGGCTGCCAGGGTTCAAATCCCTGCGGGACCAAAAAAATTTTACATTAACTTTATTTTATTTTGGAAAACAAGTTTTTGACCACCTTTTTCATGGTTTTACCAATGTTTTGCCAACGTTGGAAATTTTGTTTCCCCAGTGTTTGTCCGACACTTTTTGAATAGACGTACCTTTTGTCTAATGATATTATAATTTTGGGATCGGACAAGCACTTGTTGCCAGCACTTGTACCACTTGCTAAAGTGGTCTTTTTCTGACAAAAAAACAAAAAAAAATCTTATTTTTCAAATTTGAATATTTTTTTGTTCGTATTTGGTAATAATTTGTTATAGCCAAACAAAAAATGACGTTCATAGCACTGGAAAAATTGAAAAAATTACCAGGAAAAATAATAATTTTTGAGTTTATGGAAATTTTCAGTCTTTTATATGAATAATTTTTAAGTATGTTGCATGTACATTAGGGTCGTCTTTCGTTGTATGGGCGAAAAATAAAAACGAGATTTTGACTGTACCCCCCTTAAAATATTTGTTAGGGTGTCAAAATCAATTTTAATATGAATACAAATATCTGAATTTATACTAAATAATTAATTTTAAAATGTAAATAAATTACAATTAGAAACATAAACAAAAATTTATTTTGTCATCTTTGTGATTTTTGACTCTTTAAAATACGAGGGTCAATTGTGACCCCATGAAAACACAGGTTAACTATGAACACGAAAAATTATACTTTGTAATAAAGTTATTACAATTATATAAAATAGCATACACAATAACATTGATGAAATATTACAAAAATCTTCTTAAAAAAAGTCTATACAAATTTAAAAAAAAACGTTGAAATCCGCTAGAATCAAAATGCTCTAACAAAAATTTTTGCCAACGGATATCCGTAATACTTGGCTTATTTAATACTTGAGATGTGTTTTGTAAAATACTTGACAGCAAACACTAGGTTTTTGATTTTTGTTGAATAAAATTTTCAAAAATGCAAAAATGTCACTTTGAGGTACCCCCAAAATATTTATTAATTTTTTTGACACAAAGTTAGGGTAAGTTAGCGATTTGCTGGGAAAGTAATATTTTTTATCTGAGTAGTTATGATTAAACCCAACACAAAAATTATTTTATATTTTTTTTAATTTTGAAGAAAAAAAATTTGTAATTTTTTTTTAAATTATGCCCATTTTTCCAATGGGCCCGATTTTCAAGGGCGATGCGGGACATCTTCCCGTTATGTTAGAACTCTAATTTTTTGCATGGTGAATTTTTGTACCCAAACAAATATTTTAAGAGGGGACCACCCTAATGTACATACCACTTTTATAAATAAACTGATTTTTGAGAAAAATTTTCAGAACATTCCGTTTTTAACAATGAATTTTGTAAATTTACTGTTTTTAATATACTCAAGCTAAAAAAGAATAGTCAAAAAAGCGGTTATTCGATAACAAAAAACCCGGTTTATTTGATATTCGAAAATTAAACTTTTAAAAAAAAAATCGAAACCGACAACGAACAATAATCCGGTTGAAACCGACTGGATAACCCTAATACACACGTACTACTACATTGAAATATATACATATTTGTACAATACATACATAACTATCTAGCCAACCATCTTATCAAATGTATATTTAGTTCTATAGTTGATAATTTGTTTAATGTTTCAAGAAGACATCACAACCAGGGGCGTAGACAGGAATTGATTTGTTGAAATTTTTTTTCTCAAATTTATAGATAAATACGAGTATCTATTTATGAAATCAAATAAAAAAATTTCACAATTTTTTAAAAAGTTTATAAAAATGTTTAATACATACATATTTTGTGGACAGCAAAAAAATGGTGAAGAAATTTTGCCCCGGTTAATACGAAACTCACAACGAACTAATTTTGTTCGTCCCTCGGATTTCGTCTTGACCGGGTTTTACTGTAGAAGAAAACGACATAAAATTATCCAATGTATTGCGACCTCTTTTAAAGCCGTTAAATTTAGATTTTTTAGTCTGTTTTCAGAATTATCTGCATGATAATAATGAATGTTTGCATTAACGCAATGAAATTGTGCATTTGAAACCATTCATTGCAAGCTTTCATAAAATTTTATGAAAAATATTATTTTATTTAATAAACGTTTCAATGAAAACTCACTCATTTAAAAACTGTTTCACAAAAAGTATGACTGTAAAGCGTTAATTTGAAAAAATTTTTCATTCACTTCGTGCAGAAAAGTTTCATTTTAATTTCATTTCGTCCACTAAAATTCTCTCTGTGTACATAAAAATCACCCAAAATTTGATTTTTTTTATTTTATTAATTAATAATCATATAATTACAAATTATATCCTACTACCCTAACCGAGCACTAGCTACTATGACCTTCGGCGCGTTGTAGCGAAAACAGACCAATGCCTCTGGCGGGAATCGAACCCACTACCCCCGTACTGATAAGCCAGCATGCTACCAACTAGCCTACCGGGGCGCACAGATTTCTTGAAGGAAACAAATGAACTTTAAATAGAACTTTCAATTAGAAAAAGTCCCCGGTATCAGAATTTAATCTAATTAAAAAAATAAAAAATATTTAGCACCAAAAACATTTTTTATAGAAACAAGTATTTACAATTTTAAGATTTTGGTGTAGACAAAAATCAGGAGAATAAAATAGTTTTTCTTTTACACTCATAGAAATTAACCTGTAAAAACAGCAGAAAAAACTACTAAAAATTTGTTAAAAAGGATGATGCAGAAAAAAATTGCTCAAATTATCAGATTTTTTTTTTTTTGGTAAAATAACACCGTTAAATTTACAAAATTTTAGTTATATTCGATTTGAATTTAAGTTAATAGAAAATATCAATTTACACTGCTAATATTAGCAACAAATTTTCCTTCATATTGTTAGACAAAAACAGAAAAAAAAAATTGTAACATCAGTAACATTTTTGCTGTATTAACCGTAAATTAAATTAAACGCAAATAACATAAAGTGGGCGCTGTGGTGTAATGGTTAGCTCGTTGGACTATTACACAGATGGTCCCGGGTTCGATTTCCGGTGACGACAATATCAATTTAGAAAAAATAATATGTATGAGTTTTCTATCACTTATATGTATCGCTGCGCCCACCTTCTGTGTTCCCATAGCACTTAATCCCACCGAAATAAAATAATGAATCAGTAGTGCGATCCACTACGCTTTTTAAACCATAATTTTTTTCGTTTAAAAATGTTAACCACAAAAATAACCATTTTGCTATTCACTAACACTTTAAACGATTTTTTCTGGCGTTTAAAGTCAGCTGTTATTTTTAACAACACAAATTGTGGTTTATTAACAGCAGAGTTTTTGGTGTGGTTAATTTTTTTTAGAAGGTTTTATTTATCGTTGTGCCAATATATAAAATAAATATAATGGCTTTGGAGTATTTAGCCTACAATTTATTGGAGAATGAGCCAGTTAATAGTGCTCCTACAGTCAATTTGAATGCACAGAAATATAAAACTGTTTACCGTGGTTAAAAATAAGTTAGTGAATCGCATAGTGGTTAGTGCAAACATCAAAATGTGTGCTTAAAGATAACACCTGCTAAATGTGTTAAAAGTTAGTGAATCGCACTACAGGGCTACGAAACAAAAAGCTTTAATAAATTCGCCAACTCTACAACAGGTGGCGAGCAACAACTGTTCTAAGACTTATCTACTCGCGCAATTACAGTGTTGCCATGTTTGAAGCCCTTCATCTTTCACCACCTTTCATCTCTCCACTATCCCCTTTCCAAAGAAAGCAGCACATTAATTAATAGGAAGAATGAATTTCCTGAGTGTTGCTACTCTTTAAAAAAAAAAAAAAAAACCACGTCATTTTGAAGAATTTTTTGTAGATTTAGCAAATATGTTTACACTCATAAAAATAAACCTATAAAAATAGCAAAGAAAAAAGCTACTAAAAATAGTTAAAAATTACCTTGCAGAAAAAACTGCTAAAATTAGCAGATTTTTTTTTAGTAAATATTAAAATTGTTTTACTTAATATTAAAAATAAATCTATTGAATTTACAAATATTTAGTTATATTTAAGCTAAATTTTAATTAATTGAAAGTAAAAAAAATAATCTGTTAAAATCAGAAAAAACATTTACAAAATATTAGTAGACAAAAAAATCATTAAAAATGTGAAAATTTTTAAAGTTTTTTTTTTTTTTTAATACGAAAAGTCTGGTCTTAAAACAAGAATTAACAATTTTTAAACAAAAATTTCAGTTGACTTCAGCAAAATAAACTTTTGTGTGCATTCTACTAAATTTGAAATAAATATAGCAAAAATTTTGTTAATATTACGGTTTTTGTTTGCTTTTTTGAGTCTACAAAAAAAATTTTTTTTTTTGCTAATTTTACATGCTATTTTCAATTAGCTTAAATTCACATCGGATATAACTAAAATTATGTAAAGTTAACAGATTTATTTTTGCTGTTCTTATTTTATTAATATTTAACCTTCTAAACTTAGCAGTTTTTTTCTGCATGGCAATTTTTAATTAATTTTTAGTAGCTTAAAAATAGCAGAACTATTTTTACAGGTTTATTTCTATGAGTGTACTAATGTCTATTAGTGTAGCAGACTCAATATCTAACCTACACTTGGTATCCAACCACTGTTGCCAGGTATGTTAAGCATAAAATCGTCCAATTTTCCAATAAAAATCGTCAAAACGTTTCACTTTGGAACACTTTATTTATATTATTATTAGGCCTGTTTTTTAAGCACCGGATTTATTTTTGGATTTACAAATCAGAATATTCGAAATCGATGTTTGTTTCGCAAAAACTTTGATGTTTTTTTTTAGTTTAAAAAATATTTTATTTTTATCTCAATCTTACACTAATTAAACTTGATAAAAATATAAATACTAAAAAAGCAGGGTTGGCATTCAATAACTTTTCATAATAACGATTGGCTATCACAGTAACACTAGTAGCGGAATGGAAATTTAAAAAAAGCGATTCCATTAAAGACATGTTTCTTCTTATGTGAACGGTTTTAGTTTTCTGTTTGATTTTGAAATATCTTGAACTAATTAAAGTCAAAATAACACTAAAATACCGAAACGACGATTTATAACGTTATTTTGATGATGTAACAAAATTTAATGGGTAGTATTTTGAAATAAACCCTGTAAAGACACATGCCACTATTGGAATCGTAGCTTTAAAACGTTGATAACGGCATTGGTGTGGCCGTGGCAGGCAACTGCCATTGTAATGAAAAGGTAGTGTTTGCCAACCATGAAAAAAGTAAGCACATACTCAGAGAACTTCTGCTGTAAATATTTGTCGTTGTTTCAGTTGTAATGCAGTATCTTTATTTTTAAGTGAAAAAAACAGTCATTTGTAGAAGAAATTTCATTTTTGACTACAATTATAGTTCATTTAAAAAACAAACCACATTAAATTACAGTATTATGAATTTACATTCATTTTATAGAGTAGTTTTTTTATTTAAAAAAATTAATGTTTGTTTTTTTTTTACTGCACTGACTGAACCACTCATTAATAATACAATTGTAGTTAATTTTTTTGAATAGTAAAATCCAAATGACTGTGTTAGTGGAATTAACTAAAATGTAAGTCGTTCTTTTTTCAAGTGAAATTTCATTTGTTTTTAGTTACATTTGCAGTGGTCTTTATTAAGGGGGAACATGACATTGGCCGTTTTTTGAAATCGACTTTTTTATAATTTTGTATTTTAGTAAATATTCTTAAGATTCTAAGAAAAAAAATTTCATGGAAAAATTCCTACGGGTTCAAAAGTTACAGCCGGATTAGTGAGAGCGCATTTTTAATTTTCGCGCTACCTACGTACGGCAGCTGGTATATACTTGTTTTACTTGCTACCTGACTATTGGTAGAAATGATGCAAATCGTTTGAATGCGAAGAGTGAAGTGAAGAAGCCCGAATTGCTAAACGATTGCAAAAAACTGTAAGAAACAGCACAACACAAGACAACGAAGGCATACAGTACGAAGCAGGCATGGCAGATTGAAGGTAACCTTTTTTTCTTTGTTCACAATCTTTGAACGCGTTTATCTCGAAACCATGTTTTTCGTACTGGTTGCGGCACTAGCGGGTTCATTTTTTGACGAATTTTTTATTTTTTTTGTATTTTTTTAACTTGATTTGCTATCGTATGACACGAGCTTTTTTTAATTTTTTTTTCGATTTTTTATGATTTTTCAAAGTCAATATTTTTTTCAAAAAACACACTTTTAAATTTGGAACATCACCAAAAATTGAAAAAAAAATTAAAAAAAATCTCGTGTCATACGATAACCAATTTTGTTAAGATTTAAAAAAGTAATTTTTTTCTAGATCGGACAATTTTTGCGACTCCCAGCGCTGCAACCACGAGGCCCCGGTTTTTTCTCTGCCGCCAGTTTGGAGCTCTATAAAACCATGTTGGAGTGAAAAATATATTTTTTTGAATTTTTTTTCTTGTAATTTGTTCAATTCTCTACAATAATATATATTAATAATAATTGGAAAAATGTTTGTTTTTGACTGAGTTATGAATTTATAAAAAAAGGTCTGTTTTCTCTGCCGCGAATGTAATGTCCGCCCTTAAGTGCAGAAAATATATTAAAATAAACCTAACATGAATCCATAAAATAACTTTTTTGCTAAACTTTCAATAAAAACTAGTTTTTAATTTTAACGAAATATTAAAAATCCAAAAATAAATCCGGTGATTTTTTAAGAATAGCAAATAAACATGTTTTGCTGACATATTAAACGTTTGTCAAAAAATCGTCATTTTGGAAGCAAAAATCGTCCAATCGTCATTTAGTAATTTAGTAATTTAGGTACTAAAAATCGTCAAAATGACGATAAATCGTCAAACCTGGCAAAAGTGTATCCAACTATTGTATGTGAATAAAGCGCATCAAAAACGTGATAATTACTTGTGAAAGAGAGATAGGATTAAGAAGAAGAAGCATTCTAGTTGAGAAATTAATTGTGCATTGGTATTAGTTAATTCTGTCTCTTCTGATCGAAACAATACGTGTGTGTACGTAGTGTGACAAAACTCCACTTAGCCACAGTCATCGCTGTGTCGACCGTGGCTCAACTCGTTAAGAGGTGAGATTACGATGCATAGCTTGATGCTAAGGCAGTGGGTTTGAATCCCAGTACGACACCAAAAAAGTAAAAAAAAAATTTTCATATAGAGCAAATTAACAATATAAAATACTTTGTTCAATTGACACATAAATTGTGTCAATTGAAATGTTAAAAATGTTTTCATATTCTTCTTCCTGTAAAGAGACTAACTAAAAGAACAATTTATAGTTTTGTTTTTTCTGAGCAAAATAAATGCGTTAAACTTAATGTTTTATAAATAATTTCATTTTTTCAAAAAGTTCTCGCTTTCCTATAAAAACTAACAAATGTTTTAAAATATTCTTTGTCCAGCTAGAAACGGCAAATTGTTACAGTTAATTTTTTTCTTAAGTTTCGAATGAAAATTTCAAAAATTCCATTATTTTTGTCATCACTAAAAATTTGTTAGAGTCGTTAGTTTTTTTCTATTAAAAATTTTGCTGAACTAAACCCCGGACTAAAGAATAGGAATTTCAAACGAATAGGAATTTCGACAACTTTTTAATCAATAAAAAAATCTTTAAATTTTGTAAAAAATTTTCTATATTAATTTTTAAAATTTATAAAACTTCTTACAAAAATATGTCTTCCATAAGTACATTTTTCAAAATTTTCCAAATAATTTTGGGGGCCCCGGCTACGCCCCTGATCATAACCCCCACTTGTGAGAGTATCCTGCGGGAGATTTGATTTTGTTTTGTTTGCGTGACATGTATGATTTTGTTTTTTTTTTTCAAAGAAAAAATTTATTTTATGAATTATGTATACTTTAATTCTTGTTAAATTTTTTGTTTTTCTGAATATCCTGGGGAGGAGACGTTATTTTGTTATTGCGTGGTCGGTTCGAATGCTGAGACTGTTTTTAAGGTTGAATGAAATGTTTGTATACGTTCTCATCCTCCCTACTTTATTTTCAGTAATAAAATGATACACGTTTTTAGAAATAAAAACTATTTTTGGTTTAAACTGCCCCTCAAACATGATGTTTTTTTGTGATCAGCAATTTTTATAATTTAAATTCGCAGGAAAAATATATTTTTGTATTGAGTTAAAAATATCCTGAAAATATTTAGAAAAGAAGAACATTTTTATATAAAAAAATATATATGACCGTCATATTTCAAATATTCTCGACACCTGTTGAAACTGACTTTGCATGCCTCATATTTCTCAAGGTTTTATAAGTTGAGCGGAACGATGGACAGGGTTAGGTTGACTATACTTAAAATCTATGACGTGCAAGGTTTCACGTATAAACGCCTTCTCCAAAAGCCATCACATTTAAAAGTCGAAAATTAAAAAAAAAAAAAACGACTTGGAACTTACAAGAGTTTTTTAATTTATTTAATTTTTTTGCTTTTAGCTTTTTAACTTTTAGATCCAAACCAATACAAAATGGACTCACTAGACTTGGGAAATACATTCACTGAAAAAGTAATTTCCATAACGCTGCTTGGTGAAAAGTTGTATGGTGGTTTACAATTGAAACCAAAATTTTTCGATTTTTAAGCTTTCGCAGTTTTTTTTCCATAGCTTAAATATAATGTAGCCGTCAAAATATGCATGTTTTCCAAAATAATCGCGGTAAAATATAAAGGGTCCGCCATCTAACGTTTTTTTTTCAACTAGTGCTTATTTCGTGAATGGTAACACTTAGTTCATGTCTGATTTGACAGATAATTAGTTTTATCCTTCCGCTGAACGAATATGGTTGTGTATACGCTTGAACAACGCTGGGAAATATTGCGACATTACTTTGAAAATCATGGTAATGTTGCAGAATGTGTGCCGATACACCCAAAACGAGTCACTGTTTGGTGCGGATTTTGGTCCAGAGGCATAATTGGGCCATTTTTCTTCGAAAATGAGCAAGGAGTGGCCGTTACAGTCAATGGCGATCGTTATCGGGCCATGTTGAACGAATTTTTGTTCACAAAAATTGAAGAGGAGGAAATACAGCTGCACACAATCGATAATGTGCCTAAAAATTGGACCGATCGTGTAGGCTACTGCATGGCCAGCCGAGGCAGCCATTTGAATGAAATTATTTTCCATTATTAACCGAAAGGATTGTACTTTCAAATAAAAAAAGAAATTTGAGAAAATATTCAGTAGTTTTTTTTTATATCATTTTCAAAAAAAAAAGTTTTTTGGCGGACCCTTTATAATATAAAATAATATAATATATAAAATTTGATAAATGCAATGAGATCTATAAATTTATTTAACTGTAATTTTAATATTTTTAATTAGCTTGAAATTTAAAACCGACATAATATTTGCGCCGTTAAAAAAAATGATTAACGCGAATAGATTTAGTATGCTTAAACATCGGCTAAAGTACACACAATACGTTATTCATGTCATGCAACATAATTTTTTGAAAATATTTTACCTCAAAAAAAACCTCGATAGTTTTGAGGAAATACAAATGATTTAGACTGCTAGATTTAGACTCAGCGTACCTAAATCTTTTAAAAAATATGTATTACAAAAAGTTCCAAATTCTTTAGTAGTAACCTTATGGGGAATGGGACCGGTTCTGCGTGTGCCACAGGATCGGTCCCTTCGTGCCAGAGAATGGTCTTCTGCTAAACCCTACCCTTTGTAAACAACTGGCAACTTTAACATTTGCTTGTCAAAGGAGGGGGTCATTTGTCATGCTTTAAAGCACATAGTGGCATGTCACAGGACTAACCAAAGATGGGCATAAAACAAGACTGTCGCAAAAGAGACATGTCGTATAAAATAAACGAAAACTAAACAGCTTCCAATGGGTAAAATTCTGGCCAACTGGCTTTTTCTTGTTAATACGTATTCTGGTTAAGTGGTATGTCCTCCCTTTACCAGTCACAGGATTGGTAATTTTAGGAAAATTGACACTGTTTAACCCACTTCAGTATTAAATTATACCAGTCCTGTGATAAGTCTTTCTTTAACCAGTCACTTTAAGGTTAATTGACTCCTCATTCCCCATAGGGAATGTTAAGGGGTTTATGGCCGTAATTTCAAGCAATATATACCTACTGGTGCTTAGATACCTACCGTGTACACGAACAAAATCGGGTAGGTATCTAAGCACCGGTAGGTATCTATTGCTTGAAATTACGGGCATTACTAGTTTTAAATTTATTTTTTTTCATTTTTCAATAGTTTGGATTCTTTTCTATATGTTATGAAAATTTTTTAGAAAAAATAGCAGAAATAAAAAAGTTACGGCTTATTAAATAAACTCCTTGCACTATATTTTACATGAGCAATATTTACTTTAAATGCATTTTTCTCAAAACAAGATATTGCAAATCATGTGCCACTGTGCAGCCTTAACGGGTGAACCAATTTTCAATCGGTTTTGTTTTGTAGAGGACTAAAAAATTAAGTCCCTAACGTATAGACATTTTTAAACTTTCGCTTTGTATATTTTTTTTTGAAAAATGAAAGACGATTTTTTGTGTGTTTGTTTTAATTTTTCAGTTTACCCTCGTACCATTTTAATGCAAATCAAAAATTTAAAAATCCGGCTACATTAGGGACTATAAAACTTATTTGTGTGTGAAACAAAATTAATTTTTTTTTCTCAGATGAGTACCCAAGGCTCCACGATTTTACCTTTAAAAAAAGGCTCTATAATGAAATGGGTACCAAGTAATGGGTAAAGTAATGTATCGCCACAGAGCTTTACGCATAACACTTCATCTGATGAATTTTACAGGCGATGAGCCTAGAAGTAATGGGATGACTCATTACCTAGTAGGGAGTAGAGCAACTGGTTACTTATACGTTTACCGGGTTGGGAAAAGTAATTTGTGTATAAATAGATTTTCATAAAAAAAAATTATTGCAAATATTTTTTTTTAATTAAATAAATAACGTGGTCATGCTGAAATTCAAACCTGGGCACAGTGGGAAAAATTATACTTTTTTTAAGCAAATTTGCCTGTAGGCCACAGTTTTAAACGAATTTGAAAAACAAATTTTTAAATAACTTAATAAATTTCAGATCGAGTCCTGATGGCCGATTTTTAAAAGTAATTTATTTTATGTTCTTAATAAATATCCGATTTGGCTCAAATTGTTACCATATACTTTTAAGACGACGTAGAACAAATTTGGCACTTAGGAGCAGCAAAAATCGAAAAATCGTATTTTAAGAACCAGTCTAATGTACATCTTCTAAACCAGTTTGGTTGAAATCAGAAGGGGTGGAGGTAGTGGTTTTATGTTCATTGTTTTTACTGTTTTGTTACTCGTTTTTATGCTTGATGCATTCATTGAAGGTCGTTCATAATGGTCGTTTTTACTACTATTATAGTTGTTTTATCAATAGTTAAAATCGTTAGTAATTTTTATGACAAATACAGTCATCGCCTTTTTGACTACATTTGTAGTCATATTAACTGTCATTTTTAGTCATTTCTACCTTTTTATTTTCCTGAGTGTAGAAAAGAACTAATTATACCATAAAAACATGTGAATTTGGTGTTACTAATGGGCAGTCAGTAATACCACATGTTGTGTAGTAATGCAAGGGTAAGGAGTTCGACTTATTACCAGGTAATGGCTGAATTAGTTTGTACGTTACGTTCGGTGACGAATCAGCTAATTTGTTTTTGATGAATGAAAATGAGTGCGCGTGGTTGGTTTGTAGTGTCCGACCGAACAGTTCGGCCAGAAAATGCATTTGGTCTGTATTCGGTATTTTAAAGCATTATGGACAAATTTGGCGGATGGAAAAATGTTTATTGGACTGATTAGATGCTATTTTGAGTGACAAATTTGAAGAAAAGTCTGTAGTTAAGCAATGAATTCACTGTTCGGCCTCAGAAAGTTCGGCCAAATCGAAAATAGTTCGGCGGCCGAACTTTTAACTTTATAGCTAAACTTCGGCTTTTCTCTTAAATTTTATACACAAAATCGAATTAAATCGGCTCAACAGACATGTTTCCAATACCAAAATTTGTCATCATTGCCTCTAGATATCAAAAAACCGACAAAATATAGTTTTTTGGCCGAACTGTTCGGTCGGACACTATTGGTTTGTCTGTAATGTAACGTTGGGTGCCGGACGAACCTTTTAAAAACAGCATTTTCGTTACTACGTTAAGTGGCAGCTAAAAACAGCTGATTGCTCTCACATAAAAAACTAAACAACCAACACAAGAACATTTTTTTTTAATTTTATAAGGTAAATTGTACAAAATAATATAAAAGAAGGTTTTGGGACACATTATGATAATTAAATTACTACCATATTTGCAACTATAGCTGCTATGTTGTTAGGGAACAGACTAACCACACTTAACAGTCACCTGGAACGGTACTTTACAGAAACGTCACGGAATGCAAAGTATAATGGAGTCTTAGCACGTTTCGTGAAACATACCTTTTACCGGGGTTTTGCTGTGTAGACCTATTAAAAAATATGCATTTCAAAGCCGGTATTTTTTTGGCCCTTGAGTATGCACTTAAGAGTTGCAATAAAAAATGACTTACCTATTTGATAATTGAAACATATCCATCATATGATCATGAGAAAACTGTGGACCATAATGGCGACCATAAGCATGAGATCCATAGGATCGATAAGTGCCAAATGGTGCATTCGGATACCACATATTTGGATGGAAGCACCCTTGATTTGAATGTGAATTAGTTGGATAATTGTTAGCTGCCGCCGCCGCCGCCGCTGCTGATGTACTACTACTCGTATCCTGTTGTTGGTGAATGTGTTGACTATCATACATATAGGGTAGCTGTGAGGGAGGTAACCTTGAAGTATGAGAAGGTATATTTGATCCCGAAGGTACAGTTGGAGGTGATTGTGTGGATGATGACAATGGAGGAAAATTAGAACTCAAATGCAAGGCTGATCCTGAAGGTGGTCTTAACATAATTTCTTCTGGATTGTATTTCATTTCCGAATCAGGCATATCGCCTGTATATGCTTCTGGCGGATTTGGATGAGCGAATACACTGTCTTGCTCTATAGATTGAAATTCAGAATAATCCGAACCTACATGAGATATATTGTCATCTTGAAATCCTCCTTCATCTTCATTAGCATCGTCCCAATGCGCTAATTGATTATTAAGACAATCATCGTCATTATTACAATTTGTATCCATATTGAAGGTATTATACTTTTCGACTTCTTTCCCGTCTACGCAAGTATCGGTTTGCTCACTTAAATAGGGAATGTTATCAGTTTTAAATTTACCTCCATGAGCAGTTAAATTATCGTTGTTAAATATTGTTTTCGAATTTTGTATTATCGGGGCAGTATCCGATTGGGAAGAATTCATTTTCATACTGAAAATAAATTTAAAATAAATGATAAATTATTAGTATTAAATCGTATCATGTAAATAAGTAAGGGAATTTTCGCTAATGTGGCCTGTCCGCCAAAGTGAACCTTTCGTTTGTTGTGTTTTTTTTGCTGCATAGCATATATGATCAGATTTAATTAGATCTAAAAAATGGGAAAAAATTTAAGATCTAATTAGATCTGATAAAATCTGCACAGATCTGATATTTTTGGATTTGAAGAGGCTCAATAGTTTTTAAAAATGTCTAGTTTAATTAAAAACGCTTTTTTTAATTTTAAGACGTTTATTCAAAAATTTCGGCAAATAAATGGATAGCAAAGACAAGGTTAAGTAATCCCACATTTTTAAATGTTTCACTTTTTGGGAATTCGGGTATGGCGAATTGCTTAGATTTCAAAGCAAACCCTCTCAGAGAACATACAAATTGCTTTGAAATTAGACAAATTCTCTCAAAAACAGATAAATTTTACTCAATTTTGTCTGGTTTCTCTCGTTGGGGAGCCCGTTACCTAAACTCCGTAATCTGCACGAATTTTTTTGGCGCTTGGCGTTTTATAAAATCTCTATGTTACATGTAAGGTTGCCAACTCTTGAAGAGAAAAACTGGCTAGATTACGGAGAAAAAATGGCTAGAACTGGCTACATTCGGAAAATCCTTCTCAAACTCAATTTTTTAATGTAAATTATTAATAATATATATATTGATATTATATCATATTTAAAAAAAAACACAATTTTATTTTAGATAAAATTGCAGAGTCGCACTAGTAAATTTGTCAATTATATTTTGGATGTAAATATGTATTACATCAATACAATAGTACAATTAATTGTATCATTTTGTGTATAATTTTATACACAAAATTTACCCCAATTTTTGTCTTTTGAATTGATATCTTTCTGGTTCTTAACCCTAAAAAAAATTTGTTTCATTTGTAACATTATGAGTTCTTAATTTAGTCTAAGATTTTTTTCAATCTTAAACTCTAAATTTAGTTTCAACGTTTTTTCCGTGTTTGTTATTCAATGGTGTAAGTTAATAAATCTTCATTTTCATTATATTATTTTTTATTTTTGAATATAATAAAATTTCCAAATGCTATGGAATTTGTTACAAATTATAAAGTTATAAACCTTTTGCAAGTGGCTGAAGTCTAAAAGGATTAATAGATATTTCGGATTTTCATGACGTTTTAAAATCAAAAACCGGATACAACTAGCTTATTTTGTATATATCAGAATCAGTTCAGATATAAATTTATACCGCTATATAAAATCGTATTAAATTGTATCGCGTCATTATTAGGATGTTATTTAATTATTATGCCCATTTCTCGGATAAAACTGTATTAAGACCCATACTAAATTTCGTATGATTATATTATATTAATTTTATTACATTAATTTTAATCGGGTTATTAGAAGTTGAAACTTTTTTACTTTCTTTTACATTTATCAAGTTTTAGCTACCCTAAACGTATATTAGCACATAAAAATATAAAGTAACGCAATTTTATTTTTCGCGGTTTTCAAAAAGTTTTTCGCATTATCATTTTTTTTATTTAATTAAACTAAAAATTAATATTTAGTTAAAAATTTAACGTAATTAGACAATAACGATGCATATCCAACTTAAAGTACACAAACGTTTTCAAATTTGACGTGTTTCGCGGATTGTGATCAAACAGATTAAAGCGGTGTTTCGCGATATGGACATCAAAATTCGCAAAATAATGAACACAATAAGTAAAAAAATGCATTTTAAGGAAATGCACTTTATTATGCGGGATTTTTTTGTTGCCAAATGACTTGAGAAAGCGATTTCTATTATTAATACATGATTGCCCATTACGTTCACGTAAAAACAGGAAACAAAAAAAAAAAAAAAAAAAAAAAAAAGAGCTTTTACTCTAGTGTGCAAAAAAAAATATATATATAATCAAAATAAAAAATCGAAAAGCCCCCCCCGAAACAAATTCCTAGCTACGTGCCTGCATATGGGTAGTTTTGAGTTCAATAATCTTCCTCAGAATTTGAAAAAACATTGAAAGGATTTCAATTTTTAAAAATAGTTTAAAAGAGTTTCTCCTCCAAAATTTAGAAATGCTTCTATTGTAAAAATTTATTTTGATATGTAATATAATATAAAAACATATTTTTTTTTTTTTTTTTTTATTTTTTTTATTTTTTTTGCTTTTTTTTATTATAAATCTTGTTGTATATAAAAACTTATGTAATATTTTTTGCCAACTCGCCTCAATAATGTCCAAGTGGCGCTGAGGCACTATCTATATTTTGTAAAATATTTCCTTTTTTTTGAAAATAAACTGAATTAAAAAAAAAAAAAATTGGTCTAAATGCATATTTTGCCTTTAAGTGCATTTATTTAGCGCATTTTTTGCGTTTAACTGCATATTTTAGCATATTATTTAAAATCAAAATTAAGATTTACTAAAAACTAAAGAAAATTAAAAATTTAGAACCTTAACACAACATTAAACTATAAAGAGGAAAATCTTCTACTTAGACATTTCTAACAGATTTTATTTTTTAAACAACGTAAAAATACGAATTTCAAAAAGCAACTAATTTGAAATGTATGTTTTTTTTATTTTTCTTGCATATTTTTGAATTTTTAGTGCATATTTTTCGGTTTTAAAGTGTATATTTCCTTATAAGTGTGTATTTTATTGGCATACTTGTCATTTTTTACTGCATATTTACTGCTCTGCCCTCATAATGAGTTTTAACACGAATTTAATGATATTACTCATTAAATTTAAATGTGTTCCTAATTTCTTAAATGTTTTAGTAAAATTTTACAAAAAACCAAGATTTTAAATCGAAAATTAAAAATTTTGTAACAAAATTTAGATAATCGTAAAAATGAAAGCTATTTTGTTGTCCAGTCAAATAAGGCAAAAAAAGGGATTAACCTCCGAATTCCAGGTAATAGGCGGGAAACTCGTATATGGCTTTATTTTGGTGTTTTAAATACTGCCTCAAAAGTCTCATAAAATCTCGTGTCTGCATCGTGAGTTATTCAAAGTCAAAGGTCAAAAAGGTCTCGGTTTCTATAGCTCCAATAATGTCAATTGTAAATTGTAGGTCATACAATTTGTAACAAATTTTGTTACAAACATTTTTTCATGCGCTCAACCGTTTTCGAGATAGAGGGCAGAGACACCGGAGCGCTCACCCCTACCTGCAATTATTCATGGTCAACCGTGAATCTCATTTAATAATATCTTATACAAAGTGATTAAATTACTAAAATATCACTAACAATGAATAATTTATATTATTTATGAGATAATACAGTGCAGTACCGTTATAACGAACTCGTAGGGACCGGACAATTAAGTTCGTTATAAGCGTAGTTCGCTTAAGCATGGTAAACATATTTAAAAAAATAATAAATTCTCAGGATGTTTTCTTAAATTCTCTTAATTTGAAAATGTTTGTTTGTAATATGAAAACAATACTTCCATTAAATTACGTTTCATACCATTTTTAATGTGTCTAGTAAAGTTTCAAGTAAAAAGCTAGAGTTTTGAAGATTGAGTAAGCGCTCCGGAGTCTCTGCTCTATATCTAGAAAACGGTTGAGCGCATGAAAAAATGTTTGTAACAAAATTTGTTACAAATTGCATCACCTACAATTATTATAATATATGTTGACATCATTGGAGCTATAGAAACCGAGATAATCGCCAAAAACTGATTTTTTGACCTAACTCACGAGACAGTATTTAGAACACCAAAATAAAGCCATATACGAGTTTCCAGCCTATTACCTGGAATTCGTAGGTGAGCCATTTTTTAATGGCCATTTTTTAATGGCTAGATAAAAATCAAATATCAAGAGCTGCGGTATTTTTATGTTTCACATTAGTTTTCTGTAGAAATTAAGGAAACTTGTGCTACTTATCCAAAAAGTTAATCGCAGAGCTTTTAAGAAGCGTGTTTTTAGAACTTCTTTTACATTTGTATACAGATGGTGGAAAAGCAATTAAAATTTTCAAACAAATTTTCATTTTTTTTTTTAATAACAGTGAAAACTGTTTGAATTATTATAACCAGGGCAGGCAAAAAAAGCACGAAAAACCATTAAAAATTGCACAAGAAATAGCAAAAATTGCAAAATAGCAAAACAAAATGTGTAAAAAATAAAAAGTTAAATATTAAGGTTTTATTAAATTTTCTTTTATTAAATTTTGATTGCATTGTACAATCATGTTGTTTTTCAAGTTATCAAAAAGAAATGATCTACTACACTGATAGAAATTTGTGCATAGTATTAATAAATTCCTTCATTAATCCAATGAATTTTTTCATAAAAAAGTCCCCAAAGAAACGTTTCATTGAGTCAATGAAAGGTGTTTCATTAAATCAATTTTAATGAATGGTTTCATTGACCCAATGAAAATTTCATAAAGTATTTGAAATTTTTATTTCGTTGATATTTAATAATTTGCACTTTTTATGATTATTTTAGCATAGCATTAATTTGGTGGTTATTGAGAAATTATCATTCGTTGATATTATTTATAAGGGCTGGTCTGGTCCAATTTTAATTTATTTCTGCTTTTATTGTTTTATTTTTACAAAATTGTTCAAATCTTTCCTTACATTTTTTATAATTTGTGTTAAAAGATGACATATTTTCTTATATGTCGGTGCAAAATATGTAATTTTTTATCGATCTGCTTTGGAATATAGAACGATCGACGATTATAGTTCACATTATAGTTATTGAAAAAATTTGAAAATTTTTCATTGATTTTATGAATTTTTTTTATGAAGTTATGAAAAAATCATAAAAAATGTTAATGAAAAAATAACAATATTAATGAATTTTCATTCAGTTAATGAAATTTATCATTAAACCAATGAATCGATTTTAATGAAATCGTTTCATTAATACTTTGAAGGAAAATTCTATCACAGTATTGGCACATAAAACAGTTGATTTTACTGAAAATACGAGTTCCACATCTGTAAATGTAACTGCAGCATATTTGAAAGCATGTAATTCCGAAGAGGATTAGTTTTTCAATGTATGAATTCTTTTCATTCTTATTAAATAAAAATATATTTTTTTTAGTCAAAGTTTGTAGACCACTATTTCGATTAAAAACTTTGTTAAATTTTTCAATTTGTTGTTGGCACCTTTAAACTTTTTCTAAACGCAATCTATAACATTTGAACTTTAATTTATAAAGAGTCCTTTTGTTTTAAATTTGGTTATGCTTAAACCAAGACATTCAAAACTAGTTTTTACATAAGTTAAATCAGATTTTCTTTCAAGTTTTTGAAATATCAATTTTGCATTGCGTATAGACTCTGCATTATCGTCACTGAGCATATTTAATATGTCACAAATTTCATTGAAACTATCACAACAATATTTTCTGCTTTAATCCAAGGTTTACTTAAATTCGGATACATTGATTGTAACAAATTTTGGCGAGATGGAGCCTAAACAGATTTCAAAATTATAAATTAGATTACAGGATACTTATGCCGAGTTTTTAAGATGTCGATTATCTTTAACCTTACACTTAGAACACTATCTAGGTAAAGACCACTGCAAATGTAGTTAAAAACAAATGAAATTTCACTTGAAGAAAGAACGACTTACATTTCAGCTAATTCAACTTACATTGTCATTTGTTTTTTACTTTTCAAAAAATGAACCACAATTATAGTCCACTCACAAGAACTTTTCCATAAGAATACAACAGTTATTTAAAAAGTTAATCCGTAAAGTTGTTTCAGTTGAATATATTATTAAATTACAAAAGAAATGTATTATTTAACTTTTCTGTCTGTTATTCCATAAACAAAAACAGACTTTCGATATTAGTTAAAATATTCAGTTAAAATTTTATATGTAAAGCAAAATTTTTTTTTTTTATTATATTGAGTATTGAAATAAACGAAAAAATGTATTGTTTTCACCAATTTTATCAAATTATTTTTTAACAGTTGAAAATTGTTTTAAACGAAAAGTATGCAGTCCTTTTTTTTACTGATTTTCTATTATATTGGTGTGTATATTCAGTAGTTTTTACTTTTATAAAAATGAACCACATATGGAGTAAAAAATAAACAAACATTTATTTGTTTTATTTTTTTAAATAACTAAAAACTACTGTATAAAATGAATGTAAGATCATAATACAGTAATTTGATGTGGTTTGTTTTTTTAAATGAACTACAATTGTAGTCAAAACTGAAATTTCTTCTTCAAATGACAGCTTTTTCACTTAAAAACAACGATACTGTATTACAACTCAAACGACTACAAATATTTACAGCAGAAGTTCACTGAGTGCAGTTTGTAACTGGAATACTGCTGTTGGAATTTTGATTATATTGTTTTATTTCTGTAAAGACCAAAATTCTGAATTAGAAAAAGTTGGAAACGGTGGACAAAATTTGTTGTCGGTTTAGCTAAACGAAGTTTAACTAACATTCCAAAAACTAGGCATTAAATATTAAACTTACCCAAAGAAATACTGCTTTGCAATTTGCAATAAGTGAATTGACATCTTCAAAATTTAAACGTTTAAAGTCTGCTACTCTTTAATCTAGTAATTATAAGGTAAAATGGAAAAAAAGCATTTTTATAGAAAAAAATCTAAAAAATATTGCAAAAAGGTAGAAAATGGCATTTTTGGCAAGGTAAACCAAAAATGGCATTTTTGGAAAATAATTTAAAAAATGGCATATGCTGCAGTTTGTATGAAATGCAAAAAAAAAACTTGCCCTAATTATAACCCACTTTCAAAAAGCGCGAGTACCATGAATTTCGCTAATAATTGCCATTTTTGGTTAATTTATTTGTATGCCTTTAGACTGTTTCATGGTAAAACTTGGTAATTATTTAATACTTATGAAAAATTTATATTTTAAATTTCTAGGAGAGTCCTCTAAATGAATGCTACATGCTAAATTTTCTGTTTTTAAAACGTGTTTCGATGTTACGGATACCGATATCATAATAACTTTTTTTATATAATTTCGGTTAGCATCCTTATTTTTAAAGATTTTTATATCTTATATTATATTTTAAAGCATCCAAATTTTAAATACAGGATATTTTCGGTTTCATAAAAAAATATTATAATTTTCTTGCACTCCATGGGATGGAAAATACACTCAAAATCAAAGTTTAGACTTTTTGTTTAGACTATATGTATCCATATTCCACCATATAGGATTCATATATGCTCATATTAGTTCATATGTAATCACACATGTAAATATTACATCAATATACACATATGACTCTGTATGGACATGTATGATTATATATGTAAATATTAAATCAATTTTCGTTAATGCACACGCATGAACATATATGATCTGTGATATGAACACATATGAATCATGTATGGATGCATGTGGACATTTATAAAGCATGTGTGCTCATGTATGTATCCATATACCGCTCATTTATTAAAAGACTGGCATAAGTAAAAAAACGCGATTTTTGAGTTAATTATGCAGAAATATTACTTATATCGTGCTTCCTATTGTGAAAAAATGTCATATTAATATCATGTATACTATTCGAGTTGGAGGATAATATGTTTTATTTTTTCTGGAAAGTGTGTGCAAAGAGTATATACTTTATAGAGAAACTGTACTACTCACGGGTAGATAATTGGCGACTTCACACACAACTCTCACTAAGAGAAATATGCATTAAAAACCCTATTTAAAAAAACTTGATCAAATAAATAGTGAATAGGGTTGAGAGAGGCAGATATGGATTGATTACTTTAAACGCGTTTTCTGCAAAATTGTGTTTTTGAGTTTTGCCAGTCTTTTAGTATATGAATGATATGTCGACTTTTAACAGGGTTGAGCGAAAAGGCTGTTTTTCTTAAAAACCCGAGTTAAGTAAAGTGTGAGCCCAAATAAACGTTAACACAAAAAAAATTTGATTTGACCAAATTAATTGTAGTTAGTTCACAATAAACAATCAAAAGCAAGTGCGTGAAAAAGTTTTGTAAACTTTTCGAAATATTACAAGCTGGACTTTAAAAAAAATCACAAAAAAGTTACACGTTTCCAGTCAGTTTGTGTTAAATGTAGTAGTACACTTTAGCAATGACCTAACAATTGGCAGAAAGCCTGAAACTGGTTAAACAAAAAAACCTCGGAACTTTTCCAAGTCCAAAAAGGTGAAGACGATTTTGAGAGCTGATCCAAAGGTTTCTGGCCGCGAAGTAGCACGACGAGTGCTACACACAAAACATTTTGTGTGTCAAGTTAAAAAAATTGTTGGGCTTAGTACTTTCAAAGTTCAAAAAGTTCCGGATACGAATGCAAAGAGGAATACTGAAGCCGAAAAACGGGCAAAACTACCAAAAAATTTGTTTTTTTTTTTTCAAAAATTCGAATGTTGTATTATGGACGAAAAAAGTTATGTATTTGCGGATTTTTCACAGCTTCCCGGACGGAAGTTTTATGTAGCGGATATCCTTAGAGACGTCCCGGAATAGTAGCAATTAAATTTTTTTTAGAAATTTCCAAAAAAAAGTTCTCAAATCTGTTTCCAACTTTCGATATAGCTAAGTGGACAGCAAATTCACAACAGAAATTGCTTATATGCGGCATACCAGAAAGATTAATTAAACTCTTAACTTTTATATAAGATGGTGCAGAATATAAATCTGTATAAAATTGGAATTAATGAAATGTTTTATTTGAAACTATCGCTTCACTCTGTCTCTATTAACGTAATTTATTTGTTAACGTTTATTTGGGCGCACACTTTACATGCGGTTTGTAACAGCGTTTTCTGTTCCAAAAAAAATCAAAGAGTTAGCCTATACTTGGGCCACATTACCGGAGATTCCCTTACATAAATATATTGAAAATATTATTTTCCAAAATTTGGAATGTTAACAATTTTATATTCCTATTGTTAATATTATCATGCAATATATAGTTAATTATATTTGAATAATTCTTTATTTTAATTATTCAATCTATTATAACTACACTCAAAAAATAAAGCCCGTCAATAGTTGAAAATTCAGCAACGGCAACAGAAAATAGTAGCTGATTTTATGCCAGCATATTAGCTAAGAATATATTTAAATCAATTGAATTTGTAGCCAAATCAACAGACAATTTCACTAAAAGGGACTCTCCGGATCTGACCAGAGGCAAGTGTTTAGGCGGTTAAAAAGGACTACTAACTATGGGTACGGACTAATGATTTTTTTGTAAATTTTGTAAATATTTCGCTTTGTTTTCCAGGTATATCCTATTTTATGATTATAAAATAAAAAATATGAGAAAATAATAGAATCATACGAAAGAAATATCTTTTAAAATAACTGCTATCTGCCTTTAATCACGACCAAAGTCGGATCGGGCAATAGGGTTTCTGCTAATTTCTAAATTTCAAAGAAATTCATTTTATGTGGATTTAAGTACATTAAAATTTTAAAAAAATATTAGTAGATAGTTGAACGAAATTTTAATCAAATCCAACAAAAAAAAAATGTATTAACTATTCAACCTTCAAGCATGACCGAAGTCGCATTGGCCATTAGGGTTTCTGATAGTTTAGAAAATTTCAAAAAAATACTTTAAAAATTTAATGTAGATTAAAATTTGCTTAAAAATATTAGTAGTCGAACTAAATTTAAATAATTAGTTAAAAATTTATTAACTCATTATTGACCTAGTGTTCCTTTTTCGTTCTAATACTTTTATACGGCTATAATTTTTTTTTTACTAGATAAAGATAATTAAGTGATTAAAAAGCCTTAAAATTATTTAACACCTTGACTACAATCTGGAATAAACAATTTTTTGAAAATTGTTATCCACATTTAGAAAACTTCTGCTTTAAAAATATGTAGTAGTTTGTGTTGTAATACAGTTTCTTCATTTTTAATGTAAATGTCAGTCATTTGTAGAACAAATTAAATTTTTTACTAACCTTGTAGATTATTTAAAAAAACAAACCACATCAAATGACTGTTTTATGATTTTACATTAATGTTTTACAGTTGTTTTTTGTTATTTATATAAAAAAAATAAATGTTTGTTTATTTTTTACTACCATGTGGTTCATTTTTACTGCAATTGTTAGTCATTTTTTGAACATTAAAAAACAAATGACAATGTTAGTTGCATTGACTGAAATGTAAGGCGTCCTTTCTTTAAGTGAAATTTCATTTGTTTTTAACTACATTGGCAGTGGTCTTTACCTACATAGTATTCTAAGTGCAGAGGTGCCAAATAATTATTTGAAATTTTTATTTTTTTTTTTTTTTTATTTTATTAATTAATAATCATATAATTACAAATTATATACTACTACCCTAACCGAGCACTAGCTACTATGGCCTTTGAAGCGTTGTAGCGAAAACAGACCAGTGCCTCTGGTGGGAATCGAACCCACAACCCACGCACTGATCAGCCAGCACGCTACCAACTAGCCTACCGGGGCGCACGAGTTAATGAAATTATTCATTAAATCAATGTTAATGAAACCGATTCATTAATACCATAATGGAAAATTTTATCAGAGCAATCTTTATGGAGCCACATAAAGTTTCTAAATGCACAATTTTATTAAAATCGGAAGACCCAAGGTAAAAAAAAATTCACTTTTTTGGCCGGTCTTCGATTTAATGGCCGATATATACATATTTTCTCAAAGTTTGCTCATAAACTAGCCAGTCATAAGAATTCGGTCATGAGGGTGCTAAAATATTGGTGTGCATTTATAAAGGGTCCGCCAAATAACTTTTTTTTTTTTGAACTCCTGAACCAATTGGACTTTGTATGGCGTCATACCAAGGTCTTTATGCAAAATTCGTCTCAATGATGTCTCCGAAATGTTCAATTGTTGAGAGCGACGGTGAATTGATGTTGATGGCGCTTCACGCACACTTTCTGCCACAGCAGCAATATTCTCGGGTGTACGCACTGTTTTTGGCTTTTCACGCTTTGGTTTATCGATGAGGATGCCAGTTTCTTTCACTTTTTTCACAAGATAACGAACATACGGACCATATTCGTTCAGCGGAAGGATAAAACTAATTATCTGTCAAATCAGACATGAGCTAAGTGTTACCATTCACGAAATAAGCACTAGTTGAAAAAAAAAAAACGTTAGATGGCGGACCCTTTATTATCGTTATCCTAAAAATACCGATACCGAAATAACTAAAATAACATTAACCTTAAAATAGCGGTAACGAAATAACTGATAACCCGCTATCCTTAAAATACCGTTTCCGAAATAACTAAAATACCATTACCACTAAAATACCGTAACCGAAATAACTTAAATACCGGTATCGCTAAAAAAAACCGTTATCGAAATAACTGAAATATCGTTACCCCTAAAATACCGTTATCGAAATAAAATAAAATTGCGTTACCCTTACCGATACCCGCATCGAATCGGTTACCATCCATGATAAAGCTTATTTTCTTTTCTTTTAGAACCTCTTTGCACTAACCATACTTTAGGTAAAAACTGCTATTGAATTTTCAACATTCTACCAATTGTTTTAATGCACTATTTTATATATACAAGGTGGCGCAAAAATAACCTTCCGATGTTTTTTGGCTGTAATTTAAAAAAAAATGAAAAACTTTGATTCTTCTTGTGGATTATTTTTATTTGGTATTTTAATTTTTTTTACATCAAGTCGAGAGTATGATGTCATGTAAATGGCCGCCGCCACAGTTGATTGTCATTTGAGCCCTTTTTATGGCATTTTCCATCACTTTGGCCAAAACTTCCGGCGATAGGTCCTCACATTCTTGACGGATATTGTCTTTAAGAGCTGCAAGAGTCTGAGGCTTGTTGACATAAATCCGCGACTTCAAAAAGCCCCACAAAAAGAAGTCTGGAGCGGTCAAATCAGGCGATCTTGCTGGCCAGTGCAAATCGCCAAAACGGGAGATTAGGCGCCCGGGAAATGCATCCTTCAGCATATCGGTTGTGGCACGTGCAGTGTGTGCCGTTGCACCGTCCTGTTGGAACCACATGTTTTCCAATACCAATTCATCAAGTTGCGGCAAAAAGAACTCGTTGATCATTGCTCTGTAGCGCTCACCATTCACAGTAACCGTTTGGCCCGCGACGTCTTCGAAGAAAAAAGGTCCGATGACTGCTCCAGCGAAAACAGCACACCATACAGTGACTTTGAGCGGGTGTAATGGCTCTTCGTGGGTTACACGCGGATTTTCAGTGCCCCAGAAGCGTAAATTTTGCTTATTTACGTACCCGCTAAGATGGAAATGGGCCTCATCACTCATGATTATTTTTGATGAAAAATCATCTTCCTCTTGGTGGTGAAATATTCCGCGTTCTGGTGCAGTGTAGCGTAACATTGTTTATTATCGTGTATTTCGCATGTGTTTACTACACAAATGTCAAAACAGAACTGACATTAGCGGCCAATCGCAAAATTTATAGCATTTTCTGATAGGAGGATTACTTTTGCGCCACCTTGTATATATTTTTTTTAACAAGCTTAATTAAATTTTGTGTTATAAATATTAATTATTTTATTTTTTATTGTACTTTATAAACACGAAACAATTGTAAATACTATTGTTTACTAATTTTTTGTTAACATTTATTTCACTGTTTTGATCGACAATGTTTGTTTAGGGCCGCAATCTATTTAAACTGGTTTTTAATGTTACTATTTTACTATATGTATAGAGAGTACCTATTTCTTTTCAAGTCTCTCTTTACCAGTTACGTCAAATACTTGTGGCGTTTAAATATTAATATTATACGTACGAAGTTATTCGTTTTGAGAAATATTGAGTACATCATTAAAGTTTGAATTTGTCAAACGGTAATCAAAGTAAATGTGTATAATGAAATGTCACAATATATATCTTCTAATTGTGTTAGAAATACAGTCCAAACTCCTATAACGTAACTAATAGAAATTGAGACGGATTTTTAATCGGAAATTTTAAACTGAATATTACAGGGGCCGTAACGGTTATAAGTGATATCAAAAAAGTTCCTTTATAACAGTTATTTTGTGGCTTAAAAAGAAAAAAAAAACATCCAAAACAGTTATTTTTCAACGTAAAAATACAAGATCGGATGAAACTTTTAATAAGAGTTTTATTTCGCCTTCATTAAATAAAACTCTTTTGACCCTTGTAATTCTAAAATTGTTATTTTCTTATAAAGGTTCCGCCATCTAACGTTTTTTTTCAACTAGTGCTTATTTCGTGAATGGTAACACTTAGCTGATGTCTGATTTGACAGATAATTAGTTTTATCCTTCCGCTGAACGAATATGGTCCGTATGTTCGTTATCTTGTGAAAAAAGTGAAAGAAACTGGCATCCTCATCGATAAACCAAAGCGTGAAAAGCCAAAAACAGTGCGTACACCCGCGAATATTGCTGCTGTGGCAGAAAGTGTGCGTGAAGCGCCATCAACATCAATTCACCGTCGTTCTCAACAATTGAACATTTCGGAGACATCATTGAGACGAATTTTGCATAAAGACCTTGGTATGACGCCATACAAAGTCCAATTGGTTCAGGAGTTCAAAAAAAAAAAAAAGTTATTTGGCGGACCCTTTATTTAATTCGTATGTTTTATGTTTAATTTTTTTGCTTCAAATATACACGACTTTTTAGCAGACACTCGATTTTAAACAGTTTAAAACGAACTTTTTTGTTTTTTCACATAAAAAAACAAACATTTTTCTTCTAATAAGTTTTTTTAAAAACCCAACAATCAAAACGTCCCTTTTTCGTGCCGTTTACTGTACGGCATAAACGGAAACCAACTTCGTTCACGTACTATTTTCTGGATACGTATATGGACCAGAAAACGGATTATAACAAACATCGATTCAGATTCGAATCCGTTGAAAGTACGTAACTGACGATCCGTTTACTGGCCATTATATAGGTCACAAAACGGACTAGGCTCCGTTTCTAGTCTACCGTTTGTAAATCTACTTAAATTGACTCAATTTTATAAAAATTTTGCATTAGACTAAAATTAATTTTTTTTTTCCAAATCCGCCATTTAAACCGCTGTATTTCAAAAAACTTATTTTTTAAAATTTTTATATGTTAATTATAATTTACTCCACTATGCCGTTGCCAAATTAATTTGTGAAGCTCTTACGGGATTCAAAGATATTTATAAAACTATAAAAAAGGCACTAAATTTAATAGAAAAAAATATTTACGTAAAAAAAAATAATTTTTTGTTATAATTATTATTTAAAAAATAAAAATTATGTTTTTTCGACCTATAATTCCGTTATGAAAATGAAAATTTATTCAAGCTCAAGGCCATACTCTATATTTCTTTATTAGGATATTGTCCTAACAAATAATCTATAGAGTTTTTGTTTTCAATTTATTAATTGACTACCTTCAATTTATTAATTGACTACCTTCAAGAATTTGTTGATGGTTCCATTTCTATGTCAAGTACAGAGTATATACAAAATCAAATGTTTTCAATTTTTTAATTGTTAGTGGAAATTTTATTTTCATTCTCAACTTAATTCTCATTTGTTTTAACAAATGGGATATATAAGTGTTTGGGTTTGTGAATGAGGTAGCCACTGCTTTCTAAACTTGTTCTGATGATGGGGACCTAGAAAATCGCCGAAATGGAACCATCAACAAATTCTTGAAGGTAGTCAATTAATAAATTGAAGGTAGTCAATTAATAAATTGAAAACAAAAACTCTATAGATTATTTGTTAGGACAATATCCTAATAAAGAAATATAGAGTATGGCCTTGAACTTGAATAAATTTTCATTTTCATAAAAAAAAAATAATTTTATGAAAAACGTAAAAATAAAAGTTTTTCAAAAGTAGTTGCACATAATTGCTCCTGCTACAAGAGTCATTAATACGTCATTTTAAAGGTACTTAAATCGTGGTTTACAATCATAATTCACTTCTTGATGGTAAAATGCATTTTTTTCAAAATCCATGGTTCAAACCGCTGTATTTCAAAAAACTGGGGCCGAATTACGGCATTCGTGATCGAGTGAAATCGTTCGAAAACTATTTTTTTAATCAGTTACTTCAAAAATACTAATAATGAAAACACCAAGTTTTATATTTATTTTCAATCAAGGCCCGAACTACAACATCCCTGATTAAAAAAAAATTTCGTTTAAATGTTTTCAGAAATAAATCTGAAAATAACGATCACGGATGCCGTAATTCGACCGCTGGTTTTCTAAAATTGTTAAAAAATAACATATGTTAATTACAAATTATTCTTTTATACCGTCACCAATTTCTGCTTGTTTCTGAGTTATCGGCTGTTTAGTTAAATTGTTTCACATTTTTATTCATAACTCAGGATACCGTGAAAGCTCCACACAGGGATTTGGACACGGCATAGGGAAGTAATTTATATTAAACATATATTTTTTTAAAAATTAAAAAAAACTGATTTTTTAAATACAGCTTTTTGAACTGCGGTTTTTTAAAACAATGCATTTTGCCGTGGAGAAGAGAATAATTTGTGTTATCTAGTGAAACCAAAATTTTAATTAGCCGTTAAAAAAAAATATGAATTACTAAGTACGACTAATTTTTAAAAATTTTCGAATATTTTTTAATATTTTGAAACGTGATATTTCCACATCCGCTGTCCTACATTTGAACGAGGCTATAGTTATATGATGTACATATCCTTTACCAAATTTGGATGAAATCAGAAGGGTTGGAGGAAATCGAGTGGTTGATTTTATATGTTTTCAGTCATTAAATATATTTGTTGATTGTTTTTTATAAAATATTTTTACAAATCCACTTACAATATTAAAGAAAAGAAAAAATTAACATATAAATATAGGTTTTTTTTTTTTTTGAATAATTTGATGCAACACAATATTCGTCTTCTGTTCAATTTGCATTCATATTAGGCACAACATGATAGAAATTTGACCTGGTTATTTTAAAACTCCATATCTGCATGAAAAATAAAAATATTAATCAGTTTAGAATTACTTGGAAAAATCACGCTTCAGTTTTGAGCACTATTAAAATATGCACAGTTGCATTTCCTCAGCGTTGAGCAGTCTGACAATGCAAACTATGCAAATTTACAGTGTGTGAGATAATCACCATCCTAAGTATGCTTATTAATTGCATATACAAAATATTTACCATATACAAAGTATTTACCATCTAAATATTAGTCGTTTGTAAGTTGCCGCTCTATAATGGTTTAAAACTGATCCATGCTAGTTATTGCCTATTGCCTATTGCATTCAATGGTATTGCGTATTACATTGCAACAGTGATGCAAAACGTGGCACAATAGGGCCATTTGTGGCACTTTTGACTGCTTGATGGCCCTGTGGTACTTTCTTATCTATTTTGGCCCTTTCAGCTCAAAATTGAACTAACTACTTTAAACCGTTTAGTTCAGACTTTTATGAAATTTGCCTGATTTTTTTATTCCATGAGAGCATATGCTAGTTCCTTAGAGAATGAAAAACGGGAGATGTTTAATTTTTTATAAAAATCGCATTCAAAATCATATATTTTCGTACCAGGAGGTCAGGTTTTAAAATTTTTGAGTGCAGGACGATAAAATTTTTAAATCTTTTGATATTTGTCCAAATTTTTAAAAGAAGTGCCGCAATACAGTTTTTATTAAAAAAAATGTATTTTTGGAGGCTTTTAAATAATTTATGAGAATTCATAAAATATGTTAAACTTTATTGTCAGATTGGTTTGTCTTGCATTTTTAAAAAAGCATTAAAATGACGAACTCTAATTAACAAATTAATATTATTTTTATTTTAGTAAAAATCTAATAATCGAATTTTTTAAAAAATATGGCCCTTCAGGGATTATAAATGGGATTTTCAAATAGTACCAACCAGCATAAAAATAGTACTTTTTCGACCCTCATAGTACTAAATACAAGTTTTTATTATAAATTAACGTTTTTAAAATTTATTTGTATATAAAAACAAAATTTAGTTGATTTTAGTTACAGAATTTATAAAAATTATCAGACTATTTCTTAAATTCACATTTTTTGCAAGGAAATCTATTTCATTACTCATTCGATTTTAGAATCACAATGCAAATTTGAAGATGTTGGCAATGGCATTTTTTCAATTGTACTTTTTTAAGATATTTATTTTTTACTTTTCGAACACTTTTTTTTTACTCGAACTCAAATAAAATCATCTTTAATCAATTCCATTTACCACGATTGGATCCAAATAAATACATTTGATAAATGTTAATTTATGAATGGGTAATAGAATTAAATGTTGAATCTTGAAGTTTCTCTGAAGTTTCTAAAAATAGAACTGTTGTGTTGTTGGAGTTGTACTTCTGAGATTATGTATGCAAGAACAAAAACACCGTGTATTGAATAAAACTAGTTTTAATCACAACAAAAATCGACCTGACGATAGATCAGTGGGCTAAAGCGCTCTGTCTAACGTGTAGTGCGAGTGCATGTGGCATTAGAAATCAGTTCGTCTAACCACGGTCAGTGATTGCACAGAAAGTTTCATATAGACGCAATCGAACAAATAAAAACATAACAAATATTACATTATTCAAAAATTCAAAAAAACAGGGTCACTGACGAAGGTTCAATACCAGAAACTGCGCAGTCTGATTCAGGAAAATTGAAAAATTTACAATGTAGTTATGATTTTTAGAAAATACATTCATTCTTCTCTACCACGTCTTTCACAATTAAAATTAAATAACATCGCATATTAATTATAGTATTAATTGCAATTGTGTGAAAAAGACGTTAAAATTCAAACTCAATCTTTAATTTTTATTTATATGTAAATAGTACTAGTAGTAGAGTCAAAGGAGTACCATGGTACTTTTCCGGGTCAAATAGTACAAAAAAATACTATAGTACTAACTTTATCATCCCTGTGGCCCTTTTAAATTGTCAATTTGGCCCAAAACAAAAAAAAACTCAAAATGCATCACTGCATTGCAATAGTTTTTTAAATTTATTTTTTATTCTCTGAGAAATAATTTTATATATTTATTGAAAACGTTAACGTTCCGTTAACGTAAAATCTTTGATGGATACGTGTTTAGTGGACCGTTAACGTTCCGTAAAATACGGATTCTGTACATGCGGCAGAGTTCGTAAAAATGTTTCTTGGGAAGTTATTGATATTTTAGAAAAGTTGAAAAAAATAAATAACAAAGTTAAAAAATGTACAAAAAAGTTCTTATCTTTTTTTCAACTTTTGTATTATGCTCAAAAAATGAATAATATTTCTACAAATAAAATCGGAAAGAATTTCGCTAGTGTTAATGCCAAAACTTGTACAAAAACATTAATACACAGAGGGGTAAATCCTTCTACGGCGTACAACATTGCGGCAAAGCCGTGTGATTGTAAATTGTGGTACAAGATATACATACATACTACAGAAAAGGAAACAGTCCATACACTGATAGAATTTCCCTTCGTACTATTTATGTAAAATTTAAAAATAAAGTTGGATTTATTAATTTAATGAATAATTTTCAATAAATTAATGAAAAATTCATTAACTAAATGATATTTTCATAAAATATATTTGGTGATCCGAAAAAAATTAACTATTACAAAATAATTGGAAAAATGGCATTTAATGTCAGATGACATAACAAAAAACTTGCCCTACTGACAGAGCTTCGAAAGACTTAATTCGATTTGAGCTTAATTCACAAAAAATGTAATTCAGAATTAAAAAAATGCTTATATTTCATTCCGTTAATCCTTTCCCTAAGAATTCACTCCCTAGCTCCATTCAGAAGCTTTAATTGGTATTGAATGAATTCCTAACTTGAATGAATTCAATTATTTGTTCATTCAACATTTCACTAATTGAATGAAGAAATTTTAGTATCATTCATTTTATACAAAGAAGTTTGACATAAACACACAAATTAAAACTTAACACACAAGCAATAACAAGGCATAAAATGAATTTGTTTTGTTGTAGACTAATTATAAGTAATTTGCGTTTGTATTATGCAAATATTTCAGTTAAATTATGACAAATTTCGTTAATCATATCACTAAATGAATGAAATATAATCTTTCTTCATTCACCCTTTTACTAAATGAATTAAGAAAATTTTGAATCATTCAAGAAAGAATTCATTCAAAAGAGAATTCATTCATATTATTTAAAGCTTTTGAGAATTAAGCTAAGAAAGAATTCATTCCTTAAGAATGCTTTTTCTGAATGCATCTTGATTAAAATTTCATTCATTTTAGAAATTTAAATTAAAGAGTTAAGCCTTTTCAACCTTCGCCCACTGATAACATTTTATTTTTGAAGAGCCCTTAGATTCCGCCAAAACGAAACCCCAAGATACGATAAGTCATGTTTCATTTAAACATAGCACTATGATTTAAATTTAACAAAAAACACTGTTCTTTGTGTTTTTATTGGCGAAAACCCAAAGAAATATATTTCAATCGATTAATCGCCAATTTTGGCGATTAACCAACCCGAATAACCGGTTAATTCATTAATCTATTTTTCGAATAATGCCTTAACCGGTTAACCGTCTAAGCAGGTAGAATAATTGGAAACACTAGTATTTGTATGATTTCATTAATTTTTAAAAACAAAAATAAAATTGTGTAAAATAAAAATAAATTGTTGTTATGAATGTTTTTATTCTGCTAATTGCTTAATTAGTTGAAATTATCGTTAAGTTATTAATTTGTTTTGGGTTTTTATTAAAGATTTTTGTGTTTACACAAATTTTTATTGATTTAACACCTAAAAAATGCAAGTGATAGATTTGACAGTTCAAGTGATTAAAATAACCCTCAGGTGATTTAAAAATTAAATTTTTTATACAATTTTGTTTGAAAACTACACTGATAGAAATTTGTGGGTAGTATTAATGAATTCATTCATTAATACAATGAATTTCTTCATTAATACAATGAATTTCTTCATAAAAAAGTTCCCAAAGAAATGTTTCATTGAATCAATGAAACATGTTTAATTAAATCAATTATAATGAAAATTTCTTAAAGTATATGATATTTTTTTCATTAATGCCAGCCACAATTCTAGCCACAAAGCTCGACTATGCGTTCATTACATATCAGTTGACTTTTTACAAAAGTACTTATGTCGACTAAAAAAAGTTTTTTAAGAATTTTGTAGTCAATTATCAATTCACATCAACACTTTATACACAAAAGGCTGAAACATAATTGGCTTAATTGCCTTAAGTCAGGTGTTGGTAGGAAACGAAAATTTAAAAATGCAATTATTTTAATTTAAAAAAGCTTAATTTTCGTTTCATAAGAACACCTGACTTAAGCCAATTATGTTTTAGCCTTAAGAGCGAGTAACTTTTCTAAAAAATAACCTGTATTTAACATTAACCACAGATGTATCCATAAAAATTTTACATTCATAATAGTCCAGTCAAATTAGGGTTTCACCTCCGAATTCCAGGTAATAGGCTGGAAACTCGTATATGGCTTTATTTTGGTGTTCTAAATACTGTCTCAAAAGTCTCATAAAATCTCGGATAAAATTGTACTGGACATTTCTATAACTGCATCAGATTAGATCTAAACCTATACAAACAGATACAATTATATGGGCCCATATTTCGGATGAAATTTAATAAAATTGCATATAGCATCACATAGAAATTGATATGACTACATAAAGCTCCATATCAATTTTTTTTTAATCGGTTAGATATAACGGTAAACAAAGAAGAATAGCAAATTAAAAAATTTAAGAAATATTTTTGTTTTTTAGGCAATTTTAATCAATTTGCGATAAAGTGCTTAAGTTTTCGGGAAATTGATGAAATAATAAACCGTACACATGTGGTTATTACAAAATTTGCAAATAATTCAAACTCAAACAAAAATCAAACTTTGCTCTCTGGCAATTCTTCTCTAACTACGTAAGCGCCATCTATCGAATATACAAAGAATATATCATAGATGTTGCATCACTTACAACATATGGGAAAACAGTGGACATGAGAGTAAGGTAAGTTTCTAAAAATAGAACTGTTGTGTTGTTGGAGTTGTACTTCTGAGATTATGTATGCAAGAACAAAAACACAGTGTATTGAATAAAACTAGTTTTAATCACAACAAAACTCGACCTGACGATAGATCAGTGGGCTAAAGCGCTCTGTCTAACGTGTAGTGCGAGTGCATGTGACATTAGAAATCAGTTTATCTATACCACGGTCAGTGATTGCATAGAAAATTTCATATAGACGCAATCGAACAAATAAAAAACATAAAATATAAAATTTTTTTATATAAATAGAACATTTTTGGTCTTCAAAGTTTAGTAACGTCATGATGCTTGTTTGGAAAAGACCCTAACCACGTGCTTGATTACTAAGAAGACAAGAATGGAGCAAAATTGATGATTAATAGGTTTTTTGTTAAAGTTCTGCCTATTATGGAGGCTCTAGCTTTTCTAAAACTTCGGGTTCTGATGAGATCTTTAGCCAGATCGAAATACTAGTATCAACCTAGCTAATATAATTGATTTGCTTTATTTTTGTAAATATACGGAGGTTGAAAGCTCGTTATAAATTGAACATATACCAAATATTACATTATTCAAAAAAACAGGGTCACTGACGACGTGTCTGAGTCTCAATCAGATAATCGATGAATTTAACGTAACTGTGTCCAAATCAACCATGAGAAGGCTCTTAAATGCTCCTGAGTACATTACAGTATTAGAAGAGAAATAAATTGGTGACATTTATTGAAAATACCCAGTAATAATGAATGGCAGTAATTTTTAACAAACCAATTCTTCTACTGATTCTAAAATTTTAGTTAAATTATTTTTTCAGCATTTTTTAAATTGTTCTATAACAACTTCAAAAAATCTATATTTTCCTATTATTAATACAGTGATTTGGGTCTGTTTGGGACTAATGGGCATCTGTTTGCAACTATTTCTAGATTTGCACCACATTTTTAATATGCTGATTGGGATCTTTTTTTAAACAATACTACAATTGAAGAGCTTATTGTAAAAATTTGATAAGACACATTTATTTTTAACTTGTTTTCGCCTTTTAAAAATGTGACAAATGCAAAAAACATGACTTCCATAAAAAATTAATGTGACTTATCACGTTTTTACAATAAGCCCTTCAATTGTATTTAAATCAATTATTTTACAAAAAAAACACCGTTTTTAAATTTTTATAATTTTTTACTATTTCTTTCTTAAATTTTACTTTAACTAATTGCATTTAAACAAAATATTGTCTTTACTTTTAACACATTTTCTTCTGGCGTTAATTTTTTTTATAATTTGATTTTAAAGTATCAATGAAAATGCCTTAACAAAACTCGTAATTGAATAATAATCACTCCTTAAGGGAATTTTTCTATACATTCTTCAAAAGTAGCTATTTATAGCTACCTTTAACACTGAAAAATATTAATACTTGCACTCAAGCAAAATAACATCCAAACGTTGGATTTTCATAGAATTTAAAGATTAGGGAATAAGCAATTACAAGTACCTAGGCAGGAATTGCCAACCATACAAAATAAAAATGGTATTGGCAAACCACTGGTATTTTTGTATTGTTCTAGAAAAGCACTGTTTTGTTTGCAAAGCCTGTGTTTTGCCAGTGCCACTCGCATATTGGCAAAGCATTTTGTATTGGCAAACCACTGGTATTTTTGTATTTTTCTAGAAAAGCACTGTTTTGTTTGCAAAGCCTGTGTTTTGCCAGTGCCACTCGCAAAATGCTTTATCAATATTTTTACCAATTAGACAACCAATTAGAAACATTTTTTTGTACTTTATTATACATCACACATTTAAATATGATGTAAATGGCTAACATACGACGGAACGGTATTGCTGCTTTTAAAATTTGTAATATTATACATATTACTCTAATTAAAAATTAAATTAAAACTAATTAATTAAATTGCCCAGGGGCAACTGTATTTGTAACATACACTTGGTATCCAACTAATGAATGTAAATAAAGCGGATCATAATGTGATAACTACTTGTGAAAAAGAGATAACAATATGATTAAAAAGAGAAAGCAAAACTCCACTTAGCCACACTCATTGTTGTGTCGACCGTGGCTGAACTTGCTACGAGTCATAGCCTGTTGTAAGGCTGTGGGTTTGAAACTCACTACTACACAAAGTAAAAAGTTTTTCATATAGAGCAATTTAACAACGATATAAAATATGTAGTATGTTTAATTGACACATGAATTAACCACAAACGAGTCCTTAGAGGGTACGAAACTGCGGCAGTCTGGCATATTCAAGCTAATTAAATTTGAGGCATTTTTAAAGAACCAATTTTTTTTTACTTACAATGTTATGACAACTGTGGCAAGTACGCCCAAACCAACAGTTGGCCACTGTTATCAATCGGGTAACAGGACAATACTGTCAATATTGTTAATCCTACGTTCTGCCAACGCATAACCGACCATCGCCAACTCTTTTCCAACACTGTGCCGATTGTCCCTTCTATGACAAGCCAATGTTAAATTCACCGATGAAAAAGGCAATTTAGAACAACTCCTAATTCAACAGTTGTAGTGTTTCCACTACTCCTTTTCCTCACTATTTTTGCTGGGTAGCAACTAGGGTATCCAATCGGTTAACCGTTACTAATCGATGAATTTTGATCAAACAATTGTTGGAGTAAATTAAAATGGCCAATTTCGAGTAACGAATAACTTAAACAATTTTGATCGATTAATCGAGTTAACCTAGTAAATGAAAATATGTTCTATTTGAGTTTATATTTTATAAAAAAGAACTTAAATTGTATTTTTTAAAAATATTTTTTTTTTATTATACATACATATATAAAGCAATGTGTCAGTTATGGTTAAACATATAAAATCCAAACAATCGCAAAACTAGAAGTGTTAATTTTTTTTTTGCCAGATTCGAATTGAACTTAATTCATCATCATCTTTTGGTGTTACAGCTCGGTTTGGGTATTTCACCGATTTCTTTCATTCTGAGCTGTTTTCAACTAAATCAAGGCCCAAAATATCACATTTTTAGCAGTTTCTAAAGATAATTTTTAAAATGTACAATTACAGACAATATTATACTCAAATGAAGGGTAAGACATCAAAATTATAAAAAAAAATGTAAGACTAAAAGGTCCGATTTCCACAAATAAAGCATATTTTTAATATTCAACAAAAAGTTAAAAATTGCAATAATCGCAAAACTATAAGATTTTTAAATTTTTTAGCAAGATTCGAATTGAACTTAATTCATCATCATCTTTTGGTGTTACAGCTCGGATTGGGTATTTTACCGATTTCTTTCATTCTGATCTATTTTCAACTCAATCAGATAACTTAAAATGATTTATTTCGCAATAAAAAATATAAAATCGAACAAAAATCTGTGTTTCAAACTTTAACGCATTTGATGTGAAAATTTTTTTAATTCTTCTCTTTACCTCAACATTTCTAAAATTAAAATTTGTTAAATGCATTTAATACCAAAAAATATTAATTGCGACAGTCTATATGACGTTAAAAAAATCATTGTACTCAAATACATTAAAAATTTGCCCCGTGGCAATTTTCTCACGAAAACACGAGGTTCCATCTCCTGTACGTAAAAACAATAAGTCAATCTGGTAACATTGTAAAAATAGAGACGGAGGAAAGAAAAGATAGAAAAAACATAAAAAATCTAATAAATTGTAATATTTGGGTGGTCAATGTTGGCACTCCTGAAATAAGAATTACAACAACAGATGGAAAGAGGGAATAAAACTGTAAGCTAGTTACATTGCAATCGAGGCCATACTTAGCTGTGATCGTTAAGCGGTTGCTACTTGGTATGTTACGATTGTAATGTGTAAAAATAACGCTGGTTCGATTCCACACAGCCTCAAAGTTGAAAAATTATTCATACAGCGACAACTTGACGATTATGAACATTTCAAATAATAATACAATTTAATAATGGAAAATCACTGAAGAATAATATAATAATGGCAGAAACCGGTCTGATTTCAAATTAATAGTGTTGACAATTTTTAGAGGAAAATGTTTATTCTTCTTCTTCTCTTCACCTCAACATTTCTAAAATGAAAAAAAATAAAATTTTTCTTTTTCCAAGGAATAGACTGTGGCATATTATCTTTATTATTTGCAAAACTTTATTATGTTTTTTTCAAGTAGAACTTTATAAAAACAAAAGAAAAAGAATAAACCACTTTAATTGTATATTATTTTAGAAGATGTTTTTAATTTTAAATGAATTAACTGACGTATAATTTTAATTTTGATAAAATACTCGTACAATTCGGAACTCCTGATTTTGTATTTATTCAATGTGTTATTATATATTTTAAAGAAGAAGAAATTGACGACATAAATTATGGAAATTATTCGAGTTACTCAAGTAATTTTAAAATCTTACTCGATTAATCGAGTAAATTAAAAATCAAAAATTCGAATTACTCGTTTACACGAACAAAACCAAAACCGAATAATTTGTATACCCTAGTAGCAGCGAAGAAGAGCTCAGTTTCAAACAAGACAATGCCTCAGTACATGTAAGTCGCCAGACGATGGAATGGTTATCATTTACAAATATAAGAGTATGGGAATGGCCCGCATGTTCTCCGGATCAAACCACATTCAGAATTTTGTGGGAGTATTAACCCTTCGAGTTTACTCAGAAAATCGTCATTATGAAAGCGTTTTCATCTAAAAGAAGCATAGAATTGCGGAAGAACTTCAAATAAATCTGGCAGACAGTACACGCAGAAAAAAACTGTGGGAATATTTTCGAAGTGATTAGTAATTATACAACTACATAAGTTTCAAGTTAGTTTTACTAAGTTCTAGTAAATTATTTACAAATTTTTTTAAAATATGTACAAGCCTACACCGAGATAACAGTCTCAGTAGTGGCCACCGAATTTGTTGCCAATTGAATTCTGGCGGTTACGACAACTTTCGTAATGTTAAATTATATCTTTAGTTAATGTATATTACATTCCAAATAAATATTATTACGTTCCAAAAAATTTTATTGAAGTTAAAAAACTTTTTTTAACTTTTCTGGTATTGAACCGTGGCCTTCAGATTACTAGTCCTCTGTCCTAGTGATCGCACCACAATCACTTTTAATTTTCATTGCCTTATTTGCTATTGAAACATTTGAATATTTTATTTCAATTAAAAAACAACTTTTTGTGTTTGTCTTTTCCGAGATTTGAACTCGGAAGTTCGGAGTACAATTCAAACTATCTACCCACTACACCACAAACACTTATAAATTTTTTTTTTAAAGAGAAGCAACACTTAGGAAATTCTTCCTATTATTAATGTTTTGCTTTCTTTGGAAAGGGGATAGTGGAGAGATGAAAGTTGGTGAAAGATGAAGGGCTTCAAACATGGCAACACTGCAATTGCGCGAGATGATAAGTCTTAGAACAGTTGTTGCTCGCCACCTGATGTAGAGTTGGCGAATTTATTGAAGCTTTTTGTTTCATACACTCAAAAAAAAAGTTTGTAAAGTCAGCAAAAATTTTTGCCGAGTCAGCAAAATTTTAGTCAGGAGGGTGCTAGCAAAAAAAATTGCTAATGTCAGCAAAATCTCGCTCGCTGATTTTCAGCAACAAAATTTGTAGATTCAGCAAAAGTTTTGCTAACACTTAGTAAATTAGAAATACAAAAGCCTTGCTAAAAATTAATAAAGTTTTTGCTGAATTTTAGTAGACTGAAAAAAACGCAAAAAATTGTAAAAAAATTTTAATTTAGTTAATATATTTGCTGAAAATCATAAAATATATTTTTGTGATTCTTTTAAAACTAATTTACAATAATTACGAAATATAAAAATTTTCATTTTCCCACATTGACGACATGAATTAATTTAATATCTGAAAATATATAGAAATAAATATATATAACATAACAAAATTTTCTTTCAACTACTTACATCAATGGTTGACTAAATGATACTTTCTTCTAAAGGACGCAACTGCCGAAGATAATTATAGAAACGAAACGAAAAAATAAACAAACGAAACGAAAAAACAACCCTTTTTTTGCAATAAGAAAAAGGAACCATAAAAATCTACCTAAGATGTGTGTCTTTGTCTTTCTCTTTACTCTGTCTACATGTCTGTATATGTTTGTTTGTTTGCAATTTGACCACACTAGATTATAAATCTATAAACATTTAGTTTAGAAATACATATTAAATTTAAATATTTTATTTTGTCTTTGATTTAATTAAAAGACAATTATTTTCACAAGCCGGTGACAACGCAAAATTTAAGTTGTTTTAATCCTCAAGTTTGTTTTATGTATGAAAAACAGATACAAAAGTCCTCCATGGTTGATTTTTTTATATGTCTTATTAGAGTTGTTGCTTAGTATCATTTTCCTCTTCTCTACTACATCTTGACATGCCACGACATTTGCTTCATTCTGCATTCTGCAACAGCGATACATATAAGTGATAGAAAACTCATACATATTATTTTTCTAAATTGATGTTGTCGTCTCCGGGAATCGAACCCGGGACCATCTGTGTAACAGTCCAACGCGCTAACCATTACACCACAACGCCCATAACTTCTATAAACAATGCAATCCACAATTCGGTTGGTACTACTGAAACCCTAATTTAGTGGCATCTTTGATTGGGAAAACAGTATTTGCAGTGGGCACTTTTGATTATCTACAATTTTTTAACAAATTTGATAGATGGAACAAATTTTCTTGTATTACCACTAAATAAATGGTTGATTCTCCTGTACACAATTACTAACCGTATTTTATTTGAAAAATTTTATTGAAAATGCCAATAATTGGATAAATGTATGGTTTTTTAGTTCCTTTTATCTCTTTTTAATTTCCAGTAAAGTATTTTTAGTTTTGTAATCGATTATTGGTTGTTTTAAATAAAATAACGTCCTATCAAATAAATGTTAATGGTTTCGACCGAATTTTTCTGAGTGTAGTAAAAAATTTCTAAAAAAAATTGATATATTTTACAAGAAATTTGTAACACTAAATTGAAACTTATGTAGTTGTATAATTACTAAGTAATTCGATATTATTCCCCCAGTTTTTTCTGCGTGTATGGCTGATCGAATTTTCGAGTAGTAAAACTGCTACTTTCCTAAATTTTTGTAAATTTTGAACTATTAAGTTAAATACATTTATAGGTATGAAACGCTAAATGATTTCATTATTCCTTTTTAAATATTAAAATAAAAAATGAATAATTTTTTTTTTGTTAACTATTATTAATTTTTCATTGGTTTTACATTTATGCCGGTTAAAAACTCTTCTACTTTTTTCATAACTTACAAAATTTAGTGAAATTAATGTGTAATTATGGTTTTGCAACGCAGTGTAAGGTTAAGCCCTAGGAAAACAGTTCTCATTTGAAATGAATAAATTAGAATGTTTATTGTAATGAACTAAATAAATTGTGAATAAACAACTTATTACAACGTAATTGCATACAAGACTGTTGTAAAACTATAATCACGGAAAGTATAGAAAAATATAAATAAAAATAGAAATTCAATATCAAATTTAATTTACTATTTAAATTTTATGTTTTCTTGCTATGTTGTAATGTTGTTCTAGTGAATAACAAAGTACATCATTTTCCGAATCCATATAATTTTCTCATGATTGAATGAAACTGTACGAACATAATTTGTTAGTTCGTTAGTTCATTTGGATGAATGTATGGCTGGACGGATGCATGGAGGTGGTTTTATTTTTACATCATTTACATTCAAACACACACAGAGTTACATTGTATGAGAAAACGATTATATTTGTAAAAAAAAAAAACAAAATATTGCGCACAATTTTAATTTGCGTTATTCATTCATATGCATTACAAATTAAGTTGAAATTGATAATACACATTTATTAGAGTGGATCGATTTAGGCTTTAGTGAAACTTTAAAAGATGTTTTGAATGACTTTTCAACCGGTCTTTTGTGAGTTGACGGTTTTGGGTTTTCAAAAAAGTTAAATTTTTGAAATACGAATAAACCGGTTTTTTGTTGTCGAATACCCGATTTTTTCTCAGCTATTCTTTTTTAGCTTTAATATATTAGAATCCATCAATTTACAAAATCCAATTTTAAAAATGGAATGTTTTGTATAATTTTCTTAAAAAATCTTTTTTTTTTTATGTGGTACGTGCAGAGAGTTCACTTTTACTTAAAAATTACTCCTATAAAAGAGTAACAAAAAAAAAAAAATAAAAATTTTTTTTGAATTGTTCCAGTGTCATTATTTATTTGGCTATATTAAGTAATAAAAACAAAAAATATTTAAATTTTTATAAATGAAATGCAATTAATTAATTTTTTTGGGTAAAGTGTTTGTAACCGTCATATAATGACAATCGTAATTAATTTTATTATAATTAATTACTGAAGAATTTTTCGAGTTAGATTTTTATAGTAAGAAGAAAACATTTTTATTGAAAAATTCAACGAAAACAATGGCTATGCCAGACTGCAGCAGTTTCGTCCCCTCCAAGGACTCGTCAGTGGTTAATTTATGTGTCAATTGAACAAAGTATTTTAAATTGTTAAATTGCTCTATATGTATGAAAAACTTTTTACTTTGTTTCGTAGTGAGTTTCAAACCCACAGCCATACAACAGGCTATGACTCATAGCATTACCTCGTGGTGAGTGGGACCACGGTCGACACAGCGGTAAGTGTGGCTAAGTTTAGTTTTGTCAACCACAGCATTCATAATGTATTGTTTTAATCCATGGATGGTAACCGTTCCGATGCGAGTTTCGGTAAGGGTAACGCTATTTCCGTTTATTTCGGTAACGGTATTTAGTGATAACGATAAAAAATAAAAGTTATTTTGCTATCGGTTTTTTTTTGCGCTAGCGTTATTTTACTTCGGTAAAGGTATTTTAGCGGTAACGGAAAAAGAAATAAGCATTCGTCACATTTGTTTCTTTTTTTCATTTCCACATCTGCATGATATCAATGAATTTTTGCATTTCATCAGGTTTAATGAAAAAATTTATTTTATTTATTAGAGTTTTTTGGAAGGAAGTTTTATAGGAAATCTTTAATAACACTTCGCAAACAATAGACTTTTTAAAAAATACATGGACTTGGCAGTATAGGTTCGATTCCACTTCTAAAGGGTATTAAAACCCTATACTCGGTTTGGCGAGATTGATAACCAATTATTTTTATGGGCCTCCAAAGATTCTGTAAATCAGTGGGCCCCTTGAAAAGAAATGTCATCAGTTTTTGTCCAAGAGCTAATTCAGACGTGGTGATACCGCTTAACTATATTTGGTAATGTAGCTAAGAATCCATTGAACAAATTTTATTAACATTTTATGAGAAAAAAATTATTTTTTCTTGTACTTTTTTGGAAAAAACATTGGAAAAATAACACACACACATTTTTTAGTACAAGTTACTGCCACTCCTGATTTTTTACTAACAATATTTGGCAAAATTGTCGCCACGGTAAAGTTCAACAACTTTTGTGCACATAGCAATACAATCTGAACGTGTCTAGGCATCCACAATTTCTCATAAAGACCCATCTCTCTGTACGTTAAAAATTGTCATTTCGATTAGACTATAGAGATGTTATCAGATTTTGATAAAATTTGGTGAGTATGTTTGCAAGTAAACACATATTTCACAAACGATTTTTTTATTTTGAAAACTATGGTAACCCTGAAGCTTTGAAATATTGTTTAAATGAGGGATTGGGACATAATGGAAAAGGCCATAACTTTGAAACTTTTTTGATTATTTATGATTCTTTTTGATTATTTTACATAACTACTAGTAATCTTGATTACTTTTAGATTATTTGTAATCGTAATCAATTACTAATCGTGCAAAACTAAAAACAATCGTATTTTAATCATTACTTCACACTTCAAAAAAAGTAATCTAATTACTAATGATTACGATCATTACTAATCATTACACTCAAAAAAAAAAAGTTTGTAAAGTCAGAAAAAAATTTTGCTGAGTCAGCAAAATTTTAGTCAGGAGGATGCTTGCAAAAAAGTTGCTAATGTCAGCGAGCTAAAAAGATTCAGCAAAAGTTTTGCTAAAACTTAGTAGATTAGAAATAAAAAAGCGTTGGTAAAAATTAATAAATTTTTTTCTGAATTTTAGTAGACTGAAAAAAACGCAAAAAATTTGTAGAAAAATTGTAATTTAGTTAATTTATTTGCTGAAAATAATAAAACATATTTTTGTGATTCTTTTAAAAATAATTTACTATAATAACGAAATATAAAAAATTTCATTTTCCCACATTGACGACATGAATTAATTTAATATCTGAAAATATATAGAAATAAATATATATAACATAACAAAAATTTTCTTTCAATTACTTACATCAATGGTTGTCTAAATGATGCTATCATTTAAAGGACGCAACTGCCGAAGATAATTATAGAAACGAAACGAAAAATAAGCAAAAACAAACGAAACGAAAAAAACAACCCTTTTTTTCTGTATATGTTTGTTTGGAATTTGACTACACTATTATTAATCTATAAACATTTAGTTTAAATAAATATTTTACTTTGCCTTTTATTTAATTAATAGACAATTATTTTCACAAGCCGGTGACAACGCAAAATTTAAGTTGTGTTAATGCTCAATTCTGTTTTTTGTATGAAAAACAGATACAAAAATCTTCCATGGTTGATTTTTTTATATGTCTTATTAGAGTTGTACTTTTTAGTATCATTTTCCTCTTCTCTACTACATCTTGACATGCCGCGACATCTGCTTCATTCTGCCTATATCTTTCAATCTGGTTGTCGTCCACACTATTAATGTGCTTATCAGCACAATTTTTTTTAGCAAAATTAATTAGTAAAACATTAGTATATTAGTAAAGCATTAGTATAAAACAGTTAAGTGCTGAATAAGTATAACAAAAATTTTAGCTGAAAGCACGATTTTAGCAAAAAAATAGTATACCTGATTTACAAGACGTTCGGCTCTGAGACCATATTGGTCCAACCAAATTGGACCAATATGGTCTCAGAGCCGAACCTTAGTTTCTTGAACGCTATACTTACACTCATAAAAAAAAGTTTGTAAAGTCAGCAAAAAATTTTGCTGAGTCAGCAAAATTTTAGTCAGGAGGATGCTAGCAAAAAAGTTGCTAATGTCAGCAAAATCTTTTGCTGAAAATCAGCGAGCTGATTTTTAGCAACAAAATTTGTAGATTCAGCAAAAGTTTTGCTAACACTTAGTAGATTAGAAATAAAAAAGCGTTGGTAAAAATTAATAAATTTTTTGCTGAATTTTAGTAGACTGAAAAAAACGCAAAAAATTTGTAGAAAAATTGTAATTTAGTTAATTTATTTGCTGAAAATCATAAAACATATTTTTGTGATTCTTTTAAAAATAATTTACTATAATAACGAAATAAAACAATTTTCATTTTCCCACATTGACGACATGAATTAATTTAATATCTGAAAATATATAGAAATAAATATATATAACATAACAAAAATTTTCTTTCAACTACTTACATCAATGGTTGTCTTAATGATGCTATGACGAAACTGCCGAAGATAATTCTAGAAACGAAACGAAACAATAAACAAAACAAACGAAACGAAAAAAACAACCCTTTTTTTGCAATAAGAAAAAGAAACCATACAAATCTACCTAAGATGTGTGTTTTTGTCTTTCTCTTTACTCTGTCTACATGTCTGTATATGTTTTTTCATGGTTGATTTTTTTACTTGTCTTGTTAGAGCTGTACTTTTTAATATCATTTTCCTCTTCTCTACTACATCTTGACATGCCGCAACATCTGCTTATCAGCACAATTTTTTTTAGCAAAATTAATTAGTAAAACATTAGTATATTAGTAAAGCATTAGTATAAAACAGTTAAGTGCTGAATAAGTATAACAAACATTTTAGCTGAAAACACGATTTTAGCAAAAATATTTGCTAAAAAATAGTATACCTGATTTACAAGACGTTTTACTAACTTTTCTACTAACTTATTTTTTTGAGTGTAGGGGACCAAACTTTTGGTTCAATCCTCCAAGCTTCAAGAAACATTAAGATATTTGGAATTGATTCATTCCATTTCCTACAGGAGAATGATACAATATGAGACATTGATTTCTCATTGTTCTTCAAAGGTAAAAAAGTAGGGTTTTTTCATTTTTATGTTTTTTATTATTGGTTCGTCTATACATTTAAGTAATTTTTATTTGATTTTATTTCTAGATTTTTTATTCCTGATTCCAAATCTGGTCTACACTCATACAAATAGGTCTGTAAAATAAAAACAGCAAAAAAAAACTGTAGTATCTACTAAATTTTAGTAAAATTTTTAGTTGTTTTCTTTAAAACGCCATCTATTCGTGAACTTTTTTACTATAAATAATGAGACAACTAAAATACAGCTTTGTATTTATAAGAAAACAGAGTTGTATCTGTCTTTTATTTGTCTTTATCATTTCCTTTGTTCCTTTTTCGGAATGCTATATGTCAAAAGCTGAAGAGTAATCTAAAACAATGAAAATAATAGAAAAATAGGTACAAATTTAATTAAACAAGTACTGATTTTTCCAAAGCTTCCAATATCTATTCATTGTTAAAGGAAAAATATTTTTTAAATGAATTTATTTTTTCTAAAATTATAAATTTTTGTGTAAGCAAAAAAACCACTTCAATACAGAAAAACATCTTTACGCTTTTTACTTTTTTTAAAAAACTCTTGAATATTTTTTATAGTTTTATTTTTTTTTATAAAACCAATGGCATAAATGTTTCTAAATATTTTTCTAATACGACGCACAGTGGGGTATTTAAAAAAAATTATGGTAATAAATATGGAACTTCTCAACTAATGATCTGATTGGTACAAATTAAATTTTAAATTGTTAAAGAGGTATTAATCTTCTATAATATTGTGATTGGGTCAATCTGTTTTAGTACAGGGTGTACTTAGATGTTGTCAAAGTACAGTACCTCGTGTAACTTTTATAAAGAAAAAACCTATGACCTATATAGGTTATCTTATCCACTTTAAAAGTTTTTTAAATTTAAAAATAAAAATTTTTAGTTTTTCGGTTGGTGTTAAAAATACTTCACGATAAATGAAAAATCAAACTTTTTTAAATTAGTTTTAATAGTTTAGTCGTGAAAAATCCTTAACGTTCAAAATAAAAAATAAAATTTATGAAAAATTAAAGTTTTTGGCTAATAAATTATTTGTATTTCCTTTTTTGATTTCGGATTATGAAACAAATTCTTCTGAATATTTAATATCAATATCTTGACATACGGTATATAATTAAAGGCATGACGGAAAATTTTGTGAAAAATTAGAAATTTTGAAAATAAAATTTGTTGATCCGAAGATTTTCACCACGTCATCTTTAGTTGTACAAGAACTTGTCTAATATCTAATGAAAAACGAAGTTATTTAAAAAAAAATCTATAATTTTGAGCAAATTCAAGTCAATATATTTCAAAAACCATGATGCGATTAAAAAATTTAGAAAAATCGTGTTCAGCATGCTAAAATTAGTAAAAAAATGATGTGTCACACAACATATTTTTGTTTCATCGGAAAGCTTAATCAACAGTTAAGCTTTCCGATTTTTCTAAAATTCGTACTAATAAATTATTTGTATTTCCTTTTTTGATTTCTTATTATGAAACAAATTCTTCTGAATATTTAATATCAATATCTTAATATACGGTTTATAATTAAAGTCACGACGGAAAATTTTGTGAAAAATTAGAAATTTTGAAAATAAATATATCCCGATGAAAATAAATTTAAAAAAAAAAAAAAAAAAAAAAAAAATTTGTTGATCCGAAGATTTTCACCACATAATCTTTAGTTGTACAAGAACTTGTCTTATATCTAATGAAAGTCGAGAGACGGAGTAATTTAAAAAAAATTCTATAGTTTTGAGCAAATTCAAGTCGATATATCTTAAAAACCATGAGTGCGATTTAAAAAATTTAGAAAAATCGTGTTCAGCATGCTAACATTAGTTTAAAATGATTTGTCACACAACATATTTTTGTTTAATCGGAAAGCTTAACCAACTGTTAAGCTTTCAATAACAAATAATAAGCACAATATTTAATGAAAATCGAAATTTAAATAAAATTTTCATATACAAAATAGAAAAATACTAAAATTTTAAACCGTGGTGTAATTTTTGCGTTCATTTTTTTACCTGTTATTGCCTCCAATATCAACATATTTTATACCGACAGATAAGAAAATATGTATTTTTTTAACACAAATTATAAAAAAATTAAACTTTAAAAAAAAACTTGAAAAATTTTGTAAAAATAAACCAGTAAAATAAAAACTAAATTAAATTAAAATAGATTTTTTTGTTTGAGTTAAGTTTTTAACATTTTTTTTTATTTTTAAGCTTTTAATATCTAAATCATATTTAAACGATTTTTTCAAACATTATAGTCCTAATATACATAATTCAAAAAAAAGTTAACGTTAGTTAAAAAAACTAATTAAAATATGCTATTTTTTGGAATCAAACAATTTTATTTTCATAATTTGTAATTTTTCACAAAATCTTTCGTCCTGGCTTTAATTATAAGCCGTATGTCAAGATGTTCATAATACATATTCAAAAGACTTTGTTTCATAATCTAACATGAAAAAAAGTTCTGAAATCGGTGCATACTTTTTTAACACACTCTAAAAGTATTTTGTTTTTGTCATAAGTTTGCCCTTTTCGACCAATGCCTGATGTAGGGTTCAAGTCCAGAAGCTAGTTAAATTACCTTTTAAATTTTTTTAAAGTCCAATCCTTCAGAAAATATTAAAATTTGTATTTCTCTTTTAACAACGTTTCAAGAAAATGGCAAAAAATATAAATACTTTTTTGGCCAAAAATTACGATATTTTATCAATTTTGAACTTTCAGAATTTTGCACGACTAAACTATTAAAGCTAATTTAAAAAAGTTTGCTATTTCTTTTATCGTGAGGTATTATTAACACGGAAAATGTTTGCCTTTAAATCGATTAAATAATAAAGTTTTTTTGGTAGGTAAACCAAAAAAACTCATGTCAAAAAACAAAATTTTTATTTTATAATTTTAATAACTTTTAAAGTAGAGGAGATAACCTATAATTATACGCATTTTTGTTCTATTACAACTTACATTACTCCAGGTAAAAAATTTTAGAAATCCTTTCACATTAACAAAAGTTACACCCCCCAAAAGATTTTTTATATATGAGGTAGACAACTTTGAAGACCTGTAGTAAGTTCACCCTGTACTACAACAGGGTGACCCAATCACAATATTACAAAAGATTAGCACCCCTTTTATAATTTCCATATTGATACATGCCGATCAGATCAGTAGTTTAGCAATTCTATGTTTATTACCATTATTTTTTTGAAATACCCCACTGTGAACCGTGTTGACTTCACTTGTATAAAAAATACGCAAATGCTGAAACTCAAACATCGAATTATAACGACCTTTGCTGGTTTTGATTATCAAAATAATATTTTTAGACTTTAGGAAAATCAGCAAAAAAAAAATTAGTTAAAAAAAAAAGGTTGAGGCCATACTCTATATTTCTTTATTAGGCCATACTCTATATTTCTTTATTCTATACTCTATATTTCTTTAATAGGACATTATCCTAACAAATAATCTACAGAGTTTTTGTTTTCAAATTTATTAATTGACCAAAATTTTCTAGGTTCCCATCATCAGAACACATTTTGAAAGAAGTGACAATCCCATGCAAAACACAAAAAGCGTGTATTGTATATCTTCCAAAGGTAGAGCTTGCACATAACGAACAAGTTTTCAATTTATTTTTGATCAATGGTGATAATCTTTAACTTCAAGCTCATATATTAGTTCTCATTTAGTGGGAAAACTAGGTTATGTGAATGTTTCATGTTTTGCATGGGATTGTCACTTCTTACAAAACGTGTTCTGATGATGGGAACTTAAAAAAATTCCCGAAATAGATCTATCAACACATTCCTGAAAGTGGTTAATTAATAAATTTGCAAACAAAAACTCTATAGATTATTTGTTAGGACAATATCCTAATAAAGAAATATAGAGTATGGCCTCGAACTTAAATAATTTTTTACACTTTTGTTAGTTTTTTGTTTTTATATACATCGAGATTATTTTTATGTTATTTTTAATTTATAACGAGCTTCCAATCTCCGTATATTTACAAAAATAAAGCAAATCAAACATATTAGCTAGCTTGATACTAGTATTTCGATCTGGCTAAAGATCTCATCAGAACCCGAAGTTTTAGAAAAGTTAGAGCCTCCATAATAGGCAGAACTTTAACAAAAAAACCTATTAATCAATAATTTTGCTCCAATCTTGTCTTCTTAGTAATCAAGCACGTGGTTAGGGTCTTTTCCAAACAAGCATCATGACTATAGATGGGCACGTGACACGAAATTTGCGTGAGTCACGTGAATCACGCGTGAATCACGTGAGTGAAACAATTTTACTCACGTGAGTAGTGCGTGAGCGTGAGTAGAAAAAATAAGTTCGTGCGTGAGCGTGAGTGAGTCAAATTTTTTTCAAGTATTTTTGAGATTTTTTGAATGTTTTTTTTATTCTTGTTGTGTGTTTTTTCTATGCCTTTAATTGCGTGATTTAAATTTTTTTCAAGTATTTTTGCGATTTTTTGAATGTTTTTTTTTATTCTTGTTGTGTGTTTTTTTCTATGCCTTTAATTGATTTTTTTGTTTTTAATGGCAATTCCATACAAATGGCAACACCATACTAATTTATTTATATTTTTTTTACCAGTGACTGGATACCACAGTGATACATTCTAAGCTTCAGCAGCTAACCACATCTTTCTTATACAAAAAACGCAAAATTTAAGCGTGAAAAGCGCTAAGTTGCAGTTGTTGCTTGTTGCCTTAGATGTAGTTAATAGTGTTGTGAAATCCTGATACTTTGACTACCCGTTACTGCTCAATACTTTTGAATTGAGTACTCGATAATACTCGATACTTTTTGATTTGTATTTTATGTTTCAATATTTTTAAACACTCTTTTTGATTACATATTTTTGATTTTTTTAATTCACATTTATTTTGCACAAAGTAAAAAACTAAATTCATTTCTCGTTCTTTGTATTTTTTATTTTTCAATAATTTTTTAGTTTTTATTAATGTAGCATTTCTTTGCATTATTAACGGCAGTATTTTTTCACAACTGTGTGAACAAATTTCGATCTTCGTTTGAAGCGTTTTGCTTGTAAAAAAGTTCCTGAAAACACAAAAATGAAATCGTTCTTAAGCAGTTAAACTTTGTAACTAAGGATATTCGGCCACTGTCTGTTGCTGAAGGTAAGATTACACAAATAATGTGTATTCCAGTCAGTTCAGCAACTAGCGAACGTGTGTTTTCTTCATCAGGAAGAATTTTTGAGGAAAAAAGAAGCCGACTTCTTGGAGAGAATGTTGACAAGATTTTGTTTCTTCATAAAAAATTTAGAATAATATTTTTTTATAAAATATTAACAAATTTTTACAAAATTTATTTTGTAGTTTAACCAGTAATCCGTAATAATTTACAATACCAAATATTGAACAATGAGTGTAACAATTTTAATTTAAGATACTTAATTTTTAATTTTTATATGCATAAATTAATAGCTTTTTCTTCATAAAAATAAAACGAAAATTTCGTGATTATTTCGTGAGCGTGACTGTTTCGTGAGCGTGAATCAAGGCAAAATTACTCACGTGATCGTGCGTGAGCGTGAGTGAGCAAAAATTGTTCGTGCGTGAGTCGTGCGTGATTATAATATTTTCTTCGTAAGCGTGCGTGAGCGTGAGTTACTAAACTTATCACGTTACTAAACTTTGAAGACCAAAAATGTTCTATTTATATATTTTCAAAAATGTCTTAATATTACTAAAATTTCTCAGATATAATGAAGATTTCATTGAATCTACGAAAAAAACTTAATAAAATTGTTTCGTTAATAACATGAAGGATAATTCTGTCAGTGCACACGTGGTTTTTAGATTTGTTTTTTTAGGACTTTCATATTTTTTTGACCACTCTACTGTGGTCAGTAGAGTGGTCAAAAGTTTGTAAAGTCAGCAAAAAATTTTGCTGAGTCAGCAACATTTTAGTCAGGAGGGTGCTAGCAAAAAAATTGCTAATGTCAGCAAAATCTTTTGCTAAAAATCAGCGAGCTGATTTTTAGCAACAAAATTAGTAGATTCAGCAAAAGTTTTGCTAACACTTAGTGGATTAGAAATACAAAAGCCTTGCTAAAAATTAATAAATTTTTTGCTGAATTTTAGTAGACTGAAAAAAACGCAAAAAAAATTGTAAAAAAATGTAATTTAGTTAATATACTTTTAAAAATAATTTACAATAATTACGAAATATAAAAATTTTCATTTTCCCACATTGACGACATGAATTAATTTAATATCTGAAAATATATAGAAATAAATATATATAACATAACAAAAATTTTCTTTCAACTACTTACATCAATGGTAGTCTAAATGATGCTTTCTTTTAAACGACGCAACTGCCGAAGATAATTATAGAAACGAAACGAAAAAATAAACAAAAACAAATGAAACGAAAAAAACAACCCTTTTTTGCAATAAGAAAAAGGAACCATACTAATCTACTTAAGATGTGTGTCTTTGTCTTTCGCTTTACTCTGTCTGTATATGTTTGTTTGCAATTTGACCACACTAGATTATTAATCTATTAACATTTATTATAGAAATACATATTAAATTTAAATATTTTCTTTTGTCTTTTATTTTATTAATAGACAATTATTTTCACAAGCCGGTGACAACGCAAAATTTAAGTTGTTTTAATCCTCAATTTTGTTTTATGTATGAAAAACAGATACAAAAGTCTTCCATGGTTGATTTTTTTATATGTCTTATTAGAGTTGTACTTTTTAGTATCATTTTACTCTTCTCTACTACATCTTGACATGCCGCGACATCTGCTTCATTCTGCGTATATCTTTCAATCTGGTTGTCGTCCACACTATTAATGTGTTTATCAGCACAATTTTTTTTAGCAAAATTAATTAGTAAAACATTAGTATATTAGTAAAGCATTAGTATAAAACAGTTAAGTGCTGAATAAATATAACAAAAATTTTAGCTGAAAACAGGATTTTAGCAAAAAAAATTTGCTAAAAAATAGTAAACCTAATTTACAAGACGTTTTACTAACTTCTGTACTAACTTATTTTTTTGAGTGTAGATAGATCCTATTGAATATAAGCTCTCGATATCTCCTTTTACATAATAAAGCAAAATGTATCAAAAATTTTAAAAAATCTAGAGTAATAATTTAATTCCAAATCATAATATGTTTAAGTTTTTTCTTTTTTTTTTTAATTAAAATACAATTTAAGTAAAACTTACCAGTATTATATAGATTTTTGTTTGTATTTGTATTTCTTTTTGTAAAGTTTTTTAGAAATTTTGTTGCAGTTGTTTGGACATTATGGGTTTGTTGTAGTATTATTTTAGGTGGTAGAAGAGGAGGTTGAAGTATTGTTCCCCTAACAATATCTGTAGTAGGGTAGCAGTAGAAGTGCTGGTGATGATAGTATTAGACTGATAACAATGTAGTTTGAAAATCGTCATGGCTTTTCGAAGAAAACTAAAAAAAAACACGATTTACACCGACGCCACAACTTGTGTTATTCTCGGTTATTAGTGAATATTATTGTTATTTATTTTTATAGTTTTTTATTTTTAATGTTATATTTAAGAATTGTTGTTGTTGTTGTATTTAACATACAAAAACACCGGCCAAATCAGCCAGCCATCGCAACCAACTTAATCAACAAGATTGTACAGCTGTTTTATTTTTATTTTTATTTTTTTTTTGTAATTGTTGTATTTCAAAATTGTATTCAGTTTTTTTGTTTTTTGTTTTTGTTTTTTGATTAAATATTAAATTTTTTTGGTATGATTTTTAAGATAATTTTATAAACATATTGATAATGTTTGTATTATTTTTGTTTATTTTTTTTTTTGTTAATTTTATTGTTGTAAAACATTATTGTTTTAATACGAGTATTGTTTTATTAATTCAATAATAAATTTAAATTTATTTCATTTAATTGAATTTCATTTTTATTTTGTTGTTGTTACTTTAGGAGGTAGAATGTGTATTTTGTTGTTGTAATTCTTTTGTATGGCACACAATTTGTTTATAAATATTTAATTCAATTGATTTCATTATAGATTTTTGTATATATTTTTTAATTTTTTATTTTTTTGTTATCAAAATTCCATTTTTTGTATCTGCAATTAAACAAAATAAAGTCACAATAATTAAAATCGGTGTTTTTCACATTAATTGTATTATAACTTGTATTGAGTTAATTATTAATTACACTGTGCAACACAAAAAAAACATTTTCTCAAATGAGTGCAACGCAAAATTAAAATAGACCATTAGTACACACAGAGAAATAAAGTGCCAACCGAATATAAAACTGTTCACTTTGTGAACAAAAGGTACCGAACTAATTGTACCAGCCCTAGCTGTTCCCACCGAAAATGTCATTTTGCCGTTGTCAATAATAATGCAGCTAATGTCAACAATAAATCATCAGAATCAACTCAGAATTTTTCTACTCGTCATCCAGACAACATCCCTTATATAAAGTTGAAACCCAAGTTGGTGAAAACTCATTAAAATTAAATTTAAAAATAAGATTAAAAAACTAAAATAAGTCAAACTTATAACTAAAGAAAAGGAACACCTAAATAATTAAATTGTTAATTTGAATTTATAATTTATACCCAAAAGTGCAAACTGTGAAATTAATTAATTAAAGAGGAGTGTTAAATATTAAACCCCTTATACAAAGCGAGGTTATGAACTTTAAAAACCCTAGATTTAAAATTTAACCTAAAATAAAATACCCATTATTTTATAACGTTTAAAAAAACCCGCCATCCTTTTTTTATTTATATAATTTTTCCCTCGAAAATATAATACATAAGAGGCCATCTTTTATTCCCCTAACCCGTAAATATTCAAAAACTGTATATTAACGGCAACAATATTTAGTACAACACAAATTCAGTTAGTACAACGTTATTTATATTAGATTTCTGAGCATTTTGGGTGGTGCAACTAAAACTAATGATAACACTGTGATAGTCGAAAAAATTAACTTCGATGAATACTTTTCGAACTATTAGGGGGGAGTCTCCTGAGTGCGAAAGTACATTTGAAAGTGTTAGATTGGCTCCAGTTTTTGAGAAATCGGTATATATCCAATTTTCATGGATCTAGCTAAGTCTGCGCTATTTAAAAAATTTTTATTCAACTGTATAATTTTTTTTTTTTTTTGCCTTCTTAGCTTTCTTTTACAGAATGTTTTGACTTTTTCTCAAAATTTCACGTAATTTAAACCATTAATGTCGATCATTTTTTCAGGTTTTTAGGTCGTCTTACCAAAATGTACCAACTTATAAGAAGGACAAAAAAAGACACCAGATTTGAAACTTTGCTGCTAAAAAGGCTTAAAAATTCACGACGAAAGAAGAAAATAACCAGGATTTTGATTTTGAAGCTTAACTTAAGTCCTATGTTAGGAAAATTTTAGTAAGACGACCTAAAAACCTGAAAAAATGGCTAAAAATTGTCAAAAATCGTTACTTTTGATCGACATTAATGGTTTAAATTACGTGAAATTTTGAAAAAAAGTCAAAACATTCCGTAAAAGAAAGCTAAGAAGGCAAAAAGAAACTAATATAGTCTAATAAAAATTTTTTAAAATAGCGCAGACTTAGCTATATCCATGAAAAATGGATATATACCGATTTCTCAAAAACTGGAGCCAATCTAACACTTCCAAATGTACTTTCGCACTCAGGGGACTCGCCCCTAATAGTTCGAAAAGGATTCATCGAAGTTCATTTTTTTCGGGTCATAAACTATCACAGTGTAATTTGTGCCTACCGACTGAAATTCGTAATAACCGAATGTAAGTCATAGTGACTTAATTTCAGTTGACAAATAGCTAAATTTTTCTCTGTGTGTATATCTCTTGAAGTTGAAGTTTATAGTCTCTTGAAGTTGACTTATACCTGAGCATTTTTTCATTAAGGGGAAAATAATATGATAAAACACTATTTAATTTGTCTGTACAAAAGTTATGTTGTAGTATTTGCCTCATGCATGGGAATTTTTCATTACCCTTGAAATTAATTGATACTAATGATAATGAAACATTTTTCATTAGAAAAGTCATTATTAATGATAATGAAATGACACTAATGAATAAAAAAAAAGTAATTACAATATCATTTGTTTACAAAAAAAATAATGGGTTGGAAGTAAAAACATTCAATTTTTTTTGGTCAAGTTGTAAAAAAATTAAATCCTTGGGATCTTTTTCGGACCTAGCCCATTTGTATTATCAGTATGTATTACTACTTCGTTGTAGCAAAAATGATGTCCGTTTTGCCCTATCTCGCTTAAACTAAGCGAGTTATCGCAAAACGGACAAAACTTTCGCAAAACTAAACTTGCGTTGCATATACCGATAATAGTAATGTGTTAATTTTTTCGATTCCACTCGTTTTCCGTTCCAATCCATATCGTTCCAATTTCCACCACTGTTCCATTCTATTATCGGAGTATTTTAATTTATATTTTCACGTATGTATATGGGTACTTTTTGACGTACGTAACACATACCGATAATACTAATGCGTTTAGTGTTTCGATTCCATATCGTTTCATTTTGAACCAATGTTCCATTCTATTATTAATTAAGACACCCTGTGGTTCTTTTGCCCTTAGTGTTCAAATTCCACTCGTTCCATTCTATTTCATTCTATTTTACTTGGTTACATACCGGACTGATTAATATCTATATAAATTCAGAAATAAAATTTGCATAAGGCTTTCTATCCTTGATTTGAGCCATTTATCACAACAGCAATGCAATTTAAAACCATGAAAACCAATGAAATTAAATCATCAAACCATTATCATTATTTAAAAAAAATTATAATGAAAATAATTTCATTACCATTGATATCAATGTAAAGGTAATGAAATCATCTTTTTATTAGTCAACTTAAATCATTAGTCCCATGGATGATTTAGCTACTAAATTTGGTATTATCTTTTCTTCTAGTTAGAGTGGTCCAGCCAGAAGGGGATTTTTGGTTTTTTTGTTTTACTTTAGGAGAACATTTTTAAAAAATTTACATGTAAAGGGTCCGCCAAATAACTTTTTTTTTGAAAATGCTATAAAAAAAAACTACTGAATATTTTCTCAAATTTCTTTTTTTATTTGAAAGTACAATCCTTCCGGTTAATAATGGAAAATAATTTCATTCAAATAGCTGCCTCGGCTGGCCATGCAGTAGCCTACACGATCGGTCCAATGTTTAAGCACATTATCGATTGTGTGCAGCTGTATTTCACCAATGGCTTCACGAATATTGTCCTTTTAAGCGTCAATTGTCGCTGGCTTGTTGGCGTAACAATTATCTTTGACGGCACCCCACAAATAATAGTCCAACGGTGTCAAATCGCAGCTCCGAGGTGGCCAAACGACATCAGCTCTGCGGCTGATAATGCGATCTTCAAAAACAGGGCGCAAAACATCGAGTGTAGCTTCGGCTGTGTGGCACGTGGCGCCGTCCTGCCAACCATATTCGTTCAGCGGAAGGATAAAACTAATTATCTGTAAAATCAGACATGAGCTAAGTGTTACCATTCACGAAATAAGCACTAGTTGAAAAAAAAACGTTAGATGTCGGACTCTTTAGTATATCAGAATGACTTTTTAAAGGCTATTGAGTAGTATATTCATTTTTAAAAAATTTCACAATTACATATTTCATATAAGAAAAAACTACGCTCTCATCTCTCGGCTGTAGGGGATCACAGACAACGACGGCCGTATACACTGCATTGCAAAACTATAATTACACATTAGAAAACTAAACTGATATAAATATAAAACCAATGTAAAATTAATAATATTTAGCAATAAAAAAAAAAACAATTCATTAATTTTTTATTTTACAATTTAAAAATGAATAACAAAATCAATTAGTGTTTTCTAAATATATACTTAATGTATGAAAATTTACAAAAAAATTTTAAAAATATTTTACAGCAGCAGTTTTAATAATGCGTGTGGCCTCCTTTTTTGGATCAACTCGAATATTCTATCAGACATTATGCCTACCAGATGTATTCGAAGTTCTTCCGTTATAGATATCCACGTATCAATAACTGTTTTTTCTCGATGAAAACCGCTGTCATATTAACAGTTTTCTGCGCAAACTCGACGGTTTTGTTGTGATAACAATGATTAGATTGAAGCAACCGAAATTCTGGTACACAATAGAATTTTGATTTACTCAACAATAATTCGAAAGCTACAACCGAACCATTCGATTTTCTACAAATACGGTTGCTACTACCAAGTCTGTTTACTAGATGGTTATATGGCTATTCCAGATGTCACGTCTGGTCTCGGTAGTTTTGTGACTGGAACTTCATCTAAGTGTTATATGAAAATTTGATCACATGGAGCACTTACATAAACTTTACGCTTAATTTTTCTTGTGTTCACAACAGTTACTGAATTTACTTTTGTATTAACTTTTTTTATGGGTTTAGTACTCGACCCTAAAAAAAATATAATTCACAATTTTAGATTGAAATTCCTGCTCGTTCAAAAATGACAGCTTACCGAATCCGAATTTTGTTGTTCTTTTTTTATTTTTAATTGTAGTTTTCTTAAAACATTTTTTTAAAAAAATTCTCCTCATACTCTGTGTCTGAATTGAAAAAAAAGCCTGTTATTCTAAATAAAATAACCGGAAAATTTGACTTAAAAATGGCTTTATATTAACAATACAAGTTAATTTTTTAAAAACACTTTGGGGGGTTTGGTCCACTAATAGTCTATTTTCATTTGACGTTGGTCTCATTCTTACAAAATTTGAAGAATCAATATTTGTTGCATAGTGTAATCAGCCACAATACCTTGTGTGGTATTATAGGTTATGTAGAGATAATCTTAAACAATTCAAATTTTAATATTTCGAATTTCCATCAGTGCATGTACGCTCGATGAAATTTAATTAAAAACATTTTGAAGAGAAATTGATTGGCAATACATTATTTTTCATTAATTTTCATACAGAGAATTAAAATGTGTAAACAACCATTTAACACTTATTATAGTGAGATTAAGGTATTGTTCATTTCTTTTGCTTTGGATCTATTGATTTAGAGACTTTGTGTCCCAAAATTTCAAAAACTTGTAATTTTATATGAGGAATTTAAAAAATGTTCGACCCTTTGAGACGTTTTTATTCGGGATGATATAATATCTAAATTATTGTGGGGCGATTTGAACATCTAAATGGGCGTTTCGCGTTTCTGATTCTTGGAATTGTACTGAGCAAAAAAGTCCACTAGACCATACGTCTACGGTGAAAATCGAGTTTCCAGATTTTGACTTTTGACTTTGGAATGGACATATCTCAGGAAGTAGCAGGAGCTTATCCAAGATTGTGGTATCAATCTCTTCTTTGGAAGATTCTCTGGCAGATTAATGTATCAATCATATTTGTGGGTGGGGTTTAAGGGGTTAATTTTTCAAAAATAGGGCTTTTTTGCCGTATTTTGTGAAAGTAACAATGTGTGGGATGGTAATATCTCAGGAAGTAGGAGGAGCTTATCCAAGATTATGGTATCAATCTCTTCTTTGGAAGATTCTCTAGCAGATTAATGCATCAATCATATTTGGGGTTAATTTTGAATTTCAAAATAGGGCTTTTTTGCCGTAAAGTCAAAATCTGGAAGCTCGATTTTCACCGTAGACGTATGGTCTAGTGGACTTTTTTGCTTAGTACAATCCCAAGAATCAGAAAAGCGAAGCGCCCATTAAGATTTTATTCCTTCCATACTAATCGACCCACCCTAATCTTAATACATATTATTTTGTATCTTGCAATGTCTAGGGATATATCGCACACCCAGTTCAAAAGTGACTCAACTCTAAATTTTAGTTTTTCGGTTTTATATGCTTATACTATGTACAATATAGTTGTTTATCTAAAAAAATATCAGTGTATTTTGTTGTTGTTAACTGTTGTTAAAAAACAGTTATGTCTTTCTTTAGGTTTCAATTGGTATAAAGTTGAAAATATTTTTTGCCGATTTCTGAAAAATGAAAAATTTTGAGTTGAGTCACTTTTGTACTAGGTGTGCTAAATCGCTAAAACAATACAATAATATTGCGATATATGCTTATTTTGGATGAATTTTTAATTAAATTTTTAATATATCGTAACTTCCTTTAAAATTGTAAGAGTTTTAATTAATTTGTATGTTTTAATTTAAAACATACTTTTAAATCTAGAATTCTATAGCTACAAAATGATATCATTATATTATTTACAGTAATTTTTGACAAATTTTAAAAAACACCAGTCATGGTTAATAAAAATACACTTTTTTTATATATATATTCCGCACAAGTTAAGATTTTCCAAAAAAAAAATCAATTTTTTTTATTTTTAACCATTAATGTAATGAATGAAAACCGACAAATCGTTTTTAATGGACATTTTATTCTACATGCTAGACGTCGTATGAGTGATACAAAATAAAATTAAAATTAATCATACGTCTTCATACATATTAACTCATTTTTGATCCATTACTTTTAAACAGCTACATATTTTTTACTGGAAAAAGATAATTAAGTGATTTAAAACCCCTAAAATTATTCAATTCACAATAATATATTGTTAATTGTTATGTTGATGATACCTGGCAGATAACAAACAAATTTCTCTTATTACAACAATTTTCTCTCATTTTCAAAAATAAAATGACAAAAATACGTACAAAAAGTAAACAGAAAACAATAGAAAGCCAAATAAAAACCTCTAATTCTCTCTATTGCCTTTACCTTGTACTATTATGCTATGCTACTAAACTTATAGAAATTATATCATCAGGGTCATATGTAACTTTTTAAAAAATGGTCAAAAACCACAATATATTTCGTAAAAATCTTAGAAATCGGTTAACTTAAAAAAAATAATTTTTCATGTTGGATAACAAAAACAAAACAAACAAACTTTTGTTTGTCTGGTAGGATAGTACATATTAAAAAAGTTGGTGAGTCTAGTGACATGGATAATTTGCGTCCCATTTCTATACTTTCAAAAATTTTGGAGATCTTACTTAAGAACCAATTAGAGGATCACATTGCTAATGTTTCTTTTTTTAGTGATTCTCAATATGGATTTAGATGTCGCTTCTTTTAGGACTTACTGATACGATTAGAAGGTCTTTAAGTATTGGCCATGTCAATGTACTTTTATCCATTGACCTTCAGAAGGCTTTTGAAAAGATCGATCATAGTATATTAATTTCTAAACTATATCGTTATTTAGGTATTTCTGTTTCTTCTTGTAGGCTTATATCATCTTATCTCAGAAATAGAGGCCAGTACGTATCTATTGGGAATAAACATTCTCATGTATTACCCGTTATAAGTGGATTACCACAGGGGTCCGTACTTGGACCATTGATATTTAATATATATCTCAACGATTTATTTAACTGTATTCATTTTTCTTCATGTGTTTCATTTGCATATGCAGATGATTTGTTTTTTTTTTATTTAGTGGCGAGAGGCAATTCTCGGATGTTTTGCAACAACAGTTAAATTACTGTGTCTCTAATATTACGGATTGGATGTTGGAAAGCAACCTTTATATTAATGCGGATAAGACTAAAGGGTGAATTAGCCAAGGGTAAACGTAAACGTATCTCGGTGTACGAAATTTAATAAGTAAAATAAGAATAGAAGATATTTTGTGTATCTTGTTGTTTCATTCACGTTTACGCTTAGCTAATTCACCCTTAAGGCTATGTTTTTGGATCACCCTTACTGGATTTGATAATAAATATTAATGGTACTAATATTGAGTTTGTCGATCAAATCAAGTGTCTTGGTTTGTGTTTGGACAATAGTTAAAATTTTTTTTTTTTTTTTTTAATCGTTGTCCATTTTCGAACTATGTTAAAGCAAGGACTATACTTTATTTTTATAAGATTAATCATAATGATGACCTTGTATATTTGAATTCATTTTTTTCTTTTGGCCATTCTACACGAAATCGTCAAATTCAAATCCCGAGATTAACCGCACTCTTCGAACGATCATTTCATGTGCGGGTAGCTCATATTTTTAATCACTTGCCTACAGAACTCAAGTCCTTAGAATTACCATTCTACACTTTTAAACGCAAAATTTTGATCTATGCTCAAGGTAATGAGTTATAATATTTTTGACATTTTAATGCAACGTGTGATTGTAATTATTCATTGGTTTACAGTGCCTTTATATTGTTTTTCTCTTCTTTCTTTTAACTTTTAAGGTTTTACTATTTTATAATATATGTTTATTTTCTTTTTTTTTTAATATTATATTGTTATTTATATTTTTGTTTTATAGTTATTTCTTAGCCATATATGGCCCTTTGGGCTCGGTTATTTAATTGGAGAATAATAAATAAATAAATAGAATTGTTCACAAAATAAAAAATAAAATTTAAATTTTTAAAATATCCGTCTAGGATTTATATACTGTCGAAGTTTCTGGTTGCCAATATTTCCACTAGAGGGTTCTATATATGAGCAATTCCATTTAATATCACCGTAAAATTAATCGATGTTTTCCGATTTAGATAAAATTTTGTGAGTGTGTGCGGTAGCAAACGCAAGTATTAAAAAAAAATTTTTTTTTTTTTGGAAAACTCTGGTAACCTCACTCACAAAATTTTATCAAAATCGGAAAACATCGACTAATTTCATGATGATATTATAGATAGCGAGTGAATTGCCCTTAAGGGGGGCAATTCTGTTGTATACGAATTATCAAATTATTGTAAATTATATTTGAAATTCAAAATTTCGTATCTTCGATACTGGAAAATAGTAGATATGGGTGGACAGGTGTGGATAGCATGTGAATCAAGCTTTAAGGGAAAATCACACGCTATCGATTCATATATACTATTTAACATTATTGGTGATACGAATTGTCAAATTATTATAAATTCTCTTTTAAATAATACTGGGAAATAGTAGATATAGGTGGCCTTTATTGATACGAAATGTCATTTTCAAAAGAGAATTTACAATCATTTCACAATTCGTATTACCAATAATGGAAAATAGTAGATATTAGGGTTGGCACTCGAATAAAAATTATTCGATTAATCGAACGAACAAAAAGCAAATTCGAACGAATAATTTTAAAAACATAATTTTCTCATAACTAATAATTCGAATAAATTTTGACGATTAATCGAATAAAATGAATTCTTTAAAAAAATACTTTTTTAATAAAAGATTTTCGTAAATTTACCAATTTTTAGGAAAAATTGTATATAAAATGATAATGGACAAAATAAAATCAAAACTGTATTGAAGAAATAACTGAAACTTTAAAACTTTTATTAATCGTTTTCCAAGATATGGACTTTTTAATAATGGGTAAAGATATATGATTTGATATTCAAGCAAGGTGATGTCGTTGAAATATAGCATGATTTTTGAAGTTTAAACTATACATATCTTAACAGCTGGATATACTAAAACTATCGCCAATTTATATTTAACTTTTCCACAATTTTCAAAACTGTAATTTTTTCATAACGCCAAAATGCGTATGCTTCTGAAATATTTTGGAGTCTAAGACAGCGGTTCAAACCTACTTTTGCTTCACGGACCCCTTGACATATTTCTACTGGTTCACGGACCCCCAAACATAACTTTTTTTTTAATTGCAGATGTAAAACAATTTATTTTTTAAATGCAAAAACCATTACAAAAACTAAATGCAGTAAATCCCAATTAAGATGAACTCTTAGGGACCAAAACAATTAACTTGCCATAAGCGAGGTTTGTATTTACTAAAGTAAAATTTGTTTTAATTTTTGTTATTGTCTACAAAATATTAAAAAAATTTATAAAAATTTTTAAATATTGTAAAGTCCGTTTATTTAATTTTATAAATGAAGAGTTTTTGATACTTTTGGGCAAGAATTTCTGTGTGTTCGGATTAAATTTAAAGAAATTTTAAGAGAATTTGAAAAGTTTTAGAAATTTTGTATTTAAAATTGAAAACTATATAAAAACTTGTTCGTGGGCCTGTAAAAAACTGTTCATATTAACCGAAGGTTCATCTTAAGCAAGTTCTTATTAACGGATATTACTTTGAAGCCGTTACCAACATGTCGGGACTTTTAAAAACAGATTATCGTAACCGAGTTCGTCTTAAACGAGACTTCTAAACAGAATCCTCAAAAACATAGAAAAATTTGTATATTTTTTGAGCAATTTAAAAATTTTATAAAGGTTTAATATTTGAGCCATAGTATATTTTTAGAAGTTTTGAAATTAAAAAATTCTTTTTAAATAACTATTTTCACGCAAATTAATTTTTATAAATACGATTTTAGGCTGTTGACTATTATAAAGACTAAAATTTGATAAAATAGTAAAAAAAATAAAATATTTTGACATTTTTTCAAATTACCAAAATAAATTTTGTCGGAACTGTTCGCGGACCCCCTGAAATACCCCTACGGACCTCCAATTGGGAACCGTTGGTCTAAAATGATTGGGTTTGACAATTCGATTGTTGATAGAGTAAAATATTTTAAATAGTTAAGTATTTTTAAAATTATTTTTATTCGTTATTCGTTCGTTTAATCGAATAATTTTTAAAAATGAATCGTTCGATCAAAAATTGTTTGATCGTTTATTCGAACAAAATCAAAACACGAATAAATGACAACCCTAGTAGATATGTATGGAAAGCGTGTGAAATGCCCCTTATTTTTTAACTTTTTGAAAATTTTCAAATATTGATATTTTTTATCAGTATTTGGCAACCCTCAACTACTAATTTTAGCTTTTTTATATTTTATTATTTCAATTAATTTAAATAAAAATCAAAATGTTTACATTGTAGACTTATTCAAACAAAACGAAATCATTGAAATTTTATTTAAACAAAATCCAAAACGTGATGTTCTTGCCAAATTCTGAGAATTTAAGTTCTGTTTGTAAGAAGATAATCTTAAGCAATTTCTTAAAGAATGAGTGCATAAAATATGACATTTTTGCTCACATTAAAACATTTTTGCCAAAAAAAAATAACTATCCAAAAGAAAAATTTTATTTAGAGTATGTTCATACCAGTCCATGGCATAACAATTCCTAGTAGACTTATTAGAAATATGTTCTCTCGTTTTTAAAAACAAAACGACAAAAATTCATAAAAAAAAAGTAAACAGAAAACCAAAGAAAGTCAAATAAAACCCCTATTTCTCCCTAATGCCTTTACCTTGTACTGTAATGCCATGTAACGGTTTTTGTTTAAGAATTCACACGATTTCTTAATTCAGGAGAATAAGCCCCAGTTTTATTGCAATATAAGAGTTGTATTTCAAGAAACAAATATTGAATTGACAAAACTATATAATTAAAATTTGAGCGTGGAGCGACTCCTTTCCATAACATTTTTATGAAATTGGTTATTTTGTTAAAAGTTGAACAAAATTTTAATGTTTTCATCAAAGTTTGCATTATTCTTGAAAAAGAATCACTTAAATTTGATTAAAAAATTTTTATCTGACTGACAGTTGAGTCAAAAACATTAACTGTTTGGCATATTTTTGTATAACTTCAGCTTTTTCGCATAATCTCTATCCCTCAAGCACATTGGAATTAACGAAACCGAATGACCGTTATTTGGCCAAATCGTTCGGTTGTTGGTCGTAAATAAAACAAGAATATTTTCTTTTGAATGAAAAGTTTCTCTTGTAAGTTTTACTGACATTATATTTTGAGTGAGGTCTAAGTAAAAACAAAGTTAAAGAATTGCATTACAGGTTTTATTAATTTTGAACTTTCAACTTGAATAAGTTCTGTACTTAATATTTACTCATTGAGGTATACATATTTTAAGTAACTTATTAAGAAACCAATTTCGTTTCCAAGTTATTTAGAATGTATTTTAATAAGTATATGCATTAGGGCTATAACTGTTTGTAGTCCAAAAAAAAGTTACATGGCACCAATATAGAAATGGAAATATTTAAACCACCGCGAAAGAGTAATAGGGAGTTTAGACAGCGAAATTAGTCTACTTGATTAAAGTTAACACACCTTTTTAATTTTCCTCATTTTTTGAAAGCCTGATCAAAAAAAAAAATATAAACCGTCAAATAATGATATATTGTCAGGCCTATTTGTTATATTGCAACAACTTTTTGTACTAAATCGACTGAACCTTTAACATTTCTCTAAATTAAAAGTTTTTTCCAGCAACAACTTTACGATTTTTTTTAATTTTTATAAAGGGTCCGCCATCTAACGTTTTTTTTTCCAACTAGTGCTTGTTTCGTGAATGGTAACACTTAGCTCATGTCTGATTTGACAGATAATTAGTTTTATCCTTCCGCTGAACGAATATGGTTGTGTATACGCTTGAACAACGCTCGCAAATATTGCGACATTACTTTGAAAATCATGGTAATGTTGCAGAATGTGTGCCGATACACCCAAAACGAGTCACTGTTTGGTGCGGATTTTGGTCCAGAGGCATAATTGGGCCATTTTTCTTCGAAAATGAGCAAGGAGTGGACGTTACAGTCAATGGCGATCGTTATCGGGCCATGTTGAACGAATTTTTGTTCACAAAAATTGAAGAGGAGGAAATACAGCTGCACACAATCGATAATGTGCTTACAAATTGGACCGATCGTGTAGGCTACTGCATGGAGAGCCGAGGCAGCCATTTGAATGAAATTATTTTCCATTATTAACCGGAAGGATTGTACTTTCAAATAAAAAAAGAAATTTGAGAAAATATTCAGTAGTTTTTTTTATAGCATTTTCAAAAAAAAAAAAGTTATTTGGCGGACCCTTTATATTTGTTACCAACTGCTCGTTATATCCAGTATACATTTTCAGAAAAATTCGTTATATAAGGTAGTCAATGCAAAAAATTTGTTCGTTCGTTATATTGCGTTTCGTTTATAAAACCATATCTCATTTTATATAGATCGATATTTAATCTTATCCAAGTCAATTTTAAAATTGACTTGGACATGTCCTCAAACATGTTACAGGATTAAATTAGATCAAAGTTGATCTTAAAATTGGTCAATTCAATAATATGTAATTTAAGATCCTGATTTATCCTAAAATATCATGGCATCTATTTAGATCTAGTTGGATCTAATTAGATCCAAAAAGATAAGTAAGTTTGGGTGGAGCAAGTAAGATATTTTGAGATTTAATTGGATCTACTTAAATCCCATGAAATATATAATTTTGAATAAAAAAAATTTTGTAATTAGGCGCATTATATATGTATGGGGTTATATAAAACAATACATAATTATATCTTATAAGCATGGAAAATATTAATAATGTTGGACCATATTTAACCATATCTCAAACTAAATTGATAATGTTGTGTCATATATGTTATCTTACATAATTATATCTTATATCATTTGATAGCATATATAATTATGTCTTAAGTTGTATCAAACATATGTCACCATATATAAGCATATCTTATATCTCACAAAAAAATATTTTTTATAAGACATTTTATATTATTGCATCTTAAATTGTATAGCTTATATATCAGCATCAGAGAAGACAAAAAATAGCAAAATCCGAAATGTTTATGGCAACAAAATATTGGAAAAAAGGCAAAAGATAGCAAAACAACTATAAAGGTAAAAAACTAAAATTTTCTTAAGAAAAAGTAAAAAAAAAAAAATTGAGAAAAAAGCATTTAAAGCAAAGAATGACCGAATAAAGCTATTTTAAAGTTTAAAAATCTGTGTTTAAGCCCAAAAATGAAAACATGGCAAAAATAGCTAATAGGAGTAAAAAAAGCATATTTGTCTTCTCTAATAACTAGTGACAGGAACTTCATGCACTAAAAAATAGTGTTTTAGGTGCCTATAATATGCATGAAAAATCTTAAAATGTGATCTAATGAAATGAAATGAAATGAAATGAAAAATCTTAAAATGTGCTAAAAACTTAAAAAAATAAGCACTTAAATTTTGTTTAATTATTTTTTTTATGTTTTTAAGCAATTTTAGTCTATATCGAGGGTTTGCTAACGCAACATCGTATCTCAAAAATTACTAGTTTTCAGGAGAGTTCAAAAACATTTTAACCTAAAATTCTGACATTTAAAAAAAATTTTTTAAATCTGAAAGGTAATGACTATTTCGATGAATTTTCAAGACAACTATAAAGATAAAACTATTTATCCATTATTTTTCTGGCCGTTTTTCGAGATACGTGTTTGCTGCACTGAAAAATGGTTAAAAAGCGTAACATACGTGATGGCGTTATTCGTAAATAAGACCAAATCGATGAGCATTTTTTTTTAAATTATTTTATTTCAGGAACATATTAATAACCATGAATTATTTTTATTCAAAAAACAATATTATTAGTAAACTAATTATTTATATTTTTTATTTTTTAGATAATTATAACAAAACAATAATTATCAAAAGTTTTTTGTGAGATATTCTCTTTTTTTTGTATTATTATTACAAAGCTTTAATAATACTTTTGCACTTCAAATAACTTAAAAAAATGTATTTGAGATTGTCATAAAAAGTATGATAATCCTTCGGTATTAATGGTTTTAGAGACTGCAAGTCTGTACTTTTGGGAAGTTAATGGAATTTCTTCCCAATATGGCTCCTTAACTTCGGTGCCAGTCAGGCGCGGATCGACAAAAAGATTTTTGGGAGGGAAGTTAGAGTATTTTGAATTAACTTTTTTTTTTTTATTTTTTTACATTTTTGCATTGTATTGTATTGAAAATTTTTATTTTGGGGGAGGAAATATCCCATTTTCCCTCCGCCTGGAAATGCGCCTTGTGTCAGTAGAATATTTACTGTTTAGGCGTTGAGGAAGAATTTCCCATTTATTATCAAAAGATAATTTATTTGTAGTTGCTTATTTTGCATATTTTGACAAAATTGCATGTTTTTGAATACTGTGTCTTTTAATGCATATTTTGTTCCTTATTAATGCATAATTTTTGCTTTTCAATGCATATTTGTGCATATTTTTCTTAAATCGTTAAACAAATATATTTTGGATACATTTTTATATTTAGATTTAAGAAAAGTCTTTCTTACATTTTAAAAATCTTGTTGACCTGCAGCAAAGTATTAGATTCTGTTCCTATTGGAAAAATAGCTACCTAATTCACATATCATTTTTAATTTTTTATGTTTTACAGTTTGTGATTTTTGCAAAAAATAGTATTTTACGTGCATATTTTTCATATTTTTAGTGCATATTGTCTGTTTTTAGCAGCATTTTATATGCGCATATTTTCGTTTTTTAATTGCATGATATTCCTTGCCCTACTTATGAGACATCGGCAATGGTATCTTTATTAAAGTAAAGCTACTTTTTAAAGTAAAGCTTAAAGCAGATAAACACTGTGGCTTTTTCGTTATTTGGTTTGGCTTCAGATTGCTTGGAAACTACAATATTATGAAATCATATCTACTTCCCAATGAGCCACCTTTAAGTTTAAAATACGAGGTTGCGCATGCCACGTTTTCACTAGTTGAGATACGAGTTTGCATTTTGTTAAATAAAAAAAAAAAACGAATTAATATTTTTATCTATAACTTTGCAGAATTATGCGGCTGTATTTATAGATTTGATTTCCGGGTAAAACTCAATATCGTAAAAAATTGAGTTACGAGGTTGCGTTAGTATTTAAAGAAAAACTAAAAAGTTCAATAAAAAAAGCAATAAGTAAAAATATGCATTTAAAGCGAAATATGCATTTATAGAAAAATATACTAAAATATGCACAAACAAATCAATGCCATTTTAACGCAAACTCTTTGATTAGCAAAGATATTTTGTTTACCCTGTTCTTAGACTTCAGGAAAAAAACATGCATGTGCATGAACTTCCGGTCCCTGATGATTACATATTATGTTATATATGAAAATGAGTTATTATATATGACAATAGATCTATAGTATCTTATTATGTGTAGGATATATGCCTCATATTTTATTTTGTAAAGGTCAATATATAATAATATATCGTTAGATATGTTACCACATAAGAAATATATAATAATATATGGCTATACATGACAGCATACATAATATCATATTATAATATAATATATTTGAAGATGAAAAATACAATATATACATTTTTTTACTCGGGCGTTGAAGGTTTATCTTGACAGCTAAAAGCATAAAAAAGGAAAAGTAGTCAGAAGTGGTAACAAGTTTTATTAACTGTTAATCAAAAATATTTAAAAATTGTCCTATTTTTAGTAGATTAACGATTTTGTTTAAATTCTCTATAATTCTTTGTATTTGTTTAAAGGCTGAAACATAATTGGCTAAAGTGACTTAGGTATTGGTATAAAACGGAAACTAACAAAATTTTAGATTTAAATAATTGTATTTCCAAATTTTCGGTTCATACCAATATCTGACTTAAGCCACTTAAGCTAATTTTGTTTCGGTTTTAAGAAATATTAATATTTAATATTTGCAATAAATGCAAAAAAGTTATATCCCTAATATGCATACACAAATGAGAGAATGTTTTGTAAGAATAAGAAGAAGGAGGAGGAGAAGGAAGCACGGTGCTTACATATTTTGTGTAGTTGTATTTAAATAGACAGGTAGACTGTCGTCTGACTTAACTAAATGACAGACGTGACAGTTTATTACGTTGTATTTTATTACAATTTTATTTAATTTAATTTAATTTGTTTTGTTTTGCGTTTCGAGTTTTGTATCTTTGTTTCTTTTATTTTATTAAAATATACAGACAATTAAGTATAAATGCTGAGTATGTATTAGTATTTCCTCGTATGTATACACACAAAATAATGAAATCAGTTTAATAAATTTATAAAATATATTTTATTTTAAATATAACTCAACAATTTATTTGTTAGATCTACAGTTTAAACAAATATTTCAGTATTTATTTTTTTTTTAATTAGAACATTTATTTAACGCTATATTGCCAGTAAAAAAATGCTCCAGTAAAAAAAAATTATATATGATGATATATTCTTTAATATAAAGATATATGATCATATAAAATAGCATATGTATCAATATGTATTTGTATATAATAATATTTTATAAATCTTTAATTTCCCGAGTTAAAACGTTTGTATTTTATATACACTTATAAGTTTTTGTCTGCCAGAGTATTTAACCGGACATAATTATATAAATTCATATATAATATTCATTTCGTGGAAACATTTTAATATGATGTCATATATAGTTGCGTCTTAACGCATCTCGCTCAATATATTATTATATATTGCATTTATACTACGCAAAAACAAATCAAATTAATACTGGCCTAGACATTGCAAAATACAAAATAATATGTGTTTAAATATTATATCATATTTGAAAAACACAATTTAATTTCGGATAAAATTGCGTATTACCCCATGCAGAGTCACACTAGAAAATTTGCCAATCATATTTTGGATATAAATATGTATGTATTAAATGTGGGAAATGGACCAGTCACTGGTATGTTCACTTGACTAGAACTTTGTGTGTATGAACCAGTTTCGGTTCTGTTATATGAAAGTGACCGGTACTTTTAACATGGGCTTGTCGTCATAGGAGGTGGCAATAGCTACCTGAGGAGCACTGTGTAACGTGGCGAATAACTTAACCAAGGTAACCTATCACCGTACCGACTGAAATGAATATGCTACGGGACATGTTAGAAGTAGGTAATGTTGAAGTAGGACCATTTTAGGATTTATGGGATATTTAACAGAACCAGTGGGAAAAAAATTATCACGTGACTGGTGTAGGAGTCCCTGCGGGAAATGGACCAGTCACTCGTATGGTCACATGACTAGAACTTCGTGTGAATGAATCTGTCCTAGTTTCAGTTCATAGGAGGTGGCAATTGCTGCCTTTGGTGGCAATTGCTACCTTTCATATATCTTTATAACAGAACCGAAACTAGGACAGGATCATACACACAAAATTCAAGTCACGTGACCATACCAGTGACTGGTCCATTTCCCGCAGAGATGTTTCAAGTTTTTGAATAAGTTGTGCAAAAAATCATATTGTGGTGATAGTTTTTTGGTAGCGATATTTTATGTGTAAAATCGCCATTCACTCGAAAAATCGACAGTCGGCATTTCGAAAATTAACTTACCAAACGAGTTTTAAGATTGTTACGTTTGACGAGAAATCGCCATATCTGACAAACTTAGTCACTGTCTAAACAGTTCCGTATTCGGTTATATTTTTTTTGTTTTTATTAATTAATAATCGTATAATTACAAATTATATCCTACTACCCAAACCGAGCACTAGCTACTATGACCTTCGGCGCGTTGTAGCGAAAACAGACCAGTGCCTCTGGTGGGAATCGAACCCACGACCCCCGCACTGATAAGCCAGCACGCTACCAACTACCCTACCGGGGCACACAACAGTTATTTTAAACCAGTTAAGTGTTACGTCTTCATTTCTACTGTCACAAGCGGTTTGGAACCAGCTCAATGACCAGCAGCAACTTCAACGGCAACGACCCTAGGTGCTTCAGTATACTTTAATGTCATGTTACTTTTTCTCCAGTTACATGATATATCTGGTACCAACCAGTGAATGTTTTGTCACCATAACTATAGTCATGTAATTGGACTTTTCACCCAAATTAACACTTTTTGGTGCACCACAATTTTGGTTTCACCAGTTGTGTGACGTGCTCCCCAATCATATATCACAGAATTACCACTTTGGATTAATGGACCCATCATTTCCCGCAGGGTAGTTATATATCGTTCCATACCAGAAAGATGTAGATATTCTTCTGGATAGAACTATGTATTGCCCCATTTAAAGTCTGATGCCAGTATATAAGCCTGTCCCGATTTAAAAAAATTTTGCGAATTTCGTTACGTACTCAGACGATATGTATTAAACACCTGTTTATGGATAAAAACCAAAAATTGGTTTGAGGGTACTTTTAGTTGCTAACCGCGGCCTTTGTAGTTTATTTTTAAAATTTTTGGACAGAGTCGAGTTTAAAGGTTTGGCAATGCTAAGCATATTATGGGAAAAACATTTAGAAAATTTGCATAGATTAATTTTGGCCCACCACAGCATCATTTAGTTTGAAACAAGTTTATTGTATTTATTACTTGTACTTATTTAAAATTGAAAGATCTAGTGGACCAACACTACTCTATCGAAATTTTTTAAATATATTTCCAAAAATATGCTTAGCATTACTAAATTTGAGCCCTATTTTGTTCAGAAATCTAAAATATACTCGATTTTTTTATTTTTCCCATAATCAACCGGATAATACTCATCGTTTGAGCACTACTACGTAAAATTTTTTACTTCCGAGAGACCCTAATGTGAATTAAAACTTAAAACAGATTTATGCCATAACTTTTTTAAAAACCGCAAGAAAGAAATATGTTTCTTAATATTTATTATGGACTTAACGGATATAGTAGGATGATGTTATATTTGCATGAAATTATGTATCTTTTTATACAATCATATAAAAAAATGAAACAGTTAGTGCAATTTTACAAGACTAAAACTCGGATCTAATTATCAAGATGAATCAGTTTATATAATATCATATTCAATTATATTAGGCCAAAATCAGGATACAATTAAATCTGGTTTTTTATAAAATTATATCTAATTGTATGAGTTTAGATATAAACTGATAGATACAAAACTGATACAATCTAATCCAATTCTATCGGGCCATTGTATCTAATTGCATCAGATTAGATCTAAACCCATACAAACCGTTACAATTATATGGGCGCATGTTTCGGATTAAATTTTATAAGATTACATATAGCGTCACATAGAAATTGATATGGCTACATAAAGCTCCATCTATATTTTTTTTTATTCGGAAACATAAAATAAACCAATATTTGACATTTAGAAGTCATACCCAAAAATCGTGTCGACCGGTATAATGGATGGTTTTCTAATAAAATACTACTAAAATTATATCGTCAGGTCTGCCATATGGTAATTTTAAAAAATTGTCCAATACCACGATCTTTTTATAAAACATTTAGAAAATCGTTTAACGTAAAAAAATTTATATTTTATATATTTTTGAATAGATTTGTTGACCAAATTATACATAATTCAAATTTTTGTAATCATCTACGATTTATATGCTGTCAAAGTTTCAACTTTGGTTGCTAATATTTCCACCAGAGGGCGCTTTAAGGCAAACAAAAATTACAAAAAATTCTTAATAAATTATGCCAGGTAGAAATCGCCAACCGTACACAAAAAAATAGTACTGGCAAACCACTGCTTTTTTTGTAAAACCTTTTGTGTTAAAAATTACCAATGGTTCAACGAATATTGTACTACTAGGAAAACACTATTTTGTTTGCAAAGCATGGGTATTGCCAGTACCACACTCAAAATTCCTTGCCAATATTGTTTTTACCAATATTGCAACCAATTAGAAGCATTTTTTAAAATATTTTATTATATTTCACACATTTAAATATGATGTAAAAGATTAATATAAAACTGTATTGCTGCTTTTTAAATGTGTTTTATTAATACATATTTCTAAAAATTAGTTTAATTTAAGCTATTTTAAAAGCCACCAAGTTTTCTGATTTACCAACGTTATGCCAACGGTGCCAAGTTCGCTCAAACCAAACGGTTGGCCACTGGTAGAAATCAGGTAACAGGCCATTACTTTCAAGAATGTTAATCCCCCGTTCTATCAACGCATTACCGTCGCCGACGCTTTGCCAACACAGTGCCGATTTTATTTTTCTGCCTGGGATGGCTCTACATATCTGCAAAAGTTTGGTTGCCAAATGTCCAGCGGATCCATGACATACCATTAATGAGTTAATATTTGGGACGTTGAGCGTTAATCAGTTCGAAGCAATCACTTCAATTATACAGAAATTTTGCAAAAAGATTGTCCATTTAATTGTTAAAGTAAAGTAAACGGCTGATAGATAAGCCGTTTTTTTACAGTTCAAAACTAAAGAAATTATTTCAAAATTTAGTCAGTATCAACAATTCTAAAATTTTTTTGAGAATGTACATATATATGGAATCAGAGACAAACTTAACTTGACCAACTGGACGACAGTCAACATAGAATATAAAAAATAATAAGCAAATGTAATCTACATATATTTATAAAGGAATAACGTTACTGACTGACTCACTGACTGACTCAACATCGTCCAGCCTATACCGCTGGAGCTAGAAACTAGAAATTTGGCATGAAGGTCTGTCCTCAAGCGTTGACCTCCGCTAAGACGGGATTTTTGGAAATTTCTAAGGGGAGGGGCAATAAGGGGAAGTCTAATCCTTGGCGGCCTGACCAAACACCTTGGTATAGAAATCTGAAATTCTGGGGCAGTAAGGGGAAAAGTGTCCACCTAGGCGGCCGGGCCAACCACTAAAGCGAGAAACTTGAAATTTGGCATTTTGCTACCTTATCGCGAGTATTAACGGGATTTTTAGAAATTCCCACGGAGAGAGGCAAAAAGGGGAAAATCCCCGCCTTATCGGCCTTACCAAAACGTTGAAGCTAGGAACTTAAAATCTGGTATGTGGATTGCTAATAAAGAGTACACATATGTATAGAGCGGATTCTTGGAAATTTCTACAGGAAGGGGCAGTAAGAGAAAATGTCTCCCCCCTGGCGGAATGACCAAACCATTAAAGCGAGGAACTTGAAATTTGGTATGTGATTACCTTATCACGAGTAGATATCTGTATTGACGGGATTTTTGGAACTTCCCACGGGAAGGGGGAATCTCCCCCTTGGCGGACTGGCCAAACCGCCAGGTTAGTGACTTGAAATTTGGTATGTGACTTCCTAATCAGGAGTAGACATCAGTATAGAGCCAAATTTTGAAAATTCCTAAGGGGACGGGCAGTAAGGGGAAAAGTCTCCTTTTTGGCAGCCTGGCCAATAAAAGGAGGTACTTGAAATTTCGTATGTGGGTACCTTTCACTAGGAGACATCTGCATTGACGGGATTTCTGGCGATTACCACGGGTGGGGGCAAAAAGGGGAAAACTATCCCCCTTTACTGTCTGACCAAAACGTTGATTCTAGGAACTTGAAATTTGGTACGTGAGTTTCTAATCAGAATCAGTATATAGAGGATTTTGTAAATTCCATCGGACAGTGGCATAAAGAGTAAAAGTCTCCCCTTTGGCGGCCTGTCCAAATCCCTTTGGTCATAAATTTGAAAATTAAAATATACATATGTTTCTTCGAATATGAGCTAGCTCACATATATGAACGTTTTAATAATATGGGTGAACATAGGGACAATTCTCCCCTTGGCGGCCAGGCCAATCCACTAAAGCGAGGTACTTAGAATTTCGTATATGAGGTCCTTAGCACGAGAAGTATTGCTAAAAGGTTGAAAATCTCTCCCCCTTGGCGGCCTTGCCAAACGTCAGATGTTAAGAACTCAAAATTTGGTATGTGAGTTTCTTAGCAGGAGTAGACATCTGTATAGAGCGGACATCTGTATTGACGAAATTTTTCTAGATTTCCACGAAGAGGGTCAAAAAGGAAAAAGTCTAACCTTTTTTCTTAATAATAACTAGACATCTGTGTCAAGCGGATTTTTGTAAATTCTGTATGTGGGTACTTAACACGAGTAAGATATCTGTATAAAGTGTATTTTTGGAAATTTTCACGGGGTGGGGCAATAATGGTAAAAGTTCTCCCTTGATTGCCTACCCAAACCACTTTGGCCAGAAATTTCGAATTTACAATGTATGTCCAGGATCGTGGTAAAAATAGGGGTTGAAGTATGTAAATCTATCCCTTCTTAATGGTGTGTGCGTTCCTGATCCCCTTAGAAGAGATTTTTGGACATTACAACGGAGGGCCAAAAACGAGTACAGTCTGCGCCTTGACGGCGTGACAAAACCGCTTAAGCGACGTACTTGAAATTTGGTGTGTGGGTCTTTAATGGCTAAAAGTTTTAAATTCAAATCATGTGTTCCTTGGAATATGTCCTAAATTATTGTTATGGATCTGTTATAATTTTAACGAGGAACGTAATAAAAATGTTGGTACAAAGGCGAAAAAATAAATTTTGATAAATCCCCTAGACGGGATTTTCTGCTAGAGGGGTGAAAAGTATCCCCACTGACGGAACGCCTATACCCTTTTAGTAAGAAACCCAAATTTTATATACTAGAATTTGAAATATTTGTTCACTGTTGTATGGCTAATTAACTGCTAAGATATATTTTGGAATTTTTGAAAAGAACCGCGTAAAATGCTGGTTTATTTGGGGAAATATCCGCTCCTAAAGGTCGCTAATGTAGTGATCTTAAAATTTGGCTTCTCAGTGCACACAGCATAAACCATTGAATCTACGAGCTTATAATTTGGTGAAGGCAGCCGCTAAAACTGGGCATTAAAAATTGTTTACAGGGAGGGACAAAAAGAGGAAGTCTTCCCCTTAACGTCCTGCACTAATGATTTAGACAAAAAGTCTGAAATTTAAAATATATTTTTATTTTTTTTTTGGGTATGGGTTAATTTATTGAATACAAACTTATTTTTTGAAACAAATTAATTAAAAAATAATTCACTTTAAATCGTAATATATTCCGATATATAAAACTACCGGTAACGAAGTATCGGTCTTTTAAGCTCGTCATAATATAAACAAACATACTAAACTTCTAGTTTTTTTTTTATTATTAAAATATACATTTCCGTTAAATAATAAATAACTGTAATCTGTCTAGACCTGTAAGCAATATTTGCAAACCTATTCAAAGTGACGTGGGCGTGTTAAAACATGCATTCTTTATTTACAAATAAAAATAAAAGAAAAAAGAATTAAATAATGACAATAATGCAGTAGGTTTCTTTTTCATAAGAATCTTTTATCTAATACACAGATAAAAGTTTTAAGATAATAACACTCATAAAACAGTTGACACAAAAGTCTGTAAACGTGTTCCGATTAAATTGAACTAATTTTATTTAATTTTGTCTTGAAATTTAGAATTGAACTATTTTTTTGCTGTGAAAACAACACTACTCAACAATTTTCACCTTTTTGTAGAACCAGTCTTTGAAATACATATTTTTTAATCGACTTATGTAAGTAGAATTCAAATCTAGCAAAAAAAAATCTCATTTGCATTTTTTTAAACTTCGCTGTTTTTATATTTATATTATTCACACCATTTTTCCGTATATTTTGGTTAATTTTTCGAAATGTTATCGTGGGTCAAGTTTTGCGACAATTTTGTCCGTTTTTCGATATCTCGCTTAATTTTGGAGATATGTACTAGCCATTTTATAAAATGGTGTTATTTTTAAATGGCCGGTATCTCCGAAACTAAACGAGATAGGGCAAAACGGACAAAATTTTAGCTCCACAGGTCCGGGAAAGATCCGGAGGGATTTATTTTTAATGAAACAACCACAGGGTATCTTAATTATTTGTTTACCCGTATACTTGCATGAAAATACAAATTTAAACACTCCGATAATAAAATGGAACATTGGTCCAAAATGGAATGATATGGAATGGAACGGGGAACGAGTGGAGTCGGAACACTTAACACAATTGTATTATCGTTACTTGTTATGTGGGTCAAGTTTTGCAAAATGTTTGTTCGTTTTGCGATATTTCGCTTAGTTTTCGAGATACTAGGCATTTTATAAAATGACTTTTTTTTAACGGCCGGTTTCTCCAAAATTTATCGAGATTGGGCAAAACGGACAAAATTTTGTTTCCGAGGATTACATTTTTTACAAAGCGCCACAGGGTGATTTTTTTTACTTTAAATATAAACTTAGATACTCTGATAAAACAAAGAGCTTACCCAGTTCAATAGAATTTCGTTACCTGTAACTAATGTTCCAAATTCACTGGTTCACCATTTCATATCGTTTTTCATGTTTAGTTTTTAAATTCCAATTATTCTCCGTTCCATTAAATTTCGTTCCCAATATTAAACACTCTAATTCCACTTATTGCTTGTTTTATTCCATATCGCTTCGAATTAAAAAAAAATTCTTTTAAAAAAATATGTATTTTTACTTTCCAACTCTGTTTCTATCCCAAAATATGTCGTAAAGGAGAAAAAAAGAGACACCCAATTGTTTTGTACCTGCCCGATCTCACGTTTAAGGGTTAAAAATTAATTTGCTTTTGTATGAAAACTTGTCTTTCGTTTTTGAAAACTTGATTTATTTGTACGCAGGGTTAAAGTACTCAAGAAAACAAAAATTTTGATACCCATATTGCCTATACAGTATATCCAGAGTTTTTGAATTGAAATATAGGGGAAAAAGGTTCTTCGGGGAAAGTCGCATAAAAACTGAACGGTAAAAAGTTTAGACACCCCCTCAATTAAATTAAATAGGCATTGCTATGCATTATTTTGAGCTTAATAGGAGTAAAACTAAAATACCATAATAAAACGACAGAGTTAATGTTACCCAAAACACATTTTTTTTAATAACAAAAATACTTGAAAGTTTTTGGGCACAAAGTCTTTGTACACCTGTGAATGTTTCTTCAAAAAACCTTTCATTTGATACCAAATTGTCTATAGTTACTTCTAGTAGAACAAAATAAACCGAAAAACGTATAATGCGGTAATTTTTGACCTGACTTAGTAACGCCTCATCATAAGATTGGGCAGCTAAATAAAAGACGGGTCCCTTAAATTTTTATTCTCTACAACATATTTGAAGTTCATTAAGATCTGCCGGTCCGGTTTGGGATACCTCCCTTGTTAGAAGTTTTTTTTTATAATTTTTAGATTATTGTATGATTTTAGCAATAGATTAGATAGAATATATTTAATATTGCCAGAAATACCATATTCTTCTCTACAAGTGCATACCAAGTTTGCGCGCAGAGCCACTATAGCATTTTTTCAATAAAAGTTCCAAATTTTTTAAGTTATTTTCAAGACGAAAATAACCCATGTTGTTCGGGTAATCAATTAACATCACAGATTTTCTGTGGTGGTGGATTAGAATGAGGATGAAGATGACCTAGTCGCTTAGGTCGAAAGTGCGGCACTCCCTCAAGCGCTAATCCCCACAAAATTTTTTTCATCTTCAATTACATTTATCCCAGTGTTTTCAATTTGTAATACTAACATTTTAATTATGATCTATCTCAAAACTGACAATTCAAAATGAAATGTTATTTTCAAATTTCATAGAATCTTGCTATATTTTAGGGGCATTCTTGGGGCAGCTAGATCGGTGGGAGCAAATTTTATAAAAATGTAATTTTTGTATTGGAGCCGCATTAGGCAGTGGATAGAGGGGGTACGTATGTTCTGAGAAAATGTTGGGATTGAAAAAATTTTGGGGGTTATACATGTGACTCCTCTAGGGGGCATCCTTGGGACAGTTCGAGTCGTTGGAGAAAATTTTGTTTAATATTATTTTTGTATGAGAACCCCTTAGGAAGTTTAGATAGGGGGTAGGTATGTTCAGGAAAATTAATGGGGGTCGGTCCTACATTTTATACCTCTAGGTACGCAGTTGTGGAGCTTGTCGTGAATTTTTAACCCTTCACTCCCTCCTGTGGGGATCTCCATACAACACTATAGCACCCCTATTGCGGTTTATCCTATTTTTAATAATTATATACTTTTGTCGAATATGGGACATTTTCGCCAGTCTTTCTACACGAGTTAATGTTTTCCAAAAAAAAAAAATCGATTTCTTCCATTGGAAACCATTTGTAATAAAACTGGGGAGTGTAATGATCGAAAACCGACAAATCTTTATCCTAATGGATATCCTAATCGGACATCCTAATGTAGATTTATAAATTCATTAGATTCATTAAAACTACATTTTTATATCACATACAAATACTTAAACTTAGTACACTTTGTCAAAAATGTGCCACGGGTTAACGGTTTCAAAAAAAAAAAAAAAAAAATCGATTTCTTCCATTTGGAAAAATTTGTAATAAAACGGCAGAGTGACTGAGGGGTGTGCTGACAAATAGATTTTTAATGGACACCCTAATGTATACTACACAGAACAAAATATATATAAAAGTTAAATTTTGTTAATAGTCGATAACATCAACAGTATAAATATTTGGGTAGGTTGGCGCACAATCTTTGTATTAAAATGTATATTTTATTTTGCTGATGTAAGTATTTTCGTGCCATTTTTTTTTTTTTTTTTGTAAATTCAGCAACATAATTCTATTGGTAATATAGAATTCATACAATATTATATCCCAGCAACATTTTTCATTATCACGTATAATGAAAATTAATATCTTAACACATTGGGGGTATTCATAATAGGTTCATATATGGAGTACTCAATGTTTATTTGCAGCTACGTACCTTTACAATTGCTGCCGCAGTATTCTTTTGTAAAGGGTCCGCCATCTAACGTTTTTTTTTTCAACTAGTGCTTATTTCGTGAATGGTAACACTTAGCTCATTTCTGATTTGACAGATAATTAGTTTTATCCTTCCGCTGAACGAATATGGTCCGTATGTTCGTTATCTTGTGAAAAAAGTGAAAGAAACTGGCATCCTCATCGATAAACCAAAGCGTGAAAATCCAAAAACAGTGCGTACACCCGAGAATATTGCTGCTGTGGCAGAAAGTGTGCGTGAAGCGCCATCAACATCAATTCATCGTCGTTCTCAATAATTGAACATTTCGGAGACATCATTGATACGAATTTTGCATAAAGACCTTGGTATGACGCCATACAAAGTCCAATTGGTTCAGGAGTTCAAAACAAAAAAAAAAGTTATTTGGCGGACCCTTTATTTTCATAAATACCACGGTTATTTCTAAAAAAAAAGTATTCGTTTGTATATTGAATATAATACTGTTTGAGAAATAATCAAACCAATTTTTTATTTTCCTTTTTTTAAATGTTTAAAATATAGAAATAAAAAAACAAAACAAATTGTAGAATGTACTTTCCAGGGATGGTAAGTCATTTATAACACTAATGTTACAAAAATACGATGTTAACACTATGTACCACGTTACATGAATACGGCTATTATAAATTGGCGTAAGCACTAGTTATTTTTGTTTTACAAAGTCGTTTTTATATGCGGTAAAGCTTACGTGCTACTAACTATTTTATTACAAATATAATGTCTTTTTGCCAACTACTTATTTTTTAATTACTGATAAGTATAAGCGTAAGCCTTTGTATTTACAAACTTGTAACCACATATTTTTTAGTTGCTTATAAGCATACGAATAACTAATTACACACTGCTACAAAAAAAACATTTTTTGTCAGAACTTGAAAAACGACCTAGTGGGGTCGTTTCTAAAATTTTAAAACGCCCTCAAAATTTTGAGTTATTTTCAAAAAACTGTTTTAGGGTAGGTCGTAGCACTTTAGTACCTCTAACTCACACATTTTTTGAACGATTTCAAAAATTTAAACAGTTATGGAAAGGCAAAGAATTAAGCTTTCATGAAATGTATTCATAAAATATATATTCCACGAAATTAGGTAAGTATTTATCAAAAGTTTCTCATTTTTTTTATTTTTTTTCCTAATTTTTCAAATTCAACGAGAGTTATTTTAATTTTTTTCTATAAAAACCTATCTTTATTTTAAATACAACGAAACGACTTTATATAGAAAAAAACGAAATATCATTTGTTAAAATCGGTTTATATTTGCAAAAGTTACTAAACTTTTTCTAAAGTAAAAATTTTGGGATTGCAGACTTTTCTTTTGGTAAACCACTTGACTTACAAACGTAAATTAAAAAATGTACAAATAGCTTAGGGAAAGGCTCAGGGCATCTAGAGAGTCTGAATTCTCTGGTTACTGGGAAAACTCTCCTGGTCAGCGCCAGGCTAAAAGATTGATCTCTTTTTCCAGTAGGGGGTCGAGGCGACTCTTGTCGCTTGAAAGGGGGGGGGGGGGGGGGGGGGGGTTTGAGGTCCCTGGCGTCGTACTTAACTGGACACTGTAATCTCAGATACCATCTGCACAAGAAGGGTCAATCGGACGCGGATATGTGTAGGTTTTTAGGTTTTGTGAGATGGTGTCTGAGACCTCGGAGCTTGTTCTCTGAGAATGTCCCAGGCTTTGTGATAGGAGACTTAGGTTTCTAGGTGATCGCTTCATTTCGCCTTCCGACATCGCGAACATTTTGCCTAAGAGGATAATTGGCACAGCACAAAAGACCTACATTCGTCGCGGTGCATAGTGCCTTCTGATATAATCTAATCTAACCTAAGTTAACATGTATAGTTAAAAACAGGTGTTAATGAAAAGTTGAATAACTTTTACAATTTTCATCCGATATGAAAAATAAAGAACTAAATTTGCTTTATACGTTGGTATAAATTTTTATTAGGTTTCATATTAAAATAAGCAATGAAAAGCTACTAAAATCAAAAAAGTTTATAATTTTCGTTTTTTTGTAGACAATACTTATAACTCACAAATGTATCACAAACTGCATTTTAAAGCGTAATCAGTTTTCTTTTCAAGCCAGTTAAAAAAATTAAAATCGGACAAAAACTGACTGAGTTACAGGTCGATAAGTTAACGAACATCACTGAAAACGGATTATTTAGAATAACTTCTGAATTTGAGGGTGTTTCTGAAATTTTTTGACACAATTTGTAATGTACTCAACAATACCTATAACCCACGCTAGGTCGTTTTGAAAGTTTTTTTCACTGTAGCACCGTGTTATTTTTGTAACCACTTATTTTAATATTTTTTTGTAATGCAGCGGGTGTACAAATTTTGTGCGTTTTTTCATAAAGCAAATATGTAAAACTACTTACAAAAACGACCTCGTCTAACAAAAATAATTTGTTTTGACGCTGAATTATATGCAGTTGGCCCTAATAGTACTGCTTATTATTTAGATACTGGTGATGAGAGCCCATTACTGAGATTTTGCTGGGATTATATTAGTACGTACTCCCGTATAATAACTTTTTGTTCGAAAGTACAAACAAGTACATAACATATAAAAAATATAACGACACTTTTGATGCCTTTTCAGCAAAAAAAAAAGGTCTTTCTTAAATAATCGTCAACTTCAAATATTTAAATTTACCAAAAAATAATTTGAGTTATTTTTTCCATAATAAGCTTTAACTAATTAATTGTTTAAATGCTATGTTTCTGTTTAACGGGACAGCCTAATATTCATATAAAAAATGTTTATAGTAAAATAAAACCAGTCGATTGTAAAAAAAAACTCACCAAACATTAACATATTTATGTATAAAATTTTTTATTTTGGAAAATAAAATATTATAATAAGAAAATCTACACAGAGAAAAAAATCATAGTCAATTCAATTATTATCAGAGCTTTGAAGAATTCATTCAATTTGGGATTGAAGTCTCTAACATTTAATTCAAATTTTAAATTCAAGGACTGAATACTTTAAGAAAAAAAACTAAGAATGAATTCCTGTGAATGAATTCAAAGAATTCAAATTTAGAGAATGGATTCCATGACTAAAATATTAAATATTAAAATTAAGGGATTAATTCAACAAAAATTCATTCAAGTTTAGTTAATTCAACTTTTGATCAGGGAATTCATTCCATTTTCGTTTAATTTCCTTAGGAAATTATTTTTGTTGCTTAATTCCCTAAGGGCTTAACTTTTTGATTTAAGTCCTTAGGGACTTAACTTTTTTGTTTAATTCACTGAGGACTTAACTTTTTCGTTTAATTCCCTAGGGGCTTCACTTTTTTGTTTAATACCCAAAAAATAACTTTTCAACAAACAATATATTCCTGGTTAAATTAGCGATGATCGGAAAATAAAAATTGCCCTGAAAAGAACTACATGATCGTTAAATACAAAAATACTTTTTGTATTCAAAATCGAATATAGGTTCTAAAATATATTACTATGTTTGCATGTGTTCCATTATTTTATTTTGTCCAATAAAAATTTTTTTAGTTTTTTTGTTACAAAATCATATCAGCCGTAATTTTGAAAACATTAACTATAAAATATTAAAATACAGATACGGGTTTATTGTATTTATTTAAAAAACTGCATTTTCGCTACTCGTTATTTTTATATTATTCAGTTCCTTCAGGGTATTTAACAAAAAAGTTAATTCTCTAGGGACTTTAAGCAAAAAGTTAACACTGATAATAATCCATGCGTTAACTTACACAAAAATGTCAAAATAACAAAATTTTTTGTAAAATAAATGAAAATTTGTACATTTTACGAAAGTTTTTGTAGTTTTGACAATAATTTCGTATTTTTATGCATGGATTATTATGAGTGTAGGGAATTAAACAAAAAAGTTAAAAAGTTAAGTCTGGTCATTAGGTGCCAAAATTTGAAATTTTAGCTTTCTTAGTTTAGCTAAGAAAGCTAAAATTTTAGCTTTCTTAGTTTAGCTTTCTTAGTTTAAAAAATCGGACTTTCTTAACAAATATCGCGACTATATTGCCCTGATGAACAGTTTATCCATATAATGATTTTTATTTAATTGACCAATATAATAATGAGCAGGTATTCCATTCTGTGGAATACCTGCGGGGTATGTTAGAGAAAGGCTCAGGGCATGTAGAGAGTCTGAATTCTCTGGTTACTGGGAAAACTCTCCTGGTCAGCGCCAGGCTAAAAGATTGATTTCTTTTTCCAGTAGGGGGTCGAGGCGACTCTTGTCGCTTGAAAGGGGGGGTTTGAGGACCCTGGTGTCGTACTTAACTGGACACTGTAATCTCAGATACCATCTGCACAAGAAGGGTCAATCGGACACGGATTTGTGTAGGTTTTGCGAGATGGTGTCTGAGACCTCGGAGCATGTTCTCTGCGAATGTCCCAGGCTTTGTGATAGGAGACTTAGGTTTCTAGGTGATCGCTTTATTTCGCCTTCCGACATCGCGAAGATTTTGCCTAATAGGATAATTGGCTTTATAGGTAGCTTGAATCTGTAGGTAACCTTAGGCAGCACAAAATACCTACATTGGTCGCGGTGCATAGTGCCTTCTGATCTAATCTAATCTAATCTAATCTAAACAAAAATATGAAGTTTCATTGCATTATTAAAATTTTTATATTTATTTAAAAATGTGTACATTGTCAATGTACAAGGGTAGTGTTACATTTTTAAAAAATTCGCGATTTTTTCACGGTTTTAATTTAAAAAAAAATCTAGAAATCCAAAAATTATAGAACTTTGAAGAACCATATACTCAAAAATAGTTATCGATTTTCGCTGATTCAAAAAGTTTTCGATTTTAACGACTAACTTATTAAAAACAAATTGCATTTAAAAACGAAATGCGTTTTTTTATGCAAATACAATTTTTAAATACATTTCCGAAATTGTTCTCCCATTTCAACATTTTTTAAACATGGAAATTGAAAATAAATTTTTTTTTTATAAAATTAAATATCGGGTTTTCTATGGCAATAATGTCATCTAATTTAACAAAATTTTTTTAAAAAAATCCTATCCATTTTTTTCATATAAAAATTTTCATTTTTTGTAAATTTGTAATTTTTATATGTTGAACAGGTTTCAAAACAGTTTAAAATTCAGAACACAATATTTACAATGCAAAAACGTGATTTTTCTAAAAAAAATCATTTTTTGGATAGATAAACCTAAATAAATCACTTTTTTTTGTTTAGAAAGAATGTACTGTAAGTTTAAAACTGTTTAAAAACCTGTTGAAAATGTAAAAATTACACATTATAAAAATAATTTTTTTTTTATATGAAAATAATGGATAAGTTGTTTTTTCAAAAAATCGAGAAAATTAGATGATACTCGAAAATGCATCTAAAAATTGCATTTGCATAAAAAATTCATTTTTTTAATATGTAATTTTTTTATTGCATACACAGTAAAAAGTTTTAGTTTAATTTTAACACCGAGCCGGTGTTAAAAAGTGTTAAATGTATTCCATTATGGTATACTTATTAGGGTATTCAATCGGTTAACCGTTACTCGATTAATCGATGAAATGATGTCGAACAATTGTTCGAGTAATTCGAAGTGGCCAATTTCGAGTAAAGAATAACTCGAACAACTTTGGTCGATTAATCGAGTAACTCGAGTAATTTAAAAATATGAACTATTTTATATTTTTTTAATATTTTGTATAAAATAATGTGACTGTTATAGTGAATATTTAAATGTTAAGTGTATTTTTATATTAAGTGAGCACTGTTAAAGAAATTATATTACGAAAAACGAAGAACTTAATGCAAAAAACTCGGATCTCGAAGAAACTTGGATATTTTTTAAAGAAACAAGTTCTAAGACTGGGGTGTTTAAGATTATTGGTGCGGATTTGAGGGTTAAAAGTGGGATCAAACATTATTTTTTTTTTTTAATTTAGTTGCCATTTGATCTAAAGAAACTACATATAAATACTATATTTTCAAAAAGGAATTTTTAAATGTCATTTACTAAAAACTTTTTGTTGGTCCCTTTTATGTCGTTGTAACAAGCCAATTTTAGAACCCCTATATGGAAATTCATAGCGGTCCTACGCAAAAATTTCCACATATTAAAATTCACATATAGAAGTAATGAAGTTTTCATTAATATGATGAAAATCTTCTTAAAACTTCTTTATAATTTTTTTAGAAAAATTACATATCTCAAAATCCCAAAATGATAGGACAAAATATAACAAAACTGTGTCAAGTCTGAGTGAAATTACAAAACGGATCACCTTACAAATATTTTTATAAAACAGTTTAATACATATTTATGAACCAGTTATATTGAAAGAAAATCAATGAAGATTTCAACATATTTATAAAGAATTTCATTGGTATAATAACGCTTTTCCTATGAGTGTACTGAGACAAAACTGTCGCAATAATAAATGATCTTAGCAAATGTTTTTCTCTTTAAGATATACATTTTACTAAAATTTTTAATTAATTTGTTAATTTTTATATATATGTTATATTAGTACTAATAAAATATAAAAACTTAACAAAAATGTGAGTTTTTGGAAAATAAAATTAAAGTATTAAAATTGTTCGAGTTACTGGAGTTATTCGAGCAATTTTAAAATCTTACTCGCCTAGTCGAGTAAATTAAAAACCTCAAAGTCGAGTTACTCGATTACTCGAACAAAAGCCAACCCTAGTAAATTGAATACCCTAATACTTATACAGGGATTGAAAAACAGACAGTGAGAGAGAGTTTCGTTTTTGAGAGCATAAAAATAACACCATTATGTATTACGGTCAGTGTTACCATATTGCCAGTTTTAACTGTTTTTTCCAGTTTTTTAGGACGCGTAACAGTTTTCCAGTTTTTTATGAAAAAAAAAACAGTTTTTGTTTAATTTCAGCCTTTTTTCCAGTTTTTCCAGTTTTTAACAGTTTACCTGCTCGATTTACTTTATTTTACTTGAATTTATAAATTTAATACAAAAGTTGCACAAAATGTTTCAATAAAAAATAATACTACACATTGAATGCAACTGTGTAGTAAGTTCTGATTCCCTTTTTAGCATTTGTTTGTGTTAAAATTTTGTGGAATCAAACGAAATGAAAATCAAATTTAATCAAAAAATGTATAACTGATATTTTTATGTAATTAAGTAAGATCTCAAAATGCGATGAATTATTTTGTTTTTTTATGGTTTATTTATATTTTTTAAATATAAATATGTTTTTTTATATTATATTTTTTTTTACTCTAAACAAGTACACAGTAAAAAAAAAACATATTAGTCCTATTGTTAATTAAAATGTAGTTTTATAACAGAGCACAACTTGTGATCTGTAATAACATAAATTTGAAAATATTTTTTTTGTTAGTATAATTAAAAGTTAGTCTACAACAAAAAATATTTTTTTTTTCTGTGTATATAAATATGTTATGTTTTTAATGTTTTTATGTTGTTTTATGTTTAAATAAAATGCAATTGAATTCAAAATGTACATATTAACTGTTTTTTCTACTGTTTTTTATTTAAAAAAAAAAAAAAAAAAAACAGTTTTTTCTTACAGTTTATTGAAAAAAATACATGGCAACACTGATTACGGTTTATTATTTTTTGGTGTTAAAATAAACCAAATTGTTTGTATTCAATAAGTAACTTGGCATTAATATAATACCCTATGGAATAGTTTTAACGCCTAACCAAGAATTAGAATAATACCATTAGGAATATATTGTATTCTTAAATAGGTGTTATTTTCAATACCCAATGGAATATATGGTACACTGAACGGGTGTTGCTTTTAACTTAGGAAGGGCTAAAATTAACACCCTTTTTTTTATAAAATTTCACTGAAAATAAATTAAACAACTTTAGTTTTATGTTTAGTTATTTTTAATTTATATTTTATATTTATTGTAATATTTTAATTAATAAGTTTGTTATAATTTTTATTAAAAATAAAAATTATGTTTTTTTTCGACCTTTAATTGTGCAATGAAAATGAAAATTATTCAAGTTCGAGGCCATACTCTATATTTCTTCATTAGGATATTGTCCTAACAAATAATCTATAGGGTTTTTTGTTTCAAATTTATTATTTGACCCTTTCAGGAATGTGTTGATAGATCTATTTCGGGAATACATTTATATACACAGAAAAATATTTTTTCTTGTAGACTTACTTTTAATTATACTAACAAAAAAAATATTTTCAAATTTATGTTATTACAGATCACAAGTTGTGCTCTGTTATAAAACTACATTTTAATTAACAATAGGAATAATATGTTTTTTTTCTGTGTACTTGTTTAAAGTAAAAAAAAAATATAATATAAAAAAACATATTTATATTTATATTAATTATTTAACATATAGCAAAAAATAGCTACAAAACCATAAAAAAAAACAAAATAATTCATCACATTTTGAGATCTTACTTAATTACATACAAATATCAGTTATACATTTTTTGATTAAATTTGATTTTCATTTCGTTTGATTCCACAAAATTTTAACACAAACAAATGCTAAAAAGGGAATTAAAACTTACTACACAGTTGCATTCAATGCGTAGTATTATTTTTTATTGAAACATTTTGTGCAACTTTTGTATTAAATTTATAAATTCAAGTAAAAGAAAGTAAATCGAGCAGGTAAACTGTTAAAAACTGGAAAAACTGGAAAAAAAGGCTGAAATTAAACAAAAACTGTTTTTTTCATGAAAAACTGAAAAACTGTTACGCATCCTAAAAAACTGGAAAAAACAGTTAAAACTGGCAATATGGTAACACTCACCACATAGTGTTAGATATAAACTCTTTCGGAATTAATTTAAAATTTAATTCCAAAGTAGTTTAGAATTAACACTGCAAAATTTTAAAATTAAACCCCGACTTTTTACTGTGTAAGTGTGAAAAATGATAACCATATAAATCAAATGCTTTTTGAATAAGAGAAATTCGATAACAACTTTCAAATAAATTATTTCTTCAAAATAACATACTTTTCCGATTTTTTGAATTTTTTAAAAAACCGAGAAAAAATCGCAAGTTTTTTAAAATTTTATAAACTAAATATGGGGATGTGTTATGGGTTACATGCAGTGGTTTATATAGGGGGGGGAGGAGTTCCGGCAAATAAATATACAAAATTTTAATTATATTGGAGTTGATTAGTTAATTAAGTACAGCAATTTAATTTTGACATTTTTTCCAATTAAAATGATTAATTTAACGTTTGAATTCATGACGATTTTTTTCCCAATTTTTGACAATTTTTTTGCAATTTTAATTAATGTTTTAATAGTATTTACTAAAAATTTGTTTTAAATTAAAAACAATATTCAATTAAATTTTTAATATATATAATACAAATCTTTTATTTTTTTTTTTTTTATTTTGAAACTAAATCAATTAAATAGTTATAAGGGATTTTAATAGATACTTCAATTTCCTTATAGGATTATTTAATTGCTTTAAAAAATATATTAATTGAAACTCGACTTTAGTTTTTTCTGTATAGTTGAATGCAAATAACAGTACATTTTGCTAAAATTAACAGAAATATTTGCTAAGAAATTGTAAACTGCTGATTTCGAAGAAAACACTTTGAGCATATGAAATTTTTTTGTAATTTTTTTGTTTTCTACTAATAACTTTTAATTAACTTAAACTTAACTAGCTCGAATCTGACAAAATGTTTGAAGGTTTAATATGTTTATTTTTGCTGTTCTTACTTTAATAAAACTTAGCAAAAAAAAAAAGCTGCCAATTTGCCATTTGATTCATTTTCGCTTTCTTATCTCATTAATATTAAATAAGAAAAGGCAGGCTTTTCTTTTGCACGTCATTTTGAACTAATTTATAAGTAGTTTTAGCAAAAAATGTTACTGGATTTTTAATGTGCAAGTACTAAAAAAACTGTAAACTTTTATGAATTCGCATTAGAAATAGAAAGCTTCTTTTGACGTTGCACCAAAGTTGCACCTTAAAAAATTATAAATGGTTTTTTTTCCAGTTTTGTAGCGAGAAAATTATTTGTGTTAAATAACATTAATTAATGTGTCAAAAATTAATAAATACAGTTAGAGTGCCCAAAAAAACCGACGATTTTGAAATGGGTACATTTTTAGCGACAAATTTCACGTTTAAAGGTTAATATTTGGTGTCAACCAATTTTCTGTAATTTGTGAGGTTTGGTATCAAATGAAATACAAACCTTTATCAAATGAAATACAAACCCACCTTTCCATTGGGGTACTAAAAATATTAAAAAATTTAAAACAAAAAAGTTTCGTATAACTTTTAAATCCAGTTTACCCCATAAATATGCGTTTGGGCCGTTAAGTTCGGCTCTGTGCAATAACTCCCAGGTGCAAAAAGTCCCAAAAAAAAAAAATGAAATAAGTCCCAAAAATTTTTCATACAAATTTGGGAGTAATTTCAAATGAAATAATACCCAGTTCTTTTGCAGTTATTTCATTTTTTTAAAAGTTATTTCATTTTTGTTATTAGGTGTTATTTCATAATGCAGTAATTCCGAAATGTAATAAGTCCCAACAGAACTTAGCGTGGGACTTATTTCATTTTATTTTCTTGTTCGGTGTTATTTTATTTGCTGTGGGAGTTATTTCATTTTTAGTAGGAGTTATTTCATTTTCAAAAATTCATTATTTTTTTAATATTATTAATATTCTAAACGGTTCCTATAACGGGGTCTTTCAAAATATTTTGATGATCTTCTTAAATTGACCTACCTTAATCTGTTCTTTAACAAATTTTGAAGGCGTAACGTTATATTCCCCAAAGTCATATTGCGCAAGAAAAAAAAATATATGTAAATTGTTGTTGTAAAAATGTTCTTGTTTTTGGGCAATACGACATTGATTTGGACGAAATAACATTTTTTGTTGGGCGCTATGACGGTTTTTTGTTTGGCCAAAATAAATTTGGGCGCTATGACGGTAAAAAAAGAAGTTATTGACCAAAATCATAATTTTTTTTTTTTTTTTAATGTCATAAGACCTTAAATGTCAAGGCTGATTCATGAAATCAAACAAAAGAGCTTTAAGGAAACTTAAAGAATTTGCTTCAATTTTATTTTTTTGTGTCGCACTCAGAAAAAACTTTATTTCGCGTAGCCGCCTGCCGCGTTTTACGGAGGAAAAAAACCCTAAGAGCGGCCGAAGGCCGCCATACAGAAAACCTTATCCAATGTCGAATACGTTGAAATCTTATTTTTAAGACAATAAGTAATATAATTTGACCAGTCATATCCTTATCATTTAAACAGCTAATTGATTGTTTTTTATCTTAAATAAAAGAGTAGAGCATTGGCCTTCTGTTTATTTAACGTTTGGACACTAATATATACCTAAAATTTTTGAATAAAATAGACTTTTAAAAAAATAATCATTAAAAAACAATAAATCTTGGTGTGGGTTGGTATTTTGGGGCATAAAAATATGACAGGTCAAATAAATGCTATTTGGTGTCTTAAAAAAATAAGATTTCAACGGATTCGACATCTGATTTGAAAAACAAGTTATCATGGGTGGCGGCCTTCGGCCGCTCTTAGGGGGTTTTTCCTCCGTAGAACGCGGCAGGCGGCTTCGCGAAATAAAGTTTTTTCTGCTTGCGACACAAAAGACATTATGTCTTATGACATTAAAAAAAATATGATTTTGGGCAATAACTTCTTTTTTACCGTCATAGCGTCCAAAAAGAAAAAAGTTTTTTCAAAATAAAATGCCATAGCACCCAAAAAAAGTTTTGGATGTTCTGTCATTGATTTGGTCGTTATAACATATTATTTATTTTATTTTTGGGAGTTATTTCATTTTTATTCTTTGGAAATTATTTCATGATGAAATAACAACCAAAACCTAGGATTTGTTTCATTTTTGTTTTGGAAATTATTTCCTTTTTTTAGAATTTATTTCACTTTTTCGAGACGGGACTTATTTCATTTTTTTAGAATTTATTTCATTGGGAGCTTTTGCACTGGGACTTTTTGCACCTGGGACTTATTGCATAGAGCCGTTAAGTTCTTACCAGTTTTTTTTTTATAACTTTTGTCTCTTTGATCTTATAAAGTGTTCGCCATCTAACGTTTTTTTTTTTCACCTAGTGCTTATTTCGTGAATGGTAACACTTAGCTCATGTCTGATTTGACAGATAATTAGTTTTATCCTTCCGCTGAACGAGTATGGTTGTGTATACGCTTGAACAATGCTGGGAAATATTGCGACATTACTTTGAAAATCATGGTAATGTTAATTGTAATAGCATTTTCAAAAAAAAAAATTTCAAAGAAACCTGGAGGAATTGTTTCAAATATGTAGAAAATGTAGCGTCTCGATATTTTAAACTGTCTGAAATTTGTCATACCAAATATATGTTGGGCCCGCCCGAAGCAAAATCATGGTTACGCCACTGGCTCCATGAAGTATGTATTAACATAAAATTTATTATGAAGACCTTTGGTCAATTCCATTTGTGGATGTATCATCGATCTCATGATATATTAATAACACTTTAATTTGTTTTTATAAAATGTTAAAATTTAAATATTCCTACAAATACACTATGGAAATATACAGAAATATATTTTTTTGTTTTTATTGTTACCATCGACATTAAATTAATCTTTTCTTAAATGAATGAATTTCTAATTCAAATAGGTTTTGTTTTTTTTTTTTTAATATTTTATTAAAATCTATAAGGCTGCCATATTGCAAAAAGATACAGGTTTATTTTCATACATTAATTTTGAATAATTGAAACTTGTTTGATTTGATTTGTTCATTTATAAAAACATAGATTTTTTTCTTTTTAAATACAAATCGATAGTCTATTCGCTAAAGTCTGTCTTAATAAAAAGTTAATAGTGTATTTAGACAGCGAAATTAATCTAGTTGATTGAAGTTAATCCGCTTTCTTAATCTTCTTCTTATCTGTAGTTTTATAAATAGAAATATATTAGGAAGGAAAATGAATTATTTTTTAAGAAATTTGTTTCAATAAATTAGTTTATACTTGTTAAGTGGATGTTTTTGTGATTTCAAGTTTCAAATTTCTACCTTAATGGAATTCCATAGGTTGTTAAAAGTGGAATTTCTTTCTTTTAAGCCCCATTTATACCAAGAATTTATAAAAAATCAAAAAACTTTTTGACTAAAAAAAAGACTTTTTGACAAAATCAGACTTTTTTTGCCTAAATCGGTTGTGAAGGACGTTAAGATGAAGATTTTCTCTTTCCGTCCCTCTAAATTTTAAGATCATTACTTTAACGGCTTTTAGGAGCAGACATTTCCCCTAAATAGATCCTCATTTTATGCCGTTTTTTTTTTTTTCAAAAGTTGCAAAATATACCACACTCAGTGAACTTCTGCTTTAAAAATATGTAGGTGTTTAGATTGTAATACAGTCACTTTATTTTTAATGTAAATGTCAGTCATTTGTAGAACAAATTAAATTTTTACTAACCTTGTAGTTCATTGAAAAAACAAACCACATCAAATGACTGTTTTATGATTTTAAATTAATGTTTTACATTCGTTTTTGTTATTTAAAAAAATAAATGTTTGTTTATTTTTTACTACCATGTGGTTCATTTTTACTACAATTGTTAGTCATTTTTTGAACATTAAAAAATAAATGACAATGTTAGTTAAATTTACTTTTCTTTAAGTGAAATTTCATTTGTTTTTAACTTAATTTTCAGTATTCTAAGTGCATACAACAGTGAACAAATATTTCAAATTTAGGTTTTTTACTAAAATGGTATAGGCATGCCGTCAGTGGGGATACTTTTCACTTCACCTAGAATGAATTTCCAAAAATCGAGTTTAAGGGCATGGAAGAACAAACTTATCAAATTTTATTTTTCGTCTTTGTACCAACATTTTTATTTCGTTGCCCATCCTTGAACAATTTTCCAAAAATACGCTCTATACAGATGTCTACTCGTGTTAAGTACCCACATAACGAATTTTCAAAAATCTGCTCTACACAGAGTAAGTAAAAAGGTGAGACTTTTCTCTTTTTGCCCCTCCTCGTGGGAATTTCCAAAAATACCGTCAATACAGACATACGCAATATACAGATGTGTTCCCTGATAAGGAACCAACATACCAAAGTAGGAACCACGAAATCCAAAAAGTATCATATAAGTAAGCTAGTTCTTATTTGAATTTTAAAATATATTTGAATTTTAAAATTTCTAACCGATTTATTTTCCCCTTACTTCCCCTTGCCGTATGAATTTCCAGCACTCCACTCTATAAAGGTGTCTAGGATTAGGATTATCAGGAAACCATATACCAAATTTCAAATTCATAACTTCGTCGGTTTGGCCAGGCCGCCAATGCGGAGATTTTTTACCTTTATGTCCCTCCCCTTGCGAATTTCCAAAAATCCTTTCAATACAGATATCTACTCGTGTTAAGGTGCCCACATACCAAATTTCAAGTTCCTCGCTTTAGTGGTTTGGCCAGGCCGGCGAAGAGGGAGACGTTTCCCCTTACTGCCCCTCCCCTTAGGAATTTCTAAAAATCCGCTCTATACAGATATCTACAAATGATTAGGAACCCACATACCAAATTTCTAATTCATAGCACCAGCAGTTTGGCCAGGCCGCCAAGGGGGAGACTTTTGCCCCTATTAGCTGGGGGCAAAAGAAAGAACACATGTTGGAAATATCAGCTTTCTATTCCAAGTGGTTTGGCCAGGCCGACATGGGGAATTTCAAAAAATTCCATCTTAGCGGACGTCTACGCTGGAGGATGGACCTTCTTGCCAAATTTCAAGTTCCTAGCTCCAGCGGTATGGGCTGAGCAATTGAGTTCAGTGAGTCAGTGAATCAGTCAGTCAGTCAGTAACTTTATGCTTTTATAAATACAGATTTTTTACAGTTAAAAGTTTAACTTGACAGCTAAAAGATTAACTTTGTCAGTTTAAAATACCAAGGTGGAACCTATAGCGACCCGGCATAAGAGGACAGGGAAAATGACGTACCGATTTTTAGAGCCTATAACTTTTGATAGGAAGGCAATTAAGTCTTGTCTACCACGTAATTAAAAAAAAATTTAAAATTTGTAATTCCAGGTTTGTCATATAATGATTAAAAAAAAAACATATTTTTACTTTTTTGAAAGCACATTCTTCACAAAATATTAGAAAGGCCGGCGTAATAAACGCTATTTATTGGTATCTATAAAGATATATAAGAAAAGTTTTAAAAATAGAAAAAGTGTTTCATTCAACATGTACTTTTTGAAAAAAAATTACTAATCGAATCAATATATTTCCGGCTTTGTAAAATTGGAAGTATGCGGAAAATTAATCCGTTTTTGTTTTTAAGATAAAAAATGTTCTATTTTCTATCAACCAGCAAAGCGACATATAAATTTGAGTGATTAGGGTTGCAAAAATACCAATTTTCAAAAACTGTCTAAAATTACCAAAATAAAACCATCACTGATTTAATTGTTCATGTAAAAACGAAGATAAACGTCGAGCATACTTTAGTTGAAAAACCACCGAAAATTTATAAGTCTATGACTTATATTCCAGGGTATTCTGAAAGGATAATAAATTTAAATATTTACAGCAAAGAAATATATCGTTTGGCATTGAAAAATGAAAATACACTCGACAAATTATTTAGTAAAACTAAATCAAAATTAGATACACAAGAAAAATAAAACTTGGTGTACAAGATTAATTGTAATGGTGATGATTCTAAAAATTGTCAAAAATTTTTTGTCAGAACAACTAAAATTAAAACTAGATTAGCGTCACATAAGTCTCATCTTAATGCCGTAAACAAACCTTTATCGCAGAAAACTGACATTGCTGCCCACTGTTCATTAACTGGACATAGACCAGACTTTGAAAATGTAGACGTATTAGTGAGCGAAAACAACTATATAAAGAGATATACTCTTGAGATGCTACCCATTGTAGGAGTATCTAATGAAAAGAGACTTAATTATAAAATTGATACGGACAAGTGTGCTCAAATCTACAGGCACACGATAGACAAGCATAAAGTAAAATATAAACAACAGCGCTGCCAACTTTGACGATTTGTCTCCATTTTGACGATTTTTGAAGTGAAATATGATAAAATGACAATTGACGATTTCACAAAATTTATTGTATGGAAAATGACGATTTATAAAAATTTGCAATTTTTATAGAATTTTTAAATTTTTTAATTTATTTCTCTAAAATTTACTGACAAAATTTGATCAAGTTTCTTTTTGTTTAAAACATCTAAGGAAAATGTGATAAAACGATCTCAAATCGAATAAAAATTCTTCATTTACCCATTTCACAATCAATTATTTTAATTAAAAAATACGAAATTCGAATGGATTTTTTTTATATATTTTACAAAGGCAAATCCAAAATCTTTATTTTTTAATAATTTAAATCATTTAGAAGTTTGTTATAATTTTTATTAAAAATAAAAATTATGTTTTTTTTTCATTTAGCTTCAAAATCAGTGATAAAAGAGTGATTTTCTACATTTTTGATTCTGGGTAAATCAATATTTTTCTTTAATTCCCTTTTTATTGTATATACGCCCAAATTTTTTGAAACCAAATATCGGAAAAAAATTTTAAAACTAAAGGAATTTTGCAGATTTTAAAATGGTCAGTGATTTTAAAATTCTATTCCCCGAAATAAGTATTAGGAGTTGTGTTTTTAAGACTCAGAGTCATTTGTAAAGGAACTAATAAAAAAGAACTTTAAAATTGTGAAATAATTACAATTAAAGTGATTAAAACGTAAAATTTAAATTTTTTATTGAAATGTAAATAGTTTTCGGAATGACGATTCTTTGACGATTTCTCATTCTCAAAATGACGATTTTGAAGATTTTTTCAACCAAATTTGATTGGCAGCACTAATAAACAACAAAAAAAAGGTTTTAAACAGTAAACAACGTAATTGTTTTTTGTTGTGTTATTTATTATTCAATAGTAATGACAGTGTTGCCAAGTGTAGGGATTTTTCCCTTTTCGTAGGGATTTTTTCCAAAAAATTCATCAGTAGGGAAATTGTAGGGATTTTTTTTTATTAAAAATTTTATTCTATTTATAATTTATAATAAACAATGAAAAATATAACCATTTATTTTTTTAGTGTAACAGAATAAAACCAACAAATCTGGTGGCACTGGAAAAATGAGAAATAAGTTTAAACATTTGGTAATATTGTTTGCATGTGCTCTTGGCTTTACATAAATGAAAATGGTTTTGACATTAACGTTCGCACTGTTGACAACTCGTTCGAAATAGAGAAACCAAATTTTGTATGAAAACTTTTACGTTTTCATTCGACTTGTACTTCAAGTCATCGTTCGCATAGAAATTTAGTTAGAGAAAAACCCAAATCAATTTTCTTTCGCTTAAAAACCGAAAGAAAGCATTCTTTCGAAATCGAGAAACAGGCCATAAGTGTTTATACGAGTATTTTTTAAAAATGGCATTTTTTATTTGTTTACCGTTTATTTTTAGTTTTTATGTTATTTTTTACTTTCTGTTATTTTTGTTTAATGAAAATCTATTGTAGCTGAATGAATTACTGTACAAATTTACAATAAAAGTAAATATAATTTACTGCTAAAAAACAAAATTTTTGCTTTTTGTAAAAAAAAAATGTATAGGGAAAAATGTAGGGAATATTTTTTCTGTCTGTATGGAAAAAAATGGATTTTTTTCATTAACGTAGGGATTTAAAAACAAATCTCCTGGCAACACTGAGTAATAATTAATTATTTAAAATTATAATTTTTAAAAATTGTTTTGTAATTGTATTTTTATATTTTTAATAGACCTACGACGTAGGTCGAAATATTGAAGAATTAATAAAAATGAATTAACAAAATTAAAAAAAAAAAATCTTAAAAATAGTGCGAAAACAACAATAAAAATTTTGTGCATTTTTTTTTTGATAGATATTTGGCTTGTGAATACATAAAAATTATTTTTTAAAAAAATATTAACCATTTAAGTGCTTAGAAAGCTTCAATTTCAAATAATTATATAGATGGCGCGACTAGACTATAAAATTTACAAAAAAACGTATTTATGCTTGGTAAAAAATGGGTTATGCCAATTGATTAGTGCTTGATTAAGCAGTTAATGCACTTTCTTTTGTATTAACTTTTCTGTGTAAATTAGGCAACAGCATAATGAGCGACAGCATAACATGCGATCCGTCATAATTAGTGTAGTAAAGCGTCGTTTTAACAAAATCCTTAAGTTGCAATTTAAAAAGAAAAATTAATCCAGTAATAATTGGAATAACTAATCGACCCTTAAAAAAAATCTGCAACCATATTATAATTTGTTCGAGTAAAGACTCTGTATTTATACTAGATTAATTTCGCTGTTTAAACGGGCTATTAGAAATATGCAGTAACCAGATTCCACTAACTGTTGTTTATTGTTCAATTAACCAGTTATTTCACTTCTGAATTTATTTTCAGTCTAAATGCACTATAAAGCTAATTATTAATTAACACTTAAATTTGAGAATAAAATTAAGACAGAATTTGCAAAGTCGTTTTTACAGAAAATGTATTCAAAGTTTAACACATCGATTTTGATGAAACTTGGATATGGGAAACTTCCAAAATTTTCGACACTTTGAGGCGCAAAAATGATGGCGGTTTTAAGTTTTAAGCAAATTAAGAATATTAAAATTACAGTATTTGCTGAAATTTAATTAAAGCTACATCAATTTATAGATCTCATTGTATTTATCACATTTCAAAATATTTATTACACCACCAAAAAATACAAATACACTCAAAAAAATTTTTGTCATATATTAGAATTTAAAAAGAAAATCTCTATTATTTTGGAAAACACTCATTTTTGGCCCGTTTAATGGTATTTAGTTGGAATTAGGGTTACTTATTTAAACTTTTTGCACTTTATAAATTAAGTCCGTTGTGAGGATTGACTCTAGTTACCTAACTAAGTTCGCAAACCACGTTTTTCATAAAAAAAATGCGAAACAAAATAATTAAATTTTAAAAAAAACGAAAATAACTCATGTTGTTCGGGTAATCAATTAATATCACTGATTTTCTGTGTTTGGCTGATATATATACCTGATCAAACCTTGAGTTTCTTGTGGGTAGTGAATTGGAATGAGGCTGACGATGACCTAGCGCTGATCCCAACAAGATTTTTTTCATCTTCTCTTGCATTAATTAACAATTAGTGTTTTCTATTTGTAATAGTAACATTTAAATATGATCTCAAAAACTTTGAAAAAGTTCATAAAATTTTTGCGTTTAAAATTTTTAAAATGCCTTTTTGACTTGGAGGTGCTGTTTACAAAGTAACTCAGTTCACGCAATACTATAGTTAATTTCAAATATAATTGTGAATGTCAGACGCAAAAAACATGCCATAGACATCAACTTGGTTTAACTTGGGCGTTGTGGTGTAATGGTTAGCGCGTTGGACTTTTACACAGAAGGTTCCGGGTTCGATCCCCGGTGCCGGCAACATCAAATTAATATGTATGAGTTTTTTCTATCCCTCATACGTATCGCAATGTCCACCTTCGGTGTTCCCATAGCAATTAACCCCACCGAAGTAAAATAATGAATCAGGGCTATGAACCAAAAAGCTTCAATAAGTTCGCCAACTCTCCATCAGGTGGCGAGCAACAACTGTTCTAAGACTTATCATCTCGCGCAATTACAGTGTTGCCATGTCTGAAGCCCTTCATCTTTCCCCACCTTTCATCTCTATACTATCCCTTTCCAAAGAAAGCAACACACTAAATATAGGAAGTATTTCCTGAGTGTTGCCTCTCTTTTAAAAAAAAAAAAAGTAAAATTACAGAATTATTCAAATCAAATACTCTTCTCAGAACTCACTTCCATTAAACGACGAAAAACCCCTATAGAAAAAACTGCTAATGGAAAGTACATCGATATGGAAAATACTTTTTTTGGTAAATGTATCTCCCAAGTCCATTTTGTAATGGCTGGATCTGAAAGTTATAAACTATGAGCAACAAAATAAAATGATAAAAAAAAACTCCTATAAGTTTTAAGTAATTTTCGACTTTTAAATGGCCATCAATTATTTTGGATAAAATTTTCCGACGTGAAACTTTGCACATCATAGCTTTAAACCTAACCCTGTCCACCGTTCCGCTCAATTCATAAATTCTTGAGAAATAAGAGGCATCTAAAGTCAGTTTCAACGTGTGTCGAAAAATTTTGAAGTAGGTCATGTGTTGTACAAAAATTCCTGTTTCAGCTTTTCTGCCATTTAGGGCATTTATGTAGCAATTTTTTGTCTGGTTTTACTTACATTTTGGTGTTTTATATTTAATTTGAGCTATCTACAAATTTAGGAAACATAAGTTTTTGAAGGCAAAATATTCGCTTAAGCTGCATTTGAATTTACCATCGAAATCTAGTTTAAACTAGATTTGAATCTACGGTTGTGTATGAAATGATTTTGAAATCTAGTTTAAACCGTATTTTGAGCTAATCTACACTATGGAGCAAAAGTGAGCCAATGTTTTAAAATTAAAACTCAAGATGTATTTATTATTCAAAACTTTTTTGAAAATTAATCTCATTTCGCATAAAGGTTCGCTAAGGAAAAAAATTCTTTTTTGTTATTACGGGAAATTTAACTATTTTGAGCTTTGCGGTATTTTTTTTGCTAAATTTAGCAAAACATGTCTGTTAAACTGTACTACAATGAAATGTGTGGAAATAATTAGTAGCCACTACTAAATTGTAGTAAAATTGTTGTAAAATGCATTTAAACCCGATTTGCTTAAATCAGCAAAAAAAAAAAATTACTAAATTTTAATAACATTAGTACAATGAAATTAGTGGAAAAAAATTAGTAGCCACTACTAAATTTTTGTAACTATCACTTTTAACAATTATTTTTTTTATAAACACAAATTTTAATTTAAATAGACGAATTTCTTGTTAAAGATGGCATTAAACTGTCAAAACGTCGGAAAAATATGTATTAAATGCTTTTTTAATTACATTGAAAATTATAAGCCCTACTAGCTTCAAGAAAACACATGACAAATTCTAAATATTTTTAATTTTATTTTATTCTTGTAGGTATTTATACACATTTGGTCAACAATATATAAATTCACTTAATATCATTTAAATTTTTCTGGAACATTGTTGCCTGTGTGTTGTTATTTTTATGTAAAAAAAAAACAGATGCAACGATGTAAACGAATGCAATCTTGAGAAAAACCTACCACCATCTACATTTATTATAGAAATGCACACAAAACTATACGCAAGAGTAACCATTGTGTCTATCTATTTTGCACAGAGTAGAGTGGAGTTAAAATTCTTTATTTAATTTGGCCATATTTACTACGCTTGCCAAACACTTTTTATCGATATCAAATCAACAAATATGCCCAAAATATCCCAAAAAAAATCATTTTTTAGTCGTAACAGATTTTAACAAACAATTGTTCTTTTTACTCAGCATTAAACGTACTTTCAAGAAAAAATAGGGTTTCAAATAAAGTATTAGAAAAAAACGGCGCCAAAGTTAAAAAAATTAATATTTTTTTTTTTTAAATTTTAAAAATTTGGGTAATATTTCCAAACATATATATATTAGAGCGACTCACCAAAAAAAGTGCTCGATGTACCCTCCTAAAAATGAACCTTGGACTTTTTTAAGATGACATTTAAAATATTTCGGCTCCAGCCTTGACCTCTCGTGAGCTGGACCATTTTGAAAATGGGTCTATTTTTGCATGTTTTGTTAATTTGAGAATCTCTTTCCTTACCAACATATACAATATGGGTATCATAAGAAAGGTTTTTTTAAGGCGTGTCTAACTGTATATACAATTTGTCCAAGGACGATCATCCATGTCCTTTTTTTAAGGATATTCTGTAAAAAAAAAACGGTTTTTGAATTTTTTGTTCTTGGTTGTTTGTAATAAAAATGCCAAATTAACATATTTTAATCTTTAGTCGATTTAATTAAATACGGGTCTTAGCTTTTTTTGAAATTCGTGCTAGTTCGCGTTTTGACAAAAATGCAATGGCGTGGTAACTCTTCGTTTTAAATATTGCAATATGGGTATCAAATTTTTTCTTTTGCCAAGTACATCATCTTTGTATGTAAATAATTTAGATTTTTGCAAATAAGATGCATTTTACACGGTGCTCTGGAATATATATAAATGAAATTTTGTGGTAACTCTAACATGATAGCGGATTTAGTTTCTAGATCATGTATGGATGAAAATAGGACTAAGAAAGAAAAAAAAAATGATCCACGACTTTTTGGCGGCATATTTTTTTCGCAAATTAAAAGTCGTGGATCATAGGTTTTTTCTTTCTTTAGTCCTATTTTCATCCATTCATGATCTAGAAACTAAATCCGCTATCATATTAGAGTTACCACAAAATTTCATTTATATATATTCCAGAGCACCGTGTAAAATGCATCTAATTTGCAAAAATCTAAATTATTTACATACAAAGATGATGTACTTGGCAAAAGAAAAAATTTGATACCCTATTGCCCTATTTAAAACGAAGAGTTGCCACCCCATTGCATTTTTGTCAAAACGCGAACTAGCACGAATTTCAAAAAAAGCTGAGACCCGTATTTAATTAAATCGACTAAAGATTAAAATATGTTAATTTGGCATTTTTATTACAAACAACCCCGAACAAAAAAATCAAAAACCGTTTTTTTTTACAGAATATCCTTAAAAAAAGGACATGGATGATCGTCCTTGGACAAATTGTATATACAGTTGGACGCGCCTTAAAAAAACCTTTTTTATGACACCCATATTGTATATGTTGGTAAGGAAACAGATTATTTAATTAACAAAACATGCAAAAATGGACCCTTTTTCAAAATGGTCCAGCTCACGAGAGGTCAAAGCTAGGCCGAAATATTTTAGATGTCATCATAAAAAATACCAATGTTCATTTTGAGGGGGGTACACCTTGCACGAATTTCGCTTCCATACAACTTGAGTCGCTATAATATATATATATATATTTGGTTCAAAACTGATTTAGTTAAAACTATTTAAGTTCGTGGAGTCATGAAAAACACGTTTTTAATGATAACTTCAGATTTTAAGGAATTTAAAAGTGATGAAATTTAAAAGTGATTTACTCAACCAGGCTTACCTACACTAGGTCATTTTAAAAGTATATTTTCAGTGTGACACTGTGTCATCAATTGTATTTCAAAAATTATCAATTGTATTCTAAAAATGTTTACAAATTTTTTATTATTACACTAAAGAAAAAAGTCAGTAAAGTCAGCACTTTCAGTACTTCTGAAATACAATTGATAATTTCTAAAATACAATTGATAATTTCTGAAATACTATTAACAATTTCTGAAGTACAATTGATAATTTCTGAAAAGTAATTGATCATTTTTTAAATACAATTAATAGTTTCTGAAATTAAATTTTAAATCCGAAATACAATTGATAATTGAAAACGGCGTAGCTCTCAAAAGCAGTCAAATTCATATATGGCTCATTTTTGTTTAATTTAATCGTAAAGTTATTTGCTTAAATCTATATGACATTTTATCAGGGGTTTTCTATAAAATGTTTTCAGACAATTTTACATTTTCTTATATAAAAACCCTGGTAAAGTTGCTTGGTCAAAGCAGGTGTTATATGTATATGCTTTAACTTGACTGATTTTATGGTAAATCCCCAAAAAAACCCCTAAATATTTTTGAAATTTCCAAAAAATCGCCTGTCCCCAATTGAAAATGTTTGTCCCCAAGACCAATAAAAAATTTGTTATTCAGAAAATTCTAATTTTTTATTGATGATTCAGAATTTAAAACTATTTCTGATAGTTTTTGATATATTTTTAATTTCAAATGGAAAATTAAAATTTCAATTAATGATTTCTAAATTTAATTTAATTTAATTTTAATTTATTTATTCATTTCAATAACCTAGCCTGAAGGCCATAATCGGTTACAAATTTCTACTAAATTATACAAAGTAAACAATAAAATTTGATATACATAAATAAAACAATAAGAAAGAGATAATAATTAAAATACAATATTATTAAAAATAAACAAGAAATATAAAAAATAGGAGTGATAATAGTTTATTTATTTATTAAGTCCCCAATGTTACGAGAAAAAAAAACATGAACAAGCCTTAGTTAAAAACAAAAACCCCCAAACCTAAAAAAATCAAGTGTCTCGTGAAAATAATAGAAAAATTTTCTTCCTATACGTATTAATAGAAAAATCGAACGATTTAAACGAAAATTCGGAATTTCAATTAATATTAAGAGACCTTGTTAAGAAAACGATTATTTAAATTAATCCATGTAATCTACAATTTTTAAATGATATATGCTTAATACAAAAATATATATTTTTTTCAATCTTATCGATATTGATTTCATGTTCCTATGATACGAAGTTTATTTTTATTTAGAATTGAGTTAACCCGTACAATAATAAATAAAGTTGATTTACCTTGAATGAAATTATTTTCACAAAGATTATGAAACGTTTTTATGAAATGATCTATAAAATTGTTATCTTCAATTATAAAACAAGTTTGATATAATTTTTATTAAAAATAAAAATTATGTTTTTTTTACCTTTAATTGTGCAATAAAAATGAAAATTACTCAAGTTTGAGGACATAATCTATATTTCTTTATTAGGACATTGTCCTAACAAATAATCTATAGAGTTATTGTTTTCAAATTTATTAATTGACCACTTTTAGGAATGTGTTGATAGATCTATTTCGCGAATTTTCTAGATTCCCATCTTCAGAACACGTTTTGAAAGAAGTGGCAACTTCATGCAAACCTCAAACATTCATATAACCTAGTTAGCTCACTAAATGAGAACTAATATATAAGCTTTATTGGCCGAGGAGACTATTCGGCGGGGTACTTTTTGGTTCTCCAATTGGGGGTCTTAATGTGAGAAAATCGGGATTACTTTGGATATTGGGACCTGGAGGGGTAATTTTCTATATTATCACCAGAATATTCTCGAAAATTTGAGAATCATAGAGTACGAAAAATGTATTACTAGTGCCAGAAATCCGCGATTTCATTTTCATGATTTGTACCCTACACTGCAATATAATGCTATTCCTCCTTACATTCTCGGTGGAAACTCGCCATATCTTGTTAGCCTAATTATGATGGCCAGGGGTGAGTTGCTTAGTTTAAACACTCGTGCTTTTTATGGTAATGGAGAAACTACTTGCACGCTTTGTAACTGTAATGAAGAGGAAAACACTTATCATTTTATTGGTAGATGCCCAATATTTTCTAGCTACCGTTTAACTTTTTTTGGAAAAAGATTTTTGTCAATTGATGAAGTTTATGAGGTACTAAATGGTAGAGATTACATGCGTTTATACAAATATTTGGTAATATGTTTAAAATATAGAAAACTTATAATATCTGAATTCATCTAAAGAAAACAAAAAAAAAAAAAAAAAATTAAAAAAGTTTATTTAAATCCTTTAATATTTTATATTCTACCTAAATTCATTTTGTGTTATTTTAATACTTTTTCGTCTATATAGTAAAATAATCAATATAATTATATAATTTTATTTATAGATATATGCCAATCAGACACACAACATTAAATGTTATGTCTTCAAATGATTTAATCATAGCTACTTCTTTGTGATATTTATATCAATTGTAATTACATATTTTTGTAATAAATCATTATTCATTCATTCATATAAGCTTAAAGTTAAGTTAAATCTTTAGTCGAATTTATGAAAACTTCATAAATATGATTAATAATTGATGATAAACAATTTATTAAACATTTCCGTCAATATGATGCAATTTTTTCCCTTTATTTTTATAGGTTTAGCCCTAATTGTTTTGTAAGTATAGGTTTTAATTATTCCTAATAAAATTTTCTAAAAGATAAAACTTGTTGAAGTTAGTAACATTGTTTGCTAATTTTAGCACTTAGTTTTGAAAACCTAGTAAAATGTTTTCTTGAAATCAGCAACAAAAATTTTTCCAAAAAAAAATCAGTAATTTGTAAAATAAGAATATCAAAAATTTGCTACTAAAAAAATATATTGTACTAAAAATTAGTAAAAAAAAAAATAGTAAAGTGGTATTGAAAATCTTTTACAGATTTTTCTACTAACTTTTTTTTTTGCTGAAATCAGCAACAAAAGTTTTTCCAAAAAAAACCTGTAATTTGTAAAATAAGAATAGCAAAAATTGCTACTAAAAAAATATATTGTACTAAAAATAAGTAAAAAAAAAAATAGTAAAGTGGTATTGAAAAGATTACAGATTTGTCTACTAACTTTTTTGCCTGAGCGTATGATAATGTGTACTGTTCTTGATCATAGTGTGCATAATCATTTGGGCCACCATATATCTCCGACAAACTTAAATTGTATAGAAGAAGGCTCACTTTTGCACCAAAACCCCGTTAATAGAAAAAAGGCTGGATCAAAGGACAAATTATCATACCTATTAAAGGGTAGCACGAATGTCTGCAAGACATTCGCAAGACATTTTTTTATACCACAACAAATTTTTTTTTTGCTTTAATAATATCACATGTATCACAGCACACAAGAGAATATTTTTCAAGACATTCATGCTACCCTTTAATAATGAGATTCGTTTTTCACAAAATATTTGGAGAATAATTACATTGTGAGTTCTAATTTTGAAACATTTGCTCACTTTTCTCCACAGTGTAAATGCAGCTTTATATAGCTTTCTTGTACTGTTATTTTGCAATGTAGATTGATGTATTTATATTATATACCACTACGCACAGTGGGCCCTGCTATTAACAAATTTAATTAACTAACTAAAGCTAAAACTAAGTAACTAAATCCTCAAAATCAAAAAAATTAATTTATTAAAATAACACTGTGCAACAAGGAAAAATTTCCAGAATGAGTCCAACGGAAAATGAAAAAATACAATTAGTATATCAAAACCCTCAAAGGGTTTTGCGAAGTTAGCTCTTATTGATTTTTTATTGCCTCTCGCAGTTGGCTTATTTCTGAGCATTTTTTCATTAGGGTGAAAATAATATTTTAAAGGTTACTTAATTTGTCTGTACAAAAGTTATGTTGTAGTATTTACCTACTCAATTTGATATTAAAACAGAAAAATATTTTGTTTTGTTAAAGCGCTCTAGACAGAAGGATTCAAAACTTGGAATGAGTCATTTTAGGGTTTTGTTTTTTGTTTTTGAACAAAATTTTATAATAGTATATTTATTGTTAAAAAATTTCAGAATAAAGTCTGAATTTTATTAACATCTTTCATGTACACTCAAAAAAAAAAGTTTGTAAAGTCAGCAAAAATTTTTGCTGAGTCAGCAAAATTTTAGTCAGGAGGGTGCTAGCAAAAAAATTGCTAATGTCAGCAAAATCTTTTGCTGAAAATCAGCGAGCTGATTTTTAGCAACAAAATTAGTAGAATCAGCAAAAGTTTTGATAACACTTAGTAGATTAGAAATATAAAAAAGCCTTGCTAAAAATTAATAAATTTTTTGCTGAATTTTAGTAGACTGAAAAAAACGGAAAAAAATTGTAAAATTTTGTAATTTAGTTAATATATTTGCTGAAAATCATAAAACATATTTTTGTGATTCTTTTAAAAAATAATTTACAATAATTACGAAATATAAAAATTTTCATTTTCCCACATTGACGACATGAATTAATTGAATATCTGAAAATATATAGAAATAAATATATATAACATAACAAAAATTTTCTTTCAACTACTTACATCAATGGTAGTCTAAATGATGCTTTCTTTTAAAGGATAATTATAGAAACGAAACGAAAAAATAAACAAAAAAAACGAAACGAAAAAAACAACCCTTTTTTTGCAATAAGAAAAAGGAACCATAAAAATCTACCTAAGATATGTGTCTTTGTCTTTCGCTTTACTCTATCTACATGTCTGTATATGTTTGTTTGCAATTTGACCACACTACATTATTATCAATTAACATTTCTTATAGAAATACATATTAAATTTAAATATTTTCTTTTGTCTTTTATTTTATTAATAGGCAATTATTTTCACAAGCCGGTGACAACGCAAAAGTTAAGTTCTTTTAATCCTAAATTTTGTTTTATGTATAAAAAACAGATACAAAAGTCTTCCATGGTTGATTTTTTTATATGTCTTATTAGAGTTGTACTTTTTAGTATCATTTTCCTCTTATCTACTACATCTTGACATGCCGCGACATCTGCTTCATTCTGCGTATATCTTTCAATCTGGTTGTCGTCCACACTATTAATGTGCTTATCAGCACAATTTTTTTTAGCAAAATTAATTAGTAAAACATTAGTATATTAGTAAAGCATTAGTATAAAACAGTTAAGTGCTGAATAAGTATAACAAAAATTTTAGCTGAAAACACGATTTTAGCAAAAAAATTTGCTAAAAAATAGTATTCCTTAATTTCAAGACGTTTTACTAACTTTTGTACTAACTTATTTTTTTGAGTGTAAGAAAAAATTACGCTATATAGTTTGAGGTTATCTCTCTGCTGTATGCTGTACACTCAAAAAAATAAGTTAGTAGAAAAGTTAGTAAAACGTCTTGTAAATCAGGTATACTATTTGTTAGCAAATTTTTTGCTCAAACTTTGTTTTAAGCTAAAGTTCTTGTTATACTTATTCAGCACATAACTGTTTTGAACTAATGTTTTACTAATATACTAATGTTTTACTAAATTATTTTGCTAAAAAAAAATGTGCTGATAAACACATTAATAATGTGCTGATAAACACATTAATAGATTGAAAGATATGCGCAAAATGAAGCAGATGTCGCGGCATGTCAAGTTGTAGTAGAGAAGAGGAAAATGATACTAAAAAGTGTAACTCTAATAAGACATATAAAAAAATCAACCATGAAAGATTTTTGTATCTGTTTTTCATACATAAAACAAAATTGAGGATTAAAACAACTTAAATTTTGCGTTGTCACCGGCTTGTGAAAATAATTGTCTATTAATTAAATAAAAGACAAAATAAAATATTTAAATTTAACATGTATTTCTAAACTAAATGTTTATAGATTAATAATCAAGTGTGGTCAAATTGCAAACAAACATATACAGACATGTAGATAGAGTAAAGCGAAAGACAAAGACACACATCTTAGGTAGATTTTTATGGTTCCTTTTTCTTATTGCAAAAAAAAGAGTTGTTTTTCACGTTTCGTTTGTTTTTGTTTATTTTTTCGTTTCGTTTCTATAACTATCTTCGGCAGTTGCGTCCTTTAAAAGATAGCATCATTTAGACAACCATTGATGTAAGTAGTTGAAAGAAAATTGTTGTTATGTTATATATATTTATTTCTATATATTTTCAGATATTAAATTAATTCATGTCGTCAATGTGGGAAAATGAAAATTTTTATATTTCGTAATTATTGTAAATTATTTTTAAAAGAATCACAAAAATATGTTTTATGATTTTCAGCAAATAAATTAACTGAAATACAATTTTTCTACATTCAGCAAAAAATTTATTTTGCAGACTCAGCAAAACTTTTTGCTGACTTTACAAACTTTTTTTTTTGAGTGTAGGGAATCGTAGACAACGGTTCCCTTATATCCGGAGTCCTAATCACAAAAAACAACGCATGTATTTATTTAATGTATCCACAAGAATTGCCATGTTTGAAGCCCTTCATCTTTCACCACCTTTCATCTCTCCACTATCCTTTTCCAAAGAAAGCAACACATTAATTAATAGGAAGAATTTCCTAAGTGTTGCTTCTCTTTAAAAAAATAAAAAAATACCTTCAAGTCACAAACTATTCTTGGAGAATAGTTTTTAATGATTCATGAAGAGTCTCCACTCATTCGCATTGTAACGAATGTAATTGAAGAAAGATTTTTGCTCATTAATTTTGAAATCAATTTTTTTCTTAATCAATTAATGTTTTATTTGACTTTTAAATATATAAATACATATTTAATTTTAGACGTAATTCTAAAATTATTTTTTCATACACTGTATGCTTAAATAGAAAATTTTCAGTATAAAGAACTAAATGCAGTTGAAGTTTCCGGACAAAACAAGCACACACGCTACCATACAAACAGACGCAGGCAGTATTAACAAAAACACACATACCAACGTATCGTTCACACAATTTTTTTGTGAGTATCATATTTTTTATTTTTTTTTTAGAAGTTATTTATAACTTTTTTTCCTTTTTAATTTTCAAAATCGATAAAAATATTAATTGATTCAATAAATTTTTTAATTGAAACCCGTTTTTAGTTTTTTCTGTGTACTTGAATTTAAAAATATAGCCAATTCTTCGGATTTGTGTTGTGAATGGAGACTAGCTAATTTTGTGTAATAAAAATAGGATTATTGACACTGTTGGTTCTGGCGCAAACAAAGATAAAGCATCATTTAATCAGTTATATATCCGAGTTGTAACGTCCGAGCTCAGTGGATTTTCGACTGGAACGTTTTCTATAATTTGATCACATGGAGCACTTACATAAACTTTACGCTTAATTTTTCTTGTGTTCGCAACAGTTACGGAATTAACTTTTGTTTTAAATTTTTCTTATGGGTGTAATACTTAGTCCATGAAAATATCATTTACAATTTTAGATTGAAATTTCTACTAGTTCCAAAATTACAGCTTATCGTGACCGATTTTTGCACATATTTTTTTTTTTTATTTTTAAATGAATTTTTTAAAACATTTAAAAAAAAATGGCACCACCTTGCTCACAATAGTGGGAGCAATTTTAATCTGAATTAAAAATAAATAAAAGAAGATTAAAATTCTTTACGAAGGTGTTTGTTTTAAATTAATAAACTAATCGAAACACGCGAAATGTGTTGTGAAAATTGTATCAAAGTATGTGAAACGCACAGAAAATGTACCAACGAATTAGCTAAAAGTGAAATTAAAACCACAAAAAGTTTAATAATACTTTAGCCTATCACATTAATAAATTTTAATGTGATAGGCTAAAGTATTTAATATCAATTGTTTAATTTAAATATTGATTTGCTTAATTGGATTGCATATTAGGGTGGGGCGATTTGAACATCTTAATGGGCGCTTCGCGTTTCTGATTCTTGGGATTGTACTGAGCAAAAAAGTCCACTAGACCATACGTCTACGGTGAAAATCGAGCTTCCAGATTTTGACTTTTTAGCCGTAACAGTAACAATGTGGGGGATGGACATATCTCAGGAAATAGGAGGAGCTTATCCAAGATTATGGTATCAATCTCTTCTTTGCAAGATTCTCTAGCAGATTTATGCATCAATCATATTTGTGGGTGGGGTTTAAGGGGTTAATTTTTAATTTCAAAATAGGGGTTTTTTGCAGTATTTTGTGAAAGTAACAATGTGTGGGATGGACATATCTCAGGAAATAGGAGGAGCTTATCCAAGATTATGGTATCAATCTCTTCTTTGGAAGATTCTCTAGCAGACTAATGCATCAATCATATTTGTGGGTGGGGTTTAAGGGGTTAATTTTTAATTTCAAAAAAGCGCTTTTTTGCCGTAAAGTCAAAATCTGGAAGCTCGATTTTAACCGTAGACGTATGGTCTAGTGGGCTTTTTTGCTCAGTACAATGCCAAGAATCAGAAACGCGAAGCGCCCATTAAGATTTGTTTCCTTCCATACTAATCGCCCCACCCTATTGCATATATAGCCCAACTTCAAAAGGCTATAAATTAACAATACGATCTAACTTTTTAAAACCCTTTGAGAATTTTGGTCTACACTGAGAGAATTCATTAGATTTACGAATTGTCACTGTTCCAGTCCATTGAAACTTTTGATTATATTAGTGCTGTCTTTCATAATATTTAATGAAAAAGCGCATATTATTTATGAAACATTTCATACGAACAATGAAAAAGTTTCATTAAAACTATGAAGCTTTTTCGTGTAGCTTAAGAAAATTTTCATTCACATTGCGAAGAAAACCTCATTAGTTTAGTGATTTCATTAAAACTCATCCAAGGAATTCACTCTGTGTATCAGAGTTGATTTTTGTTTTCCAAATTTAAAATAATAGCATATCAACTAATAAAATAGTTTTACATAAATTGTGCAAACATTAAACGGTAAAAAGTAAAAACTTTTCAAAATCTTATTAATTTTTGCATTATTTATGTGAATTTCCATAACGTTTTTATGAAAACTTCCAAATTTTTATTATTAATGAACTATATATTTAAACAGATGTTTTATTTCAATAGGGTTATACCAATGGCACATACCGTTGAAATAATCTCTTTATGACTGTAAAAATAAAAAAATAAAAAACACCTTTACGACTTTGTAAATACAATCAGCGCTATTCTGCAACATATATTTACTATATAATGACTGCTGACAACTCAGCTTAAAATAACAAAAGGTTTATGCTTAAACATAGTTGTGAACAATTGTTAGGGTTTAAGTCTGGTTTTATTCGAGTACGCTGAGTTCAGTGGTGCTTTACAAAAAATATATAGTTGGTAACTACCATGGTATTTGACAAGTATCATCGGTACTTAACAAGTACCTAGGCACTTAGACACTAGCATTGGTGTCCCGGGTAAAAACTTTAATATGAAGACTAATATAATTATGTCTCATTTGATAAGTTTCCATAATAAACACAAACAATTTGATCAGAAAAATGGGTCATCTACATGTACCTAATTATATCAAATTAGATATAAGTTGATACAATTTTATCCGAGATTTGTCTATATCCGTGACAAATAAATATAATATATCTGATTTTATATAATTTTAGCCGATAGTAGGTATACTTAAAATATTATGTAGTAAAGACCACTGCAAATGTAGTTAAAAACAAATGAAATTTCACTTAAATAAAGGACGACTTACATTTCAGTAAATTTAACTAACATTGTCATTTGGTTTTCACTGTTCAAAAAATTAACCACAATTGCAGTAAAAAATAAACAAACATGTATTTGTTTTAATTAAAAAAAAATACTGTATAAAATAAATGTAAAATCATAATACAGTAATTTGATGTGGTTTGTTTTTTTTTTAATAAACTACGTATGTAGCCAAAAATTAAATTTCTTCTACAAATGACTGTTTTTTGCACTTAAAAATAAAGATTACTCAAACCACTACAATTATTTACAGCAGTAGTTCCCGGAGTGTATTCTTTTTGGGACAAGAAAATGTTCTACTTATAGCAATAAAATACCCAAAGAGTTAGGCTACACACTCAGAGAAAAGAGACGTTTAAGAGCATAATGTTATGATTGCAATGCCTAACAATCATAATATGATCGTTCTCGATTAATCGAGTAAGATTTAAAAATTGCTCGAGTAACTCGAATAAATATATTTCGAAATATTATTTCATTAATTTTTAATTAAAAATGTATAATAAAACTCAGAATAAATACCTACAAAATAAGGAATTCCGAAATGTATTTAATAACAATTTTTAAAAAAAGTATGGTAATTAATTTAAATCTAATAAATATCTTCTAAAATCATTTTGCTTTTAAATTTTAAAAAATTAAAACCTAAAGTTTATTTTTCGATCTTTTATCGTAAATTAAAATGTGAGCAAGATTATTCAAGTTCAGAGCATTTGTTTTTTTTTAACAAAACACCGTGCAATGTTTATTTATTAATTAAAAATGTCTTCATCCGCTAATTTAATACAGACTTTATCTACTAACAGGTCCTTACATGTTTCATATCTCGTCACCGAAAATGTGGAAGGGGTAGAAGATTTACTCAAATTATAATTTTTGAAAGAAAAAGATCCACGCTTTACTTATAAAATAATTGATGCGTTTTACTTCATTTTCTTTCGCTTTTATGAAGTTTGACTTTAAGCAAACATTAGGGATATAACTGTTAGCATTTTTGCAATTATCAAAAATAATATGTCATGCCTTGGAACAATAATGGAGGAAAAATCACATAAATTTGTAATTTAAGTGATTATTTGAATATAGATCCTAAAAAAAGAAAAGAGTGAACGGCCCAATATGCGCTATAACACCAAAAAAACTGGTGATGAATTTAGTACAATTCGAATCTTGCCTAACAAAATTTACACAATCTAATAGTTTTGCAATTTTTTTAATTTTTTGTTAAATATTTACATATTTAAAAATAGCGCTTCACTTCTGGAAACCTTGGTCTTTTGGACGTAATTTTTTTGAATGTACGAAACAATTTAAGTTTTTCTTTATAAAATATAATCTAAAATAGAAAAGCAAAAAATTTTCAAAAAGTTTATTTGCTTCAAATTTGTCGAAAGAAAACTACGTTTGACCAGGGCAACACATATAACTAGAGATGGGCACGTGACACGAAATTTGCTTGAGTCACGTGAATCACGCGTGATTCACTCGTGATCGTGAGTGAAAACAATTTAACTCACGTGAATCGTGCGTGAGCGTAAGTAGAAAAAAAAAGTTCGTGCGTGAGCGTGAGTGAGTCAAATTTACTGCGTGAGTTTGCGTGATTTCAATTTTTTTCAAGTATTTTTCAAGTACACTTAGGAAATTATGTTGGTAAAGACGACAGCAATTGTAGTCAAAAACAAATGAAATTTCATTTAAAAAAAGGACGACTTACATTTCATTAAATTCAACTAACATTGTCATTTGTTTTTTAATGTTCAAAAAATGACTAACAATTGTAGTAAAAATGAACCACACGGTAGTAAAAAATAAACAAACATTTATTTATTTTTATTTTTTTAAATAACAAAAAACAACTGTAAAAATGAATGTAAAATCATAAAACAGTCATTTGATGTGAGTTGATGAACTACACGGTTAGTTAAAAATTTTATTTGTTCTACAAATGACTTACATTTACATTAAAAATAATGAAACTGTATTACAACCCAAACAACTACATATTTTTAAAGCAGAAGTTTCCTGAGTGTATAAGTAAGTATGTTTTGTGTTTTTTCTATGCCTTTCGTTGATTTTTTTGTTTTTAATGGCAATTCCATACAAATGGCAACACCATATTAATTTATTTATATTTTTTTTTTATCAGTGACTGATACCACAGTGATACATTCTAAGCTTCAGCAGCTAACCACATCTTTGTTATACAAAAAACGCAAATTTAAGCGTGAAAAGAGCTAAGTTGCAGTTGTTGCTTGTTGCCTTAGATGTGGTTAATAGTGTTGTGAAATCCTGATACTTTGACTACCCGATACTACTCAATACTTTTGAATTGTGTACTCGATAATACTCGATACTTTTTGATTTGTATTTTATGTTTCAATATTTTTAAACACTCTTTTTGATTACATATTTTTGAATTTTTTAATTCACATTTATTTTGCACAAACTAAAAAACTAAATTCATTTCTCGTTCTTTGTATTTTTTTATTTTTCTATAATTTTTTAGTTTTTATTAATGTAGCATTTCTTTGCATCATTAACGGCAGTATTTTTTCACAACTGTGTGAACAAATTTCGATCTTCGTTTGAAGCGTTTTGCTTGTAAAAAAGTTCCTGAAAACACAAAAATGAAATCGTTCTTAAGCAGTTAAACTTTGTAACTAAGGATATTCGGCCACTGTCTGTTGCTGAATGTAAGATAACACAAGTAATGTGTATTCCAGTAAGTTCAGCGACTAGCGAACGTGTGTTTTCTTCATCAGGAAGAATTATTGAGGAAAAAAGAAGCCGACTTCTTGGAGAGAATGTTGACAAGATTTTGTTTCTTCATAAAAAATTTAGAATAATATTTTTTTATAAAATATTAACAAATTTTTACAAAATTTATTTTGTAGTTTAACCAGTAATCCGTAATAATTTACAATACCAAATATTGAACAATGAGTGTAACAATTTTAATTTAAGTTACTTAATTTTTTAATTTTTATATGCATAAATTAATTAGCTTTTTCTTCATAAAAATAAAACGAAAATTTCGTGATTATTTCGAGAGCGTGAGTGTTTCGCGAGCGTGCGTCAAGGTAAAGTTACTCACGAGATCGTGCATGAGAGTGAGTGAGCAAAAATTTTTCGTGCGTGATTATAATTTTTTCTTCGTGAGCGTGCATGAGCGTGAGTGAGAAATCACTCACGTGCCCATCTCTACATATAACCATGTAACGAATTAATATTACGTATACGTCTTTTAAAGTGCTACCAATTTTTGCTGACGAAAGTACCCCACCTGGTGGTCAGTTAAATTATTTCTTTCCAACCCAAAAAAACACAAAAACATGTGTATTTTCGAGCACGTCTGAAGTAGGGTAGAAGGGGGAGGTTTGCCACTGGGACACATATGCCACCCCCGATTTAAAAGATTTATTAAAATCTTTCTTTTCATAATTTCTATAGTTATGGATTATCTTCCATGTCACCAAATTTTACACTTGTACTTCACCCGTGGTCGAAGATAGACATGTTTTTGTTTTTTTTTTTTGGTTGGTAAAAAAAATAATGTAGAGTTAGTGTATATAGTATAAACTACCCTCTTAAATGTCGAAACGATAATATACATTTATAATATTAACAAGAACTTTTAAAAATTTATTTCTAATAAGTGTAAAAAAAAATTGAAATTATATGAGCGACTGCTCATGGTAGCTAGCATTTTATAAAAGACGTATACGTAATATTAATTCGTTACATAGTTTTGTGTGTAGCACACTGGTCAGACGTAATTTTGGTTTAACAAATTCGAAGAAAATAAAATTTTTAAAATTTTTTTTTTTTGCTGAAACTAAAGCTGAAATTATCAATCTTTATTAAAATAAGATATAAGCTCTCCACTAGAACTATTATATTTATTGCTCACAAATTTCCCCCATAGGTGGGACAGTTTAGCCGATTTGAGTTACTTTGGAAATTTTAAAAAAGAAATATAGGAAATGAAGATAATTTATGTTTTAAACAAACAAATTAAACTCAATATGTGTAAAATTTTAGATAAAAAAGAATATTTCCTAAAAAATTGTTGGTTAAGCAACGGCAGCGCTTTCAAAAAAGTGGCGAATCAAGAACAGATAAAACTGATTTGTTCATTCTTGTGACCAGGGAAAGGAACTTCATACACTAAAAAATTGTGTTTTAGACGCCTATAAAAAACTAAAAAAATATGCACATAACCGTCTTTTAATTAATTATTTTCATGTTTTTAAGCTTTTTTAATTTAATTTTAAAGCTAATTTTTTGTATTGTTTAGTATATACTCTGCACACGTTTTGCACAATGAACACAACATTTTAATAATTTGTATTGCAAATACGCATTTAAAAAATAAATAAAACCTGTATCACTTAATCCCAGTTTGCAAATAAAATAAAAGAAATCACTCTAATTAATAAATAAACATTGCACGGTTTTTTGTTTAGCAGAAAAACAAATGATCTTGAACTTGAATAATCTTACTCAACTCATAATTTATGATAAAAGATCGAAAAATAAAGTTTTAAATTTTTAAAATTTAAAGTTTTTCCTTTATGAAAGCTTCTTAGAATATGAAATTCTCAGTTACTTGATTTAATTTTTTAAAGCCTTTAACGTGTTACATAAGCAGAATTATTTTGGATGAGTTTGATTGAAATATTTCTTTAAACTAATGCATTTTGTTTTTACAAAATTAATAAAAAATTTCTTACATTTTATGAAAAACCTTTAAAAAGTGTATGAAACTATTTTCGATGAAATTTTTTTATTAGGAGCATGCATTTTTTAATAAATAAAAATAAATTTTTCAAATAATTTTATAAAAAACTTTATTAATCTAATTAAAAGTTTTAATGGAGGAGTTCCAGCGAAATTTTGTTGATTTAATTAAAAAATTCATTAATATCATGCATATATTTCTCTCAGTGTATAATTTAATTTATAAAAATTAGCTGAGTCTGGAATTTTTATATAAGTTTTGGTCGTTTTCATAATCTCAAGTTACTTTTATAGTCAAACTGAATTTTTATATTTTAAAAGTAAATTCGCTTTTTTTTAGCATTCATTACCAAATTTGTAAATTTTGAATATTTTGGACTGATTTTATGGCAGCAAAAAATCTTCACCATAAAGCAAAATAAGTAAAAATATGCACACTTAAAGTGAAATATGCAAAATTATGCATATTTAGCAAAATATGCAAAAATATGCACTAACAAATCGATGCCATTCACGCAGGAATAAAAAAATGGTTGCAATATGATTGCGGCCACAAAACTATGTTTCCTACAGCCATAAATGGTTGTTTCAATTAAATTATGGCTGTATCTTTCATATTCCAGTAATAATATGGTTGCTTTCATCATGTTATAGTAAACAATTCTCTTTTTTTTCAGTTATCATATTATTGTATTGTCTACAATCATAATATAGAATTTATTATCAGATTCCTCTATGTAACTAAAGCCATGTTATAGTTGCGCCAACTATAAGATGATCAGTCGGTATATTTTATGAGCGTCTTCGCTCTTTTAGTTTCATTCTTGTTTGAGATTTTGTGAAAACAAGTTGTAAGAAACAGTCAGTCCCAACAAATTAAATAATTTTAAACAAAAAGACATTAAAAATAAACAAACACGTAGTGTTGTTAATTGTAATGGTGATTTGTTTTGTGGAAGAAGGAATAAGTTGTAGTCTCAACCCGGTTTGATTGTCGCGCATTCCTTAAACATAGCTTTGTTTTTATTATATGGACATAAAAGTGTTACAATTTTATTACTTAAGTTATCTTAAACCTAAGTTTATTTAAATTTGTGAATTATTAATTAAATATACTACTAAAAAACATGCATATATTTTTAATCCAGCTTCAGCAGAATCCTGGGAGAATTCTGTATGGCTCATATTATGATAATTCATAAAAATTTCCAGTAATATTGGGATATATTTGGAACCATAATATGGTAATCTACGATAATTATCACATTATGATACAGAAGCAGATAAGAGTATGGTTGTCACAACCATATCAACATGGTTGTCGCAATAATAAATCCAAAAATGTATGATGCTCTTCGAATATGGTTCCCTCAACCATTTTTTTTTTTTTTTTTTTATAATTTAACCAATACTCAGGGGATGCCCCCTACTCATGCAGTGCATTGTATTGATCAGGAAAATAGGGTATGGGAAGGAGGAAAGAGGGAGTAGTGCTTGTGGATATTTGATTAAAATTTTTCTAAATTGTAAGTTACAGGGAAGACTTCTGCGGGAAGTTTGTTCCACATACGAATTGTTCGATTAAAAAACGAATTTTCTCTGTAATGCGTTGTGCGAAACACAGGACAATCAACTACAAACGGATGTGCTCTACTAGATAAGCGAGTATTACGAATAAAAACTCGGGCTCGAGGAATTAGTTCACTTATCTCAGATGAGCACCTCCCATGGTAATATCGATAGAAAAGTGTCACACAACCCACATTCCGACGATGCTCCAATGAATCAATAGAGTTGGATACACTACTGTCATTGATAAGCTTCACCGCACTCCCCTGAACACGGTCCAGAAGCTTCAGAATAGACACTGAAGCCCCTGCCCATATATGGGAGTTGTATTCCATATTTTTTCTTTGCTTGTTCTTACTCTTTGATACGTAAAGATATATTGTTTACAGTGTTCTCAGCCTTAAGGAAAAATCATGCATTTGCATGAACTGCCGTTCCCTGATTATAACTAATAATAGAAAATACATATGTTTTAATTTAAATAAAAATGCTTATCGTTAGCTGAAACGCTAAAATCTGAAAATAGCAAAACAATTTGAATATTGATTTTCTGATTGATTGGGATTTTTTTTATGAAAGTAATCGATATATGAACCAAATTTAAGAGATAAAACATATAAAAATACTCATATTTTGACATATTAAAAAAAATATTTGGGAAGGTGGTAGGTGGGGGGGACACTATTTTTACACATTGTATATAGTTATAATCCGTTTACGAAACGTATCCGCTCGAGTAATTAAGCGTTAAAAATTAAATTGTATAAAAAACTTTCCAGGCTTGGTAAAACATTTATGACACAAATGTGATACAAATACGATGTTTACACTGCATACGACATTACATGAATATCAGGAATATTTTTATGTCATTAACATTATTTTTCCTTGAAAGAATGTTTATTTATCTAACAAAGTTACGTTTACTTAATATTAATATCTTTATTAAAAAAATTTATATATTTTTTTCTGAAATCGTATTTTTAAAAAAATTCAGTTTTTAATTTTTGATTTTTTACTAACTTATTGCCGCTTTTACAAAATTTAGACGACGATTTTGTATTTGCAACAAAATATTTTTTTTATAATTGATCTATCTTTTTTTTCTTAAAATCCTGAGATGTAAATCAAAAATCCCAATTCGCACCTGTGTACCGTTTAAGTATGCTGGATGATAGTGTACAGGTTAAGGGTTAACCCTGTGTACAAATAAATCTAATTTTCGTAAATTAAAGAAAAGTTTTAATACAATACAAAAACAAATTAATTTTTAAACCCACTTTTTAAGCCTTAAACGTGACACTGACAAGCTTAAAAATAAAGGGTCCGCCATCTAACGTTTTTTGTTCAACTAGTGCTTATTTCGTGAATGGTAACACTTAGCTCATGTCTGATTTGACAGATAATTAGTTTTATCCTTCCGCTGAACGAATATGGTCCGTATGTTCGTTATCTTGTGAAAAAAGTGAAAGAAACTGGCATCCTCATCGATAAACCAAAGCGTGAAAAGCCAAAAACAGTGCGTACACCCGAGAATATTGCTGCTGTGGCAGAAAGTGTGCGTGAAGCGCCATCAACATCAATTCACCGTCGTTCTCAACAATTGAACATTTCGGAGACATCATTGATACGAATTTTGCATAAAGACCTTGGTATGACGCCATACAAAGTCCAATTGGTTCAGGAGTTCAAAAAAAAAAAAAGTTATTTGGCGGACCCTTTATATCCAAATTTCATTAAAATCTGCGAGTTCGGGTTGGGATACCTCCCTTGTCAGATTTTTTTATACAGCCCAAAAAGCAGATGTAGGTCCACATTAGAGAACATTCCTTAATCTTTGTTTTTAATGTAATATTGTCAAATTTGAAACATCAATTGCGTTGAAAAATAGTTCCGCGTTTTCAAGAATAGGTATGAGGTGAGTATTTTTGTGTATTATATCGTACTATTGTGTCGTATAAATAAATAAATAACTTTAGTATACAGTGTGCTTAAAATACTATCTGTACGAACGACGATAACTAAACGATACCACAACTACCACAACAAAATATAAAGTTTTTTTGTTTTTAGCTTTTTTGTTTTAAATACTCGTAGAGTAGACACTACGTCAGCAACTTTTTTTTTTTTGAATACAATGTAAAAATACTTTTACACTTTTATTTATTTTTTTCGGTATTTTCGCTGCTGTTGTTGTTTTATATCAATTTAAACAATTGTTATTTATAACTAAAATATGTACTTAATGAGTGAGTATTAGACAGTGTTGCCATATTGTAAATGTTTAAAAGTGCTAGATCATTTAAAAAAATGTGCTAGAAAGTGCTAGATAAGGGAAAAAAGTGCTTAATTTTGTTTATCCCTATAGAGCGATTTATACTTTTGTTTTGTAAATGAATTTTTAAGATCCCGATTACTTCTATTAAAAATATAAGATTTTTTATCGAAATGGGGAACCAAAAACTTCAATGTTGCCCACTTTTAAAAGAAGGCTTTTATTTTGAATCAATTATTATTATTATAAATTATTTAAATGACCCTGTAGGAAAATTTTTTTTTAATAAAATTAAAAAAAAAAAATTAATTTTTATTTTTAATTTTCTGGAGTTTACAACACCTTTTTGGAATTCGACCCGTGGCTACCAAAATTTGAAAATTTTTTCAATTTTTCTTAAATTGCTTTAATAAAAATATTTCTTGCTACACATCATAATTTATTAATTATGCTGAACACGAATTTTTTTTAAATTTTTGAAATCGGACTAACGGGTTTCTAGCTTGAAACCCGTTATTCCACCGAAATTTTGTATTCATATACCAATTATCAGCAATTTAAACAAACAAATTATAGAGTTAAGCACTGGCGTACCACTGGCTAACCAGTGAATTGAAAATAAATTATTGTCAGAACACTTGTTTAAGACGCTTTACCGGCGTTTTAAACAATATTTTTGCCAGTATTTATTTTGCAATAATTTCAGTGGTATACAAAAAAAAAAAAAAAAACATTGGTAAACAATTGGTCTGTAACCACTATTCCCACGTTGGCAAAAAGTGTTTTCCCAGATCTATCCAGTCAGAAATTTCCAACGGCTCAAATATATAGCCAGGCAGAAAAGTACGTCGGCGACAGTCGGTTATGCGTTGGCAGAACGTGGGATTAACAATCTTGTCAGCATTGTCTTGTTACCCGATTGTTAGCAGTGGCCAATTATTGGTTTAAACGAACTTGCCACCGTTGGCATAACGTTGGTAATTCAGAAAATTTTGTGCTTTTAAAATGTATTATAAAACTCATTTAAAAAGCAGCAATACAGTTTTATATTAATCTTATACATCATATTTAAATGTGTGAAATATAATAAAATATTTAAAAAAAAAATGCTTCTAATTGGTTGCAATATTGGTAAAAACAATATTGGCAAAGCATTTTTTGTGTGGTACTATCTAAACACATGCTTTTCAAAACAAAATAGGGTTTTCCTAGTAGTAAAATATTCGTTGAACCGTTGGCACTTTTTAACACAGTGGGTTTTACAAAATATAGCAATGGTTTGCCAGTAATATTTGTTTGGTACGGTTGGCAATTTCTACCTGTGTTTTTAGTCAAAGAATTTCGAATTCGATACCAGCTTCAGGCTTAAATTATTTTTGTGGTTTTTTTATACTTTTTAATCTTTTAATTATATAAAATTAATTTTTTGCTTCTGGGAAAGCTCTTTTAAGCCTAACTTTTTGTTTGTTTTCACAACGTTTGCTATTTTTTTCAGCAAACCAGTGCTAGCATATTTGAGCGACCAACGTTTACCTTGCAGTTATCATTCACTTAAGTTTTGAGCTATCAATTATTATATGTCTCTTTAGCTCAGTTGTTAGAGCTGTCAGCTGCCAATCTGGCGATCAAAGTTCAAATCCCGGCGGGACCAAAAAAATTAAAAATTAACTTCTTCTAAATTTTATTTTGGAAAATCTATTTTTAGACCACTTATTTTATAGTTTTACTAACATTAGAAATTTGTTTCAACAGTGCTAGTCCGAAACTTTTTGAAACAGTGGACCTTTTGTCTAATGAAGTTATGATATTTGGATTGGGAAATCACTTGTTGCCAGCAACTGTACCCCTTGTTAAAGTGCCTTGCCAACGGTGGTCCGTTTGTCTTTTTCTGACTCAGATGCCACTTTTGTTAACCACTCAAACTTTACTGAACATAAAATTGTATAAATTAAACAAAATTGGTTTACAAAATGTTTCTTTTTAATTTAATAATTAATATTTATGATTTAAATCTGTGACAAAATAGTAAAAAATATATATTTGGCAAAAAAAAGTGCTAAACAAGTTTAATAATTTAAAAAAATGCTATCTAGCCCTTTTTTATAAATTTTGAGTGCTAGATCTAGCATCCATTATGCTAAAATGGCAGCCCTGGTGTTAGAGTCGTCTATGCCAATGCCATGAATGGTGGTAATCATTTGTTTGGTAATGACTTTGACTTTGCTCCCTCAACTACTCAAATACAAATAGTGGCACCAGTGCTGCCAGGTTTGTTGAGTATAAAATCGTCCAATTTCCACAAAAAATCGTCATCATATTATTAAAAATCGTCAAAAAATTTTATATAATCGTACAAATGATAAATAGTTTGTATAAGTGCGAAAAAGTTTTAATAAAAAAAAATAAAAGACAATAATGTCATTCAAATTTCAAGTGCTAACATGCAATCTTTGTAATATAACACGATTGTTGACACTTTTTATGGTTTAAACTTCGAAATCATTGATATAGCACGTTTCCACTTAAACAATATTCAAATATAATTCTGTGAACAACATTTTAGTAGCACAATTTTTAAATCTTAAATTTGTATACAAAATTTGAAAATTCTTTAACTACGCTATTTTTCTTAATTATTAAATTTTAACTTTTATTTACGAAAAAAAATTTAGTATGAAATTCACATCGCTCTACATTACAATAGATTCTGAAATTTTGGCGTTAGGTAATAGCGCCCAAAACCATAAAGCCCAAAAACCGATAAGTCATGTAGCCCAAAAGACTATTGCCCAATAGTGGGTATACAAAAATGTCATATTGACCGAATGCAAAGTCATATTGACTAAAAGATTTTTTTTGGGCAATATGGCAATTTGTTAAATAAGGCAATTCTCAAAAACACAATACAGTGAAACCGTTTTTAAACAGTATTTGTGTGTTCTTTACTATAGTGCGGTCGTGAATAGTATGAGATGTGGAGAGGGACAATTTTGAATACGTTGCCGGTAAACATGATATAAAAAATTTAAATTTTATATCATAGATTACATAGATATCAAACTTGTATTCTTCTTCTTTTAACAACAAACACATGTTTCATTTACATTCAAATATTTTTTGTATAAGTATGGGACGTGTGTCCAACACATTAACAAGAGTTAATTCCTGTAATAGCAAAAGTCAAAGTGTGGGTATGCCAATCATCCAACGCAAGAAATTTTATTTAATGAACAAAAAGCAATTGAGAATATGAAGGAGCAATTTAGAAGCCCTTCAGCACTTCTTAGTGATACAATTGCATCGGCCGGAATACGAAAAAGTTTTTAAAAATGTTTGTGAAATGTAAGTAATTAAAGTGCATTTAACGCATTGGAAGCGCTGGGACCTACCATGCCACCGCGCTGCATGCGACCGAATTCGCATTTGGCGGGTCGCGTGCGGCGCGGCCAGTACTGCACGGCAGCTCACAGTACTTCCAATACGTTTATCGCAGTTTGGTGGAGTAATTTTATTTATTGCTTTCTTATAATAGTTTATACAATATTGTGGAGAATTCAAAAAGTTTCGTTAAAAATACATAAGAAACAAAAACAAATTTTCGTTATTTTTACGAAAATTTCTGTTCATTCGTTATAGATAAACATGCAGTTAGTTTACACACAAATGTGAAGAACGCCAGAAAGACTTTCATCGAATATATTTTTGAAATCTCCTCGAACCCTGTGTCTTTGAGTCCTTCCAGTACGAGTTTATTTGTAAAAGTTAGCGACTATATAGAGTATCTAATTTCCTCGACTCTTGAATATTATAAGTGTTACCAAAAGTATTGTTTGTTCAAGATTTTAAAGATAAAAATGAACAAATGTTTTGTTTACTTTATTCTAAAAACATTTAGTTAGTTTTCCTTCATTTTGGGCATTTTAAAGTTTTTAAGAATATAGGTTTTGGCTAAAAATTATTTAATTTTTTTCATTTTAGGCACGGTTTTGATATTTCCAAATATAAACTATTTTTATTCAAAAAATTTTTAATGCTGCATGTTTATCCATTTTCAAATATAAATTTTGAATATCTGAAGTTTCACTTTAGACGACTTTATTAATATTAGTAGGCCTGTTTTTAAGCACCGGAATTGTTATTGAATACATTTTGTTTCTTTTAAAGTTGTTTTTATACGAGCTTTCAATATTTTATAAACAAACTTCCATGCATTTTTTTAAATGTAAAAATATAGTTTATTTTTATCTAAATCTTACAGTTATTAAATTTTATACAAAATTAAAAAAAAATAAATTTTATAATAATGTAAACACAGAAATTATATTGGGCTAAACCAAACATGTGTGGCCCTTTGTTCCTATTAAGGAACCATAGGACATTATATATATATATAAACCAAACATGTATTTATAAAATAAATAAATCCGTTTTGGATTTAGTTCTATTTAATTCTAGTATTTACATTTTTAGTAAATTTTAGATTTCGATCAAAATAATATATTTTTTTAATTCTAACGAAATAATAAAAATCCAAAAATAGATCTGGTGAGTTATTCAGAATGGCAAATAAATATGTTTTACTGACATATTAAACGTATATCAAAAATCATAATTTTGCAACCAAAAATCGTAAAATCGTCATATAGTTATTTTTTATTTATCGTCATCAAAATGACGATAAATCGTCAAACCTGGCATCACTGACTGGCACTGATGGCTGCTATCACAAAAATGTTGTGTCTGTAGTTAAAAACAAGTTCAATTTTATTCAAAATAATGAAATTTAGCAAAAAATGGAAAAAAAAAATTAATGAAGTCCAACACAAAATTATAATTTTTAGTACAACTACCCATATTAATATTAGTGCAAAAAATACAAGTGTATTTAGAAATAGAGATTGATAAAGGTAGTGAGAGAGGGACAATAGCGCCGTAGTGTTACCAATAGAATAAAAAACTGGGAATCGGGGATTTGAAACAGCTGTTGTTTTTATATATTCATGTGAAAATCGAAATACAGTTATGTGAAAAATAATAAGGACACTTCCATGTAACAAATTTATTTCTGCTTTCTAAGGATTCAAAAGTGGTCAAGTCTTCTTTTATTTGTCTTTGAATTGAAAAACAGCTCAAAAACAAAAATTTGCGATTTTTCATATCCCAGACTTTTTGGAATCCTGGCTCTTAATTTAGTTCAATTAAGATACAAAATTATGTACATATATATATCTATTAAATATAATGACCATAGCTAAATGGTGTTTTTTAAGCCCGATAGAACTTCCGAATGGTTAGCTGTCAAACGAACTGTCATACTGTGCTCATTTTTTGACATTTATGATCAGTATACTCTGGCCAATCATCATGATATTCACGCTTGAACAACCCTACCAAATTATACAAATTTACCTTGAAAATCAGTCATCGATTTGCGCAACTTATAGACGACTTCATGATTTGTATGGTGCACATAATCGTCCATCTGCGCAAGCCATCAGTCGAACTGTGGATACATTTCATAACACATACTCTCTAAATGAAGCAATAACAAAAACACGGCGAAGTAATGTGCGTACTAAGGAGAATATCGCCGTAAGCGAAAGTGTGGTCGCAAGAATTGGGGCTCTCTCAGTCCACAACGTGAAAAATTTTGAGCAAATATATTGGCCCACACACGTATAAGATCCAGCTGGTGCATGAATTCGTTCTTTCTCCGATTGATCTCTAGACCAGTTGGAAACTGACCCCATGTTTTATCCCAAAATTGTGTTCAGCGATGAGGCTCATTATAGGCTTAACGGGTTTGTGAATAAACAAAACTGCAGCATATGGAGTGAGACCACTCAACAAGAGACACTACAGACTCCATTACATCAAGAAAAATGCACGTTTGGTGCGGTCTACACGCTGGTGACATCATCGGACCTTATTTCTTCAAAAATTAAGCTGGAGCTCGCGTTACGGTCAATGGAGATCGTTACCGCTACCGGATTACATAGTAAGGCACTACGTGCCATACGTCGACAACAACCATCGACTTATTGAAATCAAAATTTCGCGATAAGCTGATTTCGAGAAATAGTCCTGTCAATAGGCCTGCAAGGTCGTGGGAGTTGACAGCTCTAGCCCCACCTTTCCTGTGGGGCTACGTGAAATCACTGGTTTATGCTGATAAACCAGCAATTTTAATTTTTTGTGTTATTTTTTTGCAATTTCAAGTTCTATTGGGCTTACATTTGATCTTTCGTCCAATTGGCGTACTGTCCTTATTATTTTACACATTTAATTACCACAACAAAGTTTAATTTGTTACATTAAATTAAGAGTTGTTGTTGTTGTACAATAATTTACAGATTTTTTAAGTTTTTTTGTAGAGTTGTTTTTTGATTTTAAATGCCAAATTGACATATTTTAATCTTTAGTCGAGTTAAGTAAATACGGGTTTTAACTTTTTCTAAAATTCGCACTATTTCTCGGCTTACCAAAAACGCATTATTGTAAGAAAACTATGTTTTAATCATATCAATATCGGTATCAAAATGTTTATTTTTTGAAAGTATATATAAAGTATATGTATATGTGGAAATAATGTAGAATTTAGCAAATTTTCTACATTTTCCTCGGTGCCCAGGACCAAATTTTTAATTAATCCAATCAGTTTTCGGTTTCTAATGTACGGATAAAAATGTAATTTAGGAGAGAAAACAAACAAAACGCGTTTTTTCGTGGCATAACTTTTTTCGCGATTTAAATAAAATGTATGAAGTTTTTTGTTTTTATTAGAGCTGTCACTAATAGTGTATTCTGTACTTTGCCCATATCGAATAAATCGGTTTAAAACGAATACCGGATATTTGCCGAATAGTTCTTTTGTTCATTTACATATAAATGTTATATAAAAACACACTGTATTTTAGATATTGACGAAATTAAATTGAATTATAATACTATTTTATTTTGAAAAATCATCTGAAATCTATATAACTATATTGCCGTGCTGGACAATTTTAAGAAAAATATTTTGTTAGAAATTTGATTTTCTCCCTTTTGTAAAAAATAACTATTCGGCCGAATAGTCAAAAAGTACCGAATACCGAATAGTAATAGAATATTCGTTTCACCTCTAGTTTTTATATATATCTACATACATATGTAAATGATGTTTGGGTATGTGACTAAGGCGATAAAACTCTTCAAATCTCAAATCTTAAGGTTGAAAATGCATTTAAAAATGTTTGAAACGTTTATATTTCAACATTTTTTGATTAATTGTATGTGCCTCTCATATACGTATATTTTGGGCAATACCTAATTTGGGGTGTGAAAACCCCCCCTTTTACTCCTGATCTTGAGATTTGGCCAAAATTAACGGTTAACACCAGTGATACCTTCATTGTTGGCTTGTTTATCAAGTGAAGAAGAAAGCATGCAAGTGTCTGCATTTTCGAAACCGAGCAAGAATTACTTTACTCCATCCGATCTCCTTAGTATATATACACACAGGGAAAATACTAGTTGGAATTTAATCCTGACTACTTTAAATCAACACTACTCATTAAGATATGATTAGGGAAACATTATTTATATAGCAAGGGTCAATTGTATGTCCACTGTACTAATAAACATGAAATGATACCATTCGATAGTGTTGTTAACTTTTTTATTAGTTAATTCAAATAATTTGAATAAAATTAAGTTACCGTTGTAAGACGCTATTGAAGCAACTAATTTTAAATCACATTTTATAAACATGGACTGATTTATTTTGTTGTGCCCACAGAAACTCAAATCCAAAATATATACATATAACCAAAGAAAAGGTTAGTTTTAACAATTGTTGGTTGGAAAAACAATAAATTTTTTATTAAAATTCGGTTGCACTCTACTTAATCGATATACATATCGCACTTGATCAACAAGAGGGTATTAACTCAAAATTTTAAAATTTTCAGTAGAGTCAAAAAACTGTTTATGGCCACATTTTAACAGAATTTAAAAATTCAAACATATCATAATAAGCAAATTCCATTTGAAAATATATATACATTGTTTTTGTTTTAAATTTTACCACTCATTGCAAAAAAAAATAAATTTTTTGTGTTAATACCATTGTTTTGAAATTTTATCGATTTAAATTTATAGAATAAAACAAACTTTATCAACAAAACAGTATCAACTCAAAATACAACCAAATATAAATAAAACAGTTTGATTATTTTTAACATAAATAAAGGCTCAAATCAAAATAATACCTTTTTATGAAAATATACGATTCATTTCTATTTGAACTTTTGTATTAACTCGAAATAATACCTTTTTGTTGAAATAAAGGTAATCACTACATTATCATGAAAATGGTATCAAAAGTGGTTTTCGAGATGAAAGAGTAATCGGAATACGTTGAAATTTTTACAATAGATAGATATTGATGTTGTTAGTTGATTTCTTGAAAAAAGTGATATTTTAAAAATTTTGAGTTAATACCCTCTTGTTGATCAAGTGCGATATGTATGTAGCTACTGAAAAACTATCATTTTATTTTCTTTGTACATAATGTCAAAATAAAAATTATACATTTTTATTTATTGAAAAATTTAAAAAAAATATTTTCGTATTAAATTTTTAAAATTTAAATGTTTACTGCAAGTTTAGCCCACCAAAAGAAAATACGCGATTTTTATTTGATAAAAGGTATGCTTGTATAATTTATTTAATATGTATTTCACTTAAAATATTCATGAAATAAAAACTTTTGCAGAAAAGGATACTACCAACTTTTCTCTAACATGACGAAGCCGATGTTAGTTTTTTAAGAAAAATACGTTCAAAAATCCGGTGAATCTTAGAGCATGTATAACTCTGGCGTAACAACTTTGATTGTTGTTTTCCAGGAAAACAGTGGTTGTTTACTGTTTACGTCGTCTAGGATGCCAATATTGAACATCGAAAAAGAAAAATACGATTAATCTGCGTTAAATGAAATACATTGAGAGTTGTGGCAGACTTCTATTGGTTTTAAGAGAAGTTATATCATTACAATCTTTTTACAAATGAAATAAATTTTCTAGAGTAAAATTGATGAAAAATCTTGATTATATTTAGAGTAAAATATTTATTTTTAAGAAAGATTTTATTCGTTTAATTTTCGAGTGAAGTTAAAGTTTGTGAAACCATTAAATTCTTAATGTAAAGATTTTTCGATCTTAGATTTTTGTATGACAAATATCCAATTTTAATTAAATTTTGAAAGATTCCCTTGAAGTACGTTCCGCGTAAATTATTTACAGGAAAAAAATTATATTAGTTTTCAGGTACTCTTCATATAATTGATTTCTGAATTCATGTATACTATACCCTGTTTAATTTAAGCGCGAACGTATTTTTCATTTTTATTTACGTGCTAGTTTGGACATTACGACTTTTTTCCAAACCCATTTTTATTTCTTCTTGAGATAACCCTGTGCTAAAACATTGGCATTATAGGCATTCTACACATTATTATTATGCAGTTTTTGCTTCGACATGCTTCCAAACAAAAACAGCACCAAAATAGCTTATTTTCATCCCCCTATTTAAATTACTTAATCCCCTAGATAACAGAAATGAGACAGGTTATTCTTTAGACTTCTTCTTTCTATTTCATATAAATACAAATTTTATATATATCGAAGAGATGAGCTTGAAATACTTTCCTTGTAAGTATTTTTCTGTAGAATGTCAAATATTTTATAAAATCTTAAAATGTTTGTAAGTTTATAAAGAGTTATGATTTGTAGTTTTAATATAAATGTACTATTAATTTGTACACACAGAGAAAAAATTAGCAATTTTAAAACTGAAATTCGGTTACTACGACTCAAATTCGATTTTAAGTCGGTTGAAACAACTTAACATTAGTTTTGACAACAAAGTTCGGTTATTTCAACTGAGTTTTAGTTGCAACATCTAAAATATTTAGAAATCTAATGTGAATATCTTTGTACTAACTGAATTTATAAGTTGTTACCATTAAAATAGACTTTTCAATTCGGTTGGCACTTTATTTCTCTGTGTGTAAATATTTAATTTTTATGAAAAAAAAAATGTATTCTAATATTTATTACAATTAATATAAATAAATTTCAAAGAAAAAAATATGTTATTGGATACGGTGGGTAACTAAATAAATTTGATCTTACGTACAAACAATTTCTTTTTTAATTCGGTTAGTTATTTAAATATATCGATTTTTATAACCGAATATTAATTATTCCAATCGTAACTACAACAAAGAATTAAATTATTTCACATAACCATCAAAATTCGGTTGGCAAAAAACCCGGTTGTGACTACAAATCTGTTTTCTGTGTGTACCAATTATATATGAATTATAACTGCCATCAATGGGCGGGACCCAAATTCAGTTTTGGAACTTCTGGAGCGTGTGCAAAGTATCTAATTATATTGCATATAATGCCATTTTCGGATTTACCATTTCCGATATCCGATTAAAAGTAAATTTCAGATTCCGTACCCATTTGGTTTCCGAAATATGATGTCATAAAAATTGCTCTTCCCTTCTCTCTTTCTTCGGTCTTTCTTTGTCTAACTTCCAATCCTATCTACTCTTTCGCAGATGAAAGCAACATTTGCCGTTAATTTTCTTCGATCACAGGCCAAGTCTTATTGAGTTTGGGGGAAAAATCAAAAAATGACTCACTCAATCAGGACTTAATTACAATCTCTGGCTGGAGTCGTGTAAATATGGTCGAGTAAATTTTGATATTTAACATACACAGAAAAAACTAAAAACGGGTTTCAATTAAAATATTTATTGAATCAATTAAAATTTTAATTGATTTTGCACCTATCACGGCAATGATAATATTAATTAAAATTTTTATTGAAAATTAAAAAGAAAAAAAGCTATAAATAACTATCTCCAAAAAAAATTATGATACTCAAAAAAAAAATTATGTGAGCGATACGTTGGTATGTGTGTTTTTGTTAATGTTGAGTCTGTTTGTGTGTGTGCTTGTTTTGTTTGTAAACTTCAAATGCATTTGGTATTTTATACTAAAAATTTTCTATTTAAGCATACAGTGTATGAAAAAATAATTTGAGAATTATGTTAAAAATAAAATATGTATTTATAGATTTACAAGTCAATTAAAATATTAATTGATTCAATTAAATATTTGTTTGGAAACAAATTTAAATCAAATCAAATCTTTTATTAGATATTTCAGGTTGATAATTTTTTCTGTGTATTGATCTACTTCTTCGTTTTAAGAGTGTAATTCCGCCTTAATACAATTTTTTCTACGATAATCTATCAAAGATAAAATTCAAAAAGCTTAAAAAAGTTAAAGCGCATTGATATTTTTTATTTTAGAAAGGTTGAGGTTAAGGGGACGAATAAACGTTTTTCTCTAAAAATTATAAAATTTCAAATCAGACTAGACTGGTTTTGCCTTTTTAAGGACAGGCGTCATCAGTGATTTTCCATTTAAATATATTATTATTTGTGTCTTATTATTGTCTGATTGTGTCTATATGATAAATTTTTCAACAACCTGCGGCTGTAAGAATCAAACCTACGCTCTTCTTACATTACAAACGTAGCAATACCAAGTCATGATCGTTTAGCGACCACACTCAAGTATGGCCTCGAATGTAATGCAGTTAAATTGCAGTTTTCTTTCCTATTAGCTTTTTCTGTTATTGTAAATTATACTCAGAAGGGACAAACACTAACAAACATAAATATTCTATTTTTAGATTTTTTTTTTATTTTTCTTATCTCCGTCTCAATTTTTTATTTTTATCATTTTTAAGTTATTTCGTTATAAATTAAAGTTATTTTTAAGTTATTTCGTTTAAATTAAAAAAATTTACGAAATTCATAAATTAATTCATTATATTGTTTTTTTTATTATTATTATTTTACAAAACCCTCTATCTAATAAAAATTTTTTTCCACATCAATTTTTTCAAATGCAAAATCCTCTATATTCCACAAAACTGCCAATAATGCAAAATTTTAAAAATAAATTATATGCAGAGCTTTGAAGAATTCATTCAATTTGATAATGAATTCCCTAAAATTTAATTAAATTTTTTAATTCAAGGAAGGAATTAATAACAAAATACTAAGAATGAATTCAAAGAATTCAAATTTAGAGAATGAATTGCATTACTAAAACATTAAGCATTATAATTATGGATTTATCTATATTCCAAAAAATTGCCAATAATGCAAAATTCTAAAAATAAATTATACGCAGAGCTTTGAAAAATTAATTTAATTTTGGGAATGAATACCCTAAAATTGGATTAATTTTTTTAATTCAAGGAATAAATTCTTCAATGAGAAAATACTAAGACTGTGAATGAATCCAAAGAATTCAAATTTAAATTTTAAGCATTGAAATTATGAAGTTCATTCAACAAGAATTCATTCAAATTCAGTTAATTCAAGTTTTAGTCAGGGAATTCATTCCATTTTCGTTTAATTCCCTTAGGGTATTAACTTTTTTGTTTAATTCCCTTAGGGTATTAACTTTTTTGTTTAAGTCTCTAAATACTTAACTTTTTGGTTTAAGACCATAGGGACTTAACTTTCTTGTTTAAACTGAATTTAAACTTTTCACTTAATGCCCAAATAAACTAACTTTTCACGTGAGACTAGAAAACCAAGAACAATCAAAATTATGTGTAGGTTTATGGGTTTGAAACCAGTGTTCTGGTGAACCTTTTTTGTGGTTCCTGGAAGGAACTACATGTCCTGAAATGAACTACTACAAAAATACTTTTTGTATCAAATATCGGGTGTGTGTTTAAAATGTATTATATATGCATTTGTTTCATTATTTTTATTATGTCTAATAATCAATTTTAAAATTTTTGAAGTTTTTTCTTTAAAAAACCATATCAGCCGTTATTTTGAAAACTTTAACTATAAAATGTGTTATTGTATTTAATTAACAATCTGCGTCTTTATTACTTATTATTTTTATATTATTATCCCATGCATGCGGTTCCGTCAGGGAATTAAACAAAAAAGTTAAGTCTTTAGGGAATTAAACAAAAAAAGTTAATTCCCCAAGGGATTTAAACACAAATGGAATGAATTCGTAAGGAATTAATTCGCTAGAGAATGAATTCAATGACTAATGAATTTTAATAATGAATTCCATAATTTAAAAAATGGAAATAAATTCATTCAAGGAAATAGAATAAAAAAAGGAATTCATTCCTAAAATTTAAATTTATTTAAAAAATGGGAATTAGGAAATTAATTTTTTTCCCCAGCATTTATATACAACTTTTCAGCCTTATGATATACTAGGAGATATTAATATGCCTAGTACTGTTCAAGAATCAATTGAGATACAACCATTCACAATGCAAGAAACTATTGAAGAAATAACAAACCTTAAGTCTAAAAAAAGTCCTGGTTTTGACCTAATTACTGGTGAAGTTCTTAAAAACCTAACAAAAGAAGCCCTTACCAATCTCAACGCCATTATGAATGCTTGTCTAAATTTAAAATACTTTCCATTATGCTGGAAAGTTTCCGATGTCATAATGATACAAAAGCCTTTAAAAAACCCCAATTAAGTTGCGTCTTATCGGCCGATCTCTTTGCTACCAGTAATGGGAAAATTATTTGAAAAACTATTTTCAAAAAGACTTAAGGAATTGATTTTAATTAAACAACTGTTACCTTCTCATCAATTTGGTTTTAGAGAAAAGCATTCTACAATTGACCAAGTTCATAGAATAGTTCATATAATTGAAGAAGCTCTAGTCTTTTTAGATGTAGCTCAGGCCTTTGATAAAGTTTGGCACAAAGGGCTAAATTATAAGCTAAAAACACAACTACCTATACAATATACTTGCATGCTGCAATCCTATATGAAGGATCGATACTTCAGAGTCAAACAGAGACAAGAATATTCTGAAATAAAAATAATAGGAGCTGGAGTACCACAGGGCAGTATTCTTGGCCCTATTTTATACCTATTATATACAGCTGACATACCTTCTTTACCAAATACTAGCAAAATAGCTACTTTTGCGGATGATACCTGTATCCTATCGACTGGTGATAATGAAATGGAATCTTCATCTAAGCTACAATTATCTATAGAATAGTCGAATGGACAGAAAAATGGAAAATAAAATTAAATGATAATAAATCAACACATGTTGACTTTACCTATAAACATATTTCATATAAACCAATTCATATATCAAACTCTGTAGTACCATATGCCAACTGTGCAAAATATCTTGGAATGACACTTGATGCAAAACTTAAATGGTCAGCGCATGTCAAAATAAAGGAAACAGAACTCAACTTAAAATTCAACAAACTTAAGTGGCTCATTGGAAGGAATTCCATAGTTTCAACAGAAAGTAAACTACTTATTTACAACCAAATACTGAAACCTGTTTGGACTTACGGAGTTCAGATGTGGGGATGTACAGCTAAAAATCAAATTGAAGTGATTCAACGTATACAAAACAAGATACTCAAAAGCATAGTCAATGCGCCTTATTATGTCAGAATTGACGATCTTCATAGAGACCTTAGAATGTTGAAAGTCGCTGATGTAATACAACTCTATGCAACCATACACTCTGAGAGACTGCAATGTCACATAAACCCAGAAGCTTCCGTTCTATGTGATGATGAAATCTACACAAGAAGACTAAAGAGGACTAAGCCACAAGATTTGGTGTCTAATAATGCTTAAATTTATAAAAAAATCGAAGAATATTACTTGTTAGTCTACGACTAGGTGTAATAAAATGAAATGTATAAAACTTTAAAAAAAAAAAAAAAAAAAAAAAAAAAAAATATTGCAGAAGAGAATTTTCAAATAAGCCCTCGATATATCTTTTCAAAATTCAACAAAAAAAATTGACAGGTTTTTTTTGGGTTAAGATCGGGCGGCACGGGTGATAAACATTTTTTGTCAGATCATTTTGGAGCGATTGAAAATAAATCTGACATCATATATTCAATATTTTGGATCCAATAAAGCGGAATAACTCCAATATAAATATGATAAAAAAAGATAGTTTTTTTTAACCGAAATTGGGATTGCTTATACTTAAATTGGGTAAAATAGACAAAAACTTGATGGCAACATTACAGGGAAAGAATAGAAAATAAAACGGGTATGTAGACGAGAGATACAAAAGTAAAAAAGAAAACAATAAAATACGAACATAAAAAAATAAGAAAATAAATACCGAGACAATACGAAACAAACGAACTACAAACCAAAATGATGCGGCGGAAAACCTTGGAACTACTTAGCTAAAAAAAATTTAGACGGTAGAAATGGTAGCACACATATATATTTACATATACATACGTTTATATATATATATACATACATACATAAACTACTACTATGTGAGTATATTGTATTTTTTATGTTTTTTTTTTATGATATTTGTTTGTACATTTTGTTATTTTGTTATTTTTTTTAGTTGTTTTTGTTTTGTATTTTGTTTCGTATTTTTTTTATTTTATATAAATTCATCAAGTTAAAGTGATAAATATTTAATTTAAATTTTTTTTGTAAAATTTTTATGATTTTTATAATTTATTTAGCACTCTTCTCGTTTTTTTATTTTTATGTGTTAATAGAAAGATAGAAAATATACACTCACAGAATTTTGAAAACATTTATACGATGAAGTTTAAAAAGCATTAGAGAAATAATACCAAACACTTGTTACTGGGCTCGATTTTATTATTAAAGTGCACAGTGGGTCAGCAAGACTGATTATCTGATTTGATTTTAAATTTCCCTATATAGTATTTCACGGTTGGTTAGCACAAATCTAATAACAGAAAGCTTAAAATTCAAAATGGCGTATTCAAAATGTCGGCCATAGAATCCAAAATCCGCCAGGAGTCTCAGTGATTAGCGGTTGCCAACTTTGACCAATTTCACAAAAGTACGTATACTGTCGATAATTCAATGTTAGTTACTTTTAGCATTAAAAAATGTTGCATATTGATTATTTTCGTGCCCTAAATTACAAATTCAAATTTTATCCAGATCAGTAGGTGCCCAAATGGGTCTTTTCCTTCTTTCTGGTTTGGTTTTAACATTTTTAGTCGTATTTTTCTTATCAAACGTTCTGAAGCAAACGTTCATCCAAAAAAGCCACTCCAACATTTCATTTAGATAGATATGGAAGTTTTTTTTTTAGCAAACGTAAAACCATTTTTGAAGTCTGCATCTGGGAAAGTACACAGAAGCTATAGCATATTCAAATCCATATTCAGCCCATCTACTTACAATTTCCTTGTGTCCGGACCACTTTATTGTATGACGCACCACAACTTTCAATATTAGTTTATGGTGTGATGACGCAAAACAAATCACTGCAAATATCGCCTGGATTCCAATATTGGTCAACTACCTGAATACCTATTTCAGCCATCTGCTCATAAGTGCATTTTAGAGCAACGGGTATGAAAAGCAAATGCCCAAAATCCTAACCATTTATTGGAACAGAATCTGTATCGTTCAAAATTTTGATACTAACATGGACAACTAAGGGCAACACTTTTTTTATTCCAAATGAGGAGGATTTTCAAAAAGTAATTTTAACGTAATTTTTTGTTGACGGATGCCAAACCTCGGTCTGGAACTGCAGGTCAGGAACTGTAGCTGGAATTACATGTATTTTGCTTTTGTGTTACTTTTATTTTTTTTTATAGTATTTTCGTTCGTTTGATGCAAAATGTGATCTGGAAACACCACCTTATTTCTGTTTTTCAGGCAAAAACCTTGTCAACTGCACTCCTTGAAGAATTCAAATGAGAATCTTTTTGGTGACCTATGAAATTCGTTATCTTCTTGTAATACGCTGGTCGATTTTTTTTTTTTATAATTTAACCAATACTCAGGGGATGCCCCCTACTCATGCAGTGCATTGTATTGATCAGGAAAATAAGGTATGGGAAGGAGGAAAGAGGGAGTAGTGTTTGTGGATATTTGATTTAAATTTTTCTAAATTGTAAGTAACAGGGAAGACTTCTGCGGGAAGTTTGTTCCACATACGAATCGTTCTACTAAAAAACTTCCTGTCGTTTCGCAATAAGAAATTTAGACGAACTGCCACTAAAAGCTCACCAAATATCTTAGCAGGCGAATTCCTTCTTTGAAGAAATAAGAAGCTTATTAATACAACACACTTTAATATTAGAAATTTCACTAATTTAAAAAAAAAGTGATAAAAGTGTACAACGCCTAAACATGTGCAATCTTCCTGAAATTTGCCACATATATTTTTTTCATCACTTCGACTAGTCGCTTCATATGAAAATCACATTTTTGAAAAAAAGAAACACTCTAGTGTTCATGATATTACCGTTATTCTTAAAATACCCATACCGAAATAACTAAAATAACTGTGCCCCTAAAATACCGTTAGCAAAATACCTTAAAAACCGTTATCCTTAAAATAACATTACGGAAATACATAACGTAAATACCGTTACCGCTAAAATACCGTTACCAAAATAACTTAAATACCGTTATCGTTAAGAAACCGTTACCGAAATAACTGAAATATCATTACCCCTAAAATACCGTTACGGAAATAAAATAAAATAGCGTTACACTTACCGATACCCGCATAGAAACGGTTACCATCCATGAAATTACTTTATTTTTTAACAGTTGTTTGAAGCCGTTATTTTAGTATTTCAAACAGTTAATTTTTGTTAGTTATTTAAAAATAGAAGATTATGTCGAGTTTTTAAAAATTCTCGTTTAGTTTATAATTGATATTATTGATATGCTCATAGTTTGCAAATAAAAATTAAAAAATTTCATTTTATCTCTAATGCACAAAAACGTTATAACTGCAGTACTAGTTTGAAATTTGACTTTGCATTTCAAGTAGGAAATACAAATTTTTATTGTAATTGAAAGAAAAAAAAAATTGTTTAATTAGAAAATGTTTTTAAAATACCCAAAAAAATAACTGCTAAAAACAGTAGTTTTTATCAATTTTCAAATTATTTTAATTTTGTATTTAAATTTGTAATTGTATTTAATTTAAACTATATTAATTGTAACTACTTTAGTAATTCAGTGCTTTCATATAAGATTTAGTTATGTTGATGGTAATTGCCTTTGTCGCCCTTTTTAACTGAAATTATAGTTATTTTAACTGTCATTTCAGTAGATGTCAAACATTTTTGAGTGTATATTGCAATCTAAATTATATAAAAATCTCTTGGAACATTTTGGAACCTTTTTTTTAATTAAGTATTTTTAAAAAACTCACTTTTTTAGGTAAAAATAACAATTTTGTAAAATTTGTCATAAATATTTAACTAGTATTTAATTATTTTTATTTTTTTTTAGATTTTAAATTGCTTTTTGAAACACTTATCATTGATTAATATTTTTTTTTTTTTTATTGGACTTTAAAAAATGTCAAAAATATATTATATTATAAAGGGTCCGCCATATAACGTTTTTTTTTCCGATGCCGATTTTGCCAAAAAAAAATCATCTTTTCAGATGAAGCTCATACTGCATGGCCAGCCATTTGAATAAAATTATTTTCCATTATTAACCGGAAGGATTGTACTTTCAAATAAAAAAGAAATTTGAGAAAATATTCATTATTTTTTTTTATAGCATTTTCAAAAAAAAATAAAGTTATTTGGCGGACCCTTTATATTTTGAACACTAAATATTCAAAATTTCTAGATTTTAATTTAATAGAAACATATTTTCCCTTTACCTGAATTTGACTACTGGCCCACTGTGCACTGTAGCGGTAGTTTTAGTTATGAATATATAAAAGAAGACGACATTTAAAATCAATATAATTAAGTAAAAACAATATTACACTTAGATTTTCTTTTAATTGATTTTATTTTTTCTTTTTTGTGAAAAGAAGAAGAAAAAAACATTTACACAAATCATTTTCTTATTATTATTATTATTTGATTTTTCATTTTTGTATCATCCTTTAACACCACTAACGACAAGGCATTCGTTTAACAACAACGACATCGTAGACGTATACGTTATGTGCGTTATGTACTCGGTAAAAGAAAAATTATAAATCATACGCCACTCTGCACTCTTTATTAAATCGAATGTACAATAATAAAAACAAATACTCCTTTATACACGAAAAACATCAACAACAACAAAAGTGATTTACTTGACGAACTGACAGACAATCGAATTGTCATGTCACACTGACACAATCAAACTGTCAATTTGACAGTCACATTTATAAATTGATACATTTTATGTGTATATATTATATGACTCTTCGAACTTTTTATTTATATATATATTGTGTATCAAATTTTTATTCTTCTTTTTTTATATTTTCAAAAAAAATATTAAATTAAAACCCTTTTGAAATTGATATGCTAATTAAAATTATTCACAAAAACAAACTTAAATAACACCACACAATATATAACACAATTTATAATTTTTTTTTTTTTATTCTATATTATTTTAATTATCATGATAGCCATATAATCGATCGTATTTATATACCGATTTAAATTTCTATTGATCTTTCCACTTGATCGTTTGAAACAAATTTACTTAACGTTAGCAAAAAAAAAAAAAAAAAAAAGTAAAATAAGAATAGCAAAAAACGAAGAAATAAAAACTTGTTCTATGTATATAAAACCGACGATTTTGATTGATGCTTTATTTTCATACAAAATTTATTAGACGTATTTTGTTTTTTTTTTTTTAATTCAGTAACTGTTATTTTTGTTTAATATTCCCGCTCTGTAAAAACTTGGTATTTTTCTATTACGACCGACCTTTTTATATTGGACTTCTTAGACGTCTATATAAAATTATCATTATTACGTTTAATGGCAACGCTTGACACGTATTCCGCTTTTAACCGTTCACGACGAGCAATTGTAACACACTGAAAGTTGTTTTTGCATGTTTACGGCGAAATTTTGCCAACATTGAGTTTTTTTTTTTTTTTTGTTATAATAGCCAGTGCTGCCAGGTTTGACGATTTATTGTTATTTTGACGATTTTTACTATCAAAAATCACCTAACGACGGGTTATCCCGTCAAAATGACGATTTTCTTAATACAAAATTCACAAGAAATCGTTTTTGAGTTGTTGTTAAAGTTCGTCACAAAAAATTGATTTAAGGATATCATCACCTTTTTTGCGGTTTTTGTATCAATAAAAATTGGAGTTATTATATTTTTAAAATTTCAACTCCTTCCACTGGAGCGTGGTATCCAAAAGCGCTAATTTAGGGTCCCTTTTAGTACAGAGCAAAAAGATGATAATTTATAATAAATTTGAACCTGAAATTCGATTCTACGCCAAAAATATTTAATCATTTCTTTCGGATTTTAAAGTCCACCGCTTACACAGAAAAAATTATGGGCCAAAAATATCTAATCAAATGATTGTTTGAATATTAAACCATTTTTTTTAATTGATTCAATTAAAAAATTTATTGAATTTTCTAATATATCCATACAGTGTTGACAACATGTAAGCAAAATTTTTAAAAATTTGGCAAGCTATTTTTTTTTATTTTATTTAGATTAAATAATCAAACAAATATTTAATTATATCAATATATTATTTAATTTGTAAAAAAAATCGCAAATGATTAACTTTTAATAAGTTGAATAGTTTACCGATTTCAAATACACGCAAAATCGTAGTTATTTCACTAGAGTTTGCAACACTCTTTTTGTTGAGATATTCGTGTACGCACGAAAACTTAATTTAGTTTCGTGTTTTATCTGTGGTAATAAAAGTGCACATGTGGATTTAAATAAACCTTATCGAAAAAGGACAATTAAACTATTATTTTTGTAAATAATTAAATTTTCAATAAGTATAAGTGTCATTAAACTATCATTTTAAAGTTGTGTGTGTTTTTTTTTAAGAAAGCAATTCAATTACAAGAAAAAGTTCAAGACAAGATAAGCAAAACAAAAATTTTGTCTTTACTTTTGTTTGCTTTCTTATAATACATTTTTATACTAAAAAGCTTTAATTTTATTATAAATAAAGTAAAGAAAAACAATAACTCTTTTAATTGATATTATTATTATTTTAATTGAAAGAGTTTTAATAAACTGTCTGCAAATTTTTTTAATTAATACTATCATTTCAGTGGTAGGTGCAAAATCAATTAAAATATTAATTGATTCAATAAAATTTTTAATTAAAACCCGTTTTTAGTTTTTTCTGTGTAGTCAATAGAATGGCCGGAAGACTCTGTTTCTTCAAAAACTTTTAAAAATTAAATGTTTAATCACACATAATAACTGACTGATAATAATGGAACAAAAATGTTTGACATATCGCGTACCGCTAAAAAGTTATTAACGCATCAATTTTGTAAAAAATAAAAATATTTTGTTTTAGTATACACAATGAAAAAGTATTTTGAGCAAAGAAAAATGACACAAATATTTTCGATAATCAATGAAATATTGCATTTTAGTAAAACCAACATTTTGAAAACTTAATAACTTTTAAGTGTGTTACCATAAAGCAAAAATGTTTGATTTTTAATTGTGTGTAATAAAAAAGTGCTTTCTAAGTATTTTTAAAAATTTTATTTTTTCCGACCACTCTATTCCCTAAATAGTGCACTTTAAAAACTGGGAAAAAAGTTTTTTAAAATAATTTTTCGTGTAAAACCGAAAGGTGAATTCAAATCATATAAATGTAGCTCTTTTTGCTCTGCAGGAAAATGGCCCCTAAATCAACGTTTTTGGGCGCCGCGCGGCATTGGAAGGAGTTCGAATTTTAAAAAAATAAATCGCCATTTGTTGTATTGATGCCAAAACATTTTAAAAAATAATGATATCCCAAAAACTTTATACTAATTCAAAAATTCTCGCCACCTGCTGAAGCCGACTATTTATGGCTCTTATTTCTCAAGGTATTTTGAATTGAGATAAACGTTGAACAGTATTTGAGAGATTATACTTAAAAGATATGACATGCAAAGTTTCGCGTTGAAGAGCCTTCACCTAAACAATTGATGGCCACTTAAAAGTCGAAAAATGCAAAAAATTACTTAAGACTTACAATAGTTTTTTCATTAAATTTATTTGTTTTTCATAGTTTTTAAGTTTCAGATCCAAACCGATACAAAATAGAGTCACTAGAACTTGAAGATTTATTCACTAAAAAAAAAAATTCCATATCGCTGTTTAGTGAAAATTGTGGTTGCTGTTTAGTGAAAATTGTGGTGGGGGAACCATAATTTTCCGAATTTTAAACTTTTTGCAGTTTTTCCTAAACGGTTTTTGCGTCGTTTAATGGAATTGAATTTTGAGAATAGTTTAAAAAAAGGTGTAATTTTATAAAATTTACGGTATACGAAGTTGATGCCAGCGCACCAATAACGGGATACGGACATCACAAACTTAAATGGAATTGACGTGAATTTTTTTGAAAATGTATGTTTTTTTGCGTCTGACATTGACAATTATATTTGAAAATGGCTAGCGTATTGCGTGAATCTTAGTAAACTGCACCTCCGAGTCAAAATGACACTTAAAAATTTCTAAGCTCAAAAATATTATGAACTTTTCAAAAATTTTGGGAAACTTAATTATTTTCCGCATTTTTTATAAAAAACATATCTTAAGAACATATCAGATATAGCTGATAAAGTACAAAAAAACTTAAGTTTTTTAGTTCCTAGGGAGTACAGCATTATTTTTTTCCAAACACATTTCGTTTTGTGACAACTAAAGCGATGTATAAATTACGCCTAAACGTCAAACATCAAATACAAAAATGTAATTAGCTTAGTACTAAAATCGATAAGACATCAAAAAATGTTAAGGACTTTAAATTTTTTGGAGAAAACAAAATTTTCATAAACTCAAAGAGCATTCTTTTATAAAAATTAAAATTTTTTGAATGTAAAAGTATTTGATATAATTTCCTGCATATAAGTAACCCTTTTTTTCAATTTATAACGAGCTTTAAACCTGCGTATATTTACCAAAATAAAGCAAATCAAACATATTAGCTAGGTTGATACTAGTATCTCGATCTGGCTAAAGATCTCATCAGAACCCAAAGTTTTAGAAAAGTTAGAGCCTCCATAATAGGCAGAACTTTAACAAAAAACCTATTAATAATCAATTTTGCTCCATTCTTGTCTTCTTAGTAATCAAGCTGTATTTTTTATTTTTTGGTTGTATATATTTTGAAAGGTGATAAAAACAATGATATCTATAAATTGATGTAGCTTTAATTAAATCCAAGCAAAAACTGTAAATTTTAATATTTTTTTATTTGATTGAAACCTTAAAACGCCATAATTTTTGCGCCGTTAAAAATAAATGATTAACGCAAATGGATTTAGCATGCTGAAACATCGGCTAATTTTAAAAATATTTTACCTCAAAGTGTCGAGAATTTTTAAAGTTCGTTATATGTTCTTGAAATTTTCAAAATCGCTGAAAGTCTATGTGGAAACAAAATAAGACAAATTTTGGCGAAAAATTGAAAATTTATAAAAAAAAACGGATAGTTTAGCATTTTTTTTGGATTTTAGTAAAAGAAAAATATAATTTGGACAATTTTGTAACCTCTCTTCTGCGTAAGACGTATATATACGTTTTATCAAAACTTTAGCCTGTTACGTAGTAATGCGTATACTACTCCAACAAATAAAGGTTTGTACATGTAATAAATATGCATGTATTCAATTTTCAATTAGTTATAACTTCCGCAAAACTAAATTAATTCGTACGAATTTTGCCTTATTTCGGGGGCTCTCTAAAACAGGTATAACCTTAAATTAGTGCTTTTGCGTTAGCGCACACGGAGTCCTTGAAATTTAATCGGATTTTGCATTGTGGTAAAAAATTGACCACTTAAGGTTTGTACTTTCATGGAAATTTTAATTGTTATAAAAAAATCATTGATTTTTCAAATTGATTAATAATACGTAACGTCCAGTTAATACTTAAGACATAAAACCGCAGAAAAATCGCTTCAATAGAATCTCGGTTCAATGAAAATTGGTACCAGTTGAATTTTAATGAATTTTAATGCATAATTGAACAAAACTATTTTTTTTTTTCTTTTTGTGAAATATCAACCAATTTGTATTAGTTATAAACTTTTGCACTTTACTTAATCTTTTCAGCACTATAAATGTCAATAAAAAGTCAAAAACAGCAATAAACGAGATTAAGCTTGAGACGGAAACACCAGTGTACGCCAAATCGACGTTTCAAATTGTTCAGAAAAAACAATCGTTTTTAATTATTTCTGCGAATGTGTGTCTCAAAAATAAGTTTGAAGAATTTGAGAAAAGAATCCTTTGAAAAAATGCTTAAGATATGAAAGCTAATGATTTTCAAGGCCATGGTAAGAAACAAACTAATATTTTTTGAGTAGTATTAAAAATAGCTTTATCGGGACTAGTAGAAAATACTCGTATATAAACAAAATAATAGGAGAAGCTAATTTGTTACAAAAATTGTACTCTATATTTCTCTATTAATATCGAAAAACTCTACTTATAGTTTTAAAAGTAAATTGACTGCAATTAAGTAGTTTACGATTTTTTTTAAAGGAGATGGCAGTTTTGACGATTTTTTTCACAAATTTTGACGTTTTTGAGCCTAATAAACCTGGCAACACTGATTACTGCTGCATTTAACCAACTGCTGAATGTAGAGAGAGAAAAAGCTTCTTTTTGGTAAAAAAAAACTCTTTATGAACCAAAAACAATAACGGTTTTTACTAAAGCAACTTTTTGGATTACATTTTGAATCCCAAAAGTACCATAGTAAAACCCTGAATCTAAAAGTATTAAAATTTTACCGAAATGTAAGAAACGTCGTTATTTTTTAATTTGAGCGTATGTATGGACAGTCAAATCTGACTTTAACGGTTATTCAAAATATTCTAAGCAAAAAAATAACGGCTGAACATTCTTAAATAAAAAAACAATACACTCAGAATATTCTTAAAGTAACTACATGTAGGTAAACAGTATTAGTTGTTTTAACTGTTATTGTAGTTAAATTTCTATGAGAAAACGGAAAACTACTGTTTTAGACAGTCATTTCAAAAAATAACTAACCCAAAATACTGTACACCCGCAACAGTTGTTTTGAGTAGTTATTTTAGCATATTGTTAAACAACTACCAAAACAGTAACTTTGCGGTAAACAGTCAATTTTTGATAGTTATTTAAAAATAGAAAATTATGTAGATTTTTTCAAAATTCTCATTTAGTTTATGTTTGTTATTATTGATATGTTCATAGTTTGCAAATAATAATTAGAAAATTACATTGTATGTACACTCAGGGAACTTCTGTTTTAAAAATATGTAGTTGTTTGGGTTGTAATACAGTTTCTTTATTTTTAATGTAAATGTCAATCATTTGTAGAACAAATTAAATTTTTTACGAACCTTGTAGTTCATTTAAAAAACAAACCACATCAACTGACTGTTTTATGGTTTTACATTCATTTTTTACAGTTGTTTTTTTGTTATTTAAAAAAATAAAAAAGTAAATGTTTGTTTATTTTTTACTAACATGTGGTTAATTTTTACTACATTTGTTAGTCATTTTTTGAACATTAAAAAACAAATGACAATGTTAGCTGAATTAACTGTAATGTAAGTCGTCCTTTCTTTAAGTGGAATTTCATTTGTTTTCAACTACAATTGCAGTGGTATTTACCTACATAGTATTCTAAGTGTATGTATATAAGTAAACAAATAATTAAGACATCCCATGGTTGTTTCATTAAAAATTAATCCCTCGGGATCCTTCCCGTACCTAGCCTATTTGTATTATCGGGGTGTATTAATATTCCTCTGAAGCAAACATTTTATCCGTTTTGCCCTATCTCGTGTAGTTTCGGAGATACCGGCGAATTAAAAAAATTCCAGTTTTTAAAAAGGCTAGTAGCTCGTAAACTAAGCGAGATATCGAAAAACGGACAAAATGTTTGTAAAACTTGACGTACATAACACGACCGATAATACAAATGTGTGAAGTGTTTCGATTCCACTCGTTCCCCGTTACATTCCATATCTTTCCATTTTGAAACAATATATCATTCTATTATTGGAGTGTTAAAATTTGTATTTTAGTGTTCCGATTCCATTTCGTTCGATTTTACCTGGTTACAAACCAGGCTGAAAATTAATATCTATATGATTTGAGAAATTTCGGGCTCATTAATTATTTAAAATAATCATGAGTCTGAGCGCGGGCTTTCCATCCCTGATTTGACCCATTTTTCACAATTTTAAAAACCTATTTTTAATGGTACTTATTTTTTGTAATTGACTTTTAATAATTATTAATGGCAATGAAATTAAAAACCATTTTTATTAATCTATGAAATGTGAGATGTTGGTTAGTTCGGTTAAAGATCATGAATATTTTTTTCCATATTAACAGAAAAATTATAATTTTATTTGTGATAATTTACTTTAATTAATAGAAAAAACACTTAGAAATTAATTAAAAAAAAATGATAATGAAAATAATATAATATAATTACCATTGACTTCAATGCAATGGTAATGAAATCATCATTTCATTATTCCACTTAATTCATTAGGCACATGTATGACCCAAATACATATGTATTAGTTAGTATAATGTGTTTTAATTTTCTTGACTTTTCCGTTTCCCTGGCCAGCGGGATTATTTTTTTAAATTTCCCGGGATGCCCATTTTTGCCGCTCATTACAAAATATTTATATTTAAAAAGCTAATAATAACAAATTTATTAAACTGTAATACTTAATTTTTACAAGAATTGTCAACAACTTTACTTAAAAAGCTAAAATTAGGAACCATTAATAAGAGCATTTCAACTAATAACTATTTTCAGTAAAGTTTGTCAATCAACTTAGGTAAATGTATTGTACAAAAATATAAAATAACTAAAATAAACTTAGTTATTTCTTAACCGATTTTTGTTTCGGCTACTTTAACCGCATATTAAATTTAATTTAAATATTTGATGTATTTAAGTCAAAATAATGTTTAATTAATATTTTACACAAATTTTATTTCATTGAGATAAAACTGTTGTATGCATTTTTTTCGTTCTCAGAAAAAGCATTTCTAGCTGTTAACACTTATGTACAAGAAATGAACTATTCTCTGTTATGTTCATTCATATTTATTTTGATACATTTTACCAAGTAATGCTTGATTAAAATATACACACAAAATGTTAGAGGTATGTAATATATGTTGGACATTTTGTAAAGATTTAGCATAATAGGAACAGTTGTATAATGTATGAAATGAAATTACTTGTCACGTGGAAAGTAGTTTAGGAAAATTTTGCAAATGCAAATACAAAATTAATACTATGGGCTACATAATTTAAACAAAACTTGATAAAATTCACAGAATTTTAATGAAAAAATTTTACTAAGTTTGCTTTCAACATATTCCCTATTTTTTTTTTTTTTTTGTATGTAGAGCGGCATTTTTAAAATTCTTTCATGTTTAATAATCCATATTTTCGTAAAGTATTTAAATTGCAGTTTTATCTACAAGAAGATTCAGGACCAGTAGAAAGGCCTTTGCCTTCGCTGGCATCATTTTAACACCTCGGCAAAAGAGCTTAACGAATGACAATTTACTCTACTTAACTGCATAGTCAAAGTAAAAAACCTTCGGCTGTTGCGGCGATATTTAAAAACACATGCAGAGCCGACGTATATATACTAGGTTGCCCCAAAAAAAAAAAAAAAATTGTCTCTTGCTCAAGCTTAATTTGAATGCTTATGGGGTAAAGTATTTTTGAGATTTTTTTCAAATTTTTCTGAAGAGGTATTAAGGTCGTGCAAATCGAGTTTTTCTTAAAAATCGGGGTTTTTGGACGTTTTTTTGGATTTAATTTATAACTTGGTCAATAGCCCAAATTTTCTTAGCTTTTAAGTCAATATTTTTAAAGAAAAATATTCAAATTGCACTTTTATGCGCATAAACCTTAAGTTTCGGCAATGCTTTTGTACATTTGCGTATCACATATTTAACTTTTCCGCAATTTTTGCATAAATTTTAAAAAAATAATTAAATATCTTTAATAATAATAATTAAATATTTTATTAAATATCTTTAATAATAATAAACTTTTTTCCAAAACGGGACATTTTCGGCCATCTTCCTGACGCAAGAGGGCCAAAAATATCCCGTTTTGGAAAAAAGATTATTATTATTAAAGATATTTAATAAAATAACGTTTTCCAAAAAAAAAAAAACAAAAATCAATTTCTTTGAGTTTGAATTTTAACGTCTTTTTCAGACAATTGCAATTAATACTATAATTAATATGCAATTTTATTTTAATTTAATTGTGAAAGGCGTGGTAGAGAAGAATGAGTGTATTTTCTAAAAATCATAACTACATTGCAAATTTTCAATTTTTTCTGAATCAGACTGCGCAGTTTCTGGTATTGAACCTTCGTCAGTAACCCTGTTTTTTGAATTTTTTTTTTTAATAATGTAATATTTGTTATGTTTTTATTTGTTCGATTGCGTCTATATGAAATTTTCTGTGCAATCACTGACCGTGGTATAGATAAACTGATTTCTAATGCCACATGCACTCGCACTATACGTTAGACAGAGCTATTGTCAGGTCGAGTTTGGAATCCTCTCCTTACTATATTGTATCACAATTGTCTCAAACACATAAACCCACTTACATATTGTCGTGCGGATGACAAAGTCAGTTATGCGAATTTAGTCAAAAAATTCTGTTAGTGAGCCCTTAAAAATGCGAAAGATAACTTTACCCAATATTTAAAAAAGTATTTTTACAAAATTGTCAATTAGCAATTAATTTAAAAATACGTCAAATAGAAAAAAAAAAAAACATCGTAAAAGCACAAAATAAAACAGATATTTTGTTATCCCAGTAATTTGTACTGCAACAGTTAATTTTATCAGAGCAGCTTTTTTCTATTGATAAAATGTAACGAAATTTTGTTTTAAATGTGTATTTAATTTTGTCTCAACAAATACATACCATACTACGTATTATATATTATAACCACTTCCAAAAATAAAATTGTTTCTTAGAGCAAACTTGCGCACTTTTTTTAAGGACAACTTTTCTTAGCAAGTACATACGTATAGTCACCAGAAATGCGAGAAGGCGTGATAACATATTTTCCCAAAATTCTTGTTTGATTGATTTTTAGGGACTTCGCCAAACCACAAGACTCAAGAACTTTAAATCTCTCTATAATCAAAAATAGAATGTCTAGGGAATGAGCTTAAACTAGGGAATGAGCTTACACAAATTTTACAAAAGCAATCAGTAAAACCTTAAAACCTTCCACGATAGATCAGCCAAAAGCTAACCTTGGCTCTTCCGATTTAAACTACATTTCGCACGCACAAACACTATGGAGCCACTTAACCTTCCATTCTCACACTGGGATATTCTGCACCCCAACAACACTTTACAGCGAATTAATACTGCTACTTGATTATCTAATTTCGACGTATGCAAAAAAAAGTTCAATCTATTTATGACCGAAGGAGACCAGAAATTCACTTAGCAGTTGCAGATTGTCAAAGCAGGCTTGTTTTTAAAAAGCTCTGGGGTACGATACACCCCAGTGCGAGGTTTACGTAGCAGAAATAGCTATACTGCAATAAAATTGGAAAAAATTACACGTGGCTACCGGACATAAAAAACAGCTTAAAAATCAAAAATTTAAAATTGCGCATTGAAATTTATTAACAAATCTTGATTATTTAGATAGATTAAAATTAAGAGAACAAATAAAAAATTTAATTTTGAAAAAATCTGGATCCATTGAAGAATGGTCGGCTGGTCAGAATTTTACCTTTGGTTGTATGGATCACGACACAATGCCAAATTAACTGGACACAGAATCAAATTATATTTTTTATAAAATTTATTAAAAAAATATTATAACAAAAATTACAAGTATGATTAAATTGAAAAAAAAAATTTTTGAATGAAACATAAAAATGAAAAAATTTGACAAATTTAAATTTGAAACAAAAATACAAGTTAATAAATTTTTAAAAATTTTTATTAAACAAGTGTATCACCACACTACCCCCTTTGTAGCGAAAAGCGATTTTTTTGGGAATAGCATCAAGTTTTTCCAAAGGTGAAGTGAAATCAATTTCAATGTAGTTAATGTTTTCATTTTCAATGTAGGCTGGTTTAAGACGGTCTATAGATACTGTATCTTCCTTGTTGTTGAATAAAAGAATTTAAAGAATTTATCTTTTCGATCGATTACTTTGAAAGGTCCATTATATTTATATGATAATGGAGAATGAGTTGCATCATTTCTTAACCAAACATAATTAGATGTTAGTAAATCCTTATTTACGAAGGGTTTTTGAAGGTTATGATTAGAAGATTGTTGAGGTTGATAACTGCGAACAATTTCTTTTAAACATTGTAAAAACTCGTTACTATCTTGTGTTGTAGGCGTTAATTGGAAAAATTTACCAGGAAGATGTTATGATTCACCATATAGCATTTCTGCTGCTGAGGCCTGTATATCTTCTTTGTATGACGACCAAGTAAAACTGATGACAAGACTTTTGTCCATTGAATATTGTTTTGACAAGCAATGGCAGATTTTAGAGTGCGATGTAGACGTTCAATCATCCCATTGGCTTGAGGGTGGAATGATGTTGTGTGTTGACATTTTGCTCCAATAAATGTACAAAAATCGTGAAATAGTTTTGATGTGAATTGTCGACCTCGATCGCAAATAATCTTGTTGGGACATCCATACCTTGATACCTAACAATCGTAAAAAGCTCTACATATCGATTCTGAAGTAGTATCTTGTATAGGATAAGCTTCAGGCCATTTTGAAAAGCTGTCAATCATTGTGAGAATGTAGCGGTATCCTTCAGAAGGCGGCAAAGGACCTACTATATCTATATGTAGTTCTGAAAATCGGTTTGACGTTAGTTTATATTTACCAATTGGAGAATTTATGTGACGTGTTGTTTTTAATTTTTGACACATTTGACATAATTTTGACCAGTTTTTACAATCTTTGTTCATGGAAGGCCAAACAAAACGATTTGAAATAAGTTTTCTTGAGGCTCGAGCTCCAGGGTGGGAAAGATTATGCAGTAGATTAAACGTTGATTTTCTAAAAGGTTTTGGTAAATAAGGTCTTGCTTTACCTTGGGATATATCACAATATATGTTGACGTTGGAATCTGGAAGAAGTATTTGTTGTACTTGAAGTCCAGAAATTGTGGATAGAAGACGATCACAACACAATGCCAAATTAACTGGACACAGAATCAAATTATATTTTTTATAAAATTTATTAAAAAAATATTATAACAAAAATTACAAGTATGATTAAATTGAAAAAAAAAATTTTTTTGAATGAAACATAAAAATGAAAAAATTTGACAAATTTAAATTTGAAACAAAAATACAAGTTAATAAATTTTTAAAAATTTTAATTAAACAAGTGTATCACCACAGTTGCAAATATATCCGCTAGAGGACGTAAGTAGGAAAATACAAAATGATAAAAAAAATTTTATTTGGGTGCAAGACTTTGGTTTGGTTGAAAAATTCGCATGATTTCCACGTTCAGAAGAATATGGGTCAAACTAAATTCTTAAAAATTGTATGATTTTGAAGTTCTGTCTAAGATCGGGTTTTGAAGTAATCTGAATGAAATTTTTACCAGAATGAAATTAATATGTATACAATGCAAATCAGAGCTTTTTTGGAAATACATTTTGTAATTCATTTTAGTGAAGTCTTAATTTTGTTACTTTTTAAGTTATTATAATAAAATTAAAGCTCAATTATGAGGAGAAAAAATACATATATTATTTTTTTCGTCGAAAAGTTAAAGTCTAAAAAATATATTCAAGGTCAAAACATACACAGAAAAAACTAAAAATGGGTTTCAATTAAAAAATTTATTGAATAAATTAATAAAGGGTCCGCCAAATAACTTTTTTTTTGAAAATGCTATAAAAAAAAACTACTGAATATTTTCTCAAATTTCTTATTTTATTTGAAAGTACAATCCTTCCGGTTAATAATGGAAAATAATTTCATTCAAGTGGCTGCCTCGGCTGGCCATGCAGTAGCCTACACGATCGGTCCAATTTTTAAGCACATTATCGATTGTGTGCAGCTGTATTTCACCAATGGCTTCACGAATATTGTCCTTTAAAGCGTCAATTGCCTCTGGCTTGTTGGCGTAACACTTATCTTTGACGGCACCCCACAAATACTAGTCCAACGGTGTCAAATCGCAGCTCCGAGGTGGCCAAACGACATCAGCTCTGCGGCTGATAATGCGATCTTCCCACTTAGCGCCCACTTAGCGAAGTGAAAACGCATTGGATGGTCAGTTGGCTTCAACTCCTGAACCAATTGGACTTTGTATGGTGTCATACCAAGGTCTTTATGCAAAATTCGTCTCAATGATGTCTCCGAAATGTTTAATTGTTGAGAACGACGGTGAATTGATGTTGTTGGCGCTTCACGCACACTTTCTGCCACAGCAGCAATATTCTCGAGTGTACGCACTGTTTTTGGCTTTTCACGCTTTGGTTTATCGAAGAGGATGCCAGGTTCTTTCACTTTTTTCACAAGATAACGAACATACGGAGCTGACGGTGCTTCTCTTCTTCCAAAATCCGTACGCAATTTTCGCACACATTCTGCAACATTACCATGATTTTCAAAGTAATGTCGCAATTTTTCCCAGCGTTGTTCAAGCGTATACACAACCATATTCGTTCAGCGAAAGTATAAAACTAATTATTTGTCAAATCAGACATGAGCTAAGTGATACCATTCACGAAATAAGCACTGGTTGAAAAAAAAAACGTTAGATGGTGGACCCTTTATTTTAATTGATTTTGCACCTATCACGGCAATGATACTATCAATTAAACCTTTTATTAAAATTAAGAAGTAAAAAAAAGTTATAAATAACTTCTACAAAAAAAAAATATGATACTCACAAAAAAACTGTGTGATCTATACGTTGGTATGTGTTTTTTTTGTAATGCTGAGTTTGTTCGTGTGTGTGCTTGTTTTGTTTGTTAACTTCAAATGTATTTGGTATTTTATATTGAAAATTTTCTATTTATGCATACAGTGTATGAAAAAATAATATGATAATTGCTTCTAAAAAAAAATATATATTTATATATTTAAAAGTCAATAAAAATATTTATTGATTCAATTAAATATTTGTTGAGAAACAAATTAAATTCAAATCAAATCTTTAATTAGATATTTTAGGTTGATAATTTTTTCTGTGTACATTTTGAGGCAGTAAAATATTTTCTAAATCAGTTTGTATGCTTTGGAGTATGATGCACTCCAGTGTGATGTGAAAGTCATAAAAAATAGGTGTGAGGACGGAATGTTCAATACTGGCGTTTTTATTTTCTCGAAATTCGAAGAAACCATGGTTTTATTCACCATGGTTTTCTTTTTTTTAATACAAAATATGCAAAAAGTGTTTAAGTTGGAATTTTTTTTGTTGAAAGGGTTAAAAATAAAATTTTTAAAACATAGTATTTAAGTAAATTCATTCATATCTTTCAAGTAGAGAAAAAATCTTAAAAATTAAATGTAAAGCTTTTAAAAGAGAGATATTTAAACGGCGCCTTAACACTAAATTTTTAAATTTAATATTTCGAAAAATAAAAAAATAACTAATTGTTGTTTTTGTATCGGAACATGATGCAAGCTTTTTTTCAATAATTAATTAATAATAGATAAACCCCGGGCCCAAAAAAAAAAAATAAAGTGTTCTTATAGTAATAATCCTATATTTGCAATATGCATTTTTTTTTTTTATAAAAGGTCAAATTTGTGAAAAGTGCATTTAAAAAACAAATTGCATAAAAATGCATTTCTTTTTTACGCACAAAAATTATTCTGCAAAAAAAAGTAGCGAGTGTACCAATGCTATTTAAATGGTGATGATCCGATGAAGTAATATTCAAACTTACACACTTTTTCATATTTTTCATTTTTCAATAAAACTCAATCGCGGAGAAAACCTTGGATTTTTCCAAATTTGAAAAACTAAAAACCCCAATCTTTAAGTGGCTACATAGAGTTTGTGAATTTAATGTAATTTGGAAGACCCGATGTCAAAAAATGCTCTTTTGGGACGGTCTTCGGTGGAATGATCGATATTTGTTTGATAACATTTGAAATTTGATTGTACGAAATTATTCTCAAATGTTAAACCGTTTAGGAATGTTTTTAACCCTCTAACAAACAGGCCTCGGTAAGGTCCCTGGGGTAAACGTCTCTGACTACGGTAACTGCCCTTAACTGCCGCGCATCCTTGGATGAGATGGCCAAGCTGTTCGACATTCGACTCGTGTGGGTCCCGGTGCACAGGGACATACCAGGGAACTGTAGAGCTGATGAGCTTGCAAGCCTAGGAACCACCCTGCGGAATTTGCTGCAGTTGGTGTTTCCCTAGTAACCTGTAAGCTGAACAATCGGCTCTACTCCGAGAGGGCGACTGACCTTAGTTGGGCTAATGGCGTGACTTGTGTGGTGACAAGGCACATCTGGCCGGCTCTGGATCTGGGGCGAACGAGGGTGCTCCTGTCTCTTTGCAGGGGGGAAATCTCTGACATGGTGGCGGTGATAACCGGCCACTGTCTTATTAGCAGGCACGCTCGTAGGTTGGGGGTGTTATCGCCTGACTTCTGTAGGAGCTGCGGGGACGAGGAGGAGGAGGAGAGTATTGAGCACTTTCTCTGTTCATGTCCTGCGCTGGCGCTACGTAGGAGGGCCTCACTTGGATCGGCGTTCTTTTACGATCTTGGGGATCTTTCAGGTGCTGGTATTCCGCACCTCCTTAGCTTCGTAAGGAGCTCTAACTGGTTCAACGGTGGAGTCTGATCGGTAATCCGTCAGTCTTGTGGTATCACAACGGACCTCAGAGTCTAAGTGGTGCTCACGGAGCCAGCTACGACTCCGACCTAACCTAACCTAACCCTCTAACAGGCAATCCCGCCTCCATGCGGGGTATTTAAATTGACCATAAATGCTCCAAATTAATGTTTTATACTAAGAAACTAAGCTATTTCGATAGAAAACCAAATTTACAAAATATTTTGTGTTTACCGTGCACGGTTTGGAAGCGAGAGAGTGTTTAATTTGAAATTTCGTAATACTTCATAAAATTAATATTTTGAAATTTACACAATCTTCAAAGATCTTAAAAACGTCTTTATGTTGACTAGAAATCTTTTTTAGTAAACAGTAATTAAGATTGAAGCCTTAGCTTTTAAAAAACTTCTTATTTTGGTCCAAAGAAATACAGGCTTCGAAAAAGACAACGTCTTAACTTTAAACCTTATGGACGGATTTTTATTAAATTTGTCAGAAAGATTATATTTTGTAGTAACAGCAAAGTTAAAGTTTGATCAATATATTTTGAAGTTAAGGAGCTTTATCGCTCAATTTTGCTTTTCTCGGAAAACGAAAAAGTGAATTTTTGGACAATAGTCATATCTTGGTAAGAGTCATGGGTTATGCCTAAACTTATTTATATTTACGGATTAGTTTTTGAGATTTCCTTTAAAAATATTTTGGCCCATATCGCCTAAATTAGACAACGAAAAAAGTGATGTAGAAGAACATATCGATTCCTTTTCGTGCCGAATACGTGGTATAAATTTCATTGCAAAAAAGCTTAGGCCGGGTTAAATGCGTATACATGGTCTACACTCAGTATTACCCTGAGGGAAAGTGACCTATCACAAGACATGTCAAGTGACCAGTTCAATGTGATAGAGACCTGTCACTTGACTGGATTTTGTATATGAATCAATTGACTTCTGGAACAGGTCTCAGGAGAACAGGTCACACAACTAACCACATACAACATGTCACATGACCAGTGTAAAAGAACATGTCACACAACTATCCCCAAAGAACATGTCACATAACTAACCCCAAAGAACATGTCACACAACTAACCAAAAAAACACAACACTAAACTAATGCTAAAAAATATGTCACTTAACTAACACAAAAGAACAGGTCACTTAACTAACGCAAAAGAACATGGAACTTAACTAACGCAAAGGAACGTGTCACAGAGATAACTACAAAAAATTTCACTAAATAATTTCACTAAATTAGTCGGATAAATATTTCCATCCAAAAAATTAGAGTGGTTCGTATACGAAGACGGTGAATAAGTTACAAATACCTTTAATTTGATATCAAGGAACCGGTCAGTTTTTCACGTATCACAGGACAGGTCCCAATTGCCAATCAGGCGCGGATCCAGGAAATGGTTTTGGTTAGGGAAATTAGAGTATTTTTCATTAACTTCATTAACTTGAAAATTTTTATTTTGGGGGAGGAAATGTCCCATTTTCCCTCCACCTGGATCCGCGCCTTTTCCCAACTAACCACTTTTTCCGCAGGGTAGTGTTCCAAATTATTCGACCTACTCGGTTAACCGATTAAAGCATTTTGCGAAAAATCGCTTAAATGGATTAACCGGTTATTCGGGTCTGTTAATCGACAATATTGGCTATTAATCGTTAAAATATTTTTCTTTAGTTTGTATACATAAAAACGATAAGAACTGCTTTTTTTGTTAAATATCAAGTAAAGTGGACTACATTGGTTTATAAAGTTGGTTTGTTGAGGATGATTCAAAGCATCTTGTGATGTGTTAATGAAACACGCCTTAGAATATTGTAGTTTTATTTTGGCGGGCCACTTTGTTTTGGGAATTTTCCAATGCCACTTTTCCAATTATTTTGTAAAATTATTATTTTTCTCATCGTTACCATAAGAAGAAATTTTTGCAAATTTTTTAAAAATGTATATTTTTTAAATGTTTGTAAAAATTAAATTTCGGGATATTTTAATTTAAAGCAACGAAAATGTTTAACTTTTAGGCTCATACTAATTTAAAATAATAACACTTTGGCAATTTAACTATAAATTTCTTTATTAATAAAGAATTTGTGTGCCAATTTGGCATTTTTCGTGCCATTTTAAACTATCCCTAGTTAGCAGATATGTTCAGTGGAAATAAATTCTTAGAGTTACACAGTTTTTCTTCTAAAAAGACCTAAGAATCTACCAGTGTTGCCATTTTCAAGATATTCGAGTTTCAAAGAAAGGTTTGTAGAGCATATTATATTAAAACCGCTTCTGAGACTGGTTCTATGTAAAGGGTGTTTTTATAGAGGTATAGAACTTTGAAATGGAATAAAACAAAGATGAATTTTTTAAATTGACATGAAATTTACTTTATTTGAAAGATAATCTTCTAGCATTATATTTTAAATATGGCTTCTGGCTCGGATGTAGTCTAATCGGGAGGTCCAATTTCCGAAGACTTTTTCCAACATTTGTGGCCGTATATTGGCAATAACGCTGCGAATGTTGTCCTCCAAGTGGTCAATTGTTTCGGGCTTATCGGCGTAGACTAGCTTTAGATATCCCCACTTTACATATCCCCACAGAAAATAGTCCAGCGGCGTTAAATCGCACGATCTTGGAGGCCAATTCACTGGTCCGAAACGTGAAACTATGTGGTTACCAAACGTTTCCTTCAATAAATCAATTGTGGCACGAACTGTGTGACATGTTGCACCGTCTTGTTGAAACCACAGCTCCTGCACATCATGGTTGTTCAATTGATGAACGAAAAAGTCAGTAATCATGGCTCTATAGCGGTCACCATTGACTGTAGCGTTCTGACCAGCATCGTTTTTAAAGAAGTACGGACCAATGATTCCACCAGCCCAAAAAGCACACCAAACAGTAAGTTTTTCTTGTGTCTTAACATAGACTTGAGAATTATCATCACTCCAAATACGGCAGTTTTGTTTATTGACGTATCCATTTAACCAAAAGTGAGCTTCATCGCTAAACAAAATTCGTATTTATACGTATTTCGAACAGAACCATGATTTTCAAAATAAATTTGCACAATTTGGAAGCGTTGTTCAATCGTCAGTCTATTCATGTTGAAATGCCAAACCGAACTAAACATAAATCACTTGACAGCTGACAAAATGGCCGCCAGTTAAAAACGTGTTGCCAACTGAAAATTATACACCTGTATAAAAAACACCCTTTAGTTGTGTATATCTTACATTTTCACTGGAACATGTTTGAAAATTGTGGTTGTTGGGAACTGATTATAAAAAAATGATTTTGGTTCGGATTTCTCATAGCTGTCTTGAAAAACATGGAAATATTGATTTGATTTAATTTCAGTTTTTAAAAGATTCCAAACACAAGAAAAAGTTGTGTATCGCATTTCCTAAAGCCGATAAAAATGTGTTATCTAGAGGCTTCCACTCGATTTTAAAAGAGTTTGATGATATTTTATGTAGCGTTTCTTTTTTCTAAGCTATTCTTGCCGTTTTTCTTAGCCAAAGTTAAAAAATGTACAATATTTGGGAAAAAATCCTTATAAAAAAATTTAACCGGTTAATCAACCTATTTGAACAGATTATTTTGGCCGATTAATTATTTGAATTTTAAATTATTTGTTTCGACATTAACCGAAATAGAGGCGATTAATCGAGGAATAGATTAACCGAACTGAAAACACTACTCAGAATACTTGTAGTTGGTCACTCGGGTGGTCAACGGTAATAGTAATTTTTAACTATAACTGTAGTTGTTATTCTATTGATAAGATACTTTCAAAGCCAACTTTCCAGTTGAAAAAATAATGTATCGCAGCAATGTCAAACTAACAGTATTTGTTCTCCTACACATAGAATACTATGTAGGTAAAGACCACTGCAAATGTAGTTAAAAATAAATGAAATTTCACTTAAAGAAAGGACGACTTTTATAGTAATTAAATGTGCTAAAGTCCCAAAACTTATTTAACAAATTGTGAAAACAATCTGCTGTAGGCTTGTCCCTATCCGGATTTCATTCCTGCCTAAGGAAATCTTCAGGGGACTTTGTTATTAGAATTTCTAGAGATATTTGTTACATTTCAGTAAATTTAACCAACACTGTCATTTATTTTTTAATGTTCAAAAAATTAACCACAATTGTAGCAAAAATGAACCACATATGTTAGTAAAAAATAAACAAACATTTATTTTTTTTACTAACAAAAACAACTTCTTTTATGTCCCACAATTATGAGTGTATTAAATAAAAAGAATATGTTTCAGTAATCAATTTTAAAAACGTTTAAAATTTGAGCTCGAATTTCTTGCTGAAGTGGTATTTTGCACATTAGTGGTCTGGGGCATTATTTATTACTGGGGTAGTTCTTAACCGATTTTGGATTTTTATGCCTTTTTGAATGCATAATTTTATCTTAATCTCGATTGATTTATCATCCAGAGTAAAAACTATTGCAATATTGCAAAAAACAGCAAAAACTAAAAAAAATATTCCTTTTTCCCATATAAACGCATGTTTCCATCTTTAAGGCCCTATCGGGTAGGGAAGGCGTGGTCGTAAAATTTCACGTGAGTTATTTTTAAGACAAATACAAAAAAATTAGAGGGTAGCGTCTCAACATTTCTAACATTTAACTTTAAGGGACACTCTATTGTACATACATATTTCAATATTTTAATGTTTGTTTTAATATTTGTTAAAAACAATGTATACATGTCGTATGAGCAATAAATAATACAATAATAAAATAACGTATACGTCATGTGAATTTTATACAGAAATAAAGATGAAAGACGATATTTAACGAATATTTTCTACAAAACCAAGGTTGGCCACCGAAACGAATGATGGTAAAGGATGTCCCAAGAAGGGCGCAATTTTTAAATTTTAAATAAAACACAGATATTTAAATAAAATCGTGAAACTTTATTATATCGTAAAGTAGACAGAATGAGGTTATGTATGGAACAATATATCGTGCAGATGGCCGCCGCGGCTTTGCTGGCATGCACGCGATCTTTTAATGAAATTTTCAATGGCCGTTTTGCATGAATGCTGCGGTATTTCATTAATGCAGCGTCCGATTTCCTCTTTTAAGGCTTGAGTCGTCGTCGGCTTATTCGCGTAAACCATTGACTTCGAAAAACCCCAAAGAAAAAAATCTAATGGTGTTAAATCGCACGATCTAGGCGGCCAATTCTGATCTCCAAAACGCGAAATAACACGACCAGGAAATGACTGATGCAGCAATTGAATTGTTTCTCTGGCTGTATGACATGTGGCACCGTCTTGTTGGAACCACATGCCCTCCACATTCATTTCTTCAATTCTAGGCAAGAAAAAACTGGTTATCATTTCACGATACCGAACACCATTGACTGTTTGCGCTTGACCTGCCTTACTTTCATAAAAAAAGGTCCAATGATTCCTCCAGCCCAAAAACCACACCACACAGTGACACGTTGAGGATGCATTTGCTTCTTGTGAATCACTCGAGGATTTTCCTCACCCCAAATGCGACAATTCTGCCTATTGACGAAGCCATCAAGATGAAAATGGGCCTCGTCTCTGAAGATGATTTTACGATTTTGGTAAAACAAAACTTTCACCATTTTGGTAAAACAATTTCACAATGAGAATGCGTTGTTCATTCGTGTAGCGCTCCATTTTTACTAACCTCGTACCTTCTACTAGCAAACAATAACAATTGTTCAAATGTCAAACAATGACACTTCGAATGTTGCCAGATTTAAAAATTGCGTTATTCTTGGGACACCCTTTATTAGTGTTGGTAACGATTTTTTTTTTTTTTTTTTTGTTGCAGCATTGTCATCGTCATTCCATTCGTAGCGGCGGCTGAAAGTAGACTAAAGAAGAACAATTTTCGGCGGCGGCGGCTAAACGAAAAAAAACTCGGCGACGACTAAAAATCGACTAAGCCGATGGTTAAAAAATGTATTATAATTTAATTCACTTATTTATTTGTAATCTAAGCAAAATTTACTAAATTTCATGTTTTCCAATATGTGTATATCTTTTATGTATAGACTACCAAAATGCTTCCAACATTCCGATAAGCCCGTTAGGTTTACTTGAACCTTTACCATTTTTTTTATATCATCTTTTCTTTTAAACAAGTCTTCATAATATGCTATATCGGCAGATTTTGAAATAAATGTATTTACATCAGTAGAAGCATCTGAGTTAGAATCAGAATCAGATGAAATTGTGGAATTAGCTTGTGTAGTATAAAAAAAAAGTTTTTTATATTTTTTGAGCCATTGTAAGATTTGGAATATTTGCTTTTTCTTTTTCTAGTGAAGCGCAATATAACGGCACATTTTGCAAACGCTAGAGAATTCATAATGAAAACCTATGGTTGCCAGATTGGTGGGTACTAAAAGCCGGATGAAGGCGGAGGATTCTTAAAATAATATGATTTTTTAGTTAAAATGAATTTAGATAAAAAAATATCGGCTTAGCTGATGCAGTGGGCTCAGCTAATATAGTCGGCTAATATTTTGTAGCCGAAATTAGCCGCTCAGGTCGGCGGCGGCTCGAGTACCTGAAAAGTGATCGGCGGCGGCTTAGCTGTGGCTATTAGCCGATCGGCTTCGTTCTCTGTAAAGGTAACAATAGGACTTAAATTATTAAAAAAATTAAGGTATTACTGTTTTAAAGCAAACGCTATTTTAGATAATTTCGGTAATTTAAGTGTAACGCTATTTCATTTATTTCGGTAACAGTATTTTAGCGATAACGATATTTTAGTTATTTCAGTAACGGTATTTCAAGAGTATCAGTATTTGAGTTATATCAGTATCGGTATTTTACGGATAACGGTGTTTCAATTATTTCGGTAACGGTATTTTAGACATAACGATAGTTAGATGAAAGGGTCCCCTTTTTTTAAAAAAAGTTCAAAATTAAAACAAAAACTAATTTTTTATAAGTAAAAAACACCTTAAGTCCCAAAGCTACTAAAAGCTAAAAAATCTGAAGAAAAAGTTTTTAAGCTCAAAATCAAAAACAAACCCACAAAAGGTTAAAAAGTGTAAAAAAAAAAAAAACGGAAAAAAAAATCTGTCCTCACAGGATTTTATAGTTGCTAGCATTAAAAATTGATAGAGCCCATGCAAATTATTCCAAAAAATGCATATTTCGCAGAATTTTTCAGATTGCAAAATATTCGAAAATGTCGAATAATTCGAGAAGAAAAACCCGGTTTCTCGAATAATTCGAAAACAAACCTTTTTGAAAAACCGGAAAAATAGAAAAAACGGTTTGCCGAATAATTCGGAAACTGGTTTTGACAACTCTATTTAGGCAAAAAAAAAACTTTAAAATCATGCTTTTTGCTCCAAAAGCCCGCCTTTTCTCCTGCCGAGTCACGTTAGGTATACCCCAAACTGTATAAAATTACACCGGTTGTTAAATACTGTTCTCAAAAATTAATTCAATTAAACTCGGCAAAATTTTGCGGAAAAAAACTGCGAAAGTATAAAATTTGAAAAATTTTGGTTTCACTTGTATACCACCATACAACTTTTCTTCAAGCAGCTACACGGAAATGACTTTTTTTAGTAAAATATCTCTCAAGTCTAGTGACTCCATTTTGTATTGGTTTGGATCTGAAAGTTAAAAACTATGAACAAAAAATAAAATGAATGAAAAAGCTTTTGTAAGTTTCAAAGCAGTTTTTTTTTAATTTTTCGGCTTTTTCAACTTTGCATGTCATAGCTTTTAAGTATAGTCAACCTACCCCTGTCTATCTGTCATTTCAATTCATAAAACCTTACAAAATAATAAGAGGCATTTAAAGGCAGTTTCAACAGGTGTAGAAACTTTTTGAAATCACTCATACACTCAGGAAATTAAGAAGGTAAAAATTACTAAAAATTTCAGTTAAAATAACTACAAATATAGCCAAAAAGGTGATGACTGTATTTGTCATAAAAATGACTAACCATTTAGTAATTTTTAACTATCGATAAAACAACTACAATGGTGGCAGTGCTGCCAACCGATTTTGTTAAAAAATAATAAATTTTTGTGGAAAAAATTGTCAAATCGTCATTTTGAGAATGGGAAATCGTCAAAAAATCGTTTTTCCCAAAACTCCATATATTTAATCACTTAATCATTTTATTTTTTATTATTTAAATTTTGATTTTTATTATTAGTTCCTTTACAAAAACCCACAAGTCTTAAGAACGAAACTCCTAATACTCACTACAGGGAATAGAAATTTAAAAGCACCTTTTCCATGATGACGAAATGTTAATTTTAAAATTTTTTTCCCCGATGTTTGGTTTTCCAAATTTGGGCGTACAAAAAAAATTGCATTCAAGAAAAGTATTGATTAATCAGGATTCAAAAACGTAGAAAATCACGCTTTTATCAGTGATTTTAAATAATTAATGATTCGAATTATTAAAAAATTAACATTTTAGCATTTTCTTTCCTAAAATATATAAAAAATCACTACGGTTTTCTTGTTTTTATAACACATTAATGGCATGTTATAGGTACACTGGTAATTTTTCAACCAAACTCCAGATATATAGAAACATGCTTCCATTAAGAAATGTTTGTATTTTTACCTTAAGCGCCCTCTAGTAGAAATATTGGCAACCAAAGTTGAAACTGTGACAGCATATAAATCCTAGACGGTTTAAGATATTTTTAAAATTTTAATTTTGTATAATTTTGTGAACAAATCTTTATTTAAATATTGGGTATACAAGTTAATAATGTCGATTTTTTTGCTTGAAAAATGCATTTATTATAATAACAAAATGAATTTATACATTATTCAAAGTATTGTCCATCGTTAGCCACTACTTTTTCCCATCTTTCTGGTAGCATATGGATTCCGCGTCAAAAGAACTGCTCCGGTTTTGAGGTAAAGAATGAATCAAACCAATTTCTGATACCCTGTTCTGAAGTGAAGCGTATTCCAGTAAGGGCGTTCTGCATCGATCGAAACAAATGGTAGTCAGAAGGGGCAAGGTCTGGGCTATAAGACGGGTGAGCCAAAACTTCCCATGCACTGTTTTCCAAATAGTTTTTGACCGGTCTTGCAACATGTGGCCGAGAGTTGTCATGATGGAAGATTATGGCCTCGTGTCTGGTCGAATATTCTGGTCGTTTTTCGTTGATTGCTCTCTTCAAATGAATCAATTGTGTTCGGTACAGGTCCCCTGTAATCGCCTGACCCGATTTCAACCGCTCATAATACAAAACACCCTTCTGATCCCACCAAATACAGAGCATTACCTTGGCGCCATGGATACTCGGCTTCGGCGTTGATTTGGCTGGTTGGCCGGGCTTTATATATGACTTTTTGCGCTTGGGGTTATCGTAATGTATCCATTTTTCATCACCAGTAACAACAATATGCAAAAATACTTCTTTTTGTAGCTTTCAAGCAGTATTTCCGACATGCAAAATCGCCTTTCAACGTCTCTCGGCTTCAATTCATATGGGACCCAATTTCCTTTGCTTTTGAATGAAACCCAATGCTTTTAAACGTAGAGAAATTTATTGTTGTGTTACTCCCAATGATAATGCAAGTTCTTCCTGCGTTTGACAACAATCTTCGTGGAGTAATGCTTCCAATTCCTCATCTTCAAACTTTTTCGGCTGACCAGGCCTCTCCTTGTCTTCTGTGTCGAAATCACCACTTTTGAATCGCAAACCATCGTTCACAAGTTTTTTGAGTTGGTGCATGTTGACCGTAAGCTTCTACCAACAATCGATAACTTTCAGCAGCCGTTTTCTTCAAATGATTGAAGGTTATCAGACTTCCCCGCAAAACATCTTTTTTAGGCACAAAATTCGACATTATTATAGCGATTGAAAAAAATGTGTGTTTACACTTTGGCGTCTATCGAATACTGAATTATAATGACAGATGTTTACCTTCCAAAATACCATATTTGTTATTATTGACACAAACCATATGTGATAGTCGAAATCGACATTATTAACTTGTATACACAATATATATGAAAATTTATTTTTTAAGTTAACTGATTTTTAAAATTTCTTGGAAAAGTATCCTGGTTTTTGACCAATATTTTAAATTTTGTTATTTTTGTGGGCGTTGTGGTGTAATGGTTAGCGCGTTGGATTGTTACACAGATGGTCCCGGGTTCGATTCCCGGTGACGACAACATCAATTCAGAAAAATAATATGTATGAGTTTTCTATCACTTATATGTATCGCTGCGCCCACCTTCGGTGTTCCCATAGCACTTAATCCCACCGAAGTAAAATAATGAATCAGGGCTACGAAACAAAAAGCTTCAATAAATTCGCCAACTCTACATAAGGTGGCGAGCAACAATTGTTCTAAGCCTTATCATCTCGCGCAATTACAGTGTTGCCATGTTTGAAGCCCTTCATCTTTCACCACCTTTCATCTCTCCGCTATCCCCTTTCCAAAGAAAGCAACAAATTAATTAATAGGAAGAATTTCCTGAGTGTTTTCTTTCTTTGTAAAAAAAAAAAAAATTATTTATGTTTTGAGTGAAAACGGAATAAATTTTGAAATATTTTAGACATTATGTATTTGAAAAGTTCATCGTACATTGATTTGATTTTCAAAAATTATATAAAATCGATGAACTAATTTCTAGTAGAGAAATACATTTTCTTATTTTTACATCAACTAACAATCAAAAAATTAAAATTAAAATATTAGGCTTTTTAAATAATTTTTATCAAAAGTTCCAAAAGGTCAAAAAATTATTATTTCAAATACCTATTTGGCAACTCTGGATAACAATTTTTCACAATCTTTTTATTCACGATTGTAGTCAAGATGTCGAATAGGTTTTTAAACCACTTAATTATCCTTTTTGAGTAAAAAAAATATAGCCATTTAAAAGTAATGTGTCAAAAATGAGTTAAAAAAAATTAAAATAAATCTTTAAAAATGATGAAGTTTATTTTTAGTTGATCATTAAAAGGGTAAAAAATTGATTTTGTTTGGATTTAGGATCATTTTATAACATTTTCATTAGATGTTTTAAATGAAAAGAAACTTGACAAAATTTTGTCAGTAAATTAAAAAAGATAAAAATTGCAAAACTCAATAAAAAAAAATTTTTTTTTAATTACAATACAAATTTGTATTTCCTGCATCCTACTTAAAATGAAAAGTCAAAATTCAAAACGGTATTCCAGTTATAAAGTTTTTATGCATTGGAGATACATTGAAATTTTCTAATTATTATTTGCAAACTATGAACATACACTCAAAAAAATAAGTTAGTACAAAAGTTAGTAAAACGTCTTGTAAATCAGGTATACTATTTTTTAGCAAATTTTTTTGCTAAAATCGTGTTTTCAGCTATAATTTTTGTTATACTTATTCAGCACTTAACTGTTTTATACTAATGCTTTACTAATATACTAATGTTTTACTAATTAATTTTGCTAAAACAAAATTGTGCTGATAAGCACATTAATAGTGTGGACGACAACCAGATTGAAAGATATACGCAGAATGAAGCAGATGTCGTGGCATGTCAAGATGTAGTAGAGAAGAGGAAAATGATACTAAAAAGTATAACTCTAATAAGACATATAAAAAAATCAACCATGGAAGACTTTTGTATATGTTTTTCATACATAAAACAAAATTGAGGATTAAAACAACTTAAATTTTGCGTTGTCACCGGCTTGTGAAAATAATTGTCTATTAATAAAATAAAAGACAAAAGAAAATATTTAAATTTAATATGTATTTCTATAATAAATGCTAATAGATTAATAATCTAGTGTGGTCAAATTGCAAACAAACATATACAGACATGTAGACAGAGTAAAGCGAAAGACAAAGACACACATCTTAGGTAGATTTTTATGGTTCCTTTTTCTTATTGCAAAAAAAAGGGTTGTTTTTTTCGTTTCGTTTGTTTTTGTTTATTTTTTCGTTTCGTTTCTATAATTATTTTCGGCAGTTGCGTCCTTAAAAGATAGCATCATTTAGACAACCATTGATGTAAGTAGTTGAAAGAAAATTTTTGTTATGTTATATATATTTATTTTTATATATTTTCAGATATTAAATTACTTCATGATATCAATGTGGGAAAATTAAATTTTTTATATTTCGTAATTATTGTAAATTATTTTTAAAAGAATCACAAAAATATGTTTTATGATTTTCAGCAAATATATTAACTAAATTACAATTTTTTTACAATTTTTTTGCGTTTTTTTCAGTCTACTAAAATTCAGCAAAAAATTTATTAATTTTTACCAAGGCTTTTTTATTTCTAATCTACTAAGTGTTAGCAAAACTTTTGCTGAATCTACTAATTTTGTTCCTAAAAATCAGCTCGCTGATTTTCAGCAAAAGATTTTGCTGACATTAGCAATTTTTTTGCTAGCACCCTCCTGACTAAAATATTGCTGACTCAGCAAAATTTTTTGCTGACTTTACAAACTTTTTTTTTTTGAGTGTATCAATAATAACAAATATAATAATAACAAATATAAACTAAACGAGAATTTTTAAATTCTCGACATAATCTCTATTTTTAAATAACTAACAAAAATTTACTGTTTACTGCAAAACTACTGTTTTTGTAGTTACTTAAATACCTACTCCAAACAACTGTTACTGAAGTAAAGTATTTTTGGTTAGTTTTTTTTTTGAAATTTTTGTCTAAATTAGTCGTTTTTAAATATAGCTATAACGTTTTTAAATATAACAGTTAAAATAACTACTACACTCAAAAAAAATAGTTAGTAAAGCCAGCAAAAAACTTTGCTGAGTCAGCAAAATTTTAGTCAGGAGGATGCTGGCAAAAAAATTGCTAATGTCAGCAAAATCTTTTGCTGAAAATCAGCGAGCTGATTTTTAGCAACAAAATTAGTAGATTCAGCAAAAGTTTTGCTAACACTTAGTGGATTAGAAATTAAAATACCCTTGCTAAAAATTAATAAAATTTTTGCTGAATATTAGTATACTGAAAAAAACTCAAAAACATATTTTTGTGATTCTTTAAAAAATAATATCGAGGGCTTATATTCAAAACTTGATATCTGCAGTTTTCTCGAAAATATGTTTTTGATGGCAACTTGTTCACTGATTAAGTTGTCATATATCATATTCAATTTGAACTGAATTTTTTTTCTTTAACATTTATTTTCTTAAATTTGTGATTTTGCTATCTACTATACGTAGTTTTGCGAATGAAAAGTTGCTATCTGCATAAAAAAATTGGTTTTTATTATCATAAAACCTAAAAGTGTTGGTATTGAATCATTAAAAATAAGAAAGATATAAACATCATGAACTATTCAAAAAATGGTCAACATAAATCCGGGGATTATAACTTCCTACAAAGTATTGCAACTGATTATATGTCATCCAATGAAGGTTTGTTGTCTACAATTCGTGACAATTATAATTTTAATCAAACGTTTTATCCAGATTCCGAGAATGAACAAATCGACGACAATGTGGTCAAAGGGGATGTGGTAGACGATCTCATAACAGGTTTGTTGCTTAAAATTCGAGACAATTATATGTAATTGTAACATAAATTTGTATCCAGAATCTTATTCGTTTTACATTAATTAGACCTGGTCGAGAAAAAAATTACCCCACTGTAGCACAGTTATGATCCCTTATCTATCTACCAAGTGGGGATATTAAATATAAAGTGAATTTCGATGAAGAATATTTTAACCTTCCTACCAAAATCAAAACATACGGGGGTTATAAAGAGCCGAAGGCCTTACAATCTGGTCCCCGTCCTATCCAGTCAAGCAAATGGAAACATTTGCAAGCATTGAAGCCTGTTATTCCGCAAGAATATCATTATTTTTATGATAACTTAGAACAGGCGAAGAATGCCTAATCATAAATCATTGCAGTTTATAATATTTAATTTTGTGCCTTATAATTTTATTACAATACGTTTTTTAATGCATATTTTTATTAATTGCTTCTTAATATTTTTTATATTTAAAACCCAATTTCAGTTACTATTACTTTGAACTCTATTACTATAATTTTTCTTTTATTATTATTTTTATATTACTCTTTAATATTATTTTATATTAAAAAACCGAAACATTAACTAATACCTCGAATTCCATTACTAGATTTTTTGTTAATACATATTATTATATTTATTTGTATTGTTTTATATTAAAACAACATTAACTTGAATAAAAAATCGTGTAATTTATATAAAAAAACGTTAATTAGTTTACAATAAAGCTTATTAGTATTTTTGTACAAAAAGTGCTATCTGATAATTTGAACATATCAATTGATAAAATTTATATTTGCAAAAAGTGCTATCTGCTATATCAGAGCGAATAACAGCAATTAAAAAAAATGGGAAACTTAGACGTCGTTTTTAAATAACTTTGTAGAAGAAACTTTACAATTTACAAAAAAAAACTGTTTTTTTGCTCTTCTGAAAAATTGTGATTATGCAGATAGCAAGTTTTGAATATAAGCCCTCGATATGCAATTCGTTACAAAATATAAAAATGTTCATACTCCCGACTTAACGACATGAATTAATGTAATATCTAAAAAAAAATAGAAATAATTACATATATATGACATAAACAAAATTATGTTTCAACTACTTACATCAATCTAAATGATGTTATATTTTAAAGGAACGCAAATGCTGCAGATAATTATAGAAACGAAACGAAAAAATAACAAAATATAACATATACATACAGTGAACTCTCAAAAACGTGAACTAATTTTTGCAAGGGGTGTTCGCGTTTCTGATTTTACTACAGAATTGATCCACTTAGAATAAATTCTATTCCACGTACTTCAGAACCAATCATTATGTTGATTATTTAACAAAAAAATAAAATACGCAAAGATTTTGAATATTTTTCTCCTGAAAAATTCTGAAATTCAAACATACATTTTTAGAAAAATTTTTTAAATATTCAGACACTTGCCTATAGAAAAATATTAACACTTTAAGAAATTGTTCGTATTAGAAAACTTTCTTATTCTGGGACTTTTTTAAATAGACCAAATTCAGAATTTAGGACAATTTTTGCATACCCAAATTATTGATTTTAATACGTTTTTTATATTTAACAGTTCTTAATTTCTAATGCATTTACTATAAAAATTACTGCTAATTCTATTTAAATTTTATTTTATACGTTTTAAAACAATTTTGATATAAAAAATTCTGAAATTAGGAGATACAGGAAAAGAGTTAAAGAGTTTTTCTGTTCACGTTAGAAAAGGTGTTTACTATAAGAACGTGGTTAAAATATTATTCGGGGGGAACATTTCTTATAAAAAAAATGTGTTCACGTTTTAGAGCTATTGAACTTTGTTCACGTTTTGGAATAGTCAATTTAAAAAAAGTGTTCATGATTCTGGGACGTTCATGTTACTGGATGTTCACGTTTCTGCGAGTCCACTGTACAAACCTTTTTTTTTTGGCAATAAGAAAAACGAAACATAAAAATCTAACTAAGATGTGTTGGTTTGTATTTCGATTTAGTCTGTCTACCTGCTGTATATTTGTTTGCAATTTGACCACACTAGAATATTAATCTCTATAAACATTTGATTTACAAATACACATTTAATTTTTATTAAATTTAAATATTTTATTTTGTCTTTTATTTAAAAAATTACTTTCACAAGCCGGTGACAACGCAAAATTTAATCCACAATTTTGTTTTTTGTCTGAAAAACAGATACAAAAATCTTCCATGTTTGATTTTTTAATATGTCTTACTAGAGTTGTACTTTTTAGTATCATTTTCCTAGTCAATACTACATCTTGACATGCCGCGACATCTAATTCATTCATTAATGTGCTAATCAGCACTATTTTTTTTAGCAAAATAAATTAGTAAAACATTAGTATAATATTAAAAACATTAGTTCAAAACAGTTAAGTGCTGAAAAAGTATAACTAAAATTTTAGCTGAAAACATAATTTTAGCAAAATATTTGCTGAAAAATTGTATATCTGATTTACAAGACGTTTTAATAACTTTTCTACTAACTTATTTTTTTTGAGTGTACTGTTTACTACCCGAATTACTGTAAGAATAAGAATATTCTGAGTGAATATTGCATTGTATATTCAATGCATAAAAACGTTATAACTGCAGTACCGATTTGAATTTTGACTTTGCTTTTAAGTAGGATGTAAGAAATACAAATTTTTATTGTAATTCAAAGAAAATAAAACAAACAAAATATTAACCCATTTTTCACTGCCGTTGCTTTAAATCAATACATACTTTTGAAGCTCGATACTTTTGGATTAGAGGAATATATAAACATGTGATAATTTGAGATCTTGCTCGTAACTATACAAATAATTAAAAAAAAATAAAAACGATTGTTCCAGGGTTAACATATGACATTTTTTATAGAATTTTTTTCAAAAAGTATTCATTTATAGACAGAAGGCCGGTGGTAAAAGGTTATATGCTGATTTGGTTAGGGACGTATGGAAGAATTCGTCTATGTGCTGGCTTTCGAATCGTTTTCAAAACGCAAAATTTTTTGAAAACGCATCATGTGGAAATCGGTGTTCTTAAAAACGCTCGTTTTTGTATATTCTAAGTTTTGTTCCAAAAAATAAATTTACATGTCAAAAGCTTAAAAACACAGTTTTAATAATCTCTGGTATTTTATAAAAAAAAAAATCTTTTTTAAAAATACATGCAATTTGAAGAGATTATTTTTATTTTTTATTTTAAATTAAAAAAGCTATTAAATGATTGCTTTTTGACTTAAAATAAATAAAAAAACAGTTCAAATTTTTAATACTAAGTGTAGTTTTTATTATTTAACAAACCTTTTTAAGAAAAAATCCACATTATATTTACTTCCGACAAGGTACAACTGCTCGATTTAAAACGAGCAAAAAAATGCGATATCGGAATCTGGCACACCTAATCTTGTAAACTCGTTTTACTTATGCGATTTCGTTTCCTGGCACATACACGATTTTTTGAATGAGAAAAATTTGTTGTGCAGTTAGTACTTTTCCTATAATATAAAAAGATGGGACTAAGAACTTTTTGAAATTGTAAAAACTTTAACATGCAGAAAATTACTACATTTGCTCTTTTATTGTGAAAAAACAAATAAACAAATTTTGCCTAAACTGCACTTTATGGGGCGTTCTATAAAAAAAAGTAGGTGGTACCATCCAGAATTAAAAAATAATTTTTTTTTTCTATTTTCGGTTAAGGGGGCCGGGCCGCACTGGTACGCGTAGTAACATACATGTGTGGGAACTCTAACGAAATGAAATTTCCTCAGGATTTAGGATCTATGATACGTAGCGCCCTTTAGACCCGGCAACAAATTTTTGCTGCAGCACTATTTTTGAAAACTTACAAATATACAGAAAAAAAAATTATTTTCAACAGTAAATTTTACAAAAATAACAAAAAAAAACACTAAAAATACTTGTACTTAAAATATACTTACATAGCTCTACAGGGCGCTACGTATCATCCTTTTTTTAGGAACGCCTCATAAAGTGCAGTTCTGCTCAAATTTTAAAAATTGATTCTCCAGTGCTGCCATTTTACAACTTTGAAAAATTGCTTAAAAACATCAATACTCTTAAACAATTCTCAAAAATTGTGAAAATTCTATAGATTAAATAGTGTCTTAATTAATTTTTTAAATATCGAAAATATAACTGAAATTTTTACCAATTTTTACAGTTGTTGCAAAATTTTTTTAGTAAAAGTAGTAGTCAGTTGTTTTTTTGACATTGTATTTTTTTCAACACTCAAAAACAACTACAGTTTTAATCATTTTAACGGCAATTACCTTTACTTTTTAACTGAAATTACAGTTGTTTTAACTGTCATTTTCAGTAGATTCTACTGAAAAACTTTCTTGAGTGTCGATTATCTTCAATCAAATACATTAATTTCGCTGTCTAAACGATTTTTTTCTTATGTAAAAACTAAAAGTCTTAACAACTTTTTGCATTTCTGCTTACGATATGCACATAAAAGTTCCTTTTGTTAAATTTTGTTGTTTTCTTCATGTTATTCGAAGTTGTTTTTGTAAAGTTGTATGGGGGGTGGAATTATTTTAGACACGAGTAAAGTCTATTTTATTTTTTATTTATATCTTGTACTTTTACTTTTATTTGATATTTGAACTTGAACTCCCTCCTCCTGATTTTGTTGTTGATGTTGTTTTATTTAAAAAACACGAGCTTCAAAAATTAGGTCACAACGCCATTGTCTATTACTTTGTAGTCATTAAATTATGATCCTGGAAAGACTATTATACGAGATACTTATAAATATTTTTGCGTAAGGATAATGAAGTAAGCTATTTTGAACGTTACGTCGCCTAATATGCATCGCCAATTTTATGTTTTTAGTTCTTATCGGGATTTTGATAATTACCACTTTTGAAAAAAAAAAATGAAGAAAATCTTATAAACGCTAAAAAATCACCCTTTATTAGATTTAAGGGTGATTTTTTAGCAACTTTCTTTTTGGCAGCTCAGCTGTTTTTGTGTAACATGTTACTGTTAAACATGTTCAGTTTGGTCTATAATTTAACCATGAATCGACTTACAAACGAATAACGCTTGCAGATTATTGAATTCTATTATCAAAATTCATGCTCGGTTAAGAAAGTGCATCGTGCACTTCTTCCGATTTATGGTCAGTTTGGCCTTCTGAGGCGGCTATTCGGAATCTTACATTATTGGACATTAAACCACCAAAATGCATACGTAAAGTGCGGACAGGGGAAAATATCCGCCAGCGTTGTTGATGACCGTGAATTATTGATTCGGCGCCGTTCGCTGCAATGGCGAGCGCTACCGTGCTATGATTACAATTTTTTTTTTTTGCCCAAAATGGAAGTGCTGGACTTGGGTGACATGTGGTTTCAACAAGACGGTGCCACATGCCACACAGCACGCGAAACAATGGCCCAATTGAGAGGCGAGTTCGGTGAACAGTTTATTTGAAAATTTGGGCCGGTCAATTGGCCGCCTAGATCGTGCGATTTAACGCCTTTAGACTATTTTTTGTGGGGCTATGTTAAGGCTCATGTATATAGGTACAAGCCCGCAATGATTGATTCACCGGAAGCCAATATTGAAGAATTTATTCGTATGATACCGGCCGATATGTTAGAGAGAGAGTATGTCAAAATTTTACCCAGCATATGAACCATTTGAGGCGTAGCTGCGGTCAGCATATATATATGATGTTTATATCAACAAAGTATATTTATATAAATCGTTCTAAAGACTCAAATAAAGATTTCATACTTACATTTCTCTAAATTTTATGCGTTTTTTTTTTAATCAAATCCGAAAGCTCTTAAAAAATCACCCTTTAAATTCTCTAGGGGGAATGAGGAAACAATTGCCTCAAAGCACCTATCCCGTGACTGGTTGAAGCAGAATTTATCACAGAACTATTACAATTTGCCACTGCTGTGGGTTAGAGAATGTTCAAAATAAAGGCGAAAAGATAATTATACTCAAAAAAGTTTGACAGTAGAATCTACTGAAAATGACAGTTAAAACAACTGCTACACAGAAAAAACTAAAAACAGGTTTCAATTAAAAATTTTATTGAATCAATTAATATTTTAATTGATTTTGCACCTACCACTGAAATGATAGTATTAACTAAAAAAATTTGCAGACAGTTTATTAAAACTCTTTCAATTAAAATAATAATAATATCAATTAAAAGAGTTATTGTTTTTCTTTACAACCTCAATTAAAAAGTTTAGTTAAATTGATTAAAACTTTAATTGAAACTTGAGTAGAAAACAATGGTAGTTTTAATTGAAAACTCGTATTTTTTTATTTTTGTTATATGCCCCCCATTAAATAAAAAAAGAAATGTAGCTTTTTTAATTAAACTGACACTTTATTTATAATAAAATTAAAGCTTTTTAATATAAAAATGTATTATAAGAAAACAAATAAAAGTAAAGACAAAATTTTTGTTTTGCTTGTCTTGTCTTGAACTTTTTCTTGTAATTGAATTGCATTCTTAAAAAAATCACACACAACTTCAAAATGATAGTTTAATGACACTTATAATTATTGAAAATTTAATTATTTACAAAAATAATAGTTTAATTGTAATTTTTCGATAAGGTTTATTTAAATCCACATGTGCACTTTTATTATCACAGATAAAACACGAAACTAAATTAAGTTTTCGTGCGTACACGAATATCTCAACAAAAAGAGTGTTGCAAAGTCTAGTGAAATAACTACGATTTTGCGTGTATTTGAAATCGGTAAACTATTCAACTTATTAAAAGTTAATCATTTGCGATTTTTTTTTCTTTTTATTTACAAATTAAATAATATATTGATATAATTAAACCTTTGTTTGATTATTTAATCTAAATAAAATATATAAAAATAGTTTGCCAAATTTTTAAAAATTTTGGTAACATGTTCTCAACACTGTATGGATATATTAGAAAATTCAATAAATTTTTTAATTGAAACAATTAAAAAAATTGTTTAAATTGCCATTGATATTCAAACAATCGATTAATTAGATATTATTGGCCCATAATTTTTTCTGTGTAATTCAGTTAAAAAGACGACAAATGTAATTGCTGTTAAAATAACTAAAAATTTAGTTGTTGTTAGTTGAAAAACAACTGACAAATGTAGTAAAAACAACTAACAATGTCGTAAAAATAACTGAACATTTGTTTCTACAAAAATTTTGAAACAACTGAAAAAATTGGTAAAAACTACTGTTTTTTACAGTTATTTTGTTTGGTATTTTAAGAATATATTTTAATATTTTTTTTTTTTTTCGATTACTACAAAGTATTTTTTTCTACATTCGTTGACCGCATGAAGGATAACGGTATTTTAGGGGTAACGATATTTTAGGTTTTTCGGTAACAGTATATTAAGGATAAAGGGGTTTCAGTTATTTCGGTAACGATATTTTAAGGGTAAGGTTATTTAAGTTATTTTGTTACCGGTATTTTAAGCTTAACAGTAATATTATGTTTTTAACCCCATTAAGGCCGAATTCTAATTACTGGCTGGTTTGTGATCAAAATTTAGAATATATACCTATGTATAAAGACTATTTTTTCTGATCTTGATTTAAATTAATAACGGTAATTAATATTTTAATTATTTCGGTAACGGTATTTTAGGGATAACGATAGTCAGTTGAAAGGGTTTTGAATCAATAACGCAGAGACGAATTTACCTAAAAATTTGTGTGAAAAACACTATTTTAAAATTTATTAATTGAAATATTTCTAGACGAATTTTTTTTTTGTCATCTGTTTATAACCAGTTTACCTAGAAATGTAAGTTTTAGATTTCACATTTTCAGTTCATATTTTGAATTGTAAATGGAAATTTTGAATTTCTTTTTTGTTGTATTAAATACAAATTATAAATTGTTAACTTTTAATCATATCTTTTAAAAATTTTTTGAAATATTGTTTTTAATTTCAAACAAATTTTTAGTAGATGCTATTAAAAATTTAATTAAAAATTGCAAAAAAAAATTACAAAAATTTGAAAAAACCAGCTAAAATTTAAAAAATCGCCAAAATATTAAAAAGACACCAAAATTGTAAAATAATCTTTAAAATTAAATACCGTTACCGAAATAAGTAAAATACCGTTACCGAAATAACCGAAATAAAGGAAAATAGTGCTACTCTTACCCGCATAGAATCGATTACCATCCATGTTTTTAACACACAGAATGAAATATAAATTCAAGCAGAAGAAAGCGACATAAAAGTAACCGATTTATCACTACCAGTGCTGCCAGGTTTGTTGAGTATTAAATCGGAGAGTTGGGCATTTTAGTTCATAGTACATTTCGTTCATTTACTATTATTGAACTAGTGCGTTCTTTTAGTTCATATGTTTGTTCGACAATTATTTTAAATTATTCATATTAACCATATTCATTCTTGGTAGTAAATAACCCTTGTAGATCTGGTCAATGGTGTACGTTTGATAAATTTATTAGAATTTACCAGAACCAACAACAAAATTTATTGCACTAAAATTCACCACGCTGTGGCTAAATACCACACAAAAAACTGATAAATACGCGTGATAAATTTATTGTAATTTTTTCTTTTTCAGTAATTTTGGAATTTTTTTAAATTAAAATAATTTTTGATACATAATATATAATATGTAATATGTAATACATATGCTGATTTATAAATTTACCATACATTAATAAAAGACACTCACGCTTTGTTGTGTACAAATCGTAGTAAATATAACACGAAGTAAATATAACACCAAGAATGAAAACCACTATTGTTATATTGGTCAATTGGTTGTTCAAAAATCGGCACAGTATAAGCAAAAATCCTAAATGAACGGTTAAAACTGCATTAGATCATTTCTAACCGTTCATTTGGGATTTTCTCGCATATTATGAAGATTTGTTAAACAAACCATTGACCAATACAACAATATAAATAATTTAAAAAAAAATGTCGAACAAACTTATGAGCTAAAAGAACGAAATAGTTCAATAAATGCGAATGAAGGAAATGAACTATAATGCCCAACTCTATAATATCGTAAAATGTTCAAGAAAAAATCGTCAGAATCGTCATCATATTTTAAAAAATTGTCAAAATAATAATATAATTTATTAATTTATTTTTAACATCGACCATGATACCTGGAATTTATACAGCAATTTTTCAAATTCGTTTAAAACTGTGGGCTGTAAGCAAATTTGCTCCAAAGAAAGTCCCATTTTCCTCAATGTGCCAGGACTAAAAAAAAACACACAATGTTCCAGCTTTTTCGACCAATAATTTTACCCATTTTTCATCTGACCGACTAATACATTTTTTCCGTGTACTCTCCCAATCAGCTTTTTGTTGAAAATGATGAAAATCGTTAAATACTTAAAAAGTAGTGTTTTATAGTGAATTTACATTATACTTGAAATCTAGTTTAAATCGGATTTTGGTGATAATCTGGTTATGAAACTTAATTTCAAACCAGATTTTCAATACATATAAAAAATTTTATTTAATTTAGGAAAACCAAATAAAACATGTGTTAACCCCAATAAAACTTCATTTTTTTATTGAAAGAAATATTAAATTCATCATCCAATTACTTATTTTTGTTTCCGGCGAAGACAATTTGGGAAAACAACATTGATATGGTGACCAGAAAAACAAACTGAAATATCGTGCTTCCAAAAAGTCATCCCCTATAAAAACACATATTTCAGCAAAACTAACATTGTTTTTATATAAGTTACTTTTTATGTCTTATGCCAGTAAAGAAGTAACATTTTAAAAAATTTATAGTTTGAGGTTATTTTATTTATTTAGTTTTCTTTACAAAATGTTGTTGTTGTCCAGCCAAAATGAAGTTTGCCTGCCAAATTTTATAATGTCAACGAATTAGGATTTGTTACTAGATTTAACTCGATTTTAAACTAGATTTCGTGGAAGTGTAAATTCGTTATTACCCAAGTTTATTTTGAAAAACTTTTTAACTTGTTCAGATATGGCAACTATAATTTCTAATAATATGTGGCAATTTTTAAATCCTAACTAGTTGTCTCTTTCTTTTATGTGTTGTTAATAGCACATGTTTAGTATAGGGGCATCTCACTTTATCGCTCTTTGTTTAAGCTTGCCACCTGCTCAAAATTTAATATATAATTGGTAATAATTAACTAATATGAATGATAATATCATTAGAAAATAGAAAATATACAATTAATAATGACATAAATAAATGCATCTTGTCATTTAAAGTTATTCAATGCACGGTTATATTTTTTAGAAATTATTTTTATTTTCTGTTTGACAAAAATTTAGTGCTGGCAATACCATAAAACTTGAACTCTACTTTCATTTATTCTCTTTTCGGTGTTGTCGTGAAGTGGTTGTGTATTTTTTTTTTGGTGAAAGAAATAAAACGAATCAATAATTCGCAATTGAAGTATTATTTATATATATAAATTGGCAAAATAAATATTAGTTTAAGTTAAACAATAAAATAATTTGCAAAACTTTTGTCCATTAACACATTTATTACTGTGTTTTTAAAAATATACTTTGTCCTAAAACAAATAACTTAAGACGGTACGTCACTAAAAAATAAACGTAGAAAAGAAAAAAAGCAAATATGTCGGAACAAGAACATCAAGAAACTAATGGAACATCTAATGGCGATGTGCCAGAAATCGAATTGATTATTAAGGTACGTATATTTATGAAACTAAAAATTAATATATTGAATTGATCATTTCGTTATAATGAATTCCCAAAGAGGGGGTCAAGTAAAAGGTCAACTTTTAAGCTGCACTATGTCACCTCTTTCTCTTCAACATACTACCAAATATGGTTAGTGCATAGTTTGTGGCTGTTTAAATGAATAATTTTTAAAATTCATCATCATAATTTTTAGTGACTAAAAAAAAAACATAAAACGCACTCAAATTCAATGCTGTTGTTGTATATCATAGATGCCCAATGTAGTAGTATTGGTGAGAGCGACGAAATAACACTGGAAGAAAACAATTTGCTATTCATTTTATTTAGTCGTCAACGAGATTGCGACGAAAGCACATGTGTGGCGGGTGTGATATATTTCGAAATAAAAAGATTCGTTGAAGTGTTTATAAATTTTCCCTCAATTAATCATTGTTCAATTTGCAATTAAAAATTAATGAAATCTTCTATGTTGATACTCTTATTGCAGTTCTCAAACTAGAAGAATTCAGCTTATTGCGTTTTTTTGATAATTCAAATCTGAAAATATTTGTTCGCAAAGATACGTTAAGGGAAATAAAGATAAACACTTCAATGAAATCTTCTTTATGTCAGGATATATTGTACCATCCAGATTTTTCCAAAATTCTATGTTGTTAAAATTATCCGGCAAATCTATTTCACTTCGAAGTATAATAAGTTCTGTTTGGATTGGAAATTCGTACTTTAATATATCGCATTTAAAAGGGTTTTGAAAAATATCCAGTAAATGCTGAATATTTTCAAAATCCTTAAACCTGTCATTAAAGTTATTAAAAAGCGTTTCTAATATTTCCAAAAGTTCCAACTTTTTCAAAATTTTCTCCTTGTCGTAAATAACAGAAGTTTTAGGAAAGTCCGAAAAGTCTTCAGAATCAATTTGAGCTGCATGTAAAAATAGCTGAGTTTTTAAATCTGAAAGAATTTTAAACATATCCGAAATTTTATTATCTTTTCCCTGCAGCTTCAAATTTAACTCATTCAAAATGTTACAAATGTCTGTTAAAAACGCCATGTGTAAAATAAATTTATAATCTTTTAAATATTCTTTCTGCAAGTGTAGTTGGTCTCTTCCTCTCAACATGCTGATTTCCTATTGGTTGATTGACGATCAAACAAAAGATCGTAAGTATACGTGTGAGTTTAATTTGCTGATATCAGCTACTACTGGGCATCTATGTTGTATATGGTGATTCTTTTCTAATCTCTTGGGTAAATAAAAACAGGTTTCCTGTTCCTCCTCACCACGCTTCGTTTCTTTCATCGTCTTCTACAGTGATGTCAACTCTCAAGAGATGGTGTCTTTTGTTATATACTTTTGGCTGAATTACAGTTTTTTATTTTTGGACACACCCGGAAAAAAATATGACTCAAATATCAAATATAACAAAATTAAGGTTTCGTGATGCCTGAGCACTGGAAATAAAAATACTCTACGCTGATTTTAAGTTGGAACAACTTTTTGTCGATCGATTCTATAACCATTAAAATCGTATCAAAAGCAATTGTTATTCCATTCCTAACTGCTGAAACGCGTGTTTAGCATATATGTGTAAACGCCATATTACCGTTAAAAATATACAATATCGGTCAAAACTCTAAAACTGTTAAAATGTATGAATCTTAGCAAAACTTAAACTATTCCAATTTGAGCAAATTAATTTGAAATATACTAAAATGGTAAAATATGTTAAGGAACAAATCTAGTATACGGGCATAGCTAAAAAAACAAAATTAAGGTTAAAATATGTGAGTTGTGGGCGTTGTGGTGTAATGGTTAGCGCGTTGGACTGTTACACAGATGGTCACGGGTTCGATTCCCGGTGACGACAACATCAATTTAGAAAAATAATATGTATGAGTTTTCTATCACTTATATGTATCGCTGCGCCCACCTTCGGTGTTCCCATAGCACTTAACAAAACAAAATGGGTGTCATTGGAAAAGTGTCTTTAATACCTTCAATTTGGTATAATTTTTTTTAATGTTAGCCCATTGCAGCCCAACTCATTATTTTCAGTTTTTGAACTGGTACTTTAAAAAAAAAAAATGCAGTTACAGTAGAAACTCGATTCTTGCACGTAATGAAAACCGGGCTCGGTGCAAGTTTCGAGGTTGTCGCAAGTACCGAGTATTAATTTCCCATACAAAATAAAAGGCACATACATCTGTTTAGAATCTAAGTTTAATATTTCAATTCAAAACACTTAAGTTCAACGCATTCGTATAACAGTAGATACATATTTTATGTGGAATTAAAGAAATTTAAAATTTTTGTTTGTTTTGTACAAAATCGCTTGTTCAGTACTACACAGCTTCTTAGTCTTTGGAGCATCATAATATCGTCTAATGAAGCATTGTTTTGCTCCGCCCATTCTAAGCCAATATTGAACGCTGATAAATATAATACAAAAATGTTGCAAGTATCGAGTTCAAAATTTTCGGATGTCGCAAGTACTGAGTGCGTAATGAAAAATATTCCAATTTTGCAAGAATCGAGGTGTGCAAGTATCAAGTATGTGCAAGAATCGAGTTACTACTGTATTTTAAAAATTTTTAAATATAAAGTAGAATTAGGTATAACATGATTCTCAATTGTAGCCAAGACTTCAAGCTTTAATTTAAGATATCCAATAGTTTACAAAATACCGTGTATCAGCGATTCCCACCAACTTTTGTTTCACGGTCCCCTGGAGACACTTTTTCTTTCATATACTAAAAGAAATTCAACAGTAACGAAACAAACAAAAATTAGATTTTTATTTTAAAAATAAAGAAACGTTACAAAAACCAAATACAGTAAAAAACCCGATTAATATGCATTCCGAGGGGACAGAAAAACTAATTTGTTATAATCGAGATTTGAATTTACTGGTGTAAAATTTTTAAAAAAAAAAATTTTTTTAACTCTTAAATGCATAAATCTCGTCAATTTAAATGAAAGTGTGTTTTTATGATGTAAAATGCTAAATAAACAAAAACTGCGTAACACGATTTTTAAACAAATTTTTTACGCTTTTTATACCCGAAAAAACAAGAATTTCATAATTTTGCATATCCCTTACATCAAAATGAAGTACACAGAGACGAAAAAAATATTTTATTGGAAGCTTAGTCCCGGTTCACACACGGCAATTTTACTTGCGCAATTCTTGAGTTTATAGAAGAGGGAGGAAAAGAGAATGGAAGGGGGTACAGACTTGCCCGTACTCCAATTCCGTTTTGTTTTGTCATCCGCAATTTTCAACACTGCAGGTTGATATACAAAAATTCCTGAAACAAACTTTTCCTGTGTGAACACAAAAGCAATTTCAAAGGAGAATTGAAGAAAAATTGCGCAAGTAAAATTGCCGCGTGTGAACCAGGACTTACAGTTGTTTTTTATTTAAACTCTGAAATTAGTTTTGTCCTTTTTTCGATATCATGATTAACCCTTAAATAGATGATCTCTTTTTCAAACTTATTTTTGTTTCTATATAAGTCTTCCAAAAAAATAAGTTAGTGGCTTTGCTGAGCAAAGGTTTTCTAAGTAGGTGTTTTTTCCCCTTTAGTATGTCCAAAGACTGGCTTCGGTGAGGAAAGTTTCTTCTGTGTAAAAGTCATCCATAAATGAGTTAGTGGCTTTCCAGATATGGCTGATTTTTGACGAACTTGCAATTTTGGTTTGCAATGGGTTAATTAATCTATTTGTTTTCAAAATTAGGAATTTAACAAAGTTATTTATTTATATAGATATAACAACAAAAGTGCAAAAATAAAGAAAATTAAATATCGAATATAACAGTTAATATCTGAGGTTAGCGTGGAATATAATATCTTAAATAAAATCTTTGTGGGCGTTGTGGTGTAATGGTTAGCGCGTTGGGCTGTTACACAGATGGTCCCGGGTTCGATTCCCGGTGACGACAACATCAATTTAGAAAAAATAATATGTATGAGTTTTCTATCACTTATATGTATCGCCGCGCCCACCTTCGGTGTTCCCATAGCACTTAACCCCACCGAAGTAAAATAATGAATCAGGGCTATGAAAAAAAAGCTTCAATAAATTCGCCACCTCTACATCAGGTGGCGAGCAACAACTGTTCTAAGACTTATCATCTCGCGCAATTACAGTGTTGCCATGTTATGAAAATCGTGATCAACGGCAATTTTGTTTTGGGCCCATGAAAATTTCGAAAAACGCTGAAATAAGTGTTTACTTATTTTCAATTTACTAACTAGCAAAATTTAAAACTTTCATTAAAATCTGGACTATCATGCAATAATGGGGTTAAGTGGAATTAAGCGATTATACGAAAACGACACAGATATTATATGATTGCTATGGATAAAGGTATACTTTATATACAATTTTTATATAAATTTAAAATATGAAAACTATCAGTTGTATTCATAAGTTTAAACGAGTGACTAACATCGAGTGCATAACATTCCCTTTTGAGAATTAGTGTTTAAAGAAAGTTATGCACTCGAAGTTAGTCACTCGTTCTAACTTATCAATAGAGCAGAATATTTTTGTAATTGAATGCCGTCCAGTAAAAATGGGTACAATTCAAAAGAGCTGTCTCTGGTTCTGACACTGTAAGTATCCGGATTGGTCTTATCTGTTTTGGGCTTTATAATTTTTCTTATTGTTTCAAAAAGTTGACATCACTTTGTTAAAATTTTGTTTGCATTCTCATCTTTGCTTCTGCAATCAACATTGACGAGTTGCTTGTCGGATAGTTGGCGCACCCTCCGGACGCCTTACTGTCACGTATTTTATCATAATGGTAAACAGCAACGTTTATTTTGTTTCTTAATTTTTTTTTTCTACAAAATTTCAAAGATAATTATTGTCTTTTATCGTTAGTTGGTTTTCATCTTTGCTTGATTGTTTTTCTGTATATTTTTGCGCCAATGTTTGTTTTATTTATTTCCAGTTATTTAGCGTTTTTAATATTTCTTCTTTCTATGCTTCTTGTTTGTCTATACATACATTACAATAATATTGGAATTGGTGCGTCATCATCATCATCAAGATGGAATCAATTTGAAATTCTTTGAATAAATTTCTAAAATCACTTTTATTTTATGGAAAAGCAAAAAATCTAAAAAAAAAAAAGATGTCAATCACTTCTGTGCAAAACCGTTTGGTATTTAGTATTTAACATCTTGTTGGCTTTAAGTGAATACACAAAAATTTATTCAGTACAACAAATTGCTTAGAAAAACGCTGAGCAGCGATCAAGCAAATACTTACTGAATGTATATGATTGTTATGCATTTCATGCAGCTGACCCAAATATGGCCAGTGTCAGTAAACATGCCTATGTTTCTAATGTAGTTTTTTAAGTTTTAAGTTTATTTCTTTATATTGTCAAGTAACTCTACAACTTATAGTTGTTCGTCATATACAAAGATTTTATTATTATGTTGCATACAATTTTTTACAAACAACGAGAGAAAGTGAAAGTTCAACAAAATAATAATATTAAGGTGACAGGGAAAATATCAATAAAGAAAAATTATATCTTAGTACATATTTTTAAATACACAGATTAAGTTCTATTTATTAAGCCGTATGTGGAATAAACTCCCCGCGGAGGTCTTCCCTGTCACTTACAATGTAGCGAAATTCAAATCAAATATTCACAAACACTACTCCCTCTTTCCTCCTCCCCATAACCTAATTTCCTGATATCAACACAATGCATTGCATTATACGGGGCATCCCCTGAGTGTTGGTCTAACGAAAAAAAAAAAAATTTTGGACAAAAATTATATCCTAAGATTTTTTGATATTTAACTTACACTAGATATCCATTACATTCTACTTACACAAAGGGAGACTCCCGATGGGTTCTGTCCGATCTTAATAAAATTTGGATAGGTGATAAGGAAAAGAAAAATAAAGGATACGTATTTTTTTTTATCGGCCCAATCTCATGTTTAGGGGTTAAAAAGTGGGGTAAATTTTTTTTTTTTTTTTTTTTGACTAATTTCGAATTGTTTCAGAAAAATTTAGGCAAATGGGGTACTAAATGAAAAAGCTTTTGGAGCCGTATTGACTGGTATAAGAAACATGAAGAATAACGTTATTTATTTTTAAGTTAAAAAAACGAACACCAATCAGAGAAGCAAGCCGATTAAAAAAAATCGGCGGCGGCGCAAGAACAAATATTTTCGTCGGCGGCGGCTTAATGGTCTTACGCTGATCTGCCAAAAAAGAAATTTTTCTTATATATATATATAAAAACAATAGTAAAAAAATGTAATTTTTCTTAACCCTTTCACGACCCTTGTACACTACAGTGTACACATTTTTAAAAATATATAAAAAAAAAATATGATAATGAAACAAATCGTTATGTTTTTGGTTAATCATATTCATTAAGATATTGGCCATTGAAAAAAAATCATTATATGCATAAACTGTTGATCAGGGTGATATTTGTTAACAAAGTTCGATTTTTAAATCAGAATTTAGAAATAAAACGTTTTCGTTCTAATTTGAGGACCCTAATAAGAATCCGAAGTCAAAATAGAAATTTACACAAACAAAAAGACGGTAGCGAAAGTGTTAAGAAAATATAAATAATATTCTGTTAAAAAACGTATTGTATTTAAAAATAAAACTATTTTTATTTATAAAACAATGTTTTTTTTAACACTTTTATTAATAATAAGGGACAAAAATCATTGGTTTTCTTAAGAACTATTAATTTTATATTTTCTTAAAAATAACATTTAGACTAAAAAAGATGTGTTTTAACTGCACTCTTTTGTGTTATATTAAAGAACTATAAATACACAAATGCATGTATTTCGATCTAGCCAAAGATCTCATCAGAACCCAAAGGCATACAAAATTTATTTATAATTATATAAAATTATATTTATTTTAAATATATTCCAAAACCACATTCATTCTGAACAACAAAATACGTATTTTCGTGTTTTCAAGTTTTTGACTTAAATTCAATACAAATTTTAAATAAAAAACTTAAAAATAAAGGAAAATGCTTATTTGGGGTTTAGTATGAACATAGTAAATTAAAATTTGATTTAATTCCATTTGATATAATATTAAAAATAACCAACTTCTATGCTAATTAGATTAGATAAAATAACTAATGACTTGGGCAAGTTTTTTTGGCATTTGCCACAAACGGCAGCGTTTGTCAGAATTCAATTATTTTCCAAAAATGCCATTATGCAATTTTTTTTTTATTTTTTTTATAAAATAAAAAAAAGTAAGTTTCACATTTAAGGTCAAGTATTAGGATGTCAATTAAACTTCGTTTAGCTAATTTTAGCAGATTTTTTTAATATAGGGTTTTATAAAATCGAATATATAGTGCTTATATTCACTTTTTGTGGAGTATTTTTTTTTTTTGTCAATACCTAATTCTAGACCACCTGTTAAAAGCATAAAAAAATTTAATATTATACTCTCGCACACCCATTCACATATGCATTTTCCTACTGACACTCACGTGCAATCACGATTGATTCACGTGAATCACGAACAAAAGTCACTTATTAAAGCCAAACGACCATCGTATCCGCCGACAATTCGACGAATGGGCTGAAGCACAAATTGATATTGATTTTGAATTTCCATTCAAAATTTTATTTTCCGGCGATTTAACCCCATTGGATTATTTTCTTTGGGGTTATGTTAAGCCACTTGCATACGTCTATAAACCACAAACAATTGAACACCTGGAAATCAACATTCGAAGAGTTATCGGCGAAATGCGGCCGCAAATGCTGTGAAAAGTTTTTGAAAATTGGTGTTCCAGATTGCGCCTTTTACGCGCCAGCCGTGGCGGCCACATGGCAGAAATTATATTTAAACATTAAGTTCATAAAATTTTCTTTCCAATAAAGCCCGTTTCATGGATATTAAAAATATATTTCCTTGTTTTATTATGATTTAAACTTGTGTCACTCTATAAAAAATAACCGTTACAATTTGTTGTTGTTGCCTGTGTGATTTTTCACCCACCTAAAGTGAATAGTTTTTTGCTACTCTTTGTGTTTACCAGGTGTTTTCAAATGCAATAAACTTTATCTAATTTTATATAATTGTATAAAATTATATATACCCATTTTTCGGATATAATTATATCTAATTATATCAGATTTTATTGAACTATATATAATTATATCCACTAATTTCCGTATATAATTATATATATAATTTGATACATTTTTTTTAATCGGGCGTTTTAAATTTTTGTTTCCAAAAGACAATTTATCACTATTTTCGTTCAAAATTATAATTTTCTGCAATTAATAGTTGGATTTTTAAATTGAACCATATTTTTTTTCTTGCTGGACAATGAATATTTTATTTATTTATTCGTATACAAAATACTTCAGTAATTATAAGAAAAAAATTATAATATAATTCATTATTCATAAAAATAAAGAAAACAATATAAATAGCAACCCTAATAATAGAGAAACAAAAATACTTGTAAGATATGACAAATATGACATGACCATTATGAATAAGCAAAATTCAAACAAAATCACCGATTATTCAGAAATTTATTCCTCTGGAAATTACGCAATAGTCTATTTTTAAAAGTATCGGTGGAAACAGTTAAATCATGTAAATTTTCGGGTAACTGATTCCAAATTCTCGCAGTTCTGATAAGAAATGGTCGTTCATAAACTGAGCAAGTAAAAAACGGATAAACAATATGGCTATTCCTCGGAGATCTAAAATATACAAATTTAGAATCCAAATATTGAGACATATATATTTTGCGAATAAAAGTGTTTTTTTTTAGTCTGATTTAATGAATTTGAACAAACAAATTTTTTGTTTACATGTTTTGTTTAGTTGTGTACGTTCAGTGAAAACTATTTGCTTAAAATATCGATACTATAGCGATCGAATGCCGTGATTTGGCCATTTAATAGGTATCGCATCTTTTTCGATACGATAGCTCGTTAAGTATCGAAAGCTGCAATTTTATATTTTTGATTGGTATGTTGAAGAAAAAATATGAAAATGTATTTCTCTACTAGAAATTAGTTTATCGATTGTATATACTCCTTTGGAAAATCTGACCGACCGAACGATAAACTTTTCAAATACACAAACTCTAACATATTATAAAATTTATTTCGTTTTCACTCAAAACCTAAATAATGGATGGTTTTTATTAAAATACTACTAAACTTATAAAAATAAAATCGTCAGGGTTGGTTGCCACATGACAATTTTAAGACAAATTTCCAAAAAAAATAGTTTAATTAAAAAAAAAATTATTTTATTATATATTTTTGAACATTATTAAACATATTCTTTGTAAACTTTATACATTATAATATATTAAATAAAGAACAACTACTACTACTACTATATTTTTGAACAAAGGTTTGTACACAAAATTATGCAAAATTTAATTTTTGAAATATCTTCAAAAGTCTAGAATTTTTATGCTGTTAAAATTTCAACTTTGGTTGCCAATATTTCCACTAGAGGGCGCTTTAAGTTTGGCTGAAAAATACTCAGCGGATCTATGACGTGCCATTAATGAGTTAATTGCATATATTACATAGATCTCAAACTATTCCTCTTTTAACAATAAACACATTTTTTATACACGTTGACTGCAAAAGTCAAAGTCTTCCTAGATTTAGATATTCAACAATGTAAAAAATAATAAGAATACAGATGATTAATCTGTACAATCATTTCCAATCATTTCCTTACCCACAGTCCACCTTGGACATGGTCTCTCCTATTAACGCTGACGAGCGAGTATGGGCGTTATAACCCAGTGCTCACGACAATATGGCTATGTGACGGGACGATTCGGCTTTATCCGAGCAAGGATTGACCTTCCGTCTTTAAGAAAAATTATCTACTATTATAAAGGGTCCGCCAAATAACTTTTTTTTTTTTTGAACTCCTGAACCAATTGGACTTTGTATGGCGTCATACCAAGGTCTTTATGCAAAACTCGTCTCGATGATGTCTCCGAAATGTTCAATTGTTGAGAACGACGCACTGTGGTCAATATTTTGAGATAGCGGCCAAAACTCCTTTTGGTTTTTGTTCTCCGATTTTAAAGTTATTAGACTCATATGAAAGTAGACAGTAGTAAACCTCGGGAGCCAAAAAATTAGAACTCTATTTCAACTATTTCACTGAGAACAGGGTGGTCCAAAATGGGCAGAATTTAGTAAATTTATGATATTTTTAGTTAATTTTTAAAGTTTAAATGATCGTAACTTTTTTGATTTTTGGACGAAATAAATTTTGTGTTGTAACTTAACTTATTTCCTATTACTGGTAAAAAAATTGAAGCTCTACTGTTTTCAGAACAATTTAAAAAGGTCAAATTTCTCGGAAATTTCCTACTTCATAGAGCACAACTCCTATGAGTCAAGCTGAGTCAAAACACAAATTTACTATTTTGTAGTCCTAACTCTCCCCTACATTCCTATATATACATGTCCATGCATCGGGACTGCACTTTTTGAGCTACAGCAATTTTTCTGACCCAAGGTAAGATATTCGGTACAAATGCACGTCATATTTTTTGAGAAGTTATTTGTATGTGAAAGTGGCTATTATGGGCGTTGTGGTGTAATGGTTAGCGCGTTGGACTTTTACACAGAAGGTCCCGGGTTCGATCCCCGGTGCCGGCAACATCAAAATAATATGTATGAGTTTTTTTCTATCCCTCATACGTATCGCAATGTCCACCTTCGGTGTTCCCATAGCAATTAACCCCACCGAAGTAAAATAATGAATCAGGGCTATGAACCAAAAAGCTTCAATAAGTTCGCCAACTCTCCATCAGGTGGCGAGCAACAACTGTTCTAAGACTTATCATCTCGCGCAATTACAGTGTTGCCATGTCTGAAGCCCTTCATCTTTCCCCACCTTTCATCTCTATACTATCCCTTTCCAAAGAAAGCAACACACTAAATATAGGAAGTATTTCCTGAGTGTTGCCTCTCTTTATAAAAAAAAAAAAAAAAATTCTTTCTAATAATTCTAATTTCCAGATATTGTACTAATGAAGATCTTATTAATATTTTGTTGTGCCCATCAGACCCATATATGTCCAGTATTCGACAAAAATTGAAATCAACCTCATTAGAGTTAGATGAAGAAGCTAAACAACTACTGCAAAATGAAAATCAAAGCTATTTGGAAGAAATTTTTACTAATATTGTTTAATTAATACTAGTTTAAAGATTATAATTTGTTTCTAATTTTAGTATAAATTTTTATTAATACATTTAAATAAAATATATGTGCACTTTAAATCAATAGTAAAAGTTTACTTAAAATTTTATCGATGTTGTGTTCTGTATATAATATATCCAAATGGTATTGATATTGTTGGGAATTTCAGTGTTATTTTTCAGTTTAATCCTCACAAGAATTAGCTTTCTTCCAAAAAAAACAACCTTTGGCCCCTGTGAATATTGAGACTAAATAAATGTCAGGGGCCAAATGTTGGCATTTTCTGACCAAAATTAAGTTTAGGAATAATAAATAAGTATTGGTTGTAAAATACGATTGAAGAAAATAAGAAATTATTAAAAAAATACCTATTTAAAATGTCAAAATATTCAACTTTTACATGGAAACTCAACAAAAAATTAAAATGCATTTTTAACTCCACATTACTTACGTTCCTATCAGTCAATTTTTGCGTTTGAACACGCAAATTGAAGTCCCTCCTATTGAACAAAACAAATTGCGTAAAAAAATACCAATCCGGTCAAAAGTTATAGAGTTTTGACCGCTATCTCGCGAAATTGACCACTGTGCGACGGTGAATTGATGTTGATGGCGCTTCACTCACACTTTCTGCCACAACAGCAATATTCTCGGGTGTACGCACTGTTTTTGGCTTTTTACGCTTTGGTTTATCGATAAGGATGCCAGTTTCTTTCACATACGGACCATATTCGTTCAGCGGAAGGATAATACTAATTATCTGTCAAATCAGACATGAGCTAAGTGTTACCATTCACGAAATAAGCACTAGTTAAAAAATAAAGTTAGATGGCGGACCCTTTATTAATATTAAATTTCTTTAAAGTCGTTACAACAACAACATTAGAACTTATTTTATGTCTTTTATTGAAAATTAAACTTCTTTCTTTTGTTTTTTTCACAGTAGTGAACAACAAAATTTTGGGATTTCGATTTAGATATTAACGTGGAGTAATGTAAACGCAACCTTAGGTAAATCTAAGTTAAAATGAATTAATTTAATTAAATTTATTAAAATTTATTAACTGATACATTTAAATAAAAGTCTGTAAAGTCAGCAAAAATGTTGCTGACTTTACTGACTTTTTTCTGAGTGTATATTACTGGAGTTTGAACATTAGCGTGACATATTTTTAAAATACATAATGTGCTATACATTCTTTATCATTTATTAAATTAATCTATAGGTTGCAATAGAGCGATAAATTGTTTTTTTTATACATATCTTTATTATAATGTACATTAGGGAGTTTCATTTCGGAAGGCAAAAAATAAAATGTAAACTATTGACAGACTTTGATTTCGCCCTGAGTCTTAGTGATTCAAAAATAATATATGCCAAATTAAAAGAAGATTTAGATGTTGCACACTTTAACTACTTTTGCAAAATTATGATAATTCAATGTTAGAGGAGGATTATTTTCGTAACCTAAATTACAAATCCAGATTTTATCCAAATCGTGGGTGTCCAAATAGGTCTTTTCCGTCTTTCCGATTTGGTTTCTAGATTTTTGGACGTATTTTGCTTATTAACCTGATGCATAGATTCATCCAAAAAGGGCATTCCTATATTTCTTTTAGACGGATATGAAAGGTGTCTTTTAGCAACTGTTTAAGCATTTTTTGACTTCTGCATCTGGGAAAGTTCATATTCAAATCGTTTGTGTCAGGACCACTTCATGGTATGACACAGCACACCTTTCAATATTACTCGTAGTTTATAGTGTGAAACCAACCAAAGCAATTTTCGTTGAGATTCACACTCAAATCTGATATATGTCCCTTGCATCAGTCATGTATGATGTTGCAACGTAGCCAATATTGGTCATCTTGCCGAATACCTATTTCAGCCATCTGCTCACAAGTGTCTTTCAGAGCAACAAGTACACTCAAAGAAAAAGCTTCATCATATTTATGACATGTTTCATAGATTTTCGGCCATAGTTTCATAGTATTTATGAAACATTTCATAAAAACAAAATTAATTTTATCATATTTATTAAATATTTCACTATATATATGAAGGATATTTTGTATATTTTTGTGTAGAAAAAAGTTCCTAGAGACCATGATATAATCATTATAATTCTTGTTGTTTATGAAATGTTTCATAAATATAGATAAAGTTGTTACATTGAACGAAAATCGATGAAACTTATAAATGGTCTTCTCTGGGTGTGTGAAGAGCAGATCCTCAAAATCCTTACCATTCATTGAAATATCAACTTTACAGTTCGAAATTTTTATACTAACATACACAGAAAGAGAATTTCTTGGACGAGTATTAATGAAATTTTTTCAATAATGGAACTATCTATAATGAAACTTTTTCATTAGTAGTATGAAATTTTTAAAAAAATAAAATGAATTTTTTTTACTTAATAAAAAGTTTAAATGGACGAGTTCCAGTGACATTTCATATATCTAATGCAAATATTTATTAATATCATGCAGAGAATTCTCTCAATGTGGACAATGGAGGCCAAAATTTTGTATTCCAAATGAGAAGGATTTTCAAAGAGTAACTTGAACATAATTTTTCATTGCTACAGGCCAAAACTTTCTTTTCGTGACTAAGTGCTGCTGATGATTTAAAGAAATCTTGTAGCAAGACTTTCTTATTTCTTTCTTAATTCTTATATAATTAATTGTTGTCTTCTTTTGTGCGCTTATAAGGGCTTTCCTCGAGATATTTTTCGTGAGACGTGAATTTTTTATAGCATTTTCGTTGGTCTGGTGCAAAATGTGATCTGGAAACTCCCCATAAGTTCTTTTTTAGAGAACTTTCTCCACTGCACTCCTTAAAGAGTTCAATTCATCATCTTTTTTGTGACATATGAAATTCTTTATCTTGTAATACTATAGTCATATTCATCATATTTTTTCGGGAAGTTTATAATAAAACTAAACAATTATTTCATAATTCTTGTCGTTTTGCAATGTGAAATTTAGACGAACTGTTACTAAAAACTCACCACTTATTTTAGCACACAAATTCATTTTTGGTAGGAATAACGCACTTCAGTATTAGACTTTTCTCTAGTTTGAGAAAAAAGTGCTAAAAATATGCAAACACTAAACATTATCCAATATTCCTGAAATTTGGTACATACATCTTTTACAGCACTTAGACTCGGGGCGATATTAAAGTCATATGAAAATCACATCTTTGGAAAAATGAAACACGCTAATGCGCATACTATGAATTAGGGAAGCTCAACAAAAAACTCGAATTTTAGAGCTCTACAAAGCTGCCAGTGTTCCAATAGATCTCAGTAATGCTCAGTCCAAATTTCAGCCAAATCGTTCAATATTTATTAGAGGTCGCTATTATTAACGATTTTCAGGGTTAGGCCGAAACGGAAATTTAAATTTTAAATTGATATAGAAAGGTTTTTGCACAGACTTATAATAAAAAATTTGTTTAGTACTTTGGAAACCTAAACACGGATCTGAAGTTGAAATACCTAAATTAAACCAGCCTCACGAAATATAAGCCTAGTGTAGTTTATAGCGACCTCTAAATATCGTCCGATTGAGCCAATTTTTGTTATATACGTATATTTTGATAAAAGGAACAAAAGCAAGCTTGTGGGGAAACATTCGGAATATAATTTTATTTTTCCATACAATCGTGGACCAGTCTACTGTACATATCACTTTTTAACTACATATAATAAAATAACAGCAAAAACTCATGGCCGGTAGCAATAGTAGCAGTGCATGACTTTAAGAAAAAAAAACAAGTAAGAGTGTTAAATTTAGCTGTGCCTCATCTTTAATACGCTACACCTGCTTTTTAATAACTTTTTAACGATTTTTCTCTAATACGAAGTAAAATGAAAAATGATTTGTTAAAATTTAATCAGCACCTTTTAATCATTAAGACGTGATTGTAACGGGCAGACCTATATTTCAATTAGTAGAGTGGTGGGTAGCGGAATATATGTTTTTAGATACTCAAATTTAGAAATCGATACTTTTAAACACAATTACTTCATTATCATTAAAAAAAATAATGGAAACGAGTATTGGTGTTTTATTATCTTGACTAATATTTTAAATGAGGAAAGTTTTTCTTTTTAAGTTTAATTTTTATCTTTTTTTTTATTTGATTGAATACGCCGTCACCAGAACTTTAATACTAAAAAAAAAATCAACAATATGTATAAAAAAAGTGCTTAATATGCGCTAAAAATTTGCACTTAAAACAAAGTTTGTAGGCTTTAAAACCAGGGTTGGTATTTTATAACGGTATTTTGTGAATATTTCGTTAAGGTATTTTAAGGCTAACGATATTTGAAGATATATCGTTATGTTATTTTAAGGTTAACGTTATTTTAAGTTATTTCGATAGGTTACTTTAGGGTTAAGGTTATTTTACATTATTTCGTTAGATTATTTTAGGGTTAACGTTACTTTACGTAATTTTGTAGTATATCTATCGGCCGTTCCACCGAAGACCGGCCAAACAAGTTCATTCTTTTGACCTTCGGTCTTTCGATTTCAATTAAATTTTGAATTTAGAAACTATGGAGCCACATAAAGATTGGTGTTTTTAGTTTCTCAAATTTTCAAAAATCCACGGTTTTCTGTGCGATGTGTGTAAATTTGAATATTCGTATTTTATTTAATATTCATCGGATTATCACCGTTTTAATTGCACTGGAATTGTATACTCCCTACTTTTTTACTGCGGAATTAAGTTTTTTTTCAGCGTTATTAAGAAATACAGGGTGTTTTTTATACATGTATAAAACTTTAAGTTGGCAACACTTTTTTGACTGGCGACCATTTTGTCAGCTGTGAAGTTATTTATGTTACTTGTGGGTTACACGATCAAGTTTTGCCTATCAAGTTTTAATACACTCACACTTTTTTACCAAAACACTCACACTTTCTAAAATTGAAACGAACTTGCTTCAGAGTGTATCAATTTACGTCCAAGAAAACAGCTGATTACCTTTCCTTTCACAAATATTGAAATTGCGTTCAACTTGCGTGCAGCCTACGTCACAGCTGTCAATTTTTACATATTTTGACAAACAGTATATGTAAAAGACTATCAAGAAAATCTTGATCATGTGCCTGCAGTGTTAAGTTTGGTTTGTCATTTCAACATGAATAGACTGAACGACGCTTCCAAATCGTGCACATTTATTTTGAAAATCATGGTTCTGTTCGAAATACTACTACGTCCATTTTACGATCAACATAATAGTCCATCAGAGCAATTAATACAATTAACTAAAACTGTCGTACACAGAAAAAACTAAAAACGGGTTTCAATTAAAAATTTGATTGAATCAATTAATATTTTAATTGATTTTGCACCTACCACTGAAATGATAGTATTAACTAAAAAAATTTGCAGACAGTTTATTAAAACTCTTTCAATTAAAATAATAATAATATCAATTAAAAGAGTTATTGTTCTCTTTACAACCTCAATTAAAAAGTTTAGTTAAATTGATTAAAACTTTAATTGAAACTTGAGAAGAAAACAATGGTAGTTTTAATTGAAAACTCGTATTTTTTAATTTTTGTTATATGCCCCCCATTAAATAAAAAAAGAAATTTGTAAATTAAATTGACTTTATTTATAATAAAATTAAAGCTTTTTAATATAAAAATGTATTATAAGAAAACAAATAAAAGTAAAGACAACGTTTTTGTTTTGCTTGTCTTGTCTTGTGCTTTTTCTTGTAATTAAATTGCTTTCTTAAAAAAATCACACACAACTTTAAAATGATAGTTTAATGACACTTATACTTATTGAAAATTTAATTATTTAAAAAAATAATAGTTTAATTGTCCTTTTTCGATAAGGTTTATTTTAATCCACATGTGCACTTTTATTACCACAGATAAAACACGAAACTAAATTAAGTTTTCGTGCGTACACGAATATCTCAACAAAAAGAGTGTTGCTAACTCTAGTGAAATAACTACGATTTTGCGTGTATTTAAAATCGGTAGACTATTCAACTTATTAAAAGTTAATCATTTGCGATTTTTTTTTCTTTTTATTTACAAATTAAATAATATATTGATATAATTAAACCTTTGTTTGATTATTTAATCTAAATAAAATAAAAAAAAAAATAGTTTGCCAAATTTTTAAAAATTTTGTTTACATGTTGTCAACACTGTTTGGATATATTAGAAAATTCAATAAATTTTTTAATTGAATCAATTAAAAAAATTGTTTAAATTGCCATTGATATTCAAACAATCGATTAATTAGATATTTTTGGCCCATAATTTTTTCTGTGTATCTGGAGTGATGATAATCCTCAAGTGTATGTTGAGACACCGTTATATCCAGAAAAACTGACTGGTGTGCTTTATGGGCTGGTGGAATCATTATTCCGTACTTCTTTAAAAACGATGCTGGTCAGAACGTTACAGTCAATGGTGACCGCTATAAAAGTGTTTTGTGGTACGCAACTTTCCGGGACTAAGGGTTATCTAAAAGCAAAAAGGAAAACGGGGAATTGTTTAGTCGTCCCATCATAAAAAAATTATTTACCAAAATGGTGGAGTTTGCAATTTTAAAATCTATACAAAAACAAACTGAATTTTCATGAAAATTTACCAAAATAGAGAAAAAAATTTATAATCATTACAATAAATGAAAATGTGTTTATTGATGTTATTAATGTTAACAAAATTATTAATGATTTATTTCAAAATATGTGTTTTCCGGATGTCGTTAACCTGTCCTTAAGCTGCTGTCAAAAACTTACAATATTTTTGGGATATTTTTAAAATCGCCAATTTCAAATTTTAAAAAATTTTCTTCAACAAAATCGATCAAATTTATATTTGAACTTCATGGAATTGTTAAATGCATCGTAGAAAATGAAAATAAAAAAATTAAATTATCCCCCGGTAAACCTGAGTAGGGCAGCGATTTAATTTTTGCGGATTTCTAGAAAATTGTGGTTTTTGGTAATAGCAAGGCTAAAAAAAAAATATTTTGAACGTCATTAACCCATGTGTACCTGCGGCCCAAAATGACCCCATACTTATTTATTTCATTTAACAAAAAACGTCAAAGCTTTGCTTACTACTATTAAATTTTAAAAAACGTGATTTGAATTATAATAACAGTACCTGAAGATGTTAATCCGTGCCGTCAAAAATGTTTGGCTGTGTTTAACGTCGCCTTAACGACATCCGAAAAAAACATATTTTGAAATAAATCATTAATGATTATGTTAACATTAATAACATCAATAAACCCATTTTCAATTATTGTAATAATTGTAAATTTTTTTTTCTATTTTGGTAAATTTTCATGAAAATTAATTTTTCTCTATTTTGGTAAATTTTCATGAAAATTCATTTTTCTCTATTTTGGTAAATTTTCATGAAAATTCGTGAAATTTTTAACAATGAAGGGCTGGCGATGGATGGTAAGGTTGTTCTAGAGAAAAATTTCTTAAACAAAAATAATGGGGGTTGCTCATACATTTTACCTCCCTATGGGTGACTCCTGAGTAGTTTCATCCGACATCCGAAAAAAACATATTTTGAAATAAATCATTAATGATTATGTTAACATTAATAACATCAATAAACCCATTTTCAATTATTGTAATAATTGTAAATTTTTTTCTCTATTTTGGTAAATTTTCATGAAAATTCATTTTTCTCTATTTTGGTAAATTTTCATGAAAATTCATTTTTCTCTATTTTGGTAAATTTTCATGAAAATTCATGAAATTTTTAACAATGAAGGGCTGGCGATGGATGGTAAGGTTGTTCTAGAGAAAAATTTCTTAAACAAAAATAATGGGGGTTGCTCATACATTTTACCTCCCTATGGGTGACTCCTGAGTAGTTTCAAACGTAATTCTTTCCATTTTCCCCCAATTTCGTTCTCACAAACTTCAAACAGAAATCACGACTACGATTTTCAAACAGATGAGTTTTCAATTTTCTCATACATTGAGGGTACACCTTAGTAGTGATATATAAGAATATGTAAATTATAATAATTTTTATCTAATGTAATTAAAATTATGTATGTTACATATCAGACGTCTATTGCAATCGAAGGTATTTTTAACCCTTTGAAGACGAATGGTTGATATATGTCCCGTTTTTATTTTTTTTGTTGTATAAGCTACACTTGTTAACCAATTTTACCGAGTGTGATGTGTATCGACAAAGAATAGATGTAGATTTCAGATCATACCAACCAATTGGACCAATATGGTCTAAAAGCCGAATACAGTGACACCAAAGTTAAAACATATTAATATTTTATTCATAATTTTTGGTACATATTTCCTCAGACGCTATTGGACTTAGGGGTTCAAACTTTTGGTGGGACTGGTGCATCCTTTTTTTTTAAGAGAAGCAACACTCAGTGTTTCTTTCTTTGGAAAGGGGATATTGGAGAGATGAAAGGTGGTGAAAGATGAAGGGCTTCAAACATGTCAACACTGTAATTGCGCGAGATGATAAGTCTTAGAACAGTTGTTGCTCGCCACCTGATGTAGAGTTGTCGAATTTATTGAAGCTTTTTGTTTCCTTGCCCTGATTCATTATTTTACTTTGGTGGGGTTTAGTGCTATGGGAACACCGAAGGTGAGCGTAGCGATACATATAAGTGAGAGAATACTCATACATATTATTTTTCTAAATTAATGTTGTCGTGACCGGGAATCGAACCCGGGACCATCTGTGTAACAGTCCAACGCGCTAACCATTACACCACAATGCCCACAACAACAATATTTACATTGTTGTTTTATATAATACATTAGTATTGTGTAGTAGTTATTTACTAGCCATATATGGCCCTTTGGGCTCGGTTATTTAATTGAAGAATAATATATAAATAAATAAATAAAGAAAAAGTGATATTTATAGATTTTTATTACCTGATTCCAAATCTGGTGTTCACTTAACAATTACGAAATATCTTATAAAAGGCATATTTTAGGACTACAGTCAAAACTCGATTTACGACTCAAGCTATTTTAAAAATTTTGACATATTCGTGTTTAGCATATCAAAATAATTAAAAACCATGTGTTATATGACGTAAGACAATTAAAATATGTTTCGCTATTACTGGGGTATGGTATTTGTTCACAAATTTCGGCCGTTGACGACCAATGATGTTTTCATAGAAATGTTGGGTCAATAAACCATAATCCGCAAGAAAAATTGTAAATTTTCCAGCAGTTTAAGCTTTGTCGTGAAAGGGTTAAATATGTATAAGAAAAGAGCATGAGGTATACGATAGAAATTATTAGGTGATAAGATTGTACAAATAAGAAATACATTTTTTTGTCGTTCGCCTAATAATAAAAAAATATGATTCAATACTTTTCGGTAAGTTCTTTAAAAATAAAATTTAAGTAAAACAAACAAAAATACCCAACCAGAAAAAGACAAACGGACCACCGCTAACAAGGCACAATCGCAAAATGATATCATTATTAGACAAAAAGTGTCGGACAAGCACTGGGGAAACAAAATTTCCAACGTTGGCAAAATGTTGGTAAAACCATGAAAAAAAATTGTTTTCTAAACTAAAATTAACCACTGAGCTAACTCAAATATGTCAGCACTGGCATAATATTTGATGGAAACAACTTGTCAACGTTGGGAACAAAAAAAAGTTGGTCTTAACAGAGCTTTTCGAGAAACAAAAAAATTTATTTTATATGAAAAAAAAAAATTAAAAAGTATAAAAAAATCACAAAAAAAATGTTTGCTGTAACCATGCTCTAACTCGGGTTTTGAGGGTTAATTGCCGTCGTAGAAAAGATACAAACATGAAAAATTTACAGCAAATAGATTTGGACAAAATCAAAGATCTGCTACAGAACAGAAATAATATACATAATATACAATATTTTCATGATAACAGTTAAAAAAAAAAAAACGGAAGTTAAACTTTATTAAAAAAAAAATTATGTTTTTCAACCTTTAATTGTGCAATGACAATGAAAATTATTTAAGTTCGAGAAATACTCTATATTTCTTTATTAGGATATTGTCCTAACAAATAATCTATAGAGTTTTTGTTTTTAAATTTATTTATTGACCACTTTCAGAAATGTGATCTATTTCGGGAATTTTCTAGGTTCCCATCATCAGAACACGAAAGAAGTGACAATCGCATGCAAAACATCAAACATTCATATAACCTAGTTCCCAATAAATGAGAACTAATATACATATAATAGAAGATTATCACCATTGTTTTTAAACAAAACAAGGGTAAACATAAAAAGGAGAATAAAAACATAAAGCGTGTATTGTATATCTACCAAAGGTAGGGCTTGCACATAACGAACAAGTTTTCAATTTATTTTTGATCAATGGTGATAATCTTTAACTTCGAGCTAATATATTAGTTCTCATTTAGTGAGAAAACTAGTTTATATGAATGCTTGATATTTTGCATGGGATTGTCACTTCTTCGTGTTCTGATGATGGGAACCTAGAAAATTCCCCAAATAGATCTATCAACACATTCCTGAAAGTGGTCAATTAATAAATTTGAAAACAAAACCTCTATAGATTATTTGTTAGGACAATATCCTAATAAAGAAATATAGAGTATGGCCTCGAACTTGAAAAATTATTATTTTCATTGTTAAACTTTGAACTTAAATTCCTCTAAAAGTACTAAAGCGACTTTAGTGAAATCAAAACTGGAGAAAAGTTCAAGAAATAATCTGTCAACTAAAAAAGAATTCTAAAATATCTTAATTGATTCAAAAGTTATAGAGTTTTGGCCAACGGAAAACGATCCGCTCTGCCATCGACGTGTTGTCCTTAATATATAAAAACATAAATGACTGGCTTGCACAAAAGTCATTATTTGCCAGCTTACAAAAATTTAAAATAAGTAGTTATATATGTAATTACTAGAGTTGAAAAAATAATGTGTCTAAAAATTGATTTTCAACAAATGTTTAGATCATTATTTTATATTTAAAATAATGATAAAAATAAGTTCTTATGGGTAGCGCATTATTTGATATAATGGGGAAACTAACTAGTTATTAGTAAGTCCTTATTGTTTAGATTAAAGTAATGAAGAGAGTAAGCTGGTGTCATTGGGGTTAGTCCAACAAATAATGATATGTCATTATCGTTTCTACGCTGGGCGATTATGGGAAAACAACATTATGTATATCAGTTTTATATAGACAAGGAATACTATTTTCCATTATTTAAATATATGACTGACTACCCGATTAAAAAAGTTCCGATATAATCATATATGATTATATATAGTATCACATATAACATTAAACATCATCTGATCTGATCCGAAAAATATCACACATAAGCTGATCTCATGGTATCTTCTGGAATCTAATCCCATATAATTTGATCCGAAAAATTGGTCTATCAAATATGATCAAATTATATAATTTGATACAATTTAATCTAATGTTTTTTAATTAAAAAATTTTAAAAATTAAATGAAAATGTTTTTGAAATCAGTAGTTTTTATTTTAATCCAATTAAGTACTACTTGTAATTCATTTATAAAACATATAAATATTAATTTTAAAAAATAATGTTAAATTTATAAATTTATGCTTTTTATGAACCTAAAGTTGGAACATACATATATTAAATTTAAAACGCTAGGTAAATAAAAAGTAACATTTACAGAGGAAAAAAATCAAATTTTCGTTTGCAAAATTTTCAATTAGAAGATTTTTTCAAGATCAGAAATAAACAGCAAACTTTACACTTCCTTGTTATAGAAAATAATTTAAAATAATAAATATACGGTCGGTATTATGGATCGGTACAATAGTTTTTTTTTAGTTCCCTATTTAGTTCTTCAGCAATTTTAGATTTTTCAAAACAACTATTTTGTTAACCACAAAACAGGTTCAGTGGTAGAAAGTATATTGCCTATAGTGGAACTAAGCAATTATTTAATTTTTAAAATTTAGAATCCATTTCGCATGTTTTAAGGGTTGGGTATTGCATTTGTTTAAACAAGCCGTTTTCAACACTCTCTTCTAAAAAAATGAACTGGTTTTAAGACAGTTTCGGAAAAATGTGTTAACAGTGGTACTTTTAATTAATTTTCATACTTTTAAACAATTTTAATTAAATTTTAAAGTTATGTTGTGATGGAAAAAAAAGTTTGCTGTAAATTTTGAGGCTCATTTATATAATAATTATAAGCGGTGCTAAATAAAATATATAAAAGTGATAAAAATTTTTTCATTTAGTTTAACTATATATATTTTTATATAATGAAATATTTTGCCATTTATAATTATATATAAAAGTGATAGAATTATTTTTAATTAATTGTACCATATATACTTACATATGCTCATATATGGTAGAATATATGGTCATATAAAGATCTTTATCTATTTCATATGAGATATACAAGATATTACGCCATCACAAGAAAAAAAGATTTGCTTTAGTTATATATTACTTTATGCAGTTATTTATAATGATATATTGGCAAATATATATTCATATATGTTTCAAGTTTATAATTATATCTTTCTTTATATTACACTCACTTCATATGGTACAATATGTAAAAATATATTATTACATGTCGATCTATAAATCAACACATATATCACATATAAAGAATGGCCCAGTTATAATCTGGACGCACAAAAGTAGTGATAACTTTGTAAATAACAGACACATTTTTATAAATTATACACCAAATTAAAGGAAATTTATTCAGCTTTAAGGAAAATCATACAAATAAATTAATTTTCTTTGTTACGAATAAAAGAACGGACATGTTTGTTGATGCTCCCCATTAATTTTTGCACATCCATCGGCTTTACTTTTTTAGCACTCTGGTTCCATTATAACTTCATTTTTTGCTTCTTTATTACTCTTCTTCAATTTATTTTTTACATTTGCCCAATATCTTTCGATTGGTCGAAATTGTGGGCAGTTAGGAGGATTCATGTGTTTGGGTATTACATCTACCCCTTTGTCTTTATACCACTTCTTGGTTAATTTCGAATAATGACATGTTGCTAGATCAGGCCAAAATTTGACGGAATTGTTGTGCTTTTTAATCAGTGGTAATACTCTTTTTTGGAGACATTCCTTTATGTATAATTCAGACGTCATTTTTGATGATGTCACAAAAGCAGCACTCTTCTTCAACCCACAACTACAAATCGCTTGCCAAATCATGAATTTTTTGCTATATTTATCCAACTTGGTATACTTATATTTAGCGCTGACATTTCCACTTTCCTTTGCAATATAAAATTTGTTTCCAGGTAACTGCTTAAAATCGCATTTTACGTAGGTTTCATCATCCATCATAATGCAACCTTTAAACTTCGTTAAAATATTGGTATACAACAGACGAGCACGTGTTTTGGCAACAGATTCTTGTTTTTCTGTCCGGTTTGGGTATTTAATTGCTCGGTAGGCCTTCAATCCATTACGTACACGTATTCGCTGGACATTGCTTCTGCTTGTTTTACATTTTTTGGCTCTATCGCGGTCAGACATTCCAGGATTTCTTTGTACTGATGCTAATACCTTTCTCTCCACAGTTGGGTTCCTAACCTTACTTTTTTCCACGTGTCTTGGTTTCCTATTTATGCTTAATGTAGCATTATACCGATTTAAAATACTACATACTGTAGATTTTGGAATCTTAAGTATTTTAGAAACTTTCGAACCACTGAATGTTGGATTTTCTAACGTCTTTTTTGTTCCATGGCGTCTGTACGAAATACTATTCAAATGACAGACTTGAAAGTTATGTCAAATAACGGTATATGTCTTGTCAACAACATATGTAAATGGTTTAAAATTTCATACACTGAGGGCGCTGTAACAACGTTATGAATGCGTCCAGATTATAACTGGGCCATTCTTTAATTGCATTCAATTGTTTCTAATTGGATGCAAATGTATCACATAATATATAAATTGATACATTTGGATGAGGAAAATATTAGGATACAATTGTATCAAAATAATTTCATAAAATTATGTTTAATTGCATCAAATAATGTCTAATTATATCAAATTAAATCTAATATGATACAATTAGATGTTCTCATTTTTCGGATATAATTATATATAATACTAAAATTCACAACATATTTCTGCTATATAATATAACATATATTAAAAAAAAAAAATTATAAACTAAGTATGAATATATATCATAATATATTGCCACACATAAAAGCATATATAATGATATCAAGAAGAAACTTTTTTCATCGGGTAACTCTAGAATTTGAATTTTTTATTTGTCGGCTTTAATTGATAAAGAACTAGCAAACAGTGATAAAAAATATGTAGATTGCTCCAAATATAGCTTTTTTTATAAATCATTTGATTTATTTTTATTTAAATTCGTTCCATTTTTTATTTCGATATAAACATATATGTTCATATATGTTCAAAGCTATAGCTTTACAAAATCAAAAAACTGTCGAAACAATCAAAAAACTGACAACAACAACAATATAGCAACTGTTAATTCTCCAACTTATAATAACTTGAGAAGCTCTGCCCCTGGTACCTTAAATAATCATCAATTATCACCATGTTTTAATTTCATACATTTCACCCAGGAAGATGTTGTCGAATCATTACTTAGCATCAAATCAAAAGCAGTGGGCCATGATGGTATTCATTCAAATTTTATTAAGCTTATTCTACCCTATATACTACCTCAAATTACACACACTTTCAATACGATTGTAACTACCTCCAATTACCCTTCAACATGGAAACATGCCAAGATTGTCCCGATACCAAAATCTGACAATGATTACCGTCCGATTGCGATCTTGCCGTACTTATCGAAAATTTTTGAACGTTTAATTCACAACCAGATGAGTAAATATCTTTACGATAACTCTATCCTAACTGATAGACAGTCGGGCTTTAGACCAAAACACAGCTGTATATCTGCCCTGGTTGATGTAACCGAAGAACTGAGAAAAGCAGTTGATGACAACATGATTTCGTTTCTAGTTTTACTAGATCATTCGAAAGCGTTCGATACCGTGGAACACTCAATTTTGTGTCTCAAGCTCAGATATATGTGCAATTTCTCAACAACAGCCGTAAATTTAATATACTCCTACTTAACTGATAGATCTCAGGCAGTATATCAAGGAAATAATGTTTCAAACACCTGTTTTATTACGAGAGGAGTTCCACAGGGATCTATACTTGGTCCGCTTTTATACTCAATATACTCGAATGATTTGCCATCTAAACTTAATTTCTGCGGTATTCAAATGTATGCAGATGACGTGCAACTTTATATAAGTTGCAAACCGTCCAATATTATAGACTGCATTAGTAAGCTAAACCAAGATCTTGAAAACATTAGCAGATGGGCGTCTGCTAATGGCTTGTGCTTAAATGCCAATAAATCGAAGGCTATGGTAATTGGTAAAAAATACTTTATCCCTTCTTCTTTGCCACCAATTCAAATCAACAATTCAACTCTTGAATTAGTTAACACCACTAAAAATCTTGGTGTTATCTTTAACACCAATCTTGATTGGTCTGACCACATAAAAATTATATGTGGTAAAACTTTTGCAATGCTAAGAAATCTATGGAGAACACAATATTACACCCCTATGGAGGTTAGAATGCTACTGGCAAAAACATACTTGCTGCCAACGCTCCTCTACGGTTGCGAACTTATAAATGGATGTGACACAATCAGCATGCACAGACTCAAAGTAACATTTAATAACATTGCAAGATACGTATTTGCAATTAAACGCTTTGACAGAATTTCAGAGTTCTCTAGAAAAATTTATAATATATCCTTCGAAAGCCTTTTAAAATGTCGTACCTTGGTCTTTCTACATAAAATTATATATACTAAACAACCAGAATACCTATTTCAAAGATTAGAATTTTCAATATCGGCTAGAGGCAAAAAGATAAACATTATTCGCTATCGTGGACTCATATCAACAAGGCATTTTTATATTAACGCTATTCGTCTTTGGGCCAATTTACCTCCCAATATCCAAACAATTAGTAATGCAATGCAATTTAGAACTGCCATTTACAAACGTTTCGATTAAAATTTTGTTATTTAAATTATTATTTAAATCATTAATAATTCATGTTAAATTTGCTTTTTTTGCCATCAATTGCTATGCTACATATCTCATTCTTATGTTTTATTTTTTTCTTTTCTTTTTAATTATTATATAATATTAATTAATTATTAATTATTATATAATATTAAATATAATTTTATTATTTACATTTATATGTTATCTAACTCACTTTTATTTTTACTTTTTAACAAAATTTTTATAATAACATTAATTATCTCAGTGCTGTAATATAAGATTTATTCTTGTTGTACTGGGTTGTCACAAATTTTTAATTAATAAATAAATAAAATAAATAAAAAAATATTTCCCTTTAAAAAACTCGCGCATTTTAATTGATTTTATAAAAAATTTCATACTTTTATTTACAGAACTTATTTTAACTGCATGTTTGTTTGTTGAGCCGATTTAATTCGATTTGTGTATAAAATTTAAGAGAAAAGCCGAAGTTTAGCTATAAAGTTGAAAGTTCGGCCGCCGAACTATTTTCAATTTGGCCGAACTTTCTGAGGCCGAACAGTTGCTTAACTAAAGACTTTTCTTCCAATTTGACACTCAAAATAGCATCTAATCAGCCCAATAAACATTTTTCCATCCGCCAAATTTGTCCATAATGCTTTAAAATACCGAATACAGACCAAATGCATTTTCTGGCCGAACTGTTCAAATGATTCAAAATAAAGATAAATAAAAGTCTTGATACTTTTATATTTTCTTTACAGAACTTGAAAAAGTTTTAATTAAAATTTATCAAAACTAAGATGATATACAATTGGAAACTTCGTGACTTTAAGGATAAATGATGCAACATTAATTCAATATTTTTTATTTTTCAATTATCTCATCGTAAAGGTTATTTTTTTATATTACATTAAAAAAAATACAGTGGTTGGCAATACATTGGAAACTTTTACAAAAATCTGATTTTTCTATTTTGGAAGTTTGAATATTTTAAGTGAAGTCCAAAAATGATGAAATATTTTTGGGGAAATCACTCTTTGGCATGTTTTTTTTATACAAATTTAACAAATATGTAACATAATAACCAGTATAATTAAATAAAATTCAATATACAGAATTATCAAGGGTATTAATGTCAGAAATGTTTCCAAGACCAAAAAACATTTCCAGACATAAAAAACATTGAAAACCTTTAGGGATCTCTGCCGGCATTGATTTTAAATACAAAAATGGGAGCAAAAAATAATAGAATATGTGTGAAATTTTAGCATATATTTTTTAATTTATAATCTTTAAAAACTTGCATTTTTGGAATTAAAATTCTATCGAGAAAATACTTTGTAATGTTGAATCGCATCGATTTAAAACCTAAATAAAAACATTCCAAAAGTTCTTTAATAACAAATTTAATATAAAAATACTTTGAATTTATACATAACTGAAACAGTGATAGTGAAATATTGTGAAAAACCTCTGCCATATATTTATATTTGGACATTAGGTCTCGTATATGAATCAAAACCAAGAAATTTTAATAGCAATACATATTAAAAAATGTCTGAAAATAGTGCCCTGATAATCTGAAACCAGAAAAAAATGTTCAAACTATAATTGAACGAGTCCTCAATTGCTCGTTCCAATAATAGTTTGAGGCTAGTTCTGGATTTTAACGTGGTGGTACGAAATCACTGATATCTGATATACTGATATAAAAAATTCGTACTGCACTAATAAATGCCTCCAAGGAGCATCAAAACTGGTCGAAACCAATTCAATATAATGTTTTCTAATATGATGTGTCCAATATTTATTAAATTATATAAGCCAGAGTAGTGTTTGTAAGGATAACAAAGTTAAAAATAAATGAACAATTAAAATAACTTGGTCCGGCGGTGTCTGAGATGTTTTTTGGGACAAGGCATTGGTGAAATTTATATGATAAATTATACTCTAACTAGAATAACACAAACTCATATCATAAATGCCATGTTATGTGGAAAATTAATTGATATTTGGTAGAATTCAAACTAATGGTTTGATGGTACTGGCCGAAAACTAGGGGGATCAAATCAAGTAAACCGAGTAAGGCGAAAATTGCGTATGACTTCAATAATAAATATTCAGATTTAAAAATTCTTAAATATGTTGTTAAACCCATCAAATCAATCAATTTTGTATAACAATTCCTTATACATACTAGATTTTTACCCTTACTCGAAAAGCAGTTTTGTTCATTAAAAAACTCTACTTCACGAAACTTTCTTAATTAAAAAAACTGTTAATAGAATTAATTATTTGAATTGTTTCTTTGTGTTATTCATGTTGCCAAAAGTTTGACTTTTGACATTTGTCCAAATTAAAAATAGTTAAACGGCTTACTCGATTGATCACCCTACCGAAAACGCAACACTTTAACAGTAGATAAGTGGTTATAATCTAATAAAATTTGTGTTTTGAAATGGTCCGTGTAATCGTAACACCTTATTCCAAAAAAAGAATGCAAGAAATATCACAAATCTTCTGGATGGACTAATTACAGCGGCAAAAAGTTTATATTGATACACAGAAAAAATTATGGGCCAAAAATATCTAATTAATCGATTGTTTGAATATCAATGGCAATTTAAACAATTTTTTTAATTGATTCAATTAAAAAATTTATTGAACTTTCTAATATATCCATACAGTGTTGACAACATGTAAACAACATTTTTAAAAATTTGGCAAACTATTTTTTTTTTATTTTATTTAGATTAAATAATCAAACAAAGGTTTAATTATATCAATATATTATTTAATTTGTAAATAAAAATATAAAAAAAATCGCAAATGATTAACTTTTAATAATTTGAATAGTTTTCCGATTTCAAATACACGCAAAATCGTAGTTATTTCACTAGAGTTTGCAACACTCTTTTTGTTTAGATATTCGTGTACGCACGAAAACTTAATTTAGTTTCGTCTTTTATCTGTGGTAATAAAAGTGCACTTGTGGATTTAAATAAACCTTATCGAAAAAGGACAATTAAACTATTATTTTTGTAAATAATTAAATTTTCAATAAGTATAAGTGTCATTAAACTATCATTTTAAAGTTGTGTGATTTTTTTAAGAATGCAATTCAATTACAAGAAAAAGTTCAAGACAAGACAAGCAAAACAAAAATTTTGTCTTTACTTTTATTTGTTTTCTTATATCTTATAATACATTTTTATATTAAAAAGCTTTAATTTTATTATAAATAAAGTGTCAATTTAATTTACAAACCTACATTTTTTTTTTTATTTAATGGGGGACATATAACAAAAATAAAAAATACGAGTTTTCAATTAAAACTACCATTGTTTTCTTCTCAAGTTTCAATTAAAGTTTTAATCAATTTAACTAAACTTTTTAATTGAGGTTGTAAAGAAAACAATAACTCTTTTAATTGATATTATTATTATTTTAATTGAAAGAGTTTTAATAAACTGTCTGCAAATTTTTTTAGTTAATACTATTATTTCAGTAGTAGGTGCAAAATCAATTAAAATATTAATTGTTTCAATAAAATTTTTAATTTAAACCCGTTTTTAGTTTTTTCTGTGTACAATAAACAATTTTACTGACTCAATATGATGGCGTTATAAAGCAGTGTTAAAAAATAATAACTATCCAACCAAATATTGAACCCAAAAATTTGAGCCATGTTTTTCACGTTGCTTTGATAAAACTTTCCAATGTTTTGTCATTATCATAAAAAATAACACTTTCAATAGTTTTTGTTTTTTTTTTTTTTGAAGATTATCTAATTTGTACCAATATTTTGTCTTATATCGATAAATAAAATATCAAAATTATCAAATTAATAAAAAGTTTTCCATTTTTACACCCAATATAGACGAAAAAGATAAACATTTTTAAAAGTTCCCAATGTATTGTCACCCACTGTATATATATAAATTAAACTTAAAACAAAATGTTGTGTCAGTGTTGTATAATAAATATAAGTACACGATCATTGATATCAAACAAAAAACTAACTAGAAAACAAACTAGTTTTACTTTCATGGATTAAAGAGAAAAATATATTGTAGAAATAAATGAAAAAAAAGTAATAATAGTGTGATTATTGCGTGCATTTCGGTTAAATACTTTAAAACAAAGTTTATCAAAGATTTAATTCGTGTTTATTTTTGTTGTTACGGTATAAAACAAACAACTTGCACTATCACAAAGATGATTGCGTGGATAAAAAAATAATAAGACAAATAAATTTAAAACAAAATTCCAATGACTAAAACAAACAACACAATGAATGGCTTTGGATAAAAGTTGAAAGTAAAATTGAGATCTTAATCAAAATTGGAAGTATTTAATCTCCTTAGGAAATTAGGAAAGCGGGAATTAAATGAAATAAGTAAATAAACGAAAAAATGGAACATTTTTTTTATATTACGCTTAATGGATATTTTAACCCTCTAACTGGCAAATGCTGTTTCGAACAGAAATTCATATGACGATTTTCGTCATATATTTTTAAATAAACTTAAACTTTTATGTATGTACATATGTTGTTTAAACTGTTGCTACACTCAAATAAAATTTGATAGTAGAATATACTTTAAATTACAGTTAAAATAACTGCAACTTCAGTTAAAAAGGCGACAAAGGCAATTACCGTTAAAATAACTAAAAATGTAATTATTTTTAACTGTTGAAAAACAACTAACAGATGTAGTAAAAACAACTAAAAACGTCGTAAATACAACTGACAATTTTTTACGACTTCAATTTCGAAACAACTGCACGGTATTTAAGAAATATTTTTTTAATAACAAAAATATTTGTTTCTTTCAATTACAATAAATTTTTGTGTTTCCTAAATCCTACTTAAAATGCAAAGTCAAAATTCCAAACGGTACTCCAGTTAACGTTTTTATTCACAATTTTCTAATTATTACACTCTGGAAATTAAGAAGGTAGAAATGGCTTAAAATGACTATAAATGTAGTCAAAAAGCGATGACTGTATTTGTCATAAAAATGACTAAACGTGTAGTAATTTTTAACTATTGATAAAACAACTAAAGGGTGTCCCAAGAAGAGCGCAATTTTTAAATTTTAAATAAAACACAGATATTTAAAAAAAAATCGTGAAACTTTATTATATCGTAAAGTAGACAAAATGAGGTTATGTATGGAACAATATATCGTGCAGATGGCCGCCGCGGCTTTGCTGGCATGCATGAGATCTTTTAATGAAATTTTCAATGACCGTTTTGCATGAATGCTGCGGTATTTCATTAATGCAGCGTCCAATTTCCTCTTCTAAGGCTTGAGTCGTCGTCGGCTTATTCGCGTAAACCATCGACTTCAAAAAACCCCAAAGAAAAAAATCTAATGGTGTTAAATCGCACGATCTAGGCGGCCAATTCTGATCTCCAAAACGCGAAATAACACGACCGGGAAATGACTGATGCAGCAATTGAATTGTTTCTCTAGCTGTATGACATGTGGCGCCGTCTTGTTGGAACCACATGCCCTGCACATTCATTTCTTCAATTCTAGGCAAGAAAAAACTGGTTATCATTTTACGATACCGAACACCATTGACTGTTTGCGCTTGACCTGCCTCATTTTCATAAAAAAAATGTCCAATGATTCCTCCAGCCCAAAAAATACACTACACAGTGACACGTTGAGGCTGCATTTGCTTCTCGTGAATCACTCGATGATTTTCCTCACCCCAAATGCGACAATTCTGCCTATTGACGAAGCCATCAAGATGAAAATGGGCCTCGTCAGTGAAGATGATTTTTGCGAACTGTAGCCACAAAACTTTCACCATTTTGGTAAAACAATTTCACAATGAGAATGCGTTGTTCATTCGTGTAGCGCTCCATTTTTACTAACCTCGTACCTTCTACTAGCAAACAATAACAATTGTTCAAATGTCAAACAATGACACTTCGAATGTTGACAGATTTAAAAATTGCGTTCTTCTTGGGACACCCTTTACAATGGTTTTAAGAACGTCTATAGGAGCGATTAAAAACAACTAACCTTAAAAACGAGCAACAAACCAATAAAAAAACAAATAACATAAAACGACGACATAAGTCGTAAAAACTACTGTTTATAACGGTTATTTTTTTTTGTATTTTAAGTGTTTTTTAATTAAAAAAATATTTTTTTTCATTTAACTACAATAAAAATGTCCTACATCCTATTAAAATGCGAAATGCATTGGAAATACAATGAAATTTTCTTATTATTATTTGCAAACTATGAACATATCAATGATAACAAATATAAACTAAACAAACTCGACATAATCTTCAATTTTTAAATAACTAACAAAAATTAACTGTTTACAGCAAATAAATTTGAAAACAAAAACTCTATAGATTATTTGTTAGGACAATAATAAAGAAATATAGAGTATGGCCTCGAACTTGAATAATTTTCATTTTCATTGCACAAAACATAATTTTTATTTTTAATAAAAATTATATCAAACTTTTTTTGAGTAAACATATAGGATAGACTTGACCTCAATAACAACTGACAAAAATTTCAATGTCCTAGGTGTCCTGGTTCAAGAGCTACAGGATGTTGCGTATAGACAACATTGGGCAATGGTGTTATAAATTTAAATACAAGTTAATTTTTTTCAAATGCCGTTTATTTCAATTTATGTATGGTAGGATACAAAACAATTTTTTTGAGGATTGGAGCACAAGTGTACATTGCATTTGCTGCATTTACAGCTTGGAAACCCAGTGTTGCATAGCCTACATCTGCCCCTTGTTCGCCATTCCGGCAAATGATTATAACAATCAAATCGTAGGGATTTTGCAGGCTCTGCAACATATGCTCTTTTATATGGGTTTGATTCAGAACCCGTAAAAGGAGCTGGTGATGACCTAAGAAAATAATGTATTATTGTATTATTCAGATATATATTACATATGTTCACAAATAATAAGATACCTTTATATGCAAGCATTTGCTCATCAGTGCTTTGCCATTCTTCCTGTGAAATTTCATTGATTTTTTTTTTTTTATGGAGTCCAACAAAGGCCGATCTTTGTATAACTTGCCGTACTCAGCTGTTCCCTTCTGAGGCTGTTTAGTATTATTGTTCAAGTGGAAAAACTGTTGCACTTGCAACGCCTGCTAGTTTGAAATTTGCCACCCACGCCATTCTATATGTTGGTATTTTCACAATTGCAAGGTATAGTAGAATGCCAACAAACCTTTTTATTTCAGGGACAGTACATTTCAATTCTATGCCCTTTGTTTGCATGGCATATAAGTTCGTTTCCTCACATATTTTCTACCACAGTTCATCCGCAAAGAAAATACTAAAATATTCGATGAGGCTTTTCACAGCATTGCTGCATAATTTACTTTTCCAGCTGGTCTCGCTTTGCCTTAACTCTGCACTCCTCCACTTCAAACTTTGTAAATCAATTTTTTCCATCACCGCCTGTGCAACGTTTTCATTTTCGGTTCTAATAAATTGTTCAATCAAACCAACTTGATATTTTCAGCTTCTTTCCAAAGTTTCTTCTATAATTCTGTCCATATTTGCATCTTCTTCTTCTTCACTTTCCTCGTCAGCCGAATCATCCCAATCAAAGTTGGCAAATTTTTCAATTTCAGCCTGAGTCTCAGACCTTTTGGGCGCATCTTAGAATGTGCATAAAAAAATATGTTGCATATACGCAGCACTACATTTACAAAATTATTACAGACAAACTAAATAATATTTTCATGCCGGTTTTTTTTTTATTACTCACTTACCTTTCATTATTTAGTTGTTGAAATTGGTTTTAGGATGAATTAATTATATTAATGTTTTTTAACACTTTTTTTAAAACAACGTTTTTTTTCAAAATGAATTTATCAACTTTGCTCTCGGGAGAATAGCTACTAACTGAACACGTGCACACAGTGTTGTCAGGTATGTTGAGCATAAAATCGTCCAATTTTCCAATAAAAATCGTCAAAATCGTCATTATATTTTCAAAAATCGTCAAAACAAAAAATATTTGTTACAAGTGGGATGGATAAAGTTTTAATAAAAAAAGAGTATAATAATGTAATTCACATTTCAAGTGCTCATGTACTAGCGGTGTAATATAATACGATTTTTTACACTTTTCTGTAATTTAAACTTCGAAAATCATGATATTTTATAACGATAGCACTTTACCACTTTAACTGTTAATTACTTCTACATAGTTTAGAAATTCTTTAACAATGTTATTTTCTTTAATTATTAAATTTGGACTTCCATTAACGAATTAAAGTTTCAAATTGCATTACATGTGAAGACATAGTTTAATACAATTAATTGTAAAATTTTTGAATATTTCATATTTTTCATTTTGGGTTGGTTTTTAATATTGCTAAAAGTTATTTATTATTTTATTTATTATTTATTTTTATTTAAATATTGTTTATTACTGCATGTTTTTCCATTTTCAAATATAAATTGTGAATATCTGAAGTTTCACTTTGGAACACTTTATTTATATTATTATTAGGCCTGTTTTTTTAAGCACCGGATTTATAAATCAGAATATTTGAACTCGATGTTTGTTTCGCAAAAACTTGGATGTTTTTTTTTTTAAATTTAAAGTAAATTATCATATAAAAATTATAATTTTTCTGTTAATTTAGAGAAAAATTTGTCATGATCTAAAACCGAACACATAAAATCTCACACATAAATTTATAGATCAACGATAAAATTCACTATTAAAAAAAATATATTTTATTTTTATCTCAATCTTACACTAATTAAACTTTATAAAAATATAAATATTAAAAAAGCAGGGTTGGCATTCAATAACTTTTCATAATAACGATTGGCTATCACAGTAATGCTAATAGCGGAATGGAAATTTCAAAAAATCGATTCCATTAAAGACATGTTTCTTTTTAGGTAAACGGTTTTAGTTTCCTATTTAACCTGTTTGATTTTGAAATATCTTGAACTAGTTAAAGTCAAAATAACGCTAAAATACCGAAACGACGATTTATAACGTTATTTTGTTGATGTAACAAAATTTAATGGGTAGAATTTTGAAATAAACCCTGTAAAGACCATTGTAATGAAAAGGTAGTGTTTGCCAACCATGAAAAAGTAAGCACATACTTAGGGAACTTCTGTAAATATTTGTCGTTGTTGCTGTTGTAATACAGTATCTTTATTTTTAAGTGAAAAACAGTCATTTGTAGAAGAAATTTCATATTTGACTACAATTATAGTTCATTTAAAAAACAAACCATATTAAATTTCAGTATTATGATTTTACATTAATTTTATACAGTATTTTTTTATTTAAAAAAATAAAACAAATTAATGTTTGTATATTTTTTACTGCACTGACTGAACCACTCATTACCTTTATTAAGTGCAGAAAATAAATTAAAATAAACCTAACATGAATCCATAAAATAACTTTTGCTAAACTTTCAATAAAATATAGTTTTTAATTTTAACGAAATAATAAAAATCCAAAAATAGATCCGGTGATTTTTTTTAATAATAGCAAATAAACATGTTTTGCTAACATATTAAACGTTTGTCAAAAAATCGTCATTTTGGAAGCAAAAATCGTCCAATCGTCATTTAGTAATTTAGGTGCTAAAAATCGTCAAAATGACGATAAATCGTCAAACCTGGCAACAGTGCGTGCACAGGTGACTACCAACCAATTAGCTGTAAGCTTAAACAACACATGAGGCTATATTTTTGCGAAAGGTTAAAAAAAAAAATATTTAAAATAGCGGTACTTACACGCTCATAAACACAATGTTGCATAAACGCAACATCGGGCATAAGAGGGTTAACAGTTTTATTTATGCTGTTCCTTTTTTATTAATACTTAAAATCTACTAATTTTAGCAGTTTTTTCTCATTTAACTAATTTTTAGTAGCTTTAGCAAAAAAAATTACTCATTTTTTTCTATCAGTTTATACATTCATGATATTGTTGAAATACCAACATGTCAATGTTATTATTACTGATGTTGTTGTTGTTGTTGTAAAACTTATCGTTTAAATGAAATATCTCAAGAACATTTTTGATGACATCATCATAACTGTTGCTGTTAAAAACATCGTCTCTTTGTTGGTGTTAATAAAAATATAAATGAAATTCAAACAAATTAACCACGGAACCAATTATTTGTTGTTACGTTGTGTTTGGTACTTTTTGTAATACCCTACACCACTTTTCGATCTACTCACATTTTTTAAATTGATCTAACTGTACATCTGTGTGTACATGCACATTTTATGCGGATTCAATCGCTGCATTTGATATTGAATTACACTCATAAAAATAGCAGGAAAAGTTACTAAAAATTATGTTGCAGGAAAAAGCAGTAAAATTATCAGAATCGTTTTGCTAAATATTAGTAAAATAAAAACAGCAAAGAAATTGTACTCTTTTTTTTTTTTTTTTTTATTAAAAAGAGAAGCAACACTCAGGAAATTCTTCCTATGTATTAATGTGTTGCTTTCTTTGGAAAGGGGATAGTGGAGAGATGAAAGGCGGTGAAAGATGAAGGGCTTCAGACATGACAACACTGTAATTGCGCGAGATGATAAGTCTTAGAACAGTTGTTGCTCGCCAACTGATGGAGATTTGGCGAACTTATTGAAGCTTTTTGGTTCATAGCCCTGATTCATTATTTTACTTCGGTGGGGTTAAGTGCTATGGGAACACCGAAGGTGGGAGCTGCGATGCATATGAGGATAGGAAACTCATACGTATTATTTTTCTAAATTGATGTTGCCGTCACCGGGAATCGAACCCGGGACCATCTGTGTAACAGTCCAACGCGCTAACCATTACACCACAGCGCCCACGGAAACTAAGCGCCATCTATTCATCAAAGATTTTAATAAGACAAATAAAATACAGAGTTTTATCTGTCATTTATATGTCTTTATTATTTCCTTTGTGCCTTTTTTATGTACATTGGAATGCTATATGTCAAAGACTTAAGCGTAATCGAAAAAAATAAGTAAAAATTAACCCTCGTAAAAATGTACATAAAATTTACAAAAAATGCATCAAATGAGCGTTTTATACTTAGAAATTTATATATTCCGATAGAAAACTAATTTTCTAAATTTTTTGCGAAGAAATTTTTCGTGTGTCGTCCACGGTTTGCAAGCGAGAAAGCTTCAAATCAAAATTTCGTAAAATTTCAAAAACTAATTATTTTTAAAAAAAATATAGTTTTAAAAAATCTAAAAAACCAATTTAAGTTGACTAAAAGTCTTTATAATAAAATATAAGTAAGATTAAAGCTTTATCTTTAATAATAAATCCTTACTTTAGTCCAAGGACTCACAGGATTTCATCAGGACATCGTCTTAACTTATAAACTAATACACGGATGTTTATGAAATTTTGCAGAAAGAAGACATTAAGTATTTAGAGCAAAGCGTTGAAGTTTGAACAATATAAATTGAAGTTTCGATACTTTTTCGTCTAAAATCGCGATATCTTTTTTTGTCCAAAACTTCACCCCAAAATATTTTGGCTCATATCGCCTAAATTAGGCAACGACAAACAATTTTGTTGAAGAACTAATTATTGGTTTTTCGAGTGGAGCACATGGTATGAATTTCGTTCCATTTAGAGGGTTAAATTAAATTAGCACTTATTTTTTCAAATCTTTCAATACCTATTCTTTGTTAAACGAGAAAATTATTTAAATATTTTTTTTAAATATTTTCAAGTATTTTAAAAACACCAAAACCACCCAGGTAGAAAAATACAATCTTTAAAACGTTTTAAAAGCATTTTTCATGATGGTACAAGCGTTTTCAGAACATACCAAATTACAAATTTAAAGCGTTTTGAGAATGTGCAAAATGATAACCCAAATTTACGGTCTGAGGATGGTATTTTATAACGTTCTCAAAACATTGCAAAACAAAATTTTTGAAATGCTTTTTCAATCGTTAAATAAGTATTTGCAGAACATTTTGGCTTACAGTTATTAAGCGTTATTTTTTTTTTTTTTTTTTATTTTTTATTTATTCTACAACTAGTCATAACTGACTAACGAGCAGATTTATTCTAATAAATACAAATTATAAAGGTTTATAAAGATATTACACTAAAAATATCTTCAGCTATTAGTTTGTCTCGTGAGATCACAGGGTTTTGTACGACGCAGTCTTCTTGGGTGACTACTGTTGCTTAATAGATTTCTGGCTTCAACATTGACATGATTTTCTAATTTCTGGTGATAAGATTCGGCAGTTTTTGTAATTACTGATTTAACAGTTTGAACTCCCAGGTCGCGGTGAAGGTCACTCATTCTGATGTACCAAGGTGCATTAACAAAATTTTTTAAAGTTTTATTTTGAAATTTTTCAATGTGTTTTATGGCCGCGGGCTTTGCACAGCCCCACAGTTGGCATCCATAACTCCATATCGGTTTAAGAACTTGTTGGTAGATAATTAATTTGTTTTCGAGGGATAGTGGCGAGTTTTTAGCAATAAGCCAGTTTAGCTTACGTGACCTTATCTCAAGTTCGGTTTTCTTTTTCAGAATATGCGCTGACCATGTTAGCCTTGAGTCTAAAGTAAGTCCCAAATACTTAGCTGTATTTGAATACGGAATTTCTAATTCTTGAATTTTTAATGGCTCATAAGTGATGTCTTTCAGTGAAAAGTTTACATGAATTGATTTTGTATTGTTTATTTTAATTTTCCATTTGGATGCCCAAAATGAAATATTATTTAAGGCAGGTTGGAGATAGTTTGCTGCCTCTTTAGCAGAGTTTGCTACAGCAAGTAAAGCTGTGTCATCAGCAAAGGTAGCTATTGTTGTGTTTGGTGTTTGTGGGAGATCGCTGGTGTACAGAAGATAGAGAAGCGGTCCAAGAATACTTCCCTGAGGAACTCCTGCTTTAATTTCTTTAATTGAAGAGAATTCATTTTCATATTTAATTTGAAAGTACCGATGCTGGAGGTATGACTCCAGGAGGTTGTAATAATTTAAAGGAAAAAGTTGCGACAATTTTGAAAGCAATCCTTCGTGCCAAACTTTGTCAAATGCCTGCGCTATGTCAATAAAAACAGCAGAGCAGACCTGTCTATTTTCAAAAGCATTTTCGATTTCGTTAGTTATCCGATGTACCTGTTCTATGGTTGAGTGTTTTTGCCTAAACCCAAACTGGTGGTTTGGTATTACGCTATGAGTTTCTAGAATTGGTTTAATGCGTTTTTGAAGTAGCTTCTCAAAAAGTTTGGATATCACTGGTAGGAGCGAAATTGGCCTGTATGAAGATGCTTCGTGGCAATTTTTACCTGGTTTCAATACCATTGTTACTGTTGACACTTTCCAATAACTCGGTACATATTGTAAATTAAAAGATGCTTGCAATATTTTTGTTAGCAAAACAACAGCCTTATATGGAATTTGTTTTAAGACTTCAGCGGTTATTAAATCATATCCTGGAGCCTTCTTATTTTAAATCTTGAAATTTCTCGTTTAACTTCGCTTGCTGTTATCGGATTTTGATTTGTTGCGGTATGTTCTGGAGATGAATGTGATGCTATATTTATAGTAGCAATGGGTTCATTGGGTTTAAAAACAGTTTCTAGATAATTAGAAAAGAGAAGAGCTTTATCGTAATCTGACCTTGCCCATTTTCCATCTGGTGTTTTAAGTGGGTATGATTGGTTTATTGGTTGAACTAAACGTTTTGTTGCTTTCCATAGGGAATAATTATCTTGTCTATCGTATGATAGGTTTTGAAGGTGTTTGTGCATTGTTTCATTTTGTATGTCCTTAAGCATTCTTTTTAATTGTTGAGAAGCTCTATTAAAGTTGTTTTTGTCAGCTGGTGATCGGGTCATATGCCATTTTTTTCTAAGTTTTCGCTTGTTTTCCAGCATAATTTTGATCTCTTTGGGGTAGTTAAATCCAAAGTTTTTCGTTTTAATAGTTGGTGTGCTTATCCATGCAGCATTTTGAATATTTTCTGTAAAAGATAAAGTTGAACTTTCTAATTCTTCAATCGAGTTAATACACTCTGGAACGTGAATATTATTTAGGTTTGATCTGAAGTAACTCCAATCTGTGTGCTTGTTGTAGAGTACTGGTGGATTTTCTATTGTTATTATATTGTCACTTAGCGTAAGAAGTATTGGAGAATGATCTGAACTGAGGTCAATGCTATCTTCAATTTTCATAAAATTTTTTGATATTTTATATACAATAAAAAAGTCTATAAGATCAGGATTTTTAGATGGGTCAGTTGGCCAATATGTAGGTTTACCGGTGGAAATAAACTCGCACCCATATGATTTAGCAGCTTGATATAACTCACGACCTTTGGTGTTTGAGAGGCGAGAACCCCAATATATATTTTTAGCATTGAAGTCACCACCAATAAGGTACTTGTTTTTGTGTTGTTGTATTAAAATATTATAGTCTTCAATTTTGTTATTGTGTTTAGGGGGACAATAGACTGATGTTACAGACAATGGACCGTTTACAGTTTGCACTGTTACACTAGTAGCCTGAAATATTTCAGAACATATTTTAAGATCTTCAAAATGCTGAATACCGTCTTTAATTATTACTGCACTACCACCCCGAGCACTATTTTTTGGGTGTATAGTGTGATAAAGTTTATAGTTTTTAAATTTTAAAAAGGTTTGAGTTGTAAAATGTGTCTCAGAGATTAGACATATGTCGATTTTTTCGGTATACAAAACAGCTTCTAACTCCTGTTTGTGTTTAACAAGACCATTTGCATTCCACTGTAAAATTCTTAAGTTACGTGCCATTTTTAATTATTTTAAGATTGAGGTTTCTAGCCGTTCTAAACGTTGCTCAAGAGTTTTATTGAACAATTCCTGGTTATTAAGTTTTTCCAAAATCTGAGATAATGCACTTGTTTCTGGATTTACGTTATTTTTTTGGCTTTGGGATTTTAATACATTTGCAAATGTTGTTTTTTTAATATTAATATTGCGTGGAGGGGTTTGTTGAGCGGCGGGCTCGTTCTGCCTCATTTTAAGCTTCAAAAGTTCGTGTCTTTTCTTTTGAACTTGCTTAGCTGTCTCGCAACCTCTATAGTTTGCTGGGTGCTCCTTACCACAATTACAGCATTTTGGTTTGGCTTCAGAAGTTTTCTTACATTCAGCTGTGCTATGATTTCCTGCACACTTAACACAGCGTGGTAATCTTGAACAAAAATTTTTTGTATGTTCGAAATTTTGGCAGTTTTTACACTGTGGTACAAGTTTTGAGTGTTTAAGTGATTCAATCTTTACTATACTATTTAAGACATTTTTAATGGCATAAATTTTATTGATACTTTCAGATGATTCAAAAGAAGCAACGAACATGTCTGTGGGTTCTTTTGTTTTCCACTTTAGCTTTGATGTTATGGAAATGGCTTTAAAGCCTTGGTTTTGAATGTCTAAGAGTATTTCTGATGGATCACAGCTATGGTGAAGGCCTTTAATCATTACTTTTATCAAACGCAGTTGTTTATTTTCATAAGTGTACCAAGGAATACATTGGTCTGATAGCATTCGTGTAATTGACCTATAATCATCGCTATCACAGGTGTTTACTTGAATGGTATTTTTTGGCAAAACTTTTGTAAGGGGTTCATTTTTAGAGTGTTTTTTAATCAGATTTAAAAACTCTTTATAATTTTCAATTCCTACTACTTTTATTGGCGGAATTTGGTTAGTTTCAACTTTTGTTGCTTTTTGTTTTGGCATTTGCTTAGGAGACTTGTTTTTTGCTTTGTTTTCTAAATCATCGATAATAAGTGTAGGCGATGATGTTGCCTTACGTTTTTTATTAGCCCTGGATCTTTTCACTGCCCAGTCAGTTTCATTTTCTAGCTCTTCTTCATCTGTGTAATATTCATCACGATTTTGTTCGGATTGGTTTTCTTCAAGCACATTTGAATTCTTTTTAATTTTGATGTTTTCATCTATCAAAGCCTTATTATCAAGCTGTAGTTTTGAACAGAAATCTTCTAAAGCTTTTATTCTCTGTATTAACTCATGATTTTGTTGTTGTAACTCCTTAAATAATTTAGGAGTGATTTGAATCGTATCCATTTTAACGGAAAAATGTGAGTCGATAAGGCAGTGGTGCGAGCTTATAAGCTAAGACACCAACCTGCACTTATGACGAAATGAATTTTGATATTTGGCAGCACTTTAAAAATATAGTCAAAAACAATATGGTAACAAAATATCGATTTGACAGCGCTTGTCATAATACCAGTTGTTCTTTGTTTTGTTCTTATGTTTTGGTGTTTTTTCCGTAGTTATCGAAAGTTTTCCAACAATTTTAATAATTTTCCAATAAAATGTAAAGTTTTTCATATAATTTAATTATTTTAATTAATAAATTTAAAGGCAACGAACACTGCGAAGCGTTATGAAAACGACCCAAATGATAACCGCTTTGAGGGTTGTAATTTTGAACGCTCGAAAGACAAATTTTAAAGATCTTTATGAATTGTTCATAAATACCAATTTACAGTTTTAACGTTCTCTAAGCGTTAATAAAGCTACAATTAAAGTACTTTGTCATTGTTTTCAACACAAATATCAGAATAATAATTTTAAACAATTTTATATATTTACATTTTGAAAAATAATATTTTTATTGAATTTAATTAAAATATATTTTAAAGTAACAAAATATAAATTAATAAGCTTGAAACATAAAAGTATTACTTCAGGGTTTTAAATTAAGGGAAATGTGATTTAGTATAAAAAATATAAACATAAAACATAATTTTGACGAAACGATATTGTGACAACCACAAAAGAAAAAATAGATTTAAATTTTATATATAAAAACATATCAATAAAATCAATGAAATTAAAAATCGAATATTCAAATATGAAAATAAAAAGCCCTCTATTGGAAAATAGATATATTTCATTATATAAAAAAATTGCATAAGAAACCGAGTTCGCATATAGATAGACCCCCTTATGGCAGTGTTGTTTTTTAATCAGTAAAATATTTTGTAAAAAAAAAAAGTATTTCTAAAGTACTATTGGCAAATGTTAGAAAAACGCTTTAACGCAATGGTTTTACATTGGTTTCATTTTATAAACCGTTGTAAATTTTGTACGATAAGAACTTCTAAAGTACTTTTTACAAACGTTGGAAAAACGCTTTGAACCAATGTTTTTACAGTGTTTTTATTTCACAAATATTTGTAAGTTTTGTATAAAAAGTATTCCTAAAATACTTTGTCCGAACGTTCGAATAGCAATCCAAAATAATGTTTTTTAAATGCTTTTTTTTTCGTATTATTTGCAATTATCGCTTTGGAAACGCTTTTATTTTAGTACCATCAAAAACAAACGTTTTGAAAACTCTTCGTTTTTTGTACCATCCCAAATTTCTACCTGGGCACTTATTATAGTACTTCCATTCAAAGAAAAATCTATCAATTTGTTCACTTTTTTTTTAAAGGACACTTGAATATTTTTCATACTATTATTTTTTTAATAGTTTATAATAAAACCATTTGCATATTTGTTTCTAAATATAGTTCTAACACGACGTGTTCACTTCACTTGTCTATTTTATACTAACAAAATATTAAAAAATACACAAATACTGAAACATTGAGCAATTATTGAAAATTTTGGATGTTTAATTGAAATTAAAATATTTAAAATTTTAGAAAAACTGTTCAATATTTTTGTTAAAACAATTATTTGGCATTCTGAAACTATTAATTTTCGTATTTTTAAAACTAAAATTTAACAATTTGTATTGCTAATTAAAATAACAAATATATTTAATACAGTTTTTGTGTGTTTATTTTTATAAAAATAACCAGAAGAATTTTGAAATTTTTTTTAATGAATATTTCGAGACGATTTTTTTCTTCTATATGGAACTAGTGGATCTAGAAATATAAATTTTTAGATTTCAAAGTTTCAATTCAAATTTTGAATTTCCATTAATATTTTTTGTATCGTTTGAAACTTGTAGGAAAAAATAAAGAAAAAGGTTCTGAATTTTTTTTTTAAAGTTTGAGTAAACCGGTAACCCGATAGTGTGAAATCTTCTAGATGAAACAAGACAAAACTGCGTTTTAAAGACTGTACAAAAATGTGTATTAAAGGTTGAAATAACCAAAATCGAACCATTTTTAATCGTTGATTTCTTCAAAACTACTTGATTAATAAAAATAAAATTTATGATTTAAGTAGGCTATTTTCTTCTCATATTATTTGAATAAAAAAGAGTTTTGAAATTAAATGCAGTTTTGTAAAAAATGGCTTCAGAGCTTAATCGAAGAAAACTTATTCTGCACGAATATAATAAAAATAAAAGTGTTGCCATACGTTTGATATCAAAAAATGTTTAATTACCATATTCCACGGTAAGAATAGTTATTAAAAACTTTAATTGAACGCTTGTCAATTGAAAGAAAAAGTGGAAGTGGTAGTGAGCATCGAAGGTCGAAGGGATTTAAAAGCAGCGGAAAAGGTAATAGAAGCTTTTTAAAAGGATCCAACCATTTAAACTCGAGCAGTCGCGTGTTAAATTAAGAAATAGCTAAATTTTGTTTAGAATTTCAAAAAGCGTAATGGACTCAAGTGTTATAAAGCTCAGGTATGTCATGACAGGATGCAAAACAAAATTTATCAGCAAAAACACGCAGTCGACTTCTTTACGAAAAACAACTAACAAAATATAATTGCGTGGTTATGGATGATGAAACATATTGCTTTGCAAACTTCCGGTACATTGCAGGACAAGACTTTTACACAGTGCTAAATGGCAGTGGTTTGAAAATTTTAGAAAGTTCTGAACCAGTGGTCGGATTTTTTGTTTTGGGGCTTGTTGGATGGGAAACCTTTCAGAATCAATTAAAATAAAAGTTAAAACAAGTAAAATCGACGAGATACAGAGCTTTAAAAAAAAATTTTAAGAAAAAAGACATAAGAACGTGCACATAACCTCAATTTGCTCAGCCAGATGGCAGGTAACTTATGGGGCATTTCATCTCAAGTGACCGAACGTTTGAAACCGATGTCTTCCGATCGGGATGAAATTTGCACCAACGTTAGTCCTATTGGATAGTATTTTAGACACAATTTTTCAACAACATCGGTCAAGAACTCTCTGAGTTAGAGTGGGTCAAAATTTAACATTTTTGCCAAACAGGTGTTTTTTCTCATCCACGTAACTTATTACCTATTGTTCTTAGCAAAATTTGTCCCAAATAGTTTCGATAGCTATATCTTCTATCTTTCTAAAAAAAATTAAAAAAAAATTAAAAAAAAAAATTTTGACTTTTTTTTTGCAAAGTCAAAAACTTTTTTTACTTTTTTTTCAAAAAGTGGGTTTTTTTTTTTTTTTTTTTTTTTTGCTCAAAAGAAAGCTTAGGTCTTTTCCTTTAAGAGCTTTTTGGTCGCTTAGTGGGATGCGAGTTGTATATCTATCAAAAAAAATTTTTTGTAACCCAAGACAAAGGTTTTAAAATTTTTGCATACAAACTATTTTGAATTTTTTCCTATTTGTGTGTAAGTGTTTCTAAAACCTTAAAAATAAAACTTATACTGAAAAACTAGACAAATTTACCTTTCCGACGGTATGTAACATACCTAACTAAAATTTCATACCCTCGATACTGTAATACCCACAATATGTTAAACTCCCAACATTTTTCCACGCCAACATTTTTTCTGAGTCTTGCCTTTCATTACGGCTTTTTTGTCAATCCTATAGGTAGTTTTGAGCTGACGTAATATTGAATGCAATTTTTATTGTCAAAATATCAGGTGCCCCAGAGACAAGTTTTTGAATAACGTGGAAATATTTATGGTCATTCTCCGAAATGCCAGTTTCTTTATTATTTTATGACTCTTGACTTTAAAAAGTGCGTGAAGTTAACAGGTAGTTTATTATTATTAGTAACATTTGGTTGAAATAGGTAATTCATTATTATTTTGCAACATGCGGTTAAATCACACTAATCCCTTCTTGACCCAGAGACAAGTTTTTGAATAACGTGGAAATATTTATGGTCATTCTCCGAAATGCCAGTTTCTTTATTATTTTATGACTCTTGACTTTAAAAAGTGCGTGAAGTTAACAGGTAGTTTATTATTATTAGTAACATTTGGTTGAAATAGGTAATTCATTATTATTTTGCAACATGCGGTTAAATCACACTAATCCCTTCTTGACCCTAATAAAAGATTTTAGACACATTCATTAAAATGCACTACCTTCATGATCTTAAAAAACTATTTATTGTCATTGTGAAGACATTCGGAAATCAGTTTTTTACAAACAGCGTTAAAGTTTAGACGTGTTTTATTTACATAATTTCTAACATAATTAATCTTCACAATGTCTACGGCTCCTAAAAAGGCTAAGATTGAAAATAAAATTCATGGTTCTTTTTGTTTTAATCCCTTTAACAAAAAGAGTCACAGATCATCAGATATGCGAAATATTTCCGACGGCTTATTAAAAAAATTCCCTACGCTGTCAAAACGATTGCTTATTTGTGGATCATGCAGGAAAGAGCTCGGAAAGTTGAAAGAATTACCGGATATGAATAGTAATGAGGCTTGCGTTGAAGTTGTTCCAGATGAAGACAATAGTAGTTGTGAGAATGATGACAGAACTGTTGATGATGATGGTGATTCCAACTTTTCTGTAGAGGGTATAAGTTCAAAGAATGAGTGTCAAAACCAATATCATAAGGATGCAGTAGAAGTTCTTGAACAAATAAAAGAGAAATACAAAACATCACAGAGTAGAGCTGAAAGAATTCAACTTCTCACACTTGCTCCAACGACATGGAGTTGTGCAAAAATAATGACTGAGTTTGGAACGTCTGAACGAAAAGCAAGAATTGCTAAAAAATTGGTTGCTGAGCATGGGATTCTCGCACTCCCAAACAAAAAGAAGTGAAAAACTTTAGAGTACGAAACTGAAACTCTAGTAACTCAGTTTTATCAGCGAGATGATATGAGTCGCCTGATGCCAGGGGTGAAAGACTGCGTGTCTGTCCGAATAGATGGCGAGAAAGTTAAAATGCAGAAGAGAATGGTTCTGTGTAACCTGAAAGAGTTATTCGCAACATTTCAATCTGAATACGAGGATGTCAAAATTGGCTTCACAAAATTTACCCAACTCAGGCCAAAGCATTGTGTTTTGGCAGGAAGTAGCGGAAATCACACAGTATGCGTTTGCATTTACCATGAAAATGTTAAACTGATGTTGAAGGAAATCAACTTAAAGAACTTAACAGATGATTCGCCAGAAGATTTGCACGATTACCGCGATTGCCTTAAATTGACCATGTGTTCTAATCCATGAACTTCTTGCCACTTAGGTGAATGTTCAAATTGCCCGGAAACCACATTCATCAAAGAGAATTTAATCAACTCCTTTGATAGAGAATGTATTGAGGAGGTCAAATTTGAATCTTGGCTTCAGACTGAAAGATGCACATTGAAAACAATCATTTTAAATGTGGATGATTTTGTGGAAGAAATGTGTACAGGATTGCTAAATTTGAGAACCCATGACTTTTTAGTCAAACAGCAATGGTCATTCATCAACGATTTGAAGATACATTTGAAGTCAGGTGAATTCGTTATTTCATATGATTTCGCAGAAAACTATAAATATGTTATTCAGGATGCCATACAAGCATTCCACTTCAATAACGACCAAGCAACTATATTCACAGTAGTTATTTACTACATGAAAGATGAAAAACTGGAACACAAAAGTATGGCAATCATATCCGACGATTTAAAACATGATACCGTTGCAGTTTATGAATACCAGAAAATAATACTAAATTATCTAAAATCTAAATTTACAGTTGATAAGGTATACTACGTTTCGGACGGAGCTCGTCAACATTTCAAAAACAAAAGTAGCTTCGCAAATCTTATAGCTCATGAAAAAGATTTTGGAATGCCAGCTGAGTGGCATTTTCATCCTACAGCTCATGGTAAAGGAGCATGTGATGGTATTGGAGCAAACCTCAAAAGAAATGCAGCGAAGTATAGCCTCCAGTGCGCTATTGAAGATCGCATCTTAGATGCGACTGCTTTATTCCATTGGGCAAAGAATTATTGTAAAGAAACTAAAATAGTTTTCAGTAGCAAAGAGGATCATGAGGAAACATTGAAAACACTGAAGAGCAGATTCGATGCTGCGGTAACAATCGATGGCACCGCTCAATACCATGCTTTTATACCGCTTGTCGATGGAAGACTCAAGTTGAAAAAGTTTTCTGCCTCTACTCAATGCGATTTCTTTCCAAAGCCAAAAAAGAAACCAGCACCGAAATCAACAGCTGAACGTAGTAACGCCAAAAAAGGCAGCAAATAAAGGCGATAAATAAGCTGGATGAATGACTGGGTATCAGCTACAATAAATTAGGTATAAAAATAGTTATGATATAAATGGATCTAATGTGTTTAAGATTAACTTTTATTAAATTATTTATCTTTTTATTATTATTATATATTAACTTAATTATTATTAAAAATAAATAAAAAAAAATTTGTTCAACATTTCTATAGAAAAAAAGTGATTTTATTTCTGAGGTTAACATATTGTGGGTATTACAGTATCGAGGGTATGAAATTTTAGTTAGGTATGTTACATACCGTCGGAAAGGTAAATTTGTCTAGTTTTTCAGTATAAGTTTTATTTTTAAGGTTTTAGAAACACTTACACACAAATAGGAAAAAATTCAAAATAGTTTGTATGCAAAAATTTTAAAACCTTTGTCTTGGGTTACAAAAATTTTTTTTTGATAGATATACAACTCGCATCCCACTAAGCGACCAAAAAGCTCTTAAAGGAAAAGACCTAAGCTTTCTTTTGAGCAAAAAAAAAAAAAAAAAAAAAAACCCCACTTTTTGAAAAAAAAGTAAAAAAAGTTTTTGACTTTGCAAAAAAAAAGTCAAAATTTTTTTTTTTAATTTTTTTTTTAATTTTTTTTAGAAAGATAGAAGATATAGCTATCGAAACTATTTGGGACAAATTTTGCTAAGAACAATAGGTAATAAGTTACGTGGATGAGAAAAAACACCTGTTTGGCAAAAATGTTAAATTTTGACCCACTCTAACTCAGAGAGTTCTTGACCGATGTTGTTGAAAAATTGTGTCTAAAATACTATCCAATAGGACTAACGTTGGTGCAAATTTCATCCCGATCGGAAGACATCGGTTTCAAACGTTCGGTCACTTGAGATGAAATGCCCCTTATATATTTTTTTTTTTCTCTTAAAAGAAAAACAAAAAAATCTGACCACTTATTCAGAAGTTAGCAATTTTACCCTCCGACCACCAATCCGAAAATTTCGCACATTTGCATTTTCGGGGATGGTCGTAGTGGACATATTTTCATGAAATGAGTCGTGACTGAAAATCACCCTGTATAATTACTATTAGAGGTATATTTTTAAGTGAGTTATACAGTGCCGGACAAAAGTATTCACACAGCAGCAAACTTTATTTTAAATCTTTTATATTTTTAAAATGAAAGCTATTAGCCGTATAAGGTATTCAACAAAATTGTTTATTAACTTATTAATAATTTAAATACAACAAAAAACTAACACTAAGCATGTTGTATTTAAAAAAAAATTAAAAATTTAATTCAAAGTATGGTTTTAAGCGGAAAAAATTAATTAACACAGTTACAATTTGGAGTTTTAAAAATACATAAATATAAACATATTTATTTTTTAAATTTATTTTCATCGGGATAAACATTAATTGCATTTATAGTAATTAAATGTGATAAAGTCCCAAAACTTATTCAACAAATTATGAAAAGCAATCTGATGTAGGCGTGTCCCTATCCGGATTTCATTCCTGCCTAAGGAAATTTTCAGGGGACTTTGTTATTAGAATTTCTAGAGATATTTGTTATGTTAAATCACAAACTCAATGAAAATTTCTTGTCCTCGTCTAGGAGCGAGATTCAAAATTTAAAATATCAAAGAAAAAACAAAAACAACAACAAAAAATTGTCACAATTGGCTTTGTCATCTTCCAAATACTACTCTGTTTTTTTGACAGACCTAGCAATGTAGTGACGTTTATTCAAGTAAATCAACAATAGAAAATCATATGTTTTCTATTAGTGTCAGTTACATTTAAATTTGCACAAGCGCCTGCATATTTGTTATTTAAATTTATTTTCATCGGGATAAACATTAATTGCATTTATAGTAATTAAATGTGCTAAAGTCCCAAAACTTATTTAACAAATTGTGAAAAGCAATCTGATGTAGGCGTGTCCCTATCCGGATTTCATTCCTGCCTAAGGAAATCTTCAGGGGACTTTGTTATTAGAATTTCTAGAGATATTTGTTATGTTAAATCACAAACTCAATGAGAATTTCTTGTCCTCGTCTATGAAAAATCAAAATTTAAAATATCAAAGAAAAAACAAAAACAACAACAAAAAATTGTCACAATTGGCTTTGTCATCTTCCAAATACAAATACTACTATATTTGTTTGATATGGCAATACTTTTGGTTAAGGAATGTGGAAAACAACCGTTACAAATATTTTATTTTGTTTTAAATAATACTTTGAATTACATATTTAGTTTTTTTTCTTATAATATAACATACTAAGAATAGTATTTTAATAATTTATAAGTTAATAAACAATTTTGTTGAATACCATATCCGGCTAGTGGGTTTCATTTTAAAAGTATAAAAGATTAAAAATAAAGTTTGCTGCTGTGTGAATACTTTCGTCCGCCACTGTATGTAAGCCATATTTGGCCCATGGGCTAGGTTTGAAATTTCATAATAAATAATAATAATAAAACATTCAAATAACCAAAAATGCTTTATTTGATATTGTTCTGGTCAATAGAAGCTACATACATGCCAAATTTTGAGATTCTAGTTTTCTTAGTTTACGAGATTCACCAAACGCCCCTTTTCGAAGATAAAGGTTTATTACAAAAATTGGACTTTCTTCACAAGTATCTCTACTATATTGCCTTGATGAACAGTTTATTCATATGATATTTTTTTTTTCAATTGCCAACACCCAATGAACATAGTATTTAACTAAAATATAAAACTTTATTGCATTATCGAAATGTTTATTTAATAATGTGTACACTGTAGTATACAAGGGAACTGAAAGGGTTAAATACGCTTTGCGATTTTAGCAGTATAATTACTATAAATGCAATTAATGTTTGTCCCTATAAAAATAAATTTAAAATAACTGATAAAATTTAGTCCGCTTTCTAAAATATAAACTAATTTGTCCTATAGGATATTTTATGGTCGTTTTTGATCGACTTAAAGTTTCTAACTGGTTTTTTCAGTTTTCTTAGGTTGAGTTTTTAGGGTGTAGATTATCGTTAAACTTAGATTAAACATGTTTTTAACTGGAAGGCTGCTTCTGAAATATGGGTTATTTTGTTTTATTATAATATAAAGATCACAATTCTTAACAAGATGGAGTGGTTCCGACAAATATTTTTTAACTAACTTGAAAATGCCAGACAAAATTCGCTTTAACTAAACCAAGTAAAACTCGGCCTTAATCATATTTGTGTATAAATCATTGCAAAGATTTTATTTGTTTGCAACCTAAATTAAATTAAAAAAAAAAAACTCGAAACACAATTCGAAAACATTTTAAATAAGTAGTTGGCATTTTAATTAAGTATAATCTTTTAATTTTTAATTTATATGTTCTAATTGAAGGGCTTGTTGTAAAAACTTGATAAGCCACATTTCATTTTTAGTTTGTTTTCGCCTTTTAAATGTTAACAGAATGCAAGAAATATGATTTTTGCAGGACGTTTATACTCTAGGCACTTGTAATAATTGATTAAGCAAGATCCCTATCAAATATAAATCAATGGATGTCTAGAACACAGCGGAAATTCGTAATACAACAAATGTGGCTTATCATGGTTTTACAATAAGCCCTTCAATTGTTTATACCAAAAAGAATATTTTAGTTTTAAAATTTTAAATTATAAAATAAATTCGTTTTCGAAGCCTTGTCTGTTTCACAGTCTTCAATTACATTTTGTTTTTTATATTTTTTTCTTAAAACTATTTATAACTACAAATGTATATGATTGAATACTAGGGTATTCAATCGGTTAACCTTTACTCGATTAATCGATAAATTTTAGTCAAACAATTGTTGGAGTAAATTAAAATTGTAACGAATAACTCGAACAATTTTGGTCGATTAATCGAGTAAATCAACATAAATTCTATTTTAGTTTATATTTTTTAAAAAATTTAAATTGATTAGTATTTTTTAAAAATAATTTTTTATTTGTAAAATATAAATCAATGTGTCAGTTACCGATTTAATTTATATATTATATTTGTTTAGTAGGGGTACAACTTTTTTACGATATTGACAATACAGTACTGGTGCAGAAATATTTTTAATTTGCCATTTTGACGAAAAAAAACGTTTCGCCCGAGAACAATGCCTAAAATATCACATTTTAAGAAATTTTTGAAAACATTTTTTTAAATATTGTTAAATAATTAAGGAAGTTTAAGTGAACCTTTTTACACCACCAGCGGCGTTCGTCAGGGCTGCGCTTTATCTCCACTACTCTTTATCACAGTTCTGGATATGGTATTCGAAACCCTGGATATTAACCCTGCTGGCATAAATTGGAGAATGTTTGATAAGTTAGGAGATCTGGAATACGCAGATGCTGCAGTTCTAATAACAAATGCGTACACAGGCATGCAAGCAAAGATTGATAAATTATCAAATGAATCGCTAAGACTTTGGCTAAAAATAAACACTTTAAAAACTAAGACTATGAGGATCAATACAAATAATGAGGCGTACTTCAAAATAAATAACCAAGAAATAGACGATGTTAAACGGTTCGAATATCTAGGCAGTGTTTTAAGAACAGATGGCGGCGCGAAAGATGATGTGGTTAACCGAATAAGAAAAGCTCAAGGCGCCTTTGCATCACTGAAAAATATATGGTTCTCAGAAACGATTGAACTTAAAAAAAAATTTATTTTATTTATTATTTATTTATATAATATTAAACTTATAAGTAAATACAAGAGTAATATGAGGAAATTAGCTTTGGCTGCCAGGGCCATCAGCTAAAAAAAAAAAAAAATAACAAAATCAATTTTACTTTACGGATCTGAAACTTGGTTCATCACTAATAATATAATAGCAAAGCTGCAAACCTTCGTAAACCGTTGTCTACGATCCATTCTAAAGATTTGGTGGACACGTACTATTTCCAACGAAAGGTTATGGCTAATTACTGGACAACAACCCTTACATAAAGATATAATCAATAGAAAATATAGCTGGCTCGGCCACACTTTAAGAAAGAACGAAGACGATATTGTGCAATCAGCTCTACAATATCACCCACAAGGTCGTCGATCCAGAGGCAGATCAAGGACAACATGGCGCAGAACAATAGAATATGAGACCAACCAAACATTTAACCAGTTTAGATATATAGCTAATGACAGAAATGAATGGAAATCCTTTGTAAATAGACTAAGTTTATAATTTGATTAATCAAATAAAAACATGTCTTAATAATAATAATTAAATAATTACAGACATTATTGTACTGAAATAAACGGATAGTGTGCCAGTGTATGTAAATATCGAAAATAAATAAAAATATTAAGACCAAAAGGTCAGCTTTCTAAAAATTGAGAGAAATTTTTTAATATCTAAATATTTAACAAAAAATAAAAATCTCAACAATCGCAAAACAATTATATTGTGTTAACTGTCATCATAATCTTTTTTCTATTATTCGTATCTATAAATTGAAAATGATTTATTTTGCAACAAAATATGCCTTCAAAACTTCAACGGATTTTATGCTAACCCTTTTTTAACCACCGTAAGGAAGTATTATAATGTCATTATATTTTTCCAATGCATAGATTGCTATGCCATTTTATATTTGCTAAAAATGCTAAAAGTTATATCCCTAGTTTTCTAAAAGTCGAACATAATAAAAACGAAAAAAATTCTTTCGAAAGTAAAACACCCAAATTAAATACTATTTTAGATTTTTTTTTTTAATTTTAAATTAATAATATTAACAAACGTTTGTATTTCATTTTGATAAGAAAATATTTTCGAACTGCTGATATTGTATTTATTTTGTGTGTTTTTATGTACTTTTAAGGTAAAATTTTTTAAATTCTTCTTAGTTTAAACGAGCTTAAGATCATTTATTTACTAATTATTTATTTCTAATATTTCGTCTTCACATTGGGTGACTTCTTAAGGGAACAATTATTACACAGAAAAAACTAAAAACGGGTTTCAATTAAAAATTTAATTGACTCAATTAATATTTTTATTGATTTTGCACCTACCACTGAAATGATAGTATTAACTAAAAAAATTTGCAGACAGTTTATTAAAACTCTTTCAATTAAAATAACAATAGTATCAATTAAAAGAGTTATTGTTTTTCTTTACAACCTCAATTAAAAAGTTTAGTTAAACTGATTAAAACTTTAATTGAAACTTGAGAAGAAAACAATGGTAGTTTTAATTGAAAACTCGTATTTTTTATTTTTGTTATATGCCCCCCATTAAATAAAAAAAGAAATGTAGGTTTGTAAATTAAATTGACATTTTATTTATAATAAAATTAAAGCTTCTTAATATAAAAATGTATTATAAGAAAACAAATAAAAGTTAAGACAAAATTTTTGTTTTGCTTGTCTTGTCTTGAACTTTTTCTTGTAACTGAATTGCTTTCTTAAAAAAATCACACACAACTTTAAAATGATATAGTTTAATGACACTTATACTTATTGAAAATTTAATTATTTACAAAAATAATAGTTTAATTGTCCTTTTTCGATAAGGTTTATTTAAATCCACATGTGCACTTTTATTACCACAGATAAAACACGAAACTAAATTAGGTTTTCGTGCGTACACGAATATCTCAACAAAAAGAGTGTTGCAAACTCTAGTGAAATAACTACGTATTTGAAATCGGTAAACTATTCAACTTATTAAAAGTTAATCATTTGCGATTTTTTTTTCTTTTTATTTACAAATTAAATAATATATTGATATAATTAAACCTTTGTTTGATTATTTAATTTAAATAAAATAAAAAAAAAATAGTTTGCCAAATTTTTAAAAATTTTGTTTACATGTTGTCAACACTGTATGGATATATTAGAAAATTCAATAAATTTTTTAATTGAATCAACTAAAAAAATTGTTTAAATTGCCATTGATATTCAAACAATCGATTAATTAGATATTTTTGGCCCATAATTTTTTCTGTGTACAATAATAATTGTTCCCTGAAGAAGTCACCCAATGTGGTGACGAAATATTGGAAATAAATAATTAATAAATAAATGATCTTAAGCTCGTTTAAACTAAGAAGAATTAAATAAAAGATCAAAGAAAACTTAACATTTGTAAATTTTTTTTTTTTAAATTATTTTAATTGTTCGAGTTACTCAAGTAATTTAAAAAATTTACTCGATTAGTCGAGTAATTGGAAAATCTCAAATCGAGTTACTCGTTTACTCGAACAAAAGCAAAACCGAGTAATTTTATTACCCTATTAAATACTACAAGTTTATCACGTGAGAATTCATATTTGATTTTTATTTTTTATAATTTCTCTTCATTTATTCACTCGCATTACAGTGTGATGTCATATGACAAATATTGTGTAGCAGAGCTCAATTCCTAATTTATTTTCTTACCAGCAGCTTGTTGTTTTATTTGTTCGTCTGTTGTTTCAAAAATGTTTTTTTTTTTTTTGTTTTTTGTTTTTTTAGAAAGATAATGGATAAGAAATTTGTACAAAATGAAACAATTAATATTGACGTCTTAATTGAATTGTTATCGATAGCAAACATGTGGTTGGGATACAGGGTAACAAACTGTCCTGCGCTAGACAGTTTTCAATCAAACTTTGCAGTTGCATAGAACAATGCCGTCATAAGGAAATGTTTGTAATTTCCCAGTAAAAAACGCTGCTTACATGCAAGCAGGTTTGGAAGGGAGTAAGCCGAAAAGAATCCCTTACAAACCTGCTTACATATGCTATGATTTTTATATGGCGAATTCCCACTTGGAAGCATTGCTTTCAGCGCTTATAAAAACCAGTGATTTTATGGGTTTCAGTAAAATCATATTTCATGTCTACATTATTACGATTAAAAGTAATAATACGAATATACATAATTTATTTTACACACATTAGTTTTTTGTTGTTCAAATTTTTGACATATAATATAATTATTTTATTTATTTTGTACCGCTCCACGTGCTAGCTCTTCAGAAACAGTTAAATGACTAATTTTTTATTTCATACTCGAAAAAACCAAACACAATCGGAAATCACTCTGGAGAAGTTTACAGATCGTTTATAATCCACGATATGAAAGTTTCTGCATTACAACCTGCATCCTTATAAGGGAATAGGGTAAGCTGCTTACAACCTGCATCCTTGTTAGGGAATACAGTAAGCTCAAAATTTGTGTTTGTTTATTTTTATACGAAAATTATTCGTTTCTTTTGTTGCTTCTCAATATTATGTAATATTAAGCACTTACATCAGCGCATTTGTTTGATCCTGCTTCTAAAGACCCGAAAATTTTTTACTGGGTTTGTTGAATTAAAATATCTTTTTGCGTTCGTGTTTTGTTTAATGATCTTAATTTTAATGAACATAAACCTTTTTTGAATGTCTGTTAGTTCTTTTTTTTAAAATTTTGGCTAAAACTGGATTGCGAACGTTAAATTCTGACATAAAAAAGTTCTCTAACAATCAGTCATTTCTGTATCGTAGTCTCATTTTTATAACACTTTTTTATTATATCGACTTTACCTCTTCCTCTCATAAAATTCTTAAAAATATCCTATTTCAATCAAAAAAAGTGTGCAAATCCAATTTTTAGCTTTTTATGTTTTTTGCAGCCAAAAAATTGATAATATTTTAAGGCCTACAAATATTTTAGGGTCTGCAACAATGTTCACATGCCAAAAAAATCGATGAAACTTTAACTTTTTTACTCGCTTTTTTTTTTTTTTTAAAGAGAGGCAACACTCAGGAAATACTTCCTATATTTAGTGTGTTGCTTTCTTTGGAAAGGGATAGTATAGAGATGAAAGGTGGGGAAAGATGAAGGGCTTCAGACATGGCAACACTGTAATTGCGCGAGATGATAAGTCTTAGAACAGTTGTTGCTCACCACCTAATGGAGAGTTGGCGAACTTATTGAAGCTTTTTGTTTCATAGCCCTGATTCATTATTTTACTTCGGTGGGGTTAATTATTATGGGAACACCGAAGGTGGACATTGCGATACGTATGAGGGATAGAAAAAACTCATACATATTATTTTGATGTTGCCGGCACCGGGGGTCGAACCCGGGACCTTCTGTGTAAAAGTTCAACGCGCTAACCATTACACCACAACGTCCTTTGATAACACTGTGACAGTTTTTGACCCGAAAAAAAATGAACTTCGATGAATCCTTTTCAAACTATTAGGGGAGAGTCCCCTGAGTGCGAAAGTACATTTGGAAGTGTCAGATTGGCTTCAGTTTTTGAGAAATCGGTATATATCCATTTTTCATAGACATAGCTAAGTCTGCGCTATTTAAAAAAATTTTATTCGACTGTATTAGGTTTTTTTGCCTTCTTAGCTTTCTTTTACGGAATGTTTTTTCAAAATTTCACGTAATTTAAACCATTAATGTCGATCAAAAGTAACGATTTTTGACCATATGGCATATAGACCAATAGCATTTAAACTAGTAAAACTTTAAATTTTGAGTATTTGTTGTTAAAACAACTTATAAGAAGGACAAAAAAAAGACACCAGATTTGAAACTTTGCTGCTAAAAAGGCTTAAAAATTCACGACGAAAGAAGAAAATAACAAGGATTTTGATTTTGAAGCTTAACTTGAGGCCTATGTTACGAAAATGTTGGTAAGACGACCTAAAAACTTGAAAAAATGGCTAAAAATGGTCAAAAATCGTTACTTTTGATCGACATTAATGGTTTAAATTACGTGAAATTTTTAAAAAAAAAAAGTCAAAACATTCCGTAAAAGAAAGCTAAGAAGGCAAAAAAAAACTATTACAGTCGAATAAATTTTTTTTAAATAGCGCAGACTTAGCTATATCCATGAAAAATGTATATATACCGATTTCTCAAAAACTGGAGCCAATCTGACACTTCCAAATGTACTTTCACACTCAGGGGACTCCCCCTAATAGTTCGAAAAGGATTCATCGAAGTTAATTTTTTCGACTGTCACAGTGTAATTATCAATTTTTTTTCGTTTCCAACCTTTGTTTTTGAAAATTCGTGGTTCGATTGGTCAGATTTTCAAAAATGATAAACAATCGATAAACTAATTTTTAGCAGAGAAATAAATATTCGTATTTTCTTATCCACATAACAATCAAAATACAAACTTTAGGCTTTTTTTAAATTTTTAAATAATTTTGGAAAAAGTGCAATCATCCAAAAAGGCAATAATTTTTTTAAAATAATTTCACTGAAAGTAAAATTTAACATTGTTAAATGGATGTTAGAATCGAGTGTTTCAAAAAATTACCTCAAAATAAAGATATATTTCATTTTTAAGTTTGCGTTATTTCAAGCTATTTTTTTTTTATTATAATTTAATTAAATGACATTAAAATCACTTTTTTAAATATTTATTGTTAATTTGTTGAAACTCGAATCTAATAATGATGGCCGCCCTTTTTCAGAAATTTTTTCTAAGAAAAATTCGAAGCATATGAAATTGAACTAACAGATGACAGTATAAGTCAAAGGTTATTACCAGAACAGCGACTTTCATATACTAAAAAATCGAAAATATGCAGTAAAAAATTTTGGATTTTTAAAATTCGACTCGAGAGCGCTGGTTTAAAAATTAAATTCAACACAATTGACTAACAAATGACAGTTAGATGCAATTTCAAGGGATACAAATCCTTTCTTTCGTTAATTTTCAATTAAATCTTGGTTTTAATTTCTACATTAAATCCAAAAATTGCAATTTAATTAAATAATTTGCAACCAAAAATGCACTAGTATGTACTAAAATATACACAAAAAAATATACAGCAAAATGTGCAAAAATGTGCATTTATAACAAAATATGCAAAAATAGGCAATAACTAATCGATGCCGCTTTGTTGCAATTTTTTTTTTTTTATTCGAAAAAGTATTTGGTCAAAATTGATTTTGGGCTACTGACTAAAAATATGTATTTGCATGAAAGTCGCTGCCCTGGTTATTACATTCACATTTCGAATAACTGAATTTTATTCGCTTAAAAATGGGCGCCCATCTTTCTTCGAGTTAAGTTTCGACAAAATAACAACACATTAAGTAATTTCAAAATAGATTTTGATGTCAAAAATGCACTGGAATCAAGGCAAAGCTAAAAATGAAATATATTTCTTAATTTTGACATAATTTTTTAAAAAAGATTTTAAGACCCAAAACTAAGTGTACGTGTCCCGGGGTTTTGGTGTGTAATTTTTACGTACTTACTGTGTAATTATTTGGAAATTTTGTAAAACAATTTTTGACATTAGATTTTTAAAGAAAAAAGAAGAAAATATTTGTATTGAAAATTTTAACGGATACAATGGATATGCCAGACTGCCGCAGTTTCGTCAACTTCAAGTACTAGTGTCAATTGAACAATATATTTTATATTGTTGTTAAATTTCTCTATATGAAAAACTATTAACTTTGTGTAGTAGTGAGTTTCAAACCTACAGCCATACATCAGGCTATGACTAGTAGCATCACCTGATGTATTGCTGCACAGCAATGAGTGTAGCTAAGTGGAGTTTTGTCAATCACAGCTTTCACAATTTATTGTTTTAATCAGAATAGAACAATTTATTTTATTTATTGTTGCAATACAAAAAGGACGTATTGCCAGTATACTTTATAGTATTACAAATATAATAACAAAGTTTTTTTAAAAATAAGTTCTAATACTAAATATAAAGTATTAATTTGCACACTTCACTTTCTGGACATGGTACAGCAGGCCAAATACTACTAAAAAAGAAACCAAATTACATGTTTAAGTCCATATCAGTGGAAGAAAGATAATAATCTGTTTTTAAACATATCGTACGATATAGTGAAAGTTCGTAATCTAAGAGGCAAAAAATTCCATACCCTAGCAATTCTTATAAGAAAATATCGTTCAAAGATAGAATGCGATATAAGTGGTTCAATAATCTGGTTTCTCACGGATCTAGAGAATATAAACATCGAACGTAAATAATTAGGTACACCAGATTTAATTACCTTATAAAAATATATTAAATTTCTGTTGTAACTATTGTTCTATGGAACAACCTAAAAAGTTCCTATTTGCACTAGAAACATGATCTCGGTAGCCAATACCATAACTAAACCTCACAATTCTCTTAACAATGTACTCAATTTTATTATTATTATAGCCCAGGGTACCAGAAACAACTTCAAGGCAGTAATTAACATGAGACCGAAGTAGAGTGTGAGCAATTGTATATTTCACTCTTATAGGTAAATGTAAACCACAGTGGTACAGTGTCCTTAGATCCAATGTTACTTGCTCACCGAAATTAAGGTATTGATCAATTACAACACCCAAACATTTCAGCGACCCAACAAAATTAATAGTGTGTGACCGAACAGTTCGGCCAAAAACTATATTTTGTCGGTTTTTTGATATTTAGAGGCAATGATGACAAGTTTTGGTATTGGAAACATGTTTGTTGAGCCGATTTAATTCGATTTTGTGTATAAAATTTAAGAGAAAAGCTGAAGTTTAGCTATAAAGCTAAAAGTTCGGCCGCCGAACTATTTTCAATTTGGCCGAACTTTCTGAGGCCGAACAGACTACAGACTTTTTTCAAATTTGACACTCAAAATAGCATCTAATCAGCCCAATAAACATTTTTCCATCCGCCAAATTTGTCCATAATGCTTTAAAATACCGAATACAGACCAAATGCATTTTCTGGCCGAACTGTTCGGTCGGACACTAAAAATTAACCTCTGAACCATGAATTCTGATTCTAGGGTAGAAAACTCTACGATGGCCGGTACGAAACATTATGGCTTTAGTCTTGGAAGCATTGATTTAAGAATTGTTTAACTCCATCCAGTCATATAAGGCTTATATTATAAGCCATGGAGCGTAAAATTTATAACTGTCTCTAAAATTTCAGGAAATTCCCTGCAATTACCAAAAATCATTTGAATATCATCTGCATAAATAAAGGGTTTCGCAAGTTGTAAGTCCAAAGAGTCTACACAATCGTTCAAATACATTAAAAACAAAATGGGACCAATTACAGAGCCCTGTGGAACACCTGAGTTTACGTGAACAACATTTGAATAAATGACATAAAGACTTACACAGAGTTGTGTAGTTCGTGAACGACCTAGTTCAATTGAACTAGTCTTTTCTTTGAACTAGTGAGCTGGATCACAATCATCAGCTCTTTTAGGTCTTTCGCTCTTTTCGTTCTTTTTGTCTTTTGAGTAATATTTTTTTTCTTTATGTTGCTTTTGAGTTTTTTTAATGTTGTCAGCTCAATTTTTTTGAAAATAATTTAAAATTTTTATAATTACGTACCATTTTATGATTTAACAATCATTTTAGATATTTTAAAGTGTTGAATTATTCTCCGATAGTAAATTTAATAGAAAGTTACACATTTTGTTTCGCATCAGCTGATTCAATTCACTTCAAATAGTTCGTGTCGCACAGCTCAATTTAGGATAAAGAGCTGTTGAACTAGAAGAGCGAACTAGTTCATTGAAAGGAGCTGAACTGTAAAGAGCGATCTTTAGAAAGACCTAAAATGCCCAAGCCTAGACTTACATATTGGGACCTTCCCTGCAAGTAAGAGTATATAAGCTTGCATGCCATGATCGAAAAACCAAATTTATCCTTCAATTTACCAATAAGAATAGCATGGTTAAGCCGTTCAAGGGCTTTGGAAAGATACCATTAAACAATTTTTATCTTTGTTCAAATTCTCCCTAATAGTCTCAGTAATACCCAAAAGCATAGATGCGGTACTATAGCCATCCCTATAAGCATACTGAACATCCTTTACAAGATTATGCTGTGTAACATTATCAAGTATTTGGAGCTTCAGTATGTGTTCCATAATTTTAGAAATCGAAGGCTAAATACTAATCGGTCTGTAGCTATAATCAGAATCTTTTTTCGGTATAGGTACAACACGAGCGAGTTTCCATCCACATCAGGATAAGAAGAAGTAGTGATAATCATATTAAACAAATGAAGAAGAGGCTGTGTAGCATATGGGAAAACCAATTTAATAAATTTTATAGGGAAACCATCAGTTCCAATGGAGTTGGACCTGACTTTAATAAATGCGTTCCACAAATCTTCATATTTTTCAACTAGAATGCTTGCTCTTTTCAATCCTATTGTTATCTCTTTTTCACAAGTAATTATCACATTTTGATGAGCTTTTTTATTCACATTCATTAGTTGGTTGGCAATATTTTTGTTTACGATTTTAGTCAAGATGTTGAATTATTTTAGGGTTCTTAAACCTCTTCATTTAATTATCTTTACTCTGTTGAAAATATAAACATTTAAAAGTACATACTGGATTGAAAACGGTACAGTTGGTTCATAATGAGTTTAAACTTAACGTAATTCAATTATGAAAATGAAAATTATTCAAGTTCGAGTCCATACTCTATATTTCTTTATTAAGATATTGTCCTAACAAATAATCTAGAGTTTTTGTTTTCAAATTTATTAAATGATAGATCTATTTGGGGAATTTTCTTGGTTCCCGTCATCAGAACACGAAGAAGTGACAAAACAAACAAAACAGCAAACATTCATATAAACTAGTTTTCGCACTAAATGAGAACTAATATATGAGCTCGAAGTTAAAGATTATCACCATTGATCAAAAATAAATTGAAAACTTTTTTGTTATGTGCACCCTCTACCTTTGGTAGTAGATATGTAATACAAGCTTTTTTCAGTTTATTTTTGATCAATGGTGATAATCTTTAACTTTGAGCTCATATATTAGTTCTCATTTAGTGAGAAAACTAGTTTATATGAATGTTTGATGTTTTGCATGGGATTATCACTTCTTTCAAAACGTGTTCTGATGATAAGAACCTAGAAAATTCCCGAAATAGATATATCAACACATTGCTGAAAGTGGTCAATTAATAAATTTGAAAACAAAAACTCATAGATTATTTGTTGTTAGCACAATATTCTAATAAAGATATATAGAGTATGGCTTCGAATTTGAATAATTTTCATTTTCATTGCACAATTAAAGGTCGATTGTAATTCAATTATTCTTATTTTTTTGTATTCAAAATATAATAAAACATTGTGCAATTATGCATTTCTTTTTCAGGCATCAACAATAGATGGACGTCGTAAAGGAGCATGTCTTTTTTGTCAAGAATATTTTATGGATTTATATCTATTGGCTGAACTGAAGACAATTAGCTTAAAAGTAACAACAGTTGATATGCAAAAGCCACCACCAGATTTCCGTACCAATTTTGAAGCAACTCATCCGCCAATTTTGATTGACAATGGCTTGGCAATACTTGAAAATGATAAAATTGAAAGGCACATAATGAAAAACATACCCGGTGGATACAATCTCTTTGTGCAGGTTGGTGTATTTGTCTCCAAATTAACTTAAGGTTATTTTGTTGTAATAATTTGTATTAATTCTAGGACAAAGAAGTAGCTACCCTCATTGAAAACTTGTATGTTAAGCTTAAGTTGATGTTGGTCAAGAAGGATGAAGCTAAAAATAATAATTTATTAGCACATTTGAGAAAGATCAACGATCATTTGGCCAATCGTAATACACGTTTCCTGACAGGCGATACCATGTGCTGTTTTGATTGTGAATTGATGCCCCGTTTACAGCATATAAGAGTGGCTGGCAAATATTTTGTTGATTTTGAAATTCCGGTAAGTTGGACACATTTTTTTGTAATTTTTTTAATCTATTTTAATTGTTGATTTTCTAATTTTTGTGGTTTTTTTTTTTTAAGACTCACTTTACTGCTTTGTGGCGATACATGTATCATATGTATCAATTAGATGCCTTTACTCAATCCTGCCCAGCCGATCAGGATATTATTAATCATTATAAATTGCAGCAAATGCTAAAAATGAAGAAACATGAAGAGTTGGAAACACCCACCTTCACTACATCCATTCCCATTGATATTTCGGAATAATAATGTGTAGCCTTTACCACCACCAGGTTAAACAAATTATGCATATTTATTTGTTTTCTGGTTATTTTTTTATTATTATTATTATTATTATTAAATACCCCACCCACTTTTTGAGTAGTGCAAACGTTATTTACATGATGATTTAAACTATTTTCGGTTTCATTAATGTATAATTTAAGATATATATATATATTTTTTTAATAGCGACCTTAATTTTGTTTATTCTATATTTGTTGATGATATGTATTGCGTTGATTTATATATATATTTTTTTTTTTTTATTAAATCTAATGTTCCTTTTTTTTTTTAAAAAAAAAAAAGCTCATTGCTTCCAGCTTAGTAGCCATAAATGGCTTTCTTTGCATATTTTTCTTTAGATTTCCTCGTGTGTGTCGCCTTAACTCTTAATAATAAACTCGGGATTTACATTTCAACAAAGATTTCTTTGCAAGAACATGACTACAAATTCTAAAGGCTTTTTATGGATAATTGTATGTGACCAAGCAGATAGCAAGCAAATAATTTGTACTAACAAAAAGTGTGTTTTTAACATTTTTTATTTTTTATTTTAAAAAAATATTTAAAATATTTTTGCATATTAACATTTTTTTTTTTTTTTTTTGTATATACACATACAATCACAAAAACAAAATAATAAAGTATTTCTTATATTTGATACTACTAAAATTAAGTAATTTTATTATTATGTTTCATCGAAAGTTGGCATTTGTTTTAGTTGATGCTGCGGTTTAGGTTTTAAAGGCTTGGGGGGCGTAACCGCGTAACTCGATGCCTTTAAATTTATTCAAATGTAGAGTAAGTATGCGAACAAATTTTCCGATACAGAAATATAGAACTGTTCGTAAAAAGAAAATCGTACTTTTTTATTTGAAGTGTACAAGAGTAAAAACCATTACAAATAGAAAAAAGTAAAATTAGTATTGATTAATAATGAATAAGAATTTCACTTTTTTCTATTTTAATTACACGACTGGACGACCGAAAAGACCTGGCTTTAAAACATGTTGTTTTTAGTAAACCCATGTACGCTGATTTGAAATCTGACAAAAAAAATTTATACAGTGGAGGGTGCTGAGATTTAAAAAAAATTACGTAATTTTTTATTGATGTAAAAACAGTAAAAAAGTGATGATATCCTAAAATCTAATTTTTATGACGAACTCATACATATATCTATATAATAAATATATATAATATATATCTCTATATTATAATATATACCCCTATATATATAATATATACCCATATCGGAACTTCTTTTATGGGGTATTTTTGTACACTCACTTTTTTTCAGAGCATGCTAAATTGTAACAACTCTGCTGGCAACTTAAGTTGCCAATGGGCATTAATGGGTTAAATAAAACAGACTATTAACTGTTTTCTCAGTCGCAGTTTGCATATATCGTCACCAAAAATCCAAAAGGCCGTAACTAACATATAGTCACCTAAAATTCAAAAGGTCGTAACTAACATTTTTATTTTTTTATAGGAGAAGCAAAAACATAAAATAAAAACTGCTTAAAACTTAATACCCAAATTTTAGAATCAATCTTTAAAAACAACAAAGAATTTATTGTTGACAAAAAATTTATATAAAAATAGTGGTTTTTAAGTTAGGTTACAAAATAGTGGTTTTTAAGTTACAGCCTTTTTGCACTTTTTTTTTGTCTAAATCCAAAAAAGATCAAAAAAAAGTTTTTAGACAACTTATGTATTTTTTTTATATATCGTAAGTATTTTTAAAACAAAACGCATTTTAATTATTTTAAAACTTTCGAGAAAAATTTCTTTAATCAACAAATTTATTTCGAGAAAATAAAATTAAATAGTTAAATAAAAACTAATATAAGGAAAAACAATTGAACACGTGACTTTTTGGTTTATGAATATAGTGAAATTGTAGTTACTGCCTTTTGATTTTCGCTAATAAAATCCATATTTTTAGACGTTAACGTGGTAAAAGTAAAATTAGAATTTTTTGTTAGTTACGGCCTTTTGGATTTTGGGTAACGATATTTAGTTTTTACAGGAGAAGCAAAGAAAGAAAGTCTATAGACATTTTAACAATATCGTTAATTAAATTTAAAGTTTTAGTCAGAACGAAAATATTTTGTGGAGAAATGTAGTTTGATGTAGTGCTTCTCAATCACTCTAACCCACTTTAATTTTATGCAGGGCAACCAAAAATAAAAACGTCAGATTTGAAATTTATTTATAAAATGTTGTGTATGCATGTAGTTTATCCCAATTAATTGTAATCACCAATAAACCCGGTTATGGATTTTAGGTGACGATGTACTTTATGAAAAAAAAATTTAGTTTTTACAAAAGGTTCTAGATCTCAATTTCGAAAAAATTTTCGAATCGAGTTAAGCGGCAACCTCTTGAAAGCTACATTTAAATTAATTTAAAATTAACGGGTTTATTTAGTGTTGGCAATACCGTACATTTAATTTGTTGCCGGCAATTCCATTCGTCATTGCAAACAGTGTTGCCAGAATCCTTATTTCAAAATATGCTAAATAGTACACACACAAAAATCGTTGCCAAGTAACTTGGAGCATTTCAACTAATAGTTTTTTTTTAATAAATTATTCAATAATTAAATAGAAACATGTAAAAACTTGGTAAAATCTTACTAGTTTTCGCATAACTTTTGTAAATAAACTTTTATTAGTTGAAATGCTTCTAATTACTTTCTTACACACACAAAAATCGTACTTGGGAATTTTTAATTGGCATTGCAATTAAATTGGCATTACTTGCTGTTAATGCTAGGGTTATCAGATTTAATGCTAGGGTTATCAGATTTGTTTTGCCTAACAGAGTAATGAAAATCGCAAAAATCACCAATTTTTTTTTTTTTGCTTAATTTTTGCATTAAAAAAGTCGCCAAAAACACCTTTTTTAGTTCTTGGCAGGAAAAAAAACACTCAAAAATGCTTTTTGGCGATATAAGAAAGAAATAAAACTATAAACGATTTTTGAGAGTATTCTTAGCAATCTTAATAGTTTGTTAAAAATAGATTTTTTTCGTTTTTTAAATTGCTAACCTTGCAGGTTATTAAAAAATGTCTAAAAAATGTTTGGTCCACCACTTCTAAAAAGCTCTAAAAATTAAAAAAAAAAAATCCGGTTATTAGTCAGTTGAAAGGGTTTTGAATCGAAAACGGTATTTTAGCGGTATTGTCTGCCATCCCTGCTTTTATCATAAAGGTTAAATGCAAAAAGTTAATTTTTTTTATTTATTTTTCCGGGGAAAAATAATAGTAACATTTTTACTTTTATGATTTTTAGCAAACTTTATTAGGATTCCTTACATGTTAATGCGTTTGATGAGATTTTCAAAATTACTTTTTTTTTATTTTAATGCATTTAAAAAAAAAAAACTTTAATTTTTGCTTCAAAAAATAAAAATAAAAAATTAACTTTTATTAATGCTCGAAAAAATAAAAATCCAAATTTTAAAAAGCAGAGCATTTTGTGAAAGACTTCTCGACAAGTATCAATATGGTATACTTAAATCAGTTCCCTTTCATTTATATCTACTTATATGATTTTTTTTGTTTTAAAAATTTAAAAACAACTATTATCATCGGTCCCTGTGGAAAACTTTATTTTCCTGTTACCAGATATTTTTAAAAGATATTTGGTCATATTTAAAATTAAAAGCACAAAAATAATGCCGGTTGTTTTTTTTTATCAAAAATATTCTGTCTTTAGAATATTTAATAAAACAAATAATTATAGATACACTAATAATCTTTACATTTACTCTTAACAATATGCAAATATTTTAATTATCATCCTCTTCTATACTTTTCGTATTACCTTCAGTATCAAATATTGCCCGTTTGCTGCGTTTTGTAAAATCATTTTGATTTGTACTATTATATTGATCCGCTGCACGTTTTCTTAATGCATCTACGTCTTCATCAGCTGTAGAGGCCCATTCGAGTACAATACGTCTACCGTATAAATGAGTACTTTGACTTAAAGCTTCAAAGGCTTTTTTGGCATCACTTTTGGTAATATAATCAACAAAACCAAAGCCACGATGACAATCTTCGCCGGGTGTCATTTTTTTGGGCAAACGTACAGAACGTAATTCACCAAAAGCTCTAAAAAAAGAAAACAATATAAAAAATAAATATTTTGTAAAAACGTAAAAAAAAAATTTGTTTAAATTTGCAGATACATATTAAAATGCAATTTTTTGATTGGGAATGTTGTAGTTCGGTCCATGATTGGAAATAAATGTAAAACATTGCATTTTCATTAGTAGTATTGTTTTAATTTCTAATTAAAAAAACTGTTTTCAAACGATTTCACTAGTTCACGAATGCCGTAATTCGGCCAATGAACTGGTTTTAAGAGTTTCAAAAAAATGTGTAAACTGCGGTAGTCTGGCATATCCATTGTGTCCGTTAAATATTTCAAAAAAAAATGTAATATTTTTCCTGTAAAAATCTAACTAAAAAATCTTCAGTAATCAATTGTAATAAAATTAATTACGATTGTCATTATATGACGGTTACAAACACTTTACCCCAGAAACAATTGAAAAATTTGGACAGCGGCAGCTCTATCTCTAACATACACATGGGTATCCAACTAATGAATGCGAATAAAGCGTATCATATTGTGATAATTACTTGTGAAAACGATATAACAATAGGATTAAAAAGATTAAGCTTCTAGTTGAAAAATAAATTGTTCATAGGGATTAGTAACTCTGTTTCTTCTGATTAAACCAATTCATTGGGAATGCTGTGTTTGACAAAACTCCACTTAGCCACACTCATCGCTGTGTCGACCGTGGCTCAACTCGCTAAGAGGTGATGCTACGAGTCATAGCCTGCTGTATGGCTGTGAGTTTGAAACTCACTACGACACAAAGTAAAAACTTTTTCATATAGAGCAATTTAAAAATATGAAATACTTTGTTCAATTGACACATAAATTATAACCACTGACTAGTTCTTGGAGGGAACGAAACTGCTGCAGTCTGGCATATCAATTGTTCGTAAAAATTTGTTCTTCTTCTTCCTGTAACAATCTAACTAAAAAAGTGGTACTCTTAATTAATTTTCATGCTTTTAATCAATTCTAACGTAAACTTGTGTTATTTAATATTAATTATATAAAACTTGTTTGTATATACTAAAAGATTTGCATTAAAAAACCTTTAAAAACTGTTTCTTTTAAAACCAGTTGGTATATAAAATTTAACAGATGTTGAGCACCTTGGTTCTTATTTAGTCTTTCTGTTCTTTGATGAAATAACTATTAAAAAAATTAAATAGTCCCAAACAGATAGAAAATGGAAAGACGCCAACTTAAGGTACAGTGAAATAACTCCCAAATGAAATAAGTCCCAATGAAATAACTCCCAATGAAATAAGTTCCATCAAAAATGAAATAACACCCAATGTAAAAAAATGAAATATCTCCCAATGAGAAAAATGAAATAAGTCCCAATTTTTGGGAGTTATTTCAAAATTTAAAAATAAATCCCAAAAAAAAATGAATTAACTCCCAATGAAATAAGTCCCATCAAAAATGAATTAACTCCCAATTTTTGTTTGTTTTGTTTTTCTGTTAGAGAACACTTTTTATTTCATAAGTATATGTAAGCATAGGTGGAGTGCAATAATGCCTTTAAGGCTTTATTTCACTTTCAATTGAGAAATAAGGCCTTTATTTGCAAAAAGGCTTTATTGCACTTTGAAAGTGAAATAAAGCCGTAAAGGCCTTATTTCACTTAAATTTTTTTTTAAATGAAGCAATTAAATTTCTTATTCTTATTCTTCTTATATTTTATTGAACAATTATAAAAAAATTTCATATTAACAAAAATTAATAGAACATTAATAATTCAACAAAAAATTTAACTGCAACAATATTGAAAATCTTTGCTTTATAAAGTTTTTCTGCGTGGCGGCCTGCGGCCGCTCTTAGGGGTTTTCTCCTCCATGGGACGCGGCAGGTGGCTTCGCTGAATAAAGTTTCCCTGCGCGCGTCACACTAGGGAAGATAATGAGACGGGCGCAGGAAAACTGTATTCAGCGAAGCCACCTGCCGCGTCCTATGGAGGAGAAAACCCCTAAGATCGGCCGCAGGCCGCCACGCAGAAAAACTGAACAGTGTAACAAAAGAATCAAAAAATACAAAATAAAGGCTTTATTGCACCATTGGCTAAATTTAAATTAAGGCAGTTTTAAGAACCGTTACAAAACCATCAGAATTTACTAAAATGCAATTTTAAGAGAAATGAAATAACTCCCAACAAAAATGAAATAACTCCCAATCGTAAAATTGTGTTTGCAATTAAAATGAAATAAGTCCCAACTGCGATGAAATAAGTGCCAATGGTAACTCCCAAATGAAATAACTCCCAACAAAAAAACTGTTGGGACTTATTTCATTTGGGAGTTATTTCATAATGAATTAACTCCCAACAAAAATTATGAAATAAGTCCCAACGCATTGGGACTTATTTCATAATGAAATAAGTCCCAATTTACATGGAAAATTTTTTGGGACTTATTTCATTTTTCCATTGGGACTTATTTCATTTGGGAGTTATTTCACTGTACCCCAACTTAAATTTGTTGTCTTTTTTATTTGAAGTGTATTTCATAATAAAAAAAAAAACTCTATAATCAAAAATAAAAAAATTCCCAAAAAGCATGAAATAATTCCCAAATTCAATTTTTGAATTTTTATTTGGGCGTTTTTCATTTCATGTGTTGGGGATTATTTCATTGGGACTAATTTCGTAGCGTCAAAATATGTATTTTAATCTACATGTACTTGTCATTAAAAACTACTTACTTGAATATATCGCGAACTTCTTTAACTTTAGCTTGGAAAGGTATATTGCGTACAAGAAGTTTTGTACCAGTTTGTTTGGTCAATTGTACTTTCTTACGTTGATGTTCCTGATTTGTAGCTGACCTAAAATTAAGAAAAAAAAACCTATTAGAATGATGCGATACGATAAAATAACTTGACATTACTTAAGTATACGATCACTACGTTTTAATTCCACCTGATTGCCATCAATGGTGGTAAATTGCATATTTTTCAAAGCATATTCGGCAGTAGAAGATTTCTTAAATTGTATAAAACCATAGCCCAGAGAAGAAAAATTTTTAGGATTATTTGGATCTTTGCGTTTGGCAATTTCAACAGTGTGTATGGGACCCAATGAATTAAAATGTTTCTGAACCGTATCTTTGTCGGTTTTAAAATTTAAATTACGTAAAAATAATGTAGTATTAAATTCAGGTTCATCATTATTTTCTTCTTCATTCTCTTGCAGCTGGTCGTCTTCAACTTTATTTGAATCATTTTCTTCGATAGGATTTTCCAAATTTTCGCTAGTTTGATTTTCGACTTTAGCTATTAATGGTTCTCCTGATAAGCTTGTCGAAAATGTATCTGCTGGTCCCCATTCGAGAAATAGAGGAACATTTTTAAATTTACTATAAGCTAATTTTTTAAATGCTTGCTTTGCTTCTGAGGGATCACAGTATTCAATTATGGCTGTAACACCACTTGGTGGTAAAACTAATCTACCGATTGGACCAAATTTACCAAATATGGGTGTTAAATCGGCTACTGTAGTATCGGGTGGTAAATTTTTAGCCAATATTATTGTTTTTGAACGTTTGACTGTTTCTGTATCAAAAGCATTTATGTGTACACCATTTTCTTCCAGAAACTTTTTCATTTCTATAACAATTTGTGTTTCTCCCAATGCTATACGTACGGCAGCACTTGAACCACCATCATCGGTATCCAAAATACGTTGTTTCGAAGTCTCAAATTTTTTCGCTAGAATTTCTGCTACAGCATTTGATCCCAAGAACAATGTATTCCAACTTACTGAGTTTTGAGCAGTTTTCTTTAATTTTAAAGCTTTTTTCTGTTTAAACGATAGTGAAGCATCATTTTCATCTTGATCTTCATCAGATTTTTTACTTTTACCCGGTATTAAGTGCAGCAAACGACCATGGAATGTAGTGCCATCCAATTTATTAAAAGCCTGCATGGCATGTTCGGGCATCATAAAAGTTACTGTACCAAAACCTTTAATTTGTCGTGTCACTGTATCGACGGGTAAACTTAATTCAGCCACTGGACCAAATTGTTCAAACAATTTTTGTAAATCATCATCGGTTACGGTATAAGCCAAATTACGAAAGAATATTTTACCCGATTCTGATATATCTTCTTCATTATTTAAACTCGACTCTTGGATTTTCCATTTTGAATTCTTGTCGGTCATAGCTTTAATTTCTTCATCTCCTTTTCCCGATTGTTTGGCTTTAGTGATTTTATTTTTTTCCGTAAAATCGGAGAAAAATACCTGTTTGCCTTTAATGAAACTTTTATTTTTTAGCATGGCCTTGGTCATATCTTTTTCGGTTTTAAATCCGACATAACAAAAACCATGGACATTGGTAGGTAAACGTACTGAATACGGTTTTAAAGGTTTAAAGAATTTGAGTACTTCTTGGCGTTTAGTTTTGTAAGGAACATTATGAATCTTAATGGTAAATAAATCGATGTTGGATTGCTTTGTCTTAGCTGAGGCTTTAGAGATATCTGAAGAAACCATCAATGATTTCATATATTCCAAATCACTTATAGGTTTTTCAGCTAATTTGTCATTATCCTCAACATCTTCCTCAGCATTTTCATCTTTATCAACATTTTCAATTTCAACTTGTTCCTTCTCTTTTCCTTTCGAATCCTTTTCCTTCTCCTCTTCGTTATAGTCTTCTTCATCCTTACCCACTGCCTCTGCAGCATCATTAGCCCATAGAGATCTCTTACTTTCATGAGCCTTCATAAATTCTTGAAATTCTGGATCATCTTTATGTTTGCCTATAATTTCTTCATATTTTGTATTTCCCATTTCTTTATTTTTATCTTCCAAGTTGACCGATTTAATTTTTTTTGTTAAATCCATTTCCTTTTTATTGTCCACAGCATATTTACTCCATGATTGCGGTTTTTCTTCCCCTCCCAAATTAGCACACATTTCCACTTTAATGCGGCTAGTTTGTATGCAGGTATTATTGAAGAATTGTACCGCCTGCTTGGCCTCATCTTCGGTTTGATAACCAATAAAACAAAATTGTCGAAATTTTCCATCTGGAGTATATTTTAATTGCATATCGGTAATGGTGCCTTTAGCCCCAAATAAATTTCGCAGTTTTCCCTCCGTTATCTAAAGGGTAAGAAAACAATTAAATGCATACAAAATTTTACTTATAATGTACTCACATTTTTTGGTAACTGTTTAACAATTATTCTAGACATTTTAAAGTTATTTTGTTTGGTTTTTTTTTTAGTAAAAAAAGATCAATTTTCAAGACAATTTCTTTATTTAGAATTTACATTGTTTATGTATGAAATACACGTGAAAGATTTCAGTGATGCCACATTTTTGATGAATATGTGGTGAATAAAAAAAAGTCACCTTTGAACAGCTCTGTTGTTATTCATCCCATTCAGGGGTTGGGTACACTATCTCACAAAATAATTAAAAATTTTTACTTACTAATTCTAAGTTTCCACTACATGTGTTTTAAACGTGCCTTGAAACAAAACATGTTTTCACATACATTTATTTTCACCAAAACACATGTTTTACTTAAAACATGTAAGTCGAAACACAGTATAAGGATGATTTTTTGTGTTTTGACAATAGATGGTGGATTTTGACTCACACTCACGACACAAGAGGAAAATTTCACTTACGCACAATCATTCACTCAATCTTTTTTCTACTCACACTCACTCGCACAAGCGAATAAATTTAGATTTTACTTACAATCACGCGTGATAACGGGTTATTCGAGTGGATCACGCAAATTCACGAAATAAAATCTTGTGCTATTTGCAGTTGATTTTATTCTACATCATTTTCTAAGTGTACATGTAGGTCATGTGGGCAGTAAACAGTATTAGTTGTTTTATCTAATATTGTAGTTACTTTTCTATAAGAAAATGAAAAACGACTTATTTAGAGTCATTTCACAAAATAACTAACCAAAAATACTGTACTTTAGTAACAGTTGTTTTAAGTAGTTATTTTAGTATTTTAATAAACACCTACAAGGACAATAATTTAGCAGTGAACAATTAATCTTTGTTAGTTATTTAAAAATAGTAGATTATGTCGTTTTTAAAAATTCTCATTTAGTTTATATTCGTTATTATTGATATGTTCACAGTTTGCAAATAACAATTAGAATAAAATGCATAAAAACTAGAATACCGCTTGAAGTTTTGATTTTGCGTTTTAAATAGGATGTAGAAAACACATATTTTTATTGTAATTATGTATATATTTTTTTTTGTTAAAAAATATTTTTAAAATAACGAAAAAATAACTGTTAAAAACAGTAGTTTTTACAATTTATGTAGTCGTTCTATGTTCATTGTTTTGTTGCTAGTTTTTATGGTTTATGCATTCATTTAAGGTTAGTTGGTTTTTACAGTTGTTTTAACAATAGATACAAATTACTACATGCTTAGTCATTTTTATGACAAATACAGTCATCGCCTTTTTCGTCATTTCTACCTTCTTAATTTCATGAGTGTACTTAAAAGAGACATACGAAGTGGGACATCACCAACAAAAATGATGACTTCTGGGTTTGCTTTGTAATCGCTCGGTAATTAAATAATGCTTTCCAGAACTGCTTCTGGGTAAGCATTATTTTTTACTGGGTTTTTATAAAAAAAAAAAGAATTTGAATTCCTTAATATTTAATTTGCTACTTGAACATCAAAGTTTATATGAACAACTTATTTTGAAAGTGGTATGAGTGCTTTTTTGAAAAAAATTTTTGATATTGCTGTAGTTCCATTGAATTGAATTGCGTCTATTTATTTACAGCAAAACAAAAATTGTCAAAATTTTAAAATTTTAACGGAATTCTTGTTTTGTAAGTTATATCTTCCCCATGAAAGTGTTGTCTGTGTCTTATAAACGTTGATCACTATATTCCAATTCGCAAATTCGTTACATTTTTTAAAATGCATTTCTTCAAGAAAGTTTGAAAAATACCAAAATGTAGTTTTTAGAGGTTAATATAAAACATACACGCAGAAATAAGAGTTTTGGACATGCAAACATACTTATAATAAGCATATATATATTTACAGCTAAATATTTATATGTTTGCCGGTAGACGTTTTTCAATAGTTACAAACATTTATATGTTTACAGGCAAACAAATTTATATTTGCAAGCAAACATGTAATATTACAAATATGGCAAACGGAAATGTTTTCCAAACATTTGGAAGACATTTAGAATCAATTTCGGAAGTGGAAATTCAGCATATACTTCTGCTTTTATATGTGCATTAAAATACATTCGTGAAGAATGCATTTTTTTTAATTTTGCTGTGATGCATATGGTATGGCGGAAGCGGGGTAATTGACCCTTCCCCCAGGAAAGGATCGCGTTGAAACTTTGTTTTACGATTTTAGTCAAAAGAAGTGAACAGTTTGGAATGATTTAATCACCAACGAAAAGTTATTTCAAATATTTTTCCAACGAGGTATAATTTAATTTCTTTATTTATAACAATAACCTAATGGCCATAATTGGTTACAAACTTTTACTAATAGTTTGCAGAATAAATTAGTGTTTCCAATTATTCGACCTAGGCGGTTAACCTGTTAGGGTACGACGGCGGATCAATAAGTCCGTGACTTTTTGAATGAAACACAGTTTTTTTTAATCTCCTTTTAGCTCGATACACTTAGTACAACGTTTATCCATCTTTTGTATCACTTCCAAAAAATAGGATTTTTCGAGGTCCATAAAATGAGCATTTGTTTGATCGATAATTTCATCGTTGGAGCTAAATCTCTTTCCACCGAGTAATTTCTTTAGGTTTGGAAATAGAGAATAGTCACTGGGGGCTAAATCCAGAAGAATATGGCGGATGAGGTACCAATTCGTAGCCCAATTCATGGAATTTTGCCATTGAGACTGCCCACGTGTGCACAGGTGCATTATCTTGATGAAAAAGAACTTTTTTCTTGGCCATATGGGGTCGTTTTTTTAAATCCTCGTTAAATCGGTTCAATAAGTTGGCATAATATTCGTCGTTTATTGTTTTTCACTTTTGAAGGTAACCAATGTGGATTATCCCGCGTGCATCTCAAAAAACTGTTGCCATCACCTTATTGGCCGACAAACTTACCTTGGCCTTTTTCGGAGTCGGTTCACCCGGAGAAACCCATTGTTAAGACTGCTGCTTGGTCTCCGGAGTCTTGTAATGGATCCATGTTTTATCCACATTTACAAAACGCTGCAAAAACTCATTCGAATTGCGGTTAAACAACTCCAAACAATCGTTTGAAGTTGTCACACAATTACGTTTATGGTCAATTGAGAGCAGACGCGGCAACCATCTTGCAGGCAGCTTTCTTAAACCCAACTCATAATTTATAATCGAAATTCACTTTTTTCCATTTTTAAAAAAATCCACGAGGTTGTATGTTTTGAACAGCTGTTAAACGCAAAGTAAATTACGGAACTTGCTCAAAATTTGAAAGTAGTCTATTAACAGGTGGTACTTAATGGGAGCAGTGTGGCATTTCATATAACTACTAGGGAAGTTCGAAAAGTCACGGACTTATTGATTCGCCCTCGTATTATTCTAAAAATCGCTAATGCAAAATCAACGTATATCATTTGTTTTTTTTTTATTAATAAAAACACAAATAACTGCTTTTTTGTGAAATATCAGTAAAATTCGACTGTTTTAGTTTATAAAGTGTTTGTTTATAACGGTTTAAAGCATCATGCGGTTAACAAAAAAACATGGCTTAAAACCTATGTTTTTGTTTTGGTGGAATCTAAGAAATGGTTCTCGGATATGCTCAGTGGAAGTAAATGCTTACAGTTATGTATAAAGTTTATCTATTAAATAGCTCTAAGAATCTAACAGTGTTTCTATTTTTAAAATACGCAAGTATCAAAGAACAGCTTGTAGAAATTGTTTTAAAAGTAGCCGGTTCAATTACTTCAAAGTAGAACAGGTAATCGTAGACCCAATTCTGAAACTTGTTCTACACAGTCAAAAATACAAAAAAAAATTAACGGTTGAATCTACTGAAAATTACAGTTGAAACGACGAAGTTGTTTACCTTTAAAGTAATTAAAAATGTAGTTATTTTTAACTGTTGAAAAACAAATGCATTCGAAATAACTAACAATGTCCTAAAAATAACCACATACAGCTGTGTTCAAAATAATAGGAGTGCTGATACCCAATACTTTTACATGCACAATTTGTTAGTGTAACAAATTGCAAATGACTCGATCTCCTAACGGTATTTCCAACGGGGTTCAAGAAGTTAAACACAAAAGAGGAACTCATGATAACTATTATGTGTTTAATGTTATTCATTCATTTTAATATTTCTCCTTGAGTTTAATTGATCAAAAAAATAGGAGTGTGATTGATTTATGAATAAAAAAAGTGGATTAGATTAAAATTCTAAATATAAAGTGAAAAGTAAGTATGGAAAAGTGATATGAGTCTGGTTTCTTTAATTTTTAAATTTAATTTTTGTATGGTACATAGTGGGTCGAGGAAAGCACTGTTCTGAAGAAAAGCGGAAATTAATTCAAAACCTTCAAAAACAAGGAAAAACATATAGAGAAATGATCGCAAATGCCTTAGCATTTAAAAAAAACCCCGAAACGCGTGGAAGAAAACGTCAAACATCCAGTGTAGATGACCGCCGCATTATACGATATAGCAAATGTGACCCACCCGTCGGCGGGTGGGTCACATTTGTCCGCAGGCGCTTATTGGAGAAGAATTTATTCGCAAGAATCCACGAAAGGTACCATTACTGACCAAGAAGCAGGCAGTTGAACGCTTGAAGTTCGCCAAAGAACACATCAAATGGCTGAAAGAAAAATGGAGAAACATTTTGTGGACAGACGAAAGCAAAATCGTTTTATTTGGTGGAACTGGTTCTAGACAGTATGTCCGACGTCCACCTAACACAGAATATGAAGCACAGTATACAATAAAAACCGTTAAACATGGTGGTGCAAGAGTCATGATATGGGATGCTTCTCATACAACGGAGTTGGTCCAATTCATCCAATAAGAGCCATTATGGATAAACACGTGTATGTTGGAATAATGGACGAAGTGATGCTACCATATGCAGAGTGGAATATACCACTGAAATGGGTATACCAACAAGACAATGACCCGAAAAACACCCCAGTAAATTGGCAAAGGACTGGTTCCTCGTCAATGGGGTTGAGGTCATGTCGTGGCCTGGTCAGTCTCCTGACCTCAACCCTATAGAACATCTATGGGGAGACGTCAAGAAAAGTGTGGCAGAGAAGAGACCCTCAAATGCTGAAGAATTATGGAACACAATGCGAGATTGTGGCAGCAAATACCGTTAAAAAGATGTCGGGATCTTATAGACTCCATGCCTCGCAGATGTGCTGTTGTCATCAAAAAAAAAAATGTTATTCGACTAAATACTAAATTTATTTAACTTTTTGTAAGATAATTATAAACTTTTATGTATTTTAATTTATAAAAATTAAATCTTGGGCAAATACTCCTATTATTTTGAACAGTGAATTTTGAAATAATTTTGTTTAAATATTTTTTTTTTTTTTTCAATTTGTATGTCTTTAATTCAATTCCAAATAGGTCTAAAAATTAAAAAATAAATCAGTAATTCATTTTAATTGAAAAAACTGAATAAAATTGTGCTTTTTGTTTAAAAATTTAAACTTTGTTTTTTTATTAAGGACACTCCTATTTTTATGAACACAACTGTATAACCAATTTTAATTATGACTACAAGATTTTATAGCCTTTAAATTGATATAAAAAGAATATTTCCACTTGATAAAAATAATTATTTTATGTAATGTAATAGTTGTATTACTACACTTTCACTTGTGGTTTAGTTAACGTATTTATTTATTAAACGAAAAGAATTACAAAATAGTATTGAGTTTTTCTAGCATGCTGGCTTCTGTATATCTGTGTTTCTGCTGATGCAATCCTCTATATAGGGTCAATTTGTATTATATTATGGCATGTAACTTGATCTATATAAGGTTAATTTTTACAATTTTGGCCAAAAAGACCCACTAGGAAATTTACAGAATAATACCTTTCATAATTTTCGGAAAAATGTAATATTAAGTTTATTAGACTATTATTAGCCGGATTCTTGGAATATTGTGTATTGTGTAAACATCGTATTTTTATCAGAGTAGTGTCATAAGTGTTTTATCAACCCTGGAAAGTTTATTTTACAATTTGTTTAGCTTTTTATTTCTATATTTCAAACATTTAAAAAAATGAAAATAAATAATTAGCCGGATTCATGTAATGTCGTATATAGTGTAAATATCGTATTTTTACAACATTAGTGTCAAAAATGTTTTTTTTTTATTAATTAATAATCATATAATTACAAATTATATGCTATTTCTGGTGGGAATCGAACCCACGACCACCGCACAGTAGCGCCTGTAGAACAAGTGAGGTGGCAAAAATCAAAAATTTCATGTGCCCCTAAAAAATATTGAATAAACCTATTTTATAGGAAATTGTCCAACGATTTCAAATATGCCACTCTTATTACAATCAGATTTTTGGTTCAGAAGATATAGCCCTTCAAAGTTGACCGATTTTCAGTGTTCAAAAAAACTGAACATTTTTATGTAATTTTGTCCGCTTTCAGATGACGAATCTCGAAAACTAGAAAACGGATCGTCATTCTTTTTAATGTTATTGATAGATATATTTATTAAGAGAAGATAAAAAAAAATTAGACTGGTTGCTTTGTATTGGTCCAGGTACTTTGATATTTACAAACTATCCATTTTTTCAATATTTCTCAACTTTGGTGGAAAATAAAAAAAAAATATATTTCCCATATTTTCAAAATAAGTTCTTTTATTATTCCTTTACCTATTGCAAAAATTTCCAGCTGCCCGTCCTTGTCCCATTTTTTGCTAGAGGTAAAATTTTGAAAAAAGACATGGTTCAAAAAAGGTGTCGCATGCATTTTTGGGCAATTAATGACATATAAACGCGAAAACCCATTCTTATTATAATTGTTAATATATATGATTTTTGTTTATGAGTTTAGGTAGATTATACTATATATTTTAAAACAACCATAATCCCGTTATTAGTCAAGGTTAGGTAGATTTTTGTTTTTCATTCACGGTAGATTATGAAAATGTTTGTACATTAGGTAGATTTTTGTTTTTAATTCAAGGTAGATTAGACTATATATTTAAAAACTATCATTATCCCGTGATTAGTCTAGATTAGGTAGATTAGACTATATATTTGAAAAAAAATATCATAATCCCGTAGTTATATATTTTATGATTTTCCCTAATAATTTCTCCTCTTTGAATTATACCTTATACCCGTTTTATTTGATTAAAATATTTTATATTGTCCTACTTTTAATTTGTTAATTATCTTAATTTTGTTTTATATTATATTATATTATCAAATATTTCTTTTATAATAATGAGTTTTTATAATAATGAGTTTTTCAAACAAGTTGGACTAAAAGTAGACTAGAACAAGCACGGATTCGGAAACTCAAACGATGGAAACACTTCGAGAAGATTTTTTGAAAATGATGAGGCTGTAACTCGAATCACTGGAATAGACAATGAAATCATTAAGAGATTGGGAACGATCTTGCATATTTTAAACTGCAAGGAAAAAGTTGATTCTGAAAAGTATGGAGAATATGCCTCGAAAACTGCATCTCTTTTAGCAAACTTATATCCACAGAAAAAGTTGACCCCGACAGTTCACAAAATATTGTCACATGGAAAAGATATAATTGAATATCAGCCTTTGCCAATTGGAGAGCTTTCTGAAGAAGCACAGAAGTCCCTAAACAAATTTTATAAAAAATATAGACTGCTGAACACTTTCAAATCATCAAGGGTAAGGCAAAATGAGGATCTCTTCAACATGTTAGCAGCATCTTCCGACCCACTTATTTCATCACTGCGGCATATAAAGTCATGAAAAGAGTTAGAAAATAATTATAGTTCAGAAATGATAAGTCTTTTAGATATACCTTCCTTTACGGACTGTGAGCAATATTGAAAAAAAAAATTGTAAAATAAATAAAAAAAAAAAATTAAATTTTTTCTGGAATAGTTTTAAATCATAAAAGCCTTTAAGAGACAAAAAAAATAAAAAAAATTTAAAAAAAATAAAAAATATTTTTTTTACTACCCATGAAAATGATTTTTTTTACAAATATCAACTTTGCTAACCTATAAGTAGGCACCTAAGAGGCGTAGAACACTTTTCAAACACTCATTTCATAGGCTGATCGATTATCTATCATATGCTTTTTAAATTTGTTGATTATCTCATTTGGTTCGAAAGTTATGATTTTTGCAACGAAAAAACTCAAATGGTGCCACTGTGCACCGCACTGATAAGCCAGCACGCTACCAACTAGCCTACCGAGGCGCACTATCATAATTTATTTATTAATTGTTTTGTATTTTTATTTCAATGTTTCAAACATTTAAAATATGAAAATAAATAATTGTTTATAATAAAATTTTAAAATATTATATACTATATAAGAGTATAAATAATCAAGGAATTTTTTAAAAGGCGGAAACAACTGTTAATTTCCATACCTGCAAATACGCTCTGTATACGTGTTCACCAAATACGAAGCGTATTATGAATACCCCATTGTTTTAATTCGTTCGTTTTTTCTTAAACTGCACGCTTGTTTCTTTAGAAAAGCATTCATTAAAACACAAAATAAAATAATATTGGAATACAAAACACATTGTATAAAAACTATTCAGGGTTGGTAAAACATTTCTGACACTAACATGATAAAAATACGAAGTTTACACTGTGCGTTATAAAATAATATATAAAAAATTTTAATATATAAAAAAAATTGTTTTTTTAAAGAAATAATCGTGATATTTAATTTTTTTCGTCACATTGAATTAATATATAAATATTAAAGAGCTTCAAGAAAAGAAATACCACATTTCATAATATTCAAGTAAATAAATGTATCTATTCTATTCCAAATCTCACCTTAATATTTAATTTTATTTATTTATTTAATAAAAAATTTACAACGTTTTTATTTTATTTCTCTATCTTCTGCCACATGTCTGTCTTCAGGAGATGTTATATTGATTTCTTTTCGTCACATTGAATTAATATATAAATATTAAAAAGCTACAAGAAAAGAAATACAATATTTAATAATATTCAAGAAAATAAATTTATCTTCTATTCCAAATCTCACCTTAATATTTAATTTTATTTATTTATTTAATACAAATTTACAGCGTTTTTATTTTATTTCTCTAGAGAATGTCAACTCTTTTATACTAAATATAAAAGACCACCATGTTGGTTTTCTGTTTTTGTATCTTTTTATACACTTTGTCAAAAAGTCGAAACAACTGGATAAAATAACTGTTGCCAAAATGCGTTAAATTTGGTAGGCGGTTTAAAAAATTAATAATTATGTTTCTAAGTAAAACAACTGCAATTGCAGTTAAAACAACTACAAACGCAATACTGTACAAAAAACTGTCAACTGTAGTAACTGTAGAACTTTTCAGAGTGTAGGCGTCTTCGAACAGGATACAACCTGTAAAAATTTACAGCAACCTCTATTAATAATGTTTTCTTAGTTTTTATGATATAAAAATATGTACATAAAATTAATGTAATGGCATAAAGATTTATAAATATTTATTTAAATTTAAAAAAAATATGTTTCAATCAAACCTCTGTTAAACTATCAAACATGTTGCATTCGTTTATTTTACCTTTTTCTCAAAATAAGAAAAAAGGTTGCAACGATTCTCTTAAGTTGTAATCAAACGTCCTGATCGCATCCGCGACTGTAGAGTCATATTTAAGAACGAAATTAACATGCGAAGGGAGAGTTGCAATCTCCCACCCTGGCTTAAGTTAAACTAAATTATCAAGTTAAACTAATATTATCGTAAACTATGAATCCAATTCATTACTTTTGGATTTACATCATATTTCAGCATTAATAATTTAGCTAATCTCCAAAAATGAATTAAGGCCTGACCAACGGGGAAATGTTTATATGGAACCCAATTTCTGGCGAGATAATTGTTATTGTTACAATTTACAACAATTTGTTCAATTACGTGGAAACAATTAACTGGTTTTAAAGTAAATATTAAAAAATTATTAACAAAACTCTCTAATATTAACCGGGTGCAAAAGACATTATTTTCTTCATTATATCAAGTAGTATAAAATTTGTTTTTGGTTTTGTATAAAGACATAATACACAAAATAAGATAAAAAGATTTGTTGGATTTACTTTTGTATATAAAAATTTGAGGCAATAAATCTGAACAAAGTGAACCCTGTTACACTTTTGCTCTTGACTGTATGTATGACACATAGTAATTATATTAATTATTAATCTTTTAATGTATTCAAAAAAAATTATGTAGATATGGGACAAAATAACAAATAAATAAGACATAAATAGTAAACAAAATGATAAAAATTGATAGTATGCATTAGAGATGAGCACGTGAGTGAATTTTGACTCACACTCACTCACGGTCACGACAGAAAAATCCCACTCACGAGCATTTTTTATCGACTCACACTAACTCCTGTACTCCCGGTACATTTAGATTTTGCTCACACTCTATCGTGATCAAGCGTGATTCACGTGAATCATGCAAATTCACGAAATAAAACCTGACCGGAAAAAGATAAAATGTAAAAATTAAGGTAAATTGCGAATGTTTAATGTTTAATTTGTTGTGAATATGTAATTTTGTTTTAAAACCCCAAAAATATTTGATTGTCGAAAAAATTAAAGAAAACATTTACTAAATCAAAAACTAAATTTTTTGGTAAAACTCTACTAACGCAAACTCACTGATTTAAAAATTTGACTCACGCAAAATAACTCACGAAAATGTTTTGCCTACTCACACTCAATCAAGTTCACGTGAGTAAAATTAGGTATTACTCACACTCACGCGTGATTCACTGAAAATTCCTGCTCACGTACATAGAGATATGTACGCATTAAATAATGTAATTATTCTTAATATGCGTTGTTTTTATTATTTATTTTCAATTAATTTTATTATAACTATATTCAATATGTTTTTCTGTACCTTAGTAAAGATGTTTAAAACAAACAATAATTTTTATAATTCTTATCAATGCCGATACGCCTATTCATACGTACAAATGTTGATACAAGATTTTGCAAATATTTATATTAGCGTTATTTACAATCTGCTTAGTAATATATTAATCGGATTGGTATTGAAGTAGAAGAGAAATTAAAAAAAACCAAAAAATTTTAAAGCATTTCTAAATTCTATTTATAAGTACTTTTATACTGCATTCATAAGGTCGAGTACTTACTTTTTAATACACATTAGAGTGCCTCATTTTGAGGGCGTTTTAAGAAATGGCATATACACCCCCCCAAACGATGTTTTGCAACGAAATTCATACTATGCGAAAAACAAATAATTAGTTCTTCAACAAAATTGTTTATCGTTGCCTAACTTAGGCGATATAAGCCAAAATATTTTAGGGTGCATTTTGAAAACTAAAGCATATAAAAGAGAAGTTTTGAACAAAAAGTATTTCTCTTATCAAGATATAACCACACTCCAAAAACTATTTTGTTTCTGCTCCTATTTAAGAAGATATCACGATTTTCGCTTTTTGCAAAAAGCGAAATTAGGCGAAAAAGTATCGAAACTTCAATTTACGTTGTTTAAACTGCAACGCTTTGCTATTAATACTTAATGTCTTCTTTCTGTCAAATTTCATAAAAATCAGCCTATTAGTTTATAAGTTAAGACGATGTTCTTTAGAGGAATCTTGATAAAATCCTGTGAGTCCTTGGACTAAAGTAAGGACTTACTATTGAAGATAAAGCTCCAATCTTACTTATATTTTAAAATGGTTTTTTAGATTTTTGAAAATTATGTTTTTTCAAAAGTAATTATTATTTGAAATTTTACGAAATTTTGATTTTGAAGCTTTCTCGTTTTCAAACCGTGGACGGCACACGAAAAATTTGTTTGCAAAATATTTAGCAAATTTAATTTTCCATTGGAATATATTAATTTCTATGTATAAAACGCATTTGTGGTAAATTTTATAAAGACTGCCCTGAGGCAGCCTTAAACGGTAGAAGGTTAAGAATCAACATGTTTATATTTTATTTAGGCACTCTTCTAAACATATTAGGGTCGCATTACGTTATATAGGCGAACATTTTTTTCCCAATTTTAATAAATTTCGAGCGGAATATTGTGCCACTTGGTGTAAAAAATATATGATAACAATTTGAATAAGATCGGATAACTATTTCTGGTGCCCCAAAGGGGTTGAAGGTCAGATTTTAGAAAATTACATATCGTCGACTGATTATTGAAGAGCTGCACCGACCAAAAACAGTTTTGCGAGAAAAACGATAAAGAAAGTTTACAACAAAATTATTAAATTTCTACAAGATAGGTTTTCTTTTTTGTTTGCTATATCTATAGCTGGATTTATTATAAACAATATTGTTAATTTTTACGCCTTTTTGCACTGAGTATCCAGAGTTATAAACAATTAAAAAAAAAAAAAAATTTATTATATATCCTATAAGCCGTTTTTATCACAATTTTATTGTTTTTCTTTCAAGTAGGTCAAGTTTTTTTTTTCTTTTAACCATTATAAAACTAGGTTGTCATAGTGCAAACCAATGCTTAACTTTTTTATTGTTTTTTGTTTTAAATGCGTTGCTTATTTCAAATGTGTTACAGAGAAAATTCGTTTTTTAGTCGAACGATTCGTATGTGGAACAAACTTCCCGCAGAAGTCTTCCCTGTTACTTACAATTTAGAAAAATTTAAATCAAATATCCACAAACACTACTCCCTCTTTCCTCCTTCCCATACCTTATTTTCCTGATCAATACAATGCACTGCATGAGTAGGGGGCATCCCCTGAGTATTGGTTAAATTATAAAAAAAAAAAAAAAAAAAAAAAAGAAAGTTTGACTCATTGGCCAAAAAGTGGTCAATACACCATACCAATGTTAAGAAATTTGTAAAAATAGGGATACGCAGCACATATGGGGCTGGATATCTCCTAACTGATACGAGGTATATAAAAAACGGATTAAAGATTTAGAAAGAGGAAACATTAATCATATATAATCAATTCCTAACTCAATTTTGCCAGAAATGGTCTATAGGTCTCACCAATATTCATACGACGATATGTTGTACAAGCTTTGTTTTAAGAATTTGTTTCCCGTAGATATAATATGTATTTGTTACTAATCAGAAATAACATTAAATTAACCCTTCTGTGCCCAGTTGGTCACAAGGTTTTATACACTCAGAATATAATTACATGTAGGTCATTCGGGTAGTAAACAGTAGTAGAAGTAGTAGTTTTAACTGCTATTGTAGTCATTTTCCTATGAGAAAATGAAAAACGACTAATTTAGACAATCGTTTTAAAAAATTACTAACCAAAAATACTGTACTTCAGTAACAGTTGTTTTGAAAGATTATTTCAGTATTTTAATAAACAACTACCAAAACAGTTATTTTGCAGTTATTCTATTTCAAAAATAGAAGATTATGTCGACTTTTTTAAAAATTCTCGTTTAGTTTATATTTGTTATTATTGATATTTTCATAGATTGCAAATAATAATTAGAAAATTGCATTGTATTTCCAATGTATAAAAAAGACAGGAATTTTAACTTTGCATTTTTAATAGGAAGTAGGATAAGTTTTTTATGCAATTTAAAGAAAAAAACATTTTTTTTATTAAAAAATATTTTTAAAATACCGAAAAAATACATGTTAAAAACAGTAGTTTTTGCAATTTATGTAGTCGTTTTATGTTCATTGTTTTTATTGTTTTGTTGCTCGTTTTTATGGTTTATGCATTCATTTAAGGTTAGTTCTTTTCGGTAGTTGTTTTTAATAAAAAAAAAATTAATAATAAATTTAGAAAAATAAAAAGCTATTATTTAAACCTGTAACTTGTATTAAGTAAATACGTAAAAAATAAAATAGGGGATATTTTTCTTATATCACCTCATAAATATTGTAAATTGGCTTCTTTAAAAAAAGTTGTCTACAATTTGACACAGCAAATGTTAACATCCAAATCTTAAATTATATTAAATAATAATATAAATTGTCATTACTTTAAATAAATGCTGCTTCTGGTCCTCATATTTTGTAATTTTTTCGTCGTGTTCTGGAACTTAATCCTTTTACGGTTCAGACTGCGCCGCTTACTATTTTTAAGTTTGCAATTAAAACATGGACACGTTGAAATATTTTCATTTTAATTTAATTATGACTTCGTGTTTAATAAATGCAAAATTAAAATTGACGCTTTGACAATTCAACGCAGGTCTCTCAACATTTTATACAATCAAAGGCAATTGCGATTTGGTGTGATATATTGCTAAATCTTAAATGAGCCCATTTAGTTTTGGATACTTATATTAGCGAAGTTTTCGCAAATTTTAAGCGAACAATTACAGTTATTTTGCATTCAGGTATATTATAAATGTTTTTCAAAAAATTTTATTATTTAATTCATTAGAATTTTTTTTTGTAGGTTTGATGTTTTTCTTATTAATGAACAAACTCTATATATTTTTTTATGAATTAAGACCATATTATGCATAAGGTCGTATTCTGTATAGAAGTTTCGTTTTTGACTATTTCTGACTTTTTATATGGAAAGTCAATATAATAAAATACTTTTCCGACCAGGCATATCTTTGTTTAAAGGAAACCATAAACCATCATATTGCACCACAAGTTTCTGTAGTTTTTTTTTTTTAAATTTAACACCAAACAAGAATGTATTTTACTAAAAAAAAACTCTCCAATGTGAAGTTTGTTTTATTTTGATGATTTGATATTTTGATTTTTTTTTTAGAACTACTTAGTTTTATATTGTCTGGATGTCAAAAAAATTTAAAAAATTTAAAACTATATTTCTAGTGCTTTGTAAAATTTGTACCGTGTCCACGCTTTATGTCATTTCTTTTATGAAAGTACTCAAAGTTATGCCTATAACTCTTTTTTTGTTCTTAATCTGTAGAAATTTTAAATCTTGTCAAAAGTTTGTTGGTGTTTATGGAAAATTATTCTCTTTCTCTAGTAGAGAAATTACATCGATTTTGCTGTCTTAATGCTAGCTTTTTCGTAGTTGTTGAATTAATTCTAAGATATAGATAGTCGAATTAATCAAAACTCACAGATTTTTCATTTACATTTTTTTTTTTTAATGCCTTTTGCATTTGTATTGGAAAAGTTAAAGCCCAGACTAAATTGTGCTTTTGATTGGTATAGAAGTTTTATGAAAAACTTCTTAAAAATGTATAGTTTTGGAGATAAAACCAAATAGCAATATAAAAACAGGAAGTTTTCGTTAAAATTTACATTTACTGTTACACTTCATTAAGCTTTTTTTACATTTACTGAGTTATAAATTTGGTCTAATTTTGACCAAAAAAAACATTGTTAATTTTAACTTATTGTAAAGTTTTTCGATATTAGACGAATTTATAGACAAATATTTAACAAATAAAAATTTCCATATGTAAAGTTTTAAAAGTGTTTAAAAAAGTCGGTCATTTAGGCCCTCTGAAGCGTTAATGTTTCAAAAAAAAATTTTAGAAAATTTTTAACAAAATTAAGAAGAACCAGTGCAGCATTTTATGATTCTTTTATAAAGAGAAGAACAAATAAACAAATTTTAATAAAATTACTTAATAAAAATACAGAAATACTAAAATATGACCTTTGACCTCTTTGGGCCACGACTTAAAGTTTTCCGATTTTGCTAAAAGTTTGACCACCACGGTTTTATAACAACTGTCGCAACATTCCGCACGAAAATTACCGACAATTCAAAGTTGATATAGGAAGTTATAAAATTCAAAAGAAATTCCCGCTTTTGATGTAACAATTAATAATTTTGTAAGGGTAACAAATTCTAAGTTAAAAACATATTTAATGACATAGATCGCGTTACAGATATGCATCGAAATTCCGAAATTTTAATATTCACCACTGTGAGAAAATAATTCAAAAATATTTTACTGATTTCGATGCAGATGTAAATATAATGACGGGCTAACATTTTTAAAGAAAAATTTAAAGCAAAGTTTCGAGTTTGCAAGCCTTTGGGAAAATTTTTATCAATTTCAATTATACATCAGAAAACATCAATTGAAATTCAGAAATTCCATCTGGAATTTAGAACTTAAATTTGAAGTTTGGAAAATATCATTGAAAATCAGATTTTCCATTTGAAATTTAGAAAATGTTAATTGAAATTCAGAAAATTCATTTGAAATTCAAAGAATATCATTTTAAATTCAGAAAATACCAATAACTTGTGAAGCACATTAATTGTAATACAGAAAAGATTAATTAATATTCAGAAAACATCAATTAAAATTCAGAAAATATTATTTGAAATTCCGAATTGAAATGAAATTCAGAAACACATCAATTGTAATTCAGAAAACAACAATTGATGTTCAAAAAATATCAATTAAAATTAATAAATTATCTTTTGAAATTCAGAATATATCAATGGTAATTCAGAAAACATTTCATTTTAATTTCAATTGATATTTGCTGAACTTCAATTAATGTTTTCTCAATATCAATTGATGTGTTTCAAAAGTTGAATTATTATTTTCTGAATTTCAAATGATATTTTCAATTGAGATTTTTTGAATTTAAAATTGTATTTTCTAAATATTAAATGTTTTCTGAATTTCAAATGGAAATTCAGTAATTTAATTGATGTTTTTTTTAATTACAAATGTAAATTCAGAAATTCAATTGATGTTTTCTAAATTTCAAATAGAATTTCGAAATTTCAATTGATATTTTATAAATTACAGTTGCAACAGATTTTATTGCTTAAAATTTAAAATATTTTTAAATCTTGTATAAACATGTAAACAATTTTGGAGATTTTACGATAATGGCGTGATATAAGCAAAATTTTTTTTATACAAAAGATCTATTTTTCTTACATATGAAAGATACAAATCATATTTTTGTTTAAAATCTAGCATTTTGGTGTATCAATAGTTTTATTTTTTTTTTTTTTTTTGTATTAAATTACGCCTACTTATAAAAACTTATTTTAAACCTAAAAATAGAAATAAATTAAATTAGACCATTCATGAAAGATAGACAAAGGTTAGACATATTAACTTTAAAGGTTTTTTATGTACAATAAGATTTTAAAGAATTTTGTTTTTGAAAAATATATATTAAATTTTATATTGTCCATAAAAGTTTATCCAAAGATAACACAGTGTTAACAGACTTTTAACTCATACCGAATGAAATAATTTTAATGATAGTAGTACCACAGCTATATTTTTTTATTTACTCTTTACTATTATGTAATGAACTCAAAAAAATTTTCTATTTATATATGTATTTCGGCCTATATTTTCAATTATAATTATTTAACCAGAGTTTAACTTTAACCATAGAAATGTTCATAAGAATTTGACATTCATAACTATGGTTAAGCCTTAAAATTATGTTATTCTGATATAAGTTAACAGGCCTAACTTGTTTAATGTACGTAATTTAAAGCAATATCAGTACTGTATTGATGTTTATCAATTGATTAAAAATACGGGCTTTAAGAAGAAATATATACGTGTGTGGTATAACCTATGAGTAATCTGGAATTACTTGCTAAACATTATCAATTATTTATATTTGAAAAAATTTAATTTCTTCTAATCTGCATACATAAAGTGTTTAGTATTAAACAGCCAATGTCAAATAAAAATGTTTTTGAATTGAAATTCAATTTATCAGCTCGTCTTGATTGTTTAATAAATTTAACATAATAAACAAAAACTTTGTTTATTTAATTTGTATTAACACAATAATTTAGCCCTTGTTTAAGAATTCTAAAGTTGAAGCATACCATTTGGGAACATTAAGGTGGTAAAAATAGTTGGAATTCACGAGCTCCGCAACATAAATAAATATGGTCTGCCAGACAAAAATCTAAAAAAAAGTTTTGTTTAGTGTTTAAGTTGTTCTTATTATATTACACAGCTCTACAAAATAGACCCCTTAAATCAAGAACAAGAGTACTGACCGTTGATCCTAAATATTTCGGCCACACTGATTTTAATGGCGTACGCAGTTTTATTACTTATGGACCAGATTTTTCGCAAAATTGCATAAAAGATTTGCATTTTTTAACAAAGTTTATTATACATAAAATTTTAAAAATAATATATTTTCTCTGAATTTTTTATGATTATCAAATTTTATAGTTATCAAATATACAGTAAAGTAAATCTATATTTTTCTATTTTTGCACAACTTATCATCCCATTTTGCAAAGGATCAAAGCATTTTTCTGCATAAGCAAAAAGAAAAATGTAAATAGTTAGTTATTAAAATAAAAAAGAAATTGCGGTTCATGGAAAAAAACGCAAAATGTGCCTAAAGTTTATATGAAAGCACAGCGAAAAGGATGACCTATGATTTCATATTTTAGTATAACATGTAAATAGCTTAAAAAATTGCATGTACCAAAATTTAGCCAAAAAAGTTAACATTTGCGAAAGCTAGTTTAACAAAAACTTTCACTGAGCATTTATTTCCCAAAGTTGATAGCCAAATGCTGCTAAAGGTCTTATCAGTATTTACCATAAAGAAACTAAAATAAAATATCTTATTGTTAAAATTGTATGTATAAAAAACTTCGTTAGAACGTAGAAAACTTTAATGTAATTTTGAGAAAAATCTGGAGAAAAAACTGGGTACCTCGTAAAAATCAGGGTAGCCGAAATATTTAGGATCAAAGATCGGTGCTGTTGTTTTCGATTTTAGCGGGCAATTTCATAACACTGTATAATTGTATATATTTCCAAATTTTCGTTTAATACCATACCTACACCTGGCTTAAGTCACTTACGCCAATTATGTCTCAGCCTTTATCGGTACGCACAGTTGAAGAATTGAAAAATAAATCGTTTGAAACAAGCTCACTTTTTTGCTATCGCACAATTTTTTCCATTATTTTTTTGTATATAAAAAAAAACTTTATGAGACATGTTGAATATTACAAACATTATTTTGTAATTTCTTCTGTGTATCTTATAGAACCAAATGCCGTTGTGGTTTTTCTATTAATAATATAAATTTTTTTATAAATATTAATCACGATTACTTAACTGTTGGAAAACAGGCTCTTATCCAGGAAAAGGTTTTGGGAAAGGGAGGTAAGAATATTTTTTTATTTTTTTATGTTCTTCTTAATATTTTGGTATTGAAAATTTAATTTTGTTAGAGGAAATGTAACAATTTCCCTTTCCTGAATCCGCTCTTGTTGGAAGTTATAAGACCAAAATGACTTTAACCTTCATCTCACCCTTGCACAATGGTCAACATTTGACTTTTTTGAGTAAATTTGCCTACAGCTAACAGTTTTAAAAGAATTTGGAAAAAAAAATTTAAAATTAGCTGACTAAATTCCAGATATATTCCTAATGACAGATTTTTAAAAATCATTTATTTTATTTTTTATGTTTTTAATAAATCTTCAAAATAAGCGAAATTCTCATATTTTTAATATTTCCGCTATAAAAAATTTAAAAATTGTGGGTTATAAACGAAATATAGCTTAAATTTTAAGTATCCAGGTAGAAATTAGGGAAGGTACAATATTTGCCAATTTTATGAAAGAAAGCTTTACAAAGATATTTTTTTGGATTGCTTTTGAGAGTTCCCAAAAAGCACTTTGGGCGTACTTTTCATGCAAAATTAACAATTGTTTATTACATTGCTTTAAAGCTTATATCTAACGTTTACAAAAAGTAATTTAGAAGTACTTCTTTTACAACATATTTATCTGATTAATTGAGAAAACACTGTCAAAACATTAGTTTAAAACGTTTTTGAAATGTTCGAAAAAAGGGCTTTCCTAGCACATTTTTTTTTTCCAAAATGTCTTCATTTATATAAAAAAAGGCTGGAAATGTTAGTTTATAGGGCTTTGAAATATAATTAAAAGCTACTTATAGCTATATTTTAAAGACTTCTTCAAAGTTAAAAAAAATAAAACAGAAATTGTTTTGCAAAATTTATATCATTTTAATTATATACTATTTATGAAAAATACGTATATCTTTAAAATTATTTAAAAAAAACTATGTCGTTGTCACAACGCCCTTAAGTTGTAAAAAAGAATGTTATACGAACGCTTTGAGAACGTTATAAAATACTTTCCTCACACTGTAAAACATGGTTATCATTGGGTCGTTTTCAAAACGCTTTAAACCTGTAAATCGGAATGTTCTGAAAACGCGTATACCACCTTTAAAAGTACTTTTAAAACGCTATCACGGTCGTATTTTTCTACCTGGGTAATTTTATTCTCTATTAATAATCATTATCGAATCTGCGTTACTTTTTTTATTTAGTTTTGTATAAACAAATTTAGTTGGAAATAGAGATTTTTAATATTTTAATACAACATTTTCAAAAATTTATCAATCGTGTTGGTCTTTTAAGGATATGAATGTGGATATTCTGCTTCATCTACATGCATCTTTACAATGCTCAGGAAATACAATTGAAGTGATGTTCAAGAGCAAAAAATATGTGTATGTAATGTTCATATTAAAAATACAAGAATTCAGAATTTTCAAATGATGGGTATTTGTAGAGCATAATAGTGGTTTTTAATTAAAGAAAAGTTCAACGATTTTGGTAAGATAGTAAAGATGCTGCAGTGAAAGCAAAAAATGAATATTTGAAATTTTATTCGATTATTAGCAAAAAAAAAAACTGAAATTGTGAGCGCGGATTTAACAAAAAGTATCAATATAGGAAATACGTAAAAGAAAGTTTGGATGGATTGGGCACACACTACGAAAACCGCCTACAGAGGTATGTTTCCAAGCCCTTGTATACAATCCCCAAGGTTCAAGAAGACGTGGACGGCCAAACTCATCTTGGAGAAGATCTACGTTGAATGAAATCAACAGTGTCTCTGAAAGTAGGAGCTTCAGCAACATCGGTGAACTTCGAGAAGTAGCGTCAAGAAGACAAAGATGGAAGTTATTTATAGACAGCCTATGCCCAGTATAGAGGCAGTTCTTTCAACATCAAGAACAAGGCTTATTATTATTATTTTTATTATTATCAATATAGAATATTTTTGTCTTTAATTTGAAATACATTCCGTTTGTATTCCACAACTTTTAAAAAATTTATAGCAGAAATATCGGAAAAATGATTTTGACAATTTATTGAATATATAAAATAAATCACTTTTAAAAATCGGTCATGAGGAATCAATCTATTATTTTGTCAGCTATTTTTCAAATTAAATATTATTTATAAATTCGCTTAAAATTGTGGGCTGTAGACAAATTTGGTCAAAAAAATCGAATTTTCTCCACTGTGCTTGGAGTGAACAACTACATAAAATGATTTTTTTTTTTTTTTTGTTGGCTTTAAATTGCATTATTTATTAACCTACACGATGTACCTAAACAAAATTTTCCAATCTAGTCAAAATTTAAGTACAAAAAAGAAATATGAAATCAAAATTGAAAAAAAAAAAATTAAAAAATTTCAAGTTATTGCTTACCCTTGTGTGTGGGTACACAACGGAAGTTTTTTTGGGGCGAGATGCAGGTTCAGATAAATCATATAAACTGCTGTACCGCTTAAGTTCCCTTTACTGGAATTCGTATATAGTTATACACTCGATATTTATAGCTTACGAAAATTGCAAAACCTTTTCTTGATCTCAAATTGTTTAGCACTGTGTTATAGTTTAATGTAATTAGTTTTTTATTTTTTTTTAGATATAATTTAACTTCTTTTAATACTTTCATTTGTCTTATTCTTATAACAAAGAATAATATGATTGGGTTTTAATAGCCTAACCTTTGTAGTTACTGTCATTTAAGACTGAATCATACTAAATATCAACAATAATCTGATATATAATGCTAATTCGTAAGTATGTACCCAGGAGAAGGTATGCAATAATTAATAATAATATGTCCAAATACTAAATAAACCTTATGCTACGATGTTACTAATAGACGTTTGCTACTAAGATTTGTATTGGAATCATTTGAATCTGGCAGTTCATAGGCGACACCTCCCCATTGCAGCTTATAGGTGCGAGTACGCCATCGTATAGCGGGACTCCATAGAGCATGTAGAAATAGATAGGGACCGCTTAGCTCACGAAAAAGCCAACCAATAACGAATTCAAATTTATGAAAGGGTAAAGAACCATTTTGTACTATGGACAATAGGACCCAATCGGATAGAAACCATGTTAAAATGTGTACCAAATAAAATACCAAAGGATCCCATTTAAAGATTAACGCAGCTGACCATGATGCAAAAGCTCCTAGAACCATACATTCGGATAACGGCTCCAGTAATATAGTTGTTGGTACCATGGCTACTCTTAGCTTAGCCCAACGTATAAGTCTGGCTTGAAAACTTGTAATATCACAAAATCCACTATTTTGTAAAGCTGGCTGATTACTAATGCGCATTTTCCATCCTTGTTCCGTAATGGCTTTGGCAATAAAAAAATCTTCAGCCAAATAGCAGCCAAATGCTTTTAAGCCGCCTACACTATCAATCACAGATTTGCGCAAAAGGCAAGACATGCCTGTGTGGCAATTAATACCCAAGAAATCCGCCGATAAGTATATTCTAGATTGTACAGTACCAAAGAATATTTTCTCAAATGTAGCAGCAAATCCTTCGCGATCACATGTGAATGGCATTTGATGTACCAAAGCATACTTTTCGCCCATATTATGTACCATATCCAGCAACGTATCATTTTTCATTTTAATGCCACTATCCGATATCATAAAGAATTCATACTTAGCTGCCTCATAACCGGGTTGCATATTATTAATTTTGGGATTAACACCAACATTTGAAGCGCCCAAAAATAGTGTTGCATCTACCGTGGGATATTTTGTTATTAAATTTTCCACCAATTTTACGGCTGGATCCGTTTTATCTTCTACACAAAATAGCAGTTCGTAAACCGGATAATCCATGGTGAAAAATGTTTCGAGATTATGTTCCAAGTTGGGATCAACGCCCATTAACGGCTTTAAAATGGATACACCCGGTAGCGGGGTCTCATTCGGGAACATGCACGACTTTTTATGTAGTTTAAATTTTCCATAACAAATTGCTATTAGATGGACACACCAAGTACCACACCAGAATATTAAAAAGAATATTGAAAATCCATACACGGGTAGTGGTATAGGAGACATTGTTTTATGTCTTATGCTTTGTTTTGTTACTTGTTTTCCGGTTTATTGGTTTTTTTTTTTTTTTTTTTTTGCTTTGTTATTTATGAATCACTGCACGGCCTTATGATAACGGTGATAATTCTTCTTGACGAATTTCCTTTATCTTCTTAAATTTTCTGAGTTAACACTTTTATGAGACATAATACTTATTACTGTTACGCAGTGTTGCTAACACTTATTTGTTTCATTTTTATTAATTTTTCTTCTTCTTCTTTTATAAATTGAAGTAAATTAAAATAAAAAAACAAAAAAATTCATTTTTTTCACGTTACATTAGACTAGCGATGACAAAAAAAAAACTTGGACTTAGTGGTGGCAAAGTATCGATTTGTGTCGATTATAGAATATGTAATCAATAATATTTTATATTAGATTGTCAGAGATGGTCGATTAACTGAGTGCTCCTAATATAGGACCGAATTTAAACTGTTTTTTAGTGTCCGACCGAACACATTTTTTTCGGCCGAAGCCGAGGCCGAACTTCGTCCATAATATCAATGTTCGGCCGAAACCGAAGACGAAGCCGAACTTTTTGTTTTAATAAAAAAAATATAAATTGTTTTTTTAGATCAATAAATTTAAACCAAAAAGTTATTAAACATAAACAAAAATAAAAATTCATAGGTATATTTTTTTAAAAAATCATATTTGGAAAATAGTTGTACTATTTTAAGCAAAAAAAAAGAATAAAATATTTGTATTGTACTATATATAATAGTCAAAGAAAAATATTTGATCGATTTTTAAGTTGATATAGAAAAAAAAAAACTTAAACTTTAATGTTTAAAATTAAAAAGTTTGATATTGTAATGACAGAAAAGCAATTTTTCCGCATTCACACCATAAGAATTGCTTCGTCTATCAGAATACAGCTGCCCGGCAGCGCTAAAAAGCTGTTCACTAGCTACACTAGTTGGTGGGGCTGATAGTTGGTGGGGCTGATAAATATTTTATATATTTGTAAATGGACTTGAATTCCAATACTCAAATATATTTATATTTCGGGACTTAAAGGGTCCGTAATAAACATTTTAATTTATTTTTCAATAAAATTTTCGTTTGGTTCTGCTACTTCTAAGTCTGGTACTGCATCATGTCTATTCCAAATTGATGAAACTGTTATTCTCTTTTTAGGATTACTTACTACTCGAAATTAATTGCAAAATATAAAAGTATACGTTTATTTAAATTATATCGCATTAAACTTGATTATTTGCTTATAAGTCTTGTAGGTATATTTCTGGAAATGTTTTTTAAACTCTTTTGGCTTTTTGAAATTTTTTCACACACATTGATATTTAAATATCGTTGTTTTTTTTTGTATTCTAATATATTCAACGTTGTATTTTTTATATAGTTTTTTTTTGTAAATTCTGAAAAGTAAATATAACCACCCACAGTTGTTATTTATTTGTGCTTTTTATAAATAATCATAAAAAGTTCGGTAGTTCGGCCAAATTCGGCCAAAATTTGGCCGAACACCGAACTTGGCCGAACTTCACTTTTTGGCCGAACTCCGAAGCCGAATACTCGGTCGGAAACTACTGTTTTTATAAGCTGCATTTACATTTACCATCGAAATCCAGTGGTACACACAAAAAAATCGTTGCCAAAACGTTACTAGTAGCATTTCAAGTAATAAAGTTTTTTAGAATTTATTCTCTTCAATTTACATAACCAAAGCCCTTAAGGACATATATGATTCTTAAAAGATACTTTATAACAAAAGCTAATTAATAACATTTTACATATATAAACAAAAAAAATAAAAAAAAAACTTAAAACTAAATAATAATAAAACCATTATTTTTAATTAAAAAAATACATTTAAAAGCTTTTATAATTTACTACATATTCATTATTAAATTATAATTAATATAAAATAAATAAAAAACATAGCGAACATAAAAACTTTGCAAATCATGAACACATAAATTATTCAATAGTTAAGTAGAAACTATTAAAAACTTGGTGAAATGTTATTAGTTTCCATATAACTTTTGTGAATAGACTTTATTAGTTACAATGCTCCTTATTCCTTGGCAAAGATTTTTTTATTTCGTCAAATTACATAACCGAGCCTATGCAGGCCATGTATGGCTAATAAAAGCTATTAAATAATAATTGCCCATCACATAGAAAAAAACACCTAAGTCCAACACGGAAAGCTTATTACACAGCAAAACTTTCCTCAGCGAAGCCGCTAAACTGCCTTTCACATAGAAAAAGAGCCCTACGACCGGCCGGCTACGCGAAAAGCTTGTTAAACAGGAAAACTTTCCACAGCGGCATATTTTGACATCCTATATGACTTTTATTCTTAAAAATTTACTAAAATGGCTTTAATTCGGGCAACGTTTATTGGATCTGAAAAAATTTCATTCTTGAAACCGTGAGGAAATTTTCTTTCGTTTGAGTACCCACACATGAATGTAAATACGCGTTTCCGTTTTTTGGACCCAGGGGCCTATGGAGCCCCGGCAGCACTAATTTTCAATTTCAGTTTTTGTTTTTTTTTACGTGTGGCCGCCAAAGTGCACTTTTGCCTTCTTCTTTTGTTTAAACAGTATTTCAAAAATGTTTGACAGTTTCAAATACATTTTAGGTAAAACACAAATACATTTTAGTTAAAACACAAATTTTAGCCTTAAAACTGTATTCATAAACGAATATTAATTTTTACACAAGAATTAAAATAAATAATTTAAGCTAATATTCGTTTAAAGTTTAATGCCCGTATTCATAAAAATATTAAACAGCATTTCAAATCAGTTTTAAGCTAAAATCGTTAAAACTGTATTAATAAACGAATATTAACTTAAAATACCTTTTTTAAACCTTACGTAAATAAACGAATTTTAAAATTGTTTCGACCCTATTTTAAACCTATTTTAAAATAACATTTAAGCTTTTTGCTTTGTGTTTATTATCATTTTGTGCATTATTGTGAAAAATTGTCATTCCATCAAAAGAAATAAGTTTATTTTTAATAAATAATGGACGCGTTATATATGATCAGAAGAATTGGTAAGAAGTATTGATATTTGAAAAAGTTAATGTTTTTAATTGTATTTTGTTTATATTAGAAACTATTGCCCAAATTTCAAACTATCGTCAAACGAAAATTTACAACAAGAGGAGCGACCCGTTTTCCATTAGGGACAAGCAATTTAAGAAAAAATACCGCTTTAATAAACAAACCGTAAGAAAAATTACAAATTTGGTCAGAACGGATATTTCTGTAGATCGTAGAGGATGCGGAACGTCACCAGAACTTCAGGTGTTAGTAGCTTTACGTTGTTGGGGACGAAGAGAAGTATGTTGTGTATTCTGTGATGGTAATGTTAACAAAGACACAAATTTGTGCATCTAGTTTCAGGATGATGCTGGAGACCTGCATGGTCTTGCACAACCGACGGTGAGTAGGATTTGTGCGAAAGTTGCGCGTGCCTTGGCTAAGCATGCAAAAGAGTACATAAAAATGCCAACATCTGTTGAAGAAGAGGTGGAAGTAGCAAAACAATTTAAGGCAATCAGGAACTTCCCTGGAATTATTGGCGCAATTGATGGTACCCACATTAAAATTAAAAAAACTGGAGGTGACCTAGCACAATATTATATAAACAGGAAAGGATTTTATTCGATGAATGTACAGGTCAGGTTACAACAACTTCAATCTATATGTATATATAATTTCAGATTTTATTTATTATGTAGGTGGTTTGCGACGCCCAACTAAGAATTTTAGATATAGTGGCAAGATGGAGGGGCAGTACCCACGACTGCCGCATTTTCAACGAATCGAAAATAAAAGAACGATTTGAAAATAAGGAATTTAGAGGGCGGCTGCTTGGTGACTCAGGCTACAAACTAACACCATACTTATTCACTCCATTACTACGACCTCAAAATGAAAAAGAAGTTAAATATAACATTGCCCAAATTGCAACACGAAATCCTGTAGAGCGATGTTTTGGGGTTTGGAAGCAGCGGTTCCGGTGTTTGCTAGATGGAATGACAGTTACTTTTCCTAACGTTAAGGTATTGATTGTAGCTTTAGCGGTTCTAAATAACATCGCAATAGAAGAGAACGATACTGCTCCAGGTAAATCTAATATACTATATTTTTCTGAAACCCCTTTTTAAATATTTATATTTAAATAAAAAAATATCTGTTTTAGATGACTGTGAATACGACTCAGATCAAGAGATGCAACTTGTAATGTCAGAAAATGATTCGCACAGACAAGAAACAACAAGCAGAGAAAGTATTATCCTCAGAACTTTTATACAAAAACATTTTTAATCGTATTTCAATTATTTATTCGTGATTACACGTAGAAAAAACTAGATAAATAGTATCGTACACTAATAGAAAAAAATTAGCAAACAGTTTTCTAAAATTAGTTCAAATTACCATGCAGAAAAAACTGCTAAAATAAGATTTTTTTTGATAAGTGTTAGGTAAGAAAAAATAGATCTGTTGCATCTACAAATATTTAGTTATATTTGAGCTTAATTTTAGTTAATTGAAAGTTCAAAGAAAATTAATCTGCTAAAATCAGCACCAAATTTTATAAATGTTTGTAGACAAAAAATCATAAAAAATGTTCTTGATATTAAAGTTTTTGTGTAATGTTTTTAGTCTACAAATATTTTGTAAGTTAATTTGTCGATTTTCGTCCATTACACCCCCCAGTTTTATTACAAATGGTTCGAAATCGACAATTTCAATATTTTTTTCAAAGTGTTAACCCGTGCCGAAATTCTACCGAAAATGGCCCATATTCGGAAAAAGTGTATTATTAAAAATTCCCAAAATTCGAAATTTCAAAAAATTTTATTTTTTATTATATTTCTTCATTTAATATACTCAAAATTATTCAGATATGATATTTTGACTTTATCGGATATCATTTAGCCTGGAATTCAAAATGACCCAAGAATTTGTTATAAAATGAAAATACGTCTTTTTTTTAATTATATTTAAGGACTTTTTAAAATGCCTAATTTGGAGATGACGATTGAAATTTTTATAATCTCATAGTTTTTATTGAAGAAAGAAAAATAAATTAGAAAAAAGATAATTCAAATTTCTGTTTAAAGTGACTCCTTTCCAGGACATTCTATGAAAATTGCCTATTTTGTCAAAAATTTAACAAAATTTCAAAGTTTTCTTCAACGTTTACATAATTTTCTAAAAAATATCACTAAAGTTTCTTTATACTACAATTATCTTTACATTTATTTAAAAATCGTTAACCTTCAGTGGCCTGGGGACAAAAAACTCCCATGAAACTTAGTTTTAGTTCTGACTACAAGAAAATAATTATTTTATGTAACTTCTCCCCAGACCACTAAAGGTTAAAGCGTTTTTTTAATAAAAGTGAAGATAACTATATTCTAATCTAATTTAAGTGATATTTTTCCGAAAATTATTCATAAAATATCCTGGAAAGGAGTCTTTCCAAACACAAACGCCAATTATAATTTTTTCTTTATTAACAACTATTATAAAAATACCGATCGACATCTTCAAATTAGTAATTTTAAAAGCCTTGTTTCAAATTCGTGGGCCATTTTGTATTAAAGGCTAAAATGGGATAATGACATTATATGAAGTCAAAATTCCATATCTAAATAAATAAAATAAAAATCAAAATTTTTCAAAATTTCAAATTTTTAAAATCGATATTTTCCATTTGGAACCATTTGCAATAAAACTGGGGTAGTAACGACAAATTTATTTTTAACAATTTATATATTACAAATTCAAATACTTGACTAGAAGTTTGTAAAGCTAACTTGAAACTTATGTTGTTGTATATTAACATAGCACTTCGGAAATATTTCCCCAGTTTTTTTCTGCGTGTAGTTTTGCTTTTTTAATTATAAATTATAAAAAGTTTTATAGATTATAATTCTATACAAAATATTCTTCAGAGTTTAATTTTATCCAATTTAATGAAGCAGTAAGCACTCCTTGTTGTAGTCATATTTTTTTTATTAGAAATTCATTTAATAACTTAAATAATAATTTTTGTTACCTGATTTATATTACTTCGGAAACCATTGAAAAAAACTGAATACAATTTAATTTAATTCATTTATTTAATTATAATTATTTCATTCCTTAACACATAGGTATATTTTAATTTTTCAATAAAATAAAATAAAATAACATAAATATAACATTTTTCTTTTTATTGCTTGATTTTTCTTGAATTTTGATTAATTTATTTCATTATCTGTAAAGAGTGCCAATTTGAAAAAAATATTAACTGAAACATACAGCCCGGTTAAAAAAGTTTTTATAAGATGATAATTTGTTTGATATTATATGAGACAGTATATGGTTATATATGTCACCATATTAAATTATATCTGTTGCTTTTTTGATATTGTGCCATATATGAAAATATCTACGTATATCAACATATTTATATTTTTTTATGTGGCCTAATATAAAATCAATAATATAAATTAGCACATATGGTGCAAAATATTTTTAAAAATATATTATTTTTCATTACCAGATGAGACTATATACCGAACTTTATATCAATTTATCGTTATTGATCTTGATTTATAAAAGTTTATAGAACCAATTTCGTTATCAAATAAAATCAAACCAGGTATGGGACCTTATAAAAAAATATGTGGCACCATATCAAATATTTTCAGCCGGGAGGAGAGGTTATTAAAAAATATGCAGTAAAACTCGGCTTTAACGAACTCAAAGAGACATCGGCTTCGGGTGGTTATAAACGTACGTTGCTATACCCTTAAGGTACCCATACACTACGCAATATTCTTGTGCAACTTTTGCTATTGTGCAAAATATTACCAGTGTGTATGTCATATTGGAAGCTTGTACAATATATTGGAAAAAATCAAAAAGAGTTTGATTCTTATTGCGCAACCAAGATATATGAAAAATATTTTGTAGTGTGTTGGCAAGGTTTTACAATTTTTATATACCTCCTCAAGAGAACAAAACAGTGGTGCCATATTTTGTGCAAAAGTATTGTACATCTTATTGCTCTGTGTAGGGCAAAATGGCAATAATGCTTGCAATAATATTTGCAATAATATTGCATAGTGTATTGGTACCTTTAAACTACAAACAAATATTTCATTGCAATTGTTTTATTATATTTTAATAAAGTAGAAAATTCAATGAAAATAACAATAAACATTATTTGAAATAAATACGTTTTTTTGTGTTTGTAGTCTACGAGGGCCTTGGTTAAAATAGGTATTATTTTATTAAAAGCTGTCAATTTTATTCCCTTTAATAAATGAATCCTAGAGTGTTCATTATAATCGAGTTTTACTGTAGTAATCAAATAAATTACATGCTCTATTTGAAAAGTTGTTACACTTTTTTTTTGTTACCGATTTAATTATTTACAAAAACCTTATTTTGTAAACACTCTCGTACGTACCAAATGATTTGTTTTTGTAAAATATTGTTTTGGCCTCCATCATATCATATTCCAAATCTAGATTTCTTAATCTTTTTTTTTCCGCCTCTATTTGCAACTTCTGCAATTCTTCCTGGGGTGTGAGGAGATCGTATTCTTTGTTAAGGTTTCTTATCCTCTTCCTTTCTACTTGCATTTGGAGCTCATGTAGTTCCTCTCTGCAGACTATGTCAAATTCTGTCAATTTCTTTATGCTGTCGTTTGTAACATTTCTTTTTGCTGTTAATTTCTAAATACAATATAATAGTGTGTTAGAATGTCCCTTCAAAACGGTTTATTGCAAATGGTTCTAAATCGGTTCTATTTATTGCAAATGGTTCTAAATGGTTCGTTAACCCGAGCCGATTTCTGTCGAAAATCGCCTATTTAAAAAAATGTGCAGTATTATTAAAAATTACCAAAATTCGAAATTTCGAAAAATCTTATTTTTTATTTAATTTCTTCCTTTAATATACTCAAAATTGTTCAGATATGAAAATCTGACTTCATCGGATATCATTAACCCGCTTAAGCATGGAATCAAAAATAATTCGCTTATTTGGTAAAAATGCAAAAACGTAATTTTTAAAAATTTTTTTAAATACCTAAAAAATTTGGAATGTTTTCTTTATAAAATAAAAAATAGTTATAATTTATGAAAAATAAAATGTAAAAATTATAATTTGTGTGTGGAGCGACTCCTTTCCAGAACAATATTTGAATGTTTTCATCAAAATTTGGATACTTTTTCAAAAATATCAATTAAAATTGATTAGACTTTAATTATCTTTACTTACTTATCTTACTGGGGCCATTTTTTACCCCACCTTTTTAACCATAATAAGTGAGATTGTGACAATAAAGAATTGCGCTTGTTTTTTAGTTAATACCCCAGCAAAACTTTGGTAATGGGTAGTACTTATTTCAGACCTTCCAAAGTAATGACTATCCATTCCAGTTTTTGTTATTTTGAAGGTCCGAAATAATACCTTACTGATATGAACATACATCACTACTTATTTTGGAAGCTAAACAATTATGTCTTACTGGAAAGGCTAAAAAAAAGGTACTTGTAAGGTAATAAGTAACTACTTTTTTGTAAGGTATATTTATAAAGATTCATAATATATCATAACTAGGTTAAGTTATTAAGTCCTTATCAAAACCTAGTCATTTTAGTGCCTACACCCAGAAAACAGATTTGGTGTTGACAACCGAATTTGTTGCCAATCGAATGTTTCGGTTGTGGTAACCGAATGTTTCAGTTGTGACCACAGAATTTTGATTGAGTCAACCGAAATTTGATTGTCGCAGCCAAATTACTCATGCATCGACAAATTTTCGGTTCTCACAACTAAAATATTCGGTTACCACAACTGAATCAATCGATTGGCAACAAATTCGGTTGTCAACACCGAATTTACATTTTTATTTTTCTGGGTGTATTAATAACTTCTTCTTTAGGTACATATTAATACGTACTTATTTTTGCACCTATAAATAACTACTTATTAACATCCTTACAAGTACTACGTTATATAATGGCTTTACGCATTACTTTTGATGCTACAAATAAGAAATGAAATAAGTACTTATGTGTAACTGGTGATTTCACTACATATTTTGTAACGTCTTATTTTTGGCCCTATATGTAAGCACAAGGCAAGGCCTTACCTCCTATGACACTCCCATGTTAAAATCAGGTGTTCTTGGCCTCAACTATAAGTACTTCTGATTCTTGTTTTCTTCTTACATTTCCCATTCTATGGTAATAGCAAGTTTTCCTGGGACTCTCTTTAAAATCAAAATTAAATCAAAATCTGAAAGATGTTAGTCTTTATCAAAGATGTTAGTCTTTATCAAACCCTATTTTTGGCCAGAAGTGGAAACATAAACCCTATATGGATCAAGTTACATGTAACAATTTTAATATAGTGTACATTTTTAACTTTGTAGTCATTATTTAAATTAAGTTTCATGGGTCTTTTTCCCCCGCTAGGGTTAACGATTTTTTAAATAAAAGTAAAGATAGCTATAGTCTCACAAAATATAGGTGATATTTTTTGTAAAAGTGTGCAAACTTTGATAAAACATTAAAATTTTTTACAACTTTTAAAAAAATAACTAAAAAAAATAGCTTCTTAAACAACTATTATATTATAAAAATAGCACTCGAAATCTCCAAATTATAAATTTAAAAGAATCTTTAAAATTAAATAATAAGAGGTGTTTCTGTATTTGCATCAAATTCTTAGGTCATTTTTGATTCCACGTTAAAGAGAGTTAATGATATTCGATTAAATTAGAATCCCGTATCTTAATAATTTGAATTAACGAATAAATGAATTAAAAAATTAAAGTTTTAAAAATTTCTAATTTTGGAATTTTTAATAAAATTATAACTATTTGTTTTCCAAAAATCGGCCATTTTAGGCCGAAATTCGGCACAGGTTAACGTTTTCAAAAAAAATCGAATTCTTCTGTTTGGAACCACTGAAGCATTTGTATTTCTATTTACAACAGAAAAAGCGTTTTGCTTATACAAACCTTCTTTAATTTAGGGGTTGCTTTTGGGGTAATTTCTGGTAAGTTTGCTTCGTCATATATTTCTATCTCATCCATCTCTGTGAAGTCGTCATTTTCTAATGGAACAGTTTTTGTTTCTTCTTCAAGAACCTGAAAGAGATATTAAAGTTTTACATTCAAACAATTGGTCATATTGTACAAATAATTAGCATGTCTTGTGTTAAAGCAAACAACACATATAAGCATACGTACCTCAACACTCAATGCCTGCAATACAAAATCTGAATCGAATTCGTTCGAATCAACGACGAATTCGTTTGGTAGCCAGGCGGATATGTCATTACTGTTGACAGGAATTTCGGGAGGTTGTGATCCTCCACCAGTTTTATAAACCTCCTTGCGGTGCTCAGCAACTTCTTTTCTTGCCGCAATTTTAGTTGCCGCCCATTGCGTTTTTAATTGGGTCATACTTCTATGACCACCAGTGCACAACTCGTTGAAACTATTACAAAATTATAAATTATTACAAGTGTAAGGTATGAAAATATTAACAACAATAAATACCTTCCTTCGACCTCAAGCCAAGATTTTTTCTTTGCCTGATTGGTGTTAGTGTCGGTGTTCTTGTTTTCGATATGTTTCACTCTCTTCCTAATAAGTTCCTTCAGCAGAATCTACAAAAAAAAATACGACAAGAATTTTACAATATACAAACACGGTTTAATAATTCTTTGTGCAAGTACTTACCTTATCTTCTTCGTTCCAATTTTCTGAACGCTTGCGTTTACATTCGTCGTTTTTTTCCATATTTTTTCAGAATGTAAAATGTTTTTTAGTTGAATGTCACACTTTTTTATTCAAATTATGAAAAATTAACTAGTGGTGTGCAAACAATCAAAACAAATAAAATAATCTGGTTATTTGAATACTCTTTTTATTTGCAATAAAATCTTCACCTAAATTACACTTTTGCTTAGCATTTTGTTTTGGCTCTTTTTCTTTTTTTAGTTAATACACATGTTATCATATATTTTTTACTTTATAAAAACAATATCTTTCTCAAATTAGACAAAAAAAATTATAGATACGAGTACCTTATGAATTAATAACCATTGTTTTGCATCATTATGATTTAAATGACAAATAAAAAATATAGAGTTGCCTACTTACGTTTACAAAAACGTTGAATCGTTTATTACTTAAAATACAGTTTATGAATACGAAATTTTAACAAAGCTTTTTTAGGCTTAAAACGTTTTTTAACTAAAATGTGTTTGAAACCCCAAGTTAGATTTTTTTATGAATACGGGCGTAATAGTTTAAAATGTGTTTTAACTAAAATGTATTTGAAATCTGATTTAAGATTTTTTATGAATACGGGCGTATGTATTTGCATTTACAGGGTAACAGAGAAAACTTTTTATTACTCTAAAAATTATCATATAAACGAGGAAGATTAAAAAATTTTAATTTTTTTAAGTACACACAAAAAAATCGTTGCCAAGTAATTAGGAGCATTTCAACTAATAAAGTTTTTTAACATAAATTATTCAAGCATTAAGTAGAAACAAGAAAACACTTGGCAAAATGCTTGTTGTTTTCACATAATTTTTGCGACTAAACTTTATTAGTTGAAATGCCCCTAAATAATTGGCAACGATTTTTTTTTTTGATATTTTTTTTGTTGTTGATAATCTTCTCGTTAGGAAAATTTACATCCATCTTCGCTTAACATATTTTCGATATGTTTTCAACGAGTTTTTTTGTATGTAGATTAATTCCGCGGTCTAAATGGGCTATTAAGCTATTTCTTACCTACCTTATATGAACAAAATTTAGTTATGGATGGATTATTTTTTTTTTTTTTTTTGATTTTATTAATTAATAATCATATAATTACAAATTATATACTATAACCCTAACCGAGCACTAGCTACTATGGCCTTGGGCGCGTTGTAGCGAAAACAGACCAGTTCCTCTGGTGGGAATCGAACCCACGACCCCCGCACTGATAACCCAGCACGCTACCAACTAGCCTACCGGGGCGCACTATGGATGAATTATATATAATGTAAATATTCCCTTTCTGATTCCGGAACCCATATCATGATATATCTTATCATATCTGAGTTATCCTATATCAACTTTGATCTACCTGATAATTTTGCATACAAAAATTAAAATGTGTACCTTCATAATATTTCCCGATAACAATTTTTTGGCGTTTCTAACAACCATCACTAATTTAAAATATCGATTTTATAAAATTCACCACATTAACCAGCTGTTAAGAACAGGGTAGTTTTGAACTACATTATTTTGCTAATTATCTGACAGTTGTTAAAAAAAGATATACTAATTTTTTTAATTATAAATTAAGACGAAATACTTATAATACATAACTTTAACGTCTGGAAGAATAAAAATAATCAAAATTTCATTATTATACAAACGAAAATTATAGTGCAAAATACGTTAAGCTAACAAAACCAAAATAATAAAAGATTAATTTAAAACCCGAATGGAAAATATTTAGTAAAAACGAAAAAGTATTTATAAAATGTCATATACCTTATTAAGAAGTCTAAATCGCGGAGGAGGAAATGTACGCAATGCTACCATATATTGTATAAATACAAATACTCCTTTGACCTTGTATCTACTAACGATACAGCCAAATAATTATTGTATTGTGGCACAATATTCCAGGCGAAGTGATTCAAAAAACCTTGAAAGCGCATTCAAGGTTGTCAAATCAAAAGTGCGTGTAGAAGGTAAGTAGGTAAATGGGCACATAAACGGGCACATCAAAAAATAAAACAACCGTAGCATATGAAACACAAATTATTTTTGTTTTTACAAAAACTTATCTCTACATGATTTGACAAAATATACGTGTGTATGTTTGTTTTGTTTGTTATTTTTAATGTGCATTTTTAATTTGATTGATTAATGTTCACAAGGTAATTCAGATTTTTTGGGCGGAGAATGTGGACCAAATTGGGAACTTCTATCACCACGAGGAAATCGTTTTTACTTTCCAAATGCTGTTGGTCCGGCCTGGCAAGGTGCCACCAGCACTATAACACTTGAAGCTCCTTTAGATTCGCTGGTCGATTTTGAAGGAAGCGTAAGTTGTTTTTGTTATTACATAACAAAAAAAAAATATGTAATTGTATTTGTTTTATTTTTTAGAGTGCGGAGAAAAAAGCAATGTTAAAATTTAGTGTAAATGAATGTCCCTCATTGATTAAGAAATCCCTGCACGAATTATTTCCAGCTCCAGAAGTGGTATCTAGTGAAAAATTAGCTTTAATGACGTTACGTTTCAACGGAGATACCGAACAAGGAGCAAGAAAGGTTGGTATTATATTTTTTCATAAAAAAGGAAATTATTGAATTTAATTCGGAAACCTTTTAACTTAAATCAAAAAAGTTTGACAGTAGAATCTACTGAAAGTTACAGTTGAAACTACTGTGATTGCTGTTAAAAAGTCAACAAAATTTAGTTTTTTTAACTGTTGAAAAACAACTAACAAAGATAGTAAAAACAACTAACAATGTCGTAAAAACAGATGACAATTTTTTACTGCAAACATTTCAAAACAACAGTACAAATTGGTAAAACTACTACTGTTTTAACAGTTATTTTTTCGGTATTTTAAAAAAAATTTTTAATAAAAAAGTTAGTATGCCGTTAGTTGCCGTCTCGTCACTCGCATTAATTATTTATTTTTATTTTATTTTTTATTTTATTTATTTAATATCAATACAAAGGAAGCCTTCATGGCCAATTATATATGTATTGTAAAATGTACAGTAATAATAAAAACCTTAAATATTAAATGCAAAAATGCATATTATCCTAGCGTGTAATTGGCTCCCCAGCCACATAAACATTACGAAAATATATTAAATATAAAAGTCCCATTTAGCCAAAGATACAAATAAACGTAGACAGAAGAAAAACAATTTTTTGTTTTATTATTCCGTCCCAAAAGTATAGTAAAACTATCATGTCTGCACATTATTAAAAAAGTTTAAAAGTTTTCCCTTATAATTAGGATAAGAATACGAAAATAGCCTAAGTACAGTTGGAAGATAGACTCTTACCAAAAACGAACGATCAAATATTGTGAGATGACCCAGAGGTACATCAATTTGAATATTACGAGTTGAATTTATAAATGTAAATTCATTTACAAGAAACTGAGGTTGTCCACATTTCATGATTTTATAAAAATGAAGTAATAGACGTAGTTTTAGATAATCATGAAAAGGACACCTCAAAAACTCAGGGACAAGTTCAGAAACACGAATATGATCCTGTATTCTCACGTCGAATGTGTAACGAACAATTTTTCTAATAACTCTTTGAAGTCTATCTACATTATAAGAAAAAGTTCCAGAAAACACCTCAAGGCCGTAATTAAATTGTGACATTAGTAAAGAATTAGCCAAAAGATATCTTACATGTCTTGGTGTGTACGCTCTCAAAGAATATAGTCTTCTTAAAGTAAGACAAACCCTATTTGACAGAGAATCAATATGATCATCAAAATTTAGATTCGAATCCAAAATAACACCAAGGCATTTAAGAGAATTCACATAGTCAATTAACTCACCATTAATACTAATCTTAGGAAACAAGCAATTCTGATTTTGCAACTGAAAATATACCGCCTTAGTCTTAGCCGAATTAATCTCTAAGTAATTTAAATACATCTAATTGGAAATTAAATTTAAATGGTTGTTCAAGCAAGTCTCTAAGTGGGTAATATGTTTAGAATCAGCACTATACAATAAAAAATATCATCAGCAAATACTTACAAAAATCGTTATTCATTAGAGAAATACAATCATTCAAATAGGTTAAAAAAAGTATAGGTCCCAGTACAGACCCCTGGGGTACACCTGATGTAACAGCACTTACACTCGAACTAAGGCCACCTAGAGAGACAAACTGTGATCGATCTAATAAGTAAGAATACACTAGCTTACACGCCGATTTAGAAAAGTTGAACTTAATCTGTAGCTTATTTATGAGAACATTATGATTAATACGATCAAAAGCTTTGGTAAGATCCAAAGAAATCATAACACAATTTTGATGATGATCCAATTTTCTCCTAACTGTATCAGTAAGGGAAAGTAACAAAGAGGTTGTATTGTGATTTCGCCGAAAGGCAAACTGATTAGGATGAAGTAAAGAGAAATGTTCAAAATGGTATAAAATCTGTATTTTCATAATGTTTTCAACTATTTTCGACATCGCAGGTAAAATACTTATAGGCCTCAAATTATCTACGTTATAATGCCCACCCTTAGAAATTGGCACAACACGGCCTAACTTCCACGCAACAGGAAATTTTGAGACAGTAAAAATATTGTTTATTAGCTGAAGAAGCAATGTGGAAATCAGTGGGAATATAATTTTCATAAAACTGATGGGAATCATATCATAGCCAATAGCATTTGACTTAACAGAGTTTATCGCCAGTATAAGTTCATTTTCCGTTATAACATTAAAAGAAAAAGAATTAGGACTCTCAATAAAATTATCAAAATTAAATTCACCCAGGTGGTTTGGCTCAAGATTATTTAAAAATCCAGTAGCAATTGATTCAACATCGGAATCGCCATGATCACAACTTTCACTGCCAACGACACCAAGCCTACGTATCCTACTCCAAATCTGCGGATTTGTCGCACCACTAAATAAGCCCATTCCATACTCCCTACGAATTCTCCTAATTATAGATTTAGTCCTATTTCTAAGTCTACAATAAGTCCTCCAGTTCACTTCAGTGCGGTCTCTAAGGTAAGCACCATAAGCAGAGTCCCGTTGCGATCTGGCTAGAACAATTTCCCTGGAACTCATCCAAACTATGTCATTAGAATAATGGAGAATAACGGTTAATTCTATTCTTTTTTGCAATACTATAAAGCGTGTCTCAGCATGCCGTTGAGTCGACTGTTGAGTCTAGCCATATGCAAACCGGATTCCTTTGGAGACATCGTTTACTCCTTCATTGCAAAGGCAATGGTTGTTTTGTGAGCGTGTTGGTCTGATGGAATTCGTTCTTTTTCTGGCGAATTGGGGCCTCATCCCGATGAGCCTCCATTGCGAAGGCAATGGTTGTGTATGTGTTGGTGATGTTCCTGTTCGTCTGATTTTAATCATCTTATATATATCATGCGTTTCGTGTTAAACGCTTTCTATAACTTGGCAATTTGTGTATTGTTTATACCGCCATTAACATTTACTAACTCAAAAAATAAAAAAAGTTATTAACGTCATGATGCTTGTTAGGAAAAGACCCTAGCCATGTGTTTGATTACTAAGAAGACAAGAATGGAGCAAAATTGTTGATAAAAAACGCATAAATTGTTTATTAAATGTATCCGAACCACAACAAATGAAGGTATTTCACAATTTTTCAAATACATTGTTTTAATTTTTAAAGACTTTGTGGAAATCTATAAAAAAATATAAAGAAATTATACCTCGGTTAATAGGAACCACATAGTGTCAGTTACATTTTACTTGAAAAAACATTTATTTCGGTTTGAAACTTTTAAATTAACATTCATGAATTATTTCATTCTTTATTAATTTCAAATCAAATGTTTTATCATTATTTTATTCAAAAGTAAATGGATTAAAAACTACAATTTTATTTGAACTTTTTTCCCTTTCAAAATGCAAATCTCACCTTCAGTTAGACCTGGTTCACACACGGCAATTTTACTTGTGCAATTCTTGAGTTTATAGAAGAGGGAGGGAAAGAGAATGATAGGGGGTACAGACTTACCCGTACTCCAATTCCGTTTTGTTTTGTCATCCGCAATTTTCAACACTGTAGGTTGATATACGAAAATTGCTGAAACAAACTTTTCCTGTGTGAACACAAAACCAATTTCAAAGGAGAATTGAAGAAAAATTGCGCAAGTATAATTGCAATATATGGGTAATAAAAGCTAAACCAGGACTTAAATTAATTTTTTTCTTCTTTAAATTAAACAACCCAGCCTATTTAGGCAATATATGGGTAATAAAAGCTACTAAATAATACCGTGAACAAAATTTGGGATAAAAAGAAAATAAAATATGCAATCATCATATTCCTTTAACAAATAGAAAGCTATAGCAAGAAGTAGAGAAAAAATAACAGAGAGACTTAAAAACGATCGAAAAACAAAACGAAAATCGACAAGTCATGTCCAGTAACATATTCTCACCTAAATATTTGAGGCGAAAACGAAAAGCATCTCAGATTTCTAGCTAAATGATTCCATAATCGAGACGTTCTAATCTGAGACGATCTATCATAAATGTTCGCATGACAAGAGGAGTAAATTAGTTGCTGTTTTCTTACATGTTGACTAAAATGGTTCTCATTTATTAGATATTCGGGAAACCCATTAACTATTGTTTTATAGAAATATAATAAAATCCTAATACCGACATAATTACGAAAAGATCATCGAAGAAACTTGATCGCATAAGGAGTGTTACGCATACGAAGGCTTAGTACATAGACCAATCTAACAATTCTGTTAAAAAATTTGTAAAACTTCTTAAATTCGCCATCGGTTGAACCAGAGAATACTTTAACACATAAAGTATATGAAGCATTGACAGATCTTTAACAATGTGTACTTTAATGGATAGAGCAAGATACAATAAAAATGATATTTCAGAAGATACACTGTGAATCTGTGACGTAAAAATTATCCGTTACAAATCCAAAACCCATAACTTTTGTTTTTCTCGGATTAGGAGAGAACCCATTGACAGAAGTCCAGTCTAATACCTCCCTAATTATAAAATTAATACCTTCTTCTAAGACGTCACAAAGGTGCTTATCAGCATAGCAAAGAAACTGCACATCATCGGCATAAACAAATGGCTGACACGACAGACCATAAGGAATTCTCAAAAGATCATTCAAATACATCATGAACAACAGAGTACCAATAACAGAAACTTTCGGAACACCACTAGTAATAGGAAGAGTACACGAAGAAAAATCACGAAGAAAAATCACGAATAGAAACAAATGTATTTATACCGCTTAGATAAGAGTTAATAAGTCTGAAAGTCATTGGTGAAAACTCGAAATAGGTAAAAAATTTCCCTACAAGTTTCGTGTCTATTACTCTGTCAAGCGCTTTTGATAGATCCATCGTAAGAAGAGCTACATTCTTACTATTATCCAAATGCCTTCTAACTTAATCCGTAAGACTTGACAAGTTGTGATATATCCAAGTCGAAAACCCGACTTAGATGCATATATGCAATTTTATGTATTAAGATGTTATTAAGCACAATAATTGATATCTGGTCAAAATTAGGATTCAATATTATACAATTTTATCCAGTTCAATCCAACTAAATCCAATTTGATTCACGTAGATACATTTGTATTCACCAATTTTCGGATTAAATTGTATGTGATTAGTTACTGGACCCTATCTAATTATATATGCCACCATATAATTTTTTTTTTTGACGATGATGAGACTCAAATCGTCAGCATAAATGTTTTGGGGCTCCCTGCGTAAGTTTTAATTTGCCCTTACGTATCAAGCAGAGGCTGTTACATGCGATTTTAATGTCGCAAGTCCTTTATGGCCTTGAAGTAGTGTCTGGAACTATTAGTGCTAGTCTTATGAGGTTGAAACGCATAGTTAATGTAATTGTCCGATTTGTATTTAATGTTAAACGCAGAGAACATATTACAGGTTATATTAGACGTTTTATTGGATGTTCTTTTGAAAACTTTATTACATATCGCAATTTTGTTATGTTTCACAAGGTAATGAAGAATGGTAGACCATCGTCTATTTGCAGAGCATTTTCATTCTCTCCTTTTTAATGGAAATTCTCCTTTTGTTCTTCCTAGAATAATTAGGTCTGCGTTTGAAAGGTATTTTATTGCTAGAACTCTTCGTTATTGGAATAATGCATTTTGTTTAAAACTCTTTGAATATTTTCCGGCCTATATTCTTAATTTTTTTTTTTTTTTTTTTTTATTTATTTCATTCATTTGCAATACAATAAGCCTTAAAGGCCAAAGACGTATTGCTAGTGTGCTACATAAATTCAAGAATATATTTACAAATAGCTTAGATTAAATTCAATAAACAGTATATATATATATAAAAAAAATACGAAAATATCCTTAGAACAGGATAGCAATAGCTATAAAATTGTACACTTTATTTTTGGATATGGTTCAGCTGTTTCAACATAACTAGGAAAATGTAAAAAGTCCATACTGGAGAAAGCCTGACCTAAAACAATTTAAAAACACTCATTCATACAGTGTCCCGGAAATGTGACAAAAGTCTGTTCCTAAAAACATTATACGATAATGTAAAAGTACGTAAATTCAAAGGCAAAAAATTCCAGCTTCTAGCAGTTCTAATAAGTAAAGATCGTTCAAAGATTGTATAGTTTATAAGAGGTTCAACTATCTGAGGTTTTCTCTTAGACCTAGAAAATATAAATTCAGAACGTAAGTAATTGGGTACACCAGATCTAATGACCTTATAAAAGAACAATAAATTGCGAAGTTCTATATACTGTGTTAGGGGGCAACCGAGAAAGTTAATAACTGCACTAGATACGTGATCACGAAATCTAATTCCATATACAAACCGCACAATTCTTTTCACAATTAGCTCAAGCCGCACTATATTATACCCAAAAGTACCAGAATCAACCTCAAGGCAGTAATTAACATGCGACATCAACAAGGTGTGAGCAAGAATTTAATTGGTATAAGGTGTTTGGTTGTGTTACTTGTTAATTATTTTACTGTTTGCTTTTTTTAATGTATTATGGCTGGGGAGCCAATACGATTTGCTGTCCCTTTTGGCGAATGATAATATACCGAACTAGATTATGTCATTTGAGCAACTATACTGAATTAGTTTATTTCTGTGGGTAAAATAAATTTCATTGAAGTATTTTAACGTTCTGGACAAAGAATTAAATGAACGTATAACACGTATTTTTCGGGGTAAAAGCATTTGATAAGATCTGGAGGACCTGGAAAATGTAAAAAATATAGTTAAAAATGTGGGATAACTACTACGAAAAATTGTATAAAAATGTAGTAGTAAACGAATTTTAATAAAATTACAACATGTACAGCCGACCACAATAAATGCAGTTGTACCTGAGTTTTTTTTATAAATAACTGTCATAATAGTTGTTTTGTATTATTTCATAGAAAAACAACTAAAATTTCAGTTAAAGCAACTACTACTGAATACTACACAAACAACTGTCATGTAGTAACTGTAAAACTTTTTTGAGTGTTGAACTTAGATAAATTATTGATTAATCTCCAGTAATATTTATTTTTTAGTGTGTGTATAGGGATTTTGTTATGCTTTTGCGCATTCTTAATTTTTAAGTTTTTTTTTAAGTTTTGTGTTATTCTAATATTGATTTTTTAATGTTGGCGCTATAGTCGTTGATTAAGGGAATCTTATGTTTATTTTTCAGTTCATAAAGATGCATATTTCATTATTATGATTAATGTATTCATTATCCAAGTTTGTTATAATTTTTATTAAAAATAAAAATTATGTTTTTTTCGACCTTTAATTGTGCAATGAAAATGAAAATTATTCAAGTTCGAGGCCATACTCTATATTTCTTCATTAGGATATTGTCCTAACAAATAATCTATAGAGTTTTTGTTTTCAAATTTATTATTTGACCCTTTCAGGAATGTGTTGATAGATCTATTTCGGGAATTTTCTAGGTTCCCATCATCAGAACACGTTTTGAAAGCGGTAACAATCCCATGCCAAACATCAACCATACATATGAGCTAGTTTACTCACTACATGAGAACTAATATACATATGAGTTTGAAGTTAAAGATTATAACCATTGATCAAAAAATAAATTGAAAACTTGTTTGATGTGCAAGATCCACCTCTGGTGGATATTCAATACACGTTATTTTGTTTCTCTCCTCTTTTTATATTTTGTTTAGTTTGTAAACAAACCAGGGGAAGTAAACTTGGCGGTACTCTGCCTTTTATACAAGTTTGTTATAATTTTTATTAAAAATAAAAATTATGTTTTTTTTTCGACCTTTAATTGTGCAATGAAAATGAAAATTATTCAAGTTCGAGGCCATACTTTATATTTCTTCATTAGGATATTGTCCTAACAAATAATCTATAGAGTTTTTGTTTTCAAATTTATTATTTGACCCTTTCAGGAATGTGTTGATAGATCTATTTCGGGAATTTTCTAGGTTCCCATCATCAGAACACGTTTTGAAAGCGGTAACAATCCCATGCCAAACATCAACCATACATATGAGCTAGTTTACTCACTACATGAGAACTAATATACATATGAGTTTGAAGTTAAAGATTATAACCATTGATCAAAAAATAAATTGAAAACTTGTTTGATGTGCAAGATCAACACATTCCTGAAAGGGTCAAATAATAAATTTGAAAACAAAAACTCTATAGATTATTTGTTAGGACAATATCCTAATGAAGAAATATAGAGTATGGCCTCGAACTTGAATAATTTTCATTTTCATTGCACAATTAAAGGTCGAAAAAAACATAATTTTTATTTTTAATAAAAATTATAACAAACTTGTATAAAAGGCAGAGTACCGCCAAGTTTACTTCCCCTGGTTTGTTTACAAACTAAACAAAATATAAAAAGAGGAGAGAAACAAAATAACGTGTATTGAATATCCACCAGAGGTGGATCTTGCACATCAAACAAGTTTTCAATTTATTTTTTGATCAATGGTTATAATCTTTAACTTCAAACTCATATGTATATTAGTTCTCATGTAGTGAGTAAACTAGCTCATATGTATGGTTGATGTTTGGCATGGGATTGTTACCGCTTTCAAAACGTGTTCTGATGATAGGAACCTAGAAAATTCCCGAAATAGATCTATCAACACATTCCTGAAAGGGTCAAATAATAAATTTGAAAACAAAAACTCTATAGATTATTTGTTAGGACAATATCCTAATGAAGAAATATAGAGTATGGCCTCGAACTTGAATTTTCATTTTCATTGTATTCATTATCTTTATTCCATCAATGCAAGAACCAAAGCATACAAAATAAAAAACAATTTTTCTATTTATTAAATGGTGTAATTTTTTTTTTTTTTACATATTTAAACGCGAATTGTGAAAGTTCTATAAAAGTTAAAATGAAAATTCTATTATTGTTGGAATCTTTGAACTTTAGATTAGAGATGTTCAAGTGAGCAAAATTTTTCCGTAAATCACGCGTGAATGAAACCTAATTTTAAGAAAAAAAGTCTTGAGTAAATGTGCGTGAGTACAATTTTACCAACAAATTTTTTTCGCTTTTAATAAATATGTCTTTTAATTTTTTGGGGGTTAAATACAAATTAAATGATGAAATTGCATATTCCGAGCAGTTTTGAATCAAATACTCACAACTTACATTAATTTTTACATTTTATTTTTCTCCAGTAAGATTTTTTTCGTGAATTTGGAAATTTGTGAATTTGAATTTATTTACGTGGGCGTGAGTAGAAAAATAATGTTCGTAATTCAAAAATAGATTCAGAAAAGTCATGTAAAACATATAATTTTGTATAATTTTTAGTGTCCGACCGAAAAGTTCGGCCAAAAAACTATATTTTGTCGGTTTTTTGATATCTAGAGGCAATGATGACAAGTTTTGGTATTGGAAACATGTTTGTTGAGCCAAATTAAATCGATTTTGTGTATAAAATTTACCGCAGAACTATTTTCAATTTGGCCGAACTTTCTGAGGGCGAACAGTGAATTTATTGCTTAACTACAAACTTTTCTTCAAATTTGACATTCAAAATAGCATATAATCAGCCCAATAAACATTTTTCCATCCGCCAAATTTGTCCATAATGCTTTAAAATACCGAATACAAAAATTTAAAATGACAAAAAATTTAACGTTTGTGTTTTCAAATCCCCATTGTTGATAGCACCAAATAAAAAATAATTTTTTGTTTTTATTTATTTAGTTTTGTAATATAAAGCCAATAAGGCCCAAATACTATATTACTATTTATTACAAATAGTATTTTGTTATACTTTTCTTCTCGAAAAGTTTTGTATTAAAATGAGAAAAATCGGTGCAGCGGATCAACAGATATGAGTGAAAATGTGAAGGTACCTCTAAATTTTCCATACAAATTTGTGTATATGGGAAAATCTAAGAAACCGTACGATTTTGGTTTTAAAAATTTCAAATTCGTGGCACAAATTTTTTTCTAGATTCGTTTATTGAAATACATAAAAACAACAATAATGTGTTTGCGTGAAACAATTTTTTTGAGTGCTGAAAAAGTTATAAACAAAAGCCGCAAAAATTTTCACTTCCCATAAAAAAAATGATAAAGTGGCATATCTAATTAGATAGGGTCCAATAACTAATCAGATACAAATTAGTCCGAAAAATGGTGAATACAATTGTATATACGTATATTTAATTTGAGTGGATCAAATTGTATACAATTGAATACGAATTTTGACCAGATATTAACAAATTGTATACAATTGAATTCGAATTTTGATCAGATATTAACTATTGCACTTAATAATATCTTAATACATAAAATTGAATATAATTAGGTCCAATTTCGTATAAATAGTTTATTGAATTTTTCACTGAAGGTGAGATTTGCATTTTGAAAGGTAAAAAAGTTCAAATAAAATTGTAGTTTTTAAACCATTTACTTTTACATAAAATAATGATTACACATTTGATTCGAATTAATAAGGAAGAATGAAATAATGCATGCATTTTAATTTAAAAGTTTCAAACCGTATCAAATAAATATTTTTTCAAGTAAAATTCAAATGACACTATGTGGTTCATAACTTTCTTTAAAATTTTTTATAGATTCCCACAAAGTCTTTAAAAATTTAAACTATGTATTTGAAAAATTGTGAAATACTTTCATTTGATTTCTTAAAAGATTGTTTTCGATACATTTAATAAAAAATGTATGCGTTTTTGGTTGGAAATTGTTCAAAGTTAAAAAAAATTATGAAAGAAACTGCAAAATTTTGGAAAGATCGTATTAAAAATGTGAAATTATATAAAACTGAGTTTGTGTGACCGACATAAATAGTTCATCTTTGCCGAGGGTTCGTATGCCAAAATGTCGGGACTTTCAATTACTAAAACTTGAACTTCTTATTCGAATTGATTAAGATATTATAAAATGTTTATTTTGAAGTAAAAATATATGACCGAAATTAAAGTGAAAATTGTTTTTTTTTTTTTTAACAAAATTCAAACACGCCGCACTAGTTTTTTCTAATAGTTTCCCCTAAAAACTTTCAAACAACATTTTTTTAATTAGAAATGGAATGTACTCGATTTAGAATTAGAATAAAAGCATAATTTGCAATTGTATATGGAACTGGATTTAAATTCATCTTACAATTCCTTGTGTCGGTGTATGGTGTCATAAGTAAAAATATACATTTTGATATGGGACAATATAAAATTTGAGATAGGCGTGGTAGAGAAGATTAAGCATACTTTTCTAAAAATCATAACTACATTGTAAATTTGTAAAAACAAATATATCTTTTTATATATACTCGGGTTATAAAATTTTTGCCTTTTTCGGGGATGCGAACACACGTTTTCGAGTAACATTTTCGTACTAAGTCCGAACTTGGTTTCAAAATTTATACAACACGTCTGGTTTTTGAGGGATTTGAGGTCAAAGTTAAGTAAAATTCAACTTGAAATTGAATCGATCATGCGCGGTTTAAAGAATAACATGGTAAAATCTTATTTTAGTGATATTATATGTAAATATTAAATCGATCGGATAATATTTTTTGTCTTCATATATATCAATTTATTCACCAAAATAGATAAAAAAAAAATACAGCACAGAATTGATTGGCACATAAGCGGTTTAAAGAATTATGTGGTCAAATATGTCTTGAACTGTAAATATCACCATTACTATTATTTCAAAACGGTAAATGTATCGGATGAACTTTGTATTCTCTACAATATTTATTTCTTCAAAAATCTCTAAAAGACGAACTTGAAATTGAACTCACGCACACAATCAGTTTCAGGAATTATGGGGTCCAATACATCTTGAATTGTAAATATTAGTATAACAATCAGTATGTGAAAGTGCTTATTTAGCAAGGATTTTATTTTTTGGCTTTACTTTTAGATTCACAATACGCTAAAACTCCAATTTTAAATTGACTGACACATCCACAGTTTAAAAAATTATAGATGGGAATGTGACTTATATGATAGAGATTACCATTACTATTGTTTGGTGTAAGTGCCAAAAGGGTCGGATTATCCTTCTCGTTTGTACATCATTTTTAGCTCCAAAAATCTATGAAAAACTACAAAATTTAACCTTAAATTGACAAAATAATAATGCAATCCATTTAGCACTTACACACAATAATATTACTGATATTTACCGTTCACGCAGGACTACAACTAATTATATCATTAACTGCAACTAATTATATCTTTTACAATGTAGAATTTCCGTCTTGTATGTGTATTTTGTTGTTGAATACAAAATCAAAATACATGTGCTAGACGGAAATTAGACTTTGTGCCGTCTATCTGAATCAGGGGATTAATTAAACTGAAACGTATTTAATATAAGACATATTTTAATATAATTATGTTTTTCAATTTATTTTTAGTTTGTATTAGCAGCCCGTGAAATTACTGCCCGCTTAAGACTCCATGGTTTTTGGGCGGATTTTATGAATCCTTTTAGTGGTAAACCTTTTTACTCTTGGTCCAGTGGTAAAAATCTTTATAAGATTGACAATCGTTTTCGTGGTCTAAATATGAAACTAAACAAACACAATGAATGTGTTGTCATTAGTTCTGATGCTGTTAATGCTGAAAAAACATTTTCTGGATCCATCTATACTAATGCACCGTCTGACTTTGTGCAACTGAAGTCGTTGCTGGATACCCAAGTTTAGCAGTTTCGTTCTTTTATATAAATTAAAAGCTAACCATTCTAGATAAAATGGTTTACCTCAATCGTTGATTTGTTGATATTGTTGTAGTAGATAAATAAATTAATTGTTTTTCTTTTTAATTTTCAAAAATATACAATTTAGTAGATAAAAAGATGAAAATTAAAATTTTTTGAAAATAAAAAATAAAATTTTTTTTTGTATTTTATTCCAACGTCCACTTTTCGCTATGACGTTCTATTTCTTTAAGTTTATTTATTAGTAACTGCAGTTCTTCGGTATTACATACAAATTCAATTATTGTTTCTCTTTCGCCCTTCTGCTTGTAACGTCCCATATTTATATAAAAACCCACCTGTTCACTGCTATGATGCGAAGTGGAGGATTTGACATCAGCCACTATACGCCATTGTAAATCAGTTATGTGCGGAAATGAGTGACTCACTTGCAATTGACGCAAAAATAGTTGCTTGCGCTGCTCCTCATATGTTCGTGTTAGTTCCTCTATTACAGCTGCATTAATTTGATGTTCCTCTATTAGTTGCCTTAGGGACATTACATCTAGACAGTGTTTTATGGCCAAACTATATAGAGTAACAATAGCATATTCACTTTGTTTAGCTTTTCCACTATTAGTTGCGTATATTTCAGGCACTGGAGGAATGGCTAAGAAATCAATAAAAACATTAATTTACTGTAAATAGAAATTTTTCATGTAAACTAACTTGCTTCGGGATGTAATGTTAATTTCACACTGTTTGCTATTATTTTCTTTGTTGTGTCAAGTGGTATAAAAGTTCCCAAATGTTTAAGACCTTCAACAACAACATTGGACAATATTATGGGAGTTTTATTTGGAACACTCATCTTTAGCAAAGTGGATATTACTGTGATTTAGTGTTGTATAAAACAAGTGCAATTCGATTATGTAAACAATGACAATCGATAGTTTTCGATAAGAAATTGGTACTGCCATTGCTGCCAATTTGCCTGCAAATTAAGCGTTTTTTTTAAAGAATATGTTCACATCCATACAAAACTAAAAGCGAAAATATTTTCAAATACATTATATATGAAACGCACAAGTTCGCCGTGATACTGGCGAAATTGATCGATTTTTGCTTTCAAATTTAGTTTTATTGCGAACACCCTTTAACCTTAAAAATCGTCGTGCTAGCGATCTAAAAATTTCAATTTATTGTTCAGTTTATTTTGGCACTATTTCTAAAACTTAATTGGTGCGAATTTTAGAAAAATCGGAAAGCATTAATCCATGGCGACCTGCCACCAAAATTTTCAATTTTATAAAATTTTTCTTAAATCGCTTTAATAAAAATATGTTTTGCGACACTTCATTTTTTTTATTTTATCAAGCTGAAGACGAATATTTTTCAATTATTGAAATCTTACAAACGGTTTTCGATTTGATTCTATTTTTATCTATTCTATTTTTAAATATTATTTTAGAATTTGTTGTTTTTGCACTCGAAAAATACTCAAAACGGGTTTTCGTTTGATAATTATGTCTAAAATTGAAAATAATGTATCGTCTCAATAAATTTTATTTTTTTTTTTGCATTTATCATAAACTTTGTTCGCATGTAATTTTTTCCGAGATATTTGTCCTTTAATCAATATTGATATAATAATACTCATATAACAAGTCGTTTCTAATCCAACCAAATAACTTTTAAGCCTAGTGCTACAATAATCACAAAATAATAGATGAAAATTAAAAAAAATGTCTCGTATAAGACAAATTCTCGGTGAATACGAACTAATTTGCAAGCCCCGACGTTTTGGCTAAAATTTTCATATAAAAAACACCTGTTATTACGAACTCGCTTATGGCGAACCCTCCGTTAAAATTTTTTGGCAGTCCCCTAATCCAAATACATACAGGCATGTAATGAAAAACGATCCTTTTCAAATCGATCGTTTTTGAAATTTCAAACCAGAATATATAGATTTAGAGATATATATTGATATTCCTGATTCAATTAGAGCTAGTGTTTCCAATTTTGTTAATCGATTAACCGATTCCTCTATTTCGGTTAATGTCGAAACAAATAATTTAAAACTCAAATAATAATTCTACCCGAATAATCGGTTACAATAGTTCGATTAACCGGTTAAATTTTTTGTATGGATTTTTTCCTTTACTTTTTGTCAAAACTTGATTTAAACAAATTTCAAGAAAAGCTTAGACAAAATAAATACTTCTGAAATAACTTCAAATTCGTTTAACATCGAGATGTAGTTCCATATTAGAAAACATTCCCTTACTATTTATCTATTGTATATTTTCAATCTCCATCTCTATTTCGATACAACATTCACGCCTCTAAGCGTTTTTTCAGGGTGGTGAATATTAAAATCTAGAGATTTGGATGACGATGTAAAAGCACTAAAAGTTTTTAACATAAGTTTAATATGGCAACTCTAATTTTTTGTTTATATTTTGCTGACTATTTGCACGTGTTTTTATTCACTAGTCCTCTTGTTTCCAATTGTAAAAATGTTCACAAAACGAATTAAATTTAACGATATTACAGAACCAGATGTGGAAGTGGAAGATAATACAACACATACTGTACAAGCTCGTTTCGTATCAGATGCAGGAGAAGAAACCGGCCCTCCCATTGATTTACCAGCTGGTGTAACTGTTGAACAGTTGGGCCTTATCTGTAATGCGTTGCTTAAAAATGAAGAATCCACCCCTTACATATTCTTTGTGGGCGATGATGAAATTAAAAAGACACTCGACAAAACATTAGATCTGAAAACAATCGATACGGAAAATGTTATTAGCATTGTATATCAACCGCAGTCCGTGTTTAAAGTGCGTCCAGTTACGCGATGCACCAGTTCTATGCCTGGACATGCAGAAGCTGTTATTTCCATATGTTTTAGTCCAGATGGGACACATTTGGCTAGTGGATCGGGTGATACAACTGTAAGACTTTGGGATTTAAATACAGAAACACCACATTTCACCTGTACGGGCCATAAACAATGGGTAATGTGTGTGGCATGGTCACCGGATGGCAAAAAACTTGCCAGTGCTTGTAAGGCTGGTAATATAATGGTATGGGATCCAGAGACAGGAAAACAAATGGGACGCACTTTGAGTGGTCATAAAAAATGGGTGAATTGTTTATCTTGGGAACCGTATCATAAAAATCCAGATTGTCGTAAACTTGCTAGTGCCGGCAGTGACGGTGATTGTCGTGTATGGGATACTGTTCTGGGACAATGTATTATGGTGATAGCAGGTAAGAAAACTTTAAATATTAAACAAAACAAAATTTTAAAACTTTGTTCTGGAATAGGTCATACCGCTGCAGTAACTGCTGTACGATGGGGTGGTGCAGGTCTAATATATACTTCATCAAAAGATCGTACTGTAAAAATCTGGCGGGCAGCTGATGGTATACTTTGCAGAACATTTACTGGTCATGCTCATTGGGTAAACAATATTACACTAAACACAGATTATGTTTTACGCACTGGTCCATTTCATCCTGTTCAAGATAAAAATAAAAAATATGCTGATTTGAGTAGTAAGCAATTATATTTTAATTCAAACTGCAATTGCATGCATACCAATGAAAACTTGTTTTTTTTTTTACAGAGGAGAATCTTCAAGAAATGGCTTTGCAACGTTATCAAAAAGTATGTCCAGATGAAATTGAATCATTAGTATCTTGCTCAGATGACTACACTTTATATTTGTGGATATCAAATCAAAATAAATGTATACAACGTATGACAGGCCATCAAAATGTTGTCAATGATGTCAAATATTCTCCTGATGTTAAGTTGATAGCCTCAGCTTCATTTGATAAATCTGTACGATTGTGGCGTGCCAAGGATGGTCAATTTTTAAATACTTTCAGAGGTCATGTACAGGCCGTATACACATTAGCCTGGTCAGCTGATTCACGTTTAATTTTAAGTGGCAGTAAGGATTCAACTTTGAAAGGTACGTAATTAGTTGTGGCAGCGTAATCATAAATTAATATTATTAGTAAAATATTATTAATTAAAATAGGTAAAGTGGGGTATTTGAAAAAAATAATGGTAATAAATATAGCATTTCTTAACTTTAGTGTCCGACCGAACTCATTTTTTCGGCCGAAGCCGAACTTCGGCCATAATATCAATGTTCGGCCAAAGAAGAACTTTTTGTTTTAATAAAAAAAAAATATAAATTGTTTTTTTAGATCAATAAATTTAAACCAAAAAGTTATTAAACAAAAACAAAAATACAAATTTATAGGTAAATTTTTTTAAAAAAATCATATTTGGAAAATAGTTGTACTATTTTAAGTACAAAAAAGAATAAAATATTTGTAATATATTTTATAGTCAAAGAAAAATGGTTGATCGATTTTTAAGTTGATATAGAAAAAAAAAAACTTAAACTTTAATATTTAAAATTAAAAAGATTGATATTGTAATGACAGAAAAGCAATTTTTCCGCATTCACACCATGTGAATTGCTTCCTCTATCAGAATACAGCTGTCCGGCAGCGCTAAAAAGCTGTATCAATAAATATTTTATTGATACAGCTTTTATATTTGTAAATGGACTTGAATTCCAATACTCAAATATATTTATATTTCGGAACTTAAAGGCTCCGTAATCAACATTTTAATTTATTTTTCAATAAAATTTTCATTTGGTTCTGCTACTTCTAAGTCTGGTACTGCATCATGTCTATCCCAAATTGATGAACCTGTTATTCTCTTTCTGGGATTACTTATCACTCGAAATTAATTGCAAAATATAAAAGTATACGTTTATTTAAATTATATCGCATTAAGTGCGCCCGGTAGGCTAGTTGGTAGCGTGCTGGCTTATCAGTGCGGTGGTCGTGGGTTCGGATCCCACCAAAGGCACTGGTCTGTTTTCGCTACAACGCGCCGAAGGCTATAGTAGCTAGTGCTCGGTTAGGGTAATAGGATATAATTTGTAATTATATGATTATTAATTAATAAATAAAAAATAAAATATCGCATTAAATTTTATTATTTGCTTATAAGTCTTGTAGGTATATTTCTGGAAATTTTTTTTTTACCCCTTTTGGCTTTTTGAAATTTTTTCACACACATTGATATTTAAATATCGTTGTTTTTTTTTTTTTTTTTTGGTATTCTATCATATTCGACGTTGTATTTTCTATGTAGTTTTTTTTTTTTGTAAATTCTGAAAAGTAAATATAACCACAGTTGCTATTTATTTGTGCTTTTTATAAATAATCATAAAAAGTTCGGTAGTTCGGCCAAATTCGTCCAAACTTCACTTTTTGGCCGAACTCCGAAGCCGAATACTCGGTCGGACACTACTTAACTTCTCATCCGATCGGTATAAATCAAATTGGAAATTGTAAAGGAGGTGTTAATCTTCCAAAATATTGTTATTGGGACACCGTATTTTAGTAAACGGTGTACTTACAGGTTGTCCAAGTTGACTACATTTTAGGCTCGTAACATTTATAAAGGGTTTGTTATCTCTACATTAAAAGTTATTTAAATTTTAAAATCATATTCATGATTTTTCGTCATTACTTTTTGGGCTTATCTACCAAAAAAATAAACGTTGTTATGTAATGGATTCTAAAAAGGAGAATTTCTCGGTAGTGCCATTACTTTAAAAAAATAAGAGATAATAATAAGAGTTTCTTGAAACTAGCTTAACCCTCTAACCGGTAAGCCGCCTCCAAGCGGGGTACTTTAAATTGGCCATTAGTGCGCCAAATGAGATTTTTATAATAATAATTTAAGCTATTTCTAGCTATAGAAAGCTAAATATTTTGTAAAGTAATTTTGTGTGTGCATGACACATTTTGGAATTGAGAAAGCGGCGGAGTTAAAATTTGATAAAATTTTAAAAAATAAATATTTTGAAAAGAATAAATACAGAAAGAGTCGAGAGAGGTAGATATGGATTGAAAACTTTAAACACGTTTTCTGCAAAATATAGTTTTTTGAGTTATGTCAGTCTTTTAGTAAATGAGTGATATTTACGTTGGCTAGTAATATTTTTTTCTACAATTTTTTTCTTTAAAAATGTTAATGCCTCTTTATTAATGTTAATGCCTCGCTCGAACATGGGTATAAAATCCAAAAACCACAGTGTTCAGGAGAGGTAAAAAACGTGTAAAACGGTAAAAAAAGGAGTTTTGATAAAATGTTTGCTATTCCACAAAAGTAGTACACGTGTACCTGTGTAACAATGTCATTTAAAAATATTAAGCAGAAGTAGCAAAAGATTGCACTTGAAAATATTCTTTAGTGGAATAAGTGTATATGTTACAATTTTAGTTGTACTTCATAGATTTTCTAAGTAGTTTTTTAAATAATTTTCTTCTTTTTTTTGTTGAAAATATATGAAAATTTCTAAACGTTAAATTGCGTACATAAAATAAAACAAGCATCCTTAAGTTTTTTACAGTTAACCTGACTAAAATGTCATTAAAATTTGTGCGAAACCATGGGTTTCAATCTATTGCAACCGAGGTAGTAAGTGACTAACCCATATTACATTTAAATCTTTAGTTTGCCATGTGCAAAATTAAAAATATCTTCAAAATATCAGATAAACAATGTTTCATTTATATGTGTATAAACCCTTTTTCTGTGTTTACACTTTATATGTTAATATTTTACGATTAAAATAGTTTTTTGCAAATGAAAATATCAATAATATAACTTTGGAGCCAAATGCTGAAAATCTTCCCAAAGGGTAATTATGTGTTCTACTTGAAACAAATAAATCTATAATTTAAAAAAAAAAACTTGTACGTTTTCATTAGTTTTTATTGTATTAACAATTATAAACAAATGTTAGTGCACAGGTTAATGCAAGAATGCTAAATTTTGATTTTCAAATGCGGATAACTTATGCACTTTAAAAGATAGCCCACATGAGAAAATATAATATATAATGGCCCATAATCATAGTCAAAAATAAAGTGTACTTTAGGATAAAGTATGCTTTAGTATGTACTTTAAGTATGAACTAAAGCATACTTTATCCTAAAGTATACTTTATTTTTGACTATGATTATGGGCCAATATATTTAATATAAAATTTTAAATGAACTCTTCTGTAATTGAAATTAAAAAATAATCCTAAAATTGTATATTTTAAATATTTACAGTCTGGAGTGTTCAAACTAAAAAATTAGCTCAAGAATTGCCGGGACATGCAGATGAAGTATTTGCCGTTGATTGGGCACCAGATGGTTCTAGAGTGGCTTCGGGTGGTAAAGATAAAGTAGTGAAACTGTAAGTAACACAAATTGTATGTTTTAAATAGGAATAATTTATTATAATTTTCTTTATATTACAGATGGGCTTATTAAAAACAAAACTAAAAATGCATATTATTTAAAAATTATAAAAAATACAATTTTACTATAAATTATATAACAAAATATAGTAGACTTACAAGAAAAATAAAACCACAATTATAAAAGCAATGTTGATAAAACAGCAACTAAAAACTAATCTTTCAATAAATAATTTCTACAACTTATGCAAATGTAATTCAGAAAATATCAATTGAAATTCAGAATTTCAGAAAATATCAATTGAAATTTAAGATTTTTATTTCAAATTCAGAAAATATCAATTGAAATTTATATTTTCCATTTGAAATTCTGAAAATATCAATTCAAATTCAAAATATCCTTGTGAAATTCAGAAAATATCATTTGAAATTCATAAAATACCAATTGAAATTCAGAAAATATCATTTAAAATTCAGAAAATATCATTTGAAATTCAGAAACTCATCAATTGTAATTTAGAAAATAAAAATTGATATTTAATTTCAATAAATATTTTCTGAATTTCGATTGATATTTTCTGAATATTAATTGATATTTTTTAAATATCATTTAATGTTTTCTGAATTTCAATTTATGAGATTCTGAATTTCAATTAGTATTTTCCGAATTTCAAATAACATTTCCTAAATTTCTACTACTACTTTCTGAAATTAAGATTATATTTTATAAATTTCAAATGATATTTTCTGAATTTCAAATGAAAAATTTTAATTTCAATTGATGTTTTCTAAATTTTAAATGGAAATTCTAAAAATCCAATTAATGTTTTCTGAATTTTAAATGGAGTTTCTGAATTTCAATTGACATTTTGTAAATTCTAACTGAATTACAGTTGCTAAAGTTGTATTTATTTTCACCATACAGAACAATAATCTGGAGGTCCTTTAAAAAAATTAAAAATTTTCGAATAGTGTAATTAGATATCTTTGTATTTTAATAATTGAATTTGATTTTGCAACAACTCTTGTTCTTCTTTAATATTTTCAAAATATTGTTCCGGCACAGCCGACATTGATTGTAGAGAACATGTTGCAGCTAGAAAACCAAAAGCTGTACTTTCATTTATAGTTAAACCTCGTAAGAGGCCAGTAATAAAACCACTTGATAAACTATCACCGGCACCAGAAACATTTACTATATTTGTAATAACAGGAGCAGCATAAAAACGTGTGGAAAATTGTTTGGATGAACTGTTAATATATGCACCAGTTTTATGATCAAACATTTTTTGTTCAAAACTATTGCCACGTATATTAATCAATACACCATGAGCACCCAAAGTAACTACAATACAATCAAATTTATTTTCTATTTGTTTCAGTAATTGTTGGCAGTCGTTTAGTACATTATCTAAACTTAATAGAGCAGTATTAGGATTCCATGTTATCTTTTTGCCAGTTATTGATTCTACTATGGCTTTAAGTTCAAAGACATTAGGCGTTATAAAACGTATTTGTTGTGTTAGCGTAGAATTTAATTCAAAAGGTTTTCCAGCTATTAACATATCGGTTGGTTCAAAAAATACCGGCTTATTATATTGTAATGATAATTCCAAAATTGCTTCAATAGTGCTAGCGCTTAAATTACCATCAATAATTACTAAGGGAGTATATTTAAATTCTGGTTCGTGATGTTTTATAACTTGTGGGGTAATGGATTCATGTATTTCCATATTCGCTAAACACATTTTACAATTACCTTCTTTATCTAACAAAATCGAGCATGTAGAAGTAGTTTTCTTATCGTCTATATGGACTCCTTTTCGAACAGATTCCGGCATTAATTGTAGTAAACTTTGACCCATATGATCACTGCCGATAACGGATACAAAACTAGCAGATCCATACAGTTTACATATACTTTCGGCGAGATTGCGTCCAACACCACCGCCCGATTCTTTGGCATTAGTATGATAAGTGGCACCATCTAAGTTCAAGGGTATATCATGCAACAAAGTCTGACATAAATCTAACATAGATGCTCCTATTATCAAAGGCTTTTTGGAGTAGTTTTCTAATGAATAATTATTGCTCTTCGAGCGTTTTTTAAAAGACTTGCTTAATTCACAGGCAATTTGGGCCGCTACTTTAGCATTGTTTTTAATTAAAGCTATATTTGATATTAGACTGTTTCCATCAGTTATTTTTGCTATAGCGGCCAATAGAAATGGTGTAACTTCTTTTCCTTGTACACCCTTCTCGACTGCATCTCTATAGGCTTGATCTATGGCAGCTGTTATAACCACTTTATCGGCTGCATATTCTTCCGGTATGGGTACTCCTATTAGTATACCCGTTTTAAGTTCCAAATCCATTAAAGCTTGTATAAGTTGAGCTGCCTCTTGAGGTGTTTTTAAATTATACGGTGCTTTGCAACCACTATCTCGAGTATAAAAATCTGGAAATTTACCTGAAACAAGTATTTTTTTCTTTTTTACCCTAAATAGTACTTTTTGAGCTGATTTAAAAAAAATAATTTTGCGTCTGGGCAGGGCATTAAAATTGAATTTTTTTCAATTATCTCAACAACTGCATGTCGAATAACGAAAATATGTATATCATAAGAAAGCTTTTTAAAATTTCCGTTCCAATTTTGATTCCAATTCCAATTTTGAATTTTGTGGATTTTTTTTTTGCGATTTTTAGTTACAGTTTATGTGTAAATTTATCAACAAATAAGTTAGATGCTTTGTTGAGCAAAGTTTTTCTGCGTAACTGATTATTTATGTTTTGAGTGAAAACGGAATAAATTTTGGAAAACTTTAGACTTTGTGTATTTGAAAATTTCATGGTCCGATCGATGATAGGTCAGATTTTCAAAAATTAGATACAATTGATGAATTTATGTTTAGCAAATACATTTTCATATTTTCTATTTATTCCTAATTGCAGTCAAGGTGTTGAATAGTGTTAAGGTAAAAAAGTGCTGGTTCAAAAAACCAACACTGTGTCAGTAATAAATAAATCATTTGTTTATTTCAAGAGATATGTGGTTTTGTGGTAAAAAATGTATGCGAAAACATGTACAAAACATGGTTTATTTCAAAACACGTTCAGTGGAAACGTAGTATATATTCCAGGTCGATTCATCATGGCCGATGCCATTACTTTTAAATCCTTAATAAATTGTCAAAATCAGCGAAATTTCAAGTTTTTTGATATTTCTGCTGTGAGATACAAACGAAATGTATCTCAAATTAAAAATAATTATATTCTCTTTCGATCATTTTTGTTAAATCCGCGGTCACAATTTTAGCTGCTTGATAATAGTCAAATAAAATTTAAAATATTGAATTTTGCTTTAACTACAGCATCTTTACTATCTTACAGAATTAGTTGAAGTTTTCTTTAATTTAAAACCAATATTCTGCTATGCCCATCATTAAAAAAATTTTAAGCAAATTCTAAAAAATTGTATTTTTAATAAAAACATGACATACTTATTTTTTGCAAAATACCTAGTATTTGTAATAAATTTGCTACTACTATACTCATTAGGGTGATAACTTTTTTTGGACAAAATTCTCCCCAGGGGTTTTCTAATGGCAAATATTGTATTAATGATAAAAAAAACTATTTCAGTTCAATTTGGTAAAAAAAACCGTACGCACCGACAGCGATTTCTAAAATGCCTTTAATATATATTTTTTAAATTTTTTTAATAACAATTTTTTTAAAATATGGTTTATACATATGTAAGTAAGCAAACTTGGAAGAAAACTATTCCATTGACTCGAAAATGGACTTTACTATTGAAATCAGCATGCCTTAATTATATAGATGTGATGGTCAGACGTTGAGGCGTCAAAAAAAGTTATTTTTTTTTAACTTTGTTTGATTCGAAATTTTAACGCGTTTGGTGCGTACCCTTTTTTAACGATAGCGAAAAACTAAAAACGCAGTTCTTAATATTTGTCCATGCCCTACACGATTTTGTCTGGGGAGATTTGATATTTGCAAAAAATGCAAAAAGTTATCACCCTAATACTCATGTTTTATAGTTAAAAAAGTTAAAAAAAAAACTTTAACTAAAATTATGTAAAATTTTTGCTCTTCAAAAGCTCCTTAATTATATTTCTTAAATATTGTATAGATGCATGTCGATGAAGCAGAGTATCAACATTCATCTCCATAAAAGACCAACACTATTGGTAAATATTTGAAGATGGTTCTATTTCCAAATACATTTGATAATACAAAACAGAATAAAAAATTGACCGCAGATTTGATAACGAATTCCAATCGAGCATAAAATTACCAAATAATTGAGATATACTTCGTTGGTATCCCACAATTTTTAAAATAAACAACAATCTAAAAATAGAATATTTGTGTTGTTAGTGTTGTCACTTCTGAGTATAATATACAATAACAGAAAAAGCTAATAGGAAAGAAAACTGCAATTTAGCTGCATTAGATTCGAGGTCATACTTGTGTGTGATCGCTAAACGGTCATGACTTGGTATTGTTACGTTTGTAATGTAAGATGAGCGTAGGTTTGATTCCTACAGCCGCAGGTTGTTGAAAAATTTATCATATAGAGACAATCTGACAATTATAAGACACAAATAATAATACAATTTAAATGGAAAATCACTGATGAGCCTGTCCATAAAAAGGCAGAAACTAGTATAGTCGGATTTAAAAAAAATAATAGTGTTTATAATTCTTAGAGAAAAAAGTTTATTCTTCTTCTTAACCTCAACATTTCTAAATTAAATTTGTCAAATGCATATTAATTAATTAAAAATTAATTGCGACTGTCTATATGACGTTAATATAACACTGTACTAAAAAACAAATTACTTTTAAAAAATGGGCCACGAGACATCGATCTGGAATTTAGTCAGTTATTTTTTAAATTATAATTTCTTCCAATTATTTTAAAACTGTGGGATGTAGGCAGGGTTGCCATTTTTGCATAATGTATGCTAAATCTAGCACCTTTTTCCCACGAATATATTTTTCACTATTTTTTTACAGATTTAAATTATAAATTTATATATCAAATTAAAAAAAAAACCATTTTGTATGTAAACCAACTTTGGGCTTAGTAAAGTTTGAGTGGCAGTATATTTCGTGATTTTACAAATTAATTTTAATAATTTTTAATATGAAAATGAAAATCATTCAAGTTCGAGGCTATAATCTATATTTCTTTATTTGGATATTTTCCTAATAAATAATCTATAGAGTTTTTGTTTTCAAATTTATTAATTGACCTTTTTAAGGAATGTGTTGATAGATCTATTTCGAGAATTTTCCAGGTTCCCATCTTCAAAACACGTTTTGAAAGAAGTGGCAACCACTTCTTTCCTCAAACATTCATATAACCTAGTTATCCCACTAAATGAGAACTAATATATGAGCTTGAAGTTAAAGATTACCACCACTGATCAAAAATAAATTGAAAACTTGTTCGTTTTGTGCAAGCTCTATCTTTGGTAGATATACAATACACGCTTTTTGTTTTTATTCTCCTTTTTATTTTTACACCTGTTTTGTTTTATTTTATTTAAAAACAAGATGTAAAGGGGAAGTAAACTAAGACCGTGCTCTGTCTTATTTACAAGATTGATATAATTTTTATTAAAAATAAAAATTATGTTTTTTTTGACCTTTAATTGTGGAATGAAAATGAAAATTATTCAAATTCGAGGCCATACTCTATATGTCTTTATTAGGATATTTTCCTAACAAATAATCTATAGTTTTTGTTTTCGAATTTATTAATTGACCACTTACACGAATGTGTTGATAGATCTATGGATATCTGGAATTTTTTTTGAAAACAAAAACAATAGATTATTTGTTAGGACAATATTCTAATAAAGAAATATAGAGTATGGCATTGAACTTGAATAATTTTCATTGCACAATTAAAGGTCGAAAAAACAATAATAAATATAATTTGTTTGGTATCAAAATAAAATAAATGCGTTATGGTTGTCATAAACAAATATATATGTACATATTTTTTTTTTTTTTTTTTATATAAAAAAAAAATAAACAAAATTAAAACAAATTTAATTTTTCATTTTGACCAAAAATTTCGAAACTTTGACCCATTTTCGCGACCTTATAAATGTATCCTATTTAGCTCAAATTTTCACCATAGACTTTTTAGATGACATTGAAATTTGCCACGTAGGAGCAGCAAAAATCGAAAAATCGTATTTTAAGAACCAGTCTATATTTAAAAGCAACGGTCCAAGTAACGAACCCTGAGGTACACCACTTGTAATAGGTAACACATTTGAATTTTTAATGTCTCTATATTGACTCCTGTCCCGAAGGTAGCAACATAAAAGCCTACAATCCGACGTCAAAATACCCAAATTCCGATACAACTTAGAAACCAAAATAATATGGTCAACTTTATGAAATGCCTCAGTTAAATCAATAGATAACAGAACATTCGCATGAACACTACTCACAGACCTTCTGATAGCATCAGTAAGACCCAAAAAGGAGTGATGTAGTATTTCTACAACACCTAAACTCCTATAGTCACTGAAAAAACGAAATTCTATCAATATGAGCCTGAAGTTGTTCCTTCTGCAGAATTTTCACTACTTTAGAAAGAACTGGAAGTATAGATATTGGACGTAAATTGCTTATATCATTAGATTCAGCCACTTTTGTTATGGGAACAACTCTGCCTGTTTTCCAAACCGAAGGAAAGGTTTATGTATTCTTAAGGAAATACTAGTTTTAAAAATTTCGTTGAAGAACCATCGCAACCAATTGCATTCGATATAACTGGTAGAAGAGCTGCCGAAAGTTTATTACGATCAGCTGATCGAAAAGAAAAACCACTTTCATTAGAAACAATATCCAAGAAGTTTTTTCTTTATACCCTCAACAATGAACACTTTCAAATGAAACAACAAAAAAATATTTAAAAAACAATATCTTAGAGGTGAAAACAAAATTTTGCGATGAAAATCTTGTTTGGATGTAAAAAAATAAATTCTGTAGTGAAAAATCATTTTTGAAGGAAAAACTATTTTTGAGGTTAAAAAATTTTTGTGGTGAGTTTTAAATATTATTTGAGGTGAGTTTTAAACATTATTCACCTCTTAACGTCTGGTGGAAAAATATGACGTTATATTTTATACACCAGAAACTACTATGAATTGTACTAATATACAGTGCGTTATACACCAATTTGTATGGAAAATTTAAAGGTACCTTCACGTTCTAAATCATAACTTTTGAACCGCTGGACCGATTTTGGTCATTTTCAATACCAAACTGCCGTGATCGCAATTTCCACAGACATACGGATATTGCTAAATCGTCTTAAAATTCAATAAGGATCAAGAAACTAGATACTTTATGCGGTCTTAGACCTACATATATATCGATGCGTTACAAACGGAATGACAAACTTATATATACCCTCATCACAGTATGTGGTGGGTATACCTAGCATTTTTACTAGCACTTTTTTCCTCCATCTAACACTTTCTAGCACTATTTTTATAACGATATTTATAGCACTGTTCAACTTATAGCAACACTGCCTGTAGGCAAATTTGCTTAAAAAAGAATTTTTGAAAAAATCCAATTTTTCCCAATGTGGGGATAAAAAATGTTTCCTGAAATCAGCTGAAAAGTTCTATTTGGGGTCAAATTTTCAAGTGATAGGAGTTATAGTTACTAATCTAGACTTAAGTTATTTACCTTCATCGCCATTATATGCAGCTACACATACGCCCTGTGTTTCTAGATATTCCAAAGTACGAGGTATATCTAAAATCGATTTAACGCCACTACTTATTACGGTCACCGGAGTGCGTCCTAGTTCTACCAAATCTGCTGATACATCCATTGTAATATGGCCATCTCGATGTACTCCACCTACACCACCGGTAGCAAACATTTGTATACCCGCCATGTGAGCCACAATCATTGTAGACGCCACCGTAGTACCACCACACTTGGCATTAGATACAATATAAGGTAAATCTCGTCGAGAACATTTAATCACTTCCTTTCGTTCGGTTTGTGCCAATTTTGCTATATTATGTTTTGTTAGGCCCACTTTAAGTCTACCATCTATACAGGCTATTGTTGCGGGTATAGCTCCTACAGATTTTACCATTTCTTCCACTTCATAGGCTGTTTCTAAATTTTGTGGATATGGCATGCCATGAGTAATAATTGTAGATTCTAAGGCCACTACCGGTTTTTGTTCGTTCAATGCATTTTTAACATTGGGATGGATGTCTAATAAGTTACGGAAACCACGTACTGTTAAAGAACTTCTGGACAAAGTAGTTGTAATATTTTTAAATTTCCTTAAAATCATGTTGATTTTATTATAACACTGAATCTCCTAAACTAAGCACCACCTCAACACATTCTACCGTGCCACGATCGTTTAGAGCAGGGGCGGCCAGTTATTTTTTGGTGCGTGCTAGAAACAGAGTTGCCAAGTCCAGTTTTCGAGTTATTAGTTAAACCGGTTTTGTCTATTTTTCAGGTATTTTAAACTCGGTTTTTGAAAATGGGCGGCTTTTGAGTTATTCGAGAAACTGGATTTCGGTCTCGAATAATTCTACATTCGCATATCTTTCATTATGAAAATGTCAGAGAAATAAAGGTTTTTTGGAATATTTAAAACGTCAAGTATAAAATAAACTGCGATACGTCAAACAGGTTTGAAAGTTGTAAATTTTTCGCCCAAAAATAAATGATTCTATTCTGACGAAATTTTAGAAGTAGTCCAGCAAAGTTTCGTGTTTCATAAGGAAATGTATGGCAATATTTTTTCGCTTTTGGTTTAAACATTGAGAGTGTTCACAATTAGGCTAAAACTAAGAACGAAAAAATTTTTTTCCACCATAAATTGTATATGAAACGCTATGGGGCAATTTAGATATGGATGGATGGGATGGATAGCGTGCACGCAAAAAATAAACTAGTGTAAGAATATCGAAGTCAACTTTGTATTTTTTTATTATATAAAGTTGATAGCAATGATATAAGTCAAGTATAAACAACCACAACCCAAGCATAAGTTAGATTAGATCAGAAGGTGCACAGTGCACCGCGACCAATGTAGGTCTTTTATGCTGCCTAAAGTTACCTACAGATTCAAGCTACCTATAAAGCCAATTATCCTATTAGGCAAAATGTTCGCGATGTCGGAAGGCGAAATGAAGCGATAACCTAGAAACCTAAGTCTCCTATCACAAAGCCTGGGACATTCGCAGAGAACATGATCCGAGGTCTCAGACAGCATCTCACAAAACCTACACATATCCGTGTCCAATTGACCCTTCCTGTGCAGAAGGTATCTGAGATTACAGTGTCCAGTTAAGTACGATGCCAGGTTGCTCAAACCCCCCTTTTAAGCGACAAGAGTCGCCTCGACCCTCTACTGGAAAAAGAGATCAATCTCTTAGCCTGGCGCTGACCAGGAGAGTTTTCCCAGTAACCAGAGAATTCAGACTCTCTCCATGCCCTGAGCCTTTCCCTAACATACCTTGCAGGTATTCCACAGAATGGTTCAGGACCAATAAAGCATAAGTTACATACATATATCATTTCTTTTGTAAAATCACAAATTTCCCTTTATTGATGATAAGTGTTATTTAAAATATTTCACTTTGTTCGTTCTCCAATTTATACAATTTTGTAGCTGAGTTTTTTTTTGTGTAACTTCCTAAAGTAGAATATTAAAACTACCGAAGCATCAGCTAAACAAGATACCAAATAGGTTTCTTGACTGACATACAAAAGAAAACTATAAAACTTGACGGTAAACAACTTAACATAAACAAAAAGGAAAGCAAAATACTTTTTGTTTTTGTATAAAAGAACTTAAAATTAAAAATTTGTTAATAAGAAGCACTTTAATTGTTTGAAATAGGCATGTATTTGTGTTCAAACGATTTCAATGAATTTTTATGGATTTCTCCTCTTGAGTTTTTATTGTCCGGAACTATCTGCCGTATAGCCACAATTTGTCGAAAAACTTTTTAAGTTGTATTCTATACAATAAACTTAGGTAACTTATACGCTTTCTTTTAGTTCAGAGTGTGAATCAAGCTTATCATACAAAAAGTATAGGAAAATATTTTAGCCTTTAGTTTCAAATTTTATTGTGTTTCATTTATGGTTGTTTTTTTCTTTGAGTGCAAAATCGATGGTTCGTCAAATCATCGAGTTAAGTTAACCACACTGATTAATGTAATATTCTGAACATACCCCACGAAAAAAGATTTGTCAACAATATTGTTATTTTTGGTGCTCCAATTAAATTTTTATTTTTTATTTTAAAAATGTTATAGAAATATTAAAAGGACGCAGCCAACAAAAAAACAACATGTCGTCACGTAATTTGACTGAAGTTTTTAATATTATGCGTAATAATGCTTCTAAAAATCGTACACTATATTCCGATGACCGAGTAAGTTTTTTGTCTCAAAAAAATTTCGCCATATCGATTTATTAGAATATTTCATATTCCTAACTTTATAAATAACAAAAAACACCTGTAGAATGGTGGCGATGCAGAATTGCTCCTACGACGTTCAGTCCATGATGCTGAAGAAGGTCTGGAACTTCGTGATGAATACGGATCTCAACCAACATGGATTGATAAATTAGAAGAGGCTCAATATATAATGTCAAAGTATTGAATACATGTAGAGTAAGGTGTCTCTTAAAAAAATGTTTGTCAAATCAGTTTTTTTTTTTTTGAAAAACATTAACCCGTGCCGAATTTTGGACTAAAATTTCCAATTTTTGAAAATGAACATTTTTTTAAAAAATTCCCAAAATTCGAAATTTTGAAAAAAATTTATTTTATCTATTATTTGGAGATGTCGATTGCTATTTCTATAATATAACACTAGTTTACAGCGATTTTGATCTACGATATTTGGCATTTATTTTCCATGTAAAATCGATAGCAGAAACCGAACATAAAGTAACAGTTGTTAAGATATTGCTAAATTTTCGAAATTTCCAATTTTAAAAAAGGAGTTTTACTTAAATAAAAATTTATCCGGACAAAACCGCTGGATTTGAATTTTTTAATTAAAGCTAATTACATGCTATATCAATTATCTATACAATATTTTTCAACCGATTATCGCCTTAAGGTACCCATACACTTTTCAATATTATTGTCATTTTGCCCTACACAGTGCAATAAGATGTACAATATTTTTGCACAAAATATGTCACCACTATTTTATTCTGTTGTGGAGTAATATAAAAATTGCACAATGTGGCTAACTTAAAAACCTTTCTGATTTTTCCAATATATTGTACAAACCTTCCAATATGACATACACACTGTTAATATTTTGCACAATAGCAAAAGTTGTACAAACATATTGCGTAGTGTATCCACTGTAGCAGCTATTTTTCGATATATCGAAAATTTTGCTCAATTTTAACGAAATTTTGAACAAAAAAAAAGTATGAAATGAATAAATAAATTAAATTAATATTGCAAATATAGAAGTTATTAGTCGCGTCCGTTTCTCGCTGATATTTGCTTATATCTATAATATATATTATATATATAATGTAGTAATTATTGATTCTACAAAATGTTTATCCTAAAATTTAGTACTCTTGCTTGCTACAATACACTGAGGATATATACCGAATCTTTATATTGCTTTATTGTTTTTGGCTCAACTAAAAGTGTGCGAATGTCGCGTCCGTCGCCCAGGAATTGCCCACATGACAAAATGTATTGCAGTTTAAAATGTTTTAATTCAAAGTTAAATCTTATTAAATAGAAAGCAAATTACGTTTAGGTGTGTTACGAATATTGGATTTAATATTTATTTAAAACTTACAATAAAATGAGAAGTACATTGCCATGTTAAATTATAAGAAAACTTGATTAAAAAACATTTTATAAATAACAAGTAATGTTAAGTTCCAAACAATAATTACAACACTTTCCCTTGTTTGGAATTCAACATAGATTCAATCGATTACATAAATTTCTTAAACGCATTCTTGCCAAGGGTTTCGTCATCATATCCGCAACTTGTTCCTCAGAAGAGACTTGAGCAACTTGCAATTGACCCTCAGTGACTTTTTCTCTAATAAAGAAGTGTTTAATAGCTATATGTTTCGTTCTTCTATGAAACTCAGGATTTTGTGCAAGTCGTAAAGCGGCTGTATTATCTATTTGAACCACTGGTACTTGATTGAAGTTATTAACATCACCAAAAAGTCTTTTAAGCCAAATAACTTCTTTTGCTGCCTCGTTAGCTGCTACAATTTCAGCCTCAGTGGTTGATGTGGCGACCATTTGTTGTCTTTGGCTCAACCAAGATATTGCTCCTCCAGCGTATATCACAACTACTCCTGAAGTAGATCTACCAGTTGTCGGCATCACTAAAGCATTCTATCGATTTCGGACCATTTTTGTTGTATGTTATACCAACATCTAGAGTTCCTGATATGTATCTAAATACACGTTTTACTCTCTGAACATCTTCTTGAGAGGGGTTTTCTAAAAATCTTGACAGAAACCCAACTGCATAAGCCAAATCAGGTCTGGTGCCCAACATTAAATACATTAATGCACCAACTGCTTGTCTATACGGAAATTCTACGTTAGCTTTCCCTGGTTTTGAAGTTTCTGTGATTTTATCCATTGGAGTTGATACGGACTTGCATTCAGAGAAATTGAACTTTTGTAAAATTTTATTAGCATAAGCCTTTTGAGATATCTTAATACCATTCTCCTCCCTCTCTATCTCTAAACCAAGAAAGAAGCTAACATCTTTTACTTCAATTTTAAACTCAGACTTCAATTCATTTAAAAATATATCAAGTTCGTTTTTATCTGATGCAGCAACTAGACCATCATCTACGTAAAGCGCGAGAATTAATTTCTTACCATTTTTCTCCCTTATAAAAAGACATGGATCAGCAGTGCTTGCCTTTAGACCAAGATTTTTCCTCAGAAAGTTACCCATTCGTTTATTCCAGCACCTAGGTGCTTGCTTAAGTCCATACAAACTTTTCTTAAGTTGGCAAACTCTACCAGAACCATCATCGAATCCCTCAGGTTGTTTCATGTAAATTATTTCGTTTAATTCACCATAGAGAAAGGCAGTCGAAACATCAAACTGCACCAAGTGAAGCTCTTCGCTTGCTGCCACACTTATAAGCGACCTTATTGTTGTCATTTTTGCCACAGGACTAAAAGTCTGATCATAATCCACACCTTTCCTTTGCGCAAATCCCTTTATAACTAACCTTGCCTTGTATTTTTCGATACTCCCATCTGGTTTCATTTTTACACGAAAAACCCATCTACCTGGAAGTGCTTTGGATCCTTTAGGTAAGCTTGTTAAAACCCATGTGTTATTGTCCAATAACGAATTTATTTCAGACTGCATGGCTTTTGTCCATTCTTCCTTCTGAATACTTTGTATAGCCTCATTGTATGTTGTTGGAGTTTGAATTTCAGACAAAATGTTTTGAGCTACCATAATAAAATCATCATACCTCGGATTTGATATTAAAGTACGGTCTCTAAGTCTTTTGCTTAATGGTTCTTCATCATCAGAGTCTTCAATTCGATTACGTTTAACACTTTTAACATCAACAATATCTTTGGCATCTTGAAACTCTTCTTCAAAACCTTCAAAATCTTCCATATCGTCTTCTTCCTCTTGAACCAACTCATCGGATTCTTCATGATTTTGGGAACTAGAAGGATCCCTATTTATCATCTCTAAATCATCAACTTCAACATCTGTCACATCTTTGTCACTTTGATTATATTTATACGTTATTACGACACCATCTTGCTTTTCATGATTTGATTTATTATTATCTTCGACATCTTCTGAACTTCCTTTGATTTCAAACTGATTTTTGTTGTCACACTGTACTACTTTCTCCTGGAATTTAACGTCTCGAGAAATTTCTACTTTTTGTTGTTCTTTTATATATATTCTGTATCTTTCATCTCCATCATAACCTACTAGGTATCCCTTAACAGCTTTTTTATCCATCTTCTTACGTTTTTGACTTGGTAAATGAACATAACAAGTAGAACCAATAATACGTAGGTGGCGAATTCTAGGCTTCTTACCACACCATAACTCAAATGGACTTTCTTGAGGAATTGACGACTTTCCAGTTCTATTTAAAATATAAATAGCAGACTTAACGAATTCAGCCCACATAGCATCTGGAAAAGCAGCATCTGGATTTGAATATTTAAAAGTTCTTGCCATTTCTACGATCGTTCGATTTTCACGTTCTGCACCTCCATTTTGTTGCGGGGTATATGGAGCTGTTAACTTTTGATTAATGCCATTTTCCATAAGTATCTTCTTTACATAAGCGTTGTTAAACTCTCCACCATTATCACTTAATAACGTTTTGATAGTATGACCTTGTTGTTTAGCGTTTGCTAGCATTTCCAGCAATGAATCTTTAACATCGGATTTATGTTTAACAATATAGCCATACCTGTACTTGGTGAAGTCATCTTTGAAGACAATTAGGTACTTGAACCCTTTAAATGAAGGAGGAAAAGGACCACATACATCAGTATACATAAGCTCCCCTGGAGCTGTTGCAGTTTTGCGTCTTCCAAATGGCAATCGGCTTAATTTACCATAAACACACGGTTCACACACTTCATTATTGTATTTCACATTTATACCTATTTCTTTCTCTAGCTTCTCTTTTACGTGGCGTTTATCTTGGTGTCCCCATCTTTCGTGAAAAAGTTGTAGCATTGAGTTATTATTAACTGATATATTTACGTTTTCTGTTTGGCGGCATGGATATAAATCTGCTTTATATAGCAAACCATTTCTTGATCTTTGGCCACATAAAACAATATTACCATTAACTGTTAACGAGCATCGAGTTGTTGTTGATTTAAATTCACTATTTGGATTTCTGTCTTGTGCTGATAAAACAGAAAATAAATTCTTGGAGACGTCTGGAACATACCACACATTTTCCAAAGTCATTGTTATTTGTTGACCATTAACTTTGGAAACTATTGGAATAACACCCGTGCCCACTGCCTTTAAGTATTCTTTTCCAGCAGCCTGTATACCTTGGGGTTGATCAAAATATTGAAATTCGCTGAAGATTTCAAAACTTTTTGTTATATGCCTTGTAGCACCATTATCGAACCACCAGTCCATATCAGTATTTACTAAATTGGCGTCACTGGAAATAGTAGGAAGAGCAATTGTTGTGTTATTTACATTACCAGTTTTGTTCTTTGTTGGCTTTCCATCAGCAATCCACTTTCGACAATCCTTCAACCAATGGCCTTTCTTTTTACAATAATTACATACGTCATCCTTCTTGTTATACCTTTCCTTGCGGTCATTTCTAACGTTTACCTTTAAAGCTTGTTGACTATCTCTTTCACCTTGTGCTTCATTACTCTTGAAGTTCCTCTCGAACATACACAACTGCATTGAAAGTTCTTCGATAGTTTTGTCTTTCTCACCGGACATCATCATCCAATTGGAGCGAAACATTTCAAAATTCTTCGGTAGTATATGGAGAATCTTGCAAACTAATAGCATATCCGGCAGTTTATGCTCACCCTTCATGTTCAAGCCATTATTTAGCTCATCCCACAGATTACTGATTTTTGAAATATGTGTTGAGACGTCTTCATTATCTTGCCATGTAAAACCAAAAAGATCAGAACAAATTTTGAAAAGCTGATCCCTGGATGTTGCTTCGAAAATGTTCTTTAATGCTTGCCATGTTTCAAAAGCGCCATCCTTATCCATGATTTTCTGATATATTTGATCCGTTATGCAGCTCGTGATAATTGTCTTTGCATACGAATTTGCTTTTCTAAAATACTCAGAATTTTTCTTGTGTTCTCTTATTTGTGCCTCTGTGGCACCTTCAGATAGAGGTCCTGGCTTTGTAATTTTCTTGTCAATCACGTCTAGGGCTCCCTCATAGAAGTCTAACACATCACGGATTTTCCTTTTCCAAATTGGCCATTCACTTTCGCTTGAAAGCGGTTTTATATTTTTACAGAATTCCATTTTTACCTTAAGAGTTTTGGTTATTCCTGTTCGAGCTGAGTCTTGAAATCTTGATTTTTCTTAATTTAATACGTGGACTCTTGATTAAAACAAAAAATTTTTGCAAATCTCTGATAAACAATTGTAATTAACAAAAAATTATTTCACAATTTTTTTTTTTTTTTTTTTTTTTTAAAAATTTTCCAGTTTTGTTTATTTTTCTTTTAAATAATTTTTATTTTTTTTTGAAATTTTAATCAGAGCTTGCTGGGCTCATAACCTATTGGATTTAATATTTATTTAAAACTTACAATAAAATGAGAAGTACATTGCCATGTTAAATTATAAGAAAACTTGATTAAAAAACATTTTATAAATAACAAGTAATGTTAAGTTCCAAACAATAATTACAACAACGAAAAAGTGACCCTCTTTTTTTAAATTTTATTTCTCTGTTTACTGCTTAATTTAGATCTATTACGAAAGAAATGACAGGCTTTTTTTAACAAAATCAGTGTATTAATTATGTATCTTTTCTACGATAATCGACACCGAAATCATTATCAATCCGGGGATGGAACTAATTTTGTTTATTCATCTCATGGCTTATAAATGTCATATTAAACCGATGCAACAAAAATTGTAGACGCTACATGCATTTGAGTAAAACTGCAGAAATTCAGTTTTCATACAATTACAGTTGTATTTGTTTATTTGTAACGCAATAAGCCACTTAGGCCAAAGTGCATTGTTAATACATTGTACAAATTCATATAAATATTTACAAAATTTCTTATGTTATATGTAAATAGCCGTATATACATACAAAAAAAAATATCCCTAAAACAGGATTATATAAAAAAAAGAAAAAGTGTCTAATGTTTCAAATCGTATGCTTTAATTTTTTTTTTTTGGATATGGCAGAGGCACAAACAACGTCATTATACATCAAGTCCCTATCGATCACAACTTTTAATAATAAGAGGCAAATACAATGATACAACTATGAATTACTTCGGAAGTAAGCTAAAAGTTTGTGCCTAAAAATACCAGGTGTTAACGTGAAATTTTGCAAATGGTATGGTAAGTAGTTCCAATCCCTACAAGTTCTAATAATGAAAGATTGAGCAAAGATCCTACATGAAATAAGGGGTTCAACAATACGTGGCGTTGTAGTATATCTCGTGAATGTGAATCTTGAATATAAATAATACGGAACTCCATAGTACATTATCTTGTAAAAGAATAACAAATTTCGTAACCGCAAGTAGTCATTAAATGAACAACCCAGAAATCTTTTCACAGCCGCAGAAACATGATCACGACGACCAACACCATACACAAATCTCACAATTAATTTGACAATAAGTTCAATCCTAGTCAAATTATAACCCCATGTGCCAGAATCAATCTCAATGCAATAATTGACATGAGACATTAACAACGCATACGCTGCAGTATACTTTACCCCCCATGGAAGATGCAGCCCACAACTATATAATTTTCTAAGACCTAATGTAACTTTAGCGGAGATGGAGTCAATATGCTGGCCGAAATTCAGACATTCATCAATTATCACACCCAAGCACGTAAGCGATTGGACAAAATCAACTTTTGTAATAGCAAAATGTATTTCCGGATAATCTACTCAACAATAACGATTACGAAACATGATAGCCTTTGTCTTGGAAGGGTTAATAGAAAAATCGTTGCTAATCATCCAGTTATTAAACCTATCAAGTGTAAAATTAATTACCGCTGTCAGTACCTCAGGAAATTCTCTGCAGTTACCAAATAGCAATTGAATATCATCTGCAAATATAAATGGCTTAACCAAGCTTAGATCCAAGCAATCAACAATATCATTTAAATAAAGTAAGAATAAAATAGGTCCAATGACCGAGCCCTGTGGCACTCCAGAATATGTGTGAATAATACTAGACTCAATTCCATTTACTCTTACAAACTGCGACCTCCCTTGCAAATAAGAATGTATCAATTGACAAGCCATTACCGAAAATCCAAGTTTTCGTTTCAGCTTTCCAATAAGAATGTTGTGATTTAGACGATCAAAAGCTTTGGTAAGGTCTAGAGATACCAGTACACAGTTCCTATGCTCATTCAAATAGCAGATGTACTATGCCTCTCCCTGTAAGCATATTGAATGTTCTTCAACAAGTCATGTTGATTAATATAGTCTAAAACTTGTTTTTTCAATACATGCTCCATAATTTTTGAAACACAAGGAAGGATGCTAATAGGTCTAAAATCCACAGACCCATTTTTCGGTATTGGAACAATTCTAGCAAGTTTCCATCCATCAGGATAAGAAGTAGTTATAATATAATATAATTAAAAAGATATAAAAGTGGTTCCAGAATGAATGGAAATACTAATTTAATAAATTTAAGGTGAAAACCATCTACTCCTATCGAATTTGACTTGACATTCATTAAGGCACTCCATAAATCCTCAGCGTATATATTCCTAAATGAAAAACCTTCTATTTCAACATTTAATGAATCCAAATCAAAATGGTCTACATTAAAGTTACCATTAGAAGCAAAAGAATTATTTAAAGTATTAACATCAACATTTACCAATCGCGAGCTCTGCTCTCCACAACACCCTGAGTTATTTAAAATTTGCCATAACCTCCTGTTACTGTCAACGTTCTCAAACATCCTAATGTGAAGCTGCCTTCGATACTTCCTTATAAGAGATTTAAGCTTATTTCTCAGTTTACAATACTTTCTCCGATTATCCTCAGTAGGAGAAGCTTTAAACTCTCCATAAGCACTATCCCTGAGGGTCCTAGCATTAATTACGTCCGCTTCTTTCATCCAAGGTCTTTTTTGTCCTTAGTTTTGTATTTAACCACAATAACATATTCAAACAACCCGGATAGTAGAGAGTTCAGACAGATAACTTATAATTAACGCAATTATCAGAATAAAACAGGGAAAGATCAAAATTAAATAGATCCAAATTTACATTTTTAAAATTTCTATATTCAATATATTCTTCATTTTATTTTTATTTTGGTTTAACAAATAATAATAATATAATATTAATAATAATTGTAAAAATAAAACTGCATTTGTATGAAAACCGAATTTTTACTCAAACGCTATAGCATCTACAATTTTTAAGTGATTTTTGTTAAGGAGTCTCTTATTTTCTTCGTAATAGATCAGGGGGGTTAAAAATTTCAAAAACGAGTAGACAATGATCTAGTAAATTGGACTTTTAAGTACGGATCAGAGAACGGTTTGAGTGCCTTATTTCATGCTTTTAAATGCAATCACAAAAAATGAGGACATTGTTGTCAACTTACATCATTTCAATTAAGCAACAATCGACAGAATTGAGAAAAGTGAGTGTAACGAAAACCATGCATTGCATTGCTTGTCTAGTGTTAACCTCGCTTAACACTCACGAAAACAACGAATACACAACGATTGGTATGAATGGTCTCAATGTTAAATGAATAAAACGTTAACAAATTTTTTTGTGAAACATATTACTGTATTAAGGGCCGTTATTACAACTTGCCTTTAAAGTAAATGTTAGTAGAAAGTAACTTTAGCTAAAATGAGGAATAAAGTGAGCTATAATGTTTTTCGTTATTACAACTTCCCAATAAAATAAAAATAAATATTTTTGATAATGTAGCATCACCAAACTAAAAACCGATTATTGGTTTATGAATTGGTTTATAAAAATACGTAGTGGCAACGTACTTTTATTTATTTGTTACAAACAAACAATAATTTGTGAAATTCGGTTGTGAAATTCGGTATTTTCTTCTTTTTCTTTATAGAGCAGAAAATGTGGTAACTTTAAACACATAAACCTTACGTTTAAAGTTAAAGGCAACAATGTCTTCCCTTTAGCTTATGGGTCACTTTTAGCTTAAAGTATACTTATAATAACGAAAAACTAATAATCTGTCAGATAACATCCGAACTTTAGCTATTGGCAAGTTGTAATAATGGCCCTAAGAAAATTAAAAACAAAAATTTATACATATTTCATGTTTAATAAAACTAAAAAAAAAATTATTATTATTGCTACAGGTCAACGAATACTACGCGAATGTTGTGATTGATTTCATGTTATTCCTGTGTCATCATTTCATTTCATTGCTTGACATGTAACGGCATTATAAAAATGAATATTAAAAAGGCATTCAACAAAAACAATAAATGGAATAAACAGCAACAGCATAAGCTGTTGTTGTTGTTGAATAAAAGCAATGCAAAAGCAATGAATGTATGAATGGACAACAAAACGAATGGTCACATTCTGTTCTCTGGTACGGATATCATACAAGAGTTTTAAGATTTACGAATTCGAACAAAAATTTTCGAATCGAATTAAATAATAACCCCCCAGACTTGAACTGTAAATAGGGAAATAAATTTTAAAAATATTTGGATAAGGGTATACAGTTACAGACAAAACCATATGGTCACTTTTTCGTAACACAACTAAAAGTTAAAAAAGATGGCAAATTGTTGAGGAAATTTGCAATATTATTTTTAGATTAAAGTACAATAACAACTTTTTATTTTATGTAACAATTCGCACTTCATTGTTGCATTTAAAAACATACCTCGGAAAAAATACTTTAATATTTTTAATTGAGCTAAATTTTTGAAATAGTCAGAAAAAATCGAAAAAATTGTTGATTATGTAAAAAAAAGTACATTGAATATATCAAATATCTTACTCATACACTCGCAATATATTTTCTGTTACCGATTCAAGTTTATAAAGTTTTACGTAAAGTTGCCCAGCCAGAAATTCATGATGGTTCAAAAAACTAAGTACTATCAAAGCATACACTATACCAAATCCAAAACGTTCTGAGAACGTTTGAAAAAAAAACATATTAAAATTACTTTAATAGCACTTTTTAAACAAACTTTACTGATGTTTATTGAAATAAAAATGATATCTGTGGAATTTTGATAAAATAGTCAATAAAACTTTTAAATGTGGATACACTCAAAAAAGTTTTACAGTTACTACATGACAGTTGTTTGTGTAGTAATCAGTGGTAGTTGTTTTTAACTGTAATTACAGTTGTTTTTGTATGAAATAATGCAAAACAACTATTTTGACAGTTGTTTTCAAAAACAACTAACGAAAACTACTAAAATTTTTAACAGTTGTTTAAAGCAGTTGTTTTAAAATTTTTGTAAACAACTACCAAACAGTAATTTTGAGGTAAACAGTTCAATTTTGTTAGTTATTTTAAAATAAAAAAATATATTTTGAAAAACTATGTTTTGAAAAATTCTCGTTTAGTTTATATTAATATGTTTAGAGTTTACAAATAATAATTAGATAATTTAATTGTATCTCCAATGCATTAAAACGTTATAACTGGAGTACCGTTTGGAATGTTGACTTGAGACTTTAAGTAAGATGCTGGAAATACTAAATTTTGTTGTAATTGAATGAAGAAAAAAAAATTGAATTTTTTTTAAATACCAAAAAAAATAACCTTTAAAAACAGTAGTTTTTACTAATTTTTACAGTTGTTTCAAAATGTTTGTATTAAAAAATTGTCAGTTGTTTTTACGACATTGGTAGTTGTTTTTACCACATTTGTTAGATGTTTTTTAACAGTTAAAAACAACTACATTTTTAGTTGTTTTAACTGTAATTACCTTTGTCGCATTTTAAACTGAAATTACAGTCTTTTTCAGTAGATTCTACAGTAAAACTTTTGTGAGTGTATTTTAGTCTAGTCCGCACATTTCTACTATTATACTATAAGATACCAGACGTTTTTCAAATCAACTTATTTCAAATTGAATTACTAATAAAATATAAAAAAATAATTAATGTGTTTTTAGTACTGGGAAATTACTTTCTTTTCGGTATTTGGAGTACTGGAAAATTATTGCACATTTTGTATTTAAAATTCTATGAAAGCAGTCAATTTTTGCATTAAATGCACTTTAAAATCATTATACTTTTGGGTTTTCAAATGTTTTGGAAGCGTTTTAAAAACAAAAGACGTAGCGCTTTACAACTACTTTATATTTGGTTTTTGTAACGTTTTAAGAATACTCTAAAATACCAACATGAGACCGTAAATCTGGGTTATCATTTGAGTGCCCTGAGAACACTATAATCATTAAAAACATGTTGCATTGGTAACGTTTCAACTACCATACGTAGTGCTTTCAGAATACTTCTATGTTTGTTGTTTTCTGGCTGGGTGCCCAGGTAGAAATTTGGGATGGTACAAAAAACGAAGAGTTTTCAAAACGTTTGTTTTTGATGGTACTAAAATAAAAGCGTTTCCAAAGCGATAATTGCAAATAATACGAAAAAAAAGCATTTAAAAAACATTATTTTGGATTGCTATTCGAACGTTCGGACAAAGTATTTTAGGAATACTTTTTATACAAAACTTACAAATATTTGTGAAATAAAAACACTGTAAAAACATTGGTTCAAAGCGTTTTTCCAACGTTTGTAAAAAGTACTTTAGAAGTTCTTATCGTACAAAATTTACAACGGTTTATAAAATGAAACCAATGTAAAACCATTGCGTTAAAGCGTTTTTCTAACATTTGCCAATAGTACTTTAGAAATACTTTTTTTTTACAAAATATTTTACTGATTAAAAAACAACACTGTCATAAGGGGGTCTATCTATATGCGAACTCGGTTTCTTATGCAATTTTTTTATATAATGAAATATATCTATTTTCCAATAGAGGGCTTTTTATTTTCATATTTGAATATTCGATTTTTAATTTCATTGATTTTATTGATATGTTTTTATATATCAAATTTAAATCTATTTTTTCTTTTGTGGTTGTCACAATATCGTTTCGTCAAAATTATGTTTTATGTTTATATTTTTTATACTAAATCACATTTCCCTTAATTTAAAACCCTGAAGTAATACTTTTATGTTTCAAGCTTATTAATTTATATTTTGTTACTTTAAAATATATTTTAATTAAATTCAATATTGTTTAAAATTATTATTCTGATATTTGTGTTGAAAACAATGACAAAGTACTTTAATTGTAGCTTTTTTAACGCTTAGAGAACGTTAAAACTGTAAATTGGTATTTATGAACAATTCATAAAGATCTTTAAAATTTGTCTTTCGAGCGTTTTGACAATGTTCAAAATTACAACCCTCAAAGCGGTTATCATTTGGGTCGTTTTCATAACGCTTAATAACTGTAAGCCAAAATGTTCTGCAAATACTTATTTAACGATTGAAAAAGCATTTCAAAAATTTTGTTTTGCAATGTTTTGAGAACGTTATAAAATACCATCCTCAGACCGTAAATTTGGGTTATCATTTTGCACATTCTCAAAACGCTTTAAATTTGTAATTTGGTATGTTCTGAAAACGCTTGTACCATCATGAAAAATGCTTTTAAAACGTTTTAAAGATTGTATTTTTCTACCTGGGTGGTTTTCAAATGAAAAATCAATTAAAATACACTCACAATATATTTTCTGTCACCGATTCAAGTTTATTTCGTCACCTAAAATCCAAAAGGCCGTACTTAACCTTTTTGGTTTTAAAAAAATCGATTACAAAAGGCCCTAATATTGTATTGAATTATATTCTGGTTTAATTTATTCATATTACAAGAATAGAGTTTATGGTTTATTAGGGATTTAATATTTAATGTCTTAATTTTGTAAGTTTTTTATGTAGGATTTTGTATTTAATTTTTATTATCTTTAAAGTTACAAACTTGTATTCTTATCCTATCAATGTATGTATCCAAAATTTGGATTTTTTTTATAATTTTTTAAATTTTTGACAAAATAATCAATTTTCATAAAATGTTCTGGAAATAAGTTGTTCCACACAGAAACACGAATTATAATTTTTTCAATTTATTTATTTTGTTTTCTTTAAATAAAACTATTTTATTATAAAAATAGCAATCGGCATCTCTAAATTAAGCATTTTAAAAAAATTTTTAAATAAATTTAAAAAAAATCACGTTTTTGCATTTTTGTCAAATGCATGGGTCGTTTTAAAAGTAGTTAAAGTAGGTTAATGATATCCGATGAAGTCAAAATGCCATATCTTGAAAGTTTTGTGTATATTAAAGGAATAAATGAAATAAAAACTAAAATTTTTTAAATTTTGGAAATTTAAAAAAAGACTTTCAAATATTGGACGTTTTCGCCAAAATTCGGCAAGATTTAACGTTAAAAAAACGATTTCTACCATTTTCAATAAAACTGGGGATAATGAACGAAAATTGGCGAATTGTTATTTTAAGGGACACCCCAATATAGAGTAAAGATAAAGGTTAACATTTATTTTATCCTAATGTAGAATAAAACCTAAATTAGATGAACTGGGTTCATTGCATGCCCGTCATTTGTTACGACCTGCTTTTGATGAAAGCAAGGAGGATGAACTTGAAATGGAATCTTTGAGCCAAGAAATCGCCAAATTAATTACTTCTACACATCGTCATATACAATGCATACGTTCCAGTTTGGGAATGGGTGGCAAGTTGGAACAACGTCTGACATCCAATGTGGTTACTTATCTAATGCTTAGTCTGCAAGAGTTGACCTTAAAGTTTCGTTACAATCAAAATTCCTACCTCAGACAATTGAATTCCCGTGAAGAACGTTCTCAAAAGTTTTTTGATGACTTTACCAATCCCAATGGTACGGAAAAAGAAAATTATGTAGATTCTTTTGATAATTTTCTACAACCCACAACTTCAAATGGTAAATTTAATATCTATGATGATGACGATGAATCAAAACAAAATGAATTAGACGAAAACTTCCAAAGACCTATGGGTAATCGATTAACCCAACAACAACTTTTGTTATTCGAGGAAGAAAATACTCGTTTAGCTTTGAGTCGTGATGAAGAAGTCTCAAAAGTAGTCAAGACCATTTATGATTTAAATGATATATTCAAAGATCTCAGCCAAATGGTACAGGAACAAGGTACCATCCTTGATCGTATTGACTATTCCATTGAACAGACCCAAACTCGTGTCTCTGAAGGTTTGCGTCAATTGCAAAGGGCGGAAATGTATCAACGTAAAAATCGCAAAATGTGTGCGATTTTGGTTTTAGCTGGTATTACACTATTCATGCTTATACTACTAATATTTACTAAACTTTAGGTGAGAAAGAAAAAATCGAAAGGTATACTAGAGAAAAATCATAATATACTAAAACATTTCAATATATTTTATGTGTATTAAAACTTATTGTAAAAATATTTATTGTAATTCAAAAAAAAAAAAAAAACACAACTTAAAACTACTTCATTCAATGCTTTATTTACATTCTTTCACTTACGCGGGAGGCCACTGAACGCAAATTACCATATACTTTACTTGGAGGAGAACCCAAAATTAAATTACATATAGCTCGGCGGGCCAATTGTATATTTTGATAACTCCCTAATATATGCACCTTGGTATCGGCCAGAACAATTCGTGTTTTTGTAACATTTTCAATTGTGAATTTAGTGCGCCCGCCTTTACCAGCTAGACGACCAACGGCTCGACTCATATGATCGCCTTTAAGCGTTTTCACATCTTTTACTTCAAAGGATTCCACAAACAAATCATCTAAACGAAGTAAAGCTAAGGCATCGTCTACCTCAAAGCCACACAGGAAAGCTTTAACAAAATCAGCACCTTTTTGAAGATTTGAAATATCAGGAGTTTCGGGACTTATGCGAATTTCAACCTGAAAAAAAAAATTATCACAATTCTATATGAAACTTTCTTAAATTGGCAGGTAATTTCAATTAAGTTGGTTAAAAATCAAAATTTTAAAAGTGAAAAAGAAAGAGTATTGTAATTTTTTTTAATCGCTTCAGTTAATTCAGGAATATGGTGTTATTAACTTTTCTATAAATAACCAGAGTTTAACTTTAACCACAGATATTTTTATATAAATTTGACATTCATAACTATGGTTAAACCTTAAACTTTGGTTAACTTGATATAAGTTAGATCTGATAACTTATCTCAGCTTAACCATAGTTATGAATGTCAAATTTATACGAAAACACAAAAAGCGGTATCCAAAGTTTTGAAACAAACGAGTCAAAAACAAAAGCGGAGGACATTACAAATTTGCGATGGCAGGCAATTCCGTTATCGATTCAAACACCTTTCAACTGACTATACGAATTACCGTTACTGAAATAAAAATATCTTTACCAAAATTACTGAAATACCAATATTCCCAAAATACCGTTAACGAAATATCTTAAATTTCGCTAAAATGCCGTTACCGAAATAATTGAAATAGTGTTATCCTTAAAATACCGTTACCTAAATAATCTGACAAGGTCATAATCCTTTAAATGACACAGAAACGCAGCAGTTAAAACAAAAACATTTTATTTTGTATTTCACATGTGTTTTTAATAACATCTCAATATTTAAATTAATAAATCATCTGTGTTTGCATAAATATTTAACCCTTTCACTACAGACTTCTTGTTTGTGGATATATGTATTTCTATTTTGACTTGAGGGATCCTGAATTCAGAAAGAACATGTGGCCCTCCTCCCCTCCATCAGCCCAAAAAATGGGCTTGAAAATCAAATTTTCGAAACTTCTCAGCTCATTTTTACCACTTAAACATTCGAATAACCAAAAATGTTTTATTTGATTTTGTTCTGGTAATTAGATGAAGCTACATGCCAAGTTTCAAGATTCGATCTTTTTTAGTTTACGAGATACATCAAACGCCCATTTTTTCGGATATAAATTTTCATTAAAAAATCTGATTTTCTTAACAAATATCGCGACTATTTTGCCCTGATGAAGAGTATATCTATATGATTTTTTTTTTTTCAATTAGCAATATCCTAATGAAAATAGTTAAACAAAAATATAGTTTTATATCATTAGCAAAATTTTTATATTGTGAAGGGGTTAACAAATAAGTAGTGTCCGACCGAACGTTCGGCTTCGGCTTCGGAGTTCGGCCAAAAAGTGATGTTCGGCCAAGTTCGGTGTTCGGCCAAATTTTGGCCGAACTTGGCCGAATACCGTATATTTGAAGAAGAACAGTTCATTTTTGATTTATTTCACGTAAAAAACAAAATTTTCAAATTTATTTCACGTAAAATACAAAATTTTCAATTAAATTCGTCATATACTTTAGTTAAAATAATAAAGTTCAGGTATTTCCATATTTTTGTTGAAAACTTCAATAAAATAATTGAACTGACTTTATAATATTTTTGAAAAAATATTCTAAATTTGCTTTTTTACAAATTTATTGATGTTTAAATATTTTTTAATATACTTTAATGATGCTTTTGTAGTCAAAATCAACGAAAATTTAAATTTTATTCAAACTAAAAAAAATTAAAAAGTTCGGCTTCGGCTACGGCTTCGGCCGAATATTAAAAACTTGGCCGAAGTTCGGCTACGGCTTCGGCTTCGGCCAAAAAAAGTGACTTCGGTCGGACACTACAAATAAGTAAAATGCATACTAACATATTTTATGAACAAAAGTACTGGCACACTAACATTTATCCTTCGGTTAGAAGTTAATTAAATGCTATTTTGAACTTTTTTCTTTAATATCATAAAAGTCATGGCCGTAAAATGCTAGTCTTTTAAAAATGAAAAAGTATTACATTCTACACTTTCGACGAACTATTAGTAGGATTTTTGTGGATTACATTGAGATAAACGGTTCTGTCTATTAAGCATAGAAAAGACCAGTTGACATTTAAAGCAGCAGAATTTGACTCAAATCCATTTTTTCTCTTAAGTTTTGTTGTAAGAACCAAAAACGATTGCAACTGGCGTGAAGAAGTGATAATATGCTTGATATTTGAGCATCCAGTGCAATTCATATAATGTTCTACATTTGTCACATCTCTCCAGCAGATATTTTTTGGTTTAACGCTAGTTTTCTCAAAATAACACGACTTTTTTCTTATGTCACAATTTTAACCAGCAGCGAAAAATTAAAAAAGAAAGAACTGTGCCAAAACTTATGTCCAATCAAAAACAGACAATTGTTACGCGGGTTGTGAAAATATAATCAATTTTTCTTTTTTAAATTAAATCTATAAATTGTAATTTTTTTTTTTTAATTAATAATCATATAATTACAAATTATATCCTATTAACCGAGCACTAGCTACTATGGCCTTCGGCGCGTTGTAGCGAAAACAGACCAGTGCCTCTGGTGGGAATCGAACCCACTGATAAGCCAGCACGCTAGCAACTAGCCTACCAGGGCGCACAAAATTGTAAATTTATTATCCTCAAAGTTTGAGGACCTTCATTATGAGCTTTTTCTGAATTATTCGAATGTAATTGTTGTTGGTGATTTTAATTGCAACCTGTTCAATGGAGCAAAGTCTAATTTAGTACATTCTTTTTGTACTAGAGCTAACTTGTCCATTTGAAACAATTCTACGCCTTCTCACTTCGATGTGCAATATTAATCTACCTAATTGATTGATTTTATGTTAGTGAGTGAGCGTTCTTTGGTTAATATTTCTGGACAGGTTCAGTGTCCATCTATTTCCCATCATGCTCTTATTTTTTCATCATTTAAAATGAATTTAGAACATGTTGATTCATCTGTTGAGTACCGTGACTTTAACATCATTGATTGTAATGGCTTATAAGCTTTTTTGGTGAATTTTGATTTTTCATAAATTTTTGAGGCGGTTGATGTTAATAAATAATAAATGCTTTTTATTTGGTTCTCTTATTGAGAAACTTTATTCTTTTGTGCCTGTTAGGCGGTTTTTTCGTTCAACCGGTGATGATGTTTGGATGAAGGCTAGAACTATTGTGTTGGCAAGATCTCTTCGAGATTTGTCCTTTTCTGCTTATCAAACTGATCCTACAAGTCATAAATGGAGTGTATTTTGTAAATTTCGAAACAGAGTGAAATCTACTATTACAAGGGAAAAGAGAAAGCATTACGCTAAACTGTTTGAGGGGTTGGATACTTCGGGCATGTGGAAGGTATTAAAGAGAGCTGGATGCGTTAATTCTAGTGACATCGTTTGTGATGGTGATGTGAATGTAATGAATGAGTACTTTGTTCGTAGTATAGGCCCTGCTCGGGACTTTAAAGTTGATTTTGATCATTTTGACGATATGGATGGTGCCTTTTCTTTTCATTGTGTTAAAGTGTTGTGTTGTGGTAAAGTCCAAGTCAATTGGTGTTGATAATGTTTCCATTTAGATTTTGAAACTTATTTATCCTCATATTTCTGGTCTTATTTTGCATTTAGTTAATGCTATTTTGACCACTTCCGTGTTTCCTGCGGCTTGGAAGATTGCACGGGTTGTTCCTATTCCGAAATCTGGTACCGTTCGTGGTCCCGATGATTTGAGACCAATCTCTATTTTCCCTGCGCTGTCTAAGGTGGTGGAACATATTATTAAGGATCAAATGCTTATCTCTACCAGGAATGAAATTTTTGATCCTCAGTATGCTTTTCGCCGAGGATTTAATACTACATCGCTTCTGCTAAATCTAACTGATGCTGTTAGAAGTTGTGAGAATGACAAAAAGTTAAGTGTGCTAGTTTCTCTGGATTTAACCAAAGCTTTTAATTCCATGTGTTACTCTACAATGATTATAAAACTAAAGGAATTCTTCAACTTTTCAAAGTCGGCTTGTAAGCTCATATTGTCTTATTTATGTGATAAATCACAGTTTGTAGATTTAGATGGTAGGCTTTCTAGTATTCTTTCACTTACATCTAGAATTCCTCAGGGGTCGGTTTTGGACCCCCTCTTATTTATACTTTATATTATTGATTTGCCGGCAGTTCTAAGTTCTAATATGTGTAAGCCGTTTTTATTTGCGGATGATATTTTGCTTTTGTTTAGTACTGGTCGAGATTTTGCCGATGTATTAGAGTCTAATATTAACTACTGCCTTAATGTGATCTACCTGTGATCTTCCAGTAAATCGCTGGCTGTTAACCCTTCTAAATCTAAGGTTATTTTGTTTGGATCGTCAGAGAACTTTGTGACTGATTTTCAGATTTTTATTCAGAACTCTAAGATCGATTTTGTTAGCCAACATAGAGAACATTGGGTATTATCATTGATAACAGACTTAGTTATGAGTCTCATTTTGAATCTGTGTAAGATTTCTTGTGTGTAAGATTTCTTGTACTTTACGTAGAATATATTCCACGAATATTTTTCTGCCATTTCGGGTTAAATGTAGACTAGCTCATGCACTTCTTATGCCGCAGATCTTATATGGACTTGAGCTGGGACCATTGCCACGAACTTAAGATATTGAAGCGAGTTGTTAATACTGAGGCTCGGTATGTGTTTAATATCCGTAGACGTGAACATATTTCTGAATTTGTGAAGAAATTCTTAGGGTGATACTTTGATAAATTCGTTAAGTACCGTAATATTATCCTATTTCATTGCATTATTAAAAGTGGCATACCTGTCCTGTTATGTAAAGAATTTACTTTTTCGCGGTCTACTAGTAATAAGCAAGTTCTAATACCTAGAATTAGGTGTTCTGTGTTTGAGAGGTCTTTTATTGTAAGGGTTGCTCGCTGCTGGAATCGTTTACCGCATGAATTGCGTATCTTTTCGCAATCCAATAATGTGTTTCGCCTTAAGCTTATGAAGCATTTCTTAAGTTTATTGCGATAGTTTTTTGTGTTTTCTGTATAGTAGCTTTTAAATTATCTTGACTTGCTTCTATGATTCTTATTATTTGATATGAGTTGTGATAATTACCGGATTACAATTGTTTAACTGAATCTCTTTTTAATAGTACTTTAATTTTAATTTAATTTATTTAAAAAATTCATTTTGTAATTTGTAAGCCCAATTGTTATATAATTTGTTACGGCGAGGGAGCCAATAAGTTAAATTGATGGGTACAGTTATTTATGCATGATTTATATTTAAGGACTATACTCAGGATTGTATTGCTATGTAATACGTTTTTTGGCTTTAATGGCTTTGTATTACAATATGGATTAATAAATAAATAAAATGTTAAATTTGTAGCTTCAGGGCATCCCATGTATCAGCAGCAGTACATTGATCCATAATCTCATAAATATCGTCACTTACTGCACTTATCCACACCGACTTCGCATAGCTATTTGCTTTTCTGTAGATATGTGACTGTGATTTGTATTGCTTCTTTTGTTCAGATGTTACTTCCGGCTGCAGTTAATGGATCCGGCTTTAATAATATTTTGTCAATAAAGCCTATAGGCCCTTCGTGGTAATCAAGCATGTCTTGAATTTTTCTCTACCATATCGGCCAGTCCACATCCCTCTGTAACGGCTTTAGATGTTTCGAAAAATTCATGGTGTTTTGAATATTTTTCAAAATGTATCTTTAATAAATTTTCTTTTTTGACACAAAATTTTCTTGAAAATTTATCTTTCTATAAAATTTATTTAATTTTCAAAGCAACTGCTGGTTCCATAAACTTTTACAGTAAACGATTTTATTGAAGTGACAAAAATATACTTTTATAAATTTTAAAAATTATGAAATATCTACAAGACTGCCTTTACATAAATACAGACAAGGTAAACATAATAATAGAAACAAAACATAACACTTCAAAATAACTTCAACAAAAATTACATCATTTACTAAATACTGTTCTCAAAACTAAATTCCATTAAACGGCGCAAAAACGCTATGAAAAAAAAAACTGCAAAAATTTAAAAATCGGGAAATTTCTGTTTCACTTGTAAACCACCATAAAACTTTTCACCAAGCAGCGAATGTATCTCCCAAGTCTAGTGACTCTATTTTGTGTTGGTTTGGATTTGAAAAATAAATACTATGATCAAAAAATAAAATATATAAATGAAAATAATCTTGCAAGTTTCAAGTAATTTTTCGAAATTTAAATTGCCATCAATTCTTTGGGTGAAACTAGGTCACCTTTCAACATGTTATAATTTTTAAGTATAGTCAACCCTATCCACCGTTTCCTTCACTTCCAAAAACCATGTGAAATAAGAGTCATATAAAGCCAGTTTCAACAGGTGTCTACATCTTTTGAAGTAGCTCATACGTTTTAGAAGTTTAATCCTGATGGGTCTAAAAATATCGGCGTGCATGCATACATTAACCAAAAACCATTATCGCTTAAAATACCGTTACCGAAATAACTAAAACAGTTATCATTAAAATATTGTTACCGAAACAACTAGAATACAATCCTAAAAAACCGTTAAATAACCGCATCGAATCGGTTACCATCCATGTTACAATGTGATCTTAAATGAAGATCTTTACTTACATGTTTAGCTTTCATATTGAAACGTATTTGTAGTTTCATATGCTCCACAATTGGAGTAAATATTTTCATCCAATGTTCTTTCAAGGATGAATATCTAAATAAACAAAGAACCTATAAATACTTTTACAATTTACGAGATCTAACAGTATACCTGTGTGGTGGGACAGCTATTTTACGCACTTCACTTTTAACTCGTTTCGGTCTTGGTGGCAGACTTTTGCGTACAGCTCCCTCAATGCCAGAAGATTCATCGACTTGCATTTCAGTGTCTTCATTTAAGGTACGTTTCTTGGCAGTACGTTTGGGTAAAATATCATCGATTTTAATATTTTCGACCTCCATTTTTGAGTAATTTGTTGCAAAATTTTTTGTAAATTTACCAAAAAAAAAAAATGTTGCGATAAAAAACCGAAATATCAACACATGTGGTTGGAAAAGAAGCTGTCAAAACAATTGCAGCTGTCATTTGTTTTATGACCTTGCCATATCTAAAAGTTTTTGTGACATTTTTAAATTTTACAGTACACATAAAATAATTGTTGCTAAGACACTTGTAAAATATTAACCAGATTTTTCGCATTTATTAAGTAACCCACCAAAGATATATTTATAAGGTAGTTTTAGTAGCCCAGCTGTTTATCTTCCTCTTACCTGGTTTTGACATTTCTTACATGCTTTTGACAGTACAAAGACTATCTTGAGTATTTTGAAATGTCAAAACCCTGTTGTTTTTGTATTCCCAAGAAACATTTTTACGGACTCTCCGGCATGTACGGATTCTTGAATCCGGGGTTTACGGTACGTTTTCGGACCGTTTAATCGGATTTTCGAAAACACGTTTTTAGTCCGTTTGGGGATATCAGTTTTCGTGCCGTTTAATACGGACTTCACCGATTTTCATCCGTTTCAAGTCAGTCACAATCGGTAACAATTTTTTTCAATTTGTTTTATTAAAATAAAATTAAGTAAATAATAAGTAATAAGTAAATAAGTAAATAAGTAATAATATAAAAGATCGGGTCGCCAAATAAATTCAGATAGCATGCATAATATGCATTGCATACGTTAGATGGTAAGTATTTATATAATTTAAAACGCTCAAATGAGATTGCAAACAAAAATATATTTGTTCATAGAATCCATCGTTTTTAAACCCCACTTAATATTTTTTACATGTAGATATCTGATTCAATAATGGGCCACAAACTAACAATGATGCTCTTGGTGGAAACAAAAAACTGCATCGAAAAAGTAAGTATCAATTTTTTTTTAAATAAAAAAAATATATTCCAAGAAAACTCTTACTATCTCTTGAAACTAAAATAATAAATTCTTTTTTCCTTTTAGATTTTGAATATTATCGACCACAAATGTTCCGTGATGCTGCTAAGCTTGATACAAAAAGTAGCTGTGGCGAATTTCGTATTTAATTAAAGTTAAATGAAGTATATTTTAATATTTTTTCAAATAAATTAATAAATGTATAAAAAAAAAATAAAATCCATTGAGTTTTTTGTAAAAAAATGGTTAGAATACGGACCAAATAAGTATTTTCAACGATCCGTTTATTGTCCGTTTTATATCCGTAAAAAACGGAATCATCCGTTTTCAGCACGACAAAACGGTCCGGAAACGGTCCGTATTTGACGGACTTTAAACGGATTTGAGTCAGTTTTTAACACGACCCAACGGTCCGTAAACGGTCCGTCATTGACGGACTTGCAACGGATTCGAATCCGTATTCGATGTTCCTTTTAATCCGTTTTCTGGTCCGTATACTGATCCGGAAAACGGTACGGAAACGGACTCCGGATCCGACTATGCTGTACCGAAAACGGCACATAAACGGACCGGATTGTTTGCTGGGTTGTTTGTAGTTGTTGTTCTAGTAAGACTACCTACATATATCTTGAACCCACCCCTACAGCACAATTTGGAAAATTAACTTAAATGGCTGTAGTTCTTTATTTTAGACTATTTTTGTAATTTCCTTTCATTTGAGCACCGTTTCTACACACAAAATAAGTGCTCAAATGAAGAGAAATTACAAAAATAGTCTAATGCCCAGTTTTTCACTTCGTATTTAAATGCCATTTGGACTTTAAGTTCTATTTAAATACAAACGTCAGTTTCTAACTTCAAATTTAAATCACATTTAAGTGACCAATCTTGGGCATTAAAGTCTATTTAAATTGTACAAATATAACATATGATTTTGACAGATTGTTTTTTTTCGCGTGGTAAAACAAACAATAAAAAATAAATTTAATTACAGCATCAACTTCGGATGAAATTTTCACTTCTCTTCATTTTTATTTTATTAATTTAATTATAATATATATTTTATTTCTATTTATATATATATTTTTTATTTATTTATTTTTCTTTTTATTTATTTATTTATTTCTATATTTTATATTTTCTGTTTTTTCTATTCTTTAAACAGCTGTTTTATGAATAATGATCATTAATTTTTTGACATTTCATGATGCTACTATACTTTTGTCGCAAATAAATAACAATTATCATTTAAGACTGAAAAACTGAAACTGTATTTAAATACAACTTAAATTTAAATGGCAATTAACTAATTGCATATTTAAATACGAAGTGAAAAACTGGGCATAAAATAAAGAACTACAATTTGATATCCTTTAGGGTGGGCCGAAACTGAAAATTTTTTTTTTTTAAAGCGTGCATGCTTGTTGCATAGAAAAACTTTCTTCCACGAAGTCCCTAAACTACCTATCACATAGAAAAAACCCCTTAGTTCGACCGAAAGCCGGCTCGAGAACATTTGAATAAGAGTATTAACCAAGAACATTTGAATAAGAGTATTAACCAAGAACTTTTGAATGTTCTTGCTTGGCCCACACCCTAGATAGACCCGAAATAAGTGACTGATCACAAAATTGTTGTTGATGTATAAAAATTCGTATGTGAGGTTAGTTTGTCTGTAATGTAACGTTGCGTGCCGGAGGAACAGGTCAATTCATCACGTAACGTATAAACTAATTATGCCTTAAAAGAGCTGAAGATTACTAAAGCCCGTATGACACTGTATAGTTTTTGTATTGACAATCTAAATTAAAGCAGTACAAATATATTGTTACTCAATTTTTTAACTAGTGTAAAGAGTACGAACACATAGTGCCAAATGTCAAAACAAATACTTTTGTTATCGATAAATCAGCGAAAAATTGGGATATCTGTCAAAAGTGCAAACGAAAATTTTTAACTTTATCTTGACATTTCTCACAGGCAAATAAGTTTGTTGTCAGTTTTTTGTAAACAAATAATAGTACAATTAAAAAAAGAAAATGAATAAAAATATTGCACTTTGTGGTTTTGTGCACAATTTAAATATGATCCAAGTTTACAAATTGTATATATGTTTCATTCGCACATTAATGTTGTTTCTTTCTCCCAATACATCTTGAAACTATACAAAAACTATACAGTGTCATACGGGCTTAACTAGATTACTAGTTCAAAGTAAAGACTAGTTTAATTGAACTAGGTCGTTCACGAACTACACAACTCTAAAAATGTTTATAGACGCTAGAGTTGGGATTAATCGTTCATTTTGGTGACTCGGTCAGTATCGTTCAACTCGAGTCAGTGAACTAGTTCGTTCTAATTGTTCTTTTTTCCTTTGACTTGTGACTGATCTACGTGTTGTGAACTGTGTCGTTCGTTTGACAATTATTACGCACTATTCATGTTTTACGAGTTTTTTTCACAAATTTTACTGTACATAGACAAAAAGTGTTATAAAATTGCAACTTTTTTAACAAAAATTTATTTAGTTTGTGTAAAAAACATTTTATCTGTATGACTATAATTGCTTTTCCTAATTTGAAACAATATTACTACTATAAAAAAAATAATTGCTCTTACAAGCAGTTTTAATTAAATAGAGATGCAATTGTTCTGTGAATAAAAAGAACGAAATGAACGATTGAACGACAAGATCGAATATTGGTGAACGAATCATATCGTTCATTTGAATGAGTCGTTCAATTGAACTAGTTCGTTCATGAACGACACAACTCTAATAGACGCTTTTATTCTGTAATTTAACTTTAAATATGAGTGAAGATATTATATTAACAAAAATTGCAAAAAGAGCTAATAACAGTTTACAATTTGATAAAAGTATAAATACAACATTCGAATATGACGATAAAAGCTGGGTTTTATTGGATGTCTTCAAAGATAATGCAAAAATTATGCATGCCGTGAATTATCGTAAGTTTATTCTTCCTAATTTACATTAAAACTTTGAAACAAATAAGGTTTAGCCGCTTGTTTACAAAATTGATGAAAGTCGGTGTATCTACTATTTCGACGCAAAATTTGTTGGTGGACTGCAAAACTTTTCGGGTGGCAGGGTTACAAACTTGAAATTATGTTTTGCCATTTAGTTGTGAACGGATCGAAATGATTTAAGCACCATCGTAAAGGTATTTCAAATATCTTTCCAAAGAGGTATACTATATTTAAAAAAAGCTTATTTTAAAAATTTGCCATAATAATGGTATGTAAGTGGCCAATAATTTATATACAAGATATTTAGCTTTCATTTAAGCTATAATATGACCCTGCGACTATAAATGCTGTAGTTATTACATGCTAAGCTTATAGGCTTCGTTCGTTTTTTAGTTATTTTTACCCACATTCATTTTCACTAGAATACATCATTTTAAGGCTTTTTCAAAAAATGCAAGTTGCACTCCTTCGAAAGTTGAGATTAATATGTTTATAATAACTCCGAAAATATTTCTACTCTAGTGATAAACCGTTTCTAAAAAGCCTCTAAAACCATTATGAATTAACAATTTGTTATGGCGCCTTTTGTCAAATATAAATTTAAAATTTCTACGAATTTGCATTATAAAATTATTAAAAACAGCTTACGGACTCGTGATAATAAGATTTTTATGTAATTTTTTGATTTTTATGTAATTTTTTGATACAATTTTTATAAAAATTTCAAAAATCTTATTTTTCATCAGTTTTTTTCTTGGTTTATTTCGTTAGCTTCGTTAAACTACAAAAAAAAAAAAAAAAATAATGAAACTTTCTTATATACATACATATGTACATATTACCAAAAAAAAGGATACGAATGATATTTTTAATTTATAGCGAGCTTGCAACCTCCGTATATTTACAAAAATAAGGCAAATCAAACATATTAGCTAGGTTGATACTAGTATTTCGATCTGGCTAAATATCCAATCAGAACCCGAAGTTTAAGAAAAGCTAGAGCAAACACGTCGCTATGGTCTTTTCCTAACAAGCATCACGATGTTACTAAACTTTGGAGACCAAGAATGTTCTATTTATAAAAAAAAATTTTTGTTTTCATTTCATTTTGAATTGTCAGTTTTGAGATCATAATTAAATGTTACTATTACAAATAGAAAACACTAATTGTTAACAAATATAAGAGAAGATGAAGAAATCAGTGCCTCTGAAATAGACGAAAAACGATTAATTTAATTTGTTTTTCAAAAAAAAAAAAAAAAAAAAAATAAACAACCGAGCTCCTTGGGACATATATACAGTGGTGTTCAAAACATTTGCAACTGAAATCATGGTTTAGGTAATTATAATTTTTTTGATCAAAAAGATTTGTGGTATAAATTTTTGTATTTTTTTTATTAAATTCAGTTATAGCATATTATTTTACAAATACAAAAAAAAATATTCATAACTTCTCAAAAATAAAAAAAAGTAATTTTAACAAAATAAGTCGATAGTGCAGTGTTCAAAACATTTGCAACTCTTAAATCAATTAACTGGAAATACAAACAATGGTTTTAACGCTCAGTATTTTGTAGCGTAGCCATTATTTTTTAAAACTTCTGAACACCTCTTAGGCATTGAGGCAATGTGCTTTTTTCGTCAGAAATTTCATTTCATTGCTTCTCCAACTCGACGAAAAGTTCATCACCATTTCGGAATACTTTATTGCCGATATTTTGTTTTACAATCATTCACATGTTCTCAATCGGGTTGAGATCAGGAGATTGAGCCGGCCACGACATGATATTAATTTAATTTTCCTGCAGCCAAACTTTTAATACCCCCGCCGTGTGTTTTGGGTCTTTGTCGTGCTGGAAGGTCCATGAGATTGGCATTTCCTATTCAGCATACGGAAGCATAACTGAACTCAAAAGAGCTCTATAGATTGTGGCCGTCATTGTGTTTTTAGGTTAGGTTAGGTCGAAAAGAGGATTCGGAGAAGGGAAATACTCCCCTAATCCGACTCAAGTCCCTGAGGACTTACACTTAAGCCAGAATGTCGGCTTGTTGTGCGCTCTAAACAATCGGTTCTATGTCACCTTACTACCCCAGGAACTCCGTTGCACTGACGAAACTCCTCAACTTCTTCCATCCTATGCCCCTAAGATCCCCCAATGTGGATATTGGGTTACTGGATAGTATTTCGACCCGGATCCCGGCAAATGTCGGGCATTCACAGAGATAGTGTTCCAAGGTCTCCTCGTCCTCCCCACAGGCCCTGCACACTTCCGAGTCCGCCCTACCAATACGGTGGAGATGGGCCCTAAGTGTAGAGTGTCCCGAGAGGATTTCCATCAAAAGACTCAGTTCCTTCCTACTGAGATTCAGAATTTCCCTCGTCTTGTCCTTGTCCGGGTTGCCCCAGAGAATATTTGTAGTCCTGCCAACACCCGCATTTTCCCAGATGGTCCTATGCATGGTGTCAGCCCAGTCCACCAGCTCCGCCTTGAGAGCTCGAAAAGGTTTAGCGTTCCCCAAAGTGACTATTTCCAGGGAAGATCCTCCCCTAGCCAAATCATTAGCCACTTCGTTCCCCGGCACCACAGTGTCCCGGCACCCATATAATCTCAATGCGTCCCCGTGCAGAGAAATCGTTAATTTCCCCTTTACACCTGAGTATCGTCATTGATCCCACAGAGTCCGTAGATAAAGCCCGGATAGCCGCTTGGCTATCCGTGAAAATCACAATATCACCGGTCAAGCCCATGATATTCACCTGCTTAATGCACTCCGTAATCATTGTGCTAGTAATGCTAGTAATGCGTCATTGTGCTAGTAATGCGGTGAATTGGGCCAATCCCATTTCCTGAAAAACACCCCCTCACCATAATGTTTCCACCTCCGTGCTTCACTGTGGCGGTTGTGTATCTGGGATTAAACTTTTCGCCTCGTGGTCTTCGAACATTGGCTCTTCCATCTGATCCACGGAGGTTGAATTTAGACTCATCTGACCACAATACATTTTTCCATTGCTGTTGAGTCCAGTTCAAATGGGTGCGAGCAAAGTCAAGCCGAGCTTTTCGGTTTTTTCCGACACAAACGGTTTTTTTGTACATCTATAACTTCTAAGACCATATTCTCGGGCTCTTCTTTTAATGGTGGGAAGACTGGCATCTATTAAAAGTTAAGTTTTATCTTCTCTGGGAACTGCTTTGGGATATTTCGTAAAAAAAATCTTGATTTTCCGATCTTCTCTTATAGTTATAATACGGGGTCTTCCACCTTTATGAGTTGTGTGGATGTTACCACTATTAACAATGCGGCAAATCGTTGATTTTGGAACGGAGTACTTTATAGAAATTTCTTTTTGGGAAAGTCCATTTTGAAAATCATTTAAAACTTTTGATTTAAAATCAGAATTGTATTTATTTGCTGCCATTTTTTACAACAATTATTCTTGCAATGTTTATGCTTCCAACATCTTATTACAACTATTAAAGAACAATAATTATAATAAATTTGTTTAAAAAATGTAACGGCCTGAATCTCATATTAAAAAGGAATGCGATTACCGTTATATCCTAGCATTTGTTAGTATAAATTGTTTCGTTAAGAGTAAAAATAATGAGAGTTGCAAATGTTTTGAACACCTGTATTTTGAATACGTCTATTATTAATTTTGTTGTTGTTTTAATTTAACGGAATTAATTTTTTTTTATTTGTTTAACATAAAACAATGTATGAAGAATATGTAAAAAATAAATTTTAGTAACTTAGTGTGATTTGAAGAAAATAAATCATTGAAAACAACAAATGCGATCTCAGTTCCAAATGTTTTGACCATTACTGTAGTTGGTAGACCAAAATTAACAATCATCATAATATCACTTAAAACTATAAAACCTTAACTATAATGTTTTCTAATAACGAAACATGATCATATGACTTCAATTTGTAAACAAAACGTATTCTTTTATTAAACAGTAAATTACATCTATTGAAGTCATCAACACTACATCCAGAAAAAACTTCAATACAGTATAATAAGTTGGAAAGTGGCAAATAAAGATTAAGGGAACATAATCTACTCAGGGTACAATTTATTTTTGAATTTAACCAGTTGTTTATATGCCGAACGAATGATTTCTAGATTGTTATCTATTAAAACACCTAAACATCTAATAACTTCAACGAATTTAATATGCTCGCCGTTAATCGTAATAGATACTACCACTACAGAGTTATGTGGTTTAAAAACCATAGCTTTTGTGTTGGTAGAGTTTATACTCAAATTTACAATTTATCATTTAGGCAGAAATATTAGATAATAGCAAATTAATGTCAAATTCAAAAATATCAATGAGCTGAAGATGGTCAGAAAAAAGAAAAGCATCACACTCAAAACCATGAAGTACGTTAAAAAAAGTCGTTCATATATAGCATAAATAGTAAAGGCCCTATAACTGAACCATGTGATACTCCACTGGTTACATCTAAACACTCAGAATTCAAGTCATTACAATGAACAAACTGACGTCGCCCAACAAATAAGAATAAGAAAAACCGGAATAATTGCATAGCTTCTGTATTAAGATCACATGGCTAATGTTATCAAAGGCTTAAGACAAGTCTAGAGATAACAAGACTCCCACATTATCTTTATTCACTATACGTCTAACAGAGTCCGTAAGGCTAATTAAAAGCGAGGTCGTGCTATATTCTGTACGAATGAAGTGATGTTGCAGCATATATTGCAACTCCAGCTTTACATCCATTATCGAACCATCAGTGTAAAATAAGTCCAGTAAATCGTTATTCTCTTAAAACAGTTGATTAATTATGGACACGTTAGTGTTATCTTTTTTTCTGCGCATCATTCATGTAGAAGTGTTTGATAATCCAAATATTGTCTGATTTTTTCATGGATGCCATCTCCTCTTCAATGTTAGTAAAACACGTTCATATTTTTTAAAAACTTTGTAATTTCTGGTATTTAAAGTTTTATTTTGAAGCACCTGCATATTAGTTATTGTTGCGCTGTGGTGTAATGGTTAGCACGTTGGACTGTTACACAGATGGTTCTGGGTTCGATTCCCGGTGACGGCAACATCAATTTAGAAAAATAATATGTATCAATTTTCTATCCTTCATATGTATCGAAGCGCCCACCTTCAGTGTTCCCATAGCATTTAACCCCACCGACGTAAAATAATAAATCAGGGCTATGCACCAAAAAGCCTCAACAAGTTCTCCAACTCTTCATCAGGTGGCGAGCAACAACTGTTCTAAGACTTATCATCTCTCGCAATTACAGTGTTGCCATGTTTGAAGCCCTTCATCTTCCCCCACTTTTCATCTCTCCACTATCCCCTTTCCAAAGAAAGCAACACATTAATAAATAAGAAGAATTTCCAGAGTGTTGCTTCTATTAAAAAAAAAAAATAATCTCTAGAGTTCGAGTTCCAAAGATTTTCTTAGGTTAAAATTTATACGTGTCTGAAATTTGCTCACAGCACCTTTTGTAATGTTAGCGAAAGATGACGCTGCATATTTCATTTTAGATCTTATAAAAACTTTGTAAAATTGTATAGCTCTTTTTGGATCGATAACAAAATGACAACCACTCAATATTTGCAAAAATTTACAGGTATTCTTGACTTTCTCTGCCAGTTTTTTTTTATGAGTTACAGAAGAATTATTTGCAGAAATTATTTTACCAAGATATCTAATTTCCTTAACCTGTTCGATTTGGGTGTTATCAAGGCATACATTCAAATTTACCTTTTCTCTTCCAAAAGAAAACAGCGTAGTTTAATAAAGATTTATTTTCAGATCCAGATCTTTGCAGGCATTAACAAAGGCTTCCACTCTACCCGTCAATTGCCAAATAATCCCAATTTACATCAAAGCACAGTATGAAAAAATCGTCAGCAAATTGCTATATATGAAAGAATTTTTATCTTCAACCTGATGTAATGAAGCTGACCGATGAAAAAAGTTCCGATATGGGGCTCTCATTTATTCGGTTTTTTATTTTGATCGAATAAACGAACAAACAAATTTTGATCGAACGATCAAAATTTCACTATTAAAATGAGGTATGTTGCAAGAGAGGCTGAACTTTTTAGTTAATTTCCTCTAAAAGAAAACAGCTAATACTTTTGATCAAGTACAAGAGCTAGAGTCGTTCTTATGAACAAAAATCAAAATTTTGTAATTTAACTAACTCAAAAATCTCAACTCCGGAATCATATAATTATGTCTAAATCACTTAGAAAATATTATCATATGGCACCGCATATAATTGAATGTAGCTTTGTAATGGACTGTTGAAGTTTGTCCAGAAAAACTATAAACTTTAATTGAAATAAAAACACGTGTGGTTTATTCTAAAGATTAAAGGAGAATGGAAAAAATTTTCTTTATTACATATTGAATGTTGCCAGATCATATAAATTAAATAATAAAAAGTGTTGCTAACTATATAAATTAATTTTACATTTTCAACATCCTCACTTAAATTTCATTTATATCTACTTTAAGCCCATGTCATCTATAAATTTTTCCAGCTTAGTACTCGTGAGGGGTTTTGTCAGAATATCCGCTACCATCTCATCAGAACTTATAAATTTCAAGGCTATATATTTTTTAAGGATGTTGTCCCTAATGAAGTGATGTCTTACATCGATATGTTTAGTCTTAGGGTGATAGGACTCATTTAACGCGAGTTGAATTGCACTTTGATTATCGCAAAATAATGTGGTGGCTGTTAGTTGACTCTGCATTAGCTCTTCTTCTAGTCCTCTTAACCAAAGCATCTCCTGAACCGCCACGCCCATCGCCATATACTCTGATTCACAAGTTGAGAGTGCTGTTGTTTGTTGCTTCTTGGAACCCCATGCTATTGCTCCGCCCTTTTTGATCAATACGTACCCGCTGACAGATTTTCTCTCTTCTGTATCAGCTGCGTAATCAGCATCAGAGAAACATACAGTTTCAAAATTCATCTTCTTTTCAAAAGTTAATTTGTAGTTAATTGTACCCTTTAAGTACCGTAAAACTCTTTTTGCTGCTGTCCAATGTTGGTTTTCGTAACTGTTGTTAAAACGACTAAGTAGATTTACTGCATAGCTGATGTCAGGCCTGGTGACCTGAGCCGCAAAAAGTAGACTGCCAATAAGTTCCTGGTATGGATGCTTCTCTTTTTCAAATTTGTTTGCTTCTGCTTTATCATTGTTGTTTTTGTTAAATTGTACGTTCGGATCCATTGGTGTTAAAACCGGATTGCAGGAAACCATTTCAAAACGTTCCAACATCTTCTGTATATAAGCTGATTGATCAATTGTTAAATTTTTTCCAAAATTGTAGTTGATTCTCATTCCGAGAAAAGATTTTGCTGGACCAAGGTCCTTCATCTTAAATTCTTCTTTTAAGCTTTTAATCAATGAATTTTTTGTATTTTCGTTATTCCATAGAACGATCATATCGTCAACATACACTGCGACAATTATAACATTTTCGCTGTTTTCATTAATCACGTATACACATTGATCAGTTTTTAGCTGCCTCATACCTAAAGTTTTCAATTTTTCACTTAACCGTTGATTCCACATTCTAGACGCTTGCTTCAAACCATACAATGGTTTATTCAATCGCAAAATATGACCCTTTGGAACTGATATGCCCTCAGGGGGTTCAATGTATATTTCGTCTTCAAGTTTTCCTTGAAGGAAGGCAGTACAAACATCTAAATGATTGATTTTCAAATCAAATTCTAAAGCAAGTGATAGTAAATAACGTAAAGTATTATACCTCATCACTGGTGAATACGTTTCCGTATAATCAATGCCGCTTCGCTGAGCACAACCTCTAGCAACTAACCGTGCTTTGTATTTTACAATACCTTCATCGTTTTTCTTTTTTTTAAAAATCCATTTGGTTGTTAATTTTTTAAGATTATTTTCATTACCTACTATGCTCCATGTGTTGTTTTCCAATAGAGAATTATGCTCACTTTGAATCGCTTCTATCCAATGTTTCTTTTCATCACTATTTAAAGCATCTGAATAATCTATGGGATCTTCAGTGTTACCGTATGTTAGATATGTTATATAATCATCCATTTGTTTCGGTTTTCTAATTCTTGATGAACGGCGAGGAGTTTCATCTACACTGGCTTCATAATTTTGCTCCTGTTCTTCTTCATCATTGTCATCAGCGCTGCTTTCTGCAGATTCAAAATCTGATTCAATACGATTATCAATAAGATCTGAATTTTCGTTTATCAATATCCTCACTAAATTCGGATCATCTTGTGGTTGTTCTAAAGTTGGGGTAGTGTTTTCACTAACACCTGACTTTGGAAAATACATTTCGTTTTCAATAAAAACGACGTTGCGACTTATGTGTACTCTTCTAGCTTCTGGATCATATAGCCTGTAGGCCTTAGAATTTGTGCAATACCCAACCATTATGCACTTTTTCGATTTCGAATCCCACTTTTTTCTAAGTTCTTTTGGTATCATCACCATTGAAACACAGCCAAAAACACGTAAATGTTTTAGATTTGGTTGTTTACCACTCCAAATTTCCTCCGGGGATTTTTCATTCAAACCTTTTTTAGGAGTTACGTTTAATAAGTACGCTGCAGTGCTTGTAGCTTCCGCCCAATACATTTTCTTTAAATTAGCGTCATATAGCATCGATCGTGCTTTTTCAACTAAGGTTCTATTTGTACGTTCAGCCTTTCCATTTTGCTGGGGGCTGTATGGTGCTGACGTTTGGTGTAGTATGCCGCTGTCGTTGCAAATCTGTTTAAGCTGACTATTGCAGTACTCTAAACCGTTGTCCGATCGAAGTATTTTAATACGATTACCAGTTTGGTTTTCTACCAAATTTTTAAACTCTTTAAATTTTTGTGGTACCTCTGATTTATTCTTCATCATATATACGAAAACTTTATTCGAAAAATCGTCTAAAAACAGTACGTAGTATACTGCACCACCCATTGATTTTTGTTCCATTGGGCCGCAAACATCTGTATGAACAAGTTCCAAAATTGCATTTGTTTTTGTTGTTGAATGTTTATAAGTTTTTCGCATTTGTTTTCCTTGTAAACACGATGTACAAACATTTTTACTAAAGCTTTCGTCATAATCTACACCTGAGGATTCATTAAAACTTAACTTTTTAACATTAATGTCAGCAGCATGACCTAAACGTTGGTGCCAAATTTCCTTGCTTACGGCTGCATAGTTTTCGGATTTCACACACATTTTAAACAAACCTTTTTCTTCAAATGCCTCTGAATAAATTGTGTTGTCTTTTAGTACGGTACATTTATTACCAACACACTTAACCTCAAATCCTTTTTTTGTAAGCTGGCTAACAGAAATTAAATTTGCACAAATGTCAGGCACAAATAACACGTCATTCACAGTAATGTACTCCATTTTGTTGTTTAACCTTTGTTGTATACGAATGTCACCAAAACCAACAACTGTAAGAATGTTGTTGCTAGCTACTGTCACATCATCTTCAAAATCAAATTTTGTAAAATTTACAAATACATCTTTACAATTTACCATGTGTGAAGAAGCTCCAGAATCTATTATCCAAATGTTGTCAGCTTTGTTAAATTTTGCAGCAAAACTCGCTGCTAACGTTTTTTCATAATTGCCAATATTTGGCCTCTTCTTTTGCGCCTTACAAAACTTTGCAATATGGCCCTCTTTATTACAATTATAACATACTACTTTCTTACCTTTTGTAGGCACTTTTTTACCTTTTTGTTTGCTATAAAACGATGATTCTGTTGTTGTGAAGCTGTTGTACGTATCAAAATCTTGTAACAATTTTGTTTTGATCGTATCTGCCGTAATCTTTACATTGCTACTCTCAATAGCCATTATCATTGGACCAAAATGTTCCGGTAAACCACTTAATAAAAGACTTCCAACCCATTCATCATTTACCTTAAAACCAATTTGATTTAACTTTTGGGCAGTGTCTATTATAGTGTCCACATATTCACTAATACTAGTGCAATTTACCAATTGAGTTGTTGTTAACTTTCTTAGCAATCCACACCGGCGCGTTAAACCGGAGTCATCATATGTGGCTTCTAACTTTTCCCAAATACCTTTTGCTGTTGTGACATCTTGTATATGTACGTAAAGGTTCGATGAAATATATAACACCAATCTAGATGTGGCCTTTTCGTTTATACCTGCATTGTCTTCCGTGCCAAGAACCGCCTTCCAATAACCCTGCAGCTTCATGGCATGTTCAACAGCAAATTTCCATTTGTGGTAGTTCTCTCTTCCTGTAAGCTTTTCTATTTCAATAATCTTTTCCATGTTGACAATACTGGGCCCATAACCTGTTGAAGTTTGTCCAGAAAAACTATAAACTTTAATTGAAATAAAAACACGTGTGGTTTATTCTAAAGATTAAAGGAGAATGGAAAAAATTTTCTTTATTACATATTGAATGTTGCCAGATCATATAAATTAAATAATAAAAAGTGTTGCTAACTATATAAATTAATTTTACATTTTCAACATGGACCATATATAATCCTATCTGAATTCAATTAAAAAAATAATCAAAGCATTGCCCCTCATATATTTCTATATAGTTTTGTGTGGAACAATATATGCCTTTATGAAAACTTATAAAAAAAAAATATTTTTAATGTTGGTTCACATGAAGTTTTATAAATTTAATGTACGTTTATGTTGACCTATATACGAATGCATATATAACTTTATATTGTATATATATTAATATATAATTATGTATATTATATACAATTGCATATAAGACAATATAAAATAATATATTTCTATATATACTCCATATAACAATTTTTGAAGCAACACAAAGCTATATATAATTAGTTACAAATTAACATATATACCCGGGCAGAAAAATACATTCGGCACAGTGTTGGAAAAGCGTCGGCGACGGTTATGCGTTGACAGAAAGTGGGATTCCCGATGAAAAAAGTTTCGATACAGATATATATAGTCATATATATAATTGCATATCACATCATATATCAGGTGATCCCAAAAATGGCATACACAACCTTATCTCAAGAGATCCCATGGTATCTCATTGTATACAATTTGATCCGAAAAATGGGTCTATCTAATTTGATCAAGTTATATATAATTTGATACAATTTGATATAACTTCATAAAATTCTTTGGAAATCCGAGCTAAAATTTTGTTTCACATTCCAAAAATTAAATATAAATCAATGAATTGAAAAATTAAACGTGATTTAATTTTGACTTATACACTGAGTTTCATAGCTATAACGCCATTTTGTTTTCCAATTATTTCTTAAAAACTGAACCGATCGCTTAAGTATTTTCAGAAGATGATCTCATCTCTGTCTTAGCTTACAATTGATACAACATAAAAAGTTGTTGTACGTTGTGGTTTTTGGTTTGATTATTTAGTCATCAAGTGTTCATATATATAAAGTAATTTTTAAGAAAATTTAAAAAATTTATAGACAATTTTTCATAAATTCAATCAAATTTAAGTCGAGATTTGATTTTTTTTTAACAATCTTATTAGACTGAAGACAAATAACTTTGATAGAAAAAAAGTTAATTTCACGAGATAAATATCGCATATTATGGGGTTTTCAGCCAAATCCGATTTGGTTCTTTTGTGTTAAATGTTTTTTACTTATAACATATTATTTATTCTACTAACTTTAAACTTTTTTTTAAAAAAGTGTAGCTTTTCTAAGGTTTTATTTTTGTTTTTTTAACACCCAGCAAGAACAGTGACGGTCATATGACCGGTCAAATGACCGACACTGCTGATGAAAATATCCATCAATGCGTAGAACAAAGTTTCTATCATTTTTGTAAGGGCAATATGAAAAAAGTGATTGAAACTTTGTGTACGTGTGATTTTGCATCTCCCTCTAATTTATAAATTCATAAGTTAGAGGAAGATGCAAGATTTGCATGTGTTAGTTTCGGTCATCCATTTCTTGTAGGGCAATTTTCTTTAGCTTTAAAGACATTGAATTTTGTTTTTTGCCTTCTCTGATAGTTATATTTAAAAGTGATAGATTTTTTTTTTGTGAATTTATACCTTATACAAAAGTATTCGAATTTTTCTTTTTAATTATAACACATTTATTATTGATATATCGAGGGCTTATATTAAAAACATCAGCATAATCAAAATTTTTCAGGAGAGCAAAAAACAGTTTTTTTTGTAAATTGTTGTAGTTATTACTAAATTTTCTTCCACAAAGTTATTTAAAAACGACGTCTAAGTTTCACAATTTTTTTTTAATTGCTGTTATTCGCGCTGATATAGCAGATAGCACTTTTTGCAAATATAAATTTTATCAATTGATATGTTCAAATTATCAGATAGCACTTTTTGTACAAAAATACAAATAAACTTTATTGTAAACTAAATGACGTTTTTTATTTAAATAACACAATTTTTTATTCAAGTTAATGTTGTTTTGATATAAAACAATAAAAATAAATATAATAATATGTATTAACAAAAAATCTAGTAATGGAATTCGAGGTATTAGTTAATGTTTCGGTTGTTTAATATAAAATAATATTAAAGAGTAAAATAAAAATAATAATAAAAGAAAAATTATAGTAATAGAGTTCAAAGTAATAGTAACTGTAATTGGGTTTTAAATACAAAAAATATTAAGAAGCAATTAATAACAATATGCATTAAAAAAAGTATAGTAATAAGGCACAAAATTAAATAATATAAACTGCAATGATTTATGATCAGGCATTCTTCGTTTGTTTTAAGTTATCATAAAAATAATGATATTCTAGCGGAATAACAGACTTCAATGCTTGCAAATGTTTCCATTTGCTTGGCTGGATAGGACGGGGACCAGATTGTAAGGCCTTTGGTTCTTTATAACCATCGTATGTTATAAAGAACCAAATCTCTCTTTGCGCCTTTTGTACATTTTGTTGAACAACTTTCTCAATTGTCGAAAATCCCAAATACTGTTGCTCGTTCATTCGGTTTTTTTTTTATTTTCTGTTCGAGCTTTTGAAGCAGAGAAATGGGCTCGTTTTCGTCTACGGCAAGCGACCACATTGTGGTTAATTTGTTAATTTTCGGAATCTGGATACAAATTTATGTTACAATTACATATAATCGTCTCGAATTTTAAGCAACAAACCTGTTATGAGATCGTCTCCCACATCCCCTTTGACCACATTGTCGTTGATTTGTTCATTATCGGAATCTGGATAAAACGTTTGATTAAAATTATAATTGTCACGAATTGTAGACAACAAACCTTCATTGGATGACATATAATCAGATGCAATACGTTGTAGGGAATTATAATCCCCGGATTTATGTTGACCATTTTTTGAATAGTTCATGCTGTTTATATCTTTATTATTTTTAATGATTCAATACCAACACTTTTAGGTTTTATGATAATAAAAACCAATTTTTTTTATGCAGATAGCTACTTTTTATTCGCAAAACTACGTATAGTAAATAGCAAAATCACAAATTTAAGAAACAAAATGTTAAAGAAAAAAAATTTCAGTTCAAATTTAATATGATATATGACAACTTAATCAGTGAACAAGTTGCCATCAAAAACTCATTTTCGAAAAAACTGCAGATAGCAAGTTTTGAATATAAGCCCTCGATATAATTGAAGGGCTTATTGTTAAAACTTGATAAGCCACATTTTATTGCAAGTTTGTTTCACTCTTTAAAGGTTGAAAAAATGCATATGAAGTGTCTTGGAGTTTTCTTGGGTGCTCTTTTAGTAATTATGTAGGTATGAGGTTGTTGATATTCTTTTACAAGGCGATGGCAAATTGCTTTCCAGACTATATAGTAAACAATTATATTTTATCCCATTCGGAAAGAAACCCACAATTATTATATACAATCCTTGGGCAGGAATGAAATCCGGATAGGGACACGCCTACATCAGATTGCTTTTCACAATTTGTTAAATAAGTTTTGGGACTTTAGCACATTTAATTACTATAAATGCAATTAATGTTTATCCCGATGAAAATAAATTTAAATAACAAATATGCAGGTGCTTGTGCAAATTTAAATGTAACTGACACTAATAGAAAACATATGATTTTCTATTGTTGATTTACTTGAATAAACGTCACTACATTGCTAGGTCTGTCAAAAAAACAGAGTAGTATTTGGAAGATGACAAAGCCAATTGTGACAATTTTTTGTTGTTGTTTTTGTTTTTTCTTTGATATTTTAAATTTTGAATCTCGCTCCTAGACGAGGACAAGAAATTCTCATTGAGTTTGTGATTTAACATAACAAATATCTCTAGAAATTCTAATAACAAAGTCCCCTGAAGATTTCCTTGGGCAGGAATGAAATCCGGGTAGGGACACGCCTACATCAGATTGCTTTTCACAATTTGTTAAATAAGTTTTGGGACTTTAGCACATTTAATTACTATAAATGCAATTAATGTTTATCCCGATGAAAATAAATTTAAATAACAAATATGCAGGTGCTTGTGCAAATTTAAATGTAACTGACACTAATAGAAAACATATGATTTTCTATTGTTGATTTACTTGAATAAACGTCACTACATTGCTAGGTCTGTCAAAAAAACAGAGTAGTATTTGGAAGATGACAAAGCCAATTGTGATAATTTTTTGTTGTTGTTTTTGTTTTTTCTTTGATATTTTAAATTTTGAATCTCGCTCCTAGACGAGGACAAGAAATTCTCATTGAGTTTGTGATTTAACATAACAAATATCTCTAAAAATTCTAATAACAAAGTCCCCTGAAGATTTCCTTGGGCAGGAATGAAATCCGGATAGGGACACGCCTACATCAGATTGCTTTTCACAATTTGTTAAATAAGTTTTGGGACTTTAGTACATTTAATTACTATAAATGCAATTAATGTTTATCCCGATAAAAATAAATTTAAATCACTCGACTATGTTTGAGCGATCATTTCAGATTAGGCTTTCGAGAATATGGAGTGATTTATCTATACACCTGAGAAGTTTTAGTTTTTCACCACAGGTCTTTAACTTACTTTAACTTAACTTTTTTTTTTTATTAAGATTCAATTTTTTAATTAAAAAGAAATGTTTTTTTTTTATTATTTATCATAGTTTTAAGTTATTTATTTTTTATATAGAAAATATTAGCTTTTGTTATAAAGTAGCTTTTAATAATCATATATGGCCCTAAGGGTTTGGGTTATGTAAATTGGAGAGAATAAATTCTATATTTATTATAAAAAAAAAATAAGACTTGCAGGACATTTATACTCTAGGTACTTGTAATAAGTGTTTAAGCAAGACTTCTATCAAATATTAATCAATGGATGTCTAGAAAATAGTGAAAATCCATAAAACAATACTTGTGGATTATCAAGTTTTTACGGTAAGCTCTTCAATTATATGTGATACCATATATAATTATAATATTAGAATTATAGAATTTGTTTGGCTTTACTGTTTTATATGTACTTATATATTAATATACATGGAAGTATATATGATCTAATATATAGCTATATCAATTATATATGATGAGATAAAAAACATCAACATATTTATAACATAAGATGTAATGATATATTGATATATATATATATATAGCGAACAAAAATGTTCGTAAAAATAAGTATGCGATGTAAGCATATATCGTTACATATGGCAACATATATAATAAGATACCACTATATCAAGCTATATACGGCTATATATAAACTTTTTTCATCGGGTTAACAGTCTTGACAGTATTGCAATGTTATCCGACTGATATCAGTGGCCAACCTTTGGTTTAAGTGAACTTGAAAGCAAAAAATTTTTGCTTTCAAAATAACTTAAATTTTATTAATATTTTAGAAACATGTTTAATAAAGCACATTTAAAAAGCAGCAATGCAGTTCGGTATTAGTCTTTTCTATCATATTTAAATGCGTGAAATATAATAAAATGATAATGCTTCTAATTGGTTGTAATATTGGTAAAAACAATATTGACCAAGAAATTTTCAGGTGGTATTGGCAAAAACACATGCTTTGCAAACAAAATAGTATCTTTCTAGTACAATATTAGTTTTACTTTTGGTAATTTTAAAAACGGTGGGTTTACAAAAGTTGCTATTTCTTTGTGAGGTTGGCCAGTACTATTTTTTTGTAAGGTTGGCACTTTCGACCTTTGTGTTTATATAAATTTATGCATTAAACCTTTAATTGTATAAAATTGTATATGAATATATAAAGGGTCCGCCAAATAACTTTTTTTTTTTGAACTCCTGAACCAATTGGACTTTGTATGGCGTCATACCAAGGTCTTTATGCAAAATTCGTCTCAATGATGTCTCCGAAATGTACAATTGTTGAGAGCGACGGTGAATTGATGTTGATGGCGCTTCCCGCACACTTTCTGCCACAGCAGCAATATTCTCGGGTGTACGCACTATTTTTGGCTTTTCGCGCTTTGGTTTATCGATGAGGATGCCAGTTTCTTTCACTTTTTTCACAAGATAACGAACATACGGACCATATTCGTTCAGCGGAAGGATACAACTAATTATCTGTCAAATCAGACATGAGCTAAGTGTTACCATTCACGAAATAAGCACTTGTTGAAAAAAAAAGGTTAGATGGCGGACCCTTTATAAACTTTTTTACTTGGGGTGGCAAGTAAAATTGTATCTTACTATACCAGGCGCGGATCCAGGAAAAGACTTTGGGAAGGGAAGTTAGAGTGTTTTTGATAAATTTTCTATTCTTTTTTAAAATGAAAATTTTTATGTTGGTGGAGGAAATGTCCCATTTTCTCTCCCCTTGGATCCGCGCCTGTACTATACATGATGTCACACTTCACTATAATAAATTTTACAAAACTTTATCACATATACTCCGGCTGGCTCTTAATGGGTTAATGAATGGAAACATATTATACCTCTTTGAATAGATATTTGAAATAACTTTACGATGGTGCATAAATCGTTGAGATCCGTTAACAACTTTTTCATAAAACCGCAAAAAAAATTTCTACTTTGACACCACTTCGCAGGAAAAAGGGCGCGTCCGCCAAAAAATTTTTACCATCAGCATATTTAGCGTGGAAATATTAGTCGATGGAACAAGTTTCATCAATTTTGGAAACATGCGGCTAACCTTGTTTGTTGCTTGATAATTTCTGAAATACAACTGACAATTTCTAAAATACAATTAACAATTCCTAAAATACAATTGACAATTTCTGAAATACAATGGATAATTTCTGAAATACTATTGTTAAATAAGAAATACAAATGAAAATTTCTGAAATACAATTTTTAAAACTGAAATGCAATTGATATTTTCTGAACTACAATTATTATATATGAAATACAATTGATAAATTATGAAATACAATTGATAAAACTTAAATTCTATTGATAATTTCTGAAATACAATTGATAAATATGAAATACAATTAATAATTTCTAAAATACAATTTAATGCTGTGTTACTAATAAAGGTTACCTTTTTTTATTTTTTAAGGTTGGCCAAGTAGAATTAAAGATTTTGTTTTTACTCCATCCGACGACGAGACCCATCTGATGTTTGTGTATAGACCATTTCTTGTTCGTAATCAAAATTATTTTGAAAAAGTCATTGAGGAACTATTGGGCGTAATATATGAGAATTATAAACCAAATAATAAAAATGCCACCAGCAGAGAAACTACAGTATTGAAGACATATGTGACCACAAAACTTTTTGATGCTTTACAGAAACAGCACACTGCGGCTAAAGAAATTACACCAGAAATGTTAAATGCATTAGCACTGCCTGCTAAATTCCTACCCACTCTTTGTGAATATCAAAAACAAACAGTTTTGTGGCTTTTGTATAAAGAACAAAATTCTGTTACATTTCCCGATTTCTTTAAAAGACTAATATCAAAGGACAATGAATCTATTATATATAAACATTTATACTATCGATATATACAAACAGATCAACCTCCCGATATTTGCTTACCACCAGGTGGTATTTTGGCGGATGAAATGGGTTTAGGTAAAACAGTCGAAATGTTAGCGTTGATCTTGCTAAATCGCCGTACCGATGTTGAACAAAACGATGAGCTTTGCGATTTTTGGAAGGCTTTAACAACTAAATGCCAACGTAAAAGTTTAAAAGTGTTTTGCATTTGTACTTCTAATTCCAAAAAGGACATTGTTCAATGTAATAAATGCCTTCTATGGCAACATGCAAAATGTGTCAGACATAATGATGACTATTTAGATTATGAAAAACCCTATTTATGTCCTAGTTGCTGGCAGATTGCCACAGACGAATGTGGTTTGTTCAAAACTAAAGCCACATTTATCGTTACACCAAATACAATTAAATTACAATGGCTGTCAGAGATACAACGTCATACAAATCCACCTCTACGAGTATTCCTATATGATGGTACATTTTCGGATAAATGGATTAGTCCCTGGGAATTAGCAGAATACGATGTAGTTTTAACGGATTATAACGCATTTCGTGGAGATATTTATTATACTAAAGAAAATACTACTAAACGTTCTTTACGTAATAAGCCACGTTCAATGCGTAAACATACGCCAATTTTAATGATGGAATGGTGGAGAGTTTTATTAGATGAAGCTCAAATGGTTGAATCAAATAATTCAAAGGTTGCTTTATTAGTACGTATGATACCAGGTAGGTGTATAATTTATTTATTAAGACCGTTGTGAAAACAACTCAAATGATAACCATTATTTACCGTTTAAGGGTGGTATTTTATAACGTTATCAAAACGTTATATAAATAAATGTTAAAGTCATTTGACATACATATTTGTAAGCAGTTTTTAAAAAAATATTCTATCTTTGATTAGAATTAATCTAAATATGACACAGGGTAAATGTTTCTTCTGTTTCTCATTTTCTATTAAAATTTTGTCATATTGACAAACTAATTACTTCTGTTACCAAACTTTTAAAAGCTTAATTTTGTAAATTCTTAATTTACATTTGAAATTTTTTTATTTTTTTTTTATTTATTTCCAAGTACTATTATAATTCAAAATAATGTAGGTCTCAGCGCCTTATAGGCATTATTAGACGAGCTGGCAAATTTACGTAGGTGTACATATTACAAGTTATTTGACTCAAATAAAATTAATTTTACAAAAACAGAAAAAAATAGAAAGCATTTATTTACAATAGAAGCGTTTCAAGGTTTCCAGTCAAGTAGTCTTTAAGATTTGATTTAAAAATCGTAATTCTATTTGTGGTTTTTAAGCTAACAGGCAACTTGTTGTATTCAAAAATACCCATATATTCAATACGCTGCTTTGTAGTTTCTAATCTGCATCGTGATATCCAAAGGTTCTCTTGGTTTCTTGTGTTAAATACAGATTGGTTTTGAAGAAAATTAACGGTGTGATAACCTATATTGTGCAAGTACTTATATATATACATAAGCGCTTGATACTTATACAATCCATTGATCGGCAAAATTGACTTACAAACAATATTATAAAGCGATAGAGTTGCATAAGTGATCGGTAAATTGTGTACTACTTTTAGTGCCCTATTTGGCATACTCTGTAGCGTTTTTAATACTGTTGTTTTTTTTTTGTATCCGTAAATTATAGACATATAATTCAAATGACTTTGTATTAACGCTTGATATAACAAGAGCTTAGTTTTCTTATTAATTTTAGAAGTAAAAAATTAAAAACGATATTTTTCATTAACAATCAATATAAAAATTGCATTCAAAAATTTAAGTTCTGAATTTGGGAATTTCAATGCAATTTTTTTGAAAATAATTTTTTTTTTCAAATTCTTCATAAAAAAATATATTGATATAATAAACTTTTAAACTTTAAACAGTAATAATAAAGAACATACTAAAAATGAGCTCAAAATTTGTCAATATTTAAACACGCCTACATCGCTCATTGGCAGCGAAATGGAATATATTCCAGGCTGTACGTAGAGCGATTCAAGGCTACGCAGCGCAAGTTTGGGGTTACGGACTGTTTGAAGACGTCCACAAATTACAATTGTATTTTATAAAAATAATATTTAAACTTCCAGCTAATAGCCCAACTTATTGAATTATGCTAGAAACACTGGGAAAAGCTGGTAAATTACATAAAGACTTGCCTTGTCCTAGGGATCTTTATTACTAAATGAATATACATAGTTGAATAATACCAACGTTTCTATAGATATATGACTCATATGTTTTAAGATTTTATTTATCCGATTTTATTAGTCTAATTTAACAAATTATTTATTATGTTTAGTCGAATAGAAAATAACAATGAACCGAATTCTTAATCCAAACCTCCGACAGACGGCTTTAAGCCAATGTCGTATGTTCACACATTTCATTATTTTATAAGTAGCATTAAGCAATTTTTGTAAACTTAATTTTGAAATAATAAAAAAAATTATCTATCTATCGCCCATGTTTTGGAAAAATTTAAAATGTCTTACCTCTTATATATACAAATACTGTTAGTTTAGCATACTACTAAACTTTTTTTGCCGGACAGTTGACTTGTGTTTTATTTAAGAGAACACCCTCCTAAAAATAAATAATACAAAAAGTAAAAATTTAAAAATAACGGTTAAACTTTATTTCGTATTTTGGTAAACAAGTTAAATTAAATGCTTTTTCAAATGCTTCATTAGAATAAGGCCACATACGGAAATAACAAAAAATACAACAACAAGATAATTTTTTGCTTTAAATTTTAAGTTTTTAAATGTTTTAATAACTAGTGCAACCTCCTTTGTTAGAATTTACTTCAAAGATTCTGTTTGGAAGGGAATCGTATAATGACTTAAGGTAGTCCAATGAAATTTCGGACCATGCTTCTTTAATAGCTTCAATTAAAGAATTTTTTTTCTCACATTTTCTTCCGTTTTCGTAGACTTTTCGTGTCATCCAGCCCCACACATTTTCGACAATATTTAGGTCTGGTGAATAAGGTGGCCATTGCATAAGCCCAACTTTTGACTCTGAATACAGTTTTTTACAACTCTAGCTGTGTGTATAGGTGCGTTATCATGTTGGTAAGTCCAAGAAATGAGTCCAAACAGCTCACTAAAATGTGGAAATGCTGATTCCAGAATGCGTTTATAGGATTCAGCAGTCATTTTAGCACTTTCAAAAACGATTTCGGATGTTCCATAGTAGGATTTAGCGCGCCACACCATGACTCCACCTTCCCGGGAATGGTGTATATTCAAAAATCTTGGTTATTTTCTCAAATCATGAAAATAGTAATTGTAGCCGGTTCTCCATTCATTAGTCCATGTTATCTTGTCGCGACCAAATTCTAACCTCTTTTCTTTTCGCAGTTTGTTTAAAAGTGTTTTTTTTGGAGTTTCTTTCTCTGAAGTTGAGGACACGATTTGATAACACGTCTAACTGAGGATGCTGAATTTGAGGCTTTTCTTATAATCATGCGTCTCTCCCGCTGTGTCGTGGCTCGATAAGTTCGCCATTTCATATTTTTTCCATAGTTGTCCTTATTATGAAGAAAATTATTCACAACGGTTTTGCTCCTACCAATTTTTGTTGCTATTGCACGGCTGGAATAAACTCCATCATTGTAATCTTCAATTTTAGCCCTTTCTGATATGGACAGTGATGTTTTTCTACCCATTGTAGTTTACAAATAATGAAAATATGTCAATTGAACAATTTTCTCGATATTTTCGGTGTTTTTTAAGACCTGTTTACTCCACGCATGAAAACCCGTAACTGGCCTTATTCTAATGATGCACTTTTAAAAGGGCATTTTCAGCATTAATTTTAAAAAAATCAAATAAAATATAACGGTTCTTCTCAATAAGCAATTTTCTTTTTGTTGCATTAGGTCCATTCGTTTACACCAAAATTTGCACAAATTTGTACTGGATTTTACTAAAATGCGTCGTATCTTAACTGTACTAATTGGTCTCATGACTTTGGCAAATTTGAAGATTTACTATATGAATTGGATGACGCTTCATTTTGCATTGTCGGCGATTTGAATGCGCGGATTTCTGATGCACAGATTTTGGATGATAACGTGTTGTCTTTTTCTCCTTTAGTATCCTTGTCCCGTAAGTCCAAGGATTTGAACATTGATGGCGGAGGTAGATAATTGTTATCGCTTTTAGATAACATTGGGGGTGTTATTGTTAATGGGCGCATGGCAGGTGATTCCGATGGCGAATTTACTTTTTGTGGGGTTATGGGAAGTTCAGTGATTGATTACTGTATTTGCTCTGTAGATGTATTGGGATTGTTGTCTGACTTCCAAATTAAAAGTAAGCCATATTCTGACCACATGCCTTTGGCTTTCTCATTGTGTTTGGGAAATAATCCATATGCAAAGGATTTAGTTCTGCCACAAAAATTGCCCTGGTTTTCCAATAATATGGTAAGGTATATTGACGCCCTCAAAAATTTGGTTGACCTACGATATTTACAATCAGAATTTAGTATGCAGGAGAAGGTTGATAAATGTATTGAGAAAATTCGTATGGCTTCTGGTAACAATTTTGTAAGGCATCGCTTTAGCCCAAAGAGCAGATGGTTTGATTCTCAGTGCGAAAATGCACGCAAAAATATGCTTAAAAAACTAGATGATTATCGTTCTCTTAATACGGAGGTAAACAGGAAGTCCTATGTAGAGAGTAGGTCGAAGTATTCCAGACTATGTAATGAAAAGAAGCTTAGCTTTAAAATAAAAAATATAGAAAAGTTAAATGGTGTTCGAAATAGTAGTGAATGGTGGAAGTTGGCTAATTCGCTGAGAAATTGCAAACCTAAGATGGGCAACAATTTGTGTGTCGGCAACTTTTATGATTATTTCAAATCGCTCTTATCACAGTCTGATTTTAACCGTGATATCTTATGGTCTGTTACAAATGTCATTGATCCGTTTCTGGATTCACCTTTTGAGATAAGAGAATTAATACTAGTTTTGAAAACTGTTAAATCAAATAGGGCCCCTGGCCAGGACAGAATCAGCTACGAATTTTTTAAGCACGCGCCAATGTGCTTTTTGAACGAAATTTTAACTCTTTTCAACCAAATTTTTCTGCGAGAGGATATACCTGATACCTTTCGGAGCTCCATTATAATACCTTTGTTTAAGAAGGGTGACCTTAATACAGTATCGAATTATAGAGGACTTTCTCTTCTCGACACTTTTTATAAAATTTTTACTGGCATAATACTTAACCGTATAAATAGCTGGATTGAATATCATGGTATTATTAATGAATACCAAGCTGGCTTTCGCAAGGAATATTCCACTGTGACAATTTGTTTAATTTAACAAGTATTGTGAATCTGAGATTTGACGAAAATTGCAGAACATATGCTTTTTTTGTTGATTTTTCCTCAGCGTTTGACATTATTCCAAGGAATTCGCTTTTTTACAAGTTGTGTTGTACAGGGCTTTCTCGTAAAATGGTTCTCCTATTGCAAAAATTGTACAACAACACGTCTAGCCGGTTATGGGACGGTAGCTCACTGTCTGAGCCTTTTACTGTCACACAGGGTGTCAAACAGGGGTGTCTGCTGAGCCCTTTATTGTTTTCGCTTTATATAAATGACATTAACGACCATTTACCTGGTGGCGTCAATGTGGCTGGGACTGTTGTCAAAGTTTTACTATATGCAGACGACATTGTCCTTTTGTCAGATTCTCCAACGGGTCTGCAAGAGATGATCGACTCATTATACGACTACTGCATGCAATGGGGTCTGAAAATAAACCTTGATAAGTCTAAGATAATGATTTTCAGAAAGGGTACGAGGATCAGTCGTGGGCTATCTTGGAGGTATGGTAACACTCAAATTGAGGTGGTAAACGAGTATAAGTATCTTGGTATAAATATATGTTACAATTTGTCCTTTAAAAAACACTTAGAGTCTAAGCTCGTTTCTGCCAAGATTGCAATTAACACCACATGGTTAAGTTACATTCACCATCCAAAAATAAGCTTTTCAAATAAATTGAAAATTTTCCATACTGCTGCCAAATCTATAATGTTTTATGGCGCGCAGGTCTGGGGATTTATGGTTTTTGACGAAGTGGAGAAATTGTTGCGATATTTCTTGAAAAAAATGTTATACCTTCCTGAAAATACTCCAAATTATATGCTGCACATAGAAACTGGTTTGCCATCACTTTACTTGGATACACTAAAATTACATTTTAGTTATATAAGAAAAGTTCTCGACCTACCTGTCACTAGACTACCGCGAATATTGGCCGAGGAGACTATTCGGCGGGGTACTTTTTGGTTCTCCAATTGGGGGTCTTTATGTGAGAAAATCGGGATTACTTTGGATATTGGGACCTGGAGGGGTAATTTTCTATATTATCACCAGAATATTCTCGAAAATTTGAGAATCATAGAGTACGAAAAATTTATTACTAGTGCCAGAAATCCGCGATTTCATTTTCATGATTTGTACCCTACACTGCAATATAATGATATTCCTCCTTACTTTCTCGATGGAAACTCGCCCTATCTTGTTAGCCTAATTATGAAGGCCAGGGGTGGGTTGCTAAGTTTAAAAACTCGTGCTTTTTATGGTAATGGAGAAACTACTTGCACGCTTTGTAACTGTAATGAAGAGGAAAACACTCATCATTTTATTGGTAGATGCCCAATATTTTCTAGCTACCGTTTAACTTTTTTTGGAAAAAGATTTTTGTCAATTGATGAAGTTTATGAGGTACTAAATGGTAAAGATTACATGCGTTTATACAAATATTTGGTAATATGTTTAAAATATAGAAAACTTATAATATCTGAATTCATCTAAAGAAAAAGAAAAAAAAAAAAAAATTTAAAAAAGTTTATTTAAATCCTTTAATATTTTATATACTACCTAAATTCATTTTGTGTTATTTTAATACTTTTTCATCTATATACTAAAATAATCAATATAATTATATAATTTTATTTATAGATATATGCCAATCAGACACACAACATTAAATGTTATGTCTTCAAATGATTTAATCATAGCTACTTCTTTGTGATATTTATATGAATTGTAATTACATATTTTTTAATAAATCATTATTCATTCATTCATTCATACTAAAATGCGTTCGCTTAACATAAATTTGCAAAAGAGAGCATCTACTAAGAGAGTAAAGTGACAGTTGTCAGCAAAAAACCTGCAAATTTTTACTGGACAAATTTTTGCCAGTAAAATCCAGTAGAAAAGAAAAACATATGATTAAATTAAGTAAACAAACAAAAATGAGCATACATTTAGTAATAAAAACATTTAAAAGATCAAAAGCTGAATTAAAAGTGCGGCAAAAACTAAAAATAATTATTTTCAACCTGAAACAAATTAAAGTAGTCAGTTACAATTATTATAGTAACAATTTATCAGTTTTCTAATATCTGTGTGAATTGTTTTTATTTATTTATTTACATTAATATATTAGAGATGTAAAGCTAATGAATATATGAATACTTCTTACTGCATATTATTCAGGGTACCGAATATCAAAAATCAAGTATTCATGTATTTTCGTATGTTATTTAACTAGAAACAAAATTAAAAGTCATGTACAAACTAAACAAGTCTAAAAGCTTCCACAAAAGTTTATTTAATAAATGCAATTGCTACGAATATATAATTATTAAAATGCAATGCATCAAGTACCAAAAAACAATATATACTGGGTAGTCTAAATAACACATATTTTACAACACTAAGCTTTTTAGCGCTCATATGTTTGAATTAACCTGCAAGTTTTTGCAATTTTTCCGTTCGTTTACTTTTTTGTGCAAGAGCCAGTTCTGAGAGTAAAATTTTCATTTTGCCCAAAATTTACTCATCTACTGGCTTTTACTGGAAAAGTAAACGAATGGACCTATTGTTGGAAGTTTTCTTTAAATTATTACAACAATAACTTCGTTAAAATGAATAAAGAGAACTGGAAATTAAGAGAAATTTAGTTCCAGAAGGTTGGCGTTATTCTAATGAATAGCAGTGTATTTTATATTTTGAATAAAAAATTTTACAATATTTCAGCTATAAATCGTTGGGCTGTTACTGGTACCCCTATTCAAAAATCCCTGAACGACTTACAAGGTCTACTACAATTTATTGGATTTGAAGCCGTTTCCGATACATTAGCTTGGAAGAATCTTGCGAACGATTTTCTGATTCAACAAGAACAACTGAATTCAAATGATAATAAACCTGTACCGGAGCTAATAAAAGTTTTACAGAAATGTATGTGGCGTACATGTAAAACTCAAATATCTTCAGAATTAAAAATTCCACCACAGCTTGAAATTATTCACCGTATAGAATTTAACAATTTGGAAAAACTGTTCTATAATGAACAACACGCTGAATGTTACAGTAAATTTATGTTAAATGTTCAAAAATATACAGAAAAAATAAGTACAATATCTCCACAAATTATGAGAATTGTAAGACCATACTAAATACAAGGAATTAATTGAATGAATTTAAAAAAGCATCTCTTTTTATTAGATTTTGCAGCCATTTTTGAAAATTCGACAATCTTGTTCAATTCCTGTTATTGTATCATATACCCCAAATAACCACAATATAAATAGTACACAACCAAACAAGCAATTTTTACAACCCAAAGAATTTCATGAATATTTGAAATCTACAAATGAAATTGCCTGTAAATCAGGATTACGAGCTATGGCTTCAGCACATAATGGTAACTATAATAAAATTAATTTGAAATATATAATTTCTTGTAAACACAAAAATGTTTACATTTTTAGGTTTGGCTGCTTTATATTTTATAGAAAAGCACTATGAGCAGGCTTTAAAACACTATGAATCAGTATTAAAACTAGCTAAAGATTACAAATATATGAATATAACGTAAGTACATTTTTATATACGTACACTAGAATGTCCCTTAAAATAAAGATTTGTTCATTTTCGTTCATTCGGTCATTGAATTCAGCACATATCAAATCTTTAGAAAAGAACTCTAGTTCCAGGATGTCGATATTTTCAGATTTTGATGTACTGTGAAATTTTATTTGCGGCTTAAGTTGGCCTTTTTTAATTTTTCTCTATACCGTAGAGCGCTTTCCTTCCTCTTACTTGTTAAGGATGCTATCTATGTACAACTGTACAATGTTAAATATCAATATTTTACTACTCAAAAGTAAAATAGTTGGCGTGACGTGACAAAATTTGAAATTAAAAAAAAAACATTAACTCTGATATGTCCCAGTTTTTTTTTTTTGTTATATTAAATTAGTAACAACAAACTTGATTTAAATTAATAGCTTTAAACACTAGCTACCAGCAACGTAAAAGAAATACGAATAAATATTGTTTTGTGGTGACAAACGTGACATTAGAAAGTCAATGAAAGCAAATCAAAAACTTACCGTTTACTGGTCTTTATTTACTCCGTTTGCATTTTTTGGAGTTCATTGGTTTTGTAAAAAATATTTTGAAATGGGAGAATACTCGCATCATCGATCTTAAATAATTAAATATTTACGGGAAAATGTTACTGAAAATTAAAAAAGTTGACCAAAAACATGAACGCAACTTTGTAGTCCGTTTTAATCATCTTGGCAACTATGATATGCTTTAATAAATCAACTTGTAAATCTATTAATATCAAAGAAATACAAATAAATTTATATTAAAAAATTCAGAAAGAATTATTTATCCACTTTTCATTGTTCAGTCACGGTTGCCCTTTCTATGGAAATGCCTATATGGAATTCTGACTTCCTCGGATATCATTAGCCCACTTTAGCCTGAAATGAAAAATGAAGCACAAATTTGACAAGAATGCAAAAACATGGGTTTTAAAAAATTAATTTAAAGTGCCTTATTTGGAGATGTCGATTGCAATTTTTATAATAGTTGCAATTAAAGAAGAAAAAATAAATTGTAAAAAAAATAATATGCGATTGTGTGCGGAGAGCGACTCCTTTTCAGGACATTTTATGAAAATTGATTATTTCGTCAAAAATTGAACATAATTTGAATGTTTTCTTTAAGGTTTGCATAATTAAACAAACCAAAAATACGCCTTAAATTTGATTAGACTACAATTATTTTTACTCAGGATAAGGAATGGTGCGCACATGTGCAGCACATATGTGCACATTTGGCTCATTTACATGTACAATGTGCACGTAGTATTGTCACATCTACATTTTAATGTGCAGTGTGAAAAATAACAACTCCACATTTACATTTGAAATGTGTATGCTGGAGGCATCAGTATATTTACATGTGCAATAAAAATGTACTGGCTGGCGGCAATGGCACTTTTTCATAAAAATTAAAAATGTTTAACAAAACACAATTATCTTGAACTTGAATAATCTTGTTCACATCATAAATTACAAATTTTCAAAAAAAAAAAATGTAAATTAAAAACAAATGAAGTTTTCAAAAAATGGAAATTTAAAAATCAAACATTTACATTTGAAATGTGTATGCTGGAGGCATCGGCATATTTACATGTGCAATAAAAATGTACTGGCTGGCGGCAATGGCACTTTTTCATAAAAATTAAAAATGTTTAACAAAACACAATTATCTTGAACTTGAATAATCTTGTTCACATCATAAATTACAAATTTTCAAAAAAAAATGTAAATTAAAAAAAATTAAGTTTTCAAAAAATGGAAATTTAAAAATCAAATTTTTCAAAATAAAAAAATATTTGAAAAAAATTTAAAATTTTGTTAAGTGAAACTTCAAAAAAATTCAAATATTAAAAAAAAAAATTGAAATACATATTTCAAAAAAAAATTGAAATTTTCAAAAGAAATTTAAATTAAAAAAAATTAATTTTCTGAAATAAATAAAAAATTTAAAAAAAATTTGATTTTTTTAAAAATTAAAAATTTCCAAAAAAAAATGTAAATTTGAAATAAAATAAAATTTTTTAAAATAAGTTAAAGTTTTCAAAAAAATCAAAAGAAAATAAGCTTAAAAAAATTTACTTTTTTTAAAAAATTGGATGTTTATTTTGAAAAATTTTAGATTTTTTGAAAAACATATAAATATATATACTTATTTAAAAAAATTTGATTTGGTTTTGAGAAATTAGATTTTTTTTTTCAATTAAAAATTTTGTTTTTCCAAATTTCACTTTTTTTTTTTTTGAGAAATGTTATATTTTATAAATTTTACTTTATTTGAAAAATTAAAATTTTTATGAAAAAGTGTAATTGCCACAAGCACAGTTTTATTTCAGAAGTAAATGTGCAGCATATTCTAGGACATTCAAATTTCAGATGTAAATGTGCCGTTTGTATTTTGCACGCTGAACATTAAAATTAGCATGTGCCAATACTACGGTTTACCAATGAACATACACATTTCAAATGTGCATGTGCTGCACATGTGCGTGTAAATACTTACGGTGTAAATAATATTTTATAGAAAAAATTGTAAAAACAAACTTTTATGTTCATTTATATATAATTCAGTATAGCCACGTGTAAAAGTAAAAATTCTCAGTTCATTTACATGTAATTAAGTATAGACCCATGTAAAAAAAAAATACAAGTTTTTGTTTACATATATTTCAGTATGATTGCTAGGACTTAATTTTGAACTTAATGGAGTTATGAGATTACTAATGTATGGAATTTATACGAATACAAATGTTGTAAGGTACTGGCAAATTAAAACGAAATGAGGATGACAAATCTATATTATTGCTATTTCGTTTAATTTTTTAATTACTTATTTCAAATATTCATTTTTTAAAAATTTATTTTTAACATTATAAACAGTCAAGCCCCTTAACTTTAGGGTAGAGTTCGTTATATGAGAGTAAAAATTTAATGTTTTTAATTAAAAAATTATTTTGGTTAATTTTCAATTTATAACGAGCTTTCAACCTCCGTATATTTACAAAAATAAAGCAAATGAAACATATTAGCTAGGTTGATACTAGTATTTCGATCTGGCTAAAGATCTCATCAGAACCCGAAGTTTTAGAAAAGCTAGAGCCTATATAATAGGCAGAACTATAACAAAAAACCTATTAATAATCAATGTTGCTCCATTCTTGTCTTCTTAGTAATCAACCACGTGGTTAGGTCTTTTCCTAACAAGCATCATGACGTTACTAAACTTTGAAGACCAAAAATGTTCTATTTATATAAAAAATTTTTAGTGTGTACTCTGGCTCAAGTGGTTGATTACTAAGAAGACAAGAATGGAGCAACATTGATTATTAATAGGTTTTTTGTTAAAGTTCTGCCTATTATATAGGCTCTAGCTTTTCTAAAACTTCGGGTTCTGATGAGATCTTTAGCCAGATCGAAATACTAGTATCAACCTAGCTAATATATTTCATTTGCTTTATTTTTGTAAATATACGAAGGTTGAAAGCTCGTTATAAATTGAAAATAACAAAAATAATCTCGATGTATATAAAAACAAAAAACTAATATAACTGTAAAAAATATTACTTGAGCTAGAGTACACACTAAAAATTTTATTTATTTATTTATTATTCTTCAATTAAATAACCGAGCCCAAAGGGCCATATATGGCTAAGAAATAACTACAACACAAGACTACTGTATTATATAAAACAAAAATATAAATAACAATATAATATTAAAAAAAAAAGAAGAGAAATAAACATATATGTATTATAAAATAGTAAAAACATTAGAAGTTAAAAGAAAGAAGATAAAAACAATATAAAGGCACTGTAAACCAATGAATAATTACAATCACACGTTCCATTAAAATGTCAAAAATATTATAACTCATTACCTTGAGCATAGATCAAAACTTTGCGTTTAAAAGTGTAGAATGGTAATTCCAAGGACTTGAGCTCTGTAGGCAAGTGATTAAAAATATGAGCTACCCGCACATGAAATGATCGTTCTAAGAGTGAGGTTAACCTAGGGATTTGAATTTGACGATTTCGTGTAGAATGGCCAAAAGAAAAAAATGAATTCAAATATACAAGGTCATCATTATGATTAATCTTATAAAAATAAAGTATAGTCCTTGCTTTAACATAGTTCGAAAATGGACAACCTAAGAATCTCGAAACATACGGCGTCATATGGGTACGATTAAGTCTCCTTAAACAAAATAGATAACGGATTACTCTATTAAACAACACTGAAAGCCTTTTCATAATGTAGCCAAAAGTGCCACTATAAACTTCAATGCCGTATAAAAATAAAGGCATAATTAAAGAATGTATGAGCATAACCTTGATTCTCATAGGTAAAATTAAATTAACATTATAGAGCCTACGCAAGGAGTAGTTGACCCTAGAAATAACATAATTTACATGTCTTTCGAAATTTAAACTATTGTCCAACCACAAACCAAGACACTTGATTTGATCGACAAACTCAATATTAGTACCATTAATATTTATTACCAAATCCAGTAAGGGTGATCCAAAAAACATAGCCTTTGTCTTATCCGCATTAATATATAATTTGTTTTCCAACATCCAATCTGTAATATTAGAGACACAGTAATTTAACTGTTGTTGCAAAACATCCGAGAATTGCCTCTCGCCACTAAATAAAAAAAACAAATCATCTGCATATGCAAATGAAACACATGAAAAAAATGAATACAATTAAATAAATCGTTGAGATATATATTAAATAACAATGGTCCAAGTACGGACCCCTGTGGTACTCCACTTATAACGGGTAATACATGAGAATATTTATTCCCAATAGATACGTATTGGCCTCTATTTCTGAGATAAGATGATATAAGCCTACAAGAAGAAACAGAAATACCTAAATTACGGTATAGTTTAGAAATTAATATACTATGATAGATCTTTTCAAAAGCCTTCTGAAGGTCAATGGATAAAAGAACATTGACATGGCCAATACTTAAAGACCTTCTAATCGTATCAGTAAGTCCTAAAAGAAGCGAAGTGGTGTTTCTACCACATCTAAATCCGTATTGAGAATCACTAAAAAAAGAAACATTAGCAATGTGATCCTCTAATTGGTTCTTAAGTAAGATCTCCAAAATTTTAGAAAGTACTGGAAGTATAGAAATGGGACGCAAATTATCCATGTCATTAGACTCACCAACTTTTTTAAGAGGTACTATCCTACCAGTTTTCCAGCAAGATGGAAAGATTGATTTGGTAATTACATTATTGACAAGATAAAGAATATATTTACCAACATAAGGTAAAATCAATTTCAAATATTTTAAGGAGAGCTCATCACAACCAACGGCATTCGATTTAATTGAATATAGAGCAGATATCAGTTCACAAAGATCAACATTATGAAATGAAAACCCACTTTCATCCAGAACATTATCTAAAAAACTATCATCGATAGGGTTATTACCTTGATTAGAAGAAATATACAAATTCAAATCCTCAACATCAACATTATCAACGGTTGATGCATTATCAGCAAGACCGTTAGCACGAAGTGTATTCCAAATCTGTCCTGAGCTTTTATTACAAAAAAGTTTAGCATGCGCACTACGTTTAGCATTACGGATTACCGTCTTAGCATGGTTCCTTAAACGACAAAAAATTCTCCAATTTCCGTCAGTCCTGTCATCGAGATATGACCGATAAGCAATATCCCGAACTGACAGACTATATCTTATCTCAGGGGAATTAAACCAAGAATTATCATTCGAGCTACTAACCTTACGCTTTACCAGTGGCACTGCACTATGCATACGATACATGTATGAATTCAATAAATTTGCCTGATCATCCACATTGGCTGTATCCAGAATACTGTTAAAATTGCATGACGCAGCAATATTTTCCAAAGTACATAAATCAACATTACCATAATCAAAATATTCAATCACGTCATCCAAATGTTGTGTAATAATTTCAAATGATGCAAATATAAATGAATGACGAGAAGTACCGGGTATTTGTGCCTGGCCAGATACAGTAACAGATAAAGAAGAAGACAACAGAAAAAAGTCAATTAATGACGTGGAACCGTGCCGCACATCAAGATGCGTAGGTAAAGAGCTATGATGACAAATTACATTTAAACGGCCACACATTTCCCTAAGAGAAATAGCTTTTTTAGCATTAAACATATTGTTGTTAAAGTCGCCAAACATAACTATATCGGAATATTCTAATAATATATTTGAAACACTATTTTCAAAAGTAACTAAACCTCCTCGAGGAAGATAAACAACGCCTACAAGAATCTTACGACCAGACACATTTATTTCAATAAACAAAAATTCAGCAGAAACATACGTAGTGTTTCTCCTCCTGTTAAAACCATATTTAATATCCTTTAAAATTATCTTAAACTTGATGTTCCTAGAAATATATAAACCCACACCTCCACAAGCTCGTGGACCAGGGCGATCACTTCGACATAGGACATAACCTGGTATATTAACAGCATTCGATGATATTTCATCCAATAACCATGTTTCCGTAATCCCTACAATATCAAACAAGGCATTACCAAGTACATTTTTCAGTTCATCTAACTTGTTAGATGAACGTAACGCAAAACTTTAAATATTGATGTGACCTATATTCAAATTAGAACCACAATTCCGCAATTGAGATTCAAAGAATGAACTATTGCTAGTTACAGTGCCTAAATTACAATTGTAAGTCATTTTAGAATTTTCAAAAAAGGAAAAATAGAAAATAATATAATATAATAAAAATTTAATTGCTTAAATATTGACAACAGCAAGAATATAATATTCGTAGTAATATTCATAAAAACCAATTTTGAAAATTAATCGAAAATTATAAAATTATAAATCATGGAAACCTACTTTATGATAAATACAAATTGCACCACTAAAGTTGTGGAATGACTACGTACACATAGTATAAAGAAAAAAAAATAAACAGATAAAAAAAGTACTGTAAAATATGGCTGATATAATTAAGTTTGTTTAAACAAACAATAAAATTAAAAAAGAAAAAAAATAACTTAAATGACCAAAATATTCAATTATCTGCCACTCGTTCTACATGAAGTTGAAAAAGAGCCACTATCCTCCTCAAGTATACTGACGCACTCCTGATAGTTGCAAATCTTTACAGAGCCATCGCACATTATTACCTTTGCTTTCGGAACGTCATAATTTTTAAAGGTAAACTTCCTTATTTTATTTGATAATTTTAAGTTTTTGCAAACTGCGATTAGCTCCTTTCCTGCAGGAGTTAAGTGGTCATTTAAAAATATATCTGTATTAACAGCGCCACCAATTACATCATTCACTTTAATGCTAATATTTTTGCGATAGTTTATCATTATTGCATCTCTAATTTGTACAGAGTTAAACTTCACAAGAACTGATTTCCCACCAGCAAAATAAGTACAATGTTGTATATCAGAATAATATACACGAACACCGCATAAAGATGCTAGTTTAATAATCGGCTTACGTAAATTTTTGATTGATCTAGGTAATCCCTTAATTATTATATCGGATCTGTTTAAACGCCTTTGGTAAATAGAGTTTTGTATTTCCAAAGCATTTATCTTTTGGTTGGCCACAGCATCAACATGTTTAACCATATCATAGCAATTCTTCAAATCAGATTTAAGGTCTTTGACACAATCAGAATTGCTTTCTGAGTAATTATTTGCAAATTCTTCAAATTTTGCCTGCATTGCACGTATACCATTTTCTAATAATTCCTCAAGCTGACGTTTGTTTTCTAGAAATTTGTCTTCCATTTCTTTTTCCAAATGTGTAGTCAGAGCACCAAATCCATTTCTGAGCTCCTCCTGCACATTACAAAATTTTGGTAAGCAGGAATAATTTTGGCAAATAAATTTAAAAATTTTATTCTTTATTAATATAGTATGTTGTTCTTCCGATATTTTACAACATTTTATGTGATAATATTTTTCACAATACGCACACGAAACACTTCTCATTGTTTTTGTGACATTTTTATTACACACAGGGCATTTACAGGTTTCTCCAGTCATGGCCAAACAACAATAAGTATGTCCCAACTATGATGTAAACAAACAACAGCAAGTTAAAAAGTGGAGCACCAGCACAGAACACAAGAATCCACAAATCGGATGAATATTTAAGGACGCCACAATCCTATTGTTTGTTTATACTTCTCTTTTTAATTGTATATATTTGTGTAGTGTTTTTATAATTTATATTTTCTTAATTTTTATTGTTGTTTATAATATGGTACATACAATGTTAACCACCATACTACAGCAACATAAATTCTTTATATAGAATATTATATTTTAACAATATCAACAAATGCCAATTAAACGAATGTTTTTTATGTAATTTTTATGTTAAAAGACCACTTTAATTTATAATTTTATTAATTTCGATATATTTTCTTAACAAAGAAATTTTTCCGCGTTAATTCATTTCAGTGTTGTCCAATATATGTATATAAATAGAACATTTTTGGTCTTCAAAGTTTAGTAACGTCATGATGCTTGTTAGGAAAAGACCTAACCACGTGCTTGATTATTAAGAAGACAAGAATGGAGCAAAATTGATTATTAATAGGTTTTTTGCTAAAGTTCTGCCTATTATGGAGGCTCTAACTTTTCTAAAACTTCGGGTTCTGATGAGATCTTTAGCCAGATCGAAATACTAGTATCAACCTAGCTAATATGTTTCATTTGCTTTATTTTTGTAAATATACGGAGGTTGAAAGCTCGTTATAAATTGAAAATATCATAAAAATAATCTATTTTGGTTAATGTTCGTATTTTTATAGAATTTATAATTAAATTTTTTTTGCAGTTTTTTGATTTTTTTTATTCCATAAAAACATAAGCTCACAATTTTTATTTTTAATCAATACTAAATTTAAATTTTTGTATGTTATATAAAAATAAAGCCCTAATGAATTAGAATCAATACATATACATAAAACTATAAAATTATTTCTTTCTACATCAAATTAGATATGATTATATCGGGTACCGATAAAATTTTATATAATTTAATATATGTATACATATCATATTCGATATAATTTGATCCGCCATTTTTCGGATCATAATATATCTCCCGTTATATGAAATTATATATCATTATACATGACATTATATAATTTTTTTACTCGGGCGATTAAAAAATTGATATGATGCTTGATATAATCATACGTAGTTTATTATGAGTCTTAATACAGTTTTATCCGAGAAATGGGCCCATATAATTGTATAAGGTTGAGCTAGTTTAGTTCTAATTTGATGCTATCAGATTAAATTGCATCTAAATAATGGCGCTATACAATTTAATCCGATTTTATATAATGTCATAACATTGTATCTGAACTATAGTTGTATCTAGTAGTTTCATTAAAAACTCTAATTTGTAATATTTGCTGAAATAATTACCTGAAAATACTTGTTTTGCTTTAATATTATTAACCCATTCAGATCTTAAACACTTGCAAAAAGTTTACAATTTTATAATGTGTTAAAAGTCCTTTATATTTGGAAATTAAATTTATAAAATTCTCTTGAAAATTCCTAAAAAAAATAAGTAGTTTGAAAAAAAAAAAACTTTAAAAAGACTAACGCAGAATTTAGAAGATTTAGTAACTAACAAAACTGAATAACAAATACGAAAAGATGTTACGACTTATTTTAGATTTTTACATTGAAAAAATCTAACTGCGATATTCATACGAAAATTTAAGCACGTTTTTTATCCTGATTTCAGATATATTATTCTTTTCCATTTATATTTAATTATTCTATATATTTTTACTTTTTTTAATGTATAATGCGTATTAACTCGAAAATATGAGAAGTTCCAGCTAAGAGTTAAATTTTTATGTAAAAAAAAAAATTATTTTTTTTTGATGGCACATCAATGAAAGTTGGCATAAGTATTGGGAGCTATTTTAGCATAAGAGATTCATTCGCGTCAATTAAATCGCGTGAGGGGGTCAAAAGTTATGGCGGTTTAAAGATATGGCGGTCTTAAAATTGTTGAAATTTTTTTTTTGGTTTTTTTTAATTTTTTTTTGCATTCGTTATTAAAACATGCTAGGCCAGATAACAGATAAGCCAAAATATCTTATGACTTTTTTTTTTTAACAAATGTAAAGTAGATTTTTTTTTCTAAAAATTATGTGTTTATCCAAAATCGCGATTTATTCGCTATGAAAATTTTTTTTTCAATTCTTTATAGCATATTTAGGATATGTGTGGTCAAATTACTGGCAATCGTCTGATTACACCAGTAATTAAAAAAAAAAAAATCGGGGATGCTTTTTTGTAACAAGAAAATTTAATATGATCCAAAAAATCAATAATCATCAACATTTTTTAAACCGCCTCTGATTTTATAATAAGGCATCGAATGAGCTTTCATTTAAAAAAAATTTCATCCGATTTCGTGCAAAGCCTTGGATGTGCCAGATCAAAATAAGTTTAGATAAATACATCCCGCTTACCGCTAATAATGACGTAAAGTAAAAAATGAAAAACCAAATCGGTTTTACGCGTTAAGGCACGTCTTTTGATGTATTAAATTTTAACAAAATGCATTAATTGCTACTAAAAAAAAATTAGAAAAAGATTTGTAAATTTCGCACATTTTTCAAAAATGCCATAAAATTTTTGCAATTTATTTTTTATAAACCCGCCAATGATTTTTTTATGTAAACTCACAAAAAACTCGGTTTACGCAAGAGCCCACCAAATTTCGAATGAAACCGCGAATGTGCCTCGCGAAAAACTGGTATTTTAAAAAAATTACGTTTTTTCTTTCGAACTTTGATCTGCTGAAACTCCTTAACTATTCGTGGCACATTAAGAATTACAACAGCTACCAACTTTTTTCATTTTATAGAGGGGGCCGAAATCCCTGATCAAAAAACCTCGAAAATTTAAAAACTCTTAATTTTTGGTTTCAAAACTTAACCGTATTATAACTTCTTACCAAGCGATGAAGCATCTATCAAACCAACATTAAAATAATCTCTTATATGTACTGACTTTGTGTTATGCTGAAAAAGATTGAAATATAAGGAGAACTTAAAAAAAAGCGAAAGAAGGTAAAAACTATGGATTATTTCAAGCCATTTTTATCGATTTTTCAACTTTAACCGTCTGTAACTTTTACGGATAAAGTGGGGTAATCCTTAAGCATTGCCCAGTGATGGTTCAAGGTCTTGTTTACACAACTGCATTTACAGTTTTTCTAAATTCCAAAAACTGCCGGTTTTTTTTAAACATTTATTTCAGTTTTACTGAGTTGAAATTTAAAAAAGATTTTGTGATATATATTTTTTTTTACAAAAACAGGGTTGTTAAAATTTCTGTTCTACAAAGGATGTTTCAAAGGTTTATGAAAGGTTAAAATACACTGGCAGAAAAAAATGTATAAGTGTATTGTAGTGTACTCCTTAAGCGTACACTGCATACCAACCACTTATATTGATTTCCCAACATACCGTCTCAAATACTGTAGAGTGTATGACATACATACCACCATGTGGCATCAAGTAGCACTATGACTGCATTTTACACTCAGATATCTGATGACCGTATGTTGACGATAAGAGAACAAAGTATAAGAATGAATAAAAATAAAAATAAATTGAGTGATTCATAAAATCACTCAATACTAGACAATAAGTTAGACTTATAAGAATAGTATATAAGAACATGTAAATGGCTAAATAAATCAGACTTCAATTTGGAGTTCTTAAAAAACCAACAAAAACCGCCTTATAATTTATTACATGGCGATCCAGCTTTCACCCTTAAAGCTATAACACATTACAGTATATAAAATAATGTATTATGTGCAAACGTTTTTACTCAGGTATGCAACTTTGATGAAAACATTCAAATTTTGTTAAAACTTGGAAAGGAGTTGCTCGACACAAAAACATCAACTATAGTTTGTTCTTTAATTGCAACTATCATATTATGAAAATAGCAGTCAACATCTCCAAATTAGAAATTTTAAAAAATCTTTAAAATTTAATAAAAAAAAACGTTTTTGCATTTTTATCAAATTTGTGCATAATTTTTGATTCCAGACTAAAATGGGTTAATGATATCCGATAAAGTCAGAATTTCATATCTGAATAATTTCGTGTATATTAAAGGAATAAATGAAATGGAAAATTAAATTTTTCAAAATTTGGAATTTTGGGAATTTTTAATAACTTTTTCAAAAATTGGTAATTTTCGGTCTACATAGGCACGGGATAACGTTTTCGCAAAAAAAAAAGAAATGACTTTTTTCATTTGCAATAAAACTGGGGGTGTAATGACAAATCTATTTTTAAGGGGCATCTTACTGTACACTCGTCGCTAGCGCTGGTATATGCAGGAACCCAAATATTCAAAACAAATTACACACAATTTTTATAATAGTAATAAAATTGGCTTATTTTTTTCTCTACTTTACAGTGTAGATAGTTTATTACAAATACATGCCCTCCATAATATAATGCAACTTAAAATTATACAAAATCCCCAAACAACAGATTTGCGTTTAGAAACATATGAAACTCAATATAATGCCTTAGAATGGAAGTTTTTAGAAACATATGCCAATAGTTTGGCAACAGAAAAAAGTTCTTATGAGGCTGCTGTAAAAAAAATAGATCAACAAATAGCGGAAGATTTTTTAATTTCCATGTCCTATGGTTTTAAAAACTTAACATCCAACGATGAGACTGCCTTACTACAGAAAATTCAAGAAGAATGTATGCCACGCTTCAATAATTTGAAATTAGGGGAAATACGATCTACCCGCTCAATATTATATGTGGTACATTTGTGGTTTGAAAAATTAACAAAACTTTTGAATGGTTTATATCGCGAAATTGACGACTTAAATTTTTTTAATGAGAATGTACGTTCACGCCATCAAGTCAGTCCTGCTATATGGAGAGAAATAATGGATTTGGTGAATACCGTTTATGATTGTCATCTTAGTGAGATAAGAGTAAGTAAAACAAATTTGTCATTGGCAAATCATCTCAGAATGCAAAATAAATGAAAATGTCAGTTTTGTAAATGCTAAAATAACATTTATAAATTACTAAAGTTATATAAATTGCTCTGTTCGTTTACGTACCAACTATTTTTTGGTAGTTTTATAAATTTGTATCGAAATTAAACAAAACAAAAAAACTTGTTAAAAATACTAATTAAGTATCTTTATTAACTTTATTTATAGGAAGTCAAGAACACCAACAATAAAACAAAACCGCCAGAAAAGAAGAACAAAAAAGTACTATGTAAATTGTGTTACATACGTAATTCCATGAATCAATTTGAATGTCTTTTATTTGATAAAGTTATTGATAAAGACTCAAACGATACCGAAGGTTTAGAAAACCCATCATTTGAAATGTTTCTTTGTAAATGTAAGTTCTTTTTTTTGCAACATTTTATTATTACATTTATTATTATTTCTTTTCATTTCATCTGTATTTAAATTAACCGATCCCAATTGGGTCATATATGGTTAATGGTATTTAAGTACAAGTACAATTTAAATAATAATGCAATAGTAATAATATCATAATATAAAGAAATATAATATGAACAGAGATAATTATTTATTTATTTCTTTATTTAATCTTCAGGAATTCAATTCTAAGATTAAATTAAACTAATGAGCACTAGCTACATTGGCCATCAGCTCCTATTATATATATAGAAATGTATAATATTATATAAGATGATAAATGATATTTACAATGTTTTTTTTTTTTTTTTTTTTTTAATGATGTTAAATTTTAAGTTTGGTTAGTTCAGGGGTGCCCAAGGCCTATGCGCTTGGTACTCATTTGTTTTTGTAAAAACACTTAGCTATAGGCTGTGTGTTTTAATACACATATAGAGCGCTCAGCACTAGCAATACGAAATACACAAACAACTTTGTCTTATTAGTTTTTTTGTCGTTCTTCACTGTATACACGCAAGCGCAAAGCAACAACACTTTCGTATGCTTCGCTGGTAAACATTGAAATATTTTTTTCTTTGTATGTATTGGGTTTTACAGCAAAAAATATTGAATAAAAATTAGTTTTTCTTTAAATGTATTGGTGTTTGCTCTTCCATAAGGAACTTTTGGGCACTCCTGGGTTAGTTTAATGAAATTATAAATTTTATCTATATTTGAAGTAGATGGTTCCTTGAGGAGGTTTAGGGGTGAATTGCTGTCAAACAGTTTGTTTCTATGATTACAGAATGATGGACATTCTATGAGGATATGTTTAATTGAAAAATTGCAGTTACATCGATTGCAAGTTGAACGAGGAGTCGGTTTTTTTAACATCCACTCATGTGAGAAAATGGTGTGACCAAGGCGTAATCTGGAGAATGTCTTTATTTTGTCTTTGTCAATAGCTGTGGTGTAGATGGGTTGGTTTTGGTGTGGATTTATATTAGAGTAGTGATGATGAGTATTTTTCTTTTGTTTGAATTTGATCTTGACGTAGCTTGTAATATGACGACGAATGTCAATTTTCTCTAATGTTCCATCCATTATTATTGGTGCATATGAGGCATATTTAGCAGAAATGTCAGCTTTTTCATTACCCGCAATGCCGATGTGACTTGGTATCCAGTGTATTCTAACTTTATTTTCATTACCAATGAGGGCGTCCCTAATTTGTATTATTGTGTTCCATTTGTTGTTGAAAGGATTGTTTATGGCCTTTATTACTGAAAGGCTGTCAGTAAAAATAATAGTTTTCTTTTTGCTCGATAATATTAGACAAATCGCTTGATAAATTGCACAAGATTCTGCTGTAAAAACTGATGATTGTTCGTAAAGTGTGCCTAAGATGAGGTTTTCGCCCTCTTCGTTTACTACAGCGTAAGCTGGGAGATTGTCTTGGGATTTAGTACCATCTGTGTATACAAAGTGCCAGCTGTAATTTTTTAGAACACTTTTTTGTTCTGATAGAAGATTATGGAATGAGTGTTTTGGAGTGTCGCACTTATTGAATTTTGCTAGTGACAGATCCAGTGACGTTTTATCGAATTTCCATGGTGCTTTGCTTACATATTTTTTAGAAATCGTAAGTGGTATACTCAGCTCTGTACATAGTGCTAGGGATTCGGCTATTGCGGATTTAATACGTTTAGGTCTTTTTGCAGTGATTACAGAGGATATGTCTTTGTCTATTATTGAATTTGTACTGTTGAGCAGTTTAGGCAGAAATCTAGATTTGATTTCAAATATTCTGTCCTCAATTGATGGGAGATTAGCTTCGCAAAGAATGTTGTCGATGGGGGTTGTTCTAAATGCGTAGACGCAAGCTCTAGCAGCTTGATGATACACAGGTTTAATGATATTAATATTCGTTTTGCAGCTGTTTCCGTATATAACGAGACCGTTATCTAATTTGCTTAATATAAGCGTTTTGGTGAGGTAGGTTAAAGTGTTAATATGAACGAAACTTTTCATAGACAGGTATCGTATTATATTTACTCTTGAAATTATTGAGTTCTTCAGTTGTGTCAGGTGTTCTTTCCAATTGTATTTGTGGGAGAAAATTAATCCAAGAATTTTTAATTTCTTTACATTTTGTATTGCAAATCCATCAGTTTGGATAACATGGTCATCAAGTCACAGTTTTGTTTTCTGCAGATGTGAAATTTTTTTGTTTTCTGTAGAGAGATTTTTGCTCCGGAATATTCAGTCCATTTGTTGATGTCTTGAAGAGTTTTTTCTAGAATGTTTTTTGTTTCGTTGTTATCATTTTTTTTGCAGAGTATACATATATAAATCATCTGCGTACAGGCAGTGGTCTAGAAAACGGTTTTTATTTACGATTTTGCTTATTTCATTAAAAGCAATTTGAAACAATACCACTGAAAGTGGTGATCCCTGTGGGATACCATTTTTCAGAGAGAAAGTTTTTGATAGTTGACCGTTAATTCTCACCTTGAAGCGTCTATTTGATAAAAACGATTTGACAAAATTAAAAATTTTAGGTCTAATTGACCACGATTTTAGGATGTTTACAATGACATGAGAGCCAATTCTATCAAACGCCTTTTCAAAGTCTATTGAAAGAACTGTTACGTGGTTTTTTAGCAGATAGTGCTTGTGTGATATAGTAATCCATGTGTAGTAGTGCGTCATCACATCCTTTATTTGCCTTAAAAGCTACCTGCTCTTTGGCGATAAGTTTATTTTATTCCATAAACCACGATAGCCTCGTAGCAACGATTTTTTCCATGATTTTGGAAAGGCAGGGTAGTAACGATATTGGACGGTAAGCTCGGACTGAAGAGTTCTTAATTTTTGGGATAGGTACTATAACTGCTAGTTTCCAGGAGTGGGGAATATTTCCACTTTGAAGTATTGTGTTGTATATGCCAAGCAATTTTGATTTGCTTGCATGGGATAGAGCTTTTATCATTTGATAGGAGATACGATCTAGTCCAGGGGTAGTTCCTTTAACTTTGGTAAGGCAGCTGTTAAACTCTAGCATAGTGATAGGGTCCTCTAGCAACAATGCATTTTTATCTTCAGTGTTGCTAATGGTAATATTAGATGAGTTTTTAGACGTATTAAATAAATCAGGAAAATTAGCGTCAGATGCGTACTCAGCCCATTCGCTGCCAAAGTGGTTAGCAATTTTCAATGGGTCAATGAGAGTTTTGTTTTGAGTGTCAATTGCCTTAATAATAGTAGGTGCGCACTTTCGTGTGATTCTATTTATTTTGTTCCAAATGACCGATGTAGTGGTGTTTCTGTTTATTGTTTTCGTGAATTTTTCAAAACTTAAGTATTTAGCATTTTTTACTTCTTTTCGTAATTTAGCATTCAGTTTTTTATATGATAGAAGGTTTTCTTGAGTGAGATTGGATTTAAAATTTTGCCACTTCTTCATTTTTTCGTTCCGTAAAATTGCTAGTGCGGAGCTCCACCATGGTACCGGGGCACGATCTGTTTTTATTGTGTTTTTCGATTGAGGGATATGAATGTTAGCTGCTGTACGTATAGCTTTGGCCATTGTGGATGCATCTTTATTGCTGCATGAAGTAAATTGACGTTTAGAGACTTCAATTTCCGCTCTTCGTGAATAAGTTGGCCAGTCAGCTAGGTGAACTAAAAATTTATTTATTTTGATTGGGTTTGAATTTTCTCCTTGAAGTTTTACGGATATTTTAATAGGAAAGTGGTCGCTGCTGTACAAGTCGCTAAGGACAGTCCAGGATGTTAAAGGCAGTAGATTAACTGAGCAAAAAGAGACGTCTATATTGGTAAATGTGTTGTGGGTAGAGAAGTGTGTGGGACTACCGTCGTTCAGCACACATAAACCAGCTCGTTCTATTATGTTGTCGATTAAAAGTCCTCTGTTGTTGTTCGCCATAGATCCCCATATAGTGTTCCATCCATTAAAGTCCCCGACAACTAATAGTGGAGTGCTGAATGAAGATAATATATTATTGATTTCGCGAACAGATATGTCCTGGCAAGGTGGAATATAAAAAGATAAAATGGTAAATTTGAGGTTAAGGTTGATTTCGATAGCAACAACTTGGTATTCAGAGTTTACGATGATTTGTTTGTGGGGTATATTAGATTTAATGAAGACACCTGCTCCTTGTTTTGAAGAGATGTTTTGTATTGAGTTAACGAAATAACTGCTGTAGTTTTTTGGTGGAATTGGGGTGAAGTTGTAAGCACAGTGCGTTTCTTGTAGCGATATAAAACTAGGATCCATTTCCTTCATAAGTAATTGGAGGTTGTGGCAATTGTTTATAAAGCCGTTGATATTCCATTGTAAGAGTACAAAGTCCATACAATTATATGTTATTAGAAATATTTAGGGTAGGATGTGTTGGAAATGGAATTTTTTGGGAGGAGTGTTGTGTTGTATAATTTAAACTAGTGACTATGGAGTTGAAAGATCCATCGTTACCTCGTCGAGAGATTCCTCGTCGAGAGATGGCATAAAATAATTATTATCATTTATAAGTGATTGCGTTAAGCTTGAGATCGGAGACATACATTTATTATTGTTTCTTTCGGAGTTGTTGTTTTTAGTGGTATTATTTTTATCTGTTGAAATAATTGATTTTGATGTTTCGGTTTTTTTTGTTGTTTTATTAAATTTGTTGTTTTGTTTTAACGGTTCAGTTGTTACTGATGTTTGTTTAAAAGTTGTTGGAGCAGTTTCATTTAGTTGATTTATTGTTGTTGTAGATTGTTTGTCTAAAATGATGTTTTGTGTGGTGGATTTAATATTTTTTTCTTTTTGATTGTTTGATGCTTCTTTACGTTTTGTAGGGGTGTCGGATGCTATAGATGCGTATGTGTTGTTTTGATTTGTTGTTTGTATTGGGTTGTTTTCTCTGTATTTGCGTCGGGCTTCTCCTATACTGCAATAGTTTTTGGTTTTGATTTTTAAGACTTCTTTCATTTGAACGTAGCGGGGGCAGTTTTTGTCAGCCGATGAGTGAGCTTCTGAGCTATTTGTGCAGAAAATGCGAGTACATTCTTCAGGAGCATGTGGTGGCAAGCTGCATTGAGGGCACGTAGCGTTACCTTTGCAGCGATTTTTTGTATGTCCCAATTTTTGACAATTTTTACATCTCATCGGATTAGGAATGTAGTGTTCTACTTTGCATTTATACCAAGCAACGTCTACTGTTGTAGGCAAGCGGTATAGGTCAAAAGTTACAATTATTTTTCCGGTTGGCGTGCTAGATTTGCCATCATCGCTTGGTTTTGTAAACTTATATACATCTGTTACCCCTTGTTCCTTCATTTCTTGTACAATTTCCTGTTCAGGTACATTTATTAGACACGGTGCATATATAAGGTGGCGCAAAAATAACCTTCCGATGTTTTTTTATTTATTATGTATTTATTATGTATAGCATTTTCTGATAGGAGGATTACTTTTGCGCCACCTTATATAACTCCTTTAACAGAGTTAAGAGTATCATGAAGTTTGCATGAGATCGAGCACACATTAGACAGTGATTTTGTTTTTAAAATTTTTTCAGCAACACGTGTATTTCGTGTGAGTATCAAAAGGTTACCGTCCCGCAATAAGGAGATAGAGGTGAACTCGGTGCTGATACTTTCAATACCTTTTTTAATAGCAAAAGGGCTTAATTCTGATAGTGGGTTTTTAGGGTCAGAGGATGATATTAGTACATATTTTGGGTTGTTTTTATTGTTGTTGCATGGTGTTGGTAAGTCTGGAAATTCGTTGGATTTTTATTTTTTGGATGGATTATCGATGTAATCCCCCAATACATAAAATCTATTATAGGACAACTTGTCCGGATGCCCCGGAGCCATGGTGTTTTTAAAACTTTTCAAGTTTTTTTTTTTTTTTATATAAGTGCGATTATAAAACAAAATTTAATAAATAAAAAAGTATATAAACACGCGTGTAAGTGAAGAAAGAAGACAAAGTTAACTGTTTTCTTGTAAATAAATGTGCACTATACGAATTTTTTATAAAGAGAAGATCAAAAAACTACCGTACGCTTTGAATGCTAGACGATGACTGTTATTTATTCAAAAATCCATATATATAATTATATCACTAACAATTAACAATATCTATTTTACTTAATAGCAAGATAGTCGGGAAACAATGATTTAGCTTTGGACAGTAAAAAAGTAAAACTATTTAATTCTCTAGGCAGTTCATACCATATGTAAGCAATTCTTACAACAAAGGATCGTTAAAATGTGGATTTGGGAATCATAGGTAGCCTTAATTGAACGTATTTAGTAACTGAGAATCCAGAATATAGATCAACATGAGAAGAAATGTGCTCACGAACACTCACGCCACAATGTATCTAATAATTCTGTTAACAATTTTCCTATTGTTTGCCGAAATTGGTACGGTTTACCGCCGAATAGAATTCAATACCATAAGTAACCACTGATAAGAGGAGTGCATGTACCACCATAGTCTTGACTCTTCTGGGAAGATTATACTTTAAGCTGTATAATCTCCTCAAAATAAAAACATAATTTAGAGGTTACTAAACTTATATGCTTTTCAAATAGAAATTTATTATCCAATAGTATGCCCAAACATCGCATATCTTCTACAATTTCAATTTGACGAGTATTCATCCTAACATTCAATACGTTCCTATTACCAAACAAGCCCAAAGCACATTGCCTTAGTTTTATCCGCATTAATATGAACGAAATTATCATCCATGCATAAAGCAACAATGCCTAGTGTGAGATTTATACGAGCATTCAAAGATTCAACGAATTGCCTCTTACCAAAGAAAACCATATGAATGTCATCAGCATGCAAAAAAATATCAGAAATGGGCATATTCACAGCTAAAATAAAATCATCTATATAGAGCACAAATAGTAGGGTTGTCACTCGAATAAAAATTATTCGTTTAATCGAACAAAAACAAAATTTGAACAAAGAATTTAAAAAGCATGATTTTCGAATAACGAATAATACGAATTAATTTTGACGATTAATCGAATAAAACGAATAAATTACCAATTTTACAAATTTTACTTAAATTCGTATAGGACATAAAAAATCGATTTAAAAAAAAAACACTTGTTACAGCATTGAAATTAAAAAGAAAAAAAAATATTTAAATATGATTTGAATTAACGAACACTTAAAGTGCTAACATGATATCGTTTTAAAATAGCATGATTTTAGACCATCCCATATAGCAAAAATCATCCCATTTAACTACGCAACTTCACAGTTTGAGTACTAACTAACATACTCAAACTGTGAATTATTTTTTTGCAATTTGTACAAATAGTTTGTACGGTAATTAAAATGAGATCCTACTCTAAGAGATTTATCTGATATTAATGAATTTTAGCATAAAATCAATGAAATTTCAATGGAATTCGCACAATTTAAACATTTCGTTAAGTTTATATTAAGTTTTATAAAAGTTTCATACACTCAATGAAGAAGTTTCATTAAAAATCTAGTTTCATAAAAAGTATGGAGGTTTTCATTAATTTTATGAAAATTTTCGTTTTTTTTTTTGTGAAGAAAAGCAATTACTGAAAAATTTAATTTTTTCCACAGTGAGCATAAAAGAAAATTCGCAAAATTTGGAGATAATAGGGCAACAATTTTATTTATTTTCAAAATTATTTTTATTCGTTATTCGTTCGATTAACCGAACAGTTTTAAAATCATTTGATTGTTCGATGAAAATTTTCTTGATCGTTTAATCGATCAAAATAACAATCCGAATAATTGACAACCCTAATAAATAGCAGGGGTTACAATACAGACCCCTGTGGAAATATGGAAATATGTTTCCACGTGTAACAAATTGTTACCTATCGCTGAGATATGATAACATCAAATCACAAACCCCCTTTCTAAAATCACAACGCGAATACAATTTTTTTACTAAATCATTATGGTTGGGAAACACAATAAGAAACATATTTATCTGGAAAACCAATAGGTGCTCAAATACTCAAGAACTTTATTGGCAATCCATCAACAACTAACGAATTAGATTTAATGCTAAAAAAAGCCTTCCTTAAGTCATTATTACTATTTTACAGTAATTATTATTTATTATTATTATTTTACAGTAACATTTAGTTTTATTAAAAACAAACAACGTGACATGTCAGACGTTCTAGAGCAGTGTTGGTCATATTTGGAAAGTTTACAATTAGTTTGTAAACGTTTAATTAAACTATGGATTGAAATGGAATATACTATTAAGGCTTATGATGAACTTAATATGTGTAAAATGCGTATTACTTTAACTGAGGATCCAAAAGAAAAGTCTATATTTAATGTAATGGAAAATGAAATTGCCGGCCGTATTTTGCAACAACAAAATGAACTAATGACATCTCAGAGAGAATTTACTGTTAAATTAGCCAGATTAAGATATATTACACATTTAGAAGGAAACGAGGATTTGGGCGCTTGTCCCATATGTCAACTCGAAGAGGATGATCGGGTAAGAATTAAAGAAACATTTTTTTGTAAAATTAAAAAATTCAAAATGTTCTATATTTTGAGAAATACATATTTAAAAAATACTTCCAAAAGTAGTAGAGAGCAGAGGTAAAATCCGTGGCAAAACGTCGTCGGCGTCAGCTCTCCCGTAGCCGCCAAAGTATGGTCAGCCGCGGCTAGGAGAAAAAAAGTGTTGGCGGCGGCTTATAATCGGCTGAAGGTTAAATTTCATAAGAACTGCACGTATAAAATCAAAATTTTTTCAAAAAGACAAAACACAAGCATAGAAAAAAAGCAAGGAAAATTTTTTATGGGTTACAAACACTGTTGCCAACTTTTGATTTAAAAAATAGCTGAATCTGACCCAAAAAATCGCTAATTTTTTTTTTAGCTAGACAAGTGAAAAAAAAACTAGCTAAATTTTATAAATACCCGCTAAAACTTGAAAAATATAGGAATTATTGGGCTCTTTGATATTTTTTGGGTTAAAATTAGTTAGTATTACTAAATAAGTCTTAGTAATACAAAATGTTACAGATATTTTGTACCAAAATGCAAAAAGACCAGATTAAAATACATTTTTATTAACTTGTAGGAAAAATTTAATATTTTTTTTATAAAAATCGGAAAATGTAATACAAAAAAAGTTTGTTTTGGTTATATTGATAAAATTTGATTTTTTAGTCATATTTTATACATTTTGTCTCTGGACTCGAAACTTTGACTACAAAGTGGAGATGGATAGTATTTAGCTGTTTTGTGCAGTTTTTCAGAATTGATATTTTTTGTCCTTGATCAAAGGTTTATTAGAAAAATCTTTATTTATATAAATTTACAACCGTTATTCGAGAACTGTTAGGGTATTACTTTAGCACATAACTAGTTGTTTTAAAAAACCTGTCTTCACATGCAATAAAACTATAGCAAGCAATTGTCAAAATTATTTCAATCAATAAATTTCACGTGAAGACACTTAATTTAAATGTTGTTACAATATCAATATATCGTTGACATGCAATCGGCTTTTTCAATGATGTCTAAAATCAAAAACTATATAATTTTTAGTAAATAAAACCGGGAAAAATATTATTTGTAGACAAAAAAAAAATGTTATGTTCATTTTATTTATTTTTATTTTAAGTGTACTTGTTTTATTGCTTTAAATGTGTTTCATTTAATTTATTTGAATTAATTAATTATCGATTCATATTCTTTCTTTCACCATTCGCCTCAGATTTTCAACATTAATTTATCCCAAATATTACTAATTGCATTTTTTATTGTCCAAGCGTCTTTACAGTAAAAAAAAAAATACAAAAAAAAAAATCAGAAATCAAAATGGGGCAAATTACTAACAATTTGGAAATAATCGGATTTGAAAATTGAGGCGAATAGTGAAAGTGAGAATCCGAATAGCTACTAATGATATTTACTAGCGATCTTTAAATACAAGCTAATCCAGATTTTCTGAACCACGAAATATGAGTTTTTGTATGGAATTAAAAAGTCGAAAGTCTAATGAAAGTATTATTTTTTTTAAGAAATTGTTCATTAAAATATGAAAAAAAAATTGGAATTATGGTCGAATATATCAAACGGCTTAGCTGACAGCCGATTCAAGCCGATAGTGTCGGCGGCGGCATCGGCTTGAAAAAAAAAAACTGTCGGCGGCTAACCTGCTGACGACCGGAGTCTTGCATCACTGATCGAGAGAGTACTCTCTACGAACCAATTTCTTGAAAATCACTTTTTGATGGAAAACTGTTCAGCTCGAAAAATTCAATTTTAGTACTATTTTTTTTTAGTATTTGCTATTTTTTCCATCAACCATAACATTTATTTTTGAAAGCAAAACACATTAAGGTTATCGAATTATAAAAAATATCTTATTTCTACTTATCGACACCTAAAATCCAAAAGGCCGTAACTACACTTTTTAGTTTTTTACAGGAGAAACAATATTATAAATAAAAACAAACTACTTAAAGCTTAGTATCCAAATTTTAAAATTATGATTAAGGTTTATTTCTAAGAAAAGAATTAATGGAAAAATAGTAGCTTTTAAGTAACTAACATTAACGGTGTTCACTCTTTGTAGCAAACTATCCTTGCAGACCATGCAGTTCTTGCATAAATGCTGTTGTATGGCAGACCACACTAACAAACTACATGAAATTCAAATATGCTAGACTTCTATTTATATGCAAGACTAAAACCTATTGCATATTCTGGTCTTGTAAACTTATAATACCTAGCATCTGGTTGTTTTGCCAGCAATCAATAATAAGGAAAAAGAAAAATTAGCAAACATGCATTTCTAGTGTAAAAAAATAAAAAAGGCTTTAAAATTTATTGAAAATAAAAAGCAACATCAAATAAGAGAAAGAATACAAATTAAAGATTTTATTTTACGCCTTATTCTTCAAAATTTAGTTTACCGTAAAAAAAAATTATTCGGTAACATATCTATTTTAGTTTGGTGCCATACTTAATTGTATAAAATTTAATCCGAAAAATGGATTAATCAAATTGCATCTGATCGAATTTAATTGTATAAAATTTGATAAAACTTTATCGGAGTTTTGTTCTTATATAATTGTATTAAGTTAAATATTATTTTAATAATTTTTATAAAAGAGAAGATTTAAAAATAGAAGTACCCATTAAAAATAGTAGTACTCATCATGAATTTAGAAAAACTGAAAAATCTACCCGAATTATTTCATTATCAAAACAAATGTTACATGTGCAAATAGATTAATTTGATAGTTACCCAGCCAGAAAAATACGAACGGTGAAATAAGTACTTTGCCAACCCCAAAATGAAAACACCGGGCAGGGCTTGGCCGTTTCTTTTTTAATACGTTGGCAAAACACTAGCAATGAGTTCTTCGCCAGTACCAAAATCATAATTTTAAAACGTTGCCAAAGCATTGGTTAAACAACTAGTAAAGTATATAATACTAGTATACTAGGAGGATAGTTTTAGTGACTTTAATACTACAGAAGAATCTATATCTGATGACTATATTCCGGATGCAAACGTTCCAAACACAAAGTTTATGATATTCATTTAGAAGGCAATATTTTTAATGAAGTTAGCGATTCGTTTAATTATCCAGTATTATCAAAAGAAATTGGAATATTCACGGTTAAAAATGGTAGAATTTAAGTGTATTCCTTAAATTGGAAGTTGTTTTTTACGAAGCCCTTTTTCATAACCCCCAAAGAAGCAGACACTTTAATTTTCCACTCTAAAAGATTCTATTTTAAACTACATATAAAATGTTATTATTAACCAATTTTTATGAAGTCATAAAAAAAACATTTTTGTAACAATTCCATTGAAAATGCATATCGAGGCCCTATATTCAAAACCCTCTATCTTTGATTTTCACGAAAATTACTTTTTGATGGTAAAATGTTCAGTAAAACAGCCCTCATGTATGGTGTGAATTTCATAACAAAAATATTTTTTTTGCTGTTTTATTTGCATTTTTGTTATTTCTATCTCTATCTTTTCAAATAATAAATTTTCAAATATTTTTTTGGAATAATTTCTTCTTGCAATACATGTTTTCTTACTATTTTTTTTTTTGCATGCTGATGAACATGAATTTTACATTTTTTAATCGTTTACTAAAATAGCGCAAGCCGATTGAATTAAAATGAAAATATTTTACCTTTTGGTTTTTGGAAAATATAATGTCCATGGCATAAAAATAAATGGTTAAACTTGCAACTTGCTTAAAAAAAGTGTCTAGTTTTAAAGTGTCATCTACGATATTATTGTCAAAAAGAAAATAATTTATATGATATTAAAAATCATAATTAAAGTATTATTCTCGCGTGATAAACTTACATAATGGTATGTTTAAAATTTAGTTTAATAATTAGATTTTAATAATAAACTTTTGATATTTTGTGTGAACAGAAAAATAAAGTGGCTTTTAATTCCTTGCGATGTATAGGAGTCCATTATGCATCATCAAATGGAGAAATGGAGGATGGGCGGATAACAGGTATGTTTTCACATAACTAATTACAACAGCAATAAAACAAAATACATATCTACCCAGATTCCGAAGACGAGAAAATCAACAATAATGTGGTCGTTTGCAAAAGAACTAAACGGAAACATAATCCTATATCAAATACCCGAAAGGAAAACTCAGAAAAACGAATGAGCGGCCAAAAATATTTAGGATTTTCTACTGCTGATGTAGTTTCCATACAAAATTCAAAAAGACCCCAAAAAAAAAAAAAAAAATGGGAATTTCGTGTTCATCATCATTTTGCGCAAAAGGCAAATTAAGACACTGCCAGCAATTTGATCATGAAACCAGAAATTATATTTTTAAAATGTTTTGGGATATGACCTGGGAAGCTAAACAAGTGTTGGAAAAAAGCCACGTCATACAGGAAGCCAACAAGAATTGTTTATTCTCTGGTCCACTATCAATTCAGCCAAATAAGTGGAATATTTTGCAAGATTTGAAGAAGGTAATATCACCGGAATACCATTATTTTTATAATAATTTGCTCCAATCAACCTCCAAAAAAAATTTAAAAAAAGCAAAAAAACATAACTTTTTGTTTCATATTGTTTATTATTAATTTTTTTATCTTATGTTGTATTACTAGCGCTTATCTTAAATAAATCACCTTAAAAACTGACAAATGGCATAAATGAAATCAAAATAATTTATTTTTATTAATAAACATTTGAGAAGCAAAACCCTCTATCTATCATAAAGTCCACAATAATGCAACATTTTAAAAACCATTTATATGTGAGATTCAGTAGTTGCTTTAAAAAATATTGTAGAATACCGAATTTTAATAACGCAAGTAATACGCGAAAAAAAAACAGTTTTTTGGCTCTCCTGAAAAGTTGTGTTTTTTAAGATAGAGGGTTTATGTAAAAATCTAATTTTAGTAAAATATCCAAAAAAATATGCGAGAGTATTCATTAACAAATTCCATTTTGTTGGGAATTTGTTGATACGCAAAGATGTTTGGTTATTTGGCATTCAAAAATATCAAAAAATCACACCAAACTTGTAATTTGGATATCTCCTGTTAAAAATATTAGTTCTAAGATCCATTTTTTTAATTTGAAACACCAACCACTTTATAGGCTGGAACATACAATATAAATTTCTACCCATGTTAAAAACTTTAGAGTGATTAAGCCTTACTTCTAATCCGTTGGTAAACGTTGGTATGCTGTATAACATGCAATAGGCTCTGATGACCAGGGGCGTAACTAAGACTGGTTTGCTCAACCAACAACAATTAAAATATCTTTTTTGAATTCGGTATATTTGTTTGTACATTCCATCAACCCTTAAGCATTTTGGATGCAATATAGGTTACGTTTTCTTCGGTGCAAATATAGTACATTGGGACTTGCAGCTGAGTGGAACACTGCTTACAGTTGGTACACACAGTTTCTTTCGCAAAATGTATATTTCAAATAAGTACAGTGATTTTATCATAAAAAAAAACGCATTATTTACTTGCATCCAGAAGGTTTTGTTTCCTCATTGCTAAAAATTATTTAATTTTCTATTGTATTGTATTTGTATACTTGTAATAAAAGTATGTAAAATAAATTTAAAAAAATACTATTCATTTATTATTTTTATAAAAACCTGCTAACTTATTTAAAAACACGTACATGAATTAAATTTCGTTTTTATAAACGGTTGTAAATTTAGTAAATCGAGCACTGTCAAAGCACTTTTGCCCAGCGTTTTGAACAAGTGCCTATTCCACTGCTTTTATTATGTTAACGGTTGTAAATTTTTGTAAATAAGTACTGGCAATGCACTTTTTTGCAATGTTAGGAAAGCGTTCTAAGCCAGTGCTGTTCCAGTGGTTTTTTTATTTTTACGGTTGTAAATTTTGTAAATTAAGTATTGGCAAAGCACTTTTTACAAACGTTGGCAGATCGTTCTAAGCTTGTGCTGCGACAGTGCTTTTATTATTTGTACTGTTGTAAATTCTGTTAATTAAGTACTGGCAAAGCACTTTTTACTAACGTTGGCAAAGTGTTTCTAAATAAATGCTTTGCCAGCACTTAATTTGTTGGAGCATTGGCAAACAGTGCTTGATTCTTCAGACCATTGGCAATTTCTGGTAGGGTATTTACACTGAAAATTATTTTGTTAATCGGCCCACTACTTTTCTTTAAATTGCAAGTTTTTCCAAAATAGTAACATATTTATTCGGTCTTAAAAATAGTAGTACTTTTAATAATCTTATAAAAAAGTTTCTATAAAGTCGAATTAACCAAAATAAAATGGTATGATTTTCTTTTATATTACCAAATGCAAACAGCAAAATGTGTGTTGTTTTTAATCGCAAGAGGTCGTTGTCAACACTTTTAATAGCCATAAATAAGCTCACAGGTGCTTACTAATCTAAGTTTATGATAAATTATAATTTTTTATTCATTTAAGAACTTAAATAGACTTTAATCAAGTCCGCTCAAATAAGAATTTAACGGAAAATGCGACATATTTACTATGGGGTTTTAGTGACCTTAGTCTTTTTTTAAAGCTGCACGATTTAAAAAGGCGTGTTAAATCCAATTTTTTTACATAAACTATATTGAAAGATCTTCACTATTGTAATAAAAAGTAATGAAGATCAAGAAAGGCCCTAATGCTAAATAAAAGACATGAACGAAATACATATTTGTTTTAAAAGTGTTTATATGTATTGTCCTATATTAGTGAGCAGTCTACTTGGGACGTACGAAGTTGAAATTGTCCTATGAAGATGTAAAAGTTCCAGGACGCAAGACTAGTCATAACCTATACCTCCATTAGCGGACTAAAGGACACCGAAATGGTTTTTAATAGTTTTAAGTAATTGTTAGGTTAGGTTAGGTCGAAAAGAGGATTCGGAGAAGGGAAAATACTTCCCTAATCCGACTCAAGTCCCTGAGGACTTACACTTAAGCCAGAATGTCGGCTTGTTGTGCTCTCTAAACAATCGGTCCTATGTCACCTTTCTACCCCAGGAACTCCGTCGCACTGACGAAACTCCTCAACTTCTTCCATCCTATGCCCCTAAGATCCCCCAATGTGGATATTGGGTCACTGGATAGTATTTCGACCCGGATCCCGGCAAATGCCGGGCATTCACAGAGATAGTGTTCCAAGGTCTCCTCGTCCTCCCCACAGGCCCTGCACACTTCCGAGTCCGCCCTACCAATACGGTGGAGATGGGCCCTAAGTGTCAAGTGTCCCGAGAGGATTTCCATCAAAAGACTCAGTTCCTTCCTACTGAGATTCAGAATTTCCCTCGTCTTGTCCTTGTCCGAGTTGCCCCAGAGAATACTCGTAGTGCCGCATTTTCCCAGATGGTACTATGCAGCCCAGTCCACCAGCTCCGCCTTGAGAGCTCGAAAAGGTTTAGCGTCCCCCAAAGTCACTAATTCCAGGGAAGATCCTCCCCTAGCCAAATCATTAGCCACTTCGTTCACCGCTATACCACAGTGTCCCGGCAGCCATATAATCTTAATGCGTCCCCGTGCAATGAAAACGTTAATTTCCCCTTTACACCTGAGTATCGTCATTGTTCCCACAGAGTCCGTAGATAAAGCCCGCATAGCCGCTTGGCTATCCGTGAAAATCACAATATCACCGGTCAATCCCATGATATTCACCTGCTTAATGCACTCCGTAATCGCGGTGACCTCCGCCTGTAGTATGGTATTGTGGTCAGGAAGACGAAAGCATTTGCGTACATTGAAGTCAGCCTCACAGAAGCCCAGACCCGTTAGTAAGCTTGTTTGTTAGTAAGCTTCTGCAAGCTGTTACGTTATAGTAGTAGTAGGTAATAATTCTAACAGATTTTTAAAATTGTTTAGCCAGAATTGATCCATTATTAAAAAATAGATTCACAATTTTTGGGTTTCCAAAAGCACATGTACTCGATACGTGCCTGTTAATTTGTTAAAAAATTAACTTGTTGCTAATGGTGCCAATTTATTTAATCGACAATTCCGCCATTCAAACTCAATGTTATTTAAAATTTTTGTTGTAACAAAAAGTATGGAGTCGGCAAATCTTAACTCATAAGCCATCACGAAATTTCTATTTTCGCCTCGGATACAGAAGCGAATTTTATTTAACAAGAAATGTCAAAATATTAAATAGGCTCTGTTCAACGATTTGGTCCAAATAACTAATTTCTAGTGTCCGATCGAACTCATTTTTTTTGGCCGAAGCCGTAGCCAAACTTCGTCCAGATTTTTAATGTTCGGCCGAAGCCGTAGCCGAACTTTTAAATTTACTTTTTAATTTGAATTAAACGTAACGACAAGAATGGAGCAAAAGTGAAGATTAATAGGTTTTTTGTTAAAGTTCTGCCTATTATGGGGACTCTAGCTTTTCTTAAACTTCGGGTCCCGATGAGATCTTTAGCCAGATCGAAATGCTAGTATCAACCTAGCTAATATGTTTCATTTGGTTTAGTTTTGTAAATATACGGAGGTTGAAAGTCGTTATAAATTGAAAATAATAAAATAATCTCGATGTTTATAAAAACAAAAATCTAACAAAACTGTAATAAACGTGAAATTATTCGGTTAAATTTGACAAAGGTAATTTACAATTTTCTTTCAATATATGAATATGAAATAATGAGTTACGAGAGTTATGAGAATTTATTCAGAAAATGTACTAAATTTCTTCAAATACACGGAGTTCGGCTAAAATTTGGCCGAAGCACATTGGGTTCAAAAATAGTTGATCGATTTTTAAGTTGATATAGAAAAAAAAACTTAAACTTTAATATTTAATAATTAAAATTAAAAAGTTTGATATTGTAATGACAGAAAAGCAATATTACTTCGTCTATCAGAATACAGCTGTCCGGCAGCGCTAAAAAGCTGTTCGCTAGCTCCACTAGTTGGTGGGGCTGAAAAATATTTTATTGCTACAGCTTTTATATTTGTAAATGGACTTGAATTCCAATACTCAAATATATTTATATTTCGGGACTTAAAGGCTCCGTAATAAACATTTTAATTTCTTTTTCAATAAAATTTTCGTTTGGTTCTGCTACTTCTAAGTCTGGTACTGCATCATGTCTATCCCAAATTGATGAACGTGTTATTCTCTTTTTAGGATTACTTACCACTCGATTTTTTTTTTTTATATTTAATTATATCGCATTAAATTTGATTATTTGTTTATAAGTCTTGTTGGAAATTTTTTTTTAAACTCTTTTGGCTTTTTGAAATTTTTTCACACACATTGATATTTAAATATCGTTGTTTTTTTTTTTGGTATTCTAACATATTCAACGTTGTATTTTTTATGTAGTTTTTTTGTAAATTCTGAAAATTAAATATAACCACAGTTGTTATTTATTTATGATTTTTATAAATGATCACAAAAAGTTCGGCTGTTCGGCCAAATTTGGCCGAACACCGAACTTGGCCGAACTTCACTTTTTGGCCGAACTTCACTTTTTGGCCGAACTCCGAAGCCGAAGCCGAAGCCGAGTACTCGGTCGGACACTAATTATTATTAGTGTTAAATCTATTAAAAGTAAATCTTTTATAATGGAACCTTCAACATCAGGTATTAAAGTATATAGTTAAATTTTTTGGTTTATAAAAATTATGTATAAGGTGGCGCAAAAATAACCTTCCGATGTTTTTTTTTTAATTATGTATTTATTATGTATAGCATTTGCTGATAGGAGGATTACTTTTGCGCCACCTTATATAAATATTTTTGATAATTTTTTTAAAAAAAGGTCCAAAATTGGGATTGTTTCCGCATTTAATGGGCACAAGTATTAAGTTAGTAAGAATTGGAATTAGTTTTATGGATTTTAGAAAAGTATAGGATATCAGCATACATATATTTAAAAAAAAAAAGTTCAGATAATGTCCGGCACTTTTTTTTATTTTAATTTTTGTGTATAAACGCTGGTTGTCATTTATTGAACAAGATTAGTAAATGTGTTTTTGTGTTTTAATATTGTCATTCTCTTTATTTTTGGTATTTTATTGTTGTTTATTGATGAGTGCGTGAGTGGAGAAATTTCCATAAAAATTACTCACTAGTTACTATTAGTGATGATAGATGGAAAAGTGTGTAACGCAATTACTGACACAAATTCTACACAGATGTTCAACTCAGTTGACAGTATGATTGCGAGAGAAGTAACAACAGATTCTTTGGAGTTTGATTGTTGATCAACCAAAACCCGACGTTGGTAATTCGAATGACGGAAACACCGCCAGACGTTTTTTTTAGAACGCGGAAATTTCTGCTGAAATTACAAAAGTGGACTTAACACCAATAAAAAAATGCGTACAATACTAATTGTTGGAACTGTTCACCTGGTAGGATAATTGGCTTCGTAGGGAGCCTGAACCTATGGGTGTATTCTGTTGGTAAACCAATTTAACTTGTTAAATTAAACACTATACAAATACTTTGTAAAACATTTTTTTGAAAAATATTCTTTGTAAATTTTGTTCAATCAAAAGCTTCAATTTGAAAAATAATTTTTCTGTTTGTAATTATTCATAACGAATTTTCCTTTTAAAATAAACTGTTTTGTTTTTCTTATAAACTTTTTAAATTAACGGTTTATTTATTTGATTGAGCTGCGCCAATAGGTTATGGGCCGCACAGACACAATGTCTCAAGATTTTAAGTCATCTTTTGAAAAACTGAATCGAAACAATTATGTAATATGGAAAAAGAAAGCGGAATGTGTCCTTATTAGAGATGACACATGGTCTGTTGTACGTGATGAAAAACCAGCAGATTTAAATGCGGTTTGGTTAAGAAAGGATGAAAATGCAAGAGCATCAATTTATTTGATGATTGACGACGATTTGTTTTATCTTATCGACGAAGCGACAACAGCTAGAGAGGCTTGGTTGGTAATCAAGAATCATTTTGAGCGTCATTCCTTTAGCGAGTGTGTATTCATCATGAAGAAAATTTGTCAAATGCAATTAGAAGAGAATGGTGATATGGAAAATCATCTTTGTCAGATGCAACAAGAAATCAAGAAACTATCCTGCATGGGTGAGAAACTTAGTGAAAAATGGGAAGTAGCTATGGTCCTTCGTAGTTTGCCAGAATCATACGATGTGCTAGTAACAACCTTAGAGGCTAGAAGTGATGGTGTCCCATCTTTACTGATAGTAAAGGAGAAATTACTTGAAGAAGCTAAAAGAAGATCTCAAAAACAATCATATGTAAACGTTGATGCTTCTGTTTTAAAAGTACATGGTGGCTATGACAGGAAGTTAAAGTCATCATCAAATATTATTTGTTTTTATTGTGAAAAGCAAGGCCACGTACGGAAAGATTGCCGATTGTACAAAGATTTTCTCAAAAATAAGGGTAAGACTCATATGGTTATTAATGAAGACAATGATGAAGGAAATGAAAGGTGTTTTTGGGCTGATGCTACAAAGAGTCATAATGATTGGTTTATAGACTCAGGTGCAACGAGTCATATTTGTAACAACAAGGATTTCTTTCAAACACTAGATGAACGACACAAGACTACACTAACAATTGCAAATGGTTATGAGGTGAGGACTTGTGGCAAAGGTTCTGGTGTGTTGAAAGTGATCAAAGGTGATGGTAAAATTGAAGATGTTCCTGTAAAAGAGGTACTTTATGCTCCTGATATAGAAAGCAATCTGTTATCGGTAAAAAAGCTGACCGCGAAGGGTTTTCGAATACTTTTTTACGACAATATATGTGAAATATATTTCAAAGATAATGTTTTAGCTACTGCTGTACTAGAAAATGATTTGTACAAACTTAATCTTCCAAAAACAAAACAACAAGCTTTAGTGGTAAACCAAACAAAGTGTATACATGAATGGCATCGATGTTTCGGGCACCGTGATATTGATTGCATTAAGAAGATGTTAAAGGAAACATACAATGAAATCCCAAAAAGATGTAGCTGTGCTAATTTTTGTGAGGTTTGTGTAAAAGGTAAATTATCAAGAAATCCATTTCCAAAGACGTCAAGCCAACAATCGAACTCTGTGATGGATCTTATTCATAGTGACGTATGTGGACCAATGGATACTGCTACTCCTAGTGGTAAAAGATACTTTGTTTCTTTCACAGACGATTATAGTAAGTACGTTACAATTTATTTGCTAAATTTTAAGTCGGAAGTTGCCTCAAAATTTAAAGAATATTGTGAAGTTATGAAAACCAAATTCAATAAATACCCCAAGGTTATACGATCGGATAATGGAGGTGAATATGTTAATTCAGAGGTAAATACGTTTTGCAAGAAGCATGGTATAAAACAACAATTTACAGTACCCTACAAACCCGAGCAAAATGGGGGTAGCAGAAAGACGTAATAGATACTTGGTTGAAATGATTCGTTGCATGCTGATTGATGCTAGTATGCCTAAATGTTATTGGGGAGAAGCTGCTGTTACGGCTGCATATATACAAAATCGTGTTTTAACAAGATCTACAAATTCAATTCCTTTAGATGTTTGGGAAGGTAAGCCTTCGCCATTAAGCAAGTTTTTGATTTTTGGATGTCAAGCTTTAGTGTATATACCTAAAGAAAACAGAAAGAAATTGGATGAAAAGGCACGACGCCTAACGTTTATTGGTTATTCAGATCAGGTAAAGGGTCTTAGATTTTTGGACAAAAATACGAATAAAGTCGTAATCAGTAGAGATTATAAAATTGTAGCTAATAATGATAATTATAATGTTGTTAATAAAAACAAAGAAATTTACATTGATCTTTTTGCGCCTTCTGGTAAATTTTCAAATACGTGTCAAAATAATAATGAATTGGTTAAAAATGGTGAACTAAACCTAAATGATGAACGTAATGACATAATTCTAAGTGACGAAGAATTTTTTGAGACTGAAATAGGTGTTGAATCCCCGACAACAATTACAGATGTTGATGAACCATCTAATGATATCCATGAATCTGAAGATGAAGTTTGTGGGCAAATGAATAAAAGTGGTAAACAGCCGATATTAAGAACTTCCACAAGAACCACAAAAGGAAAAACTCCAGAAAGGTATCGAATAAATGTAATAACGGAATCTTTGGAACCAAAATCATATAAGCAGGTTTTAAAAAGAGATGACAAAGATCTATGGCTGAAGGCAATGCAAGAAGAAGTTAATTCTTTACAATGCAATAATACATGGGAAATGGTAACTATTCCGATTGACCGTAAGCCCATTGGGTGCAAGTGGGTTTTTAAATTGAAAACAAACGCAGATGGTGCCGTGACAAAATATAAAGCGAGACTTGTTGCACAAGGGTTTAATCAAAAATATGGTGTTGATTATGATGAGGTTTTTGCACCATTAGTACGGCAAACAACGTTTCGAATGTTTCTGACAGTTGCTGGTAAAAATAAAATGATGGTCAAGCAGTATGATGTAAAGACAGCCTTTCTTTATGGGGATTTAAAGGAAGAAATTTATATGAAACAACCGATTGGTTTTGAGATTCCAAACGGAAAATTTTGCAAATTAAAGAAAAGTATATATGGGTTAAAGCAATCCGCACGTTGTTGGAATGAAAAACTAGTAAAGGTGTTTCTTAATGCTGGTTTTAAAAGAGGTTTGGCCGATTCGTGCACTTTAAGAAAAGAGAAAGATGGTGAGTGGATTTTTATATTGGTATATGTAGATGATATACTTGTGGCTACGAAATTAGATACACATCAAAACTATATTTTACAACTTTTGAAAAATAATTTTGAAATATCCGATCTTGGAGAAGTCAATTTCTATTTAGGAATAAAAATCGAGAAGGGGATAGACGGATATTTCAATATTAATCAAGAACATTATATAAATAATATAATAAAAGAAGCTGGTGTAGAGGATGCTAAAGTCTCCAAAATCCCAATGGATACTGGTTATATTAAAGATGAAGCTCAAAGCTATTATTTGCCAACTAATGAAAAATACCATCACTTAATAGGAAGTTTGCTTTATCTAAGTGTAAATACAAGACCCGACATTGCAACTCCGGTTTCAATTTTGAGTAGAAAAGTAAGCAAGCCTACCTATCGTGATTGGAATGAACTAAAGAGATTAGTCAAATATTTAAATGGTTCAAAAGCTTTAAAGTTAATGTTAACTTGTGATAATATGAAAGGATTGTATGGGTTCGCTGACGCCGATTGGGCTCAAAGTAAAACAGATAGGAAATCAAACAGTGGATTTATCTTCAAGTACAATGGCTCCTGTATATCTTGGTGTTGCAGAAAACAAGATTGTGTATCGCTCTCATCAACAGAAGCAGAATATATTGCTTTATGTGAAGCTGCTCAAGAAGCAGTATGGTTACGAAGACTAATGATTGATTTTGAAATACATCAAACAGAACCTATAGTTATTTACGAAGATAATCAAAGTTGCTTAAAATTAGTGCAAAATGAGCGTTTTAGTCGACGAAGCAAACATATTGAAACAAAGTATCATTTTATAAAAGATTTAAAAGACAAGGAAATTATTGATCTTGTATACTGTCCAACTGAGAATATGGAAGCAGATATTTTTACAAAACCTTTACATTCAATCAAGATTAAGCAATTCAGAGAATTATTAGGTTTATTATCAAGTTAAATTGAGAAGGGGTGTTGGTAAACCAATTTAACTTGTTAAATTAAACACTATACAAATACTTTGTAAAACATTTTTTTGAAAAATATTCTTTGTAAATTTTGTTCAATCAAAAGCTTCAATTTGAAAAATAATTTTTCTGTTTGTAATTATTCATAACGAATTTTCCTTTTAAAATAAACTGTTTTGTTTTTCTTATAAACTTTTTAAATTAACGGTTTATTTATTTGATTGAGCTGCGCCAATATATTCGCTGGTAGCACAAAATACCAATTTCTGGTCGCTGTGCATAGTGCCACTATAATCTAATCTAATTGTTGTTTCTTGTGGTCATGAGATACATTTGGAAAATTTTCGTAAATTTGCTCACAATACGGCTAGATATTTTGTTGAAAAATATCCATGGTTTTGTATGACTCTCACTTTGCATAAATTTTTTATTCACGGTCCGGAGATTATACAGCAAACACTTTTACCAACATGAGAATTATCGCAAGAAGCTCAAGAAACAAGAAACAAAGATTTTAAAAATTATAGAGAGCACTTTGCTCGCAAATACAGCCGGGAAAAGTCCAATGAAGATATTTTCAATAGGTTTCTGATAAGTTCTGACCCATTTATAATTAAGCCAGAAATATGAGCAGAAAAAAAATCTAATTTATCAACTTCGGAATTAGAGTTAGCTTTGCGAGATATTTCTAATGAAAATTATGATAAAGATGAGGGTAATGAAGATGGTGTTATAGATGCTAATGATAATAACGATGAAGATAGCGTTGATGATAATGATGAAGAATATTATAATAATGACGGTGAAGATAATGAAGATTATGATAATTGGGATATTTGTGATGAATTTGAAAATGCAGAATAATACAAATATTTTAATATATTTTTTATAAAAAAGGTAAAACGAAAACAAAGATTCCCCATCAAAGTTTTAAATTTTTTATTTTTTCAGATTAATTTTTACATTTACTGAATTTAGTGAAAGCAAAAACTTGATAGAAATGTAGGCTAATAGGAATACATATTATTAACTTATTCTTTAAATTTATTTTGATTTCAAAGTTACAGCGAAAATTGTGGATCATGTTTTTTCCAAAAAAACAAAAAACGCCTAACAGGTTAAAAAAAAAATTTTCTTCCACTTTTTTAAACCTCTTCATTCATTACTAAAAAATTATAATATTCTCTTTGTGACTTTTTTGAAATAAATTTGTACATTTAAGAGATTTTGTGAAAAACAAAAATTTGGTTTTTACATTAAATTTATAATTTATTTATATAAATGCATATAATAAATTTACTCCTTGAATTTTTTAATAGCACATTAAGTGTGCTTTAATTTCCAATTTTATTCATTAATTTATCGCTTTTCATTCCAAAGTTACAGCATAAATTGTGAATTAAGGTCTTTTCTTCCAAAAAACAATAATGCGCTTAACGGGTTAAAAAAAAATTTTTTTTTCAACTTTTTTTTTCTAAAATGCTGTGTTTTTATGTGCTTATAATAACTTATCAATAAAAAATATAATATTTTAAAACTACGGCTTCTATGAATTAATTGCCATTTTGGGTACCATCGAACCCACTGTGCGAAGGTCGAATTTGCCGAACATCGGAATCCCGAATACTACTAATTTCTAGTAAAAAGGTTGGAAATGTATATATATTAGACTGGCTCAAGAGTGTATGAAATTTGCAGATGTAATTTTTTTTTGTCTCCACAAGGCCGCCCCTGTTGCAGTCATCAAAAGGAGTGTGCATACCAAAAATTGGAACAATTGGACCATATTTAGAGGTCGCTAGAAATTTCAACTTTTTGGTTTTGTGTTTCAAGTTACCTACATTTTATAGTGTAGTACTATTTTTCTGCTTTGTTTATATTAGTATAAATTTCTGTTAGTGTATATATGTTTTTACAGTGTGTTTATTAAGTTCCGTCATTGTCAATAGTTGTCCTATTCTTACTTATAGCGTTAAGTTTATATGAAAACGAATATAGCCATCCTTTTTCTTTTTATTTCCAGCATAGATATACTTATTTTTACTTTACTTAAAGAAATTAAAATACGGGAAATCCCCTGTAATTTAATATTTAATCAAAAAAGAAGAATTCTTTAAACATAAAGGTGCTATTATATAATTTTTGATACAGGCAATAAGCAAATTTAAGTGTTACATTTGTGCATTTTATTAATGGTTAAAAGAGTGATTAGTGCGAAAGAAATATTGCTTTTGTAAACGATTATTTATTTTCGCGATCTTTTAAGATAAAAGTCATGACTTTTAATACTGGTTCAAAATTTATGAGAAGCTCTCCAAGAGCGTGGCTAATAGGAAATCCAATTGAAAATTTTTCCACAGCAAGGCTTCCATCAGAAATGTATGTGCTTAAAATGTTTAATTTTCATCACTTTGAAAAAAAAAAGGACTGAAAAGGTTAGTATTAAGGAGACAGTAACTGCAGTATTGGATATTTGGAAGAAAGCTAAAATTCCTACTCAAAGGTCCGAAACTCCGCAATCTGCTATCCGAATTTATCCTATTAAAGAAGAATTGAAAAACCAATTCTGAAAGGTGTCGCATCAAAGAAGAAATGTTTAAGGAGAATTCGACTGAAATATTTGATATTGCCATTAAAAATGCTTACAGCAAAATGAAAAATGGAAAGGACAAGATGTTTCTTACAATGCAAAGAGAAGACAACATGAGCTGTAGTAAAGCTGGAATAGATTTGTGCTCAAAGAAGGCGGAAAGTAGAAAGAAGATAAGAGAATCAAAAGCTGAACCCAGTAAGCTGCGATACGTCGAAAAACAGAAAGCAAGTGAAGTTGTTGTTAGCTCCATTTCTGCATTAAACAGTTATGATGGTTTCACCGAGACCGAGTCGGATTATTCATCGAGTGATGAATTTATTTGTTATGAAAAAAAAAAAATCAACCAAAACCAAATCAGTTTTAAATAAAGACGTTATTGCATCAATTGATCGCGTAAAACTTTCTGATAGAAAAGCAATCTTTGTTGTCGGAGCTATTTCTCAGGCATTGGGCAAACCTGTGTCCAATATAACTTTATCACGAAGTACAATACAACGTACAAGAAACCGTCTTAAAGAGGCTCGGCAGTAAAGGATTTAATCATCACAATCCTCTTGAAAATTTTGTTACCAAACGCACAAGTATTTTATTTGATTTATTAATAGATGATTTGATTCATTCCTTACAAAGGACCCTGCAGTGTGGAAGGATGATGCAATTTAGAGCGAGCCTTTAAAGAGTTGTAAACGATTGTGCAGAGCGTGGTATTGCTTTGGTTACCGAATTTAACAACTCTATCCCAAAAAATGAAGAACAGATACAATATTTGCTCCGCTTAGTTGATTTACATAGAAAGACATATCCTGTGGCTTCAAAAGGCAACATTCAAAAGATGAGACTCGGAGAATAAAAATAACGTTAGAAATGTAATTATTACCACGAAAGAAATAATATAAGCAACACTTAAAAGTGTTTTGTCATTATGTAAATTTTATGTATATAAATAATAAATTTTTTTATAAAAATTAAATTTTTGTTTGAATTTGACATGAACCCCGAAAAATCGTAAATTTCTAGCGACCTCTAAATATTGGCCGATTTGTCTGAAATTTGAAATATATATTTATTTTGTCTATTGGAATAGGGGCAGCCTTGTGGAGCACAAGATTTTAATGTTTTTGCATTTTGAGCCAGTCTAATATATATATATATATATATTAATTCCTATGGTTCCAGTCTGGAACAAAGGGCCACAACTTGCTGCCAATGGAGCCAATTTATTTAATCGACATTTCCACCATTCAAACTCAATGTAAGCAAAACGTATGGAGTCAGCAGATCCTAACCCGACTAAATTATATTTAGCTTGGTTTACTGTAACCACACTAGTCATTGGACAATGTAAATAGTGTCTATCGTTATGTAATATGATCGCTTATATTTTAATTACTTAAAATATTCTTGTGAGTAATAACGCATGTAATTCATGCTACACATGTTACAACTTAAGATGTTTACATTTATTTGTTTTAAGTTGTAAGTATAGATTACACAAGGAAACAAAATTGAACTTTTTTTTGTGTTGACTTGAAATTTATAGCAACCCAGCCAGAAAAATACGAACGGCTTTCAACGGTGGTATAAGCGTTGGCAGAGCGTTGGATTTCTGAAGATTTAAGTGCTTTGCCAACCCCAAAATGATAACACCGGGCAGGGCTTGGCCGTTCCTTTTTTAAAACGTTGGCAAAGCACTGGCAAAGAGCGCTTTGCCAGTACCAAAACCATAATTTTAAAACGTTGGCAAAGCATTGGTATAACAACCAATAAAGTGCTTTTTTAATGATAAAATAAAAAATAATGATAATAAATTTGAAAACAAAAAACTCGATAGATTATTTGTTAGGACAATATCCTAATAAAGAAATATAGAGTATGGCCCCGTAAAAGGCAATATTTTTAATGAAGTTAGCGATTCGTTTATTTATCCAGTATCATCAGAAGATGATTGAAAATAATATTGATAAAAATATAAATATGGTAGAATTAAAGTGTATTCTTAATACTGTAAATAATGAAACATTTGCCATAACTCTTTTACATAAATAATAGCAATAAAGTATGTAAAATAAATTTCAAAAATACTATTTAATTTTTATTTTTATTAAAACCTGCTAATTTATTTAATAACAAGTACATGCATTAAATTTCGTTTTTATAAACGATTGTAAATTTAGTAAACCGAGCTTTTATTATGCTAACGTTTGTTAATTTTGTAAATAAGTACTGGCAATGCACTTTTTGCCAATGTTGGAAAAGCGTTCCAAGCCAGTGCTGTGCTAGTGCTTTTTTATTGTTACGGTTTTAAATTTTGTAAATCAAGTACTGGCAAAGCACTTTTTACGAACGTTGGCAGAGCGTTTTAAGCCAGGGCTGTGCCAGTGCTTTTATTATTTTTACTGTTGTAAATTTTGTTAATTAAGTACTGGCAAAGCACTTTTTACTAACGTTGGCAGAGCGTTGTAAATCAGTGCTTTGCCAGCACTTTATTTGTTGGACCATTGGCAAACAGTGCTCTGCCAGTGCTTGATTTTTCAGACCATTGGCAATTTCTGGCTGGGAAGTTTTTACTAATTTGAGGTCGCTGATTTCAAATCTAATCTCCATTTTTCTCTATCAGCTCGACTTTTCACGATATACCGTTATATCCAAAATTAAGGCACTTCCGCTACATATATTGGAATAACTTGAAAACGCTTCACCATATTCATTACATTGTTTTTTTGAAGTTTTTTAAAAACTCATAAAAAATAAAAATCACAGTTTTGGTCTAAAAACATTTAGTTAAATATATTTCGAATGAAATGAGCTTTATTTCATTGCAATCGGTGCACAACTTTTGATTTTGTTCACAATTTACTGAATTGATAAAAATCGCGATTTCCGTACAAAAATAACATTTTTTAATGTGTAAGTGTGTGCTGCTGTTCTATTTATGTAATTAGTATGTTATTGTAATTGTTGTTAAGCCACTGATTTCAGATATTAAGTCAGATTTTTTCTATCAGCTATACTTTTTAATTTAACAATAAAAGAGGATTTTAAAGAAACCTATGAACAAAATGAGACATAGATCATAAAAATCGATGAACTTGTTTCGCTTTTATTCACAATTAAGTGAAGGTACCTGATTTTGAAGTGAAGGAAAAAACGTTCATTAGTTTTTTATGATTCTAAGAATTAAAAAAAAATTAAGTAATAAAAAAAGGTGATTTCATTTTTATGGTTGCGGTAGCAAATTCATAAACGCCTCTAAATTTTCTTGATCCTTAATGACACCTAGTCAGTTCACAGTCAATTAAAGGGAAAAAGGGAAAGTGCACTTTTTTTATTGATGTGTGGTTTTCCGTTGGCTACCTGTAACGGATGATTTTTTTTACAGAAATTCCACCCACATTTATGTGCGCTCATTATTTGGAAAGTTGTGAAAAATTTAAAACGAATTTGTATGATCCTTGGTTTTAGAAGGCTGAAAAACAGGTACATATGGCCCCTTAAAGTAAAGCTGATAGAAATGAACAAAATCAAAAGTTGTGCACCTATTGCAATGAAATAAAGCTCATTTCATTCGAAATATATTTAACTAAATGTTTTTAGAAAAAAACTGTGATTTTTGTCTCATTTTTATTTTTTATGAATTTTTAAAGAACAAAACTTCAACGATATCTCTGAAACTACTATGAACATTTTAAAACAATGTAATCACGGCTTAAAGATAATATTGTTGGGGAGTTTCGGATTTTTTTTTTAACTTAAAATGGTCAACCGTTTTCAAGTTATTCCAAAATATATAGCGGAAGTGCCTTAATTTTGAACATAACGGTATATCGCGAAAAGTCGAGCTGATAGAAAAAAACCAAGTGCAGTTTTGGATTCAGCGTTCAGTTTTTAATCAACAGAACCCTTGTTCCCTTGTGTTATTTGTTAGGACAATATCCTAATAAAGAAATACAGAGTATGGCCTCGAACTTGAATAATTTTCATTGCACAATTAATTAAAGGTTGAAAAAAACATAATTTTTATTTTTAATAAAAATTATATCAAACTTGAAAATAAAATTACATTGGTTAAACAAAAAACAAATCGTCGCAGTGTTGGCAAAGCGTCGGCGACTATCAGTTATGTGTTGGCAGAACGTGGGATTAACAATTTTGACAGTATTGGCCTGTTACTCGATTGATAACAGTGGCCAACTGTGGGTTTAAGCGGACTTGCCACCGTTGGTATAACGTTGCACAGTGGTGTGTTTTCCAAAAAAAAGTGGTAATAACCTTAGAACTGCTATTATACTGGCACAAACCACATAGAAATTGGATTAGTTATATGGGGGAGGACCTAGGCTTTTTGAATATTGTCATTTGAGACACCCTATGCTTACACAGGGTGATTACTATTACACCAATGTTGACCACCTCGCCTACTACTTGGCGAAGTAGAATGTAAGAAATGCAAATTTTTATTGTAATTTGAAGAATAAAGTATTTTATTTTTTCATTAAAAAAATATTTTTAAAATACTGAAAAAATGACTGTTATAAAAACAGTACTTTTTGACAATTTTTGCAGTTGTTTCAAAATTGTAATAAACAATTGTCGTTATTTTCACGACATTGTTAGTTATTTTTACTGTATTTGTTAGTTGTTACTCAACATTTAAAAACAAAAAAAATTTTAGTTTTTAGAGTATCGTAACTCATTATAGAAATTATAATAAAAATTTGAGTGTACATTAGGGATTGCAAATGGGTTAAGGCTTTTGAAATTCTGGAACTCTGAATTTTTAAACCTGAATTTCCCGGATTTTTCAATAGTTATTTAAATTTTTGCATTTTTCTAAAGGATTTTATATAAATTTTTGCCACTTGAAGAAACACAATATTAATAACAATCAAATATATTGAATAAAAAAATATTTACATTATTTGTTTTCAGTATGCGGTTTTGGAATGTGGTCATCATATATGTTATCCCTGCTTAAAATCGATACGTCAGTATGACGTAACCTCTAAACTACACATTAAATGTTCCATATGCCGTCATGTACAACAAAGTCAAAAGTATGTTTTAATGCAATTTTTTTTTCTTACAAATTGTATAATAATATAATCTGATATCAATTTTATAATCCAATTTTTTACAGAATTTATTATGTTAGTCGTACAAAAATGAAAACAAACGATAATGATAAAATTAAAGGAGACTTTTCATCAAAAATCACTTGTATAGTACGCTTAATTTTGAAATTAATAAATAAAAGGCAAGACGATCTAAGCGAAACTTCATCCGATGTTGAAATGGAGAACAACGTGCATAGTGATGTTAAAATATTGATATTCTCTGAATGGGAACCAATACTTTGGAACATTTCATTGGCTCTTAAAGAAAATGATATAAAATATCGTGCAAAATGTACTGCCAAAACTATTGAAGAATTTAAGGTATTATTACACAAATTTATTTAAAATTTAATACTACATTTATACTATATTTATACTACAACCAAAAACTACACTCTTAGAAATAAACCTGTAGAAATAGCAAAAAAAAGCTACTAGAAATTAGTTAAAAATGAGCTTGCAGAAAAAACTGCTAAAATTATCAGATTTTTTTACTAAATAAATATTAGTAATATAAGAATATAATAATAAATAAATCTGTTGAATTAACAAATATTTAAGTTAACAAAATAATCTGCTAAAATCAGCAAAAGCATTTACTAAATATTATTTGTATGCGTTGTGTTGTAATGGTTAGCGCGTTGGACTGTTGCACAGATGGTCCCGGGTTTGATTCCCGGTGACGACAACATCAATTTAAAAAGTAATATGTTTAAGTTTTCTATCCTTCATATGTATCGGTGTTCCCATAGCACTTAACCCCACCGAAGTAAAATAATGAATCAATCAGGGCTATGAACCAAAAAGCTTCAATAATTTCGCCAACTCTCCATCAGGTGGCGAGCAACAACTGTTCTAAGGCTTATTTTTTAAGGCCTTTCATCTTTTCCCACCTTTTATCTTTCACCACTATTCCCTTTCCAAAGAAAACAAAACACATTATTAAATATGAAGATTTTCCTGAGTGTTTCTTCTCATAAAAAAAAATTTAGTAGACAAAAAATCATTAAAAAATGTGAAATTTTTAAAGTTCTTTTTTTTTTTAAGTTTTTTTAATGCGAATACAAGTCTGCCCTTATTAAATCAGCAACCTACAATTTTTTTTTTTTTTTATTTATTTGCAACGTAATAAGCCAGTTAGGCCAAAGTGCATTGTTAATACATTGTACAAATTCATATAAATATTTACAAAATCTCTTATGTTATATGTATATAAATAGCCGTATATACATAAAAAAATATCCCTAAAACAGGATTATATAAAAAAAAGAAAAAGTGTCTAATGTTTCAAATCGTATGCTTTAATTTTTTTTTTTTTTGGATATGGCAGAGGCACAAACAACGTCATTATACATCAAGTCCCTATCGATCACAACTTTTAATAATAAGAGGCAAATAAAATGATACAACTATGAATTACTTCGGAAGTAAGCTAAAAGCTTGTGCCTAAAAATACCAGGTGTTAACGTGAAATTTTGCAAATGGTATGGTAAGTAGTTCCAATCCCTACAAGTTCTAATAATGAAAGATTGAGCAAAGATCCTACATGAAATAAGGGGTTCAACAATACGTGGCGTTGTAGTATATCTCGTGAATGTGAATCTTGAATATAAATAATACGGAACTTTCTAAGACCTAATGTAACTTTAGCGGAGATGGAGTCAATATGCTGGCCGAAATTCAGACATTCATCAATTATCACACCCAAGCACGTAAGCGATTGGACAAAATCAACTTTTGTACCAGCAAAATGTATTTCCGGATAATCTACTCAACAATAACGATTACGAAACATGATAGCCTTTGTCTTGGAAGTGTTAATAGAAAAATCGTTGCTAATCATCCAGTTATTAAACCTATCAAGTGTAAAATTAATTACCGCTGTTAGTACCTCAGGAAATTCTCTGCAGTTACCAAATAGCAATTGAATATCATCTGCAAATATAAGTGGCTTAACCAAGCTTAGATCCAAGCAATCAACAATATCATTTAAATAAAGAAACAATAAAATAGGTCCAATGACCGAGCCCTGTGGCACTCCAGAATATGTGTGAATAATACTAGACTCAATTCCATTTACTCTTACACACTGCGACCTCCCTTGCAAATATGTAAATAAAATGTATCAATTGACAAGCCATTACCGAAAATCCAAGTTTTCGTTTCAGTTTTCCAATAAGAATGTTGTGATTTAGACGATCAAAAGCTTTGGTAAGGTCTAGAGATACCAGTACACAGTTCCTATGCTCATTCAAATGCTCCCTAACAGTCTCAGTGATGCCCACTAACATAGCAGATGTACTATGCCTCCCCCTGTAAGCAATAATTTCTGCTGATTTTAGCATAATAAACTGTTATTTGCATTCTACTAAATGTGGGGTAAATATAGCAAACATTTTGTTAAAATTACAGTTTTTGTTTGCTATTTTGAGTATACAAATATTTAGTAAAAGTTTTTGCTAATTTCACAGAGCAAAATGCTATTTTCAATTAACTAAATTCACGTCGAATATAACTAAAAATTTTTAAAGTTAATAGATTTATTTTTTTTGTCCATATTTTATTAATAGTTAGAAAAAAATATCTGCTAAATATAGCAGTTTTTTTCTGCAGGGTTATTTTTAAATAAATTTTAGTAGCTTTTTCTGATATTTTTACAGGTTTATTTCTATTAGTGTAGTACTTTTTGAAAATTTCTAGTTATTGATTGAAAATATATATGGAATTTGACAAGTTAAATCTAGTAGTTTTTAAAAACTACTTTTTTTTTGGTTGTACTATATTATACTACAACTAAAATCCATAAAATTGTAAAATTCCATAATTTTTTTTTATTAAAAACTATAAGTTCTCAATTACTACTACACCATTTTAGAAGTATTTAAGAAGTTATCAATTGTATTTCGGATCTGTCAACTGTATTTCAGAAATTATCAATTGAATTTCAGTTTTATCAATTGTATTTCAGAATTTATCAATTGTATTTCAGATTTAACAATTGTATTTTAGATTTAAAGACTGTATTTCAGAAATAATCAAATTTATTTCAGATTTAAAAATTTTATTTTAGAAAGTATTTATTGTATTTCAGAAATTATCAATTGTTTTTCAAAAACTACCAATTGTATTTCAGAAGTTGTTAATTGTATTTCAGAAACTATCAATTGTATTTCAGAAATTATAAATTATACAAAAATAATTTAATTTTTGTATTAAATATACAAAAATTATTTTTTCGGACTTTCTCTATTGTCATTGTCATATTAGATTTTTATTTTAATTGTTATGATAGACAATACAATTGTTTCGTAGGCATCACCCTAATCTTCAGTTGTTTGCAATAAGACTCAAATCGAGACAATACATACAGCCGATAAAATCTAAACTATTAGAATTTTTATCGGCTTTAGTAAATAAACTGGATGCTATGAAAAACAATTGACAATTTCCTAAATACAATTAATAATTTCTAAAATACAATTCACAATTTCTGAGAAATAATTGATAATTTCTGAAATACAATTGACAAAAGTGAAATGGCGGTATGAAACAACACCCCAATGAAATAAGTCCCCAACCCAAAAATGAAATAACGCCCCATTTTTGGGGCTTTATTTCATTATGAAACAATACCCCAAAAAAAAATTAAATAAACCCCCAACCATATGAAACAACACCCCAAAACAAAATGAAGTAACGCCCCAATTTTTGGGGCTTTATTTCGTAATGCAGTAAAGCCCCATTTTGAAAATGAAATAAGGCCCCAATAAAAAAAAAAAAAACAAAATTATATATTACTTTGAAATATTTCTTTATTCCTAATTAATACATAGTAAAAAGGCTCAAAAAAAAAAATTGCGCGATTTTTTTTTCAGCCTTTTTAAAATAAAAAGATTAATAATATTTAGTATATCAATACAATTTTTTTAATATTTTTTAGTAGTATATCACAAAATAAAACTAAATTTATAAATCGTATAATCGCACGCAGAAAAAACTTTATTTCGCGAAGCCGCCTGCCGCGTTCTACGGAGGAAAAACCCCTAAGAGCGGCCGAAGGCCGCCACACAGAAAAACTCGTTTTTATAAATTACTTGATGTCTTAAAAATATAAGATTTCAACGGATTCGACATTTGATTTGAAAAACAAGTTCTTCTGGGTGGCGGACTTTGGCCGGTCTTAGGGATTCTTTTCCTCCGTAGAACGCGGCAGGCGGCTTCGCGAAATAAAGTTTTTTTCTGCGTGCGACATAAAAGAAACTTCAAAATTACTACACGGTATAATCTCATTTACTAATAGAAAATAACTATTTACATTAATAACTTGATAATTCATGCAGTAATTATAACGGTTATTTGCTTATATTACTTAAAAATTGTGCTTTTTAAGAAAATGAAATAACACCCCAAAAATATTATTTGGGGACTTATTTCATTTCTCATATTGGGGCCTAATTTCATTATAAAATAAAGTCCCAAAAAAAAAAAATTAAATAAAATCCCAAAAAATTAAATAACACCCCAATTTTTTTTTATCGAAATTTTTGGGGCCTTACTTCATTTTCGGTTTGGGGCCTTATTTCATTGGGGTCTTGTTTCATACCGCCAAGTGAAATACAATTGGTATTTACCGAAATACAATTGCTAAATCTGAAATAAAATTGATCATTTCTGAAATACAAATGATAAAACAGAAATTCAATTGATAATTTCTGAAATACAATTGATAATTTTTGAAATACAACTGAAAATGGAGTAGTTTTTGGCTGTAATTAATATAAATGAGTTATAAGCCTGATTTGTACTATGTATGTATATATTTTTCAGAATCCAAATCTTGGTATAAGTTGCTTACTCATGCCTTTTATAAGAGGTTCAAAAGGTTTAAATTTAGTAGAAGCTACTCATGTATTTCTAGTAGAACCAATACTAAATCCTGGCGAAGAGTTGCAGGCAATTGGACGAGTTCATCGTTTTGGCCAGACCAGGTAAATATATAAATATGAATGTTTATAACAAAATGTACATTATATCATTATTTTAAATTTTAGACCTACTACCGTTCATCGTTTCATTGTTAATGAATCTATCGAAGAAAATATTTACAATTTTATTGTTTCTTCGCCATCAAACTCAAATAATTCCAAAGAAACTCAACGTAGATGGGAATTTGATAATATATCATTGATGGATTTTGAAAATTTATTTTCTTTAAAACAAAAAACCGATTGTGATTAATGAGTATTATCTTTGTCCCTACCTACATATATTATATACCGCGTTTGGTATGAAATTGAATAATTATTTTGCTTAACATTTTATTTATTAATAAAAATTAATTTTTTTTTTATTTTTCTTTAAAATAAAAATTTGTTTTTAACCAAAACCAATTTCATTGATTCCTTGGATTTTAAAATTCTATAAATTTCACCGATTTCTTATTAAAAAATTGTTTGGCTACATTTCCACTGAATGGAAATGTAGCCAAACAATGCCTGACATACATTTTTTCATAAAAACGATTGGTTTTGCGCAAAAGACGTATAATAGATGCGTAGTACTTGCAGCACCATGAACATAAAAATAATTAAAATGGATTGTGGAAATATGGAATTTGATTTTTTCAATTTTATTGAAAAAGAGTCAAAAATCTGGTTGCTAATTTTTATAATAGCAGTTAGGGGTTAAAAGTAAATCATAATGCGCATGTTCACAATGAAAGCTGTAACTAAAGGCGTGAATATTTTAACATACATTTTGAATGAAATGCAAAAATTCGCCGTGTTACTGGCGAAATTTGGTGGTGCAAAATAAATGGTTCAACAATTTATTAGTAAAGGTATTAATTATAATTAATTTTGTTTATTAAATAAAAATAGGACAATATATTAAGCTTTATAGGGATTTGTATGCAAACAAGGTAGAACTATTATAAATATGTTTTGATAAAATATTATAAAATAAAAGTGTAGTTAAAATTCATTATATTTTTCTCCAAATAATTTTTATAATTTGATTACCGAACTTTTCTACAAATAGTTATTAGTTGAAATGCTCCTACTATACCCTTTTTTGATAAACGTTCCGCTAGATTTTTTTTGTGTGTAATTTCGGTAGGCAATGCCAACAAAACATATATACAAAATCTGGTAAAAATTAAAGTTAAGAGGCTGTCGAAAAAAATGTTGGTGTTGTCGACAAACGTTTTTGCTAACGCCGGCATTTTCTGAGAGAGTTTATCTTTTAGCTGTCAAGTTAATCGAAAAATTTATATGTAAACGAGGAAGACTAAAACGATGAATTACCGTTAATCAAACAGATTAATTTCGCAGTCTGAACTCCCTAACACACTCATGATTCAAGTGAATCAATCAATGTTCTGCTAATGTCACATTTCTAACTTCTACTAAATACAACCCTGGACATTGATTAAGGTTAGTGTTGCCAATATAAAATAAAATCAGCGATTTTGAGTAGTCAATCGATCTGTTCTAGCAACCCAGTGTAACAAAGCATTAGCAAAATGGTTATATGTATTTGGTAATGGTAAGTACCTGCAAATGTCATTACAAATCTGATTAAATTTATATAGGGATGTCGCGCAAAATAATGTCATATCATTACAAAACACTACGAAAAATCAAAAAATATAGTGTCAAAATAAATTAAAAAAAAAAAAAAACAAATTTAATAAAAAATATTTTTTTTTATTGAAATTTGTTTTAATAAAATGAACCCACACGGCATTCGCACCTGAGACTCTAGGTTGTCAGTCAATTGCTCTACCATCTGAGCTATTACAACATGTTATACTTGATAAATAAAACCATAAATTAAATGCTTGCACAAAATGTCATTACTTTCCAGCTTACAAAAAATCAAAAATAAGTAGTTACATATGTACTGACTAGAGTTGAAAAAATAATGAGTCTAAAAATAGATTCACTTTATATATAAAATATTTATAAAAACGAAAAAAAAAAATAATGTAGTTGTTATTAAGTCTTTATTATTCCTGTTAAGGTAATACAGAGAGTAAGATGGTTATTACTGGTAGCGAGAAAGGTAATGACAAGTCAATACCGTTTCTACACTGGGAAATAATTTTATTATTGTAGATTCTTTTCATAAAATCAAACGAATATTTTCTACTGTATTTTTTACAGTTGTTTGAATCAGTTGTTTTAGTATTTTTGTAAACGACTACCAAAACAGTAATTTGGCAGTAATCAGTTAATTTTTGTTAGTTATTTAAAAGTGGAAGATTGTATCGAGTTATGAAAAATTCCCACTTAATTTATATTTGTTTTTATTGATATATTTAGAGTTTGCAAATAATAACTAGAAAATGTTATTACAATTGTCGAATTTTTAACTGAAATTACAGTTGTTGTAACTGTCATTTTCAGTAGACTACTGTAAAGCTGTTTTGGGTGTATTTAACAAAAATTGTAGAAGATAGATAGATTTATACTCAAAGATTTTGGCAAAAATTAGTTTTGTGCCTCTCCTGAAAAAAGGTGTTTTGGTTCATAGCACCCTCTATATAAGGTATCTAAGGTATCGATATGTATTTTAAAGACAGGTTCTGCAAAAAGTTGAAAGTTTTTGAGCTGTTATGATGACGGACAGAATGATCCAGCAGTACCATTTACAATTACATGTAACAATTAATTTATATATACTCTTGCTTGTGGTTTCGAATCAGCTGATGGAATACAGTTTTGCATATTATCCAAGCATTTTCGCCTTTATATTGCTATCAGTTTAACACTAAGGAAGTTTTGCAAGTAAAGCTTTTATAAAATCACACCAGTTTTTTCTGCGTGTAAGTCACTCTTTAAAGTTTGTATGGCTTTATTTAATTTTTTCATATTAAGAGTTCTGACGATGATGATTTGTACACGATGCAAATATGCACAGTTTGCCAATACATCGTGTTCAAATGACCATCGTGAATACCCTCATTTTTTTTATTCATACACACAAAAAAATCGTTTGTCATGTAATTAAGAGCATTTCAACTACATAAATTATTCAAGCATTAAGTAGAAACAAGAAAAAACATGATACTAGTTTTCAATAAAATTTTGCAAATAAACTTTATTAGTTGAAATGCTCCTAATTACTTGGCAACGATTTTTTTGTGTGTAGTACACCCTCACTCTCGTTTGACCGCCTGTATCTGGTTTAGTTTGCACATGCAAAAACAAGTACATAACGTCGTATGAATATTGGTGAGACCTATAGACCATTTCTGGCAAAATTGAGTTAGGAATTGATTATATATGATTAATGTGTCCTCTTTCTAAATCTTTAATCCGTTTTTATATACCTCGTATCAATTAGGAGATATCCAGCCCCATATGTGCTGCGTATCCCTATTTTTACAAATTTCTTAACATTGGTATGGTGTATTGACCACTTTTTGGCCAATGAGTCAAACTTTCTATTGAAAAATAAAAACATTATAACGCATTTAAAAACAAAAAACAATAAAAAAGTTTAAGAATTGGTTTGCACTATGACAACCTAGTTTTATAATGGTTAAAAGAAAAAAAAAACTTTTGACCTACTTGAAAGAAAAACAATAAAATTGTGATAAAAACGGCTTATAGGCCATATAATAAAAAAAATCTTTTTTTAAAAAATTGTTAATAACTCTGGATACTCAGTGCAAAAAGGCGTAAAAATTAACAATATTGTTTATAATAAATGCAGCTATAGATATAACAAACAAAAAAGAAAATCTATCTTGTAGAAATTTAATAATTTTGTTGTAAACTTTCTTTATCGTTTTTCTCGCAAGAAATGTTTTTGGTCGGTGCGGCTCTCCAATAATCAATCGACGATAAATCAAAATATCGCTAGTCAAAAATGTGTAAATATAGGGACTGGTGTACTTTAATTAAATTAGCTACTATGACAAAAATCAGCGATTTTTGAACACAATATAATGTGTTTTTATGAGATAGTTGACCACATTGGTTATAATTTGCAATCATTCTTAGTTCAATTAATAGTGTAAAGTTTTTTTTGTTTTAAAAATTTATTATACCAAAGAAATTGATAAATAATTAACAAATTTAAGTTAATAAACGTACAAAAAAAAAAAAACTCTTCCAATATGGATACAGACCAACTACAGCAATTACAGGATAAAAATACAGATAAATTCCCAAAAATTTTAGAACAATTTAATAAAGAGGTATGTAAGGGCGATAAATAAATATGGTTGGTTGTTTTTTTTTTGTGGTGTAGAAATAAAAATAAATATATTTTATATTATTTTCTTTCAGAATGCAAATCTATTTAAATTCGAGAAATTTCACAAGAATGATTTGTGGGTAACTTTGTGGCAGGCGGTTTTTAAAATACTCAACGATGAGGCATTGGAGTCATATCATATATTGTGTTTAAATACTGTACGTATATTATCACGCGATGAATCAAGTTTGCTTAAAAATAACATTATCGAGGATATGGGATGTTTACTTGAAATGGCCCATTTAACAGCGACCACATCTTTGGTTACGGAACCCTCACAAGAACAAGAATCACCACGTTCGGTTAGTTCTTTGGATATTTTGGGAGGATTTAATCAGGATCGTGTTATGGAGGCTTTAAAATGTTTATGCAATTTGGTATTTCAAAATGCTGAAATACGTCGTGAGTGTGTACGTCAGAATGTGGCCGATTATATATTTCATAGATTATCCTCTACGCTACAGGTTCCCGTTTGTATAGAATTATTTGATATGAAACTTTTATTTTTAATAACCGCTCTAGAGACATCGGTACGTAGTCGTGTATTATTTGAATTAAATGGTTTGACCTATATGACCCAGTTATTGGATGAAAAGTTACGTAATACCCAGGAGTTTAGCGATGAACAATCGGATGTTCTTATTGATATGCTTAAGGTCATGTTTAATATAACTTCTTGCACCGATAAGTCGCCCAGTGAAAATGAAATTCAAAGTCTTCACTTGACCAGTGTTATACGTGATATACTTTTACGTTTTGGTGTAATGAGAACGGAGCGTGAACGTCACGTGGTGTCACATTCTATAGATCTTCTTACGAATATTTCCAGTAGCTGCCTTAGTGAGTTAATGTTAAAATGTGATGTGCCCTCTTCTTCATCATCATCTTTAATATCCTCTCAAGAATATCGTATATATGAAAATCGTAATGTTACTGCTTTGGATACAATTCTCAAGTTTTTATTATACGCTCTAGATGATCTTGAAAATAATACCACAACGAATAAGGAACTGGTACAACCTGTTCTAACCATTCTAGTTAAATGTGTTTGTAGTAATTCTACCATGAGACATTATGTTCGTAGCATTGTTTTGCCACCTCTAAAAGAGGTGTATAAACGTCCCGAAGAAGGCAAAGAACTACGAAATTATCTTTGTCGTCTTCTAATGAATCCTAATATGGTCGTGCGTAATTTATCGTATGAGCTTTTGTTGGTATGTTGTAAGAAAAATCCCAGTCGCTTAATAAAACATTTTGGTTATGGCAATATGGCCGGATTATTTGCTAATGCTGGCATATTAGATTGCCGTAAACCGGATAATAGCGAATACTCGTCAGATAGTGAAGATAGTGATACTGAAGAATATAAACGTGTTAAACATTCTGTTAATCCTGTATTGGGTTGTTATATGCCGCCTGCACCTAATCCTTTAGATAGCATGTCCGATGAGCAAAAAGAATATGAAGCTGAGAAATTGGCTCAATTAGTCGATAGGCTACATCGTGGTGGCATTATAAAACCATGTCGCATAAATGAAGAATGGTAAACCGGAACCGGTAGATCATATTTTACAATTGCAAGAAGAATTACCCCAACAACAGTTTCAACAAAAAGGTAAAGATTAATTTTAAATCCAATAATTCTTATAAGTATTATTCTTAGCTGTAGTGAAGGACGACTATATTTATATTAGGATGTCCCTAAAAAAAAAAATGATTTGTCGATTTTCGTTCATTACACCACAGTTGTTTTTGCAAATGGTTCCAAATGAAAGAAATGGATTTTTTTATTGTTTTTTTTTTATATTCTAAATAAGTGCCATTGAAATGAAAGTACTACAAACTAAACATTCCGATATTGATAAAATTTGGATATGTGATAGTCAAAACATTCTAAGATTAAAAGTCGAGACAGTTTTTCGACCATCTTGGGATTTTTATGGATGAAAATCGGGTCTTTTATATGCAAATGTGAAATAGGTAAAAAAATTAAGTATTAACCCGTGAAAAAAGAAATGATTCGGTAGCATATCTTTTTTAGTTTGATGCCATACTAAATTGTATAAAATTTAATCCAAAAATTGGATTAATCAAATATACAATTGTTTGAAATATTGATTGAAAATAAAATTATTTTAAGCTTGTTTTTTCGCTATACAAATTTTAATTTTTTAACGGATTTCTCTGAAGTATAGTTAACTTCATCCTATTACTCCAATGAAGATCGCCATATACTTTTTTAGCGAGCCACACCCACTTTTTATATAAAAATATAAATTTGAATATTACTAATGAAATTGTTTTCCAAGCGATCTCGCTTAAAGTTGGTGCATTTACTTTTTATTGGCCACGCCTACTTTTACGTCCACTTTTTTTTTTTAATTTGTTAGTTCATTATTTTTCTTTAGATAAAACATTTTTTTCTCACAGGAACTTGTTCAAAACTGGCACTCGTGATCCTCAAACCCCAGGCAAGATCGCCGCAAACTTTTCATCGACCACGAATACTTTTACGCCCACTTTTTTATAAATTTTTAATGCATTTTTCGCTAAAAAAGGATTTTTTTTCTCACTGGAGCTTGAACGTTTTATGTTTATAGCTCTTAATTTGTTTTGTTTTTAAAACTGATTTCTCCCGAATTTACTTTGTATGATTCTCATATCCCGTACAATGTCGAAATATACTTTTTATCGGCCAAGCACATTTCTACGCCCATTTTTCCTAAAACATGTGAAATTTGCAGAGCTCACATTACAAATTTTGATTTTCTTATAGCTTTCGTTTAAATTGACAATTTCTAAAATTTCAGTTTCGATGTTCCCTAAACAAATTTTTATTTTTCAACAGAATTTTAAAAAGATCGCCCTCCAATAGATCGCTTTATATTCTTTATGCTTTAACGATTTTCACAATATTAAAAAACGGGGCACACTGCAATGTGTGAGGTGGCATCGGCAGTGGATGCGTCGGTCGTGGGGGCGTCGGGATCGGTGCATCGGGTTGGCTGCTGGGCGTATGTAATTATTAAAAAAAGAAATCGTAGAAAAAATCAGTATCGTTTTTAAGTCTTAAGGTATGCAAGAAAAATTAGTTTTTAATATGTGTTAGTTAGTTTTTAATATATGTTTTAAAGTATTAGAGTCCCGGACAATACCGGGTACAAACAGCTAGTTTAATTGTATAAAATTTAATAAACCTTTATCGGAGTTCTTGTCTTATATTATTGTATGTATAAAGTTTACTATTATTTGATTATAGCAAAATATATATAACGAATAATTTTGAGTAAAATGTTAAAAATAAAAATCAAAATTATTTTTTAAACTAGGAATTAATATTAATTTTCTTTGAATTCTTCTAAAATTCTTAACTGCGATAGTTTCGAAGAAAATTAACGGAAGCCGTGAAAAGAACACATGTTAAATTACTTATTTTTTATTTTTTATATTTTTAATTTAATTAAAAAATAAAATTAAATTAAAATTGACTTTTTTACGAAAAGCTATAAAACATACAATAAAAATATGCATTTAAAGCAAAAAAAAAAGGAAAGCAAAAAAAATATGGATTGAATGCAAAATAAGAAAAAATATGCTATAAAAATATATATTTAAAGCAAAATATGCAAAAATATGCATTTATAGCAAAATATGCAAACCACTTACGTGTTAATAAAAATCTGTGGTATAATCATGTCGTTGTTTGTTTCAGGATATCTTACCGGTATTGCAAGGTAAGATATCCCTACAAGATTACAAAGCTTTTAAATTGGCAAAAAAAATTTACTTTCTAAAAAAATAATCATTTTATGTAATTCCACATAGCTCAGCAAAACTTTGGTAATGGGTGCGATAAAGTAATGCATTGCCTTGTAATGTGTACTCCTTACCTGCATCATTATTTTCCAACAAGAAGTAATGAGTTACCGATAATTGAACACTCATGGATTACCTTGTAATGATACCTTATTACATTTTACATTACTTCAAAACACAAAATAATGACTTACCGATCATCAATTACATAATGCATGAATTATAAACGTAAAGTAATTATTAATATATATTTTTAAAAATCTATTTATAGACACATTACTATGTGATTTTTTGTAAGCATAATGGTAAGGTGTATATTTTTGATATCACGAACGAAAACACGTAGCACAACAACTCATTTACATTTTAAGCAACAAAATATTATATTTATCGGTAGCTCTGTTGGTAGAGTTCTCACCTAACTAATTGTTAAATACCAGAGACCCCAGGTTCGAATTCCAGCATGACCACGTTATTTATTTAATAAAACAAAAAAAAAGTTATTTATTTAATTAAAAAAAATATCTGTAAAAAAATTTGTTTATGCATATTTTTTTTATAGAAAATCTATTTATAGACACATTACTTTTCCCACCATGTAACCATATAAGTAACCAGTTACTGTACCCCCTACAAGGTAATGAGTTACTTTGAGGCTCATCGCCTGTAAAATTCATCAGTGAAGTAACGTGTAAAGTAATGCATGGAACCCTATGGCGATACATTACTTTACCCATGATTTGGTAATGTGTGGTTTTGCTGGGAGGTTTAATATTTAAACTTTTGGTCAAAAAGACCCACTAAGAAATTTACGAAAGCAAAAATAAAAAAAAATATAATTGGTGAAAACACTAATAAAATAATAAATTTTCATAAATTGTCCTGGAAATTAGTCGCTCCACACACAAACATGATTTATCACATTTAATTACTTTTTAATTACAATTATTATATTTTAAAAATAGCAATGGATATCTCCAAATTAGGCATTTTAAAAGATCACATTTTTAGATATTTATTAGGGTATACAATTAATCGGGTTTCTAGTTTAATCGGTTAATCGAGCAAATAATTAATCGGGATTGAGATTTAATCGGTTAATAATCGGTTAATCAGGAAGTATTCGGTTAACCGAATAATTCAAATTTGAATAAATAGAATGGTTTATAATAAAAAAACAGTTATTTATTGTTTTGATTTTATATTTTATTAATAAAAAAAAAAACAAATAAAACATAACAATTTATAAGTAATAAAAAAATAAAGTAAATGAGATCGTTCTTTGTATACATATATGTGTTAATTAAAGGGTTTAAAGAGATCTTGTGAAATAATCTTTTAAAAAAAGAATGTAATTCAAATGTTTAGCTTTTAAACGGTTCTTTTCTTTAGTTTTTATAAAACTTGACTTGGAGAAATCTTTTTCGCTGATTGTGGATGTTGGGGAAATCGAAAGTAGGGCATGATAAAGAATGTCCAACTTCTCAGTTCTTTTCTTTGTTTTTTCTAAACATATAAAATCCTCCATTATGCCGTTAAAGTCCTTTTTAGAATTTTTTATATTTTCAATACTATTAATAGTATCATTTAATTCTGATAAAAGATTATTTTCATTAATATGAGAAGTTTCTTCTATTATCATGTCGTCATCCGAGTCATGATAAAGTTCAGCATTAACCATTCTAGAAAAAAGTTGATTTACAAATTCCTTAGTTTCAGTTTTTGAACTATATTTTAAAAAAGTATTGCTAGAAGGCAATGTTCCTGAGTTAAGGAATAAAATAAGCGTATTTAAAACTTTAACTCGTCTATCATTTAGTCTGTACTTTAAGCTTTCAATAAGATCATTTGGAATTGAATTGTTGGCCTTCTCCAAATTATTAATTAAAAATTTAACAGTTCCTTCAAATTCAATTAGAGAAGCAGAATCCTTACTAAGCTCTTTTATAGCGACGTCCAAAGGCTTTAAGGTTTTAGATAGAAAAAGGAATCAAATCGAAATCGGCTAGAGCATGGTTTACACATTTGTGTATTCGAAGGAAGTTGTCTATCGATTAATCGGTTAATCGACACAAATTAATCGGTTTATTTGTTATTTGAAAATCGTCAATTTTAAATTATTCGAACAGTTAACCGACAAAAATTAATCGGTTAACTGATTAACGGTTAACCGATTGAATACCCTAATATTTATCAAACTTGTTGATCATTTTTTTATTTCAGGCTAAAGTGGATATTTTATTGAATCAGAATAATTTTTAGTTTTTCACAACTGCACCATTTTTGGTCGAAATTAAAAAAAATTTCGATTTTTTTCATTTGAACCATTTGCAATAAAACTAGGGGGTGTAATGACAAATCTATTTTTAAGGGACACCCTATGTTATATAGTATAGTACTAATTAATATATTCCTAACGCAAATATGTACTATTTATTAAAACTATCTAGTCTTTTGCATAATTAAAGAAAACAAAAATGCATTTTCAAAAAAAAAATAAAAAATAAAATAATAAAACGTTGTTGTAAACTGTGAAAACATAAATTAATTAAATAATTATAAAAATATATATGTATGTAAACTAATTTTAAGAATATAGTTGCTGTTAAAGCCAACGAATATTCAATATTGGCAATCAAATAAAAATCTAATAGTTGTGTAATTAATCTTTGGCTTTAGATGTGATCAAACATATTTAATAACAATACTTTTCTGCTATCTCATATTTTTAGCCGAAAATTTTAAGCGAATGCCGAAGATTTTATAGTTTCCTAAAAATATTTACTAACTAATAAACTTGTAAAACTATAAACGAAAAATAAAAAAACTATAAAAAAAAACTTTAAAAATTTCTTTGGAAATTACAATGAAAACGGAATACATTTCAATGTAATTAAAGTACATTAATAAACAAAAATTTTTAAACAAATAAAGGGTCCGCCATCTAACTTTTTTTTTTCAACTAGTGCTTATTTCGTGAATGGTAACACTTAGCTCATGTCTGATTTGACAGATAATTAGTTTTATCCATCCGCTGAACGAATATGGTCCGTATGTTCGTTATCTTGTGAAAAAAGTGAAAGAAACTGGCATCCTCATCGATAAACCAAAGCGTGAAAAGCCAAAAATAGTGCGTACACCTGAGAATATTGCTGCTGTGGCAGAAAGTGTGCGGGAGGCGCCATCAACATCAATTCACCGTCGTTCTCAACAATTGAACATTTCGGAGACATCATTGAGACGAATTTTGCATAAAGACCTTGGTAGGACGCCATACAAAGTCCAATTGGTTCAGGAGTTCAAAAAAAAAGTTATTTGGCGGACACTTTATAAAGAAATAGTTTATTAAAAAAATTCTTTATTCGATAGAAAGATTAAATGTTTAATATTTTTCTCAAAATTATAAAAAAAAAACATTTCTAGCAACCTGGTGGCCATGGCTCTATAATAGGACTGGCAAAACTATGACACTAGTTGCACGCGGCGTCATTTCTGAAATACAATTCATAATTTCTGAAAAACAATTAATTATTCATGAACAACAATTGAGAACTTATTAAATTGATTAATGAAGAAACACAATTGATAATTATTAAAATATTTCTGAAATACAATTGATAAATATGAAGAACAATTGACAGTTTCTGAAAAACAGCAATCAGATAGTTTTTCATCGTATAAATTCTTCTATCTACGAGAGATCCTTTAATGTGAGGATAACTAGAGTCTGGAATTCGTTACCTAGACATCTTAAAAACTTTGTTGTTGCAAGTGCCACGTTTAAGCGTAAACTAGGGCAGTGTTTTATTAACTCACTATAATTTTGATAATTTACGATTATTTTTCATATTTTTTTTTAATTTTTTTAATCATCTACTTAATTTGAAATTCTTATTGTTACATTTTGGACCGTTAAACTTTATTTATAATTTATTTTTATTTTATGCATTTTTTATTTTATTATTTTTTGTAAAAATTTATTGTAGAAAACGAACCATAAACAAATTGGCCTTAATTTAGTTCCGCTATTAGCAAAAAACTAGACCTGAGTAGCACCAAATTTGGAATTTCACATTTTTCACATTTCTCGGGAACTATAACAGATAACCCATATATGTAAGCATGTTCATAGGCCTCTCTTTACTAGCAGATTAGAAATATGTTAATTTTTTGAAAATCAAATAAGACACAAAAAAATTGCAAGCAATCAAAATTGTTTATAAAAAAGTGGCATAATCTGGGTCTTATTGCCAACCCAGGGGTGTCTGTGAGGTTGAACGTCAAAACATAAGTTCAATTTTACGTCACTTATGCCTTTTCTAAATTTTATTGCAACTGGACTACTAAGTAAGAAATGGCGGAATTATTTACAAAATTTTTGTGATAAATCTTACTGTGGGTAGGAGGAGGATGACCCCTCCACCTTTCGTTCTATTTTAAGGAAACGTAATAAGAATCTTAAGTAAAACCAAAAATATATACACAAACAAAAATCGGTGGAGAAATGGTTAATTTGTTACTGCACTCAAAAAAGTTTGCCAGTAAAATCTACTGAAAATTACAGTTAAAACAACTGTCCGTTAAAATAACTCAAGATTCAGTTATTTTTAACTGTTGAAAAGCAACTAACAAATGCAGTAAAAATAACTATAAATGTCGTAAAAATAATTGACAATTTTTTACTACAAGTATTTTGAAACAGCAGTAAAAATTTGTAAATACTATTTTTTAACAGTTATTTTTTCGATATTTTAAAAATATTTTTAAAAAAACAAACATTTTTTTCATTCAATTACAAAAAAAAAATTGTATTTACATCTTAATTAAAAATTTAAAGTCGAAATTCCAAATAATATTCCAGTTATAATGTTTTTATGATGCATTGGAAATATAGGGTGTTTTTTTTTATAGAGGTATAGAACTTTGAAATGGAATAAAATAAAGATGAATTTTTTAAATTGACATGAAATTTACTTTGTTCGAAAGATACCCAGCTAGAAAAATACGAACGGCAAAGCATTGGCCCAGTGCTTGCAACGGTGGTATGAGCGTTGGCAGAGCGTTGGATTTCTGAAGATTTAAGTGCTTTGCCAACTCCAAAATGATAACACCGGGCAGGGCTTGGCCGTTCCTTTTTTAAAACTTTAAAAAAGCACTGGCAATGAGTGCTTTGCCAGTACCAAAACCATAATTTTAAAACGTTGACAAAGCGTTGGTATAACAATCAATAAAGGGCTTTTTTAATGATAAAATAAGTGCTTTACCAACCCCAAAATGATAACACCGGGCAGAGCTTGGCCGTTTCTTTTTTAATACGTTGGCAAAGCACTGGCAATGAGCGCTTTGCTAGTACCAAAACCATAATTTTAAAACGTTGGCAAATCATTTGGAGAACAACCAATAAAGTGCTTTTTTAATGATAAAATAAGTGCTTTACCAACCGCAAAATGATAACACCGGGCAGGGCTTGTCCGTTTCTTTTTTAATACGTTGGTAAAGCACTGGCAATGAGCGCTTTGCTAGTACCAAAACCATAATTTTAAAACATTGGCAAAGCGTTGGTATAACAACCAATAAAGGGCTTTTTTAATGATAAAATAAGTGCTTTACCAACCCCAAAATGATAACACCGGGCAGGGCTTGTCCGTTTCTTTTTTAATACGTTGGTAAAGCACTGGCAATGAGCGCTTTGCTAGTACCAAAACCATAATTTTAAAACATTGGCAAATCATTGGGAGAACAACCAATAAAGTGCTTTTTTAATGATAAAATAAGTGGCGAAATGCATTTGCTTTACATTGGTATTACGAAACAATTAATTCACAAATTAATTTTACAAAATTCTGAAATGTTTATTATTTTTGAACGAGTTTCAATTCTTCAAAAAAATCTTTCTAATATATCGAAAGACGTACCAGTCGAGTTTCAAAATAAGACATTTGACTTAATGGATTTGGGAAATTGGAAGAAATTGTTATATGCTGGATGGGTTGTTTTGAAAGAAGTATTAGAAGAAGATCAATATAGGCACTTCTTGATTTTATATGCATCACGTCACATCTTATCTTCAGTGAAATTAGCGACACAAAAGGCGTCCTTATGTTTAAAAAAAATTGTGGAACTAATGCCGCATTTTTATGGTCCTAATTCTCAGACCATGAATATTCACAACTTAATTCATATTGCAGATGACGTTATAAATATAGGGGCACCAATTTCTCAATATTCCGCAACATTTGCCATAACTCTTTTACATAAATAATAGCAATAAAGTATGTAAAATATATTTCAAAAATACTATTTAATTGTTATTTTTTATTAAAACCTGCTAACTTATTTAAAAACAGGTACATGCATTAAATTTCGTTTTTATAAACGGTTGTAAATTTAGTAAATCGAGCACCGGCAAAGCACTTTTGACCAGCGTTGGAAAAGCGTTGTGAACAAGGGCTGTGCCACTGCTTTTATTATGTTAACGGTTGTAAATTTTGTAAATAAGTACTGTTAATGCACTTTTAGCCAATGTTGGGAAAGTGTTCTAAGCCAGTGCTGTGCCAGTGCTTTTTTATTTTTACGGTTGTAAATTTTGTAAATCAAGTACTGTCAAAGCACTTTTTTCGAACGTTGGCAGAGCGTTGTAAATTAGTGCTTTGCCAGTACTTTATTAGTTAGACCATTGGCAAACAGTGCTCTGCCAGTGCTTGATTTTTCAGACCATTGGCAATTTCTGGCTGGGTAATCTTCTGGCATTATAATTTCTCGGGTCCGAAACGTAAAGCTATGCCTTTGCCAAACGTTTCCTTCAATAAATCAATTGTGGCACGAGTTGTGTGACATGTTGCGCCGTCTTGTTGAAACCACAGCTCCTGCACATCATGGTTGTTCAATTGATGAACGAAAAAGTCAGTAATCATGGATCTATAGCGGTCACCATTGAATGCAACGTTCTGTCCAGCATCGTTTTTAAAGAAGTATGGACAAATGATTCCACCAGCCCATAAAGCACATCAAACAGTCAATTTTTCTGCATGTAACGGTGTTTCAACATACACTTGAGGATTATCATCACTCCAAATACGGCAGTTTTGTTATTGACGTAACCATTTAACGAACAGTGAGCTTCATCTCTAAACAAAATTCGAAAAATTCTTGTTCAATGAGTACAAGTACCTAGGAGTAATTCTTACACCAAAAATGAAATTTGTCAAACATGTGGAAAGTAGAAATGCTCAGGCAAAAACAGCTATTAACTGTACTTGGAAAAACTTTATATCTAACAGACAAATTAAATTGAGACAAAAGTGGAACCTTTTCTTAGCTGTATGCAGGTCGATTCAAACATATGCAGCTCAAGTTTGGGGTTATGGGTATTTTGAGGAGATTGATGTACTACAAAGATATTTCCTAAAAAAAAATTTTAATGCTGCCTGATTTTACACTTAATTATGCTCTGATGCTTGAAACTGCCGCCTTAAACAACCATTTATATACATTAGAACTACTTCTGCTGTACATATCTGGAGTTATGTTTGAATACCCGGCCAATAGATTACCTTTTCAAATTGCACATATACTTGCCCAAAAAAATTTGTTTTGCTTTAAAGAATTGCAAAAGGTTGCAGATAATCTAAATACTCCATGGTCCAGTACACAACCTAATAAACATCAATGGATCACTCAAAGTAATGAACTACTACATAGAATACAACAACATCAACTTAATCTGTGGTTACAGAATAAAGCTACAACCTTAAGAATATATAAAGATTTAGATTTCGAAAGACGTTTAAATTATTTTATTGACAACATGAATCAATCTAAAATAACTTGGGTCTTTAAAGCAAGATGTGGTCTTATTAAACTAAATTACAACACGTTCGGGCGACAACTGAGAATAAACTATGCAAGCTTTGTAATATGGGTGCAATAGAAACATTTGAACATTTCCTAGGTGTTTGTCCAGTTCTCAAGGAGTTCCGAATTGGTAATTTTGAAACACAAATTTACTTTACACTGAAATGATTTATATACTTAATGGTGGAAAAAATACAGACTGGAAAAAATTGGTTGATTATCTAAAGTCAGCATTACAATACAGAACATTTTTAGTACAAGAATATAATTAAATATTTTGTTAAAAAATTTTAAAGTTTATTTTTTAAGGTTATCGACAGACGTTCTATAAAAGCATTGTCGAATATTACTATCAATTTTCTAATTTTCAATAAGAATTTATTTTATAAATTAAGAGGAAATTTGTAAACAAAAATTTATGGTAAATAAAGAAAATCTTACTACTACTACTACTACCATGATTTTCAAAACAAATTTGCACAATTTGGAAGCGTTGTTTAGGCGTCAGTCTATTCATGTTGAAATGCCAAACCAAACTAAACATAAATCACTTGACAGCTGACAAAATGGCCGCCAGTTAAAAAAGTGTTGCCAACTTAAAGTTCTATATTTGTATACAAAAAACCCTTTACAATGAAATTTTATAATTATTGCTTGCAAACTATGTGCATATCAATAATAGCAAATGTAAACTAAACGAGAATTTTTAAAAACTCGGCATAATCTTCTATTTCAAAATAACTAACAAAAATTAACTGTTTACTGCAAAATTTACGCTTTGCTAGTTGTTTATAAAAAAAACTAAAATAACTGCTTTAAACAACTCTTACAAAAAAACAGTATTTTTTTTTCAGTTGTTTTCTTTTAAATAACTGTCATCATAGTTGTTTTGTATTATTTCATAGAAAAACAACTGTAGTTGCAGTTAAAAAAACTACTACTGATTACTACACAAACAACTGTGATGTAGTAGCTGAAAAACTTTTTGGAGTGCAGTCATTCCAAGAAATTTCGTCTTCGAATATTTTACTATAGATTTATTATTTTTAAATTCGGTATTTATTTTTTTTAAATTCAGTGTAGTTCACGTTGAATAGCGGCTTAAATTTCGATATTTTAAGCAAAACTGAGAGAAATACACCACGTTTAAACAGTTTTGACTTTCTTAGTGAATTTCTTAAATTTTCTCTTATATCAACGATTAGATCTTCTGCCTTTAGATACTGGTTAGAAAAGTAAACAGTCCCTTTAGAGAAAGATTGAAAAAATTTCTATAAGGATATTTAACACATCCATTCCTAAAACTACCAAAATCGTATCGAAATTTTTTGGAATGACTTTGTAGAGAAAACCTGTACTACACTCAAAAAAGTGTGACGGTTATTACATGGCAGTTGTTTGTATTACAGTATAGTTAAATATACGTACAATATCTGATTTAAGATTTAACAATAAATGCGATCTTTCAATATTTTAACTACCATTTCAGTTGTTTCAATTGCCCATTTCAGTTAATTTTATTGAAAATTTTTGTTTTATGATGGCTTAGTTCTGATTTTTTCTAATAAAATTTAAGTTAAATAAAATACATTTTTGTATATTTATATTCAATGTTTTACAATAATACATTTATAGCTATTTTGGTAATTATATAAAAAATGGGCAGTTGAATATAGACAGACTTAAAAAAAGTTTGCTACACAATTTGAAATTCCTAAATCTGAAATATATCTATCATTGTCATAGGAATAGAATAGTTTGGAATTAAACTTATTTAATAGTTAATAAATTTTGATAAAGGACGACAACGATGTTGATTTTTCTGTGTAAAATTATATTGTAGAGATTGCTGATCTTGTTGTGGCTGCAATTGCTGTTGTTGTTGACTTTGATATATTGAAGATTGTTTGCTTCGACCTGAATATGAATTTGAATTATAGGAACATCTAAACTGATTACTACTGCTACCATTACCACTATTGCCCGATAATTCTAAATCGGATTTATTATGACTATGATGTTGTCCCTTTGTTAACAATTGCAAATAGACATTTTTTATGGGCGTGGAAGAGGATTTTTTGTGTGTGTATTTGTTACTATTTTCGATTTTATTGTCCTGCATTGTTGTGATGACATTTTGATGACATTGTTGTTTTTTATTCGAAGAGTTTTTAAGAGTTTCAAGATAAAAACTTTTTACTTCACTCTTGTAACGTTCGATGTTTTCTTCTAGTTTTTTTAAATGTCTCTCATAGCACATGCGTTCTTCAGCCTTGAACGAGGAGTCACTACTGGGTGTATTGGTCAGGGGTATAACTTTGGATTTTGTTTGACGGACAACATTCATTATAGTGGGAGGTGGTGTTGCATTACGCTTTAATTGCTCTGTTTTTCCATACATTTCTCTTTCAGTTCTATTTAATGCTACCGCACTTCGATATAGACGTTGAGGATTTTTAAGGCTTTTAAGGGAATTATTAGTTGTGTCATATTCATTAATCGAATATCTTTTATCATTTACATCACCTAATTTTGTAGTACTTTCTGATAATTGATCAGCCATATTATGTTGATGATGTCCATGAGATTTGCTGCGATTAATGTGTTTATCATCTCTAACATTAGAGTCTATATACTTTTGTTCTGTATTAATTGTATCTCCTATTGTATGTTTTAGAGATTTTCTATGTTTTCTTTTCTCTACTGGAGATTTATGGGGTGTAGTTGTTGATTTCTTTAAGGCTCTATTAATAACAGTACTTAGACTTCCACTGATTTGTTGCTGGGCATCAGAATCTTTCAAAATTTTTCTGTCTTCCATGTTATTGTAAGAGTTGTGTTTAAGTTTAGCTTGTTTCATGGAATCAAATTTTTCATTTGTATTTGGCTGTACTTTATGTTCTCTGTTGGAGATATAAACATTAATATGTTAGGGATAACAAAAGAAATAAAAATTAAATAATTTCCTAGAGCAGTTTTTGATAATGTTTAATTCTTGAATATGGAAATCGTTAAAAGATGACCCTATATGATGGGTGGCTTTCACGTTGGGCGCCATTTAGTTAAGTACACTGTAGTGACTCAGAAGTGGCTGGCAAATTAAACGCATAAGAAAATGGCGCCCAATATGTGGGAATACATTAGTACAGTACATTAGTACATCTTGAAACGGTGGTCGATGAATCGTTAGTTATAAATCGAACAATCAAAAATAAGCTACACAGAAATAAATTTAAGGGCTTATTGTAAAAACTTGATAAGCCACATTTTATTTTTAGTTTGTTTTCGTCTGTTAAAGATTAAAAAAACGCAACCAATATGACTTTTGCAGGACCTTTATACTATAGGTACTTGCAATAAGTGTTTAAGCAAGGCTTCTATCAAATATTAATCAATGGATGCCTTGAATACAGCGAAATTCCATAAAACAGTAAATGTGGCTTATCAAGTTCTTACAATAAGCTCCTCAATTACAAAATACTGTTTGTAATATTCAACAAGTGTCATAGAGCATTTTTGTAAATACAAAAAAAAAGTTTTTTTTTTTAAATTGGCACCAACAATGGGGTCTTGTAAATACAAATATCCTTTTGTTTATTTTTTTTGTAATTTAGAATTTTTGTTTTTAAAGAATTTTTATAAGAAAAACTACAATTTACAATCACTTCAAATAAAAAATATGTTAGAAATAATGAGGTTGTTTAAGTTTATAAATTCCATTGTTGGTGCCATCAGTTTTTTCTGTTCAAACTCTTGCCGCCAGATTGGCTGGCGACAGTTCTACCCACTGAGCTAAAGAGACAAAATAATTGATAGCTTAAAACGTAGTTGAATTATAACTGCTGGGTATTAGCTGGTTGCTCAAATATGTTGGCACTGGCTTAAGATTTGTTGGAATCAACTTGCCAACGTTAGGAAAACCAAAAATAAATTGCTCTTAAAAGAGCCTTTTCAGAAACAAAATTTGTTTAGTATAATTTTGTGATTTTTTCCTATATAGTATATTTTTAGTATATAAAGGGTCCGCCAAATAACTTTTTTTTTTGAACTCCTGAACCAATTGGACCAATTATCTGTCAAATCAGACATGAGCTAAGTGTTACCATTCACGAAATAAGCACTAGTTGAAAAAAAACGTTAGATGGCGGACCCTTTACATATTACAAATGACATAATTTTTTTTGTTAAACAAAATTAACCAAAACTTCGAAATAAATTGATTTTAGTTGGACTCAAATCATTTAGTGTATTAAGTTTTTATGTGAAATGATTACCAACTCCTTAAAAGTTTTCTTAAGTCAACATAAGTGCTTTTGTAGAAAGTCAACAAATTTTTTTATTTTTATTTTATTTTAAATTTTTTTGGTTCTCAATCTCTTTAAAAAGTGTGTTAAAAAAAAAAAAAATGTATCGCCCATGTCCCTACTTTAGAACGTTTTGCAATTAGAACGAATTTGTGAAATCACACGAAATTGAAATTTGGTGTTCTCAAATACGAAAAGCTTTCGAAAACTCGAATTTTTTTTCGAAATTCTTATCGAAGTTAACATTGTTGTCAATTTGTTTGACTGTTTTCTAGATATCAAAACAAAAAAATGTTTTTTTTTAAACAGTTTTTTAGAGTATAAACAATACAACCAAAAATACAATAACATCAGAAATAAGTAAAAAAAAGTTTTAAATTTTTAATATTAAGCACCAATTTTTGACCCTAAATTGTAATTTATTAGAAAAAAGGGCATTCGTTTTACTTTCGACCAGGCTTTTTTACACGAATTAAAACGAATAAAAAATAGGCAAAAACGTTCTGATTTAATCGCAAGAACACCGAAAAATTATAAAATTTTCACTTTCGCCGTAACAGGGGTGTATGTTTTGTAACAAAAAGTAAATAAAATATTTCATTCAAACTTTGAATTTTATTCGTTAAATACATGAAACTTTCATAAAGTTTATGCTAGAATTAATGAAAACAAATTTCAATTGGGTCAATAAAAAGATTCATTAAAATTGATTTATTGAAACATGTTTCATTTACTGAATGAATCATTTCTTTTGGGTATTTTTTTATGAAAAAATTCATTGTATTAATGAAGGAATTCATACATCTATCAGTGTATGTTTAAATTGCTAATTGTTGCATTATTTTAAAATGTAATTCTGAAAATCCCGGTATTCCCGGACCAAATTCTCGGGATTGCAGAAACGAAAAAGGCGGTTTTCCGAGATTTATTCCCTAATAACAAAAGAGACTTCTATAGGAAAATTGTTATCATCTTTAAATTTTGCTTTCTATATCGCTCGACAATTTCAAACCTACCTCTAAAATACTATAATTAATATAATTTTACCTTGTTTTTATAGCTGTGCTTGTAATTTTTGTAGCATCTAATGGTTTACTTTTTTCTCCATGAATTTGTACTATTTCGTATAATTTTGATCTATACTCTGGCACCGTCAAACGTACATCATCATGAAAGGGTGGTAATATATCCACATTCAATTCTAATTCCGGTATTGAATTACGAAATCTAAAGAAAATTTAAACAATTAAAAAGTCAGGTTTTAATATCAGGCTTAAAATACGCACCTTTCAACATAGGTATGATTTAAGGCTTGTTTAGCATTTAAACGTCCTAAGGGATCCAATACCAGTAATGACTTGACCAAATCTAAAGCATCTCCATCAGCACCATTTAATAATTCGTTTAATGTTGTTTTTCTAGATTTTTAAAATTAATACAAATTATTATTTATTAATATTTTAAATATTTATGGGACACTCTTTGTGAACGGGAGAGCCTCTACTATAGCTTGACGTAGAGTTGTATCATGGCTTAAAATTTAGGTTAGTAGCTCTGCTTTCAAAACACGAGTGGCGCAATATGGATGTAAAGATGGTTTAGATAATACGAAGGCGCGAGTTGAGATACTATTTTCGGAGACGCTTTGAAACATGTTAAGGAGAGGTTGGATAGGCTTGAAAATTAATACACTAATGGGTTTACTCGAATCTGGAATCAGATTTTAAAAATTAAAAATTTCAGATCCAATATGGCTTCAAATAGTTTCGGAATTTAATTCAAAATTGTCACATAATTGTTTTTGGGATCGCTGAATACTCATCTGACATTCGATTTTCATAATTAAAAATGCCAGATCCAATATGGAGGATGATTTTTTTAAAAGGTCATCAAAATCGTATCAAATATTTTGTCGGAAAGTTTTTGGAGTCGCTGATAACGAGTTGGAAATTAAATTTTAAATATTCAAAATGGCGGAACTTTTTTTGAAAAATGATCGGCTTGGTTGTAAATTGTATGTCGGAATGTATTGAGGATTTAAAGAGAATCCAATTACCTAAAATAAATTCATCTGACATACTGGATCCGTCATCTTCAATTTCAAAAATTGTATATCAGATTCGTATTTATTGACCCTCAAAACATTCCGATAAATAATTTTCAACGAAACCGATCACTTTATCCGACATATTGAATCCGCAATTTTAAATTGTTAAAACTTAATTTCAGATTTATTATAAGCGACCACCAAAACTATCCGAGAAATATTTGATAAGAGCCGAAAACTTAAAAAAAAATATGCGGAATATTGGCTGCTTCCGTCAAAATAATTGATACGAGTCCGATTACCTTCATCAATTTTAAAAATTAATTCTGAAAAGAAAATCTCAGATTCGCTCAAGACTTCCTCTTTAATAATGTACAACAAATCCGATCAAATTTAAAAAACTTTGAATATTTTGAAATTTTAAAATCTAATGTCACAAAAACTATTAAGTGTCAAATTTAAAGCAAATTCCGATTTTTTTTTAATCCTCAGTAATATTCGATCTGCCATTTCGAATTTTAAAAATCTGATGTCGAATTCAGCTGCAGCAAACATTAAAGTGCCAATTTTCAAGCCGATTTCGTCTCTCCATCAGACTTGGGCGACGTCAATTACATTTAAAAATCGTTCTCTTATGAAACTTTTCTATATCATTAATAATTTCAGACCTACGCTCACACTTGTGGGTTTAAACGCTTCCTTGGGAAATTTTAAATTTTGTCAATACCAGACATGGGACATAATTCCAATATCTGTGTAATTACTTTTTTATGTTCAATTACATGTAATTGGGGGTAATTGAGTAATTGTCCTATAATTAAATACCCAGATGTTGTTACTAATCCCCATGTTTGGTATTAAAGATTTTACAAATTTTCCAAGGAAGCGATTAAGCTCACAAGTGTGAGTGTAGGTCTGATATTATTAATGATATAGAAAAATTTCATTAGTGAACGATTTTGAAATGTAATTGACGTCGCCCAAGTCTGCTCTCCATAACATGGTTGTATCCGTCTCTAAAAGTAATATCTCAAAACGCTCCTACATATTGGCTAAACATTCATTAGCTAATATTGGGCCACTCGACTTTTGAAAGTAGATATATTCACCTATATTCTATTACGTCTAGGTTAATTTTGGACAGCAGGATGTCTCCAGTTCACATTTGTATTTACTTTTCTTTTGATATTTGTTTGTTTAATAATACTGAACCAAAACCTGCTCCAACAGATTTTATATCATGTTCCGTTATATCCGGTAAGGTGTATACAATTTTTTCAATCTTAAAAAAAAAAATATGATTTAGTATATAAGTAGTAGTGTCCGACCGAAGAGGGTTCTATAAATCGACTTTCGACTAATTGATTTTTTCGACTTTTTGGAAGTCGACTTTCTTCTCATGATATAAAAAAAGTCGAAAAGTCGACTTTTGCTTTCGACTTGTAAGTACACTCAGAAAAAACTGTGTGCATATTATTGCAGTGCTCAGTAATTATAATGACTACAAAATTTATTTTTCAAAAACCTCACTCCTGCAGTACAATTGGGCACATTTTGTCCAAATCGGGCTTTTTATTGGCTATGATCTCATTTTGCTTTTTATGTCATATTAAACGATTTTGTTTACTTTTAAGACATACACTCAGAAAAAAACTGGGTGAATATTATCGAAGTGCTTAGTAATTATACAACTACATAAGTTTAAGTTAGTTTTACAAAGTTGTTGTAAAATATATACAAACCTAGTAAAAAATTTCTAAAAATATACAAATATTTTACAAGAAATTCGTAAAACTAACTAGAAACTTATGTAGTTGTATAATTACTAAGCACTTCGATAATATTCACCCAGTTTTTTTCTGAGTGTATGTCTTAAAAGTAAACAAAATCGTTTAATATGACATAAAAAGCAAAATGAGATCATAGCCAATAAAAAGTACGATTTGGACAAAATGTGCACAATTGTACTGCAGGAGTGAGGTTTTTGAAAAATAAATTTTGTAGTCATTATAATTACTGAGCACTGCAATAATATGCACAGTTTTTTTCTGAGTGTACACTTTGAGCATCAGTATATTAAAGTAGAATACCACAAGTGTAAAAATTCATTCGGAGCTTTAAACTTCATTTAATATGAACAGATTTAAATGATTTTATACTTTTGGCAATTATCTTGAGAAGATTAGTCTTATAGTCCAAAATTTAAAATTTTTGGTAATGACTTTTGGGGTTTTTGGAAAAACAATGTTTTAATAGTGAAAAGTGAAAAGTGTCTTAAAAATTGGGTAAGTTTTAGAAATTTAAGTTTAGAAATTTTTTTAAAGATTATTTTAACTTTAATAAAATTCGGCTTTGTTATCATTACCAATAAAGCCTAATTTCTACGTTAAGATGCCAATTAATTTATCCCAATACAATCTAAACGATAAGTTTTTTCGTGATTTGAAAATTTTCATACAAAAAGTCGACTTCTACTTGGGAAAAGGTCCGAAAAGTCATAAAGTCGACTTTTGAAAAAACGAAAAAGTGGAATAGTCGAAAAGTCGACTTTAAACATTTTGAAAAAAAGTCGAAAAGTCTAAAAGTCGACTTTTTGTTGCAACTATATAACCCTACGACCGAAGACTTCGGCTTTTTGGCTGTATTCGGTATTTTAAAGCATAATGAATAAAGTTGACAAATGGAAAAATGTTTATTGGACTCATTAGATGCGATTTTGAGTGTCAAATTTAAAGAAAAGTCCGTAGTTAAGCAAGGAATTCAATAAATATGGGCGAAATCGAAAAAACTTCGGCGGCCGATTATTTAACTTTACAGCTAAACTTTGGCTTTTTCCTTAAATTTTAAATATGTTTTCAATATCAAAATTTATTCACATTGTCTCCAAATACCAAAAAAACGACCAAATATCGTTTTTTGGCCAAAGTCTTCTGTCAGACACTAGTAAGTTATTAGTACAAAGTACAAATTTTACCTGATTAACTGTACTACTTCCTTGAAATATTGGTTTACCACGTATCATTTCGCCAAGAATACAGCCCAAACTCCACATGTCAATACCTTTAGTATATCTTTAAGAAAATAAAACATAATTCAGATAGATGATTTTAAATATACTAACAACTCTCCTAGAAATACCTTTTACTGGCGACTAAAATTTCTGGAGCCCGGTACCATCTTGTGGCTACATAATCCGTAAGTAAAGGTTTATCACTATTCTTATAATCATTGTCACCTTGGTTTGTATGATTTGCAACAGAACGAGCTAAACCAAAATCCGCCAGTTTGCATCTTTAGGAAAAACCCACAAATATGGCTGGTATATGGAAACTGTTTTTAATTCATCTTTCTTACCTGCATTTGCTATCAATCAAAACATTGCTCGGTTTCAGATCTCTATGTATAACATTTCCCGAGTGTATGTATTGGATGGCATTTATTAATTGATACATCACATAACGCTTATGAATATCCTTTAGAATTGTACCCTTCTTAATAACATTGTGCAGATCACTTTCCATAAATTCGAATATTAGATAAATGTCCAAATTATTAGTGGCTCTGAAAATGTTCAATTTAAATGAACAGGTTTTTAATCAACTTTGTTAATCATTAAATTAAAATCTTTTTAATATTAATCGGGACGACAAAAGACGCTGAGACTACAGTATACTTTTCTAAAGTTTTGAGTTGCCCCTAATTCGACTCTGACGTCAGAACTTCTTCACCAGAAAAATAACACAGGCCATCACATTTAAATCCAGATAACAGAAAGGTTTTTGAAAGGTTAAAAAAGTAGTGCTTGCCAGTTTTACAAAAAATTATGACATGTTTTATTTATAACAAAAATACTTTTCATATATTTTTTTCCAATCAAAATTGTGTTTTTATAAAATTTTTAAAAAATACTTTCAAATCATTTTGATGATATTAAACGTTTATAAGTTAAAAAACTGCAAAATACGTCTATTTGATGGGTAATGTAGTAAAAACGACTCATTTATATCAACAATTTTAATATTTTGACTTACAACGAAACTACACAGTGTTGAATCCGCAGATTTTAATGAAACTTGAATATGTTGTTGAGGAGAAAAAAAATATTAGAAATATTATACAATCGCAAGTTTAGGAGTGTTAAAAATTACAACATTTTTGTATGAAAACATCTTTAAAATTTAAGAAATTCAGATTTTTTTGTACGCAGTATTAAAATACTAGAAAAAACATGTTACAGTGGAGTACGGTTATAACGAAATTGCGGTAACCGAACGATTTAGTTCTTTATAAGCGAAGTTCGCTATGAGCAAGGTAAACATTTTCCAAAAAATTATTCAAATTTCAGAATTTTTTCTTAAATTCACCTAATCTTACAATTTTTGATCCAGTGTTATATTAACGCCATATAGACAGTCGCAATTAATTTTTAATTAATATGCATTTGACAAATTTAATTTAGAAATGTTGAGGTTAAGAAGAAGAATAAACGTTTTTCTCTAAAAATTATAAACACTATTAATTTTTAAATCAGACTAGACTAGTTTCTGCCTTTTTATGGACCGGCTCATTAGTGATTTTTCATTTTTAAATTGTATTATTATTTGTGTCTTATAATTGTCAGATTGTCTCTATATGATAAATTTTTCAAACCTGCGCTCATCTTACATTACAAACGTAACAATACCAAGTCATGACCGTTTAGCGATCACACCCAAGTATGGCCTCGAATCTAATGCAGCTAAATTGCAGTTTTCTTTCCTATTAGCTTTTTCTGTTATTGTATATTATACTCAGAAGTGACAACACTAACAACACAAATATTCTATTTTTAGATTTTTGTTTATTTTTCTAATCTCCTCCGTCTCTATTTGTTTGTAATTCTAAAACAATTCTTCCATTAAATTACGTTTCATTCAGTTTTTAATTCTTTTCTTTAAGTTTGTAATTAAAAAGCTAACATTTTTAACCCTTTATAGCCTCATGTAACATTACTGTAACAAACCCCAAAAACCCCGAAATAATACATACTGAATTTATTGAGCTCGCTCAAATTTGTGTGACCCTACTGTGACATACCACTGATCAAATTAGTACCAAAAAACTATCATAGATGGCGTAATTTTTTTGACTTCCGTCAGTTTGAAGTTTGCATAATACGAATAGTGACAAGTTTGAACACGTATAAATTTAAAATTTTATAAAAAATACAAAAAGTGCAAAAATTGGGTTGTTATTATGAAAACCTGTAGGTAAGTGAATAATAGTTTTTACTTATTGTATACAATGCATATTTTTCCATTTTTAGATGAAAAAAATAATATTGTTATGTTTGTAACATTCCTGTTACATTGAGTTACTATTTGATTTGATATATATTATTATGGGAAGATATAAAATTAAGATACGAAGCAAAAGATGGCAGGGTCGAATGTTCTATCATTTATTGGACACACTATGGCGAATTCGTGGCTTCTATACCGCAAAGTCTGGAAGGCAAAACACATCACCGACAATCTAATGTCTTCAGCAGATTTTCGACTTCAGGTACATAGCTGAAACTTTAAGCAAACTTGGCGTGAAGACTAATACCAAGACTCGAAAACCAATAGAAAACGAAATTCAAACCAAAAGACATAAGGGGCCGGAGCAACATGTTCCATCAAAGGCAGTTAGTCAGGATCAAATCGGCCACTGCCCAATTTGGGTAGAAAAGAGAATACGTTCCCCCAGTGTAGTATCGTATCACAAACAATTTTCGATAAATGCGGTGTAGCATTATGCTGTAACAGACAAAATAATTGTTTTAAATACTTTCATACCACATAAGTATATTTTTTACTTTTAACTCAATGTAACAGTAATGTCACAATCCCTAAAACCAGCAAAGCATACGAAAGTGTTGTTGCTTTGCGCTTGCGTGTATAAAGTGAAGAACGACAAAAAAACTAATAAGACAAAGTTGTTTGTGTATTTCTTATTGCTAGTGCTGAGCGCTCTATATGTGTATTAAAACACACAGCCTATAGCTAAGTGTTTTTACAAAAACAATTGAGTACCAAGCGCATAGGCCGTGGGCACCCCTGCCCTAAAATGTCAAATAAATAATAAATAAAGGGTATTTTTTAATTTCTAAGTAATACCTTTTTTTTATTTACCTTAACCTTTCCCGTACCAAAACAATTTTTAATTTTTAAGTTCATGGGCTACAAAGGGTTAAGATTTGCAGCAGAAATCTCGATTTTTTGTGTTCGTTATAAGTGTCAAAATTTATATAAAAACTCTTAAAAGGGTCCAAAAAACTAGTTTGTTATAACTGTATTATTTTGTATAAAATATGTTCGAAAATATACGTTGTTTTTTGGGACCATAAAAATCGTTCGTTATAAAAAAAAAGTTCGTTATAGCCGATGTTTGTTATAACCGAACTCCACTGTATATATTTTACATATTTTTTAGCATAATAAATATTACAAGACTTTTTGATTTTCTAGTTTGGATTTTTGGCAAAATTTTTTTCTTGCGTTATAGCAGTTGTTATCATTAGTGTCCGACCGAACAGTTCGGCCAAAAAACTATATTTTGTCGGTTTTTTGATATCTAGAGGCAATGATGACAAATTTTGGTATTGGAAACATGTTTGTTGAGCCGATTTAATTCGATTTTGTGTATAAAATTTAAGAGAAAAGCCGAAGTTTAGCTACAAAGTTGAAAGTTCGGCCGCCGAACTATTTTCAATTTGGCCGAACTTTCTGAGGCAAACAGTGAATTTATTGCTTAACTACAGACTTTTCTTCAAATTTGACACTAAAAATAGCATCTAATCAGACCAAATGCATTTTCTGGCCGAACTGTTCGGTCGGACACTAGTTATCATATTTGCTTGGTAATTTAGGATATTTCGAAAGACATTTTCTTTCAGCACAGCATCAAACTCAATTTCAACACTTTAAATTTAATTTTTACCTTTAAACCTAATTTTTGTCAACACAACTTAAATTTCTCTTAAAAAACTGTTTTTTTTTTTCTCTTTGGTTGTGTACTGAGTTGGGCAGAGCTGGTGAAGAATAATAAAGAGGACGGGTTGAGTACCCAAGAGTAGCATAGAAGGCCTCTGGTTTTAGTGATTTTTTAAACTTTGTAGTTTTTTTTAACTTGTTTATTATAGGTTATTAAAACTGAGAATTTTGTGAGCACCCAATTAATTTTCAATTAAACATTTAATAGATATTATTGAACTTTCAGTAGACAGTGAGCTTGATATCGAAAAAAAGTTTAATTGAAATTTTATTGGCAATCATTTTTTCTGTGTAAATATTAATGAAAAGTTTCATCATATATATGAAATCTTTCTTTAAAAGACAATGTTTCATTGATTTTTGTCCAATAAAACTGTTTCACAAATATGATGAAACTTTTGTCCCTGAGTATAAGAATGTAGTTTAAATAAGAATTTTAAAAAATTAACTATTTACTGCAAAATACGTATTAACCCTCTAACTGGCAAACAATGTTCATACCAAGTGCTTCACTCCCACTCGAAAAACAAATAATAAGTTCTTCAACCAAATTGTTTATCCTTGCCTAATTTAGGCGATATGAGCCAAAATATTTTAGGGTGCATTTTGAAAACTAAAGCATATAAAAGAGAAGTTTTGGACAAAAATTATTTCTCTTACCAAGATATAACCACACTCGAAAAATTTTTTTTTTTCTGCTCCTATTTAAGAAGGCATCGGGATTTTCGCTTTTTGGAAAAAGCGAAATCATGCGAAAAAGTATCTAAACTTCAATTTATATTGTTCAAACTTCAACGCTTTGCTATTAATACTTATTGTCTCCTTTGTGCAAAATTTCATTAAAATCCGTCTATTAGTTTATAAGTTAAGACGATGTCCTTTAGAGGAATCCTGATAAATCCTGCGAGTCCTTGGACTAAAGTAAGGACTTATTATTAAAGATAAAGCTTCAATCTTACTTATATTTTATTATAAAGAGTTTTTAGTCAACTTAAATTGGTTTTTTTTAGATTTTTGAAAACTATATTTTGTTTAAAAATAATTAGTTTTTGAAATTTTACGAAATTTTGATTTTGAAGCTTTCTCGCTTCCAAACCGTGGAAGGCACACGAAAAATTTGTTTGCAAAATATTTAGTAAATTTAGTTTTCTATCAGAATATATTAATTTCTAAGTATAAAACGCTCATTTGACGCAGTAAATTTTATAAAGACTGCCCTTAAAATTTACTAAAATAACAGCTTTAAAAATACGGTTAGAAAACTGCAGTATATGTCTGCAGTTGTTGTTATACCAGCTATATCCGGCCAAAAATGGAATACAACTCTCATATATGGGCAGGGGCTCCATTGTCTATTCTGAAGCTTCTGGACCGTGTTCAGGGGAGGGCGGTGAAGCTTATCAATGACAGTAGTGTATCCAACTCTATTGATTCATTGGAGCATCGTCGGAATGTGGGTTGTGTGACACTTTTCTATCGATATTACCATGGGAGATGCTCATCTGAGATAAGTGAACTTATTCCACGAGCCCGAGTTTTTATTCGTAATACTCGCTTATCTCGTAGAGCACATCCGTTTGTAGTTGATTGTCCTGTGTTTCGCACAACGCATTACAGAGAAAATTCGTTTTTTAGTCGAACGATTCGTATGTGGAACAAACTTCCCGCAGAAGTCTTCCCTGTTACTTACAATTTAGAAAAATTTAAATCAAATATCCACAAACACTACTCCCTCTTTCCTCCTTCCCATACCTTATTTTCCTGATCAATACAATGCACTGCATGAGTAGGGGGCATCCCCTGAGTATTGGTTAAATTAAAAAAAAAAAAAAAAAAAAAAATAACTGTCGTAATAGTTGTTTTCTATTATTTCACAGAAAAACAACTGTAATTGCAGTTAAAAACAATTAACTGTACAACTTCTTTGAGTGCACATCTATTTTGCATTGACGGTTATCCGGTTAGGCATAGAGTAAAACTTACCTATAAACATTATGTAGTTTCACAATATTGGGATGAGTACGAAATGCCTTTAAAAATATAATTTCACGAAATGTACGCTGAGCATCAGTTTCATCACGAAAAGCATCAAATATTTTCTTAATAGCAATGGTTTCATTGGTACGTTTATCCAAAGCTTTCCAAACAATGCCATAGGCTCCCTTACCCAAACGCTAAAAAAAAAATTTAATTCCATTTGAAAAAAAAAAATTTATTTATAAATGAAAATTAAAAATATTTAAATTTACCTTTTTAATATCAAATATTTTTGATATATTCTCATCGATTTCGGACATCTTATGCTTATCCTGAGCTTTCGTTGTCATGGTGTGGGTTGTCAACGTTAGTAATTGTCAGGAAACGATATTAATTGAGGTGATAATAGAAGTGTTTATTGACGACGGTGATATTTTGTTGCCTTTGAAATAAATTTAACACGCTAATATGTATTCCAGCATGCAAAATTTATATATAGAGTAGAGTATTTCTAGTGCAATATATTGTTAAATCGATGAAAAAAAAAGATAAAATGAAAGAAAGATTCAAATTTCTTCACTCCACAACTTTTCCACCCAGTTGCAATACAAGCTGTCACAAATATGTATTTGAATTGAACACAATATGTAAAATTTTAAAAATAACGCTGAAAAAACATGCATTTTGAATAATGCCACTAATGGTACCAAGTACCCAGAGCTTTAAAGAATGAGTTATTTTATTATTCTTCATATGAGGAATTTCAAAAATTTTCGTCACCAGTTGAAACTTACTTTAGATGCCTCTTATATCTCAAGGTTTTTTGAATTGAGAGAAACGATGGCCACGGCTAGGTAGACTATACTTAAAAACGGGGGCATGCAAAGTTTCATGTTCAAAAGTCATTCCCAAAGAATTGATGGTCCCTTAATATTCGAAAAATAAATTTAAACTTTCAAGAGTTTTTTTCATTCATTTTATTTTTTTGCTTATAGTTTTTAACTTTCAGGTCAATAGACTTCGAAGATAATACATTCACTAAAATGGTAATTTACATTTCGCTGCTTGGTGAAAAGTTGCAGGGTCGAATTGAGTTTTGAGAACAGTATTTAAAAAAAACAGTGTAATTTTATACAGTTTGAGTTATACCAAGTTGATGTCAGCGCACCACTAACGGGATACGAACATCACAAAATTATAAGGAATTGGCGTAATTTTTTTTGAAAATGTATTTTTTTTTGCATCTGACATTCACAATTATATTTGAAACTGCTTAGCGTATTGTGAGAACTGAATTTCTTAGTAAAAAATTCAATTAAAAATATGTAAACGCAAAAATTTTATGAAATTTTTTAAAAATTTTGCGAAATTTTATTATTTATTTTGCATTTTTTTTTTATAAAAACACATGTGTTGAGAACATATTGACACACTCATTACAAAAAGTTAGTTCAAAAGTTTGTTAAACGGGCTTAAAATCAGTTGAGCTAATTTTTCCTGTTCACGCAGAAATATGTTTGCAGGTAATTATATATATGTTTACAATAATTAAAATTTTCAAATCCAAACAAAGATATATTTGCAATTTAAAATTTGTTTAGATATTACACTCACAAGAACTTTTCCATTATTTTAAGATTTAATCGGTAAAGTTGTTTCAATGGATTATACAGTTAAATTACCAAAGAAATATATTTTTTAACTTTCTGTCTGTTATTCAATAAACAAAAAAACGGACCTTCGGACACAGAGAAATAAAATGCCAACCGAATTGAAACGTGTATTTGAATGGTAACAACTTATTAATTTAGTTAGTACAACGATATTTACATTAAATTAACCGAACTTTATTGTGAAAATTAATGTTGAGTTGTTCCAACCGACTGAAATTCGTAATAACCGAATATGATACGAAGTAACCGAATTTCAGTTGGCAAACAGCTAAATTGTTCTCTGTGTGCGGTAATAGTTAAAATATTCAGTTTAAATTTTCTACTTAAAACAAAAAGTTTTTATATTATATTGAGTGTTAAAATAAACGAAAACAATCTATTGTTTTTATGGATTTTGTCAATTAATTTTTAAACAGTTGAAAATAAACTAAAAAATACAATTTTTTTAAACGAAAACTAAGTAGTCCTGTTTTTAACTGATTTTCAGTTAATTTAATGTGTATATTCAGTAGTCTTTACGGAAAAAATACTGTGAGTGTATGTTTGGGACATGCACACATCTATATATGTAAAATACATCTATCTATCTATATAAAATACAATGTTTGCATGTTTGTCCTCTATAGTCTCTAAAACTATCCAACCGATTTGGCCCAAACCGGTTTTATTTGAAAGGTTATAGTCCAAATTAGGTTTTCGGCTATATATATTTCAAGTGGGCGTAGCCCCTCCCACATAAATTGAATAACATCATATATCTTGACTATTGTGATAGCAAGAGTTTTGAAACATTGCAGTATCCCATATGTTACTGATTTGAATAATCAGGAAAAAATGGGCGGGATCGGACCAGTGGGAGTGGCAGCTCCCATACAAAGTAAATATTTAATATCATATATCTACAGTACTATAATAGCCATAGTCTTAGAAATTTGTGCACGTTGATTATTTGTTAATGTGAATAGTCATGGGAAAAATGGGCGGGATCGGACCAGTGGGCGTGTCAGCTCCCATACAAAGTAAATATTTAATATCATATATCTACAGGTCTTAGAAATTTGTGCACGTTGATTATATTATGAATAGTCATGGGAAAATTGGGCGGGATCATACCAGTGGGCGTGGCAGCTCCCATACAAAGTGATTATTTAACTCATATACAAAATTAATATTAATATTTAATATCTAGGGTTCTATATTAGCTATATAGCCTTCAAATTTTGTACGAGTCCATCAATTACAATTATTAGTAGTCGAACTGAAAATGAGATATCAAACTCTTAAATCGGTTATGTAGTTCCGAAGATATTTACAAAAAACCTATGTTAATATTTACAAAAAACCTATGTTAATCTTCAAGCTATGTTACACGAACACAACAGCCTCATCCGTCTATTCAAAACAGCCCTAGACCAGATGCCGACAGATGAATTTACGGTTGTGATAAGAGCTGACCAGACAGCGGCTGGTGAGCATGAGCGGCGCTTTAATGCACCGGTAATAGGTGACGTCGCAGTTGTTATGGCAGTTGTTTTCAGCTATTCATTTTATATACTTCAGCAAATAAAGGCGATAGAAGGACAAAGAGGCGTTGGGTTTCCCATGAAATTACAAATTTTAAAATGATTTACTAATGTGAATTTATTTTTTTAATTATTTATTTGCGCAAAAGAAATTTCTTGATTTAAAGAATTAATTACAATTAAAATTTGAAGGCAAAACAACGTTTGCCTGGTCAGCTAGTACTTATAATAAGCATATATAAATTTATAGCAAAAAATATATATATGTTTGCCGGTAGACGTTTTCCACTAGTTCCAAACATATATATTTTTGGAGGCAAACCTAATTATAATTGCAAGCAAACATGTTATATAGGAAACATGGGAAACGGAAATGTTTCCAAACAAAAGTACATTACAAGCATTTATATTTCCAGCTGGGGGCGTTTTTTTTTTCAGCTGTTGTTCCTTTAAACCATTTATTTAGCTCTAGTTTTCATGATATAGCTTTTTTTTAAGTATTTAAAAAGTAAAACTTTTCCATAGGAATTGCCGTATTTTGTAAAAGTAACAATGTGTGGGATGGACATATCTCAGGAAGTAGGAGGAGCTTATCCAAGATTATGGTATTAATCTCTTCTTTGGAAGATTCTATAGCAGATTAATGCGTCAATCATATTTGTGGGTGGGGTTTAAGGGGTTAATTTTTATAAAAAAAATAGCAAAATAGCATTATTTTGAAATTAAAAATTAACCCCTTAAACCCCACCCACAAGTATGATTGATGCATTAATCTGCTATAGAATCTTCCAAAGAAGAGATAGAGACAAACTCATTACAGATTTGAATTCAGCGCACCCAAATTAACTAGAATCAGTTGATAAATTCAAAGAAGCAAAAATATTTTTTTTATTTTGTCAAGCTGTGTAATCATATAATTCCAAATTATATACTATTACCCTAACCGAGCACTAACTTATAAAGCCCTCGGCGCGTTGTAGCGAAAACAGACCAGTGCCTCTGGTGGGAATCGAACCCACGACTCCCGCACTGATAAGCCAGCACGCTACCAATTAGCCTATCGGGGCGCACAATTTTAAACAACAATTTGCTGAAAATAGAAGCTTTTCTCTCATAATTTGAAAATTTAGCAATAATATTTAAAAGCGTTACATTGTAGTCGCAAATATGTAATAAATAACTCATCCTTTCAAAGCTCTGCACCTGTACCTACTAACTTACCGTTTTTTTTTAGGTTGCACTTCGATTTAATATGTTGCAAATACAGAAAGATGTATATGATATTAGATATGTATGCACTTTTATAGTCAAAGTATATACATATATGTGTATAAAATTCGAATTCATCAAAAACCACCAAACACTACCGACATTTAGAACAAAAACCAACAAATTGGGTACAAATGTTATGTAGACCGAATGTCAGCAAAACTGGATCAGCAACTATCACGATACAGATTGTTGTAAACAAATATAAAATATATTTTAATTTAATTATTTTGCAGTTTTTTACGCACTTTCCGTTTCCGTTTGCAAAGTATTGTTGAAATCGTTGTATTTTTCCAATTTTTTTTTTTTAATATTTATTTTTAAAACTGATTACTATTAAAAAAATGTACAAAAAATATTTAAAATATTATGAGGTAGCTGACGTTGAACTGATTAAATCGGCTGTGATTGTTGTTTTTCTATCAAATTGAGTTTTTTTTTCTTGTAGTTTGGCAACAATTAACAAAGCAACCACCATAACATTTTGTTGTGTTTTCCTTAAGGATAATTTGTGTATAGCGGTATTGTGATGGATACCAGTATCCCTTAGAATTTTGTTGTTTATACTCATACAACCCCATACTAGTGTTGGCTTAGCAACAGGATATTCTAATGTGTAATAGAAATTTATAATTGGTGTCGCCTAAACTATTCATATACAAGCTAACTATTCGGCAAAAATGCACTTTAGCGGACATACGGAAAAAAAAAATAAAATTGTATATATGACTACACTCAAGGAAAAAACTAAATATGATGCAAAACTTCATTGATTTTCGTCCAATGTAACACTTCATAAATATGATGAAGTTATTTCATAAAAGGACAATTTGATAATAGGCTTCCAGGTTATGAAATTTTTAATAAGATTTATGAAGCATTTTATTATTTCAAAAACAGGATGAAGAAGTTTCATAAATTTTTATGAAAGTTTTACAAAGTTGTATTAAATGTTTCATAAATATTATGAAAGGTGTCATAAACGTTTCATATTATATTTAAAAAATTCGAAATAAAATTAAGAACACATCAAATAATATTTAATTGATGTTTTAGAATTTCAAATAATTTTACTAACTTTTCTACTAACTTATTTTTTTGAGTGTAGTTTTTGCAGACATTTTTACTAATTGTTTCCTATTAGCGTATCTGGTTTTAAATTTAAGAACCCGACAACCGGGTTTCAAAACATGCGGTTTTTTAAGTATTCGAAAACCGGGTTTTCAAATGGTTTGATTTTTGACAACTGTATATATGACCCTGCCGGAAAATCGAGTCGATTTTTCAAAACCGTTTTTTTCGTTTTTCGAATATCGAATAAACTGCCTTTTTGCTGTCGAAAAGCTGGTTTTTTCTTAACTAATCTGTTTTAGCTTCAATATATTAGAAACCGTAAATTTACGAAATTCATTGTTAAAAACAAAACCTTCTGAAAAATGTTCTCAACCCGGCTAAAAATAGTTATATCTAGTCATATATAATATGATTAAGTCATATCTGACTATGAATGAAGTCAAATTACGGCTAATATCATTATATACAAAAACATCTGATCATTTGTATTGAAAGATTTTTTTTTTATATGGTACTTGATATTATTATATGTCTCGAAATCTAACTCCATATATAACTACATAAGCCATATAATAATAATCTAAATATGTTAATTGATCGACATGATTATATATGGTCCCGTGCTAAGTCTTATTTAACTATATGTGACGCCATGCTGAAAATATTTTCCTTATCATTTTATATATTATTACATATAATCCCATACATATTTTGATAAAGTTCAATATCAAATTAAATTATCTACAAGTTATGACTTTATTACAAATGGCTTCACATATAATCATATTAATTTTATAACGAAATCATTTTCAAGTGATTTATTTTATATAATTTCAAATACTAAAATGTGTACATTTTAAAAGACAATAACACTTAATTATATATTTTTGAAACAATAAATTTGTTCTTTATAATTCTTAATCATTTCGTTGTTTCATTTAACAAAATGTTGGTCTTTAAAATTGTTGATTTCTAGAAACTTTAAGCAATACTTCAAGTTACAGAAAGCATACCTACTATCGGCTAAAATTTTATAAAATCAGATATATTTATATACAATTAGATATAATTTAATGTCCCGGATATGGACAAATTTATAATAAAATTGTATCAAATTATATCTAATTTGTTATAATTGTAGATAACCCATTTTTCGGATCAATTTGTATGTGGTTACGGGAACTTATCAAATGAGATATAATTTTATTAGACTCCGTTATAAAAGTTTTTACCTGGAAAAATCAATTTTTTTTATAGAGTGCTCCTTTTTACTTAAAATTACACATAACAAATTAAAAATTTCCATAACCTCAAAACTTATAATTTTTCCTTGACATTTTTTAATTGTTCCAATGTTATTATTCTGTCATTTCATATAATTTGTTAATATATCATTTCATTTGGATATATTAACAAATACAAACAAAAAATTTTTAATTTTAAATTTTTCTTTGTTTTTAATAGTTTTTTTACATTTTTTAACAAATATTTTTTTAAAAATTTTTACTTTAAAATATATTTTATTTGAGTCGTTTTCAATAATGAACGGTTCTTAAAAAATGGCTTTGAATGCAACAGTTGAATGAAAACCTTCATAAATATGATTAAATTTATTGTATAATAAATATTTATAAAAAAAGCTTTAATAAAATTAACCCTTTACTGCATGGTGTTACATATATGTAACGAAATATTTGAATGAATGCAGCGCCAGCTATAAGTAACCAAGATACATTTTTTTATGAAATACGATAAAGCCACATTTCTATTGAAATATTCAATTGCTTATACATATGTCCAAAACAATTTTAAATTTGGATATATAGCATTTTTTGTGTCGAGAAAATTGAAAATTATAAAAATCGGTTATTCCAAAAAAAGCTAATTTCATAATTTTTAAACAATTACAATTTATAGGCAGTAATAATTATAAAAAAAAAAATTTTAAACAAACTAATTAGTTATGAAGTAAAAATGTTTCCCTTTTTTTATATATTCGCTTTATTTTTTTTATTGGGTTATCCGAAGTCTTGAATCTTTTTGGTTTTTTGCTAATAAAGTCGTCGGTGTTCACTTATTTTCCGTTTACTATCAAAATATAAAACTTTCATTAATATCTGGAGTTTCATGCAGTAAAGGGTTAAATTTAAATTTCAGGCTAGACTGCACTTTAGCTTGTATATGGAAATAAAAAAAAAAAATACATGGACATTAGCGTGTCCCGATAGAAAAAATTTTTCGGTAATAGCACTCAAACGATGCGTATTAACGCCCTGAACAATAAAAGTTCAGCATCAAAACTTTTTAAGTTGATCTTCAGTTCCCTACCAGCGATTAAAATTAGCGATTCTAGTACATTTTGACAAAAAAAAAGTTTCGACGATTTGTTTCAAATGTGGCTCAAACGTTTCGTATTTTAGTCCTTTTTAAGAAAAAAATAATTTAAAGTTTTTGATAGAGTAATTTTGGTCCACTGGAAGATGTTTTAATTTTTATCAAGTAAATTTCCTTACAATATTTTCTTTAACTTTTTGCATTAAAACACTAAAAATCTTTTCATATATGACCTGTATTTCCAAAACGTTTATTGTAAGATTAAAAATGTTTTTTTTTTTTCGCTAAACGCGAGAAAAAATCTGTAAAATTCAAGATATTACCTTTTTTTTAGTTCTAGCTTATTTTATATTACTTATTAGCTGCAAAATTTACTTATTAGCTGCAAATTACTTATTAGCTGCAAAAATTTAAAGAAAATATTGTAAGAAAATTAGCTTGATGAAAACTAAAACATCTTCCAGTGGTCCAAAATTACTCTACCAAAAATTTTAAATTATTTTTTTCTTAAAAAGGGCTAAAATACGAAACTTTTGAGACACATTTGAAAAAAATCGTCGAAACTTTTTTTTAGGCAAAATGTACTAGAACCGCAAATTTAAATCGCTGGTAGGGAACTGAAGATCAACTTCAAAAATTTTTATGCTGAACTATTATTGTTAAGGGCTTTAATAAGCGTCGTTCGAGTGCTGTTACTACAACGAAATCGCAAAAACGCTGTTTAACGGGACAAGCTAATGGACATCTACGAAAAAAACCGAAATTAAAAATCAGTTCCGCTGGGGCCGCATAAATGTGCTGTCACTTTCCGCACATTTACATTGGAAGCATTGGCACATTTACACACACATTTCAGATGTAAATGCGCCAATGCCTCCCGCACATACACATTACAAATGTGCTGTTTCTGTTTCTGGCACACTGCACATTAAAATGTGCTTGTGCCAATACTACGGGCACATTGCACATGTAAAAGTGCGACATACACTGTTGCCAAGGTTTGACGATTTATCGTCATTTTGACGATTTTTAGTACCTAAATTACTAAATGACGATTTGACGATTTTTGCTTCCAAAATGACGATTTTTTGACAAACGTTTAATATGTCTGCAAAACATGTTTATTTGCTATTATTAAAAAATCACCGGATCTATTTTTGGATTTTTATTATTTCGTTAAAATTAAAAACTATTTTTTATTGAAAGTTTAGCAAAAAAGTTATTTTGTGGATTCATGTTAGGTTTATTTTAATTTATTTTCTGCACTTAATAACGGTAAAGACCACTGCAAATGCAGCTAAAAACAAATGAAATTTCACCTGAAAAAAGAACGTCTTACATTTTAGTAAATTCAACTAACATAGTCATTTGTTTTTTACTGTTCAAAAAATTAACTACATTTGTATTATTAATGAGTGGTTCAGTCAGTGCAGTAAAATATAAACAAACATTAATTTGTTTTATTTTTTTAAATAAAAAAAAAAAAATACTGTACAAAATGAATGTAAAATCATAATACTGTAATTTAATGTGGTTTGTTTTTTAAATGAACTACAATTGTAGTCAAAAATGAAATTTTTTCTACAAATGACGTTTTTTCACTTAAAAATAAACTGAAACAACGACAAATATTTACATTTATTTAAATATTTATAGTTGGCAAACACTACATTTTCATTACAATGGCAGTTGCCTGCCACGGCCACACCAATGCCGTTAAGAACGTTTTAAAGCTACGATTTTAATAGTGGCATGTGTCTTTACAGGGCTTATTGAAAATTCTACCCATTAAATTTTGTTACATCAACAAAATAACGTTATAAATCGTCGTTTCGGTATTTTAGCGTTATTTTGTCTTTAACTAGTTCAAGCTATTTCAAAATCAAACAGGTTAAATAGAAAACTAAAACCGTTTACATAAGAAGAAACATGTCTTTAATGGAATCGCTTTTTTTAAATTTCCATTCCGCTATTAGTGTTACTGTGATAGCCAATCGCTATTATGAAAATTATTGAATGCCAACCCTACTTTTTTTAATGTTTATATTTTTATAAAGTTTAATTAGTGTAAGATTGAGATAAAAATAAAATATTTTTCAAATTAAAAAAAAAAAACATCGAAGTTTTTGCGAAACAAACATCAGATATTCACAATTTATATTTGAAAATGAAAAAAACATGCAGTAATAAACAATATTTAAATAAAAATAAATAATAATATAAATAATAATATAAATAATAAATAAAATAATTTTCTAAAACTTCGGGTTCTGATGAGATCTTTAGCCAGATCGAAATACTAGTATCAACCTAGCTAATATGTTTGATTTGCTTTATTTTTGTAAATATACGGAGGTTGAAAGCTCGTTATAAATTGAAAATAACATAAAAATAATCTCGATGTATATAAAAACAAAAAACTAATATAACTGTAAAAAATATTACTTGAGCCAGAGTACACACTAAAAATTTTTTATATAAATAGAACATTTTTGGTCTTCAAAGTTTAGTAACGTCATGATGCTTGTTAGGAAAAGACCTAACCACGTGGTTGATTACTAAGAAGACAAGAATGGAGCAAAATTGATTATTAATAGGTTTTTTGTTAAAGTTCTGAATATTATATAGGCTCTAGCTTTTCTAAAACTTCGGGTTCTGATGAGATCTTTAGCCAGATCGAAATACTAGTATCAACCTAGCTAATATGTTTGATTTGCTTTATTTTTGTAAATATACGGAGGTTGAAAGCTCGTTATAAATTGAAAATAACATAAAAATAATCTCGATGTATATAAAAACAAAAAACTAATATAACTATAAAATAATAAATAATTTTTAGCAATATTAAAAAAAAACCCAAAATGACAAATATGAAATAATCAATTTATTGTATTAAACTATGTCATCACATGTAATGCAATTTGAAACTTTAATTCGTTAATGGAAGTCCAAATTTAATAACTAAAGAAAATAACATTGTTAAATAATTTCTAAACTATGTAAAAGAATTTAAGATTTAAAAATTGTGCTACTGAAGAGGTGTTTACAGAATTATGTAGAAGGAATTAACAGTTAAAGTGGTAAAGTGCTATCGTTATAAAATTTCATGATTTTCGAAGTTTAAATTACAGAAAAGTGTAAAAAATCGTATTTTATTACACCGATAGTACATGAGCATTTGAAATGTTAATTACATTATTATTATTTTTTTATTAAAACTTTATCCCACTTGTATTACAAATATTTTTTGTTTTGACGATTTTGACGATTTTTATTGAAAAATTTGACGATTTTATGCTCAACATACCTGGCAACACTGGCGACATACGCGGCACAAGTGCACGCCACCGAACCCTGCCTGTTTCTAGATGACGTTTTTCATATTTACATTTCAAATGTTAATCTGCTGTTTCTGTTCGTCACACTGCACATTTAACCATTAACAATCCAGTTTGCCTGCCTAATTTTATAATGTAAACGAGCATGATTTATAGCTGGATTTAACTCGATTTTAAACCAGATTTCGTGGAAGTGTAAATTCAGTGCTGCCAACCCAATTTGTTCAAAAATCATCAAGTTTTGTTAAAAAAAATCTTCAAAATCGTCATTTTGAGAAAAAGAAATCTTCAAAAAATCGTCATTCCGAAAACTATTTATATTTCAATAAAAAAATTGAAATTTTACATTTCAATCACTTTAATTGTAATTATTTCACAATTTTAATGTTCTTTTTTATTAGTTCCTTTACAAACGACTCTGAGTCTTAACAACACAACTCCCAATACTCATTTCGGGAAATATAATTTTAGATTCACTGACCTATTTTAAAATCTGCAAAATTCCTTTAGTTTTAAAATTTTTTTCGATATTTGGTTTCACAAAATTTGTGCATACATACAAGGTGGCGCAAAAGTAATCCTCCTATCAGAAAATGCTATAAATTTTGCGATTGGCCCCTAATGTCAGTTCTGTTTTGACATTTGTGTAGTAAACGCATGCGAAATACACGTTAATAAACAATGCTACGCTACACTGCTCCAGAACGCGGAATATTGGTGGCTATTTATTTGACCAATAATCGGTCGTGACTTTGGCACAACGTGAATTTCGTCGCAGATTTCCTGGCCGTCCAACGCCTACTGGTGAAACACTGCGACGTTTAGCCGCTCGCCTCGAAGAGACTGGCACAACACGAGATGCTGCCAGGCGTGGCAGACCCCGGAGTAGCCGTTCTGCAAAGAATATTGCTGCTGTAGCCGAGGATGTCATGGAAGCGCCGTCGACATCGACCAGACGACGTGCCACGCAAATGGGTATCAGTCGACGGTCTTTACAGCGAATTTTGGTACAAGATTTGAAGATGTTTCCGTACAAAGTCCAGACGGTGCATCAGCTGTTAGCTGCTGACCGCCAATCGCGTGTAACATACGCTCAAGCCATCCTTAATCACCACCAAGAGGAAGATGATTTTTCATCAAAAATAATCATGAGTGATGAGGCCCATTTCCATCTTAGCGGGTACGTAAATAAGCAAAATTTACGCTTCTGGGGCACTGAAAATCCGCGTGTAACCCACGAAGAGCCATTCCACCCGCTCAAAGTCACTGTATGGTGTGCTGTTTTCGCTGGAGGAGTCATCGGACCTTTTTTCTTCGAAGACGTCGGGGGCCAAACGGTTACTGTGAATGGTGAGCGCTACAGAGCAATGATCAACGAGTTCTTTTTGCCGCAACTTGATGAATTGGGATCGGAAAACATGTGGTTCCAACAGGACGGTGCAACGGCACACACTGCACATGCCACAACCGATATGCTGAAGGATACATTTCCCGGGCGCCTAATCTCCCGTTTTGGCGATTTGCACTGGCCAGCAAGATCGCCTGATTTGATCGCTCCAGACTTCTTTTTGTGGGGCTTTTTGAAGTCGCGGGTTTATGTCAACAAGCCTCAGACTCTTGCAGCTCTTAAAGACAATATCCGTCAAGAATGTGAGGACCTATCGCCGGAAGTTTTGGCCAAAGTGATGGAAAATGCCATAAAAAGGGCTCAAATGACAATCAACTGTGGCGGCGGCCATTTACATGACATCATATTCTCGACTTGATGTAAAAAAAATTAAAATACCAAATAAAAATAATCCACAAGAAGAATCAAAGTTTTTCATTTTTTTTTTTTTAAATTACAGCCAAAAAACATCGGAAGGTTATTTTTGCGCCACCTTGTACAATAAAAAGGGAATTAAAGAAAAAATATTGTTTTACCAAGAATCAAAAATGTAGAAAATTACTCTTTTATCAGTGATTTTGAAGCTAAATGATTTAAATTATTAAAAAATAAAGAATTTGGATTTGCCTTTGTAAAATATATAAAAAAATCCATTCGAATTTCATTATTTTTTAATAATAATTAAAATAAACCTTTCAAAATGATGGGTAAATGAAGAATTTTTATTCGATTTGAGATCATTTTATCACATCTTCCTTAAATGTTTTAAACAAAAAGAAACTTGATCAAATTTCGTCAGTAAATTTTAAAGAAATTAATTAAAAAATTTAATAATTCTATAAAAATTGCAAATTTTTATAAATCGTCATTTTCCATACAATAAATATTGTGAAATCGCCAATCGTCATTTTATCATATTTCACTACAAAAATCGTCAAAATTGAGACAAATCGTCAAAGTTGGCAGCGCTTTGCAAATTCATTATTTAGAATTCCGATTCTAGTCGTTTTCAACACCGGATACACAGTTACCATATGATTTTCTGATACAAAATATGTTGCCATATTTTCTTTGTATATAACAGGGTGACTTAAATGACATTTTAAATATTAGTATACTACTAATTAAAGATAAATAAAAGTAATTACGTTTTTAATGAAATAGTTAAATAACGTGTTTAATCTTATCGCACATATAAATTTAATTATTAAAATTATTTTGTTTGTCTGTTTCTGTAAACCGGTATATTAGTATTTGATTAGACAGATACAGATGAGAGAAGAAAAAAAAAACCCACAGAGAGGAGTAGTTTAGTGTTATGTCAAATTAGTGTAACACTAAAAACAAAACAAAATAGAGTTGAAATCAATGCCTTATAACACTGATGACAGTTCAAAACGCACCACCAACAAATTCGTTGAAGAGGGCAAAAAAAAAGCACACTCGCACACAAACTAAAGTCATTCTGACTTTTGTACTTACTTACCCACTCACTAATAACATCATCATCATACATATGGGAGACCAGTTAATTTTATTTATACGATTCGCTAACATTGTAGTACTCGGTATCGCACGTAATTTTTTTATTTTTCCTATTTGTATTTAAGTTGTGAACAGTGTTTACTATTTTTAAGAATATAATTCATAATTTATAGTGTAAAAATAAAATAAATGTAAAAAGCGCAGTAATATAAAGATTACTACTACTCAATTAGGAAAAAGTGTTTAACAAAAAGTTATAAAATATGTAAAATGTGAAATGAATTAAAAAACAAAAAAAAATGTAAAGTAAATAGCAAAAAAATAAATAAAACAACAACAAAATTCATACATGTATGCATATACATACCGAAAATGTAACAAAAACAAATTTAATATAAAATCAAAATTTCAACTTAAAGAAAAAATAAAAAAGAAATATACATAAAAGCGCGTGTGAGTGTGTGTACATCACATGTAATATTACATTAAAGTTTAAAATGAATTGAAATTTTTCCTTTTGTTTCCTTCTTTTCACACAATAATGAAAATCGAAAAAAGTTGCTGCTGCCTGCTAAAAATTACACTGCACTTTAATATTTCTCACACATCATCGCAGTCGTCTTCGTCGTTTGCGTCGTAGTCGTCGTCGTCGTTGGCTGCGTAACGTCGATATCGTCATCACCATCATCATCATCATCATCATCATCATTGAAGTGTATTGCGAATATACAACAATAAGAAATTTTAAGAAATAGTGCAATAAATATTACAAAACCAAAATAATTGATTATTTATCTCCATGACAATGAGATTATGGTGAAAAATCGAATTTAAATTTTGTCTGTTTAGTGTGTCGTGTAAGTTTTCATGCATTTTTTTTTTTGAGGGAAGACCGTGAAGCTTACATTCCAACATTTGGCAGAATTTCACATACACATGCACGCACAAACACATGTAAAGTGTTTTGTAGTAAATGTCCTTTACTATAGTAGCCCGAGTAAAAACGTTTATATAGAATCATAATTTATTTAATATAATACTACACACAGAGAAATAAAGTACCAACCGAATTGAAATGTGTATATTAATGGTATCAACTTATAAATATGTACAGTTAGTACAACGATATTTACATTAGATTTCCGAATATTTTGGTTGTTCCAACTAAAATTCAATTCAATTAATCGAACTTTGTTGTGCAAACTAATGTTAAGTTGTGTCAACCGTCTGAAATTCGTAATAGCGGAATTTGAGTCGCAGTAACCGAATTTTAGTTGGCAAATAGCTAAAATTGTTTCTGTGTGTGTTAGGCCGGGTCGATTTGTATGGAGGCAAAAAAATCGCTCAACGTTCAAGGAAAATCGTATTCTAGGGATCAAAATAAGAAACTTTGCCGAAGGAACCATACCTCTAAAACGAATTCTGATGTCCCGACTTTTGAACAGTAGGGTCAAATTTTGAAAAATCCCACTTTGACCCATTTAGAGTGCCCCAATCGAATCCAACCCAATTGAATATAATTTATACATTCATCTGCTAGAGCGTCTTCCGGAGAAGAAATAGAGACCCTAATCTTGGAAAGACTCCTCCTACTTTCTGAAATATCTCTATCCCGAGACTTGTACATTTTTCCATAAAAACACGGCTAAAAAGGGCCTCTTTCTACTTAAATTTTAACCCCTTAACTGTCACCTAGAATGATGATTTATGCATTAATCTGCTAGCGCGTCTTCCGGAGAAGAAGTAGCTTCCATAATCTTGGAGAGATTCCTCCTACTTTCTGAAATATCAAAGTGGGCTTTTTCAAAATTTGACCCTACGGGTCAAAAGTCGGGACATCAGAATTCGTTTTAGAGGTATGGTTCCTTCGGCAAAGTTTCTTATTTTGATCCCTAGAATATGATTTTCCTTGAACGTTGAGCGATTTTTAAATCGACCCGCCCTAGTGTGTATATAAAAACATATAGCTTTGTTCAGCTTAACATGGATATACATATGTGATGACTCGTCTGATCATATATAATTTTATAGAGGATGTGGTTATTCGAAAGTTTTTGATATGGTTCCATATATATTAATATCTAAATGTATATCGATTGATATTACCGTAGATTTTGCATATACAGTAAAACCTTGATAATCCGACCTCCGTTAATCCGCATTATTCGGTAATCCGGATGTAAGTTTTTATTACATTGTGTACTCTGTAATCCGGGTTGATTGTCACTCCATAATCCGGATTGCATGAAAACTGTTCAGTATTGTTGATCTGTATTAAGTGCTACTCCAAAAACATAGTTTTCACTCTTTTTTGAAGACAATGAAGACAACAATTTATTTGCTAAACAAACCTATTTTTTCTTCTTCTTAAAACATAGAACTTCAATGAATCCTTTTCAAGCTATTAGCTATTTTATTCGACTGTATTATTTTTTTTTGCCTTCTTAACTTTCTTTAACGGAATGTTTTGACTTTTTTTTTCAAAATTTCACGTAATTTAAACGAAAAGGATTCATTGAAGTTCATGTTTTCGACTATCACAGTGTTATGTGAAAAAGACGTTTTTTAATTACTTTTTTTAATGTACAAATGAAATGTTAAAATTTTAGACTTCGGAAATTTCCATATACTCACGGCCCAATTAATGCTTCCGTTTACATGTTAAAAGTGTAAATAACTAAAAATCGCTAAACAAAAGTGTTTATCTTAAGGTCGGTAAATAGCGATAAAGTTTCGACTATAGGTTAATAAAAATTGAAAAATATTTAAAATGATTAATATTTAATTTAATACCATAGAACAAGAAATAATTGATACATCAAATCTCTAAAATATTTTGGCGGTAATTACAATTACGAAGTCAGATTTTTTTTAATTAAAATAACTGATTTCGCGGAAATGCGAAACTGATACAATCTAATGCAATTCTATCAGTCTATTATTCGAATAAAATTATACTGGACATTTATCTTTTTGATACGACTACTTAAAAATCAATATAATTTTTTTTTTAATAGGACATATTACATTTTTGTTTTACAATGAATGTGAAGTATTTAATGATAACTTTAAAGTGAAACTTAAATTTCAGCTTTGATATGTTAAATATTACAGATTAATTTTGTGAAATATTACAGATTAATTTGTGACCTGCCATTAAAAATTTAGACAATTTCAAATGTAATTGAGTGAAATAAAATTTTGAAATTACATTTTCATTTTTCTATTCAAAATCTTAGTGGTTTTAAGCAGAAGTTTTATATATTGTTCTGAAATTTATAAAATTGCAAACATAATTTTAATTTAGCTTTGGAACTTGCAAAAACAACAAATTAGTACTGATTTTTATAAGACGTTTTTTCGTTCGTGTGAAGAAAAACGTCATCTAAAAACAGGACATTAAATTGTGATTAATAGCGCGCTAACAAAAAGGGGCGATGACAAAAGTTTCGATATACTTATATTCAACTTGATATCATTATATAAGGTGGTGCAAAAGTCGTAATATATCAACATATATCATCATTAGCATATCTTATATGTCTGATCATATGAAATAGATATAGATCTATAAATGACCATATATTCTACCATATAAGATCATATGTAAGTGTATATGGTACAATTAATCAAAAATAATTCTACTTTTTATATGTCATAATAATAATACATAATATAATCATATTGATTATACCGGAACTTTTTTCGTCGGGTAATACGTTTTTTAATAAAAAAATTAAAAAAAAATTGAAATGTTGTAGAGATCAGTACTTTTTATTTTAATGCAATTAAGTACTACTTGTTATTCATTTATAAAACATATAAATATCAACCGAGGAAGAAAATCAAATTTTTTGTTCGCAAAAATTTTCAAGTAGAATACTTACAAATTTTTTTCAAGTGCAGAAGTAAACAGCAAACTTTACACGTCCATGTCATACAAAATAATTAAAAATAATAACTGTACGGTCGGTATTATGGATTAATAACATATTTTTCTTATGAAGGATAAATCTAACTATATCGTACTTCAGTAATTTCAGATTGGTCAAAACAACTATTTTGTTAACTACAAAACAGGACCAGTGGTAGAAAGTATATTGCCTATAGTGGCACTACGCAATATTCTTGTGCAACTTTTGCTATTGTACAAAATATTACCAGTGTGTATGTCATATTGGAAGGTTGTACAATATATTGGAAAAAATCAAAAAGGTTTTGATTCTTATTGTGCAACCAAGAAATGTGAAAAATATTTTATAGTGTGTTGACCAAATTGTGCAATTTTTTCAAAATTTTGTGTTGACCAAATTGTGCAATTTGACCAAAATGCATGACAATAATACTGTCAATAATATGTGCAATAATTTTGCAAAGTGTATGGGTATGCACACTCATAATAATCCATGCTAAAAATACGAAAAAAATGTCAAAACAACAAAATCTTTTGTAAAATGAACAAATTTTCGTTTATTTTACAAAATGTTTGGTTATTTTGACATTTATTTGTATTTTTACGCATGTATTATTATCAGTGCAACTATTTAATTTTAAAATTGAAAATTTAGAATCCCTTACTCATGTTATAAGAGTTGAGTGTTTCATTTGCTTAAACTTGCCGTTTCCAACGCTCTCTTCTATAGACCTGAACTGGTTTTAAGAGACTTTCAAAAAAATGTGTTAACAGTGGTACTTTTAATTAATTAGTTTTGATGCTTTTAAACAATTTTAATTAAATTTTAAAGTTAATTTGTGTTGTTTAATGTATTCTCTGCATAAGTTTTGTATAATTAACACAAAATTTTGTTTGTATATACTAAAAAATATGCATTAAAAAACCTCTAAAAAACTGGTTTTCTTAAAAACAGTTGGCATATAAAATTTAACAGATGTTTGAGTACCTTTGTTCTTCTTTAGTCTATATGTTCGTTAGCATAAAATCATGGTTGGCAACACTACCTTTTCATTATAACGGTAGTTGCCTGCCACGCCTATCTCAATAACGATATGAAAATTTTTAAACTACAATTCCAATAGTGGCATGTGTCTTCTAATATCAATGTGTTTATTTCAAAATTTTACAAATTAAATTTTGTTCGATCTACAAAATACCGTTATAAATCGGTGTTTCGATATTTTAGCGTTATTCTAACTTTAGTTCAAGATATTTCAAAATCAAACCGTTATAATAGCAAAATAGGACCGGTTATACAAGAACACATATGTCCTTAATGTTAACGCTGTTTTAAAATTTTCATTTCGTTCTTAATATAACTGTGGTATCCAATATTTATTGTTAAAAAATATAACCCAATCAGCATATTTAAAATGGATGCAAATCCAGAAATAGTCCCAAACTGATGCTTGGGATCAATGACCAAAATTTTTTATAATTATGTATGAGGTTATATTAAATTAGATAAAACTATATAAAACTCCCTATTAGTTTTTTTTTTTGAATCGGGAGTACTTAAAGTAGACATTAATATATAATTACAACAAAAACAATAACGTGTTTAACTTAAGTAATAGTAATGTTAAAATGTTTTTAATCTCATGAACTATTGTAATTAACTAAAATCGACAATAGGAAATTAATTTCAAAGTAAAACAATTTTCAATAAGAAATTTCGTTTCTTGCACATGTTTAAAATCTAATTGGGAATGTCAAAACACTTGATCCTTTCTCATACATTCAAAACTGTTTTTTAGTACACTCAAAAAAAAAGTGCGTACAGTTAGCAAAAGCAGATAGTTGAGTCAGCAAAAATTTTTGTGGGAGGATCCTTGCAAAAAAATTTGTTAATATCTGCAAAAGTGTTTTGCTGAACATCAGTGAGTTACTTTTTAGCAAAAAATTGGTAAATTCAGGAATTAGCCAATTAGTTTTGCATATCCATTGAAAATGTCCTGAAATATTTAGAAAAGAACTTAAAACTTTAACTAATTTTCCATATGCTTCAAATACCATGGTCAAAAATAAAAATATGTTCTTAATATTCCTATTGAAGTGTTTACTAGCCAATTAGTTTTAGCTGACAATTAGTTTAATGTAAATTAAAATCAACTTGTTGCGATCAACAAAAAATTTTTGCTGGGGCTTAGTAGATTGAAAAAAAAACTAAGAAACTTAGTATAACATTTTTACTTTAGTTACTTTATTTTGCTAAAATTTAAATCCATTTTTTTGGGATTGTTTTTAATATATGTATATAAAAATGTCAGGACTTCCACATAGTTAACATAATGCAATTAAATAAAAAATCTGGAAATAGACAAAATATTTTATTAATAACAAAACAAAATAATTCCCAATTACTTACATGTATTTATGTATATGTATGTATGATGCAATTTTACATTTTTCAAATGAAGACAATTCTAAAATAAAAAATGAAATATCCAATGTTTCGCTATCTTTTAAAAATAACTACCTTAGACTGGCATGTATTGATTTGTACAGTCGGACCAAAGCGTAGTTTATATTTTATTTTTGCCTGCATCCTCAATTTATTAAAATATTGTTTTGTACAGCAGCACCAAAGCGTATTTTATATTTGCCTGCATCTTCAATTCCAAAGTTATCAAAATATTATTCATTTCGTCACTTTTGTAAATTAGTTTATTTAATTTATTTATTTATATTTTTTAATATTCACAATTTTTGTGTGCACATATTTTTTGACGTGTAGTATGCAAAAGAAAAAATTAAATGAACAAAATCAATCTCGCTTGTATTTTCTGTTAGTCTTATAATGGTAGTGTTTGTTTGCACCTTTTCTTTTTTCTCTACTTCGTCTATACAAGCTGCATCTAGTCTTTTTACTTGTTCTCCATTCTTTTAATGTGTTTATCAGCAAAATTTTGGTAGCAACGTAAATTAATTAAACAGTTCAAAATTAGTTTCTTGGTAAAAGCGTTTAACTAAAATTTTAGCTGATAACTCAATGACAGCAAAAAAATAACTGAGAGTTAGTTAAATATTTTAAATAGACTTTTAAAAAATTTTTCAACAAATTTTTTTTTGAGTGTAGAAGTAATTATATATAACATTAACAAAATTATCTTTCAACTACTTACATCAAAATGATTGTCTAAATGATGGTATCTTTTAAAGGAAGACAAATGATTTAGATAATTCTAAACGATAATGAAACGACAAAATAACAAAATACGACATATACAGCCCTTTTTTGCAATAAGAAAAAGGTAACATTAAAAATTTCCTAAAATGTGTTTCCGTCTTTCGCCAATTTTACCGCACTACATTAATAATCATTATAAACATTTAGTTTACAAATACACATTTAATCTTTATTAAATTTAAATACTTTATTTCTTCTTTAATTTCATTAAGAAACAATTACTTCCACAAGTCAGTGACAATACAAAATTTAAGTTGTTTTAGCCCACAATTTGTTTTAAGTGTAAAAACAGATACACAAATCTTCCACGGTTGATTTTTTATATGTCTTTCAAGAGTTGTACTTTTTAGTATCAGTTTCCACTTCTCTACTACATCTTGACATACCGCGACATTTACTTCATTCTGCGTATATTTTTCAATCTGGTTGTCGCCAAGACGATTAATGTGTTTATCAACACAATTTTTTTAGCAAAATAAATTAGTAAAACATTAGTAAAATATTAGTGAAACATTAGTTCGAAACAGTTAAAAGCTGAATAAGTATAACTAAAATTTTAGATGAAAACATAATTTTAGCAAAAAATTTGCTGAACAATGATATACTTGATATACAAGACATTTTACAAACTTTTCTACTAACTTATTTTTTGAGTGTAGCCTATGCATCCAACCAGCTTAAAGTTATTTTAAGAAATTTAATTTTCCTTTTTTAATGTCAGCGAAAAAAGTTAACATTATTACACCAACTTTGTTTAAATTGTTTATATATAAAAATTGATTGGTGAAATAAGACTTCAAGAATATTCAGCTGATTCTATTCTACATAAAAAAGCACTCAAGTAATAATATTAATAGAAAAAGTTTACAATTCTTTTTCCTAAAAAAGCTTTAAAGCTGAAACTATCAATTTCTATGTACAAACATTCTTTAAAATTTTTCTGAATTTCTGCCTGAAAAAATTATCAAAAACTAAGATTAAAAAAAAAAAAATGTCCTTTAAAACTAATTTTTAATTAGAACAAGTTAATGGAATCAAAAATTTGATATAATTAAAAAACATTAAGATTTCGTTGTTGAAGAAAATCATGATAAAGTAATAGTTTTCTGTTTCTTTTAAGATAGCTTGATAGCATTAAAATTTAGAATTGGATATTTCCTCTCTCAATGTTTTGTTATAAATGTTTTATTTTTTATAAATGTTTAAGAAATAATTTAATTTATTTCACATACAAAAAAGTTTTCGCTTTTTCTATCAAAAGCTGCAAATGGTCAAGATGTTAAATAATTTTAAGGTTTTCAAATAACTTAATTATCTTTTTCCGTTTCTGTAACTTTCACATCGAAAATAGTTTCGCAAAAAACATGTAAAATACAACCTTGCTTTGCTTTACATAGAGTGACTCACATACAATAAAATATAAAGTCAATATAAAAGCTAATCATTCACATTATTTCTTTTTCTAATAACATATTTTACTAAAATCCATTTGTGAACAGTTTTAAAAGTTACAAAAAAAGTTAAAAGTTACAAAATGTAGTCAATTTCATCATCTCTTAACTCACCCTGTGAAAAGCAGGGTGACCATGTATTGCTCAATGCGAAAACTTCTCGCATTAGTTACAGAAACGAGTCACTGGGTCGAAAAAGGAACACTGTGTCAAAACTGAGTTAAGTGTTTCAAAAGCTCTAGTTTTTCGTTCCATTCCATTTCGATTCATATTATTTCGATCACTGTGTTAAATTCCACCCGTTCTAGATTCCATGCCATTTTGTTAAGACTGCCTTTTTTCAATGGCTATGCAATGCTCTCACCCTCTGCTAACACCATGTGCCTGCAAACAGAAAACATGTAGTTTTTAAGGAAACCCAAAGCTAACAACATTATAAAAAGTCAATTTATCAATTTAAAGTCGCGAAAAAATATTCATTTTCCTATATGCAGCCACAAGTTATATCGCACACCCAGTTCAAAAGTGACTCAACTCAAAAGTTTTAATTTTTCAGTTTTATATGCTTAAACTATGCACAATATACTTGTTTATCTATTAAAAAAATATCAGTGTATTTTGTTGTTGTTAACTGTTGCTAAAAAACAGTTATGTCTTTCTTTATGCTTCAATTGGTATAAAGTTGCAAATGTTTTTTTCAATTTCTGAAAAATTTTGAGTTGGGTCACTTTTGTAATAGGTGTGCGATATGTTTTTTTTTCAGTAAGTGAGTGTATTGCAATCTCTTTATATTCTAAACTCTTTGCTTTTTTACATAGTTTCCTATATATTTCTGTCATCCAAACAACTTCTTTTTGAAACGTAACCTTACTACCCAAGTTGGATCTAAAAGAAACCAACTTTGTGGGGGGATCAAGAGTGTTTTCTGTTTCCCATTTATGTAAAGTCTGCATTTCTTATTGCTATAGCTATATCACGCTTGTAATTGATGACTTCACCTCTGCCTTAAAAAAAGAATACATATTGAAGAAAATAAATCGTCACCTAAAATACAAAAGGACGTAACTAACATATTTACCTTTTTACAGGAGGAACAAAAAAGTGAAAAGATATTTTAACAATATCGTTAATAAAACTAATAAAGGGTCCGCCATCTAACGTTTTTTTTCAACTAGTGCTTATTTCGTAAATGGTAACACTTAGCTCATGTCTGATTTGACAGATAATTAGTTTTATCCTTCCGCTGAACGAATATGGTCCGTATGTTCGTTATCTTGTGAAAAAAGTGAAAGAAACTGGCATCCTCATCGGTAAACCAAAGCGTGAAAAGCCAAAAACAGTGCGTACACCCGAGAATATTGCTGCTGTGGCAGAAAGTGTGCGTGAAGCGCTATCAACATCAATTCACCGTCGTTCTCAACAATTGAACATTTCGGAGACATCATTGAGACGAATTTTGCATAAAGACCTTAGTATGACGCCATACAAAGTCCAATTGGTTCAGGAGTTCAAAAAAAAAAAAGTTATTTGGCGGACCCTTTAGCTTCAATCATAGAACCAAACAATTTTGTGGAGAAATGTAGTTCGTACTGTGCTTCATAATCACTCTACCCTACTTCAATATTTTACAGGGCAACCAAAAAATGCAGGAATACAAAAACATATAAGTTTCGAACTTTATTTCTTCAACCGCTATTTTTTATTGTAGAAGACCAAAATTTTGTGTATTCATGTAGTTTAGCCAAATGAATCATAATCATCTATAAAATCGGTTTTGGAGATTTTGTTAGTTACGCCTTTTGTATATTAGCTGACGATAGGTATGTACTCAAGTAGAATGTCGGCATTGATGACTTTTACCATGCCACCTACATGTTACAAACTGGTACATATATATATATATTGACTAATGGAAACATACAACTAGCTGACTGACTGACTGAATGATTTTGTTTAGATAGTTTGACAGTGTTTCTGTTATGCTATCGTCTGGTCTGGTCTGGCCGGGACGTTGCGTGTTTAGAGTTGTTTTGTTTGTCTGATTATATAACATGTGTTGTTGGTTGGTTAGTGTAGTTGATTGGTATGACCAAACATGCCTTTTATGACACCAAAATTTAATTAGTCTAACCGTTTGTAAATTCTTTTTTTATTAAAAATTATCAAATTAGCTGCATATTGTTCTCGGTCGTTTACATTAAAAATAAAAAAAATGCACAAGTGGACAATTTAAAATAGACCATCACATCATAAGTGCATAATTATTTATTTCAATGTACTAAATAAACACTACACCATTTACAAATTTATTTCAAATTTTTTATAATTTAAAAATTTGTTATAGTAAGTTGCAACAATTTTCATACACAATGGATTTTAAAGATGTTCAATGAAGTTTAAAATTGCTATTTGTTAATCAAGACTGTTATTGATCTTATGACGAATCAGCACACCGTTTCCGTAACATTCGCATCGAAAAGGTTTCGCAAAAAAGCATGTAAAATACAACTTTGCTCTGCTTACATAGCCTGAGTCACAGTCAATAAAAAAAGCTGATCAAAAGATTCATTCACGTTATTTCTTTTTCTAATAACGTATTTCGCTAATATCCATTTGTCAACAGTTCTAAAAGTTACAAGATCTGAAAAATTTAGCTCTTAAAAATGTAGTCAATTTTATCAGCTCTTAACTCCTCCTGTGAAAAGCCAGTATATTCCATGTATTTCTCGATACGAAAAGTTTTCGCATTTTTTACAGAAACAAGGCACAGGAAACAAAGGAGAGCTTCCTTTCTCATTTGCTTATCAAGCCTAAAGTAAACCTGCACACAGAATATTCTTACAGTAACTACATGTAGGTCATTCGTGCAGTAAATAGTTATTTTAACTGCTATTGTAGTAATTTTTCTATGAGAAAATGAAAAACGACTTATTTAAACATTCATTTAAAAAAAATAAGTTACCAAAAATACTGTACTTCAGTAAAAGTTGTTTTGAGTAGTTAGGTAGGTTAGGTTAGGTCGAAAAGAGGAAATGCTTCCCTAATCCGACTCAAGTCCCTGAGGACAGAATGTCGGCTTGTTGTGCGCTCTAAAAAATCGGTCCCATGTCTATTTCCTACCCCAGGAACTCCGTCGCTCTGACGAAATTCCTCCACCTCTTCCATCCTGTTCCCCTAAGATCCTCCAATGTGGATACTGGGTCACTAAATAGTATTTCGACCCGGATCCCGGCAAATGCCGGGCATTCACAGAGATAGTATTCAAAGGTCTCCTCGTCCTCCCCACAGGCCCTACACACTCCCGAGTCCGCTCTACCAATACGGTGGAGATGGATACTGAGTGTCGAGTATCCCGTAAGGATTTTTATCAAAAGACTCAGTTCCTTCCTACTAAGATTCAGAATTTCCCTCGTCCTGTCCTTGTCCGGGTTTCCCCAGAAAATCCCTGTGGTGCTGCCAACACCCGCGTTCTCCCAGATGGTCCTATGCATGGTGTCAGCAAAATCCACCAGCTCCGCCTTGAGAGCTCGAAAAGTAGTAGTTATTTTAGTAAAAATATTTTAAAATTACCGAAAAAATAACTGTTAAAAACAGTAGTTTTTACAATTTATGTAGTCGTTCTATGTTCATTGTTTTTATTGTTTTGTTGCTCGTTTTTATGGTTTATGCATTTATTCACCGTTAGGCGTTTTTGACCGCTTCGTTAAAAATTACTACATGGTTAGTCATTTTTATGAGAAATATAGTCATCGCCTTTTTGACAGCCCTTCATTTCACCTTCATTTTTAGTCATATGGATGTGCAGCGTGTGAATTGCCCATTATTTCCCAGTATTGATGATACGAAATGTAATTTTCAAAGGAGAATTTACAATAATTTTACAATTCTCATCACCAGTACTGGGAAATAGTAGATGGACAGAGATGGATAGCGTATGAATTGGCCCTTAACAGTTGTAACTATTTTCTTCATATTTTTAGTATACCCTTTCTACATGTTAAGAACGTTAATTTTTATTTTGTCTCTGAGAGTTTCAAATGGTTTGAAAAATTTAAAAGGAGCTTGTAATGTGGATAGGTTTTTCATAATCTGGTATTAGTAGTACGCCCTTTGTACAAGTTAAAAGCGTAATAGCGGTTTGTTTTTGTTCTGGCGGAGATTCTTGGAACGACTTAACGTATAATTAACTTTATTTCAATACTTTGCGAATTTTGGATAAAATTTGATCCGCTTGACACTTGAATGTCTTGGTTTTCTAAAACAATGTAGGAATTATTTCACTCCTTCCGATTTCCACAATATCTATACCGTCTATATCCGACCGAAGATGGAATATAACTCCCATATATGGGCAGTTTGGACAGTGTGCAAAGGAGGGTGTCGGGGCTAATCAATGATAGTAGGGTATCCAATTATATTGCGTCATTGGAGCAGCGTTGGAATGTGGGTTAGAGGGTGGATCAATGAATCCATGACTTTTTGAATGAAATGCAGGTTATTAAATATAAATAGTTTTTATTTTTTCTACATAGTCTTCTTTTAGCTCAATACACTTAGTCCAACTTTTCTCTAATTTTTGTATTCCTTCCAAAAAAATTGGATTTCTCAATGTTCTAAAAATAGGCATTTATTTGATCGTTGGAGCAAAATCTCTTTCCACCGAGCCATTTCTTTAATTTTTGGAAATAGAAAATAGTGAATGGGGGATGAGGTACAACTCGTAGCCCAATTCTTGGAATTTTGCCATATTTTTAATCGTCGTTGAATCGGTCCAATAAGTTGTAATACTATTTGCCGTTTATTTTTTTCCCCTTTTAATATTTAATGAATGTGAATTTTGCCACGTGCATCCCAAAAAAAAACTGTCGTCATGACCTCATTGGCCGATAAACCCACCTTGGCCTTCCTCAGGGCCGGTCCATCCGGAGTCAAAACAATGGGTTTGTTTTGACTGCTGCTTGGTCTCCGGTGTGTTGTAATGAATCCATATTTCATCCACTGTTACAAAACGCCGCAAAAACTTATTTGAATTGCGGTGAAATAACTTCAAACAATCCTTTAAAGTTGTAACACGATTGCGCTTATTGTCAATTTAGAGCATACACGGCACACATCTTGCGGATAGCTTTTTAAAACCCAATTGATCGTTCAAAATCGAGACAACAGTACCATATAAAATGCTTAAGGCATGAACAATCTCACGCACTTTCACTCTCCGAGTGGCCAACACCATATAGTGAATTTTTTCGAAATTTTCTGGTATATTGACCTCAATTGGCTGTCCAGAACGTTCAGCGTCACTAGTGCTTGTGCGACCAAAACGAAACTCAGTTAACCAATTTTTTTTACCATTGAAGTTTATGGTGAAAGGTCCCCATAGCACTCATCCAGCTTTTCCCTGGTTTGAGTGACGTGTTTTTCGCAAAATTAATGTTTTATGAGCACTCGAAATTCACTTTTTTCCATTTTTACTAAAATTCACAAGGTTGTGTCCTTTCCACACCTGGTAAACGCAAAGTTAATGGCCAAACTTGGTCAAAGTTTGATAGTAATTTATTAGCAGATAGTACTTGACATGAGCAGTGTTGCATTTTATGTAACTACTAGGGAAGTTCGAAAAGTCACGGACTTATTGATCCGCCATGGAAAGTTTTCTGCTGAAATAAATGAGCTTATCCCCACAGCCCTAATTTTCGTTCGTAACACTCGCTTATCAAGTAGATCACATCCCTTTGTGGTCGATTGTGCTATACAGGAAGAATTAGTTTAACACTAGGTCAAGCCGTATGTGGCATAAACTTCTTGCAGAGGTCTTTCCAATTACTTGCAATATAGAGAAATTCAAGTCAAATATCCATAAACACTACTCCCTCCCTCCTCGCCATAATCTATATTCCTAATATCAACATAATTCACTGCATTATTAGAGTCATCCCCTGAGTGTTGGTCTAATAACAACCTAATTTCCGGTTGGCGCCAAATTCGTTTGGGACAGCAAATCGTTTTTCTGATTGGAAGGAAATAAAAGGATTTTTTTCATTACATTTTAATGCAATTTTCATCAATTAAAATTAGTAATGGTGTACATATGTGTGAGATATAATCGCCTACAATATGTTGTATGTTGGAAGTAGACAAATGGATAACATTATTATAAACAACGAGAACTATCAATTAATAATGTTTGAAAATCAAAAAGTGTATTTAGAACAAATTTTAAGTAAAAACAACCAGAACAACAAAAGTTCCATAACTCAAGTCCGAAGAAAATCATAGTGTTCAACATTAAACAACAAAAAAAAAAAAAATACTACGTACACCAAACTACAATCTCATATTATTATTAAAAATAGTGTTATTTTCAAAAACGAAAAGTTCAAAACGGAACAACATTAGCTGTTGTAGTCATACATACACACCTACCTACCTATCTACCTACCAATCCTACCAGCTCTATACAACTCTGTGCATTTAGTTAGTTTGACCTGAAATGCTGCTTATTGGTGCCCTGGCTTTGGGTTTAGTTGAATCTACACATTCAAATTTAGGTATAAATAGTCTACCCTATAGTACGGCTGCTAGTAGCGCCGTTGGAGGTGATGGCAATTCTGTGATCGAAACAGCAGCAGCAGCGGGAGGAGGAGGCAGTGGTAGTGGAGTAGGAGGTGTCTCGTCGGCTGTTTCAATATTTTCCCAACCCACAATGAATGCAGTTACAGGAAGTAATGGTGGCCTTAATAGCGGTGGAATGATTGTTACAAATTCCAATGCTGGTGGTGCCATATCCTGGGACAATAATGCCACAATACGTTCGGCCACCACTGGCGACTGGTCTATCGAACAATGCATTATATGGCAGCGACCCCACCACATGTATTTTCAATTAGGAAATGCCTTTTTACTTTTGGCATTTTTAGCTCCACATCGACCGTTTGGTATATTATGGTTGCGTGCAATGCTGGTAATAGGAGCCGTTCTACTTGCCATGTATGGCTATTTGATTGATTGTGCCCAAGATGTTGTGCTGTGGTCGTCTTTATTTTTTGGCGTTAACACGATTTACCTGATAGCAGCGTTATGTCGACTACGACCTGTGCGCTTCGATAGAGAAATTGACGCAGTAAGTATTTACACAAACCTATATACACATACTATTATATACATACACTCAAAAAAGTTTGTCAGTAGAATCTACTGAAAATTAAAGTTACAACAAAGGCAGCTATTTTAAACTGATAGGAAATAACTTACAAATGTTGTAATAACAACAAACTATGTCGTTAAAATAACTTAGAAATATTTTATTACAAAAACTTTGAAACAACTGACAAAATTGTTAGAAACTACTATTTTTACAGTTAATTTCTCCTGATTTTCATACATTTGATAAATGAGTTAATTTAACTAATTAATTTATTATTGTAATGCGTTTAGCATTAGTTTTCGAGATACTAGACGTTTTGTAAACTTCCTCGAAATATTAGCGAGATAGATCAAAACGGACAAAATTGTAATTGTAATAACAGTTAAAAACAACTAGTACTAATTATACTATTGTCATGTAGTACGCTCAAAAAAAAAATTATTAAATCCAGCAAAATTTTAGTCAGGAGGGTGCTTGCAAAAAAATTGGTAAGAGCAACAAAATTAGTAGATTCAGCAAAAGTTTTGCAATCACTGAGTTGATTAAAAATTAAAAAACCTTGCTAGAAGTTAATAAAATTTTTGCTGAATATTAGTAGACTGAAAGAACGTCAAAAAATTTGTAGAAAAATTATATTTTATTGAAAATCGGGAAAAAAAATTTTGTGATTCTCTTAAAAATAATTTACAATACGTTACAAAATATAAAAATGTTCATATTCCCACATTGACGACATGAATTGATTTAATATCTGAAAATATATAGAAATAATTATATGTATATAACATAAGCAAAATTATCTTTCAACTACTTACATCAATAGTTGGATTAATATGCAACCCTTTTTTGCATTAAGAAAAAGGAAACATGCAAAATTTCCTAAGTAGTCTGTATACCTGAACGAATATTTGTTTGCAATTTAACCACACTACATTAATAGTCACTATAATCATTTAGTTTACAAATACACATTTAATCTTTATTAAATTAAAATATTTTATTTTTTATTTAATTTAATTAATAGACAAGTACTTTGACAAACCGGTGACAACACAAAGTTTATGTTTTTTAATTCACAATTTAAATGTATACGTGTTGGCGTCTTTTTGGTTTATTATGTATGAAAACAAATATAAAAATCTTCCATGGTTGATTTTTTTATATGTCTTACAAGAGTTGTACTTTTTAGTATCATTTTCCTTGTCTCTACTACAAATTGACATGCCGCAACATCTACGTTATTCTGCGTGTACCATTCAATCTGGTTGTCGCCCACACTGTTAATATGCTTATCAGCACACTTTTTTTTTTAGCAACATTAACTAGTGAAACATTAGTAAAATATTAGTAAAATATTAGTAAAATATTAGTAAAACATTAGTTCAAAACAGTTAATTAGTTCAAACAGTTTAAAACAGTTAAGTGTTGAATAAACACAATTGCAGCAAAAAATTTGCCGAAAAATAGTATACTTGATTTACATTACGTTTTACTAATTTCTCTACTAACTTATTTTTTTGAGTGTAACTGTCAAACGTTTTCGAGTGTATTGTAAATTTACTTGTATAATTAATTTATAAAATAAATAGTAATATTTAACATCTGTTTAAATATTTTTATACACTCCAATATTCCCATGATATATTACATTTACATACACTGATAGAAAAAAATAGTAAAAATGTTTGCTAAAACAACTAAAAATTTGTCGAAAATGACGCCGCCAAAAAAAATGCAAAATTTACATGATTTTTTTTTTGCTAAATATTAGTAAGATAAGAATAGAAAAAATAAATCTGTCAAATCTACAAATATTTAGTTATGTTTGAGTTAAATTTTAATAAGAAATAAATTTTAGTAAGAAATTTTAGAAAGTTAGAAATGAATCTGCTAAAATTAGCAAAAATTTGCAAATATGTAGTACCTTTCCCGTTATTTTTACAGGTTTATTTCTATTAGTGTATTATATTTCTCCGGCGTGTATTATATTTCTTCGTAAAAAAATCTTTGAAACCTAAAGTAATTACCTTTCATATAAGCATTGTAGGCCATATTCGAACTTTGAACAAAAACAACTGACGAGGTATTTTTGAAATCGCAATAAAAACCTTTATATGTTTGCGAATATTTGGATCCGATCAAGATAAAATTAAAAATAATTTTTTGTTTATTTCTATTCTTTGAAGAAAGTTCATGATTTTATGATCCAATTCCAAAAATTAAAGAAAATGTACGAAAAAATGGGTTAAATGTAAATATTAATCCAAAATATTTCAAAAATTGCAAATGATAATTACCTGTGAAAGAGAGATAGGATTAAGAAGAAGAAGTAGTTGAGAAATTAATTGTGCATTGGTATTAGTTAATTCTGTCTCTTCTGACCAAAAAACAATACTCCACTTAGTCACAGCCATCGCTGTGTCGACCGTGGCTCAACTCGTTAAGAGGTGAGATTACGATGCATAGCTTGATGCTAAGGCAGTGAGTTTGAATCCCAGCACGTAAATAAGTTTTTCATATAGATCAAATTAACAATATAAAAATACTTTGTTCAATTGACACATAAATTAACCACTGACGAGTCCCAGGAGGGGGACGAAACTGCGGCAGTCTGGTGTATCTCTTGTGTTCGTAAAAATTTTTCAATGTTTTCTTCTTCTTTCTTCCTGTAAAGAGACTTACAGAGAAAAACATTTTTTGGCCAGACTTGGATTCAGCGTAGGCATATTAAAAAATATGTAAATGGTGTTTTTATAGAGGCATAGAACTTTGAAATAGAATAAAACAAAGATGATTTTTTTAAATTGACATGAAATTTACTTTATTCGAAACATAATCTTCTGATATTATAATTTAAATATGACTTCTGGCATATGACCACCACGTCTGGCTTGAACGTTGTCTAATCTGGAGGTCCAATTTTCGATGACTTTTTCCAACATTTCTGGCCGTATATTGGCAATAACGAGAGGAATGCTGTCCTCCAAGTGGTCAATCGTTTCGGGCTTATCGGCGTAGACTAGCAACTTCACATATCCCCACAGAAAATAGTCCTGCGGCGTCAAATCGCACGATCTTGGAGGCCAATTCACGTGTCTGAATCGTGAAACTATGCGGTTACCAAACGTTTCCTATAATAAATCAATTGTGGCACGATCTGTGTGACATGTTGGGCCGTCTTGTTGAAACCACAGCTCCTGCACATCATGGTTGTTCAATTGATGATCGAAAAAGTCAGTAATCATGACTCTATAGCGGTCATCATTGACTGTAACGTTCTGACCAGCATCGTTTTTAAAGAAGTACGGACCAATTATTCCACCAGCCCATAAAGCACACCAGTCAGTTTTTCTGGATGTAAATGGTGTCTCAACATACACTTGAGGATTATCATCACTCCAATTAACCATTTAACTAAAAGTGAGCTTTTGACTCTAAAGTGTGTTGACCGTAAAATGCACGTAGTGCGCGATACGTATTTCGAACAGAACCATGATTTTCAAAATAAATTTGCACGATTTGGAAGCGTTGTTCAGGCGTCAGTCTATTCATGTTGAAATGCCAAACCAAACTAAACATAAATCACTTGACAGCTGACAAAATCACCGCCAGTTAGAAAAGTGTTGCCAACTTAAAGTTATATATCTGTATAAAAAACACCCTTTTACTAAGTTCATATTGAACCCCAAAATACGTATTTTCGTTTTGTTTTCAATTTAAATTTGTATGGAATTTGAAAGTCAAAAACTTTAATAAGCGAAAATACGTATTTTGGGGTGAAGTGTGAATGAAATTCTACGTTTCTACTGAACGTGTTTTGGGCGTGTTTTTAAATAAAATATGTTTTGTACATGTTTTCCTATACATTTTTTTCACCAAACACTTGTTTTGCTCAAAAGACGTAAGTGGAAACATAGAATAATTTTAATAAAAATTCTGGCAAAATTTCAGTTTATGGGGGACACCCCTGAAAAAAAAAAAAAAATGCCACGCCCCCTTAAATGACCCCAGGAGTGCGAAAATCATAATGAATAAGGGGGCTCACGCCCCTTATGGGCGTGGCAGTCGAAAAACGACCCGGCCCACCTACGTAGACAATATGGGTATCAAATGAAAGCTAATGTCTTCACGATTCCAAAAATAGCCGTAGTTGCCAGATCGGGCGATTTTTGTAGCCGATATGGCCATTTTGGCAAAATTTGGGGTGGGGGAAATTTTTTTTTCCTTTTTTTTTGCTTATATTTTGTTAAAATCTTCTGATTGGTTAATGAAAATTTGTTATACTGGCTTCGCTTAGTAAAGTTTTTCTGCGTGACCGGCCTACGGCCGGGCTTAGGGGTTTTTAACTCCAGTATGTCTTAATTCTAGACGGCGGGGATCTCGAGTGCTCGGCCTCTGGCCGAGCTAAAAAGAAATAAACAAAAAAAAGTCCTTCCCCCATTTTATAAAAATTAACATATCTTCCTCAAATTCTGGACGATCTGGCAACTACGGGTATTTTTGGAATCGTGAAGACATTTCCTTTCATTTGATACCAATATTGCCTAAGTAGGTGGCATGGGTCGTTTTTCACCCCCGCCCCTATTTAACAAAAATGGCCGTATCGGCTGCAAAAACCGCCCGATCTGGCAACTATGGCTATTTTTGGAATCGTGAAGACATTAGCTTTCATTTGATACCCATATTGTCTACGTAGGTGGGCCGGGTCGTTTTTCGACTGCCACGCCCATAGGGGGCGTGAGCCCCCTTATTCATTATGATTTTCGTACTCCTGGGAACATTCTGAAGGGGATGGCATATTCAGATTTTTTCTCTAGGGGTGTCCCCCATAAACTGAAATTCAGCCAAAATTCTTAATTAAAAAAAAAAAAATGCTTAAAAGTCATAATTTTTTTAAAGTTATTTCTTTGGGGTGGATATTATTAGAATTTTTCAAACTCAAACTTTAATAACTTTAGATATAGACAGTGTAGGTATATATAAAATGTTTCAGACAAGTTGTCAATGAAGATTTTTATAAAATGAATGAAAAATTCATTTACAAACGGAATGAAAAATATTATAACCAGTTACAGTATTCTCAAATGTTTAGTATTTTTTATATATTAAAAAGAATAGGGGTACAAATATCTACATAAAATTAAATCCTTTAAAATCATGTGAAAATTCTACGGGTCAATTGAATTAAAGATTATTTCATAAATTTTTATTTTAGTACCTACTTTATACAAATCGTCACCTAAAATGCAAAAGAGCGTAACAACAAAAAATAAATCAAACCCAATTTTTTTTATTGATTATGATGCACTAGACTAAATTACATGTCCCTACAAAATTTTTAGCTTATACATCAACAAATGGCGATTTCATGAACGAAATGTAAAAGCCCGTAACAACAAGTGCATGAATTTCAAAAACAAAAATGCGTAAAAACACACTTGTACGAAAAAAGTGACTTTTATTTTGAATAATTAAGTTGACTTTGATTCTTTTTGTCAATTTTTGTTTGGAAAAATACAAATATTCCAAAAAAAAAAAATTATAATTTTCAGTTACATCCCATTTCTTATGTTCAATGTTGTTACGGTCTTTTTGTTTCAGAAAAAATCTTGTCAAAAAGGCGTAACAATCATAACTCGAAGAATATTAAACAAAAAATTTAAAACTCCTTTAGAAATGAGTCTATACTACACAGAGAGCATATCTTGGACGAGTTTTGATGCGTTTTTTTCACTAAACTAACACAGAAAAAATTATGGGCTAAAAATATCTAATTAATCGATTGTTTGAATATCAATGGCAATTTAAACAATTTTTTTAATTGAATCAATTAAAAAATTTATTGAATTTTTTGTGAATATACTACTAAAGTTTAAAAATATTATTTTGATAATCAAAACCACCAGAGGTCTTTGTAATGCGATGTTTGCGTGTCAGTATTTGCGTATTATTTTATATTGTATCATTATAAAATAGACAACATATCACATTAGAAAAACATTTAGAAACTTTTATGCAAATGGTTATAAACTTATAAAAAATAAAACTATATTAAATATTCAAGAGTTTTTTAAAAATAAAAAGTAAAAACGGGAAAGATTTTTTTATGAATTGAAGGACTATAAAAGAATCAATAAAATAATTTAAAAAATATTTTTCTTTTAAAAAAATGAATAGGTGTACCAAAATAAATGTACCAAAATTACTCTACAGCAAGTTTAAAAATGTTTTTCTTGTAATAAGCCAAAATGTAAGAAACTTTTGGGTCCTATTTCGAAGAAAAATTTGAAACTTTCTTTTGGTCAAAATGTACTACAACCGGTAACTTCAATTGCTGGTACACTCAAAAAAAAGTTTGTAAAGTCAGCAAAAAATTTCAGCAAAATTTTAGTCAGGAGGGTGCTTGCAAAAAAATTGCCAAAGTCAGCAAAATCTTGGTAGATTCAGCAAAAGTTTTGCTAAAACTTAGTGGATTAGAAATAAAAAAGCCTTGCTAAAAATTAATTAATTTTTTGCTGAATTTTAGTAGACTGAAAAAAACGCAAAAAATTTGTAGAAAAATTGTAATTTAGTTAATTTATTTGCTGAAAATCATAAAAAATATTTTTGTGATTCTTTTAAAAATAATTTACAATAATTACGAAATATAAAAATTTTCATTTTCCCAAATTGACGACATGAATTAATTTAATATCGGAAAATATATAGAAATAAATATATATAACATAACAAAAATTTTCTTTCAACGACTTACATCAATGATTGTCTAATTGATGCTATCTTTTAAAGGACGCAGCTGCCGAAGATAATTATAGAAACGAAACGAAAAAATAAACAAAAACAAACGAAACGAAAAAAAACAACCCTTTTTATGCTATAAGAAAAAGGAACCATAAAAATCTACCTAAGATGTGTGTCTTTGTATTTCGCTTTACTCTGTCTACATGTCTGTATATGTTTGTTTGCAATTAGACCACACTAGATTAATAATCTATAAACATTTAGTTTAGAAATACATATTAAATTTAAATATTTTTTTTTGTCTTTTATTTAATTAATAGACAATTATTTTCACAAGCCGGCGACAACGCAAAATTTAAGTTGTTTTAATCCTCAATTTTGTTTAATGTATGGAAAACAGATACAAAAATCTTCCATGGTTGATTTTTTTATATGTCTTATTAGATTTGTACTTTTTAGTATCATTTTCCTCTTCTCTACTTCATTTTGACATGCCGCGACATCTGCTTCATTCTGCGCATATCTTCAATCTGGTTGTCGTCCACACTATTAATGTGCTTATCAGCACAATTTTTTTAGCAAAATTAATTAGTAAAACATTAGTATATTAGTAAAGCATTAGTATAAAACAGTTAAGTGCTGAATAAGTATAACAAAAATTTTAGCTGAAAACATGTTTTTAGCAAAAAATTTGTTAAAAAATAGTATACCTGATTTACAAGACGTTTTACTAACTTTTCTACTAACTTAGTTGAGTGTAGGGAAATGAAGATCCACTTCAAATATTTTTTACTTATATTTCCTATATTCAGATATTTAATATGCATCGATTGAGTGGTATTCCTTCAACCAATTCGAAAAAGTACCCTATCCGGGACACCGTAATACACATATAGAGTCCTAAAGATGTATTATTAAAGATTCCTTATTAATATCTATTATTTGAGTTTTATCTAAAAAAAAATTAACTTTAACAATTCAAATTGTTTTTTAAATTTAAAAACAAAAATAACAGTAATTTTTTAAGTGTAACTATAAAATAACTGTTATTTTATAAATCCCCTTTAAAATCTACGTTAAAAAAAAGTAAAGAATATCACCACAAATTAACAATTTTAAAGCATTAACAAGTTTTTTTTTTTATACATGAATTTTAAAGTAAACTAAATAAATGTTATTTTTTTAACAGTAATTCTAAAAAATCAAAAATCAAATTTATGAATAACCCAGATCCCTTCTAAAATTGCTAGTTCCAGAACTACTTCTATGGGAGTTATATCAGGGTCTTTAATAGCATTCATAGAACTAGTGATGGTACAACAAGTTCTAGAACTCATGCAAGAGAATGCTATTGAACATTTAACAACATCTTTGGGACGCTTTAAGAACTAGTGCTTAAGAACTGGTTGAACATTACTTTTAGAATGCTTCAAATAATCTTAAACTAGTTCCAGAACACCTGCGAAAAAGTTTTAAGAAAACTTTGATTTTGTTTTACAAAGAAGATTGTATTAAAAAATCTTAAAAAAAATTAATTTTAATGGAGACACAAATGTCAGATATATTTCTATGCATTATGTCGGCAATGTATCGCTCTGTGATGAGAAAAAAATTATAAATAAAAACCACATCTTTAGAGAAGGTCGAAGGTTCAGGAGCAAAAATGGCGCTGAAATTATGGAAAAAAAACGGTATAAAGGAGAGCGCTATTAGTTTCCCACATAAATTTGCTAACTTCGCAATAAATATTTACTATAAAAATCGTGCAAATTTCGCCTGCAACGAATTAAATATTAGAAAAAACATAAATTTTCCACATATAAATATAACACACAAGTTGACATACACGAACAAAACTTATTTCTTGGGGAATATGCCGGATTTCAATTAAAACTTGTTAAATTTCACAACTGAAGGGACCTTCTTTTATTCAAATTTTGTAATTTCCTTTCATTTCAGCAGAATTTTTGGAATATATTATATGGAAGTTGTAAAACTTTTATCCCTTAAAGCATGAGTTGTTCGCATGCTAGAACAGCTGTAAGAATAGGTTATAGAACCGTTTTATAGAACCAGTTCCCAATTGACAATTTCAATCTAAAATCACGGATACAAGAATTGGTTCTACAACCGTTTTACAGAATTAGTAACTGTTCTTCAAACACTCCTTAGAACTAGTTTTGAGGGTAACAATTTCAAACAAAAATCATGTATTACAACGCCAAACTAGTACCAGTACTGGCTCTAAGGCACTAATTGTAGAACTAGTTGTGTAACTAATACAAGTTTTACTGGGTACTTTGTGATTTTTAAAAATTAAATTCATAACTGTTAAGCTATGTACAGAGGGTTGTCAGATCTTACAATATTGTAAGATCTGGCAATGTGCTGGTAATGTACTGACAATGAAACATGTTTAAGAAAACCTTTCAATTTCATTGTCAGGCAATTGTCAGTTCACACGGTTGTCAGATTCTTGTATGGCAAAAATTGCCAGATCTGTTGTTAGACATTGCGAGAACTGTCAAAGCATTTGAAAGAAATTATTATTTGTCAATTGTGTGTTTAATTAAATTGAAAAAGTAATAATATTAATTTTCTTGGAACAAAAAAAGCAATTGCAACGATTTTAGCTGCATACACGCAGAGAAAAAATATGATTGAGCAGCATATAATAAGAGCATCATGTTATGATAACCATCTTTACAACCATATTATGATCATGGCAATCATATTATGATCCTACAGGAAAACGAAATCGCTGCCTGTAATCAAAATATGATTGCTACGATCATACTATAATTGCCATGATCGTGATATGGCTATTAGTATGGTTATCATAACATGATGCTCTTAAAACTATCATATGTTTTCTCTTAGTGTATGTATTAGAAAGTAGCGAGGATGCAAATTGCAGTTGAAAGAGGTGCGGAGATTTGCCCATTTTCCTTTGCAATCGTTCACACTTATCTGGATGGCATCTGCGACCTCTTGCCATAAAATATCTTTGGGAAGTTTATACTCAGCGCAACCAGCATCCCATAAACTTCGCCGTACCTCAACTTCCTCGATAAGTTTGATAATATTTTCGTGTGACCCCACGGATTCCACCTTTTTGCGGTAGGATCTTTGTTTAGGTGTTGGTTTTTTCCCGGCTTTAGAGCCTGTTGGCGACTGGGAGCCTTTTGGACACTGGGTACGAAACATCAAGTCAGTTGGCTCATAGCTGCAATATATGACGCAGGTTTCATTAATGGAAATCTCGCCATCCATATTTTTATTTAATTTTATTTCATATTTTGTTTCACTTTTGATTTTTAATATTATTAATATGAACTTTTGTTTTTTTTTCATTATTTATGGACAGTGCCGCCAATAGAAACATTTCTGTGACACTACTGCCATTGTCAGATGCATTCATTTAAACACATCTGCCAATAAAAAATTGTTTACCATGTCTTGCAATTATCTGATAATGGCAACGTAGGTTGTTCACACGAATGTCAGATGTCTGACAATATTATTGTCTTACAATCTACAGACAATGCTTTTTCTGACAATGTTGCAAGACAAAAGTTGTAAGTTCACACTGTTGTTAGACATTTTCTGACAATATTGACAACCGTCTGTACATACCCTGTTGGAAATGGACCAGTCACTGGTATGGTCACGTGATTAGAAATTTATGTGTATGAACCTGTCGTAGTATCGGTTCTATTATATGAAAGTGACCGGTACTTTTAACATGGGCTTGTCATAGGAGGTGGCAGTTGCGACCTTTTGAGCACCTTGTGACATGGCGAATAACTTGACCAAGGTAACCTATCACCGCACCGTCTGAAATGAATAAGCTAATGGACAAGTTAGAAGTATGTAGTGTTAAAGTAGGCTCATTTTAGGATTAACGTAAAATGCAACAGCACCAGTTAAAAAATAATTATCACGTGACTGGTGCAGGTGTACGAATCGTATAACTGGAGAAAAAATTTTGATGGAAAACTAGTCACATATTAAGCGCAATGTGTGCTGTTAGAGGGGTAGTTTGAATGGAAAAGTTTTGTGACGTACCACTGCACTGGTCTAAGGAGTACATGTCGCCGGGTATGCGAAAAGTAATTAGCAAAATAACCGGTTACTTTTTATTCACCATGTGTCATAATATATACGAGTTGCTAAATAGCCCGTCTGGAACCAATCACTGAACTTACCCAAAACAGTGTGTCACAGCACCTGTTCAAAAAACCTTTAAAAAGGCACAAAAAAAAATCTGTTTTAAAATGCTTATTTTTTTTTAAACCCAACAAGAATCTATAACATTAAATTCATTATAACAATTTGAATTTGGAAAGGTATATAAACTATACATTAGTCGCATTCATGAAACGATGTATATTGTGCAAACATCGTATTTTTATAACATTAGTGACATAAATATTTTAGCAACCCTGGAAAGTTTATTTTACGGTTTGTTTTGTTTATTATTTCTATATTTCAAACATTTAAAAAAATTAAATATATAATTGCTTGGATTGCTTCTCAAACAATATAACATTTAATATATAAACGAATACTTTTTTAAGAAACACTCGTGGTATTTAAGAAAATACAGATGGATGAATAAATTGAGAGCACTTTCAGAACAATTTTTTATAATTTCGAATAACACAAGAATTTGTATTAAATTCGTTATATATTTAAGTAAAAATATCAAAGTACAAGCATTCCCATTTTTTCAAAAGACAACATTAAAATAATTCAGTTCGTGTTACGTCTTTAATGTCTTCAGTGTTACGTCTTCATTTTTACTGTCGCAAAGTCGGTACAGATAATATTCATTCGAAGTTATGTTCGCTTTGTAGCAGCCAATCAACTGAATCCTTTGGCACTAATTGCCATGTTTTTATCCACTACTAACGGTTTCGAACCAGTTCAATGACCAGTAACAACTTCAACTGTCCTAGTAGCTTCAGTACACTTTGATGTTATGTTACTATTTCTCCAGTTTCATGATATATCTGATACCAACCAGTCAATGTTTTGTCACCATTACTATAGTCACGTGATTGGTCTTTTTGCCCAAATTAACACTGTTTGGTACACCACAATTTTGGTTACACCAGTTTTGTGACGTACCCCCAAATCATATATCACAGATTTGTCACTTTGGATCAATCGACCCTTCATTTCCCGCAGGGTAGCTTTAGGCTCTTTGGATATAAGTTATAAAAAAATGTTTGTAATATTAAAAAAAATAGCAAAAATCATTTGTAATTATAGTTGTGCAACGCAGTGTATGTAACTACGATAAAAATGAAAAGAAGGTTTTATTGTTTTAAATTTATTTTAAATATGTATTTGGTTTCAAATTCAAACGGAAACAAATAATACATACATACATAGATATAAATCAAAATTTTTTCAATCGTTCAGTTTCAAAAAAAAATTAATTATATATTTAACTTATAGCTACAAAATTCGTTTACACAAAATTGTTGTAAAATTTATTTGTGCTTACTAAATATGAATAAATGTGTGTAATAATGCATATTTTTAAATAAATATTATTATATGAATTTGTTGGTTAATTTAAAAAATGATATGCCTATGTACTCTTTTTGTTGCTGTTTCGATTTTCAACAATTGAGATATCACAGATCTTCTATGTAAAGTGTTGTATACTATATCTTTTGAGGATGAGTGAGTGATTATGTGTTTGTGTTCTCTTGTAAACTTTTCAAAGATGCGCTTTTTTTATTTTTAAATAATACTTGAAAGAACACAAAACAAACAATTTACATACTTAATATGTATCTAATGGGAATTACAAAATCTCTACAATATTATGCAAAATATATTATAAAGAAAAATATGGGACAATGATATATAACTCTCGTTTGCATGCACAAATAACAAAAACTTTCGTAAAATTAATACATTTTCGTTTATTTTACGAACGTTTTTGTTATTTTCACATCAATTTCGTATGGATTAAAAAATTTCAAAACAACAAAAACTTTCGTTAAATTAACAAATTTTCGTTTATTTAACGAACGTGTTTGTATTTTTATGCATGGATAAAAAAAATTCAAAATAACAAAAACTTTCGTAAAATTAATAAATTTTCGTTTATTGTACGAACGTTTTTGTTATTTTGACATCAATTTCGTATGAATTAAAAAATTTCAAAATAACAAAAACTTTCGTAAAATTAACAAATTTTCGTTCATTTAACGAACGTGTTTGTATTTTTCTGCATGGATAAAAAAAATTCAAAATAACAAAAACTTTCGTAAAACGAAAAAATTTTCGCTTATTTTACGAAGGTTTTTGTTATTTTGACATTAATTTCGTATTTTTATGCATGGATTAGTATGCAGCGAGATTCCGATATTTTAATATTCAGCATTATTTTGAATAAATTACATAATATTGATTAGGGTTTCTCAGATGCAAACAAGGCATACAAAATAAAATTTCACTAACTACAACTAAAAATGTAATTAAAAAAAAACTAAAGTTGAAAATCCACATTAGACTTTCATTCGTTTTATGTTTCGAAAATCTAACGCTTGCTGAAATCAATTGTAGTTGTGAATTTACTAAACGTTAGAATTTGGAAACATTTCAAAAATAAATCTTATCTAGAAATGCAAATTTGTTTTTGGTATATGAGTTTTTTTTTGTTTTGCTATTGATTTAAAGATATAGAAATAAAAAAAATTCCATATAATACAGTCGATGCAAATACCATACAAAATGAAAATTTGTTTTTTTCTTTTCTCGTTACTGTTATAAATTTGCTAATATTTTATGACTATATACTGCAATAATTCTAGATTCAATGTCCACATAAATAAATTTTATATAATGAATGGTAAAGTTGTTATCATTGGATTTTTCAAAAAAAAAAAAAAAAAAAAATTTCTTTGTATAACGAAATAATCAAAGCATACAAGTTAAAAAAAAAGTAAAAATGGAGTGTGTTGGAATTATGCTCCTTAGACCAATTCACCTTGTATGGAGAAAAAAAGTGTACCTTGGTTTGTTTTATGATGATTCCCGAAATACTTCGTGTCTATCCTTAAGATCTCACGAGCTGAACGGTTTTTAAAAAAGTAATTTTTTTGAGAATTTTGTTTTTTAAAACGGCATTTCATTTTGAATTGTTAAATGTTACTCTTACAAATAGAAAACACTAATTGTTAATAAATGTAAGAGGAGATGAAAAAATCTTGTGGGGATTAGCGCTAGAGGAGTGGCAGATAATTATTGTTAATTTTTCGAGACGTACACAAGTTATGAATTTTATTGTGAAATAGCGTTTGCCCTTTAGAGGGTTAATTGAGCAGAGCACATTAACAGTATAAATATTAAAATTTAGGATGTTCGTCTGGTTATATTCGATTCCTCAAAAATGCTGATACCATCAAAAATATTTTATACTTTTCTTAAAATGGTTTAAGTCCTGAATGACATGGAATCGTACAGTTCTGTAGATTTTCCCATATGCTAAAATTTAGTGAAAGAATAAGTGACTAATTTATTACATGAACATACCAATTAAGATGCAAGTGCACGTAGCCTTTGTCAGAGTAAGTCTCAGTATCGTTCTGGGATATAAATTGTACATTTATAAGGAAATTAGAACTGGATAACTTCAAAAGCCTAAATGATATTTAATTTTTTTTTTTTCAATTATAAAAATTTTGTCTGTAAAATATAAACAGCAGCATTCTTAGTATTAAAAGCCGTTAGAGAATATGGTAGGCATACATTTTCTTGGCGTGTTTAGAATCATTAAAGATATTAAGATTTAGAAATCAATAAAAACGACAATATTTAAGGAATTATAAAAAAATAAATGAATGGTTCATTCAAAAACATTCTTTTTGCAATAGAAAAACACTATATTAAATATTATTCTAAAAATTATAATTCAGAATTCGGACTACCAAAAAAGAAACGCTTAAAAATCGGTCCACCCATTAAGGCTGCACATGGCACCCGATTTTCAATATTTTGTTTTGAGAAAAAACATTTAAAGTAAATATTGCTCATAAAAAATATAGGGCTAGGACTTTGCTTAATAAGCTGTAAGTTTTTTATTTTTGTGATTTTTTCTCCAAAATTTTAATAGCGTATAGAAAAAAGTTAAAACTATAGAAATATGAAAAAAAATCTAAAGCTAGTAAACCCGTTAAAGGATTCAATTTTTAAAAAGGACATTTGTGAAATTTTAAGTTGTGAAATTTTGTAACCAATAATTTTTTAAAAACAGCAAAGATTATCACCTTTCATTTGATACCCATATTGGCATCCCAAAACAAGTGCAAGTATTTTAATATTTTTTTTGAGAAAAAAAATTTAAATTTGTTGCAGGGTGTAATGTTTTGGATTGAGAAGGAAAAACTATGATCGCGAATTATTTCGCGATGGTAGTAAGTAAAATAAATAGTTATGTCGAAAGAAAGTAACACAAAATATATATTGCCCATTTTTAAACGATATTCTAGTAAATTTTTGATTTGTATATTTTGATAATTTCGTTCTATGCAGAAATAAATCCATGAATTTAACTGAAGTTTTTCACTAAACTAATGAAGTTTTCTTCACAAAGTAAATGAAAATTTTTTTAAACTGTATAAAAAAGCTTCATTATTTTTATGAAACTATTTTAAATGATACTTTTTGATTAGGCATATGATATTTTTAATAAATAAAATGAAAGTTTTTATTAAATTTCATGAAAAACTGCACAAAGTTAAAGAAAAGTTTCAATGAACGAATTCCAGTGACAATTCGTAGATCTAATGCAAAAATACATTGATATGAGACCTAAAATTCTCTTAGTGTAAGATTTTGATCTTATGTCAATACAGTGTACACATAAAATATTTGCAAATTTGTAAATACAACGAACTAGAAAAATTCTGGATTTTAAATTTGTATGCTTTGGTTCTTTCGAGCACTGTATTATAAAATTAAATAATAATAATTTTTGTTTCTGATTTTATAATAATGATGATTCAGGATCTAAGTATATACTATTGTATATAAAACTTATTACTAAGCTATAGATATTTGTAATTGACTAGCAATATAATACAGATGTAAACAACTCGATAACATGGTTATTACGTTACCAATGGCCACCGTCATGTGGATACGACGAAAGGCTTTATGGATACGTTGATAGTGGGGACATTGTACTAAATCTCCTTGAACTAGACTACCAATTTCCTTGCCACTTCCTATGGTACCTTCAATCTTGTATTTTTCATGCATTAGACGCAGTAGTGGCGGTGCCAAATATAAACGTACCAATACCTCAATAGCTCCGGTAAGGGCCAATGAACCCAATTGTATACATTTAGCTAAAGTCCATGTGTTAAGGAAAAATTTCACATATAAAATAAGCATTGTAATGCTGAGTACAGCGTTCATAGCAAAATATTTGGGAAATAAAATCTGCTGGCATTGACCGAACATATGGCGAGGCAATGAAAAATATAATGAAAGCCCTGCAATGAGAAAAAAATAAAAATAATATTATTTTAACCGCAATTTTTAATATTGTTTTACAGTATGTTGTGCATCAGTAAATTAGTAGAGTTGCCAGATGATGATATAACTTTTTTTGTTTGTAAAGATTTTATATAAATAATAATTACAAAAATATAAAGTATCGCAATTTAAATTTTGCGATACTTTGTGTTTATAAAATTTCAAAGAAAATTTACCCATATTTTTAGGGTTTTTATTCACCTAAGACATACAAGAATTTGTGTGTTGTATTTTGTTCTTACTAATATTTTCTTTTTTCCAGCGAAAATTTGAAAACTCCCCTACAAGCAGGCGCGGTTTTGGGGGGAGAACTTAGGGTATTTTTAATTAATTTTTTACATTTTTGTATTGAAAAATATAATTTAGTGGGGAGGGGGGGGGGGGTGGTATTTCCCATTCCCATTTAGCATTTATAGTGTGTTAGGGTTGCCATTTATTTAAAATATAGGTTAAAAAGCTTTTTGGAAAAAGCCGAACATTAACGAATGTCGGAAAAAGCTCAGACACACCCGATTAAATTTAATAAATATTAGAGATGTCACGAATACTGTATTCGGCACTTAATTCGGTTTAAACCGAGAAATAAACTTTAAACAAAAATAACAAAAAATTTAGCTATATTTATCTTTTTAAAAACAACTAACAAATGCAGTACAAAAAGCTAACTAAGAGTGTTGTAAAAAAAACTGACAACTGAACAAATTTGTAAAAACCGACAACATTTTATTTTTAAATAACTAACAAAAATTAACTTTCTACTGCAAAAATACTGTATGTTACGAAAATGCAGTACTTTTCATACATTTTTTTGTAATCAACTGACATAATAGTTGTTTTGTATTATTTAATAAAAAACAACTGTAATTGCAGTTAAAAACAACAATTACTGATTATTACCAAACAACTGTTATGTACTAATAGCCAAACTCCTTTGAGAGTGGGTCTCGAAAAGAATTAAGGGAAACTTTTGTTCAATATCAAAACAGTTAAATCGAGAACTACTTAAAATCAGTGTTGGAAAAATTTATTTATTTATTTATTTATTTATTTAAAAATCCATATTGTAATACAAAAGCCATCCAGGCCAAAAAACGTATTACATAGCAATAACAATCCTGAATAAGAACTTAAAACTAAAATATACATATATACAATAACAAAATATTATACGCATAAATAATTTCACCTAGAATCAAACCTAACTATTTTGGCTCCCCAGCCGTAAAATATATAAAAAGAAAACAACTAAGAACTAATAGTATAGAATTAAGAATCATATTCCGGTAACAATCAGCAACAGCTCACACATTACAGACATTTTCCAAAACTCCATCTTATGAAAACATTCCACAAATTTAAATGGAAACAGGTTTATACTATTGTATTCGAGAAATATTCCAGTAATTTGAGTCTAAAAACATTGTTGGAGTGAGAGAAAACTCGTAAATCATAAGGCAAATAATTCCAGCAATGAGCAATCCTCACCATGAATGCCCTCTTAAACAGAGAGCATGAAATTCTAGGTATAACTATATTCTTTAGTCTCCTAGAATGAAAAAAAGTAAACTCATGACATAAAGGGACAACCAAGCCATTTCTAAGAGTCCTATAGAAAAAGAGTACATTTCGGTACTTAACAAAATTCTTAAAAAAGCACCCCAAAAACTTCTTTACATAACCAGACATATGTTCCCGTCTACGAGTATTATATATATATCGAACCACAGAATTAACAACACGTTCCAGTTTCTTAAGGTTACTACCAATTGTACCCGATACTACTTCTAGTCCATATAAGATCTGTGGCATTAATAGAGCATAAGCTACTCTACACTTTACCCTAAACGGCAAGTATATATTTGTGGAATATATTCTACGTAGAATAAAAGAAATCTTCCTATGAACAGATTCAATATGCTGGTCAAAACTAAGTCGGTTATCGATTATAACCCCTAAACACCTATGTTGATCAACAAATTCAATTCGTGTGTTACCAATAAATAAATTAGCATCTGAAAAAAATCGTTCAGATGAACCAAACATCATAGCCTTAGTCTTAGATGGATTTATAGCCAACGAATTAGTAGACGACCAATGAAGAATACGTTCAAGGTAAAAATTTATATTAGACTCCAACACATCAGCAAAATCACGATCCGTACCAAATAATAGGAGAATATCATCTGCAAACAAAAATGTCCTGCACATACTCATGTCTAGAATCTCGGGGAGGTCATTAATATATAAGATAAATAGAAGGGGGCCAAGGACAGATCCCTGAGGAATCCCAGAAGTGAGAAATAGACTGCTTGAATACGTTCCATGAAAATCCACAAACTGTGACCTACCACTTAAGAAGGACATAACAAGCTTACAAGCCGACTTCGAAAAGCTAAACCTATCCCTTAGCTTTGTAATCAAAGTAGAGTAGCATATAGAATTAAACGCTTTAGTTAAATCTAGAGAAATCAGGACAGACAATTTTCCATCATTTTCATAAGTCCTAATGGTATCGGTTAAATTAAGCAATAAAGAAGTAGTATTATATCCCCTACGAAACGCGTACTGGGATTCAAAGATTTTCGTTCTAGTAAACGAAAGCATTTGATCCCTTATCAGATGCTCAACAATTTTAGATAAAGCCGGGAGAACAGAAATCGGTCGTAAATCATCCGGACCCCTGATAGTACCAGATTTAGGAATGGGCACAACTCTTGCCGTCTTCCAAATATTAGGAAATATGGACGTTGTTAAAATGGAATTAACTAAATGCAATATGATGTCAGAAATGTAAGGATATACAATCTTTACAAACTGAATAGTAATACCATCCACACCAACAGATTTCGATTTAATTTTATTCAAGGCTACATAAACGTCATACTCACTAACACAATTAAAAGAAAAGGAGTTATCCAATTCCCCAAAGGAATCAAAATCAAATTCGTCAACCTGATCAGGTCCCACACCACGTACAAAATATTGATTCATGAGTTCAACATCCCCATCAAAAACTACATCATCAGTGCTAACGCAACCAGCTCTTTTGAGCACTCTCCACATGCCAGAAGTGTCTAAATCCCAAAATAATTTAGCATAATGCCTTCTCTTTTCTCTCCGAATCGCAGCCTTTGCCCTATTACGATATTTACAAAACACCCTCCATTTATGACTGGTTGGATCAGATTGATATGCAGAAAAAGCAAGGTCTCTCAGAGATCTCGCTAACACAATAGTTCTTGCCCCCATCCAATTATCATCGTTCGATCTAACAATTCTCTTAAGAGGAACATAGGAATACAGAGCATCAATTAGCGAGCAAAACATAGAACATTTATATTCTACATCATCGGAACAAAAAATTTGAGAAGAATCAAAATGTAACAAAAAGTTTAATAAGCCTTTCCAATCAATTTTATTCAAATCGCGGTGCTCAACAACGGATTCCAAGGTTCCTAAATTCATCTTAAAAGAAGCAAAAATAAGTGCATGGTGTGAAATAGATGGGCATTGTACCTGTCCAGAGAAATTAATCATAGATCGATCACTTACTAAAAAAAAGTCAATCAAAGATGTAGAAGAGTATCTCACGTCATAATGGGTGGGCTTAGAGTTGTGACAGATAGATAAATTTGAAGCAGTACAGAACGAATGAAGTAGACTTGATTTCCTACTATCAAACTGGTTAAAATTGAAATCACCAACAATAATAACATGAGAGTAGTTCAGAAAAAGTTCACAATGAATTTCATCAAATTTAGAAAAATCTGACGGAGGGGGTAAGTAAACCACACCAAATAAAACTTTTATACTACCAAAATACAGTTCAAGAAAAAGAGACTCACACTTATTTAGTACAGATGATTTAAATACGGCTTTAAATTTTAGCTTTTTTGCAACATAAATCCCAACACCACCCGCTCTAGGACCTATTCGATCATTACGACATAACTTGTACCCGGGAATCTCAACAGCACGACTAGAAACAGTAGGCTTAAGCCAAGTCTCAGAAATCCCTATTATATCAAATACTGAACCCCCAAAAACAGACTTTACCTCATCAAACTTAGTAATATTATAAGCTGGTCTTATGCCGTTACAGTTCAAATGAGCAATATTTAATTGATTAATGTATGGTTGAAAAGAAGTTTCCAAAAATGAGCTATTGCTAACCACCGGACCAAGATTTATATTAAAAGGTGTCATAATTAAAAATTGGAGTTACAGCTGGGGACCAAAAATAAAGATATGATTCAGTGATAAAATTAATATTCAAAAAATAATTTTCCAAAATCATTTTAATTCATAAATAACAGCTGATAAAAGCAGCAAAAGAATAATCAAAGATAAATTAAGATTATATTGACATAATAAAAGAAAATATAAGTCTAATCTTTCATAACAAAAATAACAATTCAAAGTCCCAACATTAGCCAGGAAAACGTACCAATTAAGCTTAATCAGAAAAAGCACTACCATAATTCTACTCCAGCACTGAAAAGTCTCTATTCTGGAGCACAGCACATCCAGCCGCATCACTAACTTCCAACTCATTACCATCAAGCAACGTTATCTTAGCTTTCAACTTATCAGCATTAAATAGTCTATACTTTTTTATCTTGTTGTCATTTAAAAGTTTTCTGCATGCCACATTAAGTCTACTTGCTGCCGGGGTGTAATGATCATTCAAGAAGACTCTACCTGCAATATCATCAGCTACACCATCATCAATAATGTCGGATACTTTCAGCGTACGAGTTTTAAAGTACTCCTTCATAATTCTGTCACGAACAAAAACGTTATTAAACTTCACCAAAATAAGCCCCTTTTTGTTAATGTAACAGGCATGACTAATGTCATGGCCAGCGACCGGAATATTAAAAAATGCTCCCAGGGCAACGACAGCAGGGACCAAATCTTCCAGCCCAACGGGTAATCCACGAATAACTATATCCGCACGATTTAGTCTCTTATGCAACACATGATTCTCCATTTCAAGTGCAGATATCTTGGTAGATGTTGACGACTCAACTTTGTTTATAATTCTGGTGCAATTTACAATATCAGCTTTCAACTCTTTAAAACAAGAGGACATTTCTGTTTTGATGTCAGATACAGCATCCGCAAATGCACCCTTGATGGAACTCAAATCTTCCTGACCCCTTTTAGCGAACTCATCAAACTTCTTATGCAAAGCACGTATATCATCACCACCTGTTTGGTTGTCCTGACATGTAGTACAGAAATATGAGAGCGAACTATTTTTTTTAATCAGAGTAAGCTCTTTATCGGACACATTGGCACAGGTTGAATGGAACCACACTGCGCAAACCTTACATTGTAGGCTGGCATGATTCTTTCCAATGGTTTCATCACAAATTCCACATTTATATGCCATGATTAATACTGTGTTGGCTGTTTATATATAATAAATTACTTTACTTTAGTGTATTACTAACACACACAGTAAAAAACAAAACCAAAAAAATAAACAGTTATAAATTCAGCAAATTCGGCAACAACAAATATAATGCAAATAACCACGTTGAGTGACTGAATTTACTTTATTTAGTTTTCTTCTTTTTTCTAAAATTTTTCAGACGTTCTTTATATTGATTTTAATATTTTAATGTTAATAATTAGCAGGATGCCAATATAAATATTAAAGTTGAAGTTTAAAGCACAAATAATTTAATTTCAAAAAACTTATCAGCTGCTACAAAAATTCCACAACTATTCAGGCATAGCGTTGCCAGATCAATCAATCAAAATTGTAATTTTTTTTAAAGCTCAGAGCCTGCATAAAATGAACTGCTCAAAATATAAAACGGCTTACAAGCAAAAAGAAATTAGCCTGTTGTCCTGTCCAACATTTTTTAGATCTTGAACTTTAAATGTTGGAGTTTAAGACATAATATTTGCCTGCCCCTTACAAGAATGTGTACCCATTAGACAAACTAAGCGATAAAATCTTTTGGGATACATGGATCATTAAGATTTAAAAAAAAAAATAAGTCACACGGAGAGAATTTTGTTGGACCAATAGTAATGAAAATTTTCTTCACAAAATAAATAAAAAACTTTCTTAAATTAGTAAAAATCTTCATACGTTATATGAATTCAGTTTTTTATGAAACTTTTTTTATCATAAAAGTTAATGAAAAGTTGCATTAAATTAATGAAATGAACGAGTTCATATGCAATTTTATTGCTTTAATGCAAAAATAATTAATATCATGAAAATAATATTTTCAGTATACCCTGTAACCCTGTTACTTTAATTATTAAAAAAAACATGAAAAATATCTAATAAAAGGTTTTATTAGAATAAAACTAGTTTTTAAACAAATATTTAATTTAATAAATAAATATTTTAATTGTTTTAATTAATCGTGTGCAATTTTTAGTAATTAATTATCCTGATAGGTGCGAAATTAATCCAAATATTAATTCATATTATAAATTTCGTATTGAAAACTTGTTTTTAACTTCTTTTGAGCTGGAAAGATATCAAGCGAAAGCTAAAGCAGAATGCAATGATATGGAACATTAGTCCAAATCGGAACCATCGGAACAGGGAACAACCGGAATTGCAGCAGTTATCATAAGGAACGGAATTGAAACATTGAAAATGTGGAAAGAAATGAAATAGGTAGGAGAACGCTCTGGTTTGGAACACTAAGCGTCTCCTATTTCATTCCATTTCGTTTTAATTCCATTCTCTCAATTTCGCTCGTTCTCCATTCCATTTTTTTCATTTGGAATAATCTTCCATTTCATTCCGTTTCAGGTTTGTGTCAGGGTGTTTAAATTATATCAGGACACGGTGTGATTAAATTTTTTCATTCCATTTCGGTTCTTTTGCCAAATTGGCCCAATGTTAAATTTCGTACACTCAAAAAAGTTTTACAGTTACTAAATCACAGTTGTTTGTTTAGTAATCAGTAGTAGTTTTTTTAACTGCAGTTACAATTGTGAAAAACAAAACAACTATTTGCACAGATATTTTAAAAAACAACTGAAGAAAACTACTGTATTTTTTAACAGTTACTTGAAACAGCTATTTTAGTATTTTAGTAAACAACTACTAAAACAGTAATTTTGCAGTAAACAGTTAATTTTTGTTAGTTATTTTAAAAATAGAAGATGATGGCACATATTGCTACGAAAAAGTCTGTGACTCTAGTTAAGACTGTAAATTGTTGCAAGAGTCTCAAAAAAAGTATTTATTTAAAATTTAGTTAAACAATACTAAAAATTAAGACCTTGTACAGACATCATCATAAAATGACAAATACAATTTGTATAGAAAGTTATGATTTTCAGTCTTAAAAATAGTCTCTTATGACAGTCACAGCTGTGGATAGCCACGTATATCGAGTTTTTTAAAAAATTCTGTTTTAGTTTATATTTGTTATTATTTATATACAAATATAGTTTGCAAATAATAATTAGAGCATTTCATTATATCTCCAATACATTAAAACGTCATAACTGGAGTACCGTTTGGAATTTTGACTTTGCATTTTAAGTAGAATGTAGGAAATACAAATTTTTATTGTAATTGAAAGAAATAAAGATTTTTTTTTTATTAAAAATTAGTTTTAAAATTCCGAAAAAATAACTGTTAAAAACAGTAGTTTTTAGCAATTTTTACAGTTGTTTGTAGCAAAAAATTATCAGTTGTTTTTACACTGATAGAAAAATGCATCTTCATATTGATGATGCCCTAACATCAGAATTGTGACATTAATGTTATTACAAATGACATCAATGATGCATTAAGTGACATCAATTTAATGACGAACGTTATCATATAATTTTGTCATATTTTACGCGTCATCCGTGCTATGACTACAGTGACATCAATTCGATGCCACATTTTGTCAAAGCAAGAAGCACTTTATACAATATATAACATTCATATTGATGACATGTAATCATTATAAAGGGTCCGCCAAATAAGTTTTTTTTTTTGAAAATGCTATAAAAAAAACTACTGAATATTTTCTCAAATTTCCAATCCTTCCGGTTAATAATGGAAAATAATTTCATTCAAATGGCTGCCTCGGCTGGCCATGCAGTAGCCTACACGATCGGTCCAATTATGGCTCAATTATGCCTCTTCAATGTATGCGTGCGGGTTTTCTGTGCCCCAAATGCTACAATTTCGCTTGTTTACATACCCGCCAAGATCAAAATGAGCTTCATCTGAAAACATGATTTTTTTTGGCAAAATCGGCATAATTCATTTTCGCACACATTCTGCAACATTACCATGATTTTCAAAGTAATGTCGCAATATTTCTCATATTCGTTCAGCGGAAGGATAAAACTAATTATCTGTCATCGCAATGATGACATTTTTTTATTAAATTGACTCCGATTCGTCATTTATGTGATGCCGATGTCTCATCCCATTGATGACACAATTTAAGTTTTCGACCCTGATGACAATTTGGTTAAGTGATGTTAAGGCTGACATCACCGTGATGACAAGTGTCATGGGGTCAAAAACGAAGACATTTGTCATAGAACTGATGTCAAAATACATTAGGGTTATGACGGTTTTTCTATCAGTGTACGACATTGTTAGTTGTATTTACTACATGTGTTCACTGTTTTTCAACAGTTATATTTGTCGACTTAATTTAACTTAATTAACATTAACAGTTGTTTAACCTGTAATTTTCAATAAATTCTACTGTCCATCTTTTTTGAGTGCAAAGTTTTTTGGGGAAAAGAAATCTACAAACAATATCTGGCAACACACACATTATACTTAATACATTTAAGTACATACTAAATATATAATTTCATTTTATGAAATTCTTACCCGACACAAAGGTCATCCATATTTGAGCGCCAAAATGAGTTGAAAAAGCTCCTAAGTAAGCTATCAATGCCAGCATATCATTCTTTCGTGCTGACATATCTTGGCTCTGCCTGATTGTTGTAGTTTTATCTGTGATGTCTAACAGTTGTTCGGGTTGATGATGTTGATGGTGATACTGTTGTTGTTGTGATTGTTTGGCAGCCGATGAAGATGTACCAACAAAAAGTTCTGGCCAAACTGTTAGTAAGACAAATGATAGAATACATATTGCAATAATATGAGCAGGTTGTGCAGTTTTTGTCAGCAATCTAAAATAAGAGAAAATATAGTTAGTTATAGTAGTAGTTTTTATTTCACTTGCATAGAAAAACTGAAAGCTCAAGTTAAACGTGAATTTAAAATTTTATTCTGAATGCTCGACGTCCGCATCTAATTCGATATACACCCAGACTAAATGAATATCGTATAGCAACTGGCGTACGTGCGAAAAAGCATGCAACTTTTTTCATTTATTCAATGAACTAAAACGACCGAAATTCCCTCTTTCCGATCTTGACGTTAATACCCCCCAAGTACCGTCTAACCATTACGTTAAATAACGACAACGTATGCTGCTTACAGAGCTCTTTCGCACTGGCCACATAAAGCCAAAGCATAAAAAATTAAGAGTCATTATTATGCAAAGACTATACGATGTATAAAATGCATGAGAGTTTTTGATTTTCTATTTGAGATTAAATAAATAAAAAAACGCATTAAAGAAGTTGTAAAACAACACTTTAATCTTCTAGCATTGAACTGACATACAACACAGCAATAAAACTTGGGAAAACTAAAATAGGTTTAAGATCTCATTTTTTTAATTTTGTGTTATTTTTATGAGAACATAAAAATATTACATCATGTATTAAGTGTCCTTTTTTTTAGCTTTGCGACTAAATTCAAAATTCAATTAAGAATACAACAATAAACCCAAAACCTAAAACAACAAAATAACAAAATAACTAGAACATATAAAAACACGAGAACCACACACGATTTTGGAAATAAAAACGTAAAATTGAACAACAATATTTCCGTATATGCAGAAGATTAAATTTGCAAAAAAAAAAAAAACTGCATGCTTATCAGTTCCAGACGTCATATAATGCCATATTATAGGCGATACGTCACACAACTCATTTAAAAAAAAATATTTGTTGCATAAATAAAACCACAAACTTTGCGATATTTTTAATTTAAAGAACTTATTTTTTAAGGGCTTACACTTGACGACAAAAAATAGTATGCACTTAATAAAATAGATTATATCTTAGACTAAACGTAAAATAAGTAAATAACTTATTTATAGCTTATTTTTAATTGTTAAAGAACACAGTAAGAAAATTTAATATGACGAAATAAAATTTTTAAACAGCGTATACATATTTAGGTTATTCGATTTTTGAGAATATTTGAAACTTTATAATATCACCGGCGTAGATATTTCTTAGCCTTCCCCAGACAAATTTTTTTTTGTTGTTGTAGTAGTAGTAAATCTTTATTTTCATTAAAAAAATTATACAAAAAAGTTTACAATTATAATAGATTTCAATTTGTTTCTTTTTTTTTTTGAAAATGAAGATATTACGACATTGACCATAGTCGTCTGTCGAACAAGAGAATTATTTTCTCCTAAATTTAAAAATCATAACGTGTCTAGTTTTGGTTTACATAATAATTAAAATTTTGTTGTTAATAATTATATTCATCTATTAATATTTTCCTGTACTTTAAAGCATTGATAATATAATATATAAGATTATCCCAACCTGCGTATCTGCCGTCCAAAATTTCAACGACTGTATCTCGATGTAAAAATGTTCTTACAAAATAACGGTATCTAAACTCTTTTAGAACTGGACATCGACCTATGAAGTGATATATGCTTTCTTCCTCATTTAGGTTACATAAAGAACATATTTTTTATCTTGAGCCAAAACGCGTAGCATTTAACTCAATCGAATCACATCTTGCTTTGAAGATCCACATTATATTATTTTGCGAGTTTCCATCTATCATGTAATATGATCCTTTTGAAAAATCCAGGTTCTTGTAAAATCTGTCAGTACAAATTGCACTTTGCAGGTATCTTTTCTTGTTTGAGATTCTTAACTTTTCCATTAATTTATTACTTTGGCAGTTAAAATAATTTCGTGATATATTTTGAAATTCCCAGGTCATGTTAAGCTGTGTACAGAGTTGTTGAATGTCTTTTACCCATAATATTTTTTTATGAATAAGTTGAAGAGATAGCTTGTGGGGTAACCTATTTGAACCGTATTCAAAAAGAGTACGACATACATATCGCAGGTGCAGATCTAGTGTGTAAAAGTGCCCATCTTCCATATTAGTTTCCAGCATCAGCATATATGTAGGTGTGAATTTGGGCAAACACAATATCTTCTTAACAAAATAACGTTGAAGTTTGTCTGTTTCACCGAAGTATGAATGCCCCCACACTTGTGCCCCATATGTTTGGATTGCTCTACACGCTGCTTGAAAGAGTTGCCATTTTGCTCGTAATGGGATGTTTTAGTTAATAGTCACCTTTAAATTTGCAGTTTTCTTAATTTCACAATTAAAATTACTAAATGTCTCTCCCCAGCAAAGAAGCAAATTTATAATACAGATTTCTCAAATGTTGAAGTTTTTAAATATTTTTCATACTGTGAGAAGGAAAATATTGATTGTTTTCAAAAGGCTCATATTGCTATTTAAAAATCTATTAATGAGTGCACCGTTGTTGCTTAAGTGGGCGTTTTAAAAAAAATTTAAGTTTAAGTTGACAATTCGTCGATTGATTATTGGAGAGCCGCACCGACCAAAAACATTTTTGCGAGAAAAACGATAAAGAAAGTTTACAACAAAATTATTAAATTTCTACAAGATAGGTTTTCTTTTTTGTTTGCTATATCTATAGCTGCATTTATTATAAACAATTTTAACGCCTGTTTGCACTGAGTATTCAGAGTTATTAACAATTTTTTAAAAAAAGATTTTTTTATTATATGGCCTATAAGCCGTTTTTATCACAATTTTATTGTTTTTCTTTCAAGTAGGTCAAAAGTTTTTTTTTTCTTTTAACCATTATAAAACTAGGTTGTCATAGTGCAAACCAATGCTTAAGCTTTTTTATTGTTTTTTGTTTTATATGCGTTGCTTATTTCAAATGAGTCAAACCAAGATTGACGAATAATGTTTTTATTTTTCTATAGAAAGTTTGACTCATTGGCCAAAAAGTGGTTAATACACCATACCAATGTTAAGAAATTTGTAAAAATAGGGATACGCAGCACATATGGTTCTGGATATCTCCTAATTGATACGAGGTATATAAAAACGGATTAAAGATTTAGAAAGAGGACACATTAATCATATATAATCAATTCCTAACTCAATTTTGCCAGAAATGGTCTATAGGTCTCACCAATATTCATACGACGAATTGTTAATTTTTTTTCGAATCTGTCAACAATCTGAGTGGATTTTTTCAAAGCTTAGAGATATGACCCCAAAAAAAAAAAAATTTTAAGTCTTTTAGAACACGAATATTTTTAAACTTTTTAAAAACAATGCAAATTTTAGTGAAAATCGTGTTATCAGTTTTCTAGAAAATACATTTTTTCATGGCCATGATCCAAAACTTACACTGTTAAAATAGAACTTACCTGTTAGAATAGCAGAAAAAGCTACTCAAAATTAGTTAAAAATTACGCATTCAGAAAAAACGGCTTAAATTAACTGATTTTTTTTTGCTAAATATTAGTAAGGTAAGAACAGAAAAAATAAAACTGCTAAATTTACAAAATTTTTGTTAAATTCTGGTTAATTATAAATAGCAATTCAATCTACTAAAATTAGCCAAAACTTTTGCTGAATATTTGTAGACAAAAAACAGCAAAAGAAAAAAAATGTTTAATATTTAATATTTGGCAGAAATTATATTATAGTAGTTGTAGCTATCAAGGAAGAAACCCGTTATTGTGAATAATTGGCTGGTAAATCGTTATCCGTTTAGAAATGTTTTGTGTTGAGTTTAAAAAAGGGTCTTTTAGCTATGTCTTTTTATTAGCTTGACCATTAACAACACCAATCCATTTTTTGATACTGCATCCAGGACATCCAGAATGTCCTGTTACCATATGGGAACTATGGGCCAGCCCGGGTTACGGTGGTGGTTCTGATGACGTTTTGCCTCATACGAACGAAAATGAAGTAACAAAATACATGTACACTGAGAGAATTCTCTGCATGATATTGAATGAATGATGATATTCTTCATAGAAGCAACGAATTTCTTCATAAAAGCAACGAAGTTGCTTTGGAACTCGTCTATTAAAACATTTCATTAAATGTACGCAAGTTTTCATAAAATTTTATGAAAAATATCATGTCGGTAATAAAAAATTTCATTCAGTCAATATAGAACTTTCATTAAAAAACTAGTATCACTAAAAGTATGAAGCTTTCCATTAATTTAAAGAAATTTTTCGTTCACTTTGTGAAAAAAAAGTTTCATTCGTTAACTGACAATTTTTATTACTTTTCGTATACTAAAATTACCTGTGTAGTAAATCATTCGTGTAGCGGCGAACTTCTTAAGGAAGCACCACCTAAAAGGCGGCGGTAAAGAAGTGCCAACATCAATGAATATTTGAGATATTTTTAATAGTGTAACGACACAGAGAGAATTTTCTTGAAGGAGTTTAAATGAAATATTTCACTAAACTAAAAGTGAATACATAATTTCTTAAACTTTATGAACAACCTTCATAATTTTTTGAAACTATGTTTAATGAAACTATTCCATTAGACTTATGAAATTTTTAATAAATAAAATTAATTTAATGAAAAGTTTTAATGAATGAATTCCAGTGACATTTCATAGATCTAATACAAAAATTCATTGATATTATGCAGATAATTCTCTCAGTATAGTTTTATTAAACTTTTCATTATATTTTCCACTTTTAAAAGTTTGTACAATAAATTCCAATGACTATATACAAACAAAATGGTCTCTACATATGGCTGATAACATTTTGGCACGTATCGTGTGTACACCATAAATGAATTGTAATACTCGTTTGTAATTTCATGGTTTTTCTAAATATGATACGCATAAGTTTTGACAATATTCAAATCAACTTATACGGTAGTTTAGAACAGGATTTACATTTTTTTTATCCGTGTATTATGTAAAAAAATTGTGAAATTAATGATTTCTGTTATAGAAAATAAACCGCATTGCATACACATGTGACAAAAAAAAAATACTCCACAAAAAGTGTGTACAGGGGTTGAAAACACTATATTTCCGATTTCAGAAAAATTAATTAAAAAAAAAAATCTTTTGACAAGTTTAAAAGTTATGCTACACATGCCTACACAATTTTAGAGAGGTCAAGACCCAAGGACCAAAACGTACTAAAACGTTTCTAAAGTCCTGATGCCCGCTGAATCCGAATCAGGGTTTCGAGATATCTTAACATAAAGTTTAGAAAAAGCCGGTTTTTTTTTGCTGTATTAGGGACGCTATAACATGACTTTTTCACAACATTTTTTATGTCATCTGAAATCCCTTACCTTATATTCCTTATATTATCTTATTAGGTTATTGAGATATCTTAACATAAAGTTTAGAAACACCCGGTTTTTATTATATTCGGGACGTTATAACATCGCGTTTTATGATATAGAAAGATTAAACCTGAGTTTTGCAAACCACCTGTGCATAGTCCATTTTTGGTTTTTCTAAACGATAAATTTTGTTGCAACAATTTATTTTTCATGTAACAATAAAATATATTGTTCATAACCAAAATGTAATTGCGGTGACATAAATTGGTTTTAAAAACTGCAATTCAAATGAAGCAAACTATTATCATTGTACACTCATAAATTTGAAAATATGTAATGTCAAAACAACAAAAACTTTCGTATAACGAACAAATATTGGTTTATTTTACGAAAGTTTTTGTTATTTTGACATTTATTGGCATTTTTATGCATGGATTATTATCAGTGTAGGAACAGAATTTTAGTTAAAAATATTAAATATGTACTTCAAAATTATGACGATCTAGTTTGGAAAATAAGATCAGTTATAGCATTAAGACTTTTAATTTTTTTTGTTTTAGAATGTTTTAAATTTTACATATTACATAAAAATTTTACACGTAAACTTTTTTTTTGTTACTGCGTGTATATATTCTTACACATGTGTGTGTGTAATAGAAACAACTAAAAATGTAAAATTTATAAGAATGACATAAACTCACGTGTAAATTTTGCTGCTTTGTAACCTTCTTATCGCCTGTTGCATAGTATATGTAAAATGCTTTGTAAGCTGAGTACTTTTTGCCAAAATGTCATCGTTATATACTTTTCCCGTAGGCACTTTGCTGTCATAATGAACACTCAAGTTTTTTATATTGTTGCTAACGTTGTCGCCGACTGTTGCAATATTTGTGCTTAATTGTGTAATTTGATGAAATTGTTCATTTAATATATTTGGAAGTTCAAAATTGTTGTTGCTGGACAAATTCATAATTGATGTGGTTGTAGTTGCAGCAGGAGGTGTTAACATTAAAGGAGTAGTAGTTGGAGGAGATGATGCTGTTGAAAATCGTCCATGACCAAAAGGACATTTAGATATAAATGTTGTAGATTTTTTATGCTCCATTGCAGAAGATGTTGATAAATCTTGAAACTTTCTTTTACTATCAAGATCTGTGATGTTCGACTGTTGTTGTTGTTGCAATTTCTGTTCCCTATCTTCTTCATTTGCAGCCCGTTTTCTCATTGTATGTTTAATAGTTTTAATAATTTTATGCGGCATACCATTTTCTATGCACTTATCGATTTGTTCGTTTTCCACTATGGAATTATGGCACATTTTGAAAAATTCACAAACAAAATTTCAATATCACAAACACACTAAATAATTTAATTTATTTAATAAAAAATATCCTTTTTTAATGATTTATTTTTATTTTAAATAAAAACGGTGGGATTTATTTTTGTAATTTTTTTTTTTTGGCAATTTTGAAAAAATTTTATTTCACTTTTCCGAATAATTTGTTACAGGTTTAGTGTAATTTTTTGATGAAGCGTTGGTCTTTTCAAAAATTCTCTGTATTATGTGCACAGAGAACAGCCAACGACTTTCACACTGTGAGTTGATAAATACTAGTGATTCGTTAATCGACCATGTTCAGTTTTTATAAATTTTTCTTTTCCATACTACAGCAATTGTTGTGTTTAGCGCAAAAAAAAATAATCACTTTTACACTCAGTCAAGCTAAATGAGTTTCGTCACTTTTTTTCACACATTTTGCTCTCTCTCTTCTCAGTTGGTTTGGCCCAGAAGCATTGAAATTGTAGCTGAATCATATTGTATATTAGCAGCACCTTCGTCTTATTCTCTACATAATAAGTAAACGCCATTTGGGGGCCACAAAACAGCACCAGATGTGTAATTTGTATTCTTCTTCTTTTTATAATACTCGTGATTAGACGTGCCTCTCCAAAACCTACGTCAATTTAATGGGAAAATAATAGCAAAATTATTTGGCATAACATAATAATGCACGTAGTACGAAGTCTAGTTCAATGATCATTTTTAATCTAATGAATCAATGTTTTTTTTTTTAGATGAAAACCAAACATTTTAGGGAATTTGTTTTGTTGGTGTGGATTCCCTAATAAATCCGGTTACAGTTACAAAATGTAACTTACAAGGCAAGTCTCCCGATGGATTATCCCCGATCTTAATGAAATTTGTATATGTGATAAAAAGAAAAAAAAAAAAAAAGTGATACGTATTTTTTTGCTGCCCAAATTCAATTTTGATAATTTTTTGTGAAAGTAACCCCAAAAATATGAACTTCTGCATCATTCGTTTGGTCAAGTTACATCAAATAAAATTTTAATAATTTTTTGAAGTTAGTAAGTATCGTATAGGGGAATTTGTCACGTTTTAGGCTCTTTTGTTTTTCCTAACTCGAGAACCACTAGTCGGATTTTGTTGAAACAAATTTAGGAAAATCAATAATTACAATTACTTTCATCTCTTCATACAACGTTTCGCTGCATAAGCAACAGTTTCGCAGTTATAAATAAATGTATCAAAATTTTTAGTTAATTTTTGAACCGATTTCGCTTGAAATTTGTATATGTGATAGAGGAGAGAATATTATAAGCACATGTTAGTTTTTAGAGCCCTAATCTAAACCTCGAACCGCCGAAAGCGTTTTTACAATGAGTTTTGGGCAATGTGTTCTGCATGAAAAATAAACAATTCTACATTTTTTTCTTGGACTAGTTTTAATGAAAGTTTTTAATAAATTTTCTTAAAAGCTTCATAATTTTTAAGAAACTGTTTTAAATTTAATATTAGGCGTATGAAATTTTCAATAAATAAAATGAAAATTCTTCTTAGTTTAAACGAGCTTAAGCTAATTTATTTGTTAATTATTTATTTCCAATATTTCGTCTTCACATTGGGTGACTTCTTCAGGGAACAGTTATTACAATTTGAAAAACAAGTTTTAATAATTAAAAACATATATAAATAAAAGATCAAAGAAAACTTAACATTTTTAAAATGAAAATTTTCATAACATGTTATGAAAAACTGCAATAATTTAATGAAAAGTTTCAACGAACGAATTCCAGTGACACTTCATGGATCAAATGCTAAATTCATTGGTATCACTCAGATAAAAAATGTGAAAGAAAAAACCGTACAAATAGTTAAAAATTCGTCTACGATAACAGAAAAAAGTATCTAAATTTGGGCCAGTAGACCTTTCAATGAAGTTGGGATCATATTCTGATAAATTAAACAAAAAAAAAAATTTAATTTAAACTAACTAGACGGTTAGAATTCAGCTAAATAAACAAAATATTTTTTTTTGTAAAATCTCAATTAAAATCTCTGACGATAGGCAGGCCCATATTTATAACCGGCAGTATGGGTTAGTAATAATGACTACACTCAAAAAAATAAGTTAGTACAAAAGTTAGTAAAACGTCTTGTAAATCAGCAAATTTTTTGCTAAAATCGTGTTTTCAGCTAAAATTTTTGTTATACCTATTCAGCACTTAACTGTTTTATACTAATGCTTTACTAATATACTAATGTTTTACTAATTAATTTTGCTAAAAAAAATTGTGCTGATAAGCACATTAATAGTGTGGACGAAAATCAGATTGAAAGATATACGCAGAATGAAGCAGATGTCGCGGCATGTCAAGATGTAGGAGAGAAGAGGAAAATGATACTAAAAAGTACAACTCTAATAAGACATATAAAAAAATCAACCATGGAAGACTTTTGTATCTGTTTTGCATACATAAAACAAAATTGAGGATTAAAACAACTTAAATTTTGCGTTGTCACCGACTTGTGAAAATAAGTGTCTTTTAATTAAATAAAAGACAAAATTAAATATTTAAATTTAATATGTATTTCTAAACTCAATGTTTATAGATTAATAATCTAGTGTGGTCAAATTGCAAACAAACATATACAGACATGTAGACAGAGTAAAGCGAAAGACAAATACACACATCTTAGGTAGATTTTTATGGTTCCTTTTTCTTATTGCAAACAAAGGGTTGTTTTTTTCGTTTCGTTTGTTTTTGTTTATTTCTTCGTTTCGTTTCTATAATTATCTTCGGCAGTTGCGTCCTTTAAAAGAAAGCATCATTTAGATACCATTGATGTAAGTAGTTGAAAGAATTTTTTTTTATGTTATATATATTTATTTCTATATATTTTCAGATATTAAATTATTTCATGTCGTCAATGTGGGAAAATGAAAATTTTTATATTTCGTAACTATTGTAAATTATTTTTAAAAGAATCACAAAAATAGGTTTTATGATTTTCAGCAAATAAATTAACTAAATTACAATTTTTCTACAAACTTTTTGCGTTTTTTTCAGTCTACTAAAATTCAGCAAAAAAATTATTAATTTTTAGCAAGGCATTTTTATTTCTAATCCACTAAGTGTTAGCAAAACTTTTGCTGAATCTACTAATTTTGTTGCTAAAAATCAGCTCGCTGATTTTCAGCAAAAGATTTTGCTGACATTAGCAATTTTTTTGCAAGCGCCCTCCTGACTAAAATTTTGCTGCCTTAGCAAAATTTTTTGCTGACTCGCTGATTTTCAGCAAAAGATTTTGCTGACATTAGCAATTTTTTTGCAAGCACCCTCCTGACTAAAATTTTGCTGACTTAGCAAAATTTTTTGCTGACTTTACAAACTTTTTTTCTTGAGTGTACTTTTACAGGGTAACGATTTTTGGTAAATTTTGCTCTATCTTAGATTCAGAGAAAAAGCCTATTTTACATTTATATATTAAAATTACAAAAAAAAAATCTTTTTAAACAATTGTGGTTTAAATTAACTGACAAATTTGTACATTTGAGAATCACGAATTACTAAACATTAGCTTGAAAAACTATTTCGAATACGTATGAAATTTGTACTTGTGATGATATGAGATAACTTTAGCTAAATAACTGATTTACAAAAGAAAAATTAGTTAAATTTTTTTATGAGTGTGCTTTAGTCGATATACACCAAACTATGTTTAGAGATTATCTCGAAAACTAATGTGTGAAAGGCATACATTTTTCCTCTTACCAAAATATAATTACAATCCAAAAATTAAAAAAAGAAATGTCGCAAAGAAACTATACAGTGCACAGTTGGATATATCAAAACATTTTTGAAAATAATTCGGACATTTCTTACTTAGTATATTTTTACCTTCAAAAGTTACTTTTTCATATTATATCTTTCTTTATATTATACTTCATATAGTGCAATATGTAAATATATATAATTATATATCGATCTACAATCAGGGAAGAAAGTTTCATCATAATGATGAAATTGTTTTATAAATCGTTTGTCATCAATTAATCTGCATCATATTTATGAAAACTTCATAAACATGATGAAGAGTTTCATAAAAATGTATGACAAATGCTTCATAGACCTTCATCATTTCATAAAAAAGTTTCATAAACTCTGTGAAAATAAATTTTTCCTTTTTAATGACAAATAGTGAAATTTAGAAACCGTAAATTTGAATCTTTGAATTAAAATATAGAAAATATCATTGCAAATAAATTTTTTAAAAACTCAAAATCTACGAGAAATTATTTAAAATTTTGAAACAATAATTAAATATTATTTGAGTTGTTCTTAATTTTAAATAGATTAATGTACATAGAAAAAATTATCAACCTAAAATATCTAATTAAAGATTTGATTTGAATTTAATTTAATTTGTTTCTAAACAAATATTTAATTGAATCAAACAATATTTTAATTGACTTTTAAATACATAAATACATATTTTTTTTAGACACAATTATCATATTATTTTTTCATACACTGTATGCATAAATAGAAAATTTTCAGTATAAAATACCAAATACATTTGAAGTTAACAAATAAAACAAGCACACACACAAATAGACTCAGCATTGCTAAAAACACACATACCAACGTATAGATCACACACTTTTTTTGTGAGTATCATATTTTTTTTTTTTTTGTAGAAGTTATTTATAACATTTTTTCCCTTCTTAATTTTAATAAAATGTTTAATTGATAGTATCATTGCCGTGAATGGAGGAACAGAATGGACTGCAGGGTGTCTAGGGCGTTATGGCCCGCTTTGGACGCAGGGGCAACCAAGGTTCTTCTAGGACTGGACAGGGAAGGTCTCAGGACCCTTGCGGGGTTCCTGACCGGTCATTGTGCTGTCAGGGCTTTCACAAGCAGATGGGACAGGGACATACCGGATTTTTGCAGGCTGTGCGAGGACGTTGAGGAACTGGAGACGGTTGAGCATATAATGTGCCACTGTCCTAGGTTACAGGGTCTCAGACAGAAATGGCTAGGAGATAGATTTCACGACGAACTCGGGTGTGTCGCTGGATGCAATCCAGTTGATTTGCTGAGATTTGTCAGGGAGATAGAACGGCTGTTTCTAGTAAGGGGACGTTAGGATCCGGTTTCTGGGGAGTAAATATATACTTTCTACCTTTCTTTATTTTATCTTTCAAGCTATGTTTTCTGTCTATTTCTACACTTTCTCACCGTTTTTTCTCTGAAGGGATTCACAATGGACCGTATTGGTCTCCGAGTGGAGTTGTGCCCTTGGGTACATAACCCTTCCTAACCTAACCTATCATTGCCGTGATAGGTGCAAAATCAATTAAAATATTAATTGATTCAATAAATTTTTGAATTGAAACCCGTTTTTAGTTTTTTCTGTGTAATATAAAATTTCGGAGTTTTAATTGATGTTTTTTAAATAGAAAATATTATTTTTATATTTCCAATGGAAATTTTTAACTTGATGTTTGATGTTTTTAACTTTAATTGCTGTATGAAAATATTTATGAAATGTTTCATAATATTTATTAAGCACTATATGAAAAGTTATGAAACTTAATTATATTTATGAAACACTTCATAAATATGAAGAAATCTGTCAACAATTTGCTCTTTTATGACATAACTTCTTTATATGTATGTTACGTGTTACGTTGGACGTAAATCAATGAAGTTTTTCTTTATATTTATGGAGTTTTTCATAAATGTGATGAAGCATTTTCCCTGAGCGTGTATATGACTACATATGTGAGATACATCTACTTGGATGTAAATATAATTGGATACATTTGGACGAGGACAAAATTCGTATATCCAACTATATCTAATTTCATAAAATTGTATTAGATTAGATTTAATTTAGTTGTTCTCATTTTTCGGATATAATTATATGTATTTTGAAAATTATATTTTAGCATAAAAAAAATTTGTTTATCTCTCTCGTCTCGAAAATTCAAATATTGTTTTTATTTTTGTCGCATTTTATTGCGATCACGCGTATTTATTGCGATTTTTGCTGATGTAAAAATGAAATATTGCACTCAGCTTATCAATCTATTCGCCATTAATGTTCCTTATCGGGAATATAAGTGTGTACATTTATTATTTACTTGATGTGATGTTGATCTGTAATGTTGTAATAAAAATTCTATTTTGTTATTCATTCATTCATTTAAAACTCTCTACTATCGTATCTACTAGTAGACCACTAGACATTTCTACGAGTAAAAATGTAATTTATTTTTTTTTAATGGCTACTTTTTGTCTTTTTATCATTTTTATCAAAGATGGTGGGATATTTAGAGTGTGTGCGTGTGCAAAACATGTCGTTTAAATTCAACGGAAATGAGTGGACATTATTGTTGTTGTTTTTGTTGTTGCTATTGAATTCTCTTGACCATTTAAGTATTGGATAACTTTATGCTTTTTTTTTTGCTTGTATTCCTTACATGTTGTAGTTGTTTCTAATCGCAAAGAATTAATGAATTTTAAATACTTACAGATAAAGTCATTACACCTAGAAATAGTATGTTAAAAGAATATAAGAAAGGAGTAGGTACATATTGGGCGCCAAAACGTGACATAACAGCATGGGGTTAAATATGATATCGCCACTAGACCAAAGACCACAAATTAATACTAAAGGGTGTACAAATTTAAACGCTAATTGTGAAAGTTCTACAAAAGCCAGAATGAAAATTCAAAATAATCTTTGTCATTGGACTTTAGACTTTAAAAAATATGTAACACTTATTTAATTGTAAAAGAAGAAGAAATAATTAAAAAAATAAATATGCACACAGGGAAATAAAGTGCCAACCGAACTGAAAAGTGCATTTTAATGGCAACAATATATGCATGTACCACGGATGTTAAAGTTGGTACAATTGTACTTTTTTTGGTACATTTTGACCTTCTAAAGTACCGTGGTACTACCGCGACTCATTTGGTACAATTTAAAAATTTTTTATTTTTCCCCTTTTTGAATTTTTAGTATAGCAAACAAATTGTAAAATTGTAAAATATATGCGACCATATCCGCCAGATATGACGATTTATCATCATTTGGAGGATTTTGTAGATTTTTTTTTTAAATATCGGAAATTTGACGATTTTTCACAAAATGTATCTGGCAGCTCTGTATGCGACTGGTATTGGTTTGTATAGAGCTCTTACATATATTGGCACTTGTTGCAGTCAACTTCACTTTTGTTTTGAATTTATTAAAATTCTGAAGAAGTGAAAATTAAGTTAAATAATTGTTAAAGAAATGAAAGAAAATACCAAACAATCTTATATAAAATTTTGCGAAGTTTTGACAACCAAAGTCAAATGTTATTTCAGGTAAAACAAGTAATATTGTAAATGTTCTAGTAAAAAGGTTTCCGAATGAATAGCTGATGTTGAGCAACTGAAGTCGTTAAAATGTGAAAACATTTGTAGTTTTTGGTCGGTAGTAGCTAAATTTCAAAATGAATCGAATGTCAATATGTTTCCTGACATTTCTAGAGTCGTTGCTGGAATTTAATCCATTCCACACTCGCTTACAGTTTTTTCTTTTCAAAATATAATAAAAACTAAGGAAATAAACAGACTACATGTGCCAACATTATCAAGTCTCATACAGACAAAGGATTGGTTAAAATCGACAAATTCATGCTGCTATGATGTAGAAATTCCAAATAGTTTATTAACTAAACAAATAATTCCATGATTTTGATCTCATATATTCATAAGACTTTTTTGTACCTTATTTTATTCATACATATTATGTATGTCATTGTTAAGTTTTGTTTTTTTTTGTGTATAAGAATTTTTATGTACTTTTTTTGTTGTTTTAATAAATTAAAAAAAATATGGTACCGCGAAGGTCCAAAAAGTACAATTTTTTGTGGAGGTTGGTACAAAATTGAAAACCCCATTTAACATCCCTGGCATGTACAGATAACAACATAAAGGGTCCGCCATCTAACTTTTTTTTCAACTAGTGCTTATTTCGTAAATGGTAACACTTAGCTCATGTCTGATTTGAGAGATAATTAGTTTTATCCTTCCGCTGAACGAATATGGTTGTGTATACGCTTGAACGCTGGGAAATATTTAGACATAACTTTGAAAATCATGGTAATGTTGCAGAATGTGTGCGAAAATTCAGCCGCAGAGCTGATGTCGTTTGGCCACCTCGGAGCTGTGATTTGACACCGTTGGACTATTATTTGTGGGGTGCCGTCAAAGATAAGTGTTACGCCAACAAGCCAGAGACAATTGACGCTTTAAAGGACAATATTCGTGAAGCCATTGGTGAAATACAGCTGCACACAATCGATAATGTGCTTAAAAATTGAACAGATCGTGTAGGCTACTGCATGGCCAGCCGAGGCAGCCATTTGAATGAAATTATTTTCCATTATTAACCGGAAGAATTGTTCTTTCAAATAAAAAAAGAAATTTGAGAAAATATTCAGTAGTTTTTTTTTATAGCATTTTCAAAAAAAAAAAAGTTATTTGGCGGACCCTTTATAATACAGTAGTCTTGTGTAAGCAGCATTTGGGCTCGGTTATTTAATTGAAGAATAATAAATAAATAAAAGTAATGGCAACAACTTATAAATTCAGATAGTACAAGGATATTTACATTAGATTTCTGAATATTTTGGGTGTTGCAACAAAAATTCAGTTCAATTAACAGAACATTGTTTGAAAAATCAACCGTTTCTACAAAATATAGTTTCTTATTTGCAGGTTTACTTTGGTAAGAGCAAAACCGCTTCTTAAAAATACTTGAAACCATCTCGAAGTTTTTTTTTTATAACTATTTGATATTTCATAAGCGTAATTTATCATATAAAAATGTGTGACCGTCGTTAGGGTTTTTGAGAAAAACAAAAAATTCAAATTTTGGAAGTGCTAAAAGGGAAGTGTTTCTAAAAAGTGAAATCTTTTTTATCGTATACCTTTAACGACGAATGGTTAAACCTTTAACGAAATGGTTATAAATAGGTTTGTTTTTTTTTTTTTTTTTTTTTTTTATTTATTTCAAATTTAAGAACCAAGCCTATAAGGCCAAATATGGTTCAAATACTACTCCATTATCAAAAATTACAAATCAAAAGAAAAAAAAAGTATATTTATAAAAAAAACAATTTCTTAAAACTAAAAAGTTATATAATTAACCTAAATACTAAAAACTAAAGGCCCTAACTAGCTTATAACAGAAATTTATATATAAGAAATTATAGTCAGTGATGGAAACCCTCGTAAAAGAATACGGGGGGGGGGGGGGGTAAATTAATCAATTAAAGAGCATCAAAATGTTGTTTAAGTTTACGCTTAAAGGTGGTATCTGTGAATGCAAATAATTTTAAATCTATGGGAAGGATATTCCACACAATAGTTATACGTACATGAAAAGATCTTTCATATATAGATGAGGATATACGGTGACATATTATCTGAGGGTTTCTACTTGATCTAGAAAATCTAAAATCATCTCTAATGTACTCAGGACAATTTCGCATAACGACTTTTCGAAAAAGTAACAAAATTCTCAATTTAATAAAATTCTCAAAAGAAAATCCAACAAAGTCCATTACAAAGGGAGACACATGATCCCTTAATCTCAGTTTATAAATATATCTAATAATACGGTAAAAAGTAAGATGCAGCCTTCTTAGAACAACACTGTTTGTACCTGAAAATACTTCCATAGCATAAATAATCTGCGACATGAGCAGTGAACTGGCAACATGCTTCCTTACGCGGAGAGGCAAATATAAATCTAATGAATATAACCGTCTAATGGTACTATTAACACGGGCACATATATGGTCAAAACTCAAATTATTATCTATAAAAACGCCTAAACATTTCATTTCAGAAACGAAATTTAGCCCCACATTATCCAACGATATATTTAAGTCATTTGAATCTAAAGCAAAACACATTGCCCGAGTTTTACCAAAATTAATATTCAACCCATTCTCCCGCATCCATAGACTGATTTGGCTAAGAAAGTAATCAATGTTGGCTTTCAACACATCTAAAAATTGTCTATCTGATGAAAACAAAATCTGAACATCATCAGCATATAAAAGGTGCATCATAAACAAAATGGGGCCAATTACTGACCCCTGAGGTACACCACTAGTAACCTCCAAGGTCAATGACTCCCTACCATCAACTGACACAAACTGCGATCTATCACGGAGATACGACTGCACCAGCTTACAGGCTGATTTAGAAAAATTATACATACTACATAACTTGTACACTAACTTTGAGTGTAAAACTTTATCAAACGCTTTTGACAAGTCCAATGAAATCAGCACACTACATTTCTTTTCATTCAGCTTTTGTCTAATCCCTGCAGGAAGCTTGGGGTCAAGTGTCTCCAAGTCTCCACTTTTGTCTACTATTTTTTTGACATTGTCAACTAAGTGTCTACACTTTTTACTTTATTAACTCACTAGTAAATTTTTGGTTCCAATGTCTACATATGGTCCCATTAGAACTAATTAGTTACTAGTGAATCTATGGTTCTTATGTCTACATGTGGTCCCATAAGAACTAACGAGTCACTAATGAATCTTTGGTCCAATGTCTGCATATGGTCCCATAAGAACTACCTAGTTACTAGTGAATCTATGTTTCTAATGTCTACATATGGTGCCATAAGAACTACCTAGTCACTAGTGAATCTTTGGTTCCAATGTCTACATATGGTCCCATAAGTTCTACCTATTCACTACCTAGTCAATAGTTCTAATGTCACTAGTGATTTTCAATGACACGTACATGTTAAATGTCTATAGCAAATTACATTGCCTGGGGAATATTTGGTTAGTAGTACTGGTGACACAGTCAATAGTGAATCAATACTTTTTCACTATTGACATTTCCTGCAGGGATTGAATCAGTTAGCCCAATCAAAAGGGTGGTTGTACTATAATTTTGCCTGAAGCCTGACTGATGTGAGTGAATCAAATTATTTCTATTAATAAAGCCTAACATCTGATCTTTTACAATGTGTTCTACAACTTTCGAAAGTATAGGTATCATAAAAATCGGACGTAAATTATCCAACGCGTTTGAATTTCCCTCTTTCTTAATCGGGACCACACGTGCTATTTTCCAAGATCTGGGATATCTGGAAGTCAAAAAAATTGTATTAATCATGTGAGTGAGTGGCCTACAGATGTAAGGAAAGATTATTTTAACAAATTTAAGCGGTATACTGTCATGACCAGCAGCATTCGAACGAATTTTACAAAGTGCTGAATACACCTCGCTCTCATTTATGCCTTGAAAAGAAAAAGAATCCTCATTAACAAAGTTACATTCATTTAAAAAATCACTTGTTGACTCATATGACTGATTTGAAATTAAAAAATCGTTTATATCATTTGGGTCAACATCATTGACATTATCTCGTGATTCCACACAACCATTCGACTTTAAAATTCTCCACATATGTTTACTATCCAGCCCCTTAAACCTTTGTTCATGATGTCTTCTTTTTGCTTTTCGAATTATAGTTTTAGTTCTATTTCTTACTCGACAAAATATCCTCCAGTTCTCAGTACTACGATCATCAATATAAGCCTTATATGCAAGATCACGAAGAGAAATATTAAAAGTTATATCCCTTGATGAAAACCACTTGTTATCATCGAAATCCAAAATCTTACGTCTCTTCGTTGGTACTAAATCATGCAAGGCATCTACATTTGACATGAGATTCGCAAGCTGAACATCAACATCATTGGTCCGGAATATCGGATCAAAATTCAGACTATCCATATCAATGGCATCATAATTACGAAATTCAACATATTGCACCTGTCTTATACAGGGCAATTTAATTACGGAAAAAATGAAAGCATGTCTCGAAATACCAGGGCATTGCATTTGAGAAGACGCAAGGAATTTTAAGTTGGGACTTCAAATATAAAAATCAAGTAAAGATGTAGAATTACTTTTAACATCAAAGTGTGTCGGTAAAGAGTTGTGAGCATAGGAAAGATTTAATCTGTTACACAAGGCATGCAATACTGCTGACTTCGTTGGACAAAACAAGTTGTGATTAAAGTCTCCTGTTATAATCACATTTTCATACTTCACCACTATATCCCCCACAGCTTCCTCAAAAGCAACTATGCATTTTTCTCTTATTGAGAGTAGGATGCGAGTTCGCTAGTTAGCGCGAGTAGCATAGTTTCTTTATAAAGTATATACTCTTTGCGCCCACTTTCTTTATAAATTAATTATATACTCTTAGCACCCACTTTCCAGAAAAAAAATATACTCTCTTCTAACTCGAAACGTATACAAGATATTAATATGAAATTTTTACACAATATTAAGCATCATTAACTCAAAAATCGTGTTTTTTTGACTTATGACAGACAGTCTTTAAGTAAATGTGCGATATATCCCATTGTTCTGTTTTGTTTTTATTTTTTGTTCGTATACAAATTCAAGCCATTTATGTTTGATTTTATTTTTAAAAAGTGATATTTAAAGATTTTTGTCTCGTGATCGAAAATATCGCATGAAAACGACATGTTAGGATTACAGTCAACACTCGATTTACGACTCAAGCAATTTTAAAATTGTTCTGACGTAAACAAGAAAATAGAAATAAACTAGTCACGTATTTCGCCATTACTTGGGTAAAGTATTTGTTCACTAACTTTGAACGTTGAAGACCTATGCACAACGGGATATATCACAAAATTTTTGAAAATAATTTCTAACTTAGTGGTTCGATTGTAGGGTTGCCATATTTGAAAAATGAAAAAAAAGTACATTGATGAAAAAAAAAAACAGTACTTTTCAAAAAAAAACAGTACATTTTTGTATTTATTGTTAACATAACTTTTACTTCAATACATCACATATTTACTTAAAATAAGTTAATACACCAAACCAAATAGCGGAGTTAAAATAAAAAAAAAAAATTTTTGTAGATCTTTAACGAAATTTTGACAATTTTTTTTTTTTAAGATTTAACAAATTTTATTCAAATCAACATCCTCTAAAGAAGTAAAATTGACTAAATTTCATCAAATTGACTAAATTTCGTCAAATTGGCTAAAATTATTAGTTTGGACGCCATTTCTTTTTGCATTGGGCAGTGTCATGAAAAAAAATTGTGTTTACAAACATCCATTGCTTGAAAAGTAAACAAACCAAACTTATATATGTACAAAGAAACGAAGTGAAATTAATACAGGGAGATTAAAAAAATTTATATAAAAAACTATTGTACACACAAAAAAACATGGTTAAAAAAATATATATTCTTTGTACACGCAAAAAAACTTGTTTATATAAAAATATGTAAAATATACAAAAAAAAAACAGTACAAATCCAAAAAAAACAGTACTTTTGCGTACTGTTTTAGGTGTTGTGAATAAAACAGTACATTTTTCAAAAAACAGTACATGTACATGAATGGCAACCCTATTCGATTGCAATGAAATTTGGAACCGACATAAGTGACGTAATATCAAGCTTTAGTTTTGATTTTGAACCTTCCAAATACTCCGGGGCATCGATATGACCACCCAAATTACGGAACTTTATACATATAAAATTTTGAGTGCTCACTATTTTTTTTGTTTCCAATCCGATTTTCAAAAAATTAACACATTTGCAATCTGCTGGTAGCGACTAAAAAAACCAGCTCACATATATGAGCTATCTCTAACAGTTGCCGAGATATTCCCATTTGAAAATATGAAATTTCGTTGCCAATTTTTTTTAACATATTGGATAGTTAAAAAATTAACGCAATATAATAAAACTTAAAAATAAACTTATCTTTAAGGACACGTTGGTAAAAAATGGGTTAAATTTGTCAAACAAAATGATTCATTTAACACTATTCCCTTGTTATAACAAAATTGCTAAAAATAGTGACATTGTACAATAAAGCACTTCATCGTGCTAAATAGTTATTGAGTGCAAGTACCAATTCCAATAGTTTATAAAGTTAAATAAAGAGTAATAAACATAAACGCCTTCGCAATAATAAAAGTGATCGTAATTCATACACTGAAATTATATAAAGCTGTTACTAACTAAAATCTCAAATTATCAGTTAATTTAAACCATAGATGCCCAGTAGTAGCTGATATCAGCAAATTAAACTCACACGTATACTTACGCTCTTTTGTTTGATCATCAATCAACCAATAGGAAATCAGCATGCTGAGTGGGAGAGACAAACTACACTTGCAGAACTTCTGTGTTTTATAATAAGACAATACAATATATCCTGAAATAATGAAGATTTCATTGAAGTGCTTATCGTTATTTCCCTCAACGTATGTTTGCGAACAAATATTTTCAGATTTGAATTATATTTGCTCAAAAAAACGCAATAAGCTGAATTCTTCTAGTTTGAGAAATATACTTTTATTGCGTAACTGCAATAAGAGTATCAACATAGAAGATTTCATTACTTTTTAATTGCAAATTGAACAATGATTAATTGAGGGAAAATTTATAAACACTTTGAAGAATCTTTTTATTTCGAAATATATCACACCCGCCACACATTGTTTTCTTTCAGTGTTATTTCGTCACTCTCACCAATACTACTACATTGGGCATCTATGATTTAAACCACACACAAATACAGAATCACACCTCCTGCTCCAAGTAGACTTCTCACTCTGGCTGAATAGACATGTTTGAGCAAGAAATAATTACTACTCTTCTTATGGTTCTGAGCGTTTAATATCATACAATTTACATAATCTCTTTCTTTTAGTGTTTTTTGTTTACAATATTTCAGTATTGCCAGGTCATTTTTTTGGACTCCTCCTAAACTATTTGAAAATTCCCCTAGATTTAAGTGTTTCAAAAAAAATTCCACTAAATTAGTTTTCTGATAAAATTAAAGGAAATAAACTGTCTACAATGCAACATCTTTGTATTCACACTAATAGAAACAAATTAGTAAAATATAAAATTACTAAAAAAACTAGTTAATAATGACGTTGTAGAAAATAATAATGACGTTGTAGAAAAATAAATCTGTTGAATGTACAAATATATTAGTTAGTTTAAACTTACAAATTAATCTACTAAAATTAGCAAAAAATTCGCTAAATATTAGTATATAAAAAAAATTACGAAAACAGTGTTTTATAAATAAAAAATCAGCCTTTCTGAAATCAACTATCAACAATTTTAAGCAGAAATTTCTGTTGATTTCAGCAAAATATACCGTTATTTGCATTCTAATAAATTTAAGTTAAATATAGCAACAATTTCGTTGATATTAGGTTAGGTTAGGTCGAAAAGAGGATTCGGAGAAGGGAAATACTTCCCTAAACCGACTCAAGTCCCTGAGGACTTACACTTAAGCCAGAATGTCGGCTTGTTGTGCGCTCTAAACAATCGGTTCTATGTCCTATGTCACCTTACTATCCCAGGAACTTCGTCGCACTGACGAAACTCCTCAGCTTCTTCCATCCTATGCCCCTAAGATCCCCCAATGTGGATATTGGGTCACTGGATAGTATTTCGACCCGGATCCCGGCAAATGCCGGGCATTCACAGAGATAGTGTTCCAAGATCTCCTCGTCCTCCCCACAGGCCCTGCACACTTCCGAGTCCGCCCTACCAATACGGTGGAGATGGGCCCTAAGTGTCGAGTGTCCTGAGAGGATTTCCATCAAAAGACTCAGTTCCTTCCAACTGAGATTCAGAATTTCCCTCGTCTTGTCCTTGTCCGGGTTGCCCCAGAGAATATTTGTAGTCCTACCAACACCCGCATTTTCCCAGATGGTCCTATGCATGGTGTCAGCACAGTCCACCAGCTCCGCCTTGAGAGCTCGAAAAGGTTTAGCGTTCTCCAAAGTGACTAATTCCAGGGAAGATCCTCCCCTAGCCAAATCATTAGCCACTTCGTTCCCCGCTATACCACAGTGTCCCGGCACCCATATAATCTCAATGCGTCCCCGTGAAGAGAAATCGTTAATTTCCCCTTTACACCCGAGTATCGTCATTGATCCCACAGAGTCCGTAGATAAAGCCCGGATAGCCGCTTGGCTATCCGTGAAAATCACAATATCACCGGTCAAGCCTATTATATTCACCTGCTTAATGCACTCCGTAATCGCGGTGACCTCCGCCTGTAGTACGGTGTGATGGTCAGGAAGACGGAAGCATTTGCGTACATTGAAGTCAGCGTTACAGAAGCCCAGACCCGTTTTCCCATCCAGTTTTGATCCATCCGTGTAAAAGTGGATCCCCGGTTGGTTCCTCAAGAAGGTCCCATTTAACCATGGTTGCCTGTCGGGGATTAACGTGTCACAGAGCGTCGTGATATTACAGTTTTTGTTTGCTGTTTTTAGTGTACAAATATTTAGTAAAAGTTTTTGATAATTGCTTTTTCAAAAATAGCAGAAATAACTACAAAAAATTTGTTAAAAAAGAGTTTGCAGATAAAACTGCTAATAATAGCAGATTTTTAGTTAAATATTATTAAAATGAGAGCAGCAAAAATAAATCTGTTAACTTTACAAAATTTTAGTTATATTCGAGTTGAATTTTAATTGATTGCAAAATAACAATTTACTCTGCTAAAATTCGCAAAAACTAAATATTGCAAAAACAGCAAACAAAAACTGTAATATCAACAAAAAATTTTTCCATATTTACCTAAAACTTAAATAGTAGAATGCAAATAGCAGTATATTTCCCTAAAATCACCAGAAAGTTTTGCTATTTGGCGACAATGTGATAAAATGTTGATATTGTACACATATATTTTGAGATGTTTTAATTCGATTTTAAGTAAAAAATTTAAGTAAAAAGCCGACGTTTAGCTGTGAAGTTAAATAATTAGCCGACGATTCGGCCGATGTTGAATTCATTTCTTAACTACGGACTTTTCTTTTAATTTTACATTCAAAATCGCATATAATAAGCCTAATAAACATTTTTCTATTTTAAGTTGTACAAATTAAAACACTTTTTATTTGTTTTTTATTTAAACGTTTTTTATTAGCAGCACTAAGTGCTTTTTTTATTCCTTAATACGAAAAATAAATGAAATCAGCACTATGTGCTTTATTAGTTCTTCAATCTAAAGACAAATGATAACTGACTTAATTTCTACATAATAATTATTTATTAAGGCAACCAAGAATTTGAATTTGCTGATTTTGTAGAACGTGCATACTGACATACTAAAAATCACTAAAATTGCAAAGCTACCTGACACCGCTGCTTTGACCATAGGATTTTAGCATGTGCCTTAGTGCCTTAACCCTCTCACCGGCATAAGCTTTTTTGGACTGAAATTTATTCCACTTGTTCGGCACGAGAAATAAATAATATTTTGTTTTAGCGAAATTTTTTTGTTGCCTATTGGGTCAAAATAGGTTTAGAGGCTATCTCAAAAACTAACCTATAAAATTTAAAAAGTTAAGGTATAAATTATTCTTCTTACAAAGATATAACAACAGTCCAAAAATTAGTCGTTTTGAGCTTCTAGATAAAAAAATATGGCGATTTTCGTTTTTCGAAAAACCCGAAATCGAGCAAAAACGAACCTTAACTTTAATATATATTGACGAAACTTTGAAGCTTTGATAGTGTTACCAAATATAATATTTCTGCCAAATTTCATAAAAATCCGTCCACTCGTTTTCAAGATAAGATGATGTCCTTTTATGTATCCTTTTAAAGTCCTGTATGTCCTTGGAACAAACTTAGAGTATTTTCCAAAAGTTTAAGCTTTAATCTTCCTTTGTGTGGAATATGAACAGAAATGTGTTTTAAGGACTTTTTAAAATTGTGGTTGTTTTAAAAAATTAATTTTTTGAAATTACTGAAAATTTTAACTATAACGCTTTCTCGCTTCCAAACCATGAAATGTGCACACAACATTATTTCGCAATATATGTGGCTAACTTCGTTCTCTATCGATATAGCTTACATTTTTATAATAAACCACTTTTTTGGTGAACTTATGGCCAATTTAAAATACCCCGCCTAGAGGCGGGCTTGCCGGTTAAAGGGTTAACTTACATAATCCTTTTAAATACCGAATACTGGACGAAGTCTTCTGTCAGACACTATTGATTTTTTAATTGCAATTCCTTTAAATTTTAGAGTTTGATTAAAAAAAGTTAGTATACAAAATTTTAAACTTTTGAGGAGTTATCTAGAGCAGAGTTGACAGAACTTGATTCCCAAAAATGGCAAAATTTGTGTAAAATAAGGCTAAATAAAAAATAGCTATCAATTTTATATAAAATCCATGTTTTCAAAAAACTAATATAATTTATTGAGTTCTACAGTTAAATCATAATATTAGAGACATGTTGCTTATATTTCCATTATTATTTTGAACAAAACTTTTAATTCTATGCTAAACTTTCTTCGAAAAAAGTAAAATTTAAAATTCAATTATTTATCTTTATTAAAATCTAATGTTGAATAAAATATTAGTTTTTAAACTTTTAAAAACCAAAAAAAAAAAAACATTTTTAAAAAGCAAAAAGGTTCTTAGGCCCAATTACTGAATGTCCATTAAAAGCTTAACAAACAGTTAAATTGAAAATTTATATGGGAAACAACAACAAATGTGTCAGTTAAATTCCCAGTAGAAATAAACCTGTAAAAGTAGCAGAAAAAGCTACTAAAAATTAGTTTAAAATTACCTTGCAGTAAAAACTGCTAAATTTAGCAGAGTTTTTTGGTAAATATTAATAAAATAAGAATAGCAAAAATAAATCTGTTAACTTTACGCAATTTTAGTTATATTCGAAGTGAATTTTAGACACACACACACTACAAACATATATTTTTTGTATGCTTTTAAGTGTGTGTGTGTCTTCATTTTGCAGAATAAAAAACATTCAAAATATGCGACAATTTCAAATAAATTAATTAACGTTTTATGTCACCGAATGTTTTCCCCATAAAAAAATCCCCTAAATGTAGTTAAAATACCCTAAACTGGCAACACTTGAGTGTTCCAAAGTTTCCAATAGGAGCGTGCCGTTACATTTATTGCGGTTTTGTATTGTGTTCGGTTTAATTGGATTAAATTGCAAAAATGTAGCAGTATCAGCCCGATTGTTTACGCTTGTTTGTTATTTCACTGTATGAGAATTTTTTTTTATAGTTTAAAATAATATTTAATATCTGAAGAGAACAAAGGTGAATTTTGGCCTACGTGACTGGTGTGCATTCAGTGATGTCTGAGCTCTGCTCTGCTCAGTGTGGATTTATTTAATATCGGTTTTATGTCCCAAGCCAGTGTTTTGTTTAAATTTTATTTATTGGCTGGCTTATACATATGTTGTTGTTTTTGTTTTTTCGATATCAGAGATTTAAAGGATTGCATCTTTTTTAAAAAAAGTGTTTGTTTTGAAAAATTAAACTGGATTCAAAATATATCTACTTTAAAATTGAAACCGTACTAACGGTTATAAAATTGCCTGGTGCCGTGATTGATAATGTTATGTTCAAGATAAGAAAAGAAGATATGTAGCGTATGCAAAAATTTCAAAACCTTTCGACCAAGTTAAGAATGTTATCACCAGGTGGCAGCACAATTGGTTTACAATGTTCTATTAGTATTGCTTGTGTAAGCAATTTCAGTTAAGTGTAAATTTTAAGTGTCAAACTGTCAAAACAGTTATGTGTGATTAACACTGAACGTGTTTTGAAACAAAACATGTTTTATCATAATTTTTTTCACAAAAAAACATGTTTTGCTCAAAACACGTAAGTGAACATGTCGCCTTATAGACGAAACTTGCAAATTAAAGTGTTTAAAAAAATATATAGCAAATTTGCGAAAATATCGGTCATATAAAGTAATCTTTTTCTTTATTTAGTGAGAATTAAGATATTTTTTTAATAGTTCATTAAAGTAAAAACCATGGTTGGCAAGCTCTAACCCTAAAATACCCATAACGATTCAATACCGCTTCAAGGGACCATTTTTTAACCCTAAAATAACACTAACGAAATAACTTTAAATACCGATAACCATAAAATACCTTAACGAAATAACTTAAAATATCGTTAAGGCTTCGTTTGGTAAATGGGCTGTAACCTTACAACAAATAAAATTTCACTCGAAGAAAGGACAACTAACATTTCACTAAATTCAACTAACATTTGTCATTTGTTTTTAATGTTAAAAAAATTACGAACAATTGTAGTAAAAACGAACTGCATATGTTAGAGAAAAATAAACAAACATTTACACATTTTTATTTTTTTAAATAACATAAAACAACTGAAAAAAAAATTAATGTAAAATCATAAAACAGTCATTTGATGTGGTTTGTTTTTTGAAATGAACTACAAGGTCAGTAAATTTGTTCTAAAAAAATAAACTGTATTACAATCCAAACAACTACAAGTAGCGATAAGTAAATTATATTTTCAACAGAAATTCTATTGTCAACAAAATTTACTTTCCGCAAATTCGTCAAAAATTTCTATACATTATTTTTTGTTAAACAACCAAACCTCGTTTAATTGCTGAAAATCGCAATTGAAGTTTAAAAAAACATGTATCCATTTTAGTACCAGTTCGATAATTTTTTAAATAAAACTGCACTTAGGAAATAACGAAGGTAAAAATGGCTAAAAATAACAGTTAACATTACTAAAAATGTAGTCAAAAACGCAATAACTGTATTTGTCATAAAAAATTACTAAACATGAAGTCATTTTTAACTATTAATAAAACAACTACAATGTTAGTAAAAACAACTATCGAAGCTGTCAAAAACAGGTTAGTTGTGAACGAATAAACCATAAAAACGAGTAACAAAACAATAAAATAATAAACATAAAACGACAACATATGTTGTAAAAACGGTATTTTAAAAAATTTTTTCAATAAAAAAAATATTTTTTTCTTGTAATAACAATAAAAATTTCTATTTCCTACATCCTATTTAAAATGCAAAGTCAAAATTCGAAACGGTATTCCAGTTATGACGTTTTTATTGGAGATACAATTTTAATTTAAGAATAATTTTTGCAAACTATGAACAGATATAAACTAAACGAGAATTTTAAAAAACTCGACATAAATAACTAACAAAAGATGTTTACTGCAAAATTGATATTTTGTTTATTAAAATATTAGTCGATTTTCATTTTGTCATAGAAAAATTACTACATTAGCAGTTAAAACAACTACTACTGTTTACTACCCGAATGACTTAGTTACTGTAAGAATATTTTGAGTGTGCATTATTTACTAGTGGGTAAAAAAATTTGGGTCAAATTATTAATTTATTGTTATTGGATATTATTCAATAGTTTTGTACCAATTTTAAGTCTAAATTTATGTCACTCTCTAATTGTTCTGTCCCAAATCTGGAGAAGAAAAATTACATCTCTCTCGTTATCTATGTATTATCTGAAATTTTTTTTGGTTTATATAAATTGGGTGCATATATTTTCAACATTTATCGAAATTTTGCTAATTTGTTTATTTTGATTTGAAATTTAAAGTGCATATTTTAATTTTTAATACATTACACCGATTATAAATTAATGAACTTTCGAGCCCTAGTTATAACCGACAGTATTTTATTAATTTCCGCATGCTGGACACAAATGAATTACATATCAAAACCAATAAAAAAGGCACATTTTGAACCCGACCCTCTCAGAATTTGATGAAATTTTGCATACAGCTACATTTTACCTATACAAGCACGACCTAATATTTAGAAATTGCATTTTTGAAAATATGTGGGCGTGGCAAGGTATCGAAGTTTATGAAAAATGACGATAATATGTACTTTCAAGCTGATTACTACGGAATGGCTGAACCAATTTCAAAGATTTTGGTACCATTAGAAAGGTATTTCAATTAGCTTTCAATCGCTGAAAGACCTTTATCATCGGGCTTCACAAACTTATAAGACATCCATAGAAGTTGCTTATGCAGACGCTGACGACTATAACAAAACAAAAGAAGAGCTATTTTCAAGGTATAAAAATGCTAAAACTATTACAGGAACCCAAAGCTTCCATTCTTTTATACCTTAAGATGAAACTTCAATAAAAGTTAGCAAATAGTCCGAAAGTCAACAGTATGAGTTGCGCAAAATTATATATTAATTCTAAAAAAATAAAAATAAAAAAAAATTTACCAAGGGTAAGTCCATATTTTGGGGATGTCTGAAAAATTTGATAATGCGATTTTTGTTCTAATCTATTAGAATTACAAAAAAATCTGTATAACTTTCAAAGTATAGCTACTTTATTTTTTTTTTTGTCACACAATGATATCAAAATATAAGGAAGTTAACAAGAGATGCATTTACTTAAAAAAAATTAAAAAAAAAGATAAAAAACGCCACTTTACTTTTTAGATATGTTATATATATTAAATAGACCCTTCTAAAAAAATTTTGTTTTTGGAAAAAAAACGGCCTTTGAAGTGTTTTCCCAGTTTAAAGTTTTTTTTTGGCAAAAAAAAAAAAAATTCAGTGCAATATAAAATTTTTACAGTGTATGTTTTCGAAAGCTAATTGAAATACCTTTCTAATGGTACCAAAATCTTTGAAATCGGTTCAGCCATTCCGTAGTAACGTAGTACATATTATCGTCATTTTTCAAAAACTTCGATACCTTGCCACGCCCACATATTTTCAAAAATGCAATTTCTAAATATGAGGTTGTGTTTGTATAGGTAAAATGTAGCTGTATGCAAAATTTCATCAAATTCTGAGAGGGTCGGGTTCAACGCATATTGGCTTTGATATGAAATTCATCATATATAAAGTGGGTGCATATATTTTTTATCGAAATTTCGCTAATTTGTTTATTTTGATTTGAAATTTAAAGTGCATATTTTACGATTTTTAATACAATACACCGATTATAAATTAATGAACTTTCGAGCCCTAGTTATAACCGACAGTATTTTATTAATTTTCGCATGCTGGACACAAATCGTCGACTTATTATTGGTTTCACCCACCGACCATTTTTGAAAAAAATAAGTTAGGAATGAATTGTATATAATGTAAATATCCCCTTTCTAATTCTGAAAACCGTTTCTCGTTATTTCGTATCAGATCAGAGATATCCAGGAACAAATTTGACCTACCTGCTGATTTTGCATACAAAAATTAAAATAAGTGTGTCTACTTTATTGTTTTTCTCGATAACAATTTTTTGGCTTATGGGTCAAACCAATAATAAGCCGACGAAATGTAAAAAAAAATTAAATCGGACAAATGGTTTTTGAGATATCTTTGCGTTACTTTAGTGTGGCAATAGGACATTTTTAGAGGATTTTTCGGGTTATAATTAAAGAAAAAAATGGCAAAATTTATTTAAGTGGACGAAAAATAATGAAAATTTTCAGTAAACTGATGAAACTTTTCTTCACAAAGTGAACGAATTCTTAAAACTAATGAGAAGCTTCATAATTTATATGATAACATTTTTAATTACACTTCTTCATTGCAACTTTTAATAAATAAAACTTTATTTTTTATTAAATTTAATCAGAATCAGAAACCGCCAGTGGTACAAAAAATCAAGCACTAGTATACCACTGATTAAATGAGAAATTATATATAAACTACTGCCAGAACACTTGTTTAAGACGCTTTAACAGCGTTTTGTCAGTGTTTGTTTTACAATAATTTCAGTAGTCTACAGAAAAAATTTTTAGACCACTATTTCATGATTTTACCAACATTTTCCCAATGTTGGAAATTTTGTTTCCACAGTGCTTATCTAATACTTTTTGAACAGACGGACCTTTTGTCTAATGATGATATCATTTTGGGATTGGGAAAACACATGTTGCTAGCACTTGCTAAAGTGCCTTGCCAGCGGTGGTCCTTTTGTATTTTTGCTGACTGGGCGTTTGTTAACTAATGAAAAGTTTTAATTGACGATAGAGTTGTGTAGTTCGTGAACGAACTAGTTCAATTGAACTAGTCTTTTCTTTGAACTAGTGAGCTGAATCACAATCATCAGCTCTTTTAGGTCTTTCGCTCTTTTCGTTCTTTTTGTCTTTTGAGTAATATTTCTTTTCTTTATGTTGCTTTTGAGTTTTTTTAATGTTGCCAGCTTAATTTTTTTTAAGGAGACGTTATTCATTTCTTCTTTCTTTCGAAAAATTGTTACCTAGTTCTTTGAAAAATACAATCATTTCTGAAAATTAATAAAAACTTCAATTTTGAGTTTATAAAATGTCTGGAAAACTGGATAATTACGTACCATTTTATGATTTAACAATCATTTTATATATATTTTAAAGTGTTGAATTATTCTCCTATAGTAAATTTAATAGAAAGTTACAACTTTTTGTTTACACATTTTGTTTCGCATCAGCTGATTCAATTCACTTCAAATAGTTCGTGTCGCACAGCTCAATTTAGGATAAAGAGCTGTTGAACTAGAAGAGCGAACTAGTTCATTGAAAGGAGCTGAACTGTAAAGAGCGATCTTTAGAAAGACCTAAAATGCCCAAGCCTAATTGACGAGTTATAGAAATTGGAACAAAATGGCATTTTCTGCACTTTTAATAGTTGGTCTTTTTAAGAATTTTTGTTAATTGAAAATTTTCAGTTTTTTTTCTTAAATCGATTAAATTTATTTAGATAAAAAAATTTAAATATTACTGAAATTTATTCAAAAAAAAAGTGGAATTCAAATTAAATATTGTATAAATTCTTTTAAAGCTACGTTAATTTTTTTATATGGGGTGTTTTTTGAATTTGCTGGAATTTTTTTTTTGATTGTGTGTGAACCAAATATTCCATCCAAGCGTCTTTTTGTTGCTGTTAATTTATGATATTTGGACACTTGCAAATTATGGTATTTTGTTTATATCATGTTTTTATATGCATCCGGCGAATATGAGACATTAAGGAGGACAAATTATGAAATTACTGGTATCAGAGAAATCACCCATCAATCATGTGATTTTTATTAATATATATTTAGTTGCTGTTTTTGTTGATTAAGTACCACGATTATTAAGTGTTTATGCGCATCAGCATCATAAAGTGTTTTCTGTTTTATAGGTGAAATTCACCTCAATTAGATGGGCACGCGTGCAAAGAATTCCCTTGAATTATAGTAAATGTTATTTGTTAATTTGTTTATTTTTATAGAAGTATATTTAGATTCATTTGCCTACATTTGTAATGGTAAAGTACGCATTACATGCACGTACTGCACTCATACAAATAAGTCTGTAAAAATAGCAAAAAAAGTTACTAAAAATTTGTTAAAATTGCCAGAATCTTTTTGCTAAATATTAGTAAAATAAATACAGCAAAAAAAAAAACTGTAAAATCTACTAAATTTTAGTTAAATTTTTAGTTGTTTAGATAAAAAGCATGCGTTATATATTTGTAAAAATTTTTATTATAATTATAACACTGTGCAACAAGAAAAAATTCCCGGAATGAGTCCAACGGAAAATGAAAACAGACTATTAGTATATCTAAACCCAACTACGACCTAGGGCGTACAAACTCTCTCTCACTGGCTGATTGGTAGGCATGGCATTAGACTTGGGATTGTACGCGGTTCGCATTGTCGCAGCTGCGGCATACCGGGCGAGGAGGAGACTGTGGAGCATCTTCTCTGCGATTGTCCGGCGCTGCAGAATATTCGACTCCGGATCTTGGGTGACCATATACTGGACGACCTCTCGGTAATATCACGTGTGGGACTCGGTGATCTCATACGTTATCTTAACCGAACGGGGTGGGTCTAGTACTCCGGATACTAGTTCCTTACGGGTAGTGTGGTCTCTTCAAAACGGAGTCGCTTTTTGACTCTACTTGATGCTCACGAGTAGCGTGAGCTGCTACTTAAACCAACCAAACCAACCATATCTAAACCATCAAATGGATTTGCGAAGTTAGTTATTATTGATTTTTATAGCCTCTTAAAGTTGGTTTATTTCTGAACATTTTTTTTTATTAAGGTGAAAATAATATGTTAAAAGACTACTAAATTTGCCTGTATAAAAGTTATGTTGTAGTATTTACTTAAGAACTTTGATATTAAAACAAAAAAATCTTTTTTTTTTTGAATTATAACGAGCTTTCAACCTCCGTATATTTACAAAAATAAAGCAAATCAAACATATTAGCTAGGTTGATACTAGTATTTCGATCTGGCTAAAGATTTTATCAGAACCCAACGTTTTAGAAAAGCTAGAGCCTCCATAACAGGCAGAACTTTAACAAAAAAACCTATTAATCATCAATTTTGCTCCATTCTTGTCTTCTAAGTAATCAAACACGTAGCTGGGGTCTTTTCTTAACAAGCAGCATGATGTTACTAAACTTTGAAGACCAAAAATTGTTCTAAAGGGTCCGCCATCTAACGTTTTTTTTTCAACTAGTGCTTATTTCGTGAATGGTAACACTTAGCTCATGTCTGATTTTATAGATAATTAGTGTTATCCTTCCGCTGAACGAATATGGTCCGTATGTTCGTTATCTTGTGAAAAAAATGAAAGAAACTGGCATCCTCATCGATAAACCAAAGCGTGAAAAGCAAAAAACAGTGCGTACACTAGAGAATATTGCTGCTGTTGCAGAAAGTGCGCGTGAAGCGCCATCAACATCAATTCACCGTCGTTCTCAACAATTGAACATTTCGGAGACATCATTGAGACGAATTTTGCATAAAGACCTTGGTATGACGCCATACAAAGTCCAATTGGTTCAGGAGTTCAAAAAAAAAAAAGTTATTTGGCGGACCCTTTATTTATATAACAATTTCTTTTTTTTTAGTTTCATTGAATTTATTAAGAAATTTTATGAAAATATAAAAAAATTTTAACATTAACAGCCATGGACAGTAAATTAGCACAAATCTTTATATAAACAACAATTACATTTTTTATTGAATTATAGTTTTAGAAACAAAAAACTGTAAACATAAAAACGTAAGATGAATATTCTTCTTTAAAAAAAAACAAAAAACTTTGATGAAAAATCCAATTGTCTTATCATTAATGCTAGAAATATCTCATCCGCCAACTTATAGCTGGACATTAAAATAGAACATATTGAAATTTCTGAAATAAAAAGGATATATTTTAATAAATAATAAAATATGAATGGTTTTAGTTTACCTGATTAATATCTTGTACTGTAACCTTTATTTGCAAGTAACGCTTGGCATCTACGGGACATGCTTTGAATTAAATTCTGGCAACGCTCTTGGGGAATTGAGTACCAAGCATTCTGTATTCTGTTGTTTAACAATCGCATATTTCACATCGTTCCAGAGGTTTTCGATCGGGTTCAAGTCAGGACTTTGGGCCGGCCAGCTTAAAACTGGTATATTTTCTGTAGAAAACCACTCCTTGACAAGCTTCGACGTATGTTTGGGGTCATTGTCGTGCATGAAAGTGTATAAAATTGGCATGTGTTCAAAAGCATAAGGTTCCATTTGGTTCTTAAGAATGTCCAGATACTAACACCGGGCCATTTTTCAATTTACTTTTTTTTTTTTTTTTTTATATATAAAAGAGAAGCAACACTCAGGAAATTCTTCCTATTAATTAATGTGTTGCTTTCTTTGTAAAGGGGATAGTAAAGAGATGAAAGGTGGTGAAAGATGAAGGGCTTCAAACAATAGGACCCACACCGTGCCACGAAAATGATTCCCATACCATGATGCTTCCTCCACAATGCTTCACGGTCTTCTGAGTATAGCGGTGATTCAATGTCTGTCGTTTTTGTCGATGAACAAACCCTCTACCGTCAGGTTCCATTCGATTCACCTTGGTTTCATCACTGCAAATTATTTTTTTCCAGAATGAGAGATCTTTAGACATATGGGTGCAAACAAACAATAAACGATTTGCAATATTTTTTTTTTGATAGGAGTGGCTTCTTACGGCTTGCGCGTCCAAACAGTTGGGCGTCATTCAATCGTCTTCGGATGATTCCGTCTAATAAATTTAATCCAAAATCAGAGTTAATTTCGTTCGCAATTTCGCGTGATGACTTGAATTCGTCCTTTTTTGACTTTCGGACAATAGCACGATCCACTCTTTGGGTTGTTTTTTTTGACACTTGGCATCTTTGTTTTTGTTTTCTGTTTCATTAACTGAGTTTGTTTTATTGGAATTAATCACACTAAAAACTATTTTTCGCGAGCGATGCAAAATTTCGGCAATTTCAGGTGGCTTTTTTCCATCTTTTAGCATGTTTCCTATAATTAGCTTTCCCTCTGGTGTGCAACCTTTTCCACGTCCAATATTTTTTTAAAAGTTATGTGAAACAACACAAAATTCAAAAAATTTTAAATATGAAAGAAATTACGCGAAAAAAAAACTTTAATAACACTTCTACACATGTTGTGCTAATTTACTGTCCAAGCCAAATTTAGCTAATCACAAAATTAGAAATCAAAATAGAAAAAGAAAGAATAATAACGGTAATTTTTTTTAAAAAGTTTGTTATAATTATTATTTAAAAAATAAAAATTATGTTTTTTTGACCTATAATTCTGTTATGAAAATGAATTTATTCAAGTTCAAGGCCATACTCTATATTTCTTTATTAGGATATTGTCCTAACAAATAATCTATAGAGTTTTTTGTTTTCAATTTATTAATTGACTACCTTCAAGAATCTGTTGATGGTTCCATTTCGGGGATTTTCTAGGTCCCCATCATCAGAACAAGTTTAGAAAGCAGTTGCTACCTCATTCACAAACTCAAACACTTATATATCCCATTTGTTAAAACAAATGAGAATTAAGTTGTATTTTATTTTAAAATAAAAGTAACAAAGGTGGAATATAAACAAAAAATGTATGTATTATCTCTGTCAAAGACAGTGTGTATACAAAATCAAATGTTTTCAATTTTTTAATTGTTTGTGGAAATTTTATTTTCATTCTCAACTTAATTCTCATTTATTTTAACAAATGGGATATATAAGTGTTTGAGTTTGCGAATGAGGTAGACACTGCTTTCTAAACTTGTTCTGATGAAGGGGAACTAGAAAATCCCCGAAATGGAACCATCAACAGATTCTTGAAGGTAGTCAATTAATAAATTGAAAACAAAAAACTCTATAGATTATTTGTTAGGACAATATCCTAATAAAGAAATATAGAGTATGGCCTTGAACTTGAATAAAGGTAATTTTTTTTGCTTAATTAGTAAAAAAAAAATAGAAAGATAACACAATCAAAATTTACAGTGATTTTGTGCTAATTTAATGTCCATTACTGTATATATTATATTATATATTGGTTTTTTCTTCTTTAAATTAATTTTTAATTTTTCATTAAATATTCAATTAATTTTGATTAAATATTCTATTTATATATAATTAATTTTTTATTAAAGAACATTTTTAAAACATTTAGAGAAAATCCTTATAAAGTTGCTTGCCAACTGAAATTCGGCTACTACGATTCAAATTCGGTTATTACGACTTTCAGACGGTTGGCACAACTTACAATTAGTTTTCACAACAAAGTTCAGCCAATACAACTGAATTTTATTTGTAACAACTAAAATATTCAGAAATACAATGTAAATATCGTTGCACTAACTGAAATTATAAGTTGTTACCATTAATATACACTTTTCTATTCGGTTGGCACTTTATTTCTCTGTGTGTATCAAAGCTGTAGAAAAATCTATATTGATAAGTTCTTGCTAAATAAAAATAACTTTATTAAAAAACATATTTATACATTTATCATCAAACAAGAATAAGTTTGCTAAAAGTCAACTATCATGTATATCAAGCGATAGCTAAGAGGTAGAGCGTCAGCTTGGCATGACCAAGTTCGTGTGTTCAAACCCCACGCCAGCCACAAGATTGTTTTCAATTAAAAACTAAATAAAAACATGTGAAAAGGAACATCCTTATAATTGGTTTAAATTTACATTGATTGTTATTAAAAGGAACAACAACTCCTTTCCTATGACAAGCCCATGTTAAATTCACCGATAAAAAAACCCAAATTTGAACAACATCCGATTCAACTGTTGTAGTAGTTCTATTACTCCTTTTTCCTCACTATTTTTGCTGGATATCCTTATCGTTATATTATAGTCTTTTAATTTAGAAAAAAATCTTTCCCTCTTTTTAAAAACGGCTTGCATATTTTTTAGTTTTATTTTTTATTAATTTATTATAAACCCAATACACAAATGTTAAAACGCAAACATCGCATTACAACAACATTTACTGGTTTTGTTTATCAAAATAATATTTTTTGACTTTAGTAAGCTCAGCAAAAAAAATTGTTAAAAATTTTGTATTTCATCCAATCAAAATAACAAAATCTTTAACTAAAATCTCAATTTGTACTAAAAATTAGTTTAAAACTTTCTAAGTTTGATTACTAACAGCTTTACTAATATTTTTCCACTAAATTTTTTCTATGAGTGTGTTTTTGATTTGTGATGTAAATAATTCTTTATTTGTAAATATTTGGAATTCAGTATTTTAGAAATTTTCCATTATTGAATAACACACAAACAGAATACATAGATCTAACTTTGGTCATACGTATTATACCTACACGCAGAAAAAAACTGAGGAATATTATCGAAGTGCTTAGCAATTATTAGTGTCCGACCGAACTCATAATATCAATGTTCGGCCGAAGCCGAAATTGATATTATGATATATAAATTGTTTTTTTAGATCAATAAATTTAAACCAAAAAGTTATTAAACATAAACAAAAATAAAAATTTATAGGTATATTTTTTTAAAAAATCATATTTGGAAAATCGTTGTTCTATTTTAAGTACAAAAAAGAATAAAATATTTGTACTATATTTTATAGTCAAAGAAAAATAGTTGATCGATTTTTAAGTTGATATAGAAAAAAAAACTTAAACTTTAATATTTAAAATTAAAAAATTTGATATTGTAATGAGAGAAAAGCAATTTTTCCGCATTCACACCATGTGAATTGCTTCGTCTATCAGAATACAGCTGTCCGGCAGCGCTAAAAAGCTGTTCGCTAGCTACACTAGTTGGTGGGGCTGATAAATATTTTATTGCTAAAGCTTTTATAAGTCTGATACTGCATCATGTCTATCCCAAATAGATGAACCTGTTATTCTCTTTCTGGGATTACTTATCACTCGAAATTAATTGCAAAATATAAAAGTATACGTTTATTTAAATTATATCGCATTAAATTTGATTATGTATTTGATTATAAGTCTTGTAGGTATATTTCTGGAATTTTTTTTAAACTCTTTTTGGCTTTTTGAAATTTTTTCACACACATTGATATTTAAATATCGTTGTTTTTTTTTTTGGTATTCTATCATATTCAACGTTGTATTTTTTATGTAGTTTTTTTTTGTAAGTTCTGAAAAGTAAATATAACCGCAGTTTTTATTTATTTGTGCTTTTTATAAATAATCATAAAAAGTTCGGTTGTTTGGCCAAATTCGACCAAAATTTGGCCGAACACCGAACTTGGCCGAACTTCACTTTTTGGCCGAACTCCGAAGCCGAATACTCGGTCGGACACTAGTAATTATACAACTACATAAGTTTCATGTTAGTTTTACAAATTTCTTGTAAAATATATGTATTTTTTAGAAAGTTGTTACTAGGCTTGTATATATTTTACTAAAATTTGTAAATATTTTACTATTTTAAAATTTCGTTAATAAAATAGGTGTTTTTGGACGAAGACGTGTCAATTTTGTGGGAAGGTGTATTTTGGTTAATTACATCGTAATCATTAAAAAAGTGAATTTCGAATTGTTTGCTAGTTACGGCCTTTTGGATTTTAGTTGACGATATTTAACCTTTAAGATTTTTTCTGTACGTAAAAGAAAAAAGAATTTACTAAAATATTCTGTTTAAAAAATTTTTATTTTTAACCCTTTCGAGCCACATTCGCTATCGAATATCATATTTTTTATAGAAAGAAACATGGGGTTGAAAGGGTTAAAAATTAAATTTTTAAAACATAATATTTAAGTAGTTACGTTTAGTTCAGAAACAATATTAAAAAGTAAATGTATGGTTTTTAAAAGAGAGACAAACAGCTCCTTGACACTACATTTTTAATTTTAATCTTTAACAAATAAAAAAATAAGAAATTATTGTTTTCTCTATGGAAACATGATGTAAGAATTTTTTCAATAATTCATTAATAATATTTAAACCCCGGAACCCAAAAAAAACGAAAGTCTTGTTGTATACTAAAAATTTCATAATTTTCAAATGTGCATGTTTTATACTCTCGATTTGAATATACCCTGCGGGAAACGAAGGGTCGATTGATCCAAAGTGACAAATCTATGATATATGATGTGGGGGCACGTCATGAAACTGGTGAAACCAAAATTGTGGTGCACCAAAAAGTGTTAATTTTGGTGAAATGACCAATCACGTGACTATAGTTATGGTGACAAAACATTCACTGGTTGCTACCAGATATATATATATATATATATATATGACAGTAGAAGTAAAGACGTAACACTCTACTGGTTTAAAAGAACTGAACACGGAACTGTGACCAGGGTTGCAAGATATGGCGATTTCTCGCCAAACGTCGCGATCTTAAACTTAGTTTTTTGTTGGGTATAGACAAAATAAGCTAATTAAAAAATTGATTTTTGTTGTGCCTTTTTTAAGGTTTTTTTGAACAGGGGGTAAGACAAACTGTTTCGGAAAAGTGCAGTGATTGGTTCCGGACGGGCAATTTTCAACTCGTGCATAATATGAAATACGCTGACTACAAAGTGACAGGTTACTTGCTAATTACTTTACGCATGCCCGGCGACATGTACCCCTTAGACCAGTGCAGCGGTACGTCTCAAAACTATTTCAGTCAAACTACCCTTATTACAGAACACATTGCGCTTAATATGTGACTAGTTTTCCTTTTTTTCTTACTGGTTGTGTTGCATATCACATAAATCCTAAAATTGTCATACTTTGAAGCTACCTACTTCTAACTTGTCCCGCATATATTCATTTCAGTCTGTATGGTGATAGGTTACCTTGGTCAAGTTATTCGATACGTCACACAGTGCTCCACAGGTAGCAAATTGTCACCTCCTATGATAAGCCCATGTTAAAAGTACCGCTCACTTTCATATAACAGAACCAAAACAAGGACAGGTTCATACACACAAAATTCTAGTCACATGACCATACTAGTGACTGGTCCTTTTCCCGCAGGGTATTCAAATCGAGAGTGGCAAAATTTGTAAAAAGTGTATTTAAAAAACAAATTGCATATAAAAAGCGTATCTTTTTGACGCTGAAAAAAAAAATCTTGCTGCAAAAAAAATTAGGCGAGTGTATAATTCTTACGCAATTTTAGTGGTGATGATCCGATAAAAATTAAAGAAACTACGATTAATCAAGCTTACACACTTTTTGCATATACATATCTGATTTTTCAATACACACAAAAAAACATTTAGCTATTTGCCAACTGAATTTCGGTTACTACAACTCAAATTCGGTTATTACTAATTTCAGTCGATACGTACAACTGAGCATTAGTTTTTACAACACAGGTCATTTAGTTCAACTGAATTTTAGTTGCAACACTAATGTCCTAACTGAATTTATAAGTTGTCACCATTAAAATACATTTTTCAGTTCGGCTTCCACTTTATTTCTCTATGTGTACGGTTTTACGGTATCTTCAGCAGTAAAGTATTCTAAATACTAAATACTTATCTCTATTTTGAATCTTGATAAAAAGTCAATTGTATAATAAACAGCCATTGTTGGTAACTTTATCCGCGATTTTCTCAAAATTGAACAGTGATGGAAAAATTTGGATGCCGGATTTGGAATCAGGGCGTCTCAGGTTATATAGATCACATAGTGGCATTCAAACTATAAACACTTGTCAAGGTGTGTAATCAAATTGCGTTATAAATTATATTTTGAATAAACAAATTTAAAAAAATAAGTTATTATTGGTCAAGGTAGACCACACAAAATGCTGCATATGTACATTTTGGTTTAAACATCCGCGTGATATATCGTTATAATTGTGATCAGTTTTGGGAAATTGTAGTGGGGGTACAAGTATATTTTCGTTAATGGAATAGTTTTGAATGTGTTTAAAAAACAATTCAAATAAATAATAGTAGAGTGTAAAAATTTTCCTAACAAGATGTTAATTTTGTTAAATTGTTTTTATTGTGGAATTTGAGGTGTATAAATACTCTATCTGTGTGGGAAAAAACGAAAACTCTTTAAAATCATCTTTTGAATGGAATATGATTTTATTACATCACTTACAAGGGGAGTCTCCCGATATGCTCTCTCCTATCTTAATGAAATTTGGATATGTGATAAAAAAAAAAAAAATAAGGGACACATCCGCCCAATCTCACGTTTAAGGGTTAAAAGATGTGGCTAAAGTTAATACATTTTTGTACACAGAAAAAATTATCAACACAAAATATCTAATTGAAGATTTGAATTAAATGTGTTTCTAAACAAATATTTAATTAAATCAATTAATATTTCAATTGACTTTTAAATATATAAATACATATTTTATTTTAGACGTAATTGTCAAATTATTTTTTCATATACTGAATGCTTTAATAGAACATTTTCAGCATTAAGTACCAAATGAATTTAAAGTTTACAAACAAACAAGCACACACACAAACATACAAACAGACGTAGCATTACCAAAAACACACATACCAACGTATCGGTCACACACATTTTTTGTGAGTATCATATTTTTTTTTTTGTAGAAGTTATTTATAACTTTTTTCCTTTTTAATTTGCAATAAAAGTTTTAATTAATACTGTCATTGCCGTGATAGGTGCAAAATCAATTAAAATATTGATTTAACAAATTTTTTAATTGAAACCTGTTTTCAGTTTTTTCTGTGTATAGAAACATGTCTAAAACCAATTAAATTTTAATTTTTTTAAACGCAGATTTGATATACACAAGAAAACAAAAATTTTGATAACAATATTGCCTATGTAGTGTATTAGGGTTGCCATTTATTTAAAATACAGTTAAAAAAGCTCTTCGAAAAAAGTCGCATAACGTATAGGCAAAAAAAAAAAAAATACGGAAAACACTAAATTATAAAAAAAAATAAACAAAAAAAGCATTTTTATTTTTATTTTAATTTAAATTTATTTGTTATACAAGTTTGTTATAATTTTTATTAAAAATAAAAATTATGTTTTTTTCGACCTTTTATTGTGCAATGAAAATGAAAATTATTCAAGTTCGAGGCCATACTCTATATTTCTTCATTAGGATATTGTCCTAACAAATAATCTATAGAGTTTTTTGTTTTCAAATTTATTATTTGACCCTTTCAGAAATGTGTTGATAGATCTATTTCGGAAATTTTCTAGGTTCCCATCATCAGAACACGTTTTGAAAGCGGTAACAATCCCATGCCAAACATCAAACATTCATATGAAAAAACTCTATAGATTATTTGTTAGGACAATATCCTAATGAAGAAATATAGAGTATGGCCTCGAACTTGAATAATTTTCATTTTCATTTTTAATAAAAATTATTTTTATTTTTAATAAAAATTATAACAAACTTGTATAAAAGGCAAAGTACCGCCTAGTTTACTTCCCCTGTTTTGTTTACAAACTAAACAAAATATAAAAAGGAGAGAAAAACAAAAAACGTGTATTGAATATCCAATGGAATATGGACCTTGCACATCAAACAAGTTTTCAATTTATTTTTTGATCAATGGTTATAATCTTTAACTTCAAACTCATATGTATATTAGTTCTCATGTAGTGAGTAAACTAGTTCATATGAATGTTTGATGTTTGGCATGGGATTGTTACCGCTTTCAAAACGTGTTCTGATGATGGGAACCTAGAAAATTCCCGAAGTAGATCTATCAACACATTCCTGAAAGGGTCAAATAATAAATTTGAAAACAAAAAACTCTATAGATTATTTGTTAGGACAATATCCTAATGAAGAAATATAGAGTATTTCCTCGAACTTGAATAATTTTCATTTTCATTTATTTGTTATATATACTAAATACACTAAACTTACAAAAAAATGTTGACCATTTAGCGCATTGCCTTCCGAATTTTTTCGAGTACTTCAGCCATTGAGCTCTAAATTCCTTTTGTATCCTGGTTTTTATCCCTTTGTTGCTTTTATTGATGAGTTAATCTAACTTTTTTGACACGTATCTGTTTCTATATAATTTTCTATTTAAGTTTGTCCAAACAGTTTCTATGGGTCTAACTAAGTTAGTCAACGTTTAGTGGGTTTTTTTTCTTTTGGCACATATTGAACTTTGGACGATTTAAATTGTCTATTGTGACCTTGGCGTAGCGGGATTACACGAGGTCTGGCCAGAAACTTACTTTATAACTTTGATTATATTTGTTGATACATTTTAAAGTTCTGTAATACATTTTGTTATTGCTACTCCGCCCCCACGGAACGACTTTGAGCTACTACTTTTTTAATCTTGCAACCGACTTTTCATGCCCAAACCAGGGTTTCTTTCTACGCTTTTGTTATTCTTGATTTTTTTATTGTCTTTTAGTTAAATAGTTTTGTAGTTAAAAGTTTTTTTTTTTAAATCCCATGTCCTTATATTTTTTAAAAATCAAATTTTTTTATAATGGATTTTCTTTACAAAACTTAGTTTGCGTCGATCTAATGTGTTGAGTGACATTTTTAATACTAATTGATCAATAGCGAACGTGCTTATATTTTTTAAATAATCAACTTAACCCTAGAAAGTCATTCTTATTTTTGTTGTGTAAAGATCATACGTCTTGCGTAGTCGATTCAACGACGAATGAACTTCCAGGGTTAATAATGTTCTTACATTTTCTAAAAAAAAATTGTTGTATATAACCCTGTTTATTTTTAATTACCTCATTTAAACAATTCCGTATTTTTTGCCCATACGTTAAAAGACGAACAGTTTCGAATATCAAACACGCCCTCGATTAAATTTAATAGGCATTAATATGCATATTTTTTAGGTTAATTCAACTATAATTCTTTAACAAAACCCCAGTTTGAAAGTTATCAAAAGCTCTTTTATTTGGTACCGCATTTGTCTAAATTTTCTATAAAACAATTAAAATAAGCCGAAAAAACGAACAATGGGGTCATTTTTGATCCCCATGAGATTGGGCCGTGTACGTGTCACTTAAGATTATACGGAACCCTTCGGCAGACTCTCCTTGTTAGAGGAGCAATTGCAATCAAAAAAGTGTTAACTTTAATTTTGTATAAAATTAACACTGCAGTTATTTTCGAGTTAGTTAAACAACATCTGAAAATAACATCAATATTACACACAGAGAAAAATTTAGCTATTTGCCAACTGAAATTCGGTTACTACGACTCAAATTCGGTTATTACGAATTTTAGACTGTTGGCACAACTTAACATTAGTTTTCATAACGAAGTTCGGTTAATTCAACTTCAGAAATCTATTGTAAATATCGTTGTGCTAACTGAATTTGTAAGTTGTTGCCATTCGGTAACTTTTCAATGCCGTAAGCATCATTTCAATTGTAATTGCAACTAATTTTTATCGACTTAATTCTCTTACAAGAAAACTATCCCGATTGTTTTCCTCCGATCTCAATGCAATTCGGAAGTGAGGAGAGAAAAATTACTTTTTTTTGTAAGGAAACATGACTTAAATTAATGCAATTTAAATTTTTTTGTGCACACCCCAAAAAATTTAACAAAATTTGGGCATACAAAAAAATGACATTCAATAAATATATTGGTATAACAAGAATTGAAAACGTCAAAAATCACTCTTTTTCGGCTATTTTAAAGCTAAATGATGAAAACCTTTTACGAAATTCACATTTTTGGATTTAACTTTCTAAAATATATAAAAAAATACCTTCGGTTAAAAATATTTTTTAAATAAAATTAAAATAAGTCTTTCAAAATGACGAAGTTTATATGTAGGGCAAGTTTTTTATGCCATTTGCCACAAAATACTGCTTTTGCCATTATTTTAAACTATTTTGCAAAAATGCATTTTTTGCTCCACTTTGCCACAGAATGTTATTTTCTACTATTTGCAATACTTTTTAGATTTTTCCACCCATAAATATGTTTTGGGCAATTTTTATTTTATAAAAAATATTTTTTAATCGCAATTAAAAAAACCTGAGACAAAATCTGACTTTTTTAAGCAAACTGGAAACTTTCTATAAACGAAATTTTAGATTTTATAGATCGCGATGATGAAAAGATTAAAGATGCAAACAAAAAATATATTATTACAAACTTTAAGAAAAACAATTTTAAAAAACTTCAACATTTCATTTTTTATTTTTCACACATTTCTTTTGATATTTTTTATGATTTGTCGTGCTACTTTGAGTACCATTTTCAACATTTTTCGTGCGATTTTAAACTTGCCCTGTGTACATGCAGTTGATCTTTTAATCGGTAAATAACTACTTTTTGATCGATTTGAGATCTTTTTTTATCAGATTTTATTAAGATGTTTTAAATTAAAAGAAACTTGATAAAATTTTGTTAGTAAAATATAGAGAAAAACATTGAAAAATTCGATAAAATTAGTAAAATTTTAAAAATCGTCATTTTCATACAATGAATTTAGTAAAATCGTCAATCGTCATTTTATTCCAGGGGTGCCCAAGGCCTATGCGCTTGGTGCTCATTTGTTTTTGTAAAAACATTTAGCTATAGGCTGTGTGTTTTAATACACATATAGAGCGCTCAGCACTAGCAATACGAAATACACAAACAACTTTGTCTTATTAGTTTTTTGTCGTTCTTCACTGTATACACGCATGTGCAAAGCAGCAACACTTTCGTATGCTTTGCTGGTAAACATTGAAATATTTTTTTCTTTTTTCTTTGTATGTATTGGTTTTTACAACAAAAAATATTGAATAAAAATTAGTTTTTATTTAAATGTATTGGTGTTTGCTCTTCCATAAGGAACTTTTGGGCACTCCTGTTTTATTCACTTCACTTCAAAAATCGTCAAAATGGAGACAAAGTTGGCAGCGATGGTTACAGTACAAGGACACGCCATATATTCGCTGGACATTTTACAATCAAACTTGCAGAAACATATATACATTATACATTATATATACATTGTATAATACAACAAAGAATTAAGAAATTTTTAAAAAATGTCTTGCCTGTAGCGCTCTCTTGTGGACATATTAGCAACCAAAGTTAATACATTAACAGAATAAAACGCTCATTTACTTTAAGACTGTCATAAGTCAAAAAATGCGATTTTTGAGTTAATGGTGCAGATTTATTAGTTACATCATGCTTTATAATGTGTAAAAATGTCATTTTAATATCATGTATACTTTTCGAGATAGAGGATAACATATTTTATTTTTTCTTTAAAGTGGATGCAGAGTATATACTTTATAGAGAAATTGTGCTACTCATGAGTCTCGCGATAATTAGCAAATTCGCACAGAACCCAAATATTTACTAAAAAACGTGACCAAATAAACTCGTTTTCTGCAAAATCGTGTTTTTTGAGTTATGTCAGTCTTGCAGTAAATGAGCGATATATACTAGACTGTTAAAGATAATTTAAAAATTTTAATTTGGTAAAATTTTATTGACATGGTTCTTAAACCACTTTATTACCTTTATCCAGTCGTTTAAAAGTACTGAATTGAAAACGGAACAAATATTTCTTACGCTCAGAAAATTATGTAGGTAGAATCAACTGCAAATGACAGTTAAAATAACTGCAATTGAAAAAATGTTGAAAAAAATTAAATTGTTTTGACTGTTTATAATAAATTATTCTGTTTTAAAAATATAGGAATATTTAATTTCGAAAGAAATAAACGTGGAATTTGAGAACAGTCGAAGGAACAATTTTTAATTTCCGTACCTTCAACTACGCTTTCTGTACTTATACACTAAATACGAAGCGTACCCCCAATTTTTAATAAAAAAAATATTTTTTCTTTTAATTACAATAAAATTTTTTATTTCCTACATCCTATTTAAAATGCAATGTCAAAATTCCAAACGGTATTACAGTTTTGACGTTTTTATGCATTGGAGATTACAATGAAATTCTCTAATTATTATTTGCAAGCTATGAGTATATTAATAATAACAAACATAAACTAAACGAGAATTTTTAAAAACTCGACATAATCTTCTATTTTTAAATAACTAACAAAAATTAACCGTTTACTACAAAATTACTGTTTTGTTTAGTTGAATTCTAAAATAACTACTCAAATCATCTGTTACTGAAGTACAGTTAGTTATTTTTTTAAAATTAGTCGTTTTTCACTTTCTCATAGAAAAATGACTACAATAGCAGTTAAAACAACTACTACTTTTTACTACCCGAATGACCTACATGTAGTTACTGTAAGAATATTCTGAGTGTTGTAATGAATGCCAAATTTATATGAAAATATCTGTGGTTAAATTTAAATAACAAATATGCAGGTGCTTTTGCAAATTTAAATGTAACTGACACTAATAGAAAACATATGATTTTCTATTGTTGATTTACTTGAATAAACGTCACTACATTGCTAGGTCTGTCAAAAAAACAGAGTAGTATTTGGAAGATGACAAAGCCAATTGTGACAATATTTTGTTGTTGTTTTTGTTTTTTCTTTCATATTTTAAATTTTGAATCTCGCTCCTAGACGAGGACAAGAAATTCTCATTGGGTTTGTGATTTAACATAAAAAATATCTCTAGAAATTCTAATAACAAAGTCCCCTGAAGATTTCCTTGGGCAGGAATGAAATCCGGATAGGGACACGCCTACATCAGATTGTTTTTCACAATTTGTTAAATAAGTTTTGGGACTTTAGCACATTTAATTACTATAAACCTCTGGTTATTTTTAGAAAAGTTACTTATACTTAATTAAAATTTATTTTTCCATATTTAATTCTTAATAATTTTTTTTTCCAAGTTTGATATAATTTTTATTAAAAATAAAAATGATGTTTTTTCGACCTTTAATTGTGCAATGAAAATGAAAATTATTCAAGTTCGAGGCCATACTCTATATTTCTTTATTAGGATATTGTCCTAACAAATAATCTATAGAGTTTTTGTTTTCAAATTTATTAATTGACCACTTTCAGGAATGTGTTGATAGATCTAATTCGGGAATTTTCTAGGTTCCCATCATCAGAACACGTTTTTAAAGAGGTAACAATCTAATGCAAAACATCAAGCATTCATATAAACTAGTTTTCTCACTAAATGAGAACTAATAACTAAATTTTGACGTTTATTTTTGGGCTTCAAATGTGGTTTTGTGCGTTTCAGGTATTTTCAGGTGTTTTTTTTTATCTCTTTTTGAGCTAATTTTTGTTTAATCTCATTTTACCAGGCTTTACACAAAATTACGTAAAAAGAACCTAAGATTTAAACATCGTTAATGAAAACCATAATGAAATAGTTTATTGAATCTATGAGCAAAATCTTCCAAATTTATTTTATTAATATTGTATTGCAATTATATTGTATTGTAATCTTTATTTAATAAATGAACAATAATAAAGTAGGTAATTCATAACAATGACTTATAGCCGTCTGTTTTATTAATATCATGAAGGAAAATTCTTTCAGTTTAGCTACATTTAGAATTCGCGTTTTTTCTTTTTGGTTAAACGCTTCAAATATAAAAAGATTTTTTAAAGAAAAAAATACATAAATTGAAATAGTTATAAGAAGAATTGATTTCTCTTTAAAAAAAAATTTTCTGATTTTGTATTTTACTATCGAAAAGTTATAATTTTCATTAAGCCACAATGCATGATAATATTTGACGTGTAATTAAATGTCAAAAGTTTATACATTCTTTCATCATGTAAAATGGCCAATGAACTTGCATTTAAATGCTTATACAATGTCGTATTGTAAAAAAAAAAAAACTTTGAAAAAAACATCAGCCAAATTATAAAAGCAACAATCTTTATTATACATTTTAATCTTGTTTTTTTTCCAACTTACTACACTAACAACACCTACAACTCAAAGGTTGCTAGGCAGGACTTTTTTTTTTTTTAAACACACTATAGAACAAAATAAAGTGCAAATCTATAGAAACGTACGAATGTTAGCCAGACTAATAAAGTTAGTTTTGCTAAATGGATTTCCATATACTGATGTGACACGATTTATTAATCGCAGAAGTCTATAGATTTTAAATGTGGTATCCGTTTTAGTACTTTTTACGTACGTTTTAGTACTTTTTACGTACGTTTTAGTACGTTTAAGTACGTTTAGTAGTTTTAAGTACGTTTTAGCCATTTTCTTAGAGCGAGTGACATTTTAAATAAAAGCTGTAACTACCAGGTTAAAAAAGTTCATATTTGATCATATATATTTTGTATACGATCATATATGGTCATCCATATTCGTACATACCACCCGGAAAAAAATAGTTATATTTAGTTATATATAATATGAGTAAGTCATATATAATTTTGAATGAACGGCTAATATTCAGGTATAGAACTTTAAATCGGCAACACTGGCGGCCATTTTGTCAGCTGTCAAGTGATTTATGTTTAGTTTGGTTTGGCATTTCAACATGAATAGACTGACGCCTGAACAACGCTTCCAAATTGTGCAAATTTATTTTGAAAATTATGGTTCTGTTCGCATGAATTTTGCGAATTTTGTTTAGCGATGAAGCTCACTTTTGGTTAAATGGATACGTCAATAAAAAAAACTGCCATATTTGGAGTGATGATAATCCTCAAGTGTATGTTGAGACACCGTTACATCCAAAAAAAAAACGGACTGTTGGGTGTGCTTTATGGGCTGGTGGAATCATTGGTCCGTACTTCTTTAAAAACGGTCAGAACGTTACAGTCAATGGTGACCGCTATAGAGCCATGATTACTGACTATTTCGTTCATCAATTGAACAAACATGATGTGCAGGAGCTGTGGTTTCAACAAGACGGTGCAACATGTCATAAAACTCGTGCCACAATTAATTTATTGCAGGAAACGTTTGGTAATCGCAATGTTTCACGTTTCGGATCCGTGAATTGTCCTCCAAGATCGTGCGATTTAACGCCGCTGGACTATTTTCAGTGGGGATATGTGAAGTCGCTAGTCTACGCCGATAAGCCCCAAACGAATGACCACTTGGAGGACAACATTCGCCGCGTTATTTACAATATACGGCCACAAATATTTTAAAAAGTAATCGAAAATTGGACCTCCAGATTAGACTACGTCCGAGCCACCCGGGGCGGTCATATGCCAGAAGACATATTTAAATTATAATGCCAGAAGATTATCTTTCGAACAAAGTAAATTTCATGTCAATTTAAAAAATTCAGCTTTGTTTTATTCCATTTCAAAAAAAACACCCTTTGTAAGGGAGTCTCCCTTTTTTAAATATGAAATCGCATATACCTCCATATATGCACATATAAGAGTACCTTTTACATATATGAAATCACGTACACATCCATATGTGTCCATATATAAAAGACATATGTCCATATATGAGCATATTTAAACAAATCTGAACTTTTTCAACCGGGTATTTACTTTTTGGGAAAATTGTACTTGGAATTGTTGATCAGGTCTTAAAATGATGTATTTATTAAATCAATACAAAGAAATTTCCTTTCGCGTAATATTAACAATGTTTCCATTGGGTCTCAGGTCTTTAAACAATCGATTATTGAACTTAGCATTTAAATTTCTTTTATTTTGAACAAATTCCGTTATTTTGAACGAAATTGTAAATAACCGTTAAAAATTAATCGATAGCACGGAAATTTAAATTAATTTTAATTTCACGGCTTTTATTGTAACTACCCTGTGTAGAAAGGGTAATGACATGGCATTTCTTTTCGGACTAACAGTAATGAGACCCGTTTACTCTTCAACTCAAATAATAAGGACTTACTAATAACTACACTCAGGGAACTTCTGCTTTAAAAATATGTAGTTGTTTGGGTTGTAATTCAGTTTCATTATTTTTAATGTAAATGTAAGTCATTTGTAGAACAACTAAAATTTTTAACTAACCTTGTAGTTCATTTAAAAAAACAACTCACATCAAATGACTGTTTTATGATTTTACATTCATTTTTTACAGTTGTTTTTTGTTATTTAAAAAAATAAAAAAAAAAAATTTTGGTTTATTTTTTACTACCATGTGGTTCATTTTTACTACAATTGTTAGTCATTTTTTGAACATTAAAAAACAAATGACAATGTTAGTTGAATTTAATGAAATGTAAGTCGTCCTTTTTTTAAATGAAATTTCATTTGTTTTTGACTGCAATTGCTGTCGTCTTTACCAACATAATTTCCTAAGTGTAGTTAATTTTCCCTTTATATTAATACAAAAAAAAAAATGCATTACCCATGAGTACTTATTTTTATCATTATTTTCAATATAAAGTAATGATCTCAAAATTTTTGAAAATCTAGTTTTAGACTCATTATTTTGTCAACTCCAGTAAGTACATATATGTATAAGTTCTTTTTTTTTTGATTTTTTGTTAGCTGGAAAGTAATGACATTTTCTGCAATCAAGTAATTTATGTTTTTATCTATCAAGTAAAACATGTCGAGATAGCTCAGATGGTAGAGCTGTTGACTAACAACCTAGAGACTTACGTTCGAATCCAGTGTGTTCACATTTTATTAAACAAAAAATTTTCAAAAAACATAATATTTTAATATTAAATTTAGTTTTTTTGAAAATTTATTTTTAGATTCATTATTTCTGTCCATACTAGTAAGCATATAGGTAACCACATATTTTTTGATTTGTCATAGGGTGTTTTTTAATGATATGTCCTTGATTTGCACGACGTCTACATATACAAGTAATGAGATTTGTAATGACAATTGTAAGTACTTGCCATTACCGAATATGTACTTATATAACCAATTATAAGGTAATGCTTTTCAACACTGCGTGTGGTTATAAAAAATGTGAAGCTTACTAGCTTTTAATTAAGATTATTATATCATTTGGTAAAATCATAAAATTGTAATGTTAAGTTTAATACCCGTTAGTTCTGGATTATACTGCCCAAGGATAATAATGTGTACGTTGTTCAAAAGACTATTTTATTAGATTTCATTAATACATCTTCTGATTAATTTCTAAACATACAGGGCAACCAAAAAATGCACGAAAACAGAAATATTTATAAACCACAATAGCATTTATACACATTTATAAAACCGCTATTTTGTATCGTAGAAGTCCAAAATTTTGTGTAGACAAGTAGTTTATCCAAATGAATCATAATCACTTTGTTAGTTACGCCCCTTTGCATTTTAAGTGACGATATGGAAATGCATTTAGCAAAACTTTAACTTTTTTAGTTTGGCTAACATTCGTACGTTTTTGTAGATTTGCACTTTGTTTTGTCCGATAGTGTAGGTATATAAGGGGTGATAATGCATGAACTAACAATATATTTAGCTTATCTTAGAAGTAATATATGGATTATTTTTTTGTATAAATAATAATAAAAAACCATTTTAACTAAATATTTAATTTATTTCTTGTTTTTTTTTCTTTACAGGTTTATGAGGCTCTATTCAAACCTTTGCACGTATCACGACATCAATTCAAAAAAGTTTTAAATTGCATGAAAGTGATACGTGCCCTTAAATATCAGGAGGTATATGCACAAGAAAAAGTAACCAAAGTCGATAGTTTATCATTGGTATTATCGGGAAAGTAAGTATGACAATATGGGATATTTGCCATGCACTCAAAAAAGTTTCACAGTCGAACGTACTGAAAAATACAATTAAAACAACAGTTAATTCAGTTAAAAACTCGGCGAAGGTAATTGCTAGGGCAAGGAATTTCATGCAATAGCATGTTTGTTGTCAGTAGCCCAAAAACGATTTAGCTACTCTTCCGAATCAAAGAATTTGCAACAAAATGGCATCGATTTGTTGTCACATATTTTTGTATATTTTGTTGTCAATGCATATTTTTATATATTTAGCTATAAATGCATATTTTATGGTATGTTTTGGCATTTTTTGTTGCAATTAAATTGCGTATTTTTGCATATTTTGTAAAAATTTAAATTCAGTTTTAATAAGAAATAAATCAAAGAATACATTTAGAACCCTGAACACTGCATTTAGATTAGATTAGATCAGAAGGCATTATGCACCGCGAATAATGTAGATCTTTTGTGCTGCCTAAAGTTACCTACAGATTCAAGCTACCTATAAAGCCAATTATCCTATTAGGTAAAATGTTCGCGATGTCGGAAGGCGAAATGAAGCGATCACCTAGAAACCTAAGTCTCCTATCACAAAGCCTGGGACATTCGCAGAGAACATGCTCCGAGGTCTCAGACACCATCTCACAAAACCTACACATATCCGTGTCCGATTGACCCTTCTTGTGCAGATGGTATCTGAGATGACAGTGTCCAGTTAAGTACGACGTCAGGGTCCTCAAACACCCCCTTTCAAGCGACAAGAGTCGCCTCGACCCCCTACTGGAAAAAGAGATCAATCTTTTAGCCTGGCGCTGACCAGGAGAGTTTTCCCAGTAAAAAGAGAATTCAGACTCTCTCCATGCCCTGAGCCTTTCCCTAACATACCCCGCAGGGATTCCACAGAATGGTTCAGGACCAATAAAGGGCCTTCGGGCCCCGCGGTTGGCAAGACAATCTGCCCTCTCGTTGCCCTCATGCCCCTCATGACCAGTAATCCACCCCAAGGTTAGAGAGTTGCCCCTACCGAGCCTATTTAGAGTCTGAATGCATTCCATGACCAACCCAGACGACACCTTATAAGCCATTAAGGCCCTCAGTGCAGTCTGACTGTCAGAAAGAATGTAGATGCGAGATCTGCGAGTTCCCCTTCGCACTGCATTTAGTTTTCATTTTATTTTTAAACAAGCAAGTTCGAGTAAAGGCATCCATACACTAGCAATATTATTAAGCAATTTTTCGATTTGTTCTTCAATATATTGCACATATGATAATAGAATAAAGAACAAAAACGAGAAGTTGTGCAATAATATTGCTAGTGTGTGTACCTCAATAAATCGACTTTTAAACATCCAAAAATTGTACGTGAAATTTTTTTTGATTTTTAGTGCATATTTTTGGATATTTTTACTATATATTTTAAGCGCTTATTTTCCTTTTTTAGTTGCATGAAATTCCTTGCCCTCTTGATTGAAAAGAGTATATAAACAATATCGAATTATATACAATTATATACCGAAATTGGTAGATATAATTATATATAATTTTATATAGCACCATATAAAATTTTTTTTTTAATCTAATTATATATGGTGCTATATATGATTATATATAGTTATATATAGTTATATATAAATATACATAAAGTTATATATAAATATATATAATTATATATACATTTCTTTACTCGGGCTAGTAATAACCGTTAAAACAACTAAAAAATTTGTTATTTTTAAATTTTCTAATAGTTATTTGCAAACTATAATAAATATAAACTACCAAGGGAGGTATCCCGACACAGACCAGCAGATGTTAATGAACTACAGATATGTTGTAGAGAAAACAAATTTAAGGGACCTATGTCTTTATTTAGCTGCCCAATCTCATGTGTAGGGGTCATTAAGAGGGCTCAAAAATTACCCCATTTTACGTTTTTTTTTTCAGTTTAATTCGTTCTATATGAAGTGACAACTCTGTGTCCACTATATAGGCAATATGGGTATCAAAATTTTTGTTTGTTGTTTTGTATTATTTCAACTGAATTGCAGTTAAAAACAATAACTACGGATTACTACACAAACAACTGACATGTAGTAACTGTAAAACTTTTTTGAGTGTGTTTTCAGTTTATGAAAATATTAACAATTTATGACATTTTACATGTAGGTTGGTAGTGTCACAAAATCAAAGAGCATTACATATAGTATTTCCACATCAGTTCCTAGATTCGCCAGAATGGTTTGGTGTATCAACGGACGATTATTTTCAGGTATAAATATTGAAAATGATTTAAATGTTTTTTGAGTTTTTAATGTTTTTTTTTTTTAAATGTATTTATTAGGTCTCTATAATGGCCATGGAAGAATCAAGGGTTCTGATATGGCATCGCGATAAATTAAAATTATCAATTATGTCAGAACCATTTTTACAAACAGTTTTTGATCATATACTGGGGCGTGATGTGGTCAAAAAATTAATGCAAGTAACACAGGTGAGATAAATTTAAATTTGCGCAAAATTGTTCTACAACCGATTCTTTTTATATGGAGTTTGTTCGATTTACAATAGGTTCTTTACCTCTAAACAAGAACAAGTTCTGGGACAGTGAAATCTTACATTTTTACTCCCAAGAACCTGCTCTAGAACCGGTTCCATGTAACCGGTGGTAAAAGAAGCTGTTCTAGAATAGGTTCAAAAGTAATCTGTTCTAAAAAATTTTGCTGGGATATTTGGTACTCACACACCATTTACAATTAAACAGTTAAACGTTTTAATGAAATTAAAAAAATTGATTTAAAATCAATAAAAAACTTACAAGGGAACTACCCCGAATATTACACGCCGATTTGAATGAATCTTATATATGTTATAAAGGACATAAATCTAAGGTTGACCTGTTTATTTAAGTGCTATCTCGAAGTATGCATATCAAACTTCATAATTTTTAGAGTACATTGAACTAATATACATTTTAAAATATACATATTTTGTAAATTTGAGGCATGCTCCCATACAAAAAGTGCCCAAAATTATCGGTTTTTTTTTCAAATATTTATTTCTTATATGCAAGGTTACCCTTATTATTACTTTGTGTTGTGTATTTTTCCATAAGCTTTCAAATTATATATAAAATTATACAAAGAGAGAATTATCTGCATTAAATCTATGAATTGTCACTGGAACTAGTCCATTGAAACTTTGCATTAATTTAATGCAGTTTTTCATAAAATATAATGAAAAATTTCATTTTATTCATTAAAAATTTCATACGACTAATGAAAAAGTTTTATTAAAAATAATTTCATTAAAACTATGAAGCTTTTTCATGAAGTTTAAGAATTTTTTCATTTACATTGTAAAGAAAACTTCATAAGTTTAGTAAAAAAAATTTCATTAGAACTCGTCCAAGGATTTCTCTCTGTGTATATAAGTAACTAATATTAGTAGTAAATTTATCAAAAACTCGTTTTGTTGGTACTTCCCCTTACAAAATAGTACTTTCGGCAATTTAATAAATAATGTATAAATATGTACAATATTCTCATATCAGAGTTTTTAATTTTTTGAGTACATTAATCAAAACTATAATTTTTTTTTATTCGCATTAGTAAGACAAAATGTTTAATGAAAAAGGGTTCCAGAATACAACATATATGGGATAATTAAAATCAGATATTTTACATAAATTAATATTGATGTTCACTTTCTTTTACATAGGCACTATATCAAAAACTGATGTAGATAACAGTCAGGCGCGGATCCAGAAAAAGGGTTTGGGAAGGGAAATTATAGTATTTTTAATTAACATTTTAACTCTTTTCACATTTTTGTATTGAAAAATCCGGCCGAAGATGGAATATAACTCCCATATATGGGCAGGTGCTTCAAAGTCTATTTTGGGGCTTCTGGATAGTGTGCGTTGATGGAGAGCGTTGATGCTTATCAACGACAGTAGGGTTTCAAACTCTATTGACTCTTTGGAGCATCGTCGGAATGTGGGTTGTGTGACTTTGTTCTATAGATATTACCATGGGAAGTGTTCTGCTGAGATAAGCCGACTCATCCCGAGGGACCGGGTCTCTGTTCGTACAACCCGCTTGTCAAGTAGATCTCATCCGTTTGTTGTCTATAGCCCGGCAAATCGCACAACGCATTACAGAGAAAATTCGTTTTTCAATCGCACTAGCCGTATGTGGAATTGTCTCCCTGCGGAAGTCTTCCCTGCAAATTACAATTTAGAAAAATTCAAGTCAAATGTCCACAAACACTACTCCCTCTTTCCTCCTCCCCATAACCTATTTTCCTGATATTAACACAATGCAATGCATTAGTATTAGGGGCATCCCCTGAGTGTTGGTTCAACGTAAAAAAAAAAAAAAAACGACTATTTTTTGATCCTATACGAAAATTATGTTGTTGGTCAAAAAAAAAAAAAAATTCTGGCAGAATTTCAGCGCTTTATATTCATTTTTCAGTTAGCGCTCCCAAAAATAAGGATTTTCGATTAACAAAATTTTGTTCGCTAGTTTTTTTTTTATCAAGAACTAAATATAACAAATAAAAAATAATCTCAGTATGGTTTTGTAGGGAATTAAATTCTGTGCAAAGAACACCTTTCACCAAATTTATAAAATCAACTCTTTTTTCTAGAACTAATAATAGTTAAATTTTTTAAAAAATTTTGATTTATTTTTTAACCCGTATAAAACAACTTTTTGAAAAGGAAAACTTAACGATTTAATTTTTTTTTTTTTGAAACTTTATTATCTAAAGAAATAGTTCCTTCCATTGATCCCTATGTCGTATTTTAAAAGATAAAAGAGCAGTGGGGGCAAATTTTATAAAAATGTAATTTTATATGGGAGCCCCCTTAACGATTGGAGATTCTGAGAAAATGTTGAGGTTGAAAAATATTTGGGGTCGGTCATACATTTGACTTGTCATGGGGCACCCTTAAGAGCGCTGGGTTTTGTCATTTTGGATGGGAGCATTTTAATTGCAAAATCCACTATCCCACCCCTAATGAATATGTTAAAGTGCTCATATAAAACAATGTAAGCTCATATAAAACATTTATACAACAGCAATTAAAACAACTACTACTGTTTACTACCCGAATGACCTACATGTAGTTAGTGTAAGAATATTCTGAATGTAGATCTTAAAAACTTAATATGAAGATGACATTAAAAGGTTTTCATACTAAAAGTGTGGCACGCGACAAAAAAACGTATTATTTGATAAAATTAGATGAGGACAACATTTGGATAAAACTTTATCAAATCACGTATAATTGTATCTAAATAAATTTAATGGAATACAACTCTCATATAGCTGCTCCACTGTCTATTCTGAAGCTTCTGCACCTTGTTCAAGAGAGGGCGGTGAAGCTTATCAATGACAGTAGTGTATCCAACTCTATTGATTCATTGGAGCATCATCGGAATGTGGGTTGTGTGACACTTTTCTATCGATATTACCATGGGAGATGCTCATCTGAGATACACTCCGGTTCACTTATAATCTGTGTTCATCATCCTGTATCTTTTCCAATTTTTAACTGATTGTAGTACTATAAAATAGAATTGGAAGCTAGACACCTTTAGATATAAAAAAATTATGCCAATAGTGGTTTTTTACCTTTACAACTTTTTTTTGAGCAATTTATTAAAAAAAGTCCAAAACTGTGCTATTTTTTTTTGATTCACTTTGTTATTGATTTATAATTTTTAAAGTAAGCGATGATTTTTCGTAGGGAGCGTTTGTTTATTACAATTTATTGCATCTTAATAATTTTACAAGTCAAAATGGCAAGAAAAAAAATTTTAAATTTATCGGAGAAAATTAAAATCGATGTTTACCGTTCTGAAGGTTATTCTAACCGCGCAATAGCTCAAAAAATTGGACGAAGCCCAACAGTTGTTGACAATTACATTAAGGACCCTGAAAGGTATGGAAAAAAATTGAAAGGAATTGTTTCATTGTCTTTATCTGCGTATGAGAAAAGAAAAATCATAAGAATAGCATCTAATTCTGCCTTATCCTTATCAAAAATAAGAGCTCAAGCTGGAGTGAAAGCGAGCAAGTCAACAGTACGCAGAGTAATAAAGAGCTGTGAGTATCTAAAATACCTGAAATTAAAAAAAAAAGCCGCCACTTAATGCTCCGCGTAAGGAAAAGCGGCTTCAATTCGCAAGAGATTACATGGTATGGGATGTGCAGCAAAGAGGTCATGTAAATGACTGGAGAACCGTAATATTTACGGATGATAAGAAGTTTAATTTAGATGGGCCTGATGGCTACAACTATTATTTCCATGATCTGCGGAAAGAAAAGCGATTTTTGAACCGACATCACAGCCGAGAGGGCGGCGTTATGGTGTGGGGTGCTATTACGTACTATGGCACCATCGATCTTGAATTTCAAATTGCAAAAATGACTGGTGCAAGTTATAAAACGTTATTGGAATCGGCTTTTCCGAAGTTCAGTGAACTATTTGGTCCCATATCTTGGATATTGCAGCAGGATAATGCTCATATACATAACGCGAGAGTAGTTAAGGAGTTCAGAATGTAAATATTCTTGATTGGCCACCCTATTCTCCTGATCTAAACATTATTGAAAATGTCTGGGGTTGGTTATCTCGTAAAGTCTATGAAGGAGGAAGACAATTCGATGACAAGGAGTCACTAATTCAGGCCATTAAGGATGCTTGGAATCAAATTTCGTTGGATTACATTAATTCGCTTTATCTGCCAATGAAAACCCGCATATTTGAAGTTATTAAAAACAAAGGTGGTTGTACCCATTACTAAAAACTCTTTAATAAAGTAAAATTAATTAAAAAACAAGAAAAACCGTTCTTCATTAAATTTAATTAAAATGCCTTTATCCAAGTGAACCAAAAAAATAGCAAATTTTTTAACTTTTTTTGATAAATTGCTCAAAAAAAGATCTTTAGGTAAGAAACTGCTGCTGCCAGGATGTTTCTCAAGATGTCTAGCTTCCATTTTCATTTTATAGAGTTCTGCAATCGGTTAAAAATTGCAAAAGATACAGGCTGCTGAATATGGAATTTTTAGTGCCTTTAAATAAGTGAACCGAAGTGTAAGTGAACTTATTCCACGAGCCCGAGTTTTTATTCGTAATACTCGCTTATCTAGTAGAGCACATCCGTTTGTAGTTGATTGTCCTGTGTTTCGCACAACGCATTACAGAGAAAATTCGTTTTTTAGTCGAACGATTCGTATGTTTAACAAACTTCCCGCAGAAGTCTTCCCTGTTACTTACAATTTAGAAAAATTTAAATCAAATATTCACAAACACTACTCCCTCTTTCCACCTTCACATACCCTATTTTCCTGATCAATACAATGCACTGCATGAGTAGGGGGCATCCCCTGAGTATTGGTTAAATTAAAAAAAAAAAAAAAAATAAAAATAGATAAAATTATATAAATATCTGTTTTTTTTTAATCGGGTTTTTAATTTAATTTGAACAAAATTTTTGATAACATATTTTCCATTCCAGGTTAGCGAGTCAATTGCCAGTAATGGATTTTTACCATCCGGCAGTTATGATGATGCAGAAGATAAACCAATGCTCATTATGAAAAAAAGTGTGGAAGGACACAGTTTAACAGCTTTAATAAATCGACAATTACAAGGTACAATACAAATGCAATTAAATAAAATGTATCACGTAATTACATGTGTATAGTATTATTTCATTTTCACACTACATATAAATTTTTAAAAATTCGAGAAAAAAATCTAAAAAAAAAAAGAAATTATATCATTGGCTTTTATAGTGCTTGTTGTCGAGATGTTCTTATTTCCTTTAATATCTAACTATGCCTTCTCATAAATATCCTTTATCCTTTTTGTTAACAAAACTTTTTGTATGTTTTGCATGGGAAGTTGAATACTTTTTAGAGAAAAGCAAAAAACTAAATATTTATTATGTTTTGTAATTTATTTTAATTTAATTGTTTTTATTTTATTTTTTTTATACTATTTGTGTTTATAATTCTAATTTTAGAAGAGCATGTGCCTCTTTTGGGCCGTACATACACTACTAAAACTTTTCAGTTGTACAGGCCTAACACGGGCCTAGCAATGAACGACGATGAATCCTGCTCAGCTGAATATACCACCGCAAACATACCGTCGTGCCTGATAATTAAAGAATAATTTTGAATACTAGAGAGCAACAGGATAATTTATACACACAATTCAAGTCAAAAAGTGTATAAAAAAAAAACGAAAAACTACTAAACAAAAATAGAGTAAATTGCGATAGAATTAAATTGTATAACGATAAACTAAACCAAATATTAATGTAAAACATTATTACTAACAGATCTTAAGTACTCAAAACAAAAAAAAAAAAAATAATTAAATAAACATCTCAATTTTGAGAATATATTTGTACGTATTTTTAGGGCTACATAGTGTTTCACAGTGGGGTGTTTCCCAAAAATATTTTGTAAATAATTTAGCATTTCTTAGTGGCTGATCGGATCGCCTTGAGACTTCTCACATAGTCATAATCAACGTAATTTCAAGCTTAAGTTTTAAGATAAATCAGTCGCTGCTGATCAATTAGACTCCAAAGTAGGGCACCTCGAGTATTCAAAAATTTTGAGATATTTATCAACCGATTTTAACAAATTAAACATGTCTGTAATCTTCTTGTAAAGGCCAAAAAATAAATATTCTTACCCACATATCTCTTAAAATGCATAAGATATTCCGCATTTGAAAATCAAAATTTTGCATTTTTTCAATAACCTGGTCCGGTTTTTTGCCAATCCAAAAGGCAAATCAATTCCGATGGCTTTGAAAAGTGTGGGTGATATTGACAAGTTATTTAATTAAACAATAAAACTTTAATGCAATATCTTGTTCACATTTAAAAAAAAATGACTCTAAAGCGGAAAATTATAAAAAAAACGTAATTTTAGTAATATGTTGGTCAAAAAGGTAGCAAGACTCTTTTGCCTCCAGATTAAAAGTTTCTGCAATAACACATATAGGCCTGGGTTCTATATTCCACTACGAAATGAAAGTGGAATCGTTTTCAATTCCGCTGTGTTCTGAAAAACGAGTGAATCGTTTTTTCACGACAATTTAATTTTCATTTTGTTCTTAGCAACACCATAAAAAAATGCGGGATAAAACCAAATTATCACTTTAAAGTGAATGAAATTGCAATAAAGAAGAGTGCATTTTTTAACAAAAAAAAAAATTAATCAAAAAAATACTTATTTTTAAAATAATATAAAATGAGTTTCGCAATTGTGATTTCCTGGTATTTAATTAAAAAAGAAAAACAAAGAACGGAAAGTCTATATAGAAAAAGGCTTCGTGACTGTTCAAATCCTTTGGAACTACCAGAAAAATCGTAAGACAATAATTAAAACTGAGTCGCAAGTGTTTAAAATTAATAAAAAAAAATCGTTTTATTGTGTATTTATTTATTATGATCGCAAAAGACTTCAATCTAGCAGTGGAAAGAAGTACAGCGTCAAAAATTTTAACAAATATGTGTAATGTTTTGAAAACTGTCATATGCCCAAAATGGATTAGATTTGAAAAAAGTCGCGAAGAAATTGAGAAATCAAAAAGGGAAATCATCGGTTGCGGTTCCTCATTTTCTATATTTTCAGTACCTTCGTCATTTTTATTTAATTTTTGTAAAATCACGTTTACTACATTGTCGGAACTGGTGCCATCTAAGTTTGACAATTCATTAGATGAATTTGTGGTTGTCTACCCTTTGCCCTTCAACTGTTTTGTCGCCCCTCTAAAAACCTTTGGCCAAACCATATTTTTTTTCCATGAATGTTAAAAATGGGGCCTCTTGTTCCTCATTCATGTGTTTTCCCGTAAAAAATACAACACTTTTTCAGTTAAATAAACGTATATTAACAACATATCACATTTACTTACATTGTTTGATTTTTTTTTTTTTACGTTTAAAATTCAAAATAATTTTATTTTCTAAAAAGTTTGGTTTTTCACTCAGTTTACTAATACCGTTTTACAATTACTTTTTTTGTAGTGAAATTGTTTTATAGAACACATCAAATCACTTTAATTCCACTAGAAACAAAATGAAAATGAAATTTATCTTTTCAAATCACTTATGTGGAATTGGGAACACAAATTGAGCGAAAGTTTCACTTTCACTTCATTTTCGGAATGTAGAACCCATGCGATAGTGTTTACATTTTTTCTAAAATACCATTACTTATAGTTGCGTATTCTCCAGTTGGTTATTATTCTCCCCCAAACCCCTTCGAATTCGATCATTTTTTTACTCAAATTAAAAATTTTTTTCTGTGAGTGCAACACCGAAATTGGAAAATAAAAGACGGATTTTTAACATCGTTTCAAATGTGGGTGGACGTGACAGCAATAAATGTAAAAAATCTCATTTTTGGAAATTTCTTACAGTTTGAGTCTCATATCAGTTTTTTTTTTTATGTTTTAATAAAAACAATAGCTAAATTCAACTTACTATTAAATTTCATTTCAATACGTTCATTAACAAATATTCTACTGAAAAATAAAAGTTTAACATTTTCAGCAAAATTTTAAATTTTATCCGATTTGCTTGAAACACGGCACATAATATTTAGAACTGATTCCATAACAATGTGCCAAATTTGGCTAAAATCGGTCAATATTTAGACATAGGGTACCTACAAAGTTTATATAAATTATTCCATATACACGCAGAAAAAAACTGGGTGAATATTATCAAAGTGCTTAGTAATTATACAACTACATAAATCTCAAGTTAGTTTAACAAATTTCTTGTAAAATATATGCAATTTTTTAGAATTTTTTTACTAAGCTTGTATATATTTTACAAAAATTTCTAATTATTTTACTAGAACTTTGTACAGTTACTAAGCACTTCGATAATATTTTCCCAATTTTTTCTGCGTGTATATTAGGGCGGCAATGAAATGTGCAGGGATTTTTTTTTTTTTTTTTTTTGAAATTCCAACGGAACCCGAGCAAATGCTTGGGTCATCGGAAACCGTTAAGCCATGCACCTTTAAAGACAAAGTTCAAATTTTGTAAAATATAGTATTCCGCTATAATTAACTTGAAACGATCGTTTTTTTCGCGAGCGTTGACTAAAGTTGACAAAATTCATGTTGCCGGTATCCTAAAGGATTTATGAAATATTTTCATTACAAATAAACCCTTTTGTGCTAGGGGCGTCAAAATCAAATACATTTTACACCCAACATTTGCCAAAAAAAACATATAATATTTATCCAAAAATACGTAAAAAAATTTTGATTTATAAACATTAACCCATTTATGCTACGAAGGTCAAAATGGTCCATTAAAATTAATGTTTCAATAAAAAACAAATGTGGTCCAAAATCATTATCATAACTTTATTTTTACAGTCATACAAAAATATTACAATAAAAAATCATTTTTCGTCACCTTTATATGGAAAAATGTTACTGCAATTTTATATCGTTATCTCATCGAGCAAAAACAGGGCTTCAACTCATTACCAGACTATTTACTTGCAGCATTATTTTTGTTCGCGATGTCCCAAAAGTATAGGTACCTAGTATTTTGTGTGTTTTTTTTTTTTTTTTGGAAGCTAGAGTGTCATGTATATTGTGCCTTTTTGTAAGCGCTGGGGTAATGTGTACCCATTATCTTGGGTCTTTTTGTAAGCGCTGGGGTAATGGGCTGAAACATATTTGGCTTAAGTGACTTAAGTCAGGTATTGGTATGAAACGAAAATTAAAATTTATTTAATTTAAATAATTATATTTCCAAATGTTCGTTTTATACCAATACCTGACTTAAGTCACTTAAGCCAATTATTTTTCAGCCTTTAGAGTTATCCGAATTTTCACCATGTAAGTTTTAAACCAAGTGGCACAATAATCCACTCGAGTTTGAACAATAAGACAAAGTTGATTTTTCATTGACCCCTTATAATATATAAAGGTACGGACAAAAATATAGTGACACTTTTTCGCAACACAGTTAAACGTTAAAAAATACAGCAAATTTGGTGGGTGAATTTTGCAATTTTGTTTTTAAATTAAAGTACAATAGTAACTCTTTATTTTATGAAACAATCCAAACTTCGTTGTTGCAATTTAAAAAAACAGCAATAAAATGTCGAATTATTCGCATTTTTTAAAGACCAAAATATAGGGTCAGTATGCAAATTTTAAAAGTATTTAATAATCAATCCCTTGCATTTTGTATTTGATTTTTATTTGGAATATGGTAGTAGTCATTATATCTAATAGACAGACTAATTTCTTGATATTTATTGTACCAACTTTGGGATCTTGAAAATCGCAATAAATTGCATGCCTAAATTTCTAATTCAAAAATACCAAAAAAATAATTTAATAACTATATTAAATCAGAATATAGTTATTATATTTTTTTTAATAATATTAAACTTACTAAAATGTTTGTTATTTTTGAGTTGGAGAATCGCGCGCGTTAATTTTTTTACTTGTTTGCCTGCGGCGCCTAATTCTCCGATTCAAAAATAACAAATATTTTAATAACTTTAATATTATTTAAAAAAATATAATAAATGCATTCTGATTTCATATAGTTATTAAAATGTTTGTAGTTTTTTAGGTAATATTATAGTTATTAAAAGATTTGTTGTTATTTTTGAATTGAAGAAATAGGCGCCGCATACAACAAAAAAATTCGCGTGCGCGATGTTTTTTTTAATTTTCATATTTGTATTAATGGGTAAAAGTTCACGACCATGTTATACGCCGTTGTGGTGTAATGGTTAGCGCGTTGGACTGTTACACAGATGGTTCCGGGTTCGATTCACGGTGACGACAACATCAATTAAGAAAAATAATATGTATGAGTTTTCTATCACTTATATGTATCGCTGCGCCCACCTTCGGTGTTCCCATAGCACTTAACCCCACCGAAGTAAAATAACGAATCAGGGCTATGCAACAAAAAGCTTCAATAAATTCGCCAACTCTACATCAGGTGGCGAGCAACAACTGTTCTAAGACTTATCTACTCGCGCAATTACAGTGTTGGCATGTTTGAAGCCCTTCATCTTTCACCACATTTCATCTCTCCACTATCCAATTTCCAAAGAAAGCAACACATTAATTAATAGGAAGAATTTCCTGGGTGTTGCTTCTCTTTTTAAAAAAAATAAAAAATTAATTCAAAAAATAAATAAATATGACAAAAAAAAAAGTTGGGCGATTTTTCATAAAATTTTGTGGGCTTTTTTTCTTTCTTTTTGGGTGAAATATCCCTTTTTCCCTTTTGGTCCATTTTCATTTCTTTTGGGTAATTTTTCTTTTGGGTAATTTTTCGTTTTGTCTACAGCCACTAAAAAGAAGTTAACTTTTATATTTTTTTTTTGTGTTGCTATTAAAAATCAATATTAATAAAATACTCTAACAAAAATATATATTGAAAATTGAAATTGAAATTTATAGCGGCTTTAAAGATTTCAGACTTTTTAAACACTTGGTTACAAAGTTGGTACAAAAAAGAAAAAATTGCGTCTTTTAGACACAATCACCATTTTGATATTTCAAATAAAAAATTCAAGGATTATTACATATTTCGTACAATTTTCTTACTGACCCTATTTTTTTTTTTTCTTTTAAAAAAATGAAACTAATTAGGTATTTTGTGTTTTTTTTTTTTTTAATTGTAAAACGACAATGTTTGAATTGTTTCATTAAATAAAAAGTTGCTATTGTACTTTAAGATAAAAACAACATTGTCAATTTTAGCACCAAATTTGTTTCTTTTTTAACTTTAAATTGTGTTACGAAAAAGTTACCCTATTTTTTTGTCCGTAGCTGTATATTACTAAATATTTTTATGACATTGTAGGTAAACTATGTCTAAATATTAACCGATTTTCTTCAAAATCAACGCATATTCATAAAATTGTTAAATTAAATTTCAACTTGTTAACATCATCAACTCTTTTTAAAGCCATGGAACTGGATTTGCTTTTCCATTGCCAAAAATTCAAAATTTTGGTTTTCAAATGCGGATTACTTATAAACTTTAAGAGTAATGAGTAATCGTATTTATTTTTGGCCACTACAAGCAGATTACAGAAATGTATAATTTTTGAAAATCGGTTGATAAATATAAAATTAGCAAGCTCTCAAAATTTGTGAATACCCAAGGTGTCCTAGTTTGGAGTCTAATGATGTATCTAGTGGGCCCTTCTTTGAAACTTAAGCTTGAAATTACCTCGACAATGGCCGTGTGAAGTTTCATGATAATCCGATCAGCCAAAAAGAAATGGCTGAATTATTTCCAAAATATTTGTGAAACACCCCACTGTGCAATATAAGAATATGTGTGTGTATACCAGTGGCGTAGAGATGCTAGAAAATATATAGTAGATATAATTTATAAAAAGGCAGTAATTAGTATTCCTTGAACAAATTTAATAATCCCAGTCGTCTAGTACTTTTCGTTTTTTTAATATTAACATTCTGTTTATGTTTGATAGTTTTACTTAGACTTTTATTTGGAAATACTTTTGTAAATTTTTTGCAAGCACAGCCTGAAAGAGTCTCCAAATAAACTTAAATAAACTTAACGGCGAATCTTAAAAAAATTCAACAAATTAAAGTGTTGGCAAATTTTAAATACTGTAAAATCGTCACCCTGTTTATTAAGCAAAACAACATTTATAGAAAACTAACTTTTTATTTTTAGTTTTTTGATTTATGTCAAAAATACCCTGCCAGCAAACAAGCTCAAAAATGAGTCAGAAATTGGCTCAAAATATATTATTAACCCCCTTATTCAGATAGACTGCACAAAGTTGAATTTACTTGTCGAACATGTATTTAGTTTTAATACAAAACAACAGAATAAATGCACAAGACGGACATTTTACTTTCTGGCGTCTATCTGTATCAGAGGCTAAAATTGGAATTTTTTATGAAAATTGTTCTTCCATCTATTTCATTTCAAAAAGAAGATATTTAAAAACATTCTATAGACTCATAAATTAATATTTTTTGGTGGCTTTTTTGAATTGATCACAAAATAATCAAATTCAATTACATTTCTCAGTCAATTCTGAATCATTTTTTTAATTTAATAATTTATTAACAATTTTTGTATCTTTATGATTATTTTTAGAAGGCTGATATTTTCGTAAATTTTTTAAATTTCAAAAATATTTGAGGGTTCATAGAAAAAGAACTCTCAAATAAGTATCCAATTTTGCTGGTTGGGTAATTTATGTATTTTATTAAAAAAAAAATGTATACTTTTAAATGAATTTATCCTTTTTAAAACAATTGAATTGTAAAATATTTGAAATAAAAGCTATTTTTAAAATATTACCTACCTACATATTTTGATTTGGGCGTTTTTTTTAAACTTTTGATGCTTGTTTATTTATTGGTTTTATAAAAACAAATTCATTTTTTGTTTTAAAACTTATTTTTACATAAAATCTTTAAAATACGTTAATTTCCGCAATAAATATAGTTGGTCACCTTATTTCTTTTATTGTTGAAAAATTTCTTAAAAAAAAAAAAAAAATACCAGGAGCCCAGAATTCAGCAGAAAGTAAATTTTGCTAATAAAAATTTAATTAAAGCCTAAAAGTATGCTTTGCATTATCAGTACAAATAAGAGCTTACAGGGCGACTCTGCATGTAAGACCTTACAGGGTGACTCTGCAAGTAACACCTTACAGGATGACTCTGCAAGTAACACCTTACAGGGTGACTCTGCAAGTAAGACAAATTAAATGCGAGCCTAAAGGTATGCAATGATCTACTTTAAAATAAAAACAATTAACATTCTGATAAATTTTTCGCGCCTGGTATAAATAACGTGACCAACAGTGAAAATAAAGGAGAAAATTGAAAAATCGAAAAACATGTTTCGACTTTTATAAAAAGGCAAAGATCTAGGCTTTTTCATGATATATTTTATAGGAAATATGAGTCAGATTATACACTTAAAAAAGTTTGTCGGTAGATTCTACTGAAAATTACAGTAAAAACAAAGCTAAATGACGTTAAAAAGGCGACAGACATTATTATCTCAACTCAAATATAACTCAAAATGAACATTTTTTTTAACAGTTGAAAAATATTTCAAATGCAGCCAACTAACAATGTTGTAAAAATAACTGACAATTATTAATTACAAAATATTTTAAACTTTCAAAAATATATTTTAATAAAAACACAATTTTTTCTCTTGATTACAACCAAAATTTGTATTTAAAAGAAAAAAATATATATGTTTTAAAGAAAAAAAAAATGTTGTTTTATTAAAAAATATTTAAAAAATACGGAAAAAAATTTGTTAAAAAAATCGAAAAAATAACTGTTAAAAGACAGTAGTTGTTACCAATTTTTTCAGTTGTTTCAAAATGTTGTAGTAAAAAATTGTCAGTTGTTTTTACGGCATTGTTAGTTTTATTTACTACGTTTGTTAGTTGTTTTGCAACTTTTAAAAACAACTACATTTTTAGTTATTTTAACGGTAAGTTCAGTTGCCTTTTTAACTGAAATTACAGTTGTTTTAACCCTCATTTTCAGTAGATTCTACTGTAAAACGGTTTTGAGTGTAAACTGTCCTTTCGAGGCAAAAAAAAATTATATTTAATAAAATAGATTGAAATATTTCTCTGTTTATTTTATACTTATTATTTTAGTATCAGTAAAAGTTACAAAATTATTTCCAAATAAATCTCTTCATTATAGAAAATTCTCTGGCCATAGTAAAACGAATTATAGAAAATAGTTCATTATGTACTTTTTTAAGTTCTTATTTTATTTTTTAAAATTTATTTAATTATTGAACAAATCATACTTGGGATTTTTTCATTAGCATTGAAATTTCATTAGCATTAGTGAACTATTTAATTTAATTGTAATCATTTAATTATTTATTTAATTAGTTTAAATGTAATGAAATTTGTTGGCATTAGCATTTGTCCTACTAATGCTAATGCAGTCACACTAATGCTTAGAAAAACTAATTACAATTGAGCAAAAAAAACATTTTTTTACAAAAAAAAAAGAGGAGTGTAAATGGCTTTATATAGGAATGGAACGGAGATCGATAGAAATTGTAACACAGGAACTAACTTTCTATTATCCGAGTACGTTTATTTGTATTATCACGTAAATAAGTTAAAAATATAAATAGATCACCCTGTGGCTGTTTTATAAAAATTGATCATTCAGAATCTCTTCCAGACCTAGCCCATTTATATTATAATAATACTAGCCCATTTATATTAATTAATACTCTTGTGGACCAAAAATTTTGTCCGTTTTGCCCTATCTCGCTTAGTTTCGGAGATACTGGCCATTTTAAAAAACTGACACTTTTTAAAATGGCTAGTATCTCAAAAACTAAGCGAGATATCGCAAAACATAACCTACGTCACTTGTTTCGATAATACAAATGTATTAAGTGTTTCGATTCCACTCGTTCCCCGTTTCATTCCACATCGTTCCATTTTAAACCAATGTTTCATTCTATGATCGGATTTCGATATCGGATCGATATTCACCATTAGTTTTTCGAAAATATTATCCGTCAATTGTAATTTGTTTCCTTTAATTTATGCATTACTAATGATAATGAAATTTAAAACTATTGCCATTAATCAATGATATTAAATCAATGAAATTCATTATTATTTATTAAAAAAATGCTAATGAAAATAATTTCATTACAATTGATATCAATGAAATTGTTATGAAATCATTCAATTAATTAGTCCCATGTATGGAATAAATAATAACAAACAATTGTTTATACAATAACAAAATTTAACATAAATTATTTTTGTTTTTATTAAAAATTTAATAATTCTTTAAAAAAAACAAATGCTTTGTGCAACAAAACACTTTCTCTACCAACTACTATTGAAAATTTTTATAATACACTCAATTTTTTTTAATAAAACAATATAAAAAAAAATCACATCTTTATTATTGCTATTCATCAGAACAAAGTTAAAATTTTTTTATTTACTTTTGTCTTTATGTTCAGTTTTTGTTTTCCTTTTAATTTCAAATAATTTTGGGTTGGAAAATTTTAATTTGTTTTCTTTTTTGTTTTCAAACCACTACTACCAAAAAAAAAATATATAAAATAGCCCTCCCACGGATATCAAAATACTATGAAAGTGGTAAGTAATTGTAGTGCGAAAAGTTAACTAAAGAGTCATTCCAATTATTTTCTATACGGTCTTCGGATATGTGACTAAGGATATCGTTGAAAATAAACATATCGATAACACTATGGAACAAAATGAGGGACATGATCTGGAGGGTGGATGATTCGTCTACCGAACGATTCTAAAGCGTTTGGTCTTGTGTGGGTACAGTCAAATTTTATGGCAGTCTAAAGTTTTATTTTTTTCCCCAACACTGTATTGAATAAGACTCAAAAAGTTGTGTAATAGTTCTTTTGAACAAAATTCTTAGTTCGGATGTCCCCGACAGAATTTTTAGAGGAATTTTTTCGTCGAGGACGAAAACGTCATCAGGTCATGTTAAATCACTAGGAAGGAGAATTTTAATTTATCACGTGTAGCCCAGTGTAATAACAATGTTATGTTAGTTTTTTTAAAATGTATGCTTTTAAAGCTAATGGATTTTTTTTATTTAATGTTTTAACCTCTTATCTTGAAATTTTACTTGTAAATTTTTTTTTTTAGTTGACAAAATTTGAAACTAATGAATTTCAAGGATGTTCCGCTTCTTAATGTTTCTAATTTACAGAAATTAATATTGTTTTAGAAACAAATTACAATTGTTTTTAATATCGATTCACCTTTTCAGTGATATAACATGACTGGATGACGTATTCGTCTACGACACCTCCTACTAAAATTTGCTGCAGAATATATTCACAGAACATTTTAACCCATTAACCGCGCGTTTTAGGATAAATTCAGCAAAAAAAAATAGTTAGTTGAAAATTTAGTATTTCATCCAGTCAAAATAGCAAAATTCTTAACTAAAATCTCAATTTGAACTAAAAATTAGTTTAAATCTAGCAAAGAAGGATTACTTTAAGAAAAATAGAAAGTATAGTTTTTGTAATATTCGCAAAAAATTTGCGTTTTTGCAGACTATCTGGGAAACGACTGTATGATTTTCTAATGTGCACTCAAAAAAATAAAAAAATAAATAAGAAAAATTAGTAAAACTTCTTGTAAATCAATTATACTATTTTTTCAGCAAATTTTTTTTGCTGAAATTGTGTTTTCATTAAAAATTTGTATACTTATTCAGCACTTAACTGTTTTGAACTAATGTTTTACAAATATTTTACTAATGTTTTACTAATTAATGTTGCTAAAAAAAAATTGTGCACAGTAAAAGTGTGGACGACAACCAGATTGAAAGATATACCCAGAATGAAGTAGATGTCGCGGCATGTCCAGATGTAGTAGAGACGATTAAAATGATACTAAAAAGTACAACTATTGTAAGACATATAAAAAAATCAACCATGGAAGATGTTTGTATATGTTTTTCATACAAAAGAACGGCAACAATGTTTATTCATATAAATTGTTGATCTAGTAAACTCAAATATTGTGTTGATTTCGGCTTGCCAAAGAAATTGTTTATTAATTAAATTAAAGACAAAATAAAATATTTAAATTTAATAAAAATAAAATGTGTATTTCTAAACTAAATTTTTATAAAGGTAATTTATGGAATGTGGAAAAATTGCAAACAAATATACTTTTAGGTAGACAGACTAACGCGAAAGAGAATGACACACATCTTAGCTAATTTTTTATATTTCGTTTCTATATGTGTATGTCATATTTTGTTATTTCTTGTTTTGTTTCTAGAATTATCTACGGCATTTAGATTCAGTCTAAATTGTCATCATTTAGACAACCATGGATGTAAGTAGTTGAACTATATTTTTGTTTATGTTATATATAATTATTTCTATATATTTTCAGATATTAAATGAATTCATGCCGTCAATGTATATTTTTTAATGTATTGTAATTTTTTTTTTAACGAAACACAAGACTTTTTTAGGATTTTCAGAAAATAAAATAAATAAAGTACAATTTTTCTACAAATTTTTTTTGTTTTTTTTTTTAGCCTACTAATATTCAACAAAAATTTTAATAATGTTTAGCAATGATTTTTTAATAAACTAAATGTTAGCAAAATTTTTGCTGAATTTACTAATTTTATTGCTTAAAATCAGCTCGCTGATTTTCAGCGAAAGATTTTGCAGACATTAGCAATTTTTTTCCGAAGCACCCTCCTGTCTAAAATTTTGCTGACTCAGCTTTTTTAACTGGCTTTTTTGAGTGTAGAAGAACTATTCTTTTATATGAGATAAAATTTGTTAAAATCAAATAGAAACTTAAAAAGTTAGAGCAGTTCAAATAATAAGTATTTTTCTTAGATTTGCTAAAAATGTGATGCGATAGAACGCGAAATACATTAAATTTCAAAACCTTAATGCAGTACATACAGTTGCGGTCACAAAAATAGTAGTGCCAATACTGAATTTATTAAATATGAAAAATCTACCCGAATTATTTCATTATCAAAACAAATCTTATATTCGCGAATAGAGTAATTTGATAGTTATTTACCCTGAAAATTCATTTTTTATAGGCCCACTACTTTTCTTTAAATTGTATTTTTTTTTTTTCAAAATAGAATATATTTATTCGGTCTTAAAAATAGTAGTACTTCCAATAATCTTATAAAAAAAGAAAGTATATATAAAGTCGAATAAACCACAAAAATAGTATTATTTTTCTTTTCTATTACGAAATGCAAAGAAAACAGTACCATGCATTTAATTTTTATTCGCAAGAGGTCCAAATAAGATAAAAAAAAAAAACTGACACATAAAAGCCATAAATAAGCGCTCAAATGCTTAATAATGTAAGTTCGTGATAAATTATAATTTGTTATTCATTTAAGAATTTAAATAAACTTTAATCAAGTCCGCTCAAATAAGAATTCAACGAAAATGCCAAATAATTACTATGGGGTACTAGTGACTTCAGCTTTTTTTTATAGCTGCGCGATTTAAAAGGCGCTTTAAACCAAACTTTTTTTATATAAATTATTGATAGACATCTTTAATATTAAATTATAGTTGTTTTTTATTCGACCTTTCCAATTTAATTATAAAAACAAAATGTTTGAGCTCGAGGAATGGGGTTTTCTTTAATTAAAATTCGCGTATTTTTGACAAAAATAAAAATCAAATAATCTAAAACGGAGATAAAATGGACATATGGCACAACATCAAAAAACAATGCTATATATCATAAAAACGCACAGTGGGGTATTTGAAAAAACAATGGTAATAAATATTGAATACTAATCCAATCGATACGAATCAAATTGGAAATTGTAAAATAGGTGTCCATTTTTTGTAATATTGTAATTGGGTGACCCTGTTTTAGTGCAGTGTGAACTTACAAGTTGTCAAATTTGACAGGTTAACATTATTCGATTTGTCTGAAATTTTCACCACATAATTTTTGGACCTAGTTATACAAGAACTTGCCTAATATCTAATTAAAGCCGAAGGTCGGTCAAATTTTTATAGAATTAAAAAATTCTATAAAAATTTGATAAAAGCGCCATTTTGAGCTAAATTCAAGTCGCAATATCTAGAAAACCATTAGTGCAATTTAAAAAAAAATTGTGGTCGGCGTGCTAAAATTAGTTAAAAATTATGTGCCACACAAGAGAATTTTAAAAATTTTTCCAAATTCGAAAAATTTGATGGCAGGTAACCAAGGGTTAAGCTTTCCGCTTTTTCTCAAATTCGTACCACATTATTTTTTTATCTAGTGGTACAACAATCCGCACAATATTTAATGAAAATTGTAATTTTAAATAAAATGTCCATATACAAACTAGTAGAATACTAAAATTTAAGTTTGAGGTGTAATTTTTGAGTTAATTTTTTTCTAACATTATAGTCCTAAATATACTTAATTAAAAAAATTAACATTAGTTAAAAAAACTAATTCAAATATGTTATTTTTTGGGATTAAAAAATTTTATTTTAAAATATAAGCCGTATGTCAAAATATTCTTTCCGAAATCAATTCCGAAATCAAAAAAAGGTGTGAAATCAGCGTGAAATTTTTTTGCTAAACTCTAAGTCATTTTCGACCAATGCTTGACGTAGGATGCATTAATAAAAACTACACCTTTTACAACTGTAATTCAAAAAATATCAATTGAAATTCAAAATTTCCATTTGAAATTCAAAATTTCCATTTGAAATTCAAAAAATATCAATTGAAATTCAAAAATTCCATTTGTTGTTCAAAAAATATCAATTGAAATTCAAAATTTCCATTTGAAATTCAAAAAATATCAATTGAAATTCAAAAAATATCAATTGAAATTCAAAATACATCAATTGAAATTCAAAACACATCAATTGAAATTCAAAAATTTCTATTTGAAATTCAAAAGTTTCTATTTGAAATTCAAAAATTATTCCATTTGGAATTCAAAACATATCAATTGAAATTCAAAAATTTCCATTTGAAATTCAAAAGTTTCCATTTGAAATTCAAAAATTTCCATTTGAAATTCAAAAGTTTCTATATGAAATTCAAAAATTTCCATTTGAAATTCAAAAAATTCCAATTGAAATTCAAAAAATATTCCATTTGAAATTCAAAAAATTCCAATTGAAATTCAAAATACATCAATTGAAATTCAAAAAATATCAATTGAAATTCAAAAAATATCAATTGAAATTCAAAACACATCAATTGAAATTCAAAATATGTCAATTGAAATTAAAAAATTTCCATTTGAAATTCAAAAAATTCTAATTGAAATTCAAAAAGAATTCCATTTGAAATTCAAAGAATTCCAATTGAAATTCACAAAATGTAAACAAATCAAAATGTAAACATTAGGCCAACACTTTTTTAAGTATTTTGGTTTATTTTGAGCATTTTGGTTTATTTTGTATTTTGGTTTATTTTTAAGTATTTTGGTTTATTTTGAAAACCGAACTATAAAAGTTATTTTTGAAATTAAATTTTAAAAAATCTTTTGGGACTCATATTTTTGTTTTCAATATATATTACATTGTGGAGGCTAAAAAAGTTTCATCAAAGTCAAATTTATTATTCCAGAATTTCATGTCTCTGGGTTCTTTAATTAAGATGAAATGAGGCAGCCACGTAGCCAGAACAATTTTTTACCGGCCCAACAACAAATTATATAACAACAAGAGAGAAATATTATTTTTTTATGTATTGTTCTTGTTGTTTTTGTTGTTGGGCCGGTAAAATATAGTTCTGAGGAGTTCCACTTTCACTCGGTATTTTCTTGCATTTACTACCATTTTAAAATGACATTCCACAGGATCTTTATGATAGAGTTAAACTAATTTTTCAAATTAATGGTTTCCCACTTCAGCGGTTTCTCTTTATTAATGACAAGCGAGTACGTGAGTGAGTAATCCATCCAAACACTTACTCTGAACGTCACTAGTTTATACATCAATAGTTGCATGCATAAATATTTTATGGCTTTATGACAGGTTATTACAAATATTTTCCAACAAAATCTTGTATACTCTCCTGCAATAAATGCATTAAAAATTTTAATAATGTTTTTATCACCCATGACAAACCAAAATACAAAAAAAAAGTGTTGGCCTAATGTATTAATTTTTTAAATTGATTTGTTTACATTTTTTGAATTTCAATTGGAATTTTTTGAATTTCAAATGGAATATTTTTTGAATTTCAAATGGAAATTTTTGAATTTCAATTGACATATTTTGAATTTCAAGTGATGTGTTTTGAATTTCAATTGATATTTTTTGAATTTCAATTGATATTTTTTGAATTTCAATTGATGTATTTTGAATTTCAATTGGAATTTTTTGAATTTCAAATGGAATATTTTTTGAATTTCAATTGGAATTTTTTGAATTTCAAATGGAAATTTTTGAATTTCAAATAGAAACTTTTGAATTTCAAATGGAAATTTTTGAATTTCAAATGGAAACTTTTGAATTTCAAATAGAAACTTTTGAATTTCAATTGATATGTTTTGAATTTCAAATGGAATAATTTTTGAATTTCAAATAGAAACTTTTGAATTTCAAATAGAAATTTTTGAATTTCAATTGATGTATTTTGAATTTCAATTGATGTATTTTGAATTTCAATTGATATTTTTTGAATTTCAAATGGAAATATTGAATTTCAATTGATATTTTTTGAATTTCAAATAGAAATTTTGAATTTCAATTGATGTTTTTTGAATTTCAAATGGAATTTTTGAATTTTAAATGGAGTTTTTGAATTTCAAATGGAAATTTTGAATTTCAATTGATATGTTTTGAATTACAATTGTAAAAGGTGTAGTAAAATTACACTTGAAATTTTTTTCAAACACCAATCTTTCAGAAAATATTAAAATTTATATTGGTTTTTTACCAAAGTTTCAAGAAAATTTTAATGAAATATAAATACTTTATTGGCCAAAAATTACAATTTATCATGAACAATAAAAATGAAAATTATTCAAGTTCGAGGCCATACTCTATATTTCTTTATTAGGATATTGTCCTAACAAATAATTTATGGAGTTTTTGGAATGTGTTGATAGATCTATTTCAGAAATTTTCTAGGTTCCCATCATCAGAACACGTTTTGAAAGAAGTGACAATCCCATGCAAACATCAAACATTCATATAAACTAGTTATCTCACTAAAGGAGAACTAATATATGAGTCCGAAGTTAAAGATTATCACCATTGATCAACAATAAATTGAAAACTTGTTATGTGCAAGCTCTACTTTTTGTTTTTATTCTCCTTTTTATTTGTACACTTGTTTTGTTTTATTTAAAAACAAGATGTAAAGGGAAAGTAAACTAAGACCGTACTTTGTCTTTTTTACAAGTTTGATATAACATGAACTTGAAGGATTTTTCACGACTAAACTATTAAAGCTAATTTAAAAAAAGTCTGCTACTTCTATTATAGTGAAGTATTATTAACACGGAGTGTTTTTTGTTTTTAAATCGATTAAATAACATAGTTTTTTTTGTAGATAAACCAAAAAAACAAATTTTTTATTTTTTAATTAAAATAACTTTTAAAGTAGAGGAGTTAATCTATAACTACACCTCTATAACTATACCTTTACCTTACAACGTACATTACTCCAGGCTAAACATTTTAGAAATCTGTCCACATTTACAAAAGTTACACCCTTCAAAATATTTTTTATACACGAGGTAGTCAACTTTGACAAACTGTAAGTACACGCTAAAATGAGTAAACCAAACACAATATTACAAAAGATTAACAATTCTTTTACAATTTGATACGTAGCGATCAAATCAGTAGTTGAGAATTTCTACATTTATTACCATTATTTTTTTCAAATACCCCACTGTGGAACGTTAAATGTGGCTCACTCACTTCAAATAAAATACAAACACATCCATTACAAAATTGTCTAAAATCGAATCGAAATATTTTGGAATGACTCTAAACAATATATATATATTTAATTTTTTTAATTAGATTAGATCAAGTTAATTTTCTTTTTAAATAAGTATATAAAACTTATACAATATGTTTAAATATGTGTGTTGTGTTGTTTCTTATAAATGTTTAAAATTAAAGTCAATTAGATTTAGATTTCTTATTTTTTTTTTAATTTTTTATGATTGTTAAATAGAATTGCATGTTAATTATTTATTTTTTGTAAAATCTTATTTTAATAGTTCCCAATAATAATTTGATCTTATTATTATTAATAAATGCAACTATCACAATTAGTTTATATCTAATACATTGTTCATACTTACAGTAGGAGATCCAAATTCATGGCGTTTGGGACGCATAGACGAGACTGATACCGAGACGGCCGTATGAGTATTGATATTATATAGTGCTCGTCGTCGACCCCGTAAGTTTAGACTATGAGAATTAATTTGAGTATTATTAGTGATTAAGTTACAAACAAAAAAAGAAAAAATAATTATAAAAAAAAACAACAAAACAAATTTTATTCAATGAATAATTTAATGTACTACAAAAATACTACTTTTGAACAAAAAAAATATATGAATTTATGCTGTTGGCAGTAGTAGTACAATGTAAAAAGTTTGTTTTAAAATAGTTTCCCTTTTTATACCCTCCACCTCCATTTTAAAATAGTCGAAATATAGGTGTAAGGACATTATATTATTGATCCTTAGTCAATTTTAAGCAGATTTCTGTCTGTCCGATTTGTCCGATTTCAATCTGTCAGTTGAAATGGCGTTTACGGCGCGAAAAGGTTATATTTACTCACTCTATAAGGTGAATAATATTTGACATTTACCTAATTTTTTTATTTCAAAAATTGGTTTGTACCACGAAAATATTTTTTTCAACTCAAAAAATTTGTGTACCACAAAAATTGTTTTCACTTCTTAAATAGTTTTTCACTGCAGAACTCTCTTTTTTAACCACTAACGTTTCTCCATTTTTATATCATTTGTAACATAAGCACTGTGAAGGGTATTAATAAAAATTCGGTAAAAACGAATTTAATGCTTTTACTCGTTTTCTTTTTAAGATTTTTAATAAATTTTCCTTCAGTATGGATTCATAGTTTTTCGTTTTCACACCAAAAAAAAAAACAATTTTAATTCCGAAAATATTTAAACTTTCTAAATTGTATCGTAAAATTTCCCATGTGATTCACTCCAATTTGGATGAAATTTGAGTATGTGATAGACGGATGGTACAAAAAACGTGTTTTCTGCTAAATCGTGCTTTTTGAGTTATGTCAGTCTGTTAGTAAATGAACAATATGTTCATCCTGTCATATCCGTTAAATCCATAAAAAATATTAAGAAACATATTACTCTTTTACATATTACCAATAATTGTATAATTTTACGTAATAGCACTCAAACAAAGAGTATATTTTATAAATACTCGTATATTTCCAAAAATAATGCTTAGCATATTTTTGAGAGCAATTTTGTAAAAAAAAAATTAAAAATATACGGGTTATTCTGTAAGTATTCTTGAATTTTTGTATTTTCCCATAATAAACTGAATAATACGCATCGTTTGATCCCTTTTACGTAAAATTGTCCACTTTCGGGACACCCTAATGCGTATTAAAACTTAAAATATTTTTATGCGGGAACTTTTTTGGAAACTGCAAAAAAGTAATATGTTTTTTAATATTTTTTTATGGATTTAACGGATATGACAGGATGAACATATTGCTCATTTACTAACAGACTGACATAACTCAAAAAGCACGATTTACCAGAAAACACGTTTAAAGCTTTTAAACTATATTTGCCGCGCTCGATTTATCAATTTATATGGTCACTTTTTCTTAGGGGTTTTAATGCATTTTTCACTTAGTGAAAGTCGAGTGCGAGTTCGCTAATTATCGAAAGAACCATGAGTAGGAGAGTTTCTCTATAAAGTATATACTCTTTGCAACTACTCTGCAGAAAAAATAAAATATATAATATAAAATCTTGTTCGCAAAATTAAATTTTTTCGAACTTTTTTATCTAGTCAATTTTCGTAATATTTACAGATTTTCAACAACAACAGAGTTTAATTCTGTTATACAACATTTTCTGTTAAATGACATTTTATAGAATAGCAAAATTTAAAAAAACTCATGTCATAGCCATGGGTTAATTATAAAGGTTTGCCGATTGCAGGGTGTTGCTGGTCGCCATAATGTGTTTTCCATTTAAAGATCAATATCACTTTGTCATTGTGGTTTTAAGGGCTTAAAATAAGGGCTGAATTCGTGTAGTGAACTTTTATGTCGTGTATGCCGATGTTTCTTGATTTTGAAATGTTATTGTTCTTAGAAACGTCGCAAACGACAGTCCATGGATATTAGTCTATGGCTATAACCATGTTATCATCAATGTAAAAGCTATAGAATAAGGGATTTATTCGATTGTGTTTTCTGAAGCAAATTATAATCGATTTAATTTTCAATTTCGATCGAAAGTTAAATTCATCACATACCAGATTACATTTTTTGAAAATATTTAAGTTTTCTCAAACAAACTATAAGGATATTGGGGATCAAATTAAAGACAATTGGAATTTCTATTTAATTTATATTTAATGTAACATAAGACATGCACAATCATGCTGACATTTGCTGACCAAATGAATATATCGTCACCTACAATGCAAAAGGGAGTAACTAACAAAGTTGCCCAAACTAAGTTTATTGATCATTATGATTCATTTGGCTAAGCTACATGCCTACACAAAATTTTGGACTTATACGATATAAAATATGGGGTTTTATAAATATATTTCGAATCTTACATGTTTTTGTTTCGCGCATTTTTTTGGTTGCCCTGCAAAATACTGAAGTACAGTTGAGTGAGAGTTTTATTAACGATATTGTTAAAATATCTGTGGATGTTTTGTTTCTCCTGTAAAAAAAAGTAAATATGTTAGTTATGTCCTTTTGCATTTTAGGTGACAATATGAATGTTGTACTCCATTTAATTTGGAATTTTTTTAAATATTCTTGCTAGTTCGATTTTTAGCGGACTGTTTGTGTTCATTAGTTTTCTCTCCTCACATGCCCAAATTTTATCAAAATCGAGTTGTTTTACCTTGCTTGTTATCTTCGTAATCATATTATAATCCTAGATCATGATAAAATCGTTCTCAGTGATCATAGTATAATCAGTCAGAATTATGTTTATGATTGTTACAATCATATTATGATACTTTATTGTCCCCAAACATGTCCAATCATATGTTTTCTCTACATGTTTACTTTTAGACAAGTGGAGTCTTAAAAAACAGAACTATATTTTAAAGTTTAAACATAATTTTTGAAATTACAAATTGTTTTCGGTTTAGTGATAGCAGTACATTAATATTTAGCGAAATTGTTATAAATACCATATTATAGTATTAATATGTATTATTATAATTTTTTTCATATACATAAATATATATTTACAATTTAAGATTAATAATAAAAGAAAAAAACTAGTATATAATTAATTAAATTGTGAGAAATAAAAATTAGAAAAATCAAAGATTGTTAAAATTTAAAACAAAACACAATTAAATAAATAACATTACAATAGTAAGGGATTTCACAGCATAAATATTTGTTCTAACGAAATTAATTCAGTACACTCATGAATGAATAATAACATTTTTTGTCATTTCTGACTTGAAGTCACACTACAATTTATTACCTGAAAAAACACCGGTATTGTTTTACAATTTCTTTTGGAATTATTATAGTTTAAGACTAAAATCTGTTTATTTATAGTGTTTTTAAAAGATTTAAACGTCCTCGATTGAATCAATACATACATGTACAGAAAATTAATGTCGTTTATGTCGACTTCCTTTGATTTTGAAATCGTCAATCCTGTTATAACTTCGTTCATGTACACACTCACTATAATATAAAACATATTTAAAAATAGTTGTTGTATTTATTTTGATATTTCGCATTTTTCCTGGGGCACATACATCTGCCGTGAATACCCTTAATATAGTTTATATATTAGTTCAATACCAAAAACAAACTAAGTTTATGTTGTTGTATAAAATTGCCATGAATGATTATTGTAAGCACGGTTGGCAAACATTACCTTTTCATTGTAACGCTAGATTACTACCACGTCTTCATATCACAGTAATATCAAAGGGTTTAATTTAAAAGTTTACCCAATAAATTTTGTTATTTTGACTTTAGTTGAAAATATTTCAACTTTTTTTATTTTGACTTTAGTTGAAAATATTTCAAAATCAAACCGGTAAATTTTCAAAATAAACCGGTTATATAAAAAGAAAAATTTCTTTAATGGATTCGTTTTTTTTTTAACTATTCATTTCGGTCTTAATGTAACTGTGGTAGCCAATTACCGTTATTGTGAAAAAGTAATTGAATCCCAACCATGATTTAATTTTCTTAGTATTCATAACATGGAACAATTAAATATTAACAATTGGTGTGTACCTTTATTTTTGTTATATTTTTTTAATGTAATTTATGTAATAATAAAATAAAAACTAAAAAAAAAAAACGAATAAATATTTAAAATATTGTACGCGAATAAAAAAAATCTTTAAAATTAAAAGCAAAATCTATGAAGTTTTAACAATTAAAAAAAAAAAAGAAAGGTGAGTTTGGGTTGATATGGTAACATATTTTTTCTAGCTCTTTACAAATCAAGCGATTTTTTTTTAATCGTTCAATATTCGCATCATGGTTTATGAAAGTTTTCTATGAAATTATGAACTTTTATGAAACATTTGACATACATTTTTTAAAACTTTTCATCATATCTATAAAAACTTAATAAATATGATGAATAATTGATGACAAACGATTTATGAAATAATTTCATAAATATGATGAAACTTTCTTCCCTGAGTATAACGTTGCCTTCATTGCTATTAAACTTCGATAAACCGGTTCTTTCTATTTTGCCGGTTTTTCAAAATTGTGGTTTTCGAGTATTACGAAAACCCGGGTTTTTTTGCATCACGCTTTTTGGGTCATTTTGTAACAAGAACCTCCCGCATAAAGTGCAATTTCAAAAAATGCATTTTTTCACGTTTTATCTATTAAAGTTACATTAACGGACCAACATTAACAGCACAACATTTTTAAATTACGTTTTACGTAATGTGCTCGTTGTTCGGCGAATTTTGATGCACATTCGCAAAATAGGGCTATAATATATTTTTCTCAAAATACGCGAAAGCCGACAAATTTAATAGCTTTTGAGAAAAAAAAATTCATGGAAAAATTCCTACTGGTTCAAAAGTTACAGCCGGATAAGTGAGAGCGCATTTTTAATTTTCGCGCTACCTACGTACGTCAGCTGGTGCTTGGGTGGATTCACGCAAAACTCCAATGAAAGTTTGAATGCAAAAAGCCCGAATTGCTAAACGATTGCAAAAAACTGTAAGAAACAGCACAACACAAGATAACGAAGGCATACAGTACGATGCAGGCATGGCAGATTGAAGGTAACCTTTTTTTCTTTGTTCACAAACTTTGAACGCGTTTATCTCGAAACCATGTTTTTCGTACTGGTTGCGGCACTAGCGGGTTCATTTTTTGACGAATTTTTTTTTTTTTTTGTATTTTTTTAAACTTGATTTCCTATCGTATGACACTAGCTTTTTTTAAAATTTTTTTTCGATTTTTTATGAATTTTTAAAGTCAATATTTTTTTCGAAAAACACACTTTTAAATTTGGAACATTACCAAAAAATGAAAAAAAAATTTAAAAAAAGCTCGTGTCATACGATAACCAATTTTGTTAAGATTTAAATAAGTTATTTTTTTCCAGATCGGACAATTTTTGCTACTCCCAGATAGGGTTGCCATATTTGATAAGTGAAAAAAAGTACATTGATGGAAAAAAACAGTACTTTTCAAAAAAAAAAAAAACAGTACATTTTTGTATTTATTGTTAACATAACTTTTACTTCAATACATCACATATTTACTTAAAATAAGTTAATACACCAAACCAAATAGCGTAGGTAAAATCAACAAAAAAATTTTTGTAGATCTTTACCGAAATTTTGTCAATTTTTTTTTTTAAGATTTAACAAATTTTATTCAAATCAACAAAATTTCGTCAAGTTCACATCTTTTAAAGAAGTAAAATTTACTAAATTTCGTCAAATTGTCTAAAATTATTAGTTTAGACGCCATTACTTTTTGCATTGGGCAGTGTCATGAAAAAAAATTATGTTTACAAACATCCATTGCTTGAAAAGTAAACAAACCAAACTTATATATGTACAAAGAATCGAAGTGGAATTAATACAGGGCCGTTCAAAAAATTTATATAAAAAACTATTGTACACACAAAAAAAACATGGTTAAAAAAATATATATTCTTTGTACACGCAAAAAAACTTGTTTATATAAAAATATGTAAAATATACAAAAAAAAACAGTACAAAACCAGTACAAATCCAAAAAAACAGTACTGTTGCGTACTGTTTTAGGTGTTGTGAATAAACAGTACATTTTTCAAAAAACAGTACATGTACTGTTTAAAACAGTACGAATGGCAACCCTACTCCCAGCGCTGCAACCACGAGGACCCGTTTTTTTTCTCTGCCGCCAGTTTGGAGCGGCAGAGAAAAATCCATAAATGAAAATTTAGTAAATTGTAAAATTAATAGCACTCGTATAATAAAAAAAATAAAAAATAAATTAATCTTTAGTAATTAATTGTAATAAAACTAAGTACGATTGTCATTAAATGACGGTTACAAACACTTTACCCCAAAAAATCATACAATTCGCAAATCTGGCGAAAATTTTCAAATTCAAATAAACTAAATATGATCGTTCTTAAATTTGAAGAAAATTAATTAAAATTTTGAACCAAATTTACAAAAGGCATGTCAATTGTAGTTGAAGCTTTAAGCTTCGAATGTAAAATGCCTTTTTTAAAAACTCCGTGCTTCAAGCCGCAGTATTTGAAAAAGCTGGTTTTCCTAAATTTTAAAAGAATATATATGTTAATTATAAATTATTCTTCTATACTGTTGCAAAATCCCTATATGATACTCCAGCGGATTCCTGAGTTATCGGGTCTTTAATCATATTTATTACATTTTTATTCTTAACTTTGGATTCCGTAAGAGTTCACTAAAGGAATTTATCAACTTTATTTTGATAAAAATTCATTTTATCTTTAAACAATTTCTAGTTTTATTTACCACGATAAAAGTAGCTTTAAAATATTGTATTACCGAATAACGTAGCTTGCACCGTTAAAAAAATATGGCCGTTTATGTGCGACAACTTTTATGAGATTTTCGAATATTTTTCATATTTTGAAACTTGATATTTCAAGATCCGCTTGGACTAGCTATCCTAAACTTGAGCAATGTTATAGTTATATGACTTACAGTTTATCTACCAAGCTTAGTTGAAATCGGAAAGGGTAGAGGAAATCAAGTGGTTGATTTTATATGGTTTCAGCCTATTGTTAACAAACTGGATTATTATTATAAATTTTGAGAAGTTTATTTTGGATTTAATTAATAAAGTTCTTTTCTTACCTATTTGTTTTTAAAAACTAAACCAAAAATATGTCACATGAACCAGTATCCACGCTTCTCTTCTAAAAAGCTTACAAATTTTACAACTTTAATATAAAATATTAAAATTTTGTTAACAATTGTTCTTTTGATTCATTATTTTTTTACTTTTCGAGTTACTTTAATTATATTCGACGTTTTATTTGTGTTTTTTTTTATATATTCTCTGCATTACTAACTCAAATGATATATATTTTTACTCTCTATGCTCGTTGTTTACATATTAGAGTACCCATAAATGCAAAGTTGTTTTTTTTTCTCGCTCCCCGCGCATTTGATGATAGCTTGGGCGTAAAAAATAAGATGTGCGAAAAAACTTTTTTTCTATCGCGCAAACAGGCCATGAGATTTTAACTTTTGACCTCAAAAATGAACTAAAAATGGTTAATATCTTTGTTGTTCTACAGCTTTTTAAATAATCGGTTTTTGTTAAAAAGTGTTATTAGTGTTATTATGGAAAAGAAAACAAAAATTATTTTTCTCATACATACTTTTTACCTACATATGAAAAATCAAAATCAAAATTTTGGAAATTTTTTTTTTAACCGCTCTTATTAATTTTTGTTAGACGATATTTTTGTTTGCTATACATCAGCTAATAAAGTATTAACTGTAGCTTTAGGAAAAGTATGGTTTTTTTTAAAACATATCGTCTATTCCATGACAAAATGACAAAAAACATACTATGGATAAAAAAAAAATCTTTTTTTTTCTATTTTTATTCTGTAGAATGCTATACAGACACTAACAAAGTGTTCACTTATGACCATCAACATTCCAAAATTGTTTTATATATTTGTTACTTAAAATGAGATTTTGCTAAAACTTTATTTAAAATGAGAAACCTTTAAATAAAAAATAGGGAACAATTTGCTCGACTCGACTACAAAATTTTTTTTTTGTAAATATAAATTTATTTTTGTATATTATTTAAGATTTTTATAATTATTTAACATATTTAAATATTATTTAACTATATCACTCATCACAGTTTGATTTAAATATTCTATGAATTTCTTTTTTAAAAATTGTTTGATGGTACATTTTTATAATGATTTTAAATTGTATGGATGATAAACTGCTTCTGATCTTCCAGGTGCGTCAAAACAGCATTAAATCGTGTAATGAGAGCTATTCCACTTTCCGATATATCATTTACAACTTATTGGGTTTTTACAATTGTCTTTGCCGCAATAAAACTTTCATTTATTCCCCAAGTATAAGGATCGCTAATCAAAATTTTTTATCAATACTTGTTATTTCTTCATAATATAATAATATAATTTCGTAAAATTAATTTTTTAATACCATCTTTCCGTTTAATTGGAATTAGAAATTTTTTATAAATTAAAATCATTCACTTGTAACAACATCAGTACTGTTTTTAACATTTTTTTTTCGTCTTGAAATAAGCGGAAAAGTCTACCAAGTACATATCTTTTACTTGGAAGCACTCGCCCATCGAATCTACTTTTTTTTCTTTCTACAAGCATAAACCATTTAACATTGAAATTTGCAAAAGTAAATGATTTTTAAATACTTACCTATTAAATGGACACTTTTTGATAAACCACTTTCCATATCACAAACTTTTTTTCTAATGTGAAATATGTTATTAACTTGAAATATGTTCTTAAAGTGATACCGATTAAAACAAGTTATGAAAGTTTGAAAATTTAAGTTATTAAAATTGACAGCTCTATGTTAACTATGTTGATTTTGGTTTTTAAATAACTTAAGGTATGTAGATTGAGAAAAATAACGATTTTGCATTTTAAAAATAAAATTGCAAAAAATCCGTTTACTGAAATAAAAAATGTATATGCTTCGCGGTATTTACACACATTTACCTAACTTTTTTATTTTTCAAAACCCTTTCAGTTTGCAATTTCGGGAAGCCAAATATAGAAATCTTTAAATGTATTTCTAAGGCGTTCGATCGTGTTTGGCACGGGGCACTCGTGACTAAGCTAGTTGCTTTTGGTGTCGGTAATGTCTTCTCTCGATTTATAACGAGTTTTCTCAGAGACCGCACTATACGTGTTGTTTTAGATGGGGTCTCATCAAACGAGTTTCAGCTAAATTCAGGGGTACCGCAAGGTTCTGTTCTTTCTCCTACCCTTTTTCTTATTTTTATTAATGACCTTCTTGGTCAGACCATCAACCCTATCTACTCTTTTGCAGATGACAGCAACATTTGTCATTCATTTTCATTCGATCACAGGCCAAACTCTTTGGAGATAGAAGGCATGCGGCAGAACATGAATGACACACTCAATCAAGACCTTTCTACAATCTCCGAGTGGGGTCGCGCGAATAAGGTCGATTTTAATGCACGCAAGACCCAATGTTGTATGTTAACCCACAGACGGGCTGTGGAATTGACACTGTCATCTGTAACTATGGATGGTATAGGTATTGAGGAATCGGATACTCTTGATGTTCTGGGCATGAGAATACAGTGTGATGTCCGTTGGAATAAGCACGTATTTCAAGTGTCGAAAGAGGCATTCAAGTGTCTCGGTTTTCTAAAACGGTGCAAGACTTACTTCACTCCATCCGATCTCCTTACTATTTATACCAGCTATATCCGGCCAAAAATGGAATACAACTCTCATATATGGGCAGGGGCTCCATTGTCTATTCTGAAGCTTCTGGACCGTGTTCAGGGGAGGGCGGTGAAGCTTATCAATGACAGTAGTGTATCCAACTCTATTGATTCATTGGAGCATCGTCGGAATGTGGGTTGTGTGACACTTTTCTATCGATATTACCATGGGAGATGCTCATCTGAGATAAGTGAACTTATTCCACGAGCCCGAGTTTTTATTCGTAATACTCGCTTATCTCGTAGAGCACATCCGTTTGTAGTTGATTGTCCTGTGTTTCGCACAACGCATTACAGAGAAAATTCGTTTTTTAGTCGAACGATTCGTATGTGGAACAAACTTCCCGCAGAAGTCTTCCCTGTTACTTACAATTTAGAAAAATTTAAATCAAATATCCACAAACACTACTCCCTCTTTCCTCCTTCCCATACCTTATTTTCCTGATCAATACAATGCACTGCATGAGTAGGGGGCATCCCCTGAGTATTGGTTAAATTAAAAAAAAAAAAAAAAAAAAATATTCATATAAAATAAAATGGAAATATAATTGAGACTTTTTAGAATTTTCAGAAACTGAGGCTATAAATGTAGATTTTTGTTTATCCATTGTATGGTTTTTGTCATTTTGTCATGGAATAGACGATATATTTAAAAAAAAAAAACCAAACTTTTCCTAAAACTACAGTTAATAGCCTATTAGCTGATGTATAGCAAATAAAAATATCGCCTAACAAAAATTAATGAGAGGTTTAAAAAAAAAATAATCCAAAAGTTTGATTTTGACCGCGAAAAACATTACGATTTTTCATATGTAGGTAAAAAGTATGTATGAGAAAAATAATTTCTGTTTTATTTTGCATAATAACACTTTTTAACAAAACCCGATTATTTAAAAACTTGTAGAACAACAAAGATATCAACCATTTTTAGTTCATGTTTGAGGTCAAAAGTCAAAATCTCATGGCCTGTTTGCGCGATAGAAAAAAAGTTTTTTCGCACATCTTATTTTTTACGCCCAAGCTATCATAAAATGCGCGGGGAGCGAGTAAAAAAACAACTTTGCAATTTTCATATATTTCATGGGTACTCTATTACATATGCATATTAGAGCACCCATAAAGTATATGGAATGTGCAGAAGTTTTATTTTCCCCGCTCCCCAAGCATTTTTCGGTACATTGAGGATAAAAAAATAATTTCCGTGCACAAATATTTCCTCTCGGATGCAAACAGGCCAGTCAGAATCGACTTTTACCCATAAAAATGGACTAAAATTATAACTCTTAAACTGGAGGTTTTAGAGACAAGTGCTATATATAAGCATTTTAAAATGGAAAACATTTTTCTCATAAGCATTTTTTACCTATCCATGACGCGTCATGATGTGAAAGTCAAAATTTTTGTCATAGATTTTTTTCAAACGGCTAATAAATATTATTATATAAATTTATTTCACTTTAGGTTTCGCCAAATTGTATAACAAGTAGTTTTAATAATACAATAACATTTGAAAAATATATGGTTTATTCCATGGCACACTTACTAAAATCGAATTTTCAAATTCCAATTTTATATGGCACATTAAGTGTGAACGTTTTAAACTTTCTCGATATTTGAATCGATTAAATATTTAATCGGGCATTAAACGTTAATGGTTAATCGAAAAAAATTTAAAACGATAACAATTGGTAAGTTGGATTGGCAGGCATTACAACTAAAATACTGTTATTAATTACAACCGCTGCCCTCCAAAAACCGTTACCGAATTAATTAAAAACCGTTAGCCTTAAAATACCATTACCCAAATAATTAAAATAACGTACTAGAATTATTTATAGTTTTCTGCTTTCTCAATTGCACGTGGTTATTTAGTATTTTACATTTACTTATGCCCTGTTTCTAGAAGACGTTCGTCGCCTACACGAATGAGTGACTGACTACATGTATTTTGTTATTGTTTTTTAGTAAGTGGGAAGAAAAATGTCATTTAGAAACAGGGTCTTAGTTGACAAATTGGTTTTGTTTTTTTTTTTTATTTTTGTAAAAAATTATCGGCAGGCTACGAAATTGCTGACTACCGTTAACCTTAATATAATGTTACCTTTTGATAGGTTTAGAAATTCATTTTTTTTCCAAAGAAAGCATATTTCTAATGAAATTCAATTGAAAATTTGTTTTTTTTTTGTATCTAAATTTTAGGAATAACGGTATTTCAGTTATTTTGGTAGCGGTATTTCATCTATCATCTATTCGGGACTATATTTTAAAACTACCTAGCAAAAATATTGCGAAGTAGTTCAAAAGAAACAACATTTTCATTACACACTAAGTAGCTACTACTACTGATTTTTCTGATCTAATGCTGGCCTTTTAGATCAGTTCCTAAATTTAGCATATAATGTCATCACATACAAGGCTTACTAGTAGAAATGTCACGAATGTTCGGTAACAATTCGGTATTTGACACACAATGGAACTGGGAGTTTGTGTCTTTTAACAACTATTTTCTTTAATCTAGATGTCGCTTTGAATTAGTGTTTTCTGACCTTTATATTTAAAAAAACAATGATTACAAAATATCAGACTTAACAATGGTTTTCTTTCTTTTCAGTTGAACGAAAAACTATTATTTCGCTTTGTTTTTAAAGCTGGACAGCTGTTTAAAAGTTTTTTAAATTATAACATTTTAAGCACTCCTACAGATACATATTATCACTCAGTAAAAAAGATGTGACTTGTCGTCATACCTTAATCACTAATTAAAAATAACAAATTAAGTTCTATGAAAAAGAATACCCAAAAATACAATCTTTCATAACCTTACACATAGTTTTTTTAATAAAGTGAAGTTTGAGGAATTTGCATTACCTCCGTCCTACAACACCGTGTTAAAAATCATGCGTGTTTCACCTCAATTTGCACTACATCTGAATCCGTATAAGTGATGATTTTAGTACATCTTTTTCCACTCTTTTTTCGCTGGGTATCTATATTTAATTTATTTTGGTACAGATATCTTAAGTATAATGGTATTTTAGGTTTTGGGTAACGGTATTTAGGTTAAGGCATTTTAAGAGCAACTTTAGACTATTGAAAGTATTTTAGCCTGCTAAGCCTATGACCTACTTACGTTTAAAGATGTACTGCCGATAATCTAATAATGTCTAGAGCCCAAAAAAATTAGACACGTCCAAAAATGGTCTGCCAAAAATATAATAAATTGATATTTGGATTTTGATAAGTTTTCCATGGAATAAATCATATACTTTTCAAATGTTATTGGATTATTAAAATAAATTTTTAAATTAATATACAGGAGCCGTTTAAATAAAAGCTATAACACAAATTTTGATTTTCAAAGCTTACAACATCATCATTATTAAGTAAAACTGCTTTTGAGAAAAATGTTTGTCATTTTATTTTGTATAAAAATGCTTTTATAGTACTTTTCTCTTAAACCACTAGTTTAAGAGTTATACTGCAAAAAGTATTTGAACTAATTTTACTCCAGAGGAAAAAGTTTTTAATGGAAATTATTTTGTATCATCAATGTACCAGAAAAGCGCGGGGAGCGGTAAAAATAAAACTTTTGCACACATAATGCCGAGACCAATTACCAAGGACTGTTATTTGTGACGCTACTCAGAACAATGACATATTTTATTTATTTATTTATTATTCTAGAATTAAATAACCGAGCCCAAAGGGCCATATATGGCTAGGAAATAACTACCACACAAGACTACTGTATTATATAAAGCAACAATATAAATAACAATATATTAAATATTTCAAAATAAAGAAACTTAGTCGTGGTCGACCTTAATATTCAGTAAACCATTTGATTCACTTAATCTTACCAAATGTCCTTAAAATATCAATAAGGATTACATATTAGCTTTGAAATTTAAATGCAATTTAAGTTCTAACAATAACAACGCAACAATGTTTAAACTTTTTTCTTATATATAGTAGATATTTGAGAGCAGTTATATACTGGGACTCATTAGGGGAAATTTTTAATAGGGTTAAAATGAGGAGTATTTATATAAGTACAGTGCACTCGCGATAATATGAACTAATTAAAACCAAGCAAGCCAGTTCACTTTTGCAAGATTGTTCATATTTGCGAATGGCATCTAATTTACCTTTAAAAACGTTTATCCAATAAAAATAAAAGTTTCTTATGTTAAATATTTTATTTATTGTTTATTGGATTAAAAAAAACAATTAATTTTCAAAATTTAAAAGTTATTTTGCGAAAAATACGTTAAAATACAAAAATAAGCTGTTCATATTTTAAAGCTTTGGCACAAAGTTCATATTTTAGAGTAGTCAATGAAAGAAAAAAAATTTTCATATTTTGGGGTGTTCATATATTAGGGTGTTCATATTTTCGTGAGTGCACTGTATTTATATGCGTTTGTACCTATCTATTTTAATTTTTTTACTTTTAAATATACACATATATTTTATTTAATGTTTTCTGAAAATTGTTTAGTTTATGTTAAGATTTGATTTATTGTTAAATATTTGTATAGTAGTATTTTTTAGTGAGTTGTATATAAGCCATATTTGGCCCCAAGGGCTTGTTTTGAAATTGTATAATAAAAAAAATAGATAAAATATTCAAAACTCTTATACATTTTTCAAATAAAAATATTTAAGTGTGAAAATGTGTTACTTATGCCGAAGTTTATTTTCTTATTACGTTTTGTAAATTCGTAAATATTATTGTTTTTGTATTTTGTCAAAGTCTAGGGCAACCGAAAAAAATGCATGTAACCAACCTTGTATAATTAAACCATGGTCTAAATTCAATTAATTTTTTTTTTTTTTTTTTATGATGCTTATTTTTTGATTTTTTTATTATTTTAAACTTTTTTCATCAGTAAAAAAAAAATCAAAATAATTTTTAACATGTTTTACTTTTAAATTTAAGAAAATTAAAACCAAAAGTTTATTTTTCGATCTTTTATCATAAATTATGATGTGAGCAATATTATTCAAGTCAAAGATGCAATGTTTATTTATTACTCAAAAAAGTTTTCTGTCCGCTAACTTGATATTGAACTTGAATAATCTTGCTCACATAACAATATGTAACTTTATTTTTTTTGTATTTTTTTTTTCAACAGAGAAATATATTTTCAACTTATTTAAATTATAAATAGCAATCTACAAAAATTAATTTATTTGAAATCAAGTGAAACAAAGTTGGTTTTGATTTAATTTTTTTTTTAATATTTAAAAATTCTTATATGGGGTTCGCCATTTAACGTTTTTTTTTTTCAACTAGTGCTTATTTCGTGAATGGTAACACTTAGCTCATGTCTGATTTGACAGAAAATTAGTTTTATCCTTCCGCTGAACAAATATTGGTGTGTATACGCTTGAACAACACTGGGAAATATTGCGACATTACTTTGAAAATCATGGTAATGTTGCAGAATGTCAATGGCGATCGTTATCGGGCCATGTTGAACGAATTTTTGTTCACAAAAATTGAAGAAGAGGATATTGGCAACATTTGGTTTCAACAGGACGGCGCTACGTGCCACACAGCCGAAGCTACACTCGATGTTTTGTGCCCTGTATTTGAAGATTGCATTATCAGCCGCAGAGCTGATGTCGTTTGGCCACCTCAGAGCTGCGATTTAACACCGTTGGCCTATTATTTGTGGGGTGCCGTCAAAGATAAGTGTTACGCCAACAAGCCAGAGACAATTGACGCTTTAAAGGACAATATTCGTGAAGCCATTGGTGAAAAACAGCTGCACACAATCGATAATGTGCTTAAAAATTGAACAGATCGTGCATGGCCAGCCGAGGCAGCCATTTGAATGAAATTATTTTCCATTATTAACCGGAAGAATTGTACATTCAAATAAAAAAAGAAATTTGAGAAAATATTCAGTAGTTTTTTTTTTATAGCATTTTCAAAAAAAAAAGGTTATTTGGCGGACCCGTTATTAATTTATAAACCTTCACTTACCTATCTAATTATAAAGCGCAACTCAAATCAATATAATGAATTTATTTTAATACGTTTTGTGGCTGAACTAAGTAAATACTGATAATCTTTTTCCGTTGGTATAAATTCATCATCATCACTATCCCTTTGTCTTCGTTTTTCACCTATAGGACTTGTCATTTTATCATGGGTTCCTAATTGGCCATCATTTGTTGTAATTGGCATATGCGGCATATCAATATCCATTGACATACAATTGTTATTGGCAACAAAAGGTTCATCGCACATTTGTTCTTCATAATTACTATGTTTATTTGAATGTGTGGAAAATGTACATGGTGTCCTTTTAGATCTTTCGGGTCTTTGCGATAGTGGCATTACAAATGTGTTGTACACACGCATCAGTTCTTCATGGGTTAATTCATTCAAATTGCTTACATGTAATTGACGCTAGGAAAATAATTGTATTTTTAATAAGTATTGGTAATAGTTATTGGCAGTAACTTACTTGATTTAAAATAGTTATTATATCATCACGAGTTAATAATTGTGGTAAGGCAAATTCCATATTTATTAAAATTAATTGTGCTAAAACTTTTTCGCTTGTTTACAATTTTGCAAAAGTCGCTAATGAGCAGACTTGCCAGACTTCGGGTATTGTCACCTAATTTAGGGATTTTTTGTTAGTCTTTGACAGCGCTGCCAACTTTAACGATTTGTTTTCATTTTGACGTTTTTTAAGTAAAACATTAAACAATTCCACGAAATCTGGTTTAAAATCGAGTTAAATCCAGTTACAAATCACCCTCTTTTACATTATAAAATTTGGCAGGCAAACTGGATTTTGGGTAAACAAACACAACAATTTGTAAACAAAACAAAATAAATAAAATAACCTCAAACTGAAAATTTTTTTAAAAAGTTATTAATTTACTGGCGGAAGACAAAATATGCAGCGAATATTAAAGAAACAATGTAAATTTTGTTGAAAACTTTATTGGAGTTGACTTTTTTGAAGCTCGATATTTCTTTTGGTTCTCCTGGGCACCATATCAATGATGTTTGCACAAATTGTCTTCGCCGGACACAAAAATAAGTAACCGGATGATGAATTGAATTTATCTTTCAGTAAAAAATGGCATTTTATTGGGTTTAACACTGTCCGGTTAAAATAGGGTTGCCATTCGTACTGTTTTAAACAGTACATGTACTGTTTTTTGAAAAATGTACTGTTTATTCACAACACCTAAAACAGTACGCAACAGTACTGTTTTTTTTGGATTTGTACTGGTTTTGTACTGTTTTTTTTGTATATTTTACATATTTTTATATAAACAAGTTTTTTTGCGTGTACAAAGAATATATATTTTTTTAACCATGTTTTTTTTTTGTGTGTACAATAGTTTTTTATATAAATTTTTTGAATCTCCCTGTATTAATTCCACTTCGTTTCTTTGTACATATATAAGTTTGGTTTGTTTACTTTTCAAGCAATGGATGTTTGCAAACACAATTTTTGTTTCATGACACTGCCCAATGCAAAAAGTAATGGCGTCCAACCTAATAATTTTAGTCAATTTGACGAAATTTAGTCAATTTGATGAAATTTAGTCAATTTTATTTCTTTAGAGGATGTAAACTTGACGAAATTTTGTTAAATCTTAAAAAAAAATTGACAAAATTTCGTTAAAGATCTACAAAATTTTTTTTGTTGATTTTGCCTACGCTATTTGGTTCGGTGTATGAACTTATTTTAAGTAAATATGTGATGTATTGAAGTAAAAGTTATGTTTACAATAAATACAAAAATGTACTGTTTTTTTTTTGAAAAGTACTGTTTTTTTTTTTCATCAATGTACTTTTTTTTCACTTTTCAAATATGGCAACCCTAGGTTAAAACCAGATTTCAGGTATAATATAAATTCACTATTAGACTCAAAACTTAATCCTAAAAGCTAAGTGTATTAACTGCTAAGCTCTGCACTGAAATCATAGACTCTAAAGTCATAGACACTTTTTAGTGCATAAAATTTGCGTTCTAAAGACATCGTTAATATGAATACTATTTGAGTTTTTTATAAGGAACTGGGACATGAACCAAGTTCTTAAAATCTTTTTAAATTTAATAAGAAAACAGTTTCAATTTTTGAAAAAATTTCTAAATTCTTGGAAATTTTAAAGGGAACATATTTTAGAACTTTATTGTTTTTCAGTAGACTTTTCTTATTTTAAATATGTGCTATTTTTTAAAATTTAATTAAAGATTTTTTATGTTATTAACTTTAATATATGATTAATAACAAAAATTGTTCGATACCTGTTGAAACTGACTTTAGATGTCTCTTACTTTTTGAATTAAGAGAAACGATGGACAGGGATATATAGACTATTAAAAGTCAAAAAACTGAATTTAACTTAATTTTAAACTGTAGTAGATTTCGAGGAAATTTAATATATCTTCACTAGAGTACAGCTGACTTTTTTACAAAAACATGACTTAAGAACTTAGATATGTATCCTGAGTAAATCTTCACAATGAACTAAATTGATAAAGTGTAAAACATTTATTTAATTCCATTCCTAGCTATTGCAGCAACAGTTTTTCACACATTTCCTCAAAAACACACAAGCATCAAACAATTTTAAGTACTTTATATTTTAGTAAAAAATTTCATAACCTCAAAGAGCATCCTCAAAAAATATTTAATTTCGCGAATTTATTGTATTTAATATGATTTCCTGCAAATAAACTAAAACTGTACAACCGGCAAAAAATTTGTGCTTTCCAAAATAGTGGAGGTTTACTTTTAAAATTCGAATGTATTTTTATTTTTTTTTTTTTTTTTTTTTTGTGGTGTAATATATATTTTTATATTTTTACAAGCGATCAAAAACTGTAATTTTAATATTTTTTATTTGATTTAAACTTAAAACCGCCATCATTTCTGCGCCTGCTTACTCATTTTCTAACACATACAAAATGTTATCCATGTCATGTAAACAAGTTTTTAAATATATTTTGTCTCGAAGTGTCTTAAGTTGCATTTAAATTTACCATCGAAATCCAGTTAAAACTAGATTTTGATCATATGTTTATGTATAAAATAATAGGCGAACTAGATTTCGAAATCCAGTTTAACCCGGATTTAGAGCTAATGTAAATTCAGCTTTAAATTTTTCCTCATATTGAAATTAAATAAAGTTATTTAATAGGGAGTTTAGACTGAAAAGTTAATCTTGTTTCATTAGGCAGTTAATCTACGTTTTACAATATTAACTTTTCAGTTCCTTTTTCTTTTTTTATAATACAATATATTTTTTTGGGATAACGAAAAAAGTATCTGGCAAGCCTGCTTATGAAAAACAATTAAGTGATACCAGATTAGTTAATACCTTATATAGTTGCCAGATCTAAAGGAAAATGTTTAGAATATTTATGATACACCCTGTGTTTTAATGTCAATAGCTAACCTGTAGCCTAGAACTAACACGGAGTCCACATTAGAGATTAAGTTGGATATAATATGTAAGAGAACGCCAATAGAATAACGGAATTAAATTAATGTTCATATTAATGTTTAGGGTGGAGAGCACGTATTCATATTTATATCATGTCTTCTCATAAGTTTCTGTCTCCCGCTGAGTAAAGACGTCCGTTTATTCATTCAATTTTCAACTACGCGATTAAAAAATAACTTTAAATTGATTTAGAACAGTTAAACAATTTTTAATACAATTCTCTCTGCGATTGAATTTAAAGTTTGCTGACAGAAAAATATTAAAGTTAATATCTAATGTGGAAACTATAAATATCTTAGCAATACGTGAAATACGTCAGCAGAATAACGGTATCATATTGCTTGTTGTCGAGCTTATGTTAAGGGTATAGGAACACGCATTTATGTTCTCATATTTTATAAAAATTCAAGGAGGAAGGCTATTTAACGATATCTTTAAAATACCCCTCTAATGATTTAATATATTTATATTTTATGTTTAATTTTAATTATTTAATACATTTTACAAAATTCTTTTAAATTCAAGGATTTTTGTTTGTTTTTTTTTTAACTTATTTTAAAAAATTTTTTTTTGGGGCGTATTTTTTTTACACGATAGTGACAACTGAAAGTGACAACATTTTCAGAAATTTCTTTCTACATTTTTATCTCTAGTATATACATTAAAACTTTTAACAAAATTAACAATTAAAATATTTGTATTGCATATAGCGTACATTATTATTTAATATTTTAAAGTTCAATTAATCGTTCAACATGTGCAAAATTGTTATTGAATCGATAAATCTTCATTAATCGATTGTGTCATCGCTAATTTACCACCTCTACTATTAACGCATATATTTTGCATTTACAACTTTATTTTATTAATACTGCCGATAAAATGTTTAAAAAGTTTGTGAATTCGTTTATATATTTACATTACAATTTAATAATAATAAATTCTTTACAGATTTGAAGAGAAAGAAAGTGTTTCATCGGTGCAACAATTAAAATCGTCTGTGCAAAAGGGTATACGTGCTAAATTATTAGAATCATACCCACTCTTGGAGTCACACATTGATTTAATATTACCTAAAAAGGATACTTATCGCATAGCAAAATGGTAAGGAACAGTTTAAACGAAATAATTGGGAAAAAATTTACATTTATAATCCATTAAACCATTTTTAGCCACGACCACATCGAGTTACTTTTGAACGGTGCCGGCGAACAGGTATTCTTTCGCCATCGTGATGGGCAGTGGATGCCAACATTAAAATTATTGCACAAATTCCCATTCTTTGTTAATATGCAGCAAGTGGATAAGGGTGCCATACGTTTTGTGCTCAGTGGTGCTAATATAATGTGTCCCGGTTTGACATCACCGGGTGCGATGATGACACCAGCCGAAAAGAGTACAATTGTTGCCATTATGGCTGAGGGTAAGGAACATGCGTTAGCTATTGGCGTTACAACATTGTCTACGGCGGATATGTAAGTTGCTTATTAAACATTTATTTTGGTAAAGATGTTTAAATTAAGTTTGCTAATTTGTTTTACAGTGCCAAAATCAACAAGGGTATTGGTGTGGAAAACTGTCACTATCTCAATGATGGTTTGTGGAAGATGAAACCCATCAAGTAAATTTGACTAGTCCTATTATTGTAAAGAATAACCTTTTGTTATTAAGATATACTCTGCATATTGTATGTACAAATAAAAACAAATCCTGAAAAAACGTATATATGATCTACTTCAAAAGTGTTCGACACCAGTTGAAACTGACTTTAGATGCCTCTTATTTCTCACGGCTTCATGCATTGAGAGGAACGATTGACAGGGCTAGGTTGACTATACCTAAAAACTATGACGTGCAAAGTTTCACGTTGAAACGTCCAAAATTTTCTTAGCCTGAGCCAACATTTCAAAGAAAGATGTCCAAAATTTAGTTTTATGTGCATAAATCATAACTTTCGGCAATGCTTTTGAATATTTCACTTTTTTGGGTAATTTTTTAATAAATTTTGCAAATAACGCTTCGTAGCTTTTATAATTTCTACGAAGATTGAAAAAACTAATGATGCAATTGAAAAGATTGATAAATTCTAAATAATTTTGTCAAAATAAATTTTGGTATTTGCTCTTACTGTTCCAGAGTTATACCATTTTAAAGCTTTGTACTCATTGTATAAAACTAATAATACTATAAGCTTTTTGTCATCGAATATACTTTAAACTTTAAATTTTGTGATTTTTCGTGTTTCGCGGACAAATCAATTTTGAAATTTGAAAAATCTCATAATTATGAGATTTGTTACTAAATTCGAAAAATCTCATCATTCAAAGTAGAAAAGGGTACTTCAGTAAATTTCTACTCTTACTTACTCACGTTCACGAGAGAAAAATTCCACTGATGTTTGGCTAAAATTCTATTCACACACACTTACACTAAAATTTAACTCTCGCACACTCACTCACGAAAAATGTTTTACCACTCACGTGAGTAAAATTGGGATTCGATCACAGTAACGCGGTATTCCTTGAATCAGGCAAAATTCGGCTCATTCTCTAATTCAAAGTTTAAAGCAAAGCTGATGCAAAACTGTCAAACAGCTTATAAAATTCTTAGTTTTATACAATGGGTATAAAGTTTATAATGGGTATAATAACTCTGGCACAGTAAGAGCAAATTAAAATATTTTTTTAACAATTTATTTAGGAACTATATTTTTTAAACTGCGCCATTAGTTTTGTTATTTTAGTAAACATTTTTAAAGCTATAAAGCGTTATTTAAAAAATTTATTAAAAATTTGTGAAAAAATTAAATATATGGTACGCAAATGTACAAAAAAAGCATTGCCAAAACTTATGGTTTATGCTCATAAAAATAAAATTAGAATATTTTTCTTTAAAAATATTGACAAGCTAAGAAAAATTGGGTTATTGATTAAGTTATAAATAACCATTCAAAAACGTCAAAAAAAAAAAAATAATAGAATTCATTCGACTTCCTTTCTGAAATTAGCAGGGAAAATATTTTTTTCAGATTTTTCGACTTGTTCGAAGATGGTGGAAAAGAGAAATAAAGTAAAAAATCAAAAAAAAAAATATATATTAAAAACAAAAAAAAAAATATAATTTTTAAAAAGAAGGTTCAAATGCCTTTAAAATATTAAACATTAAAATATATTCACTAGATTTAGAAAAACACCAGTTTAAAAGTTGTCATGTCGGATGACTTTTCACGATTTTGGCGATTTTCAAATGCCCATAGCCTTTTCAAAAAAAATTTTGAATTTTTTTCTTGAAACACGGGTAAAATATTTTTTAATGTTTAATACGTCTGGCAAATTTAAGTAAATCGGAAGAGGTATTGTAGAAAAGGTGTTCGGTCTGACATGGAATGACTCATATGCAATATTGGTATTAAAATGTTTGTTTTTTTGAATATTTCAACTTCATACAAATAAATCTGAGTTTCGTTAGTTTCAGGCATGTTTCCACATAAAAAAGTATTAATTTTGACCTCACCTTTTAACCGTTAAATGTGAGATTGGTTAGCTAGGAAATTAATTTTTTCTCCTTTATCACATATACGAGTTTCATTAAGATCGGAGAGAACCCATTGGGAGACTCTCCTTCTGATTGTAGTTAGAAGGTTAACAATTTTAATTTTTTTCCTCGGTGAAGTTAGTATAAATTCATCATATCGCACACCTAGTTCAAAAGTGACTCAACTCAAAATTTTTAATTTTTCAGAAATCGAAAAAAATAACTGTTTTTTAGCAACAGTTAACAACAACAAAATACACTGATATCTTTTTTATAGATAAACAAGTGTATTGTACATAGTTTAAGCATATAAACCCGAAAAATTAAAATTTCGAGTTGAGTCACTTTTGAACTGGGTGTGCGATATGTAAGGAATTTAGAATGCACAAAAAAATTATTGTCAAAATATTTCAATTAAACTTTTGTTTGCTTTCAAACTCACTTTTAATTAAAAGTTTAATGATATATATAAATGTTTAACTGAAAATGAATTTGATGCAAATAAAATTTCCAGTTTATTTAACCCATAATGACAACTAAGAAAAAAATGCCGAATTTTAAAAAAATTGCCAATACATATTAAAAAAAGATTAAAATAAAAAATTCGCTAATATTTCAAAAATTTCCAACATGTAAAAAAACGTAAAAAAATTTCGTAAATTGAAAAAAATCTCTAAAATGAAAAAAACTGCTGACGTTTAAAAAAATTGCCAAAAATTAAAAAAAAATTGCCAAAATTAAAACAAAAAAATCTCATTTTTTTTTTAAATTTCAGATATTTTTTAAATTTTCTTTTTTCAAGTATTAGTGATTTTTTTTTCAATTTAGAGTTTTTTTAAATTTCAGCTTTTTTTGACAATTGTTTTCCAGTTTTTATCCAATTTTAGAGTTTGTTTGTAATTTTGGCACTTTTTTCAATTTCGTCAATTTTAAATTTTGTATTTTTTTTTTTTTTTTTTTAATTTTGGCGATTTTTTTAATATTTTGGCAATTCTTTCAAATGTTAGGGATTTTTAATTTTTGGCATAATTTTAATTTTAGCGATTGTTTTAAATTTTGAAAATAAAAATTATTCTGTTTTACGATTTTACCTCAATTTTTGGCTATTTTTTGCGATTATTATTTAAAGTGTTAATAGTATCTACCAAAAACTTGTTTGAAATAAAAATAATATTCAATTACATTGTGAAAGGCGTGGTAGAGAAAAATGAGTGTATTTTCTAAAAATCATAACTACATTTCAATTTTCTGAATCAGACTGCGCAGTTTCTGGTATTGAACCTTCGTCAGTGACCCTGTTTTTTTTTTTTTTTTTGTATATGTATATAATGTAATATTTATGTTTTTTATTTGTTCGATTGCGTCTATATGAAATTTTCTGTACAATCACTGACCGTGGTATAGATAAACTGATTTTTAATGCCACATGCACTCGCACTACACGTTAGACAGAGCGCTTTAGCCCACGGATCTATCGTTAGGTCGGTGTTTTTGTTCTTGCATACATAATCTCAGAAGTACAACTCCAACAACACAACAGTTCTATTTTTAGAAACTTACCTCACTCTAAGTGATGCCATATCTATGATATATTCTTTGTATATTACATTTTTAATAGATATGATTAAAATCTGTAAGTCAAAAATTATAAATTTGTAGTCTGCATCGTTTATGCCTATGACGATTTTTATTTAAATATTCTGGGAACAGTGTACCCAGTACGTACGTATGATTTATATTTTATTTCGTATATTAATTAAATGTAACTATACGTTAGGGTGTCCCTTAAAAATAGAATTACCATTACCCCCAGTTTAATTACAAATGGTTCCAAATGGAAGAAATCGATTTTTTTTTTTGGAAAAAGTGTATTATTAAAAATTCTCAAAATTCTAAATTTTGAAAAATTACTTTCTATTTCATTTATGAATCTACTCAAAATTATTCAATGCAAAAATGTCTTTTAAAATTAGTTTTAATGATTTTTTAAAATGCCTTATTTGGAGATGTCGATTGCTATTTCCATAATATAATAGCAGTTATTAAAGAAAGAAAAAAAAAATAAATTGGAAAAATTATAATTCAAGTTTATGTTTGGAGCGACCCCCTTTACAGGACATTTTATGAAAATCGCTTTTATTGTCAAAAATTGAACAAAATTTGAATGTTGTTATCAAAGTTTGCATAATTATCGAAAAATATTGCTTAAATTAGATTGGACAATAATTATATTTACTTTTATCTAAAACATCTTTAAACCTTAGTTTCTTGGGAACAAAAAAGACCCATGGAATTTGATTTTAATTATGACTGCAAGATTGTAAAGCCTTTAAATTACACTTTTGGGCATAAAAACCCACTAGAAACTTTACAGAATAACACCTTTCATAATTTTCGGACAATATCACTTACATTTTATTAGACTTTTATTATCTTTAATTTTATTTAAAAAAAACCTTTAACTCTTAGGGGCCGGTGAACAAAAAGACCCAAGAAACTTAATTTAAATTATGACTACAAGAAGAGATTATAAAGCCTTTAAATGAATCGGAATAAAATTTCCACTTGATAACAATTATAATTGTGTGATGGATATAGGACTAATTTTTTAACTTTTCAAAATAACATTTTTCAGATTATTATTAAATTTGTATATGTGGTAGAGGGTACTCAACTAACAATCAAGCGCAAATCTTTATACTTCCAATCTTATTTTTAAGGGTTAAAAAGATGGGGTCAAAAGTTATTTTAAAAATAATATTGGGGCTATAAAGAATTGCGCTTCTTCGTTAGTTTTGTAGCCTCTATCACATATCCAAATTTAATAATAATCTGCAAGATGCTATTCTGTAAATTTTCTAGTGGGTCCTTTAGACTACAGAGACAGGTTACCAATGACATATGCCAAAAAAGCAATCTTGAACCACATGGTTTTGTTTACATTATGGTGATTTGCTGAGTGAGATAGATATAAAAACCATCATATAAATTGTATGGAACATTTTTTGTGTATAACTATCACTTTCTGTATATCACTATAATTTTGACATTTCAATTTACTCATTTTCTTACCATCATTTTGGATTCATTAGCTGATTTCTGTCTGTGTAGTTTGTTGCCAAAAGTGTAAAATTTAACCCTACATGGATCAAGTTACATAAAATAATTATTTTTATCAAGGCGGAGGCTTTACAATCTTGAAGTCATAATTAAAATTAAGTTGCATGGGTATTTTTTGTCCCCAGGAAACTATGGGTTAAATATTTTTTAGATAAAAGTAAAGATAATTATTGTCTAATGACATTCAAGTGGAATTTTTCCGAAAGTTATGCAAATTTTGATAAAAACATTTAAATTTTGTTAAATTTTCGACAAAATAAGCAATTTTCATAAAATGTCCTGGATAATATAATTTTTCCAATTTATTTATTTCCTTTAACCTTTGCAGTCCAAAAGATTTTTACATACACAGAAAAAACTAAAAACGGGTTTCAATTAAAAAATTTATTGAATCAATTAATATTTTAATTGATTTTGCACCTATCACGGCAATGATACCATCAATTAATCATTTTATTAAAATTAAGAAGGAAAAAAAATTATAAATAACTTCTACAAAAAAAAAAAAAATATAATACTCACCAAAAAAGTGTGTGAACTATACGTTGGTATGTGTGTTTTTTGCAATGCTGAGTCTGTTTGTGTGTGTGCTTGTTTTGTTTGTTAACTTCAAATGTTTATGGTATTTTATACTGAAAATTTTCTATTTATGCATACAGTGTATGAAAAAATAATATGATAATTGCGTCTAAAATAAAATATGTATTTATATATTTTAAAGTCAATTAAAATATTAATTGATTCAATTAAATATTTTTTTAGAAACAAATTACATTTAAATCAAATCTTTAATTAGATATTTTAGGTTGGTAATTTTTTCTGTGTACGTAGTGTACACTGTGTACCGAAACCCACCAGGGTGGGTTCTTCATATTTTACACATATTTTGAATAAAAAATGCATTTACTCCAACATTTTGTAAAGGGTTAATGAAGAAGAGATAAAATACGAATAATAACATAAATCTATAGCGAGTACCGTTTCCCATTCCCATTCCTTCGTATTTTGTGTTTAAATACCCAAAAAGGAGCCATCTTAACAAATAAAGCTAAATCCAGGGAAGAGATGCATCAAAATGATTTTCACAGGCAGGCATGAAAGGATAAAACATCTTTAGAAAAATGTTTTTTTACAATTTCACAACTTTCCTGGGGGTTAGTTAGCGTTTCAAAAGTCTGCAAATTTACATAGTCGGAAAAATTGGACGGAAATGCCTCGGAAAGAAAAATATTGAAAAACATTCTTGTTAGCTAGTAGTATTAGGAATGCTTTATCGTACAAAAAATATTTACCTGTTTAGGACCAGTCACCTGGGCTACATGTATAATTTCGTGACATGACATTAAAATAAGCATTTTACAGCTTTTTGAAAAACCCTTGCCTGAAATAATATTATTTTTTTTTTATTATTATTTTTTTTTTTTGGTAGGCTAGTTGGTAGCGTGCTGGCTTATCAGTGCGGGGGTCGTTGGATCGATTCCCACCAGAGGCACTGGTCTGTTTTCGCTACAACGCGCCGAAGGCCATAGTAGCTAGTGCTCGGTTAGGGCAATAGTATATCATTTGTAATTATATGATTATTAATTAATAAAAAAAAAAAAATATTATTTTTAAGTAAAAATGGAGAGTATATAATTAAGAAAATAAAATAAATCTTTATTCAAAAAAACGTAGAGGAATTATTTTATAGCAGTGGCTAATTCATAAGTCCCAAGTATGGAAAAAAATATACCAAATACCTTCTAAGATATTAAATATTGAATGAGTTAAATTTCATCGATATTGGACAATGGAATCGGCGGGGGTCAGTCATTAATGGGTTAACAATAAATACCAGTAAAGCATTCGTAGAAATGTGCATATGTATTAGAGAAATCAATCATTTCTTGTTCAAGCAATGTGCGAACATTGTTATATGGGCTAATCTATTTCGCGCTACAATTTTAGATAAATTTGTCAAAATATTATTGTATTTTCAATAATAATTAATAAAAGCAACATTTTTAAACAATAATTATGCTTTCTGTACTATATAAAGGCAATTCTTATACTAAATAGTAATAAAACAAACATTATTCTGAAAGAAGTCAAATGGGTGGGTTTTGGGAGACGACGCACAGTGAGTTCGATGGTACCCAAAGAAGAAGCCGTAGTTTTAAAATATTATATATTTTTATTGATGAGTTTTTATAAGCACATAAAAACACAGCATTTGAGAAAAAAAAAGTAAAAAAAAAAATTTTTTTAACCCGTTAAGCGCATTATTGTTTTTTGGAAAAAAGACCTTAGTTTACAATTTATGCTGTAACTTTGGAATGAAAAGCGATACATTAATGAATGAAATTGGAAATTAAAGCATACTTAATGTGCTACTAAAAAAATTCAAAGAGTAAATTTATTGTATGCATTTATATCAGTATAAATTTAATTTAAAATCCAATTTTTGTTTTTCACAAAATCTCATAAATGTACATATTTATTTCAAAAAAGTCACAAAAGAGAATATTATAATTTTTTAGTAACGAATAGTCATAAATACATAAAAACACAGATTTAAAAAAAATGGAAGAAAAAAATTTTTTTAACCTGTTAGGCGTTTTTTGTTTTTCGGAAAAACATGATCCGCTGCAACTTTGAAATCAATATAAATTTAAAGAATAAGTTAATAATATGTATTGCTATTAGTATAAATTGTTATCCAGTTTTTGCTTTCACTAAATTCAGTAAATGTAAAAATTAATCTGAAAAAAAAAAAATTTAAAACTTTTTGGGGAATCTTTGTTTTCGTTTTACCTTTTTAATAAAAAATATATTAACATATTTGTATTATTCTGCATTTTCAAATACATCACAAATATCCCAATTATCATACTTAGCAGAAACCTATTAAAAATATCTTCATTGGACTTTTCCCGGCTGCATTTGCGAGCAAAGTGCTCTCTATAATTTTTAAAATCGAGATCAAATTAAAATTTAATCACTTCAAATTTTAAAGCAGCAAAAAACACCACTGAAAAACAAAACATAAAAACAAGCACAAAAATAACGGCAATAGAGATGGGCGCGTGAAACAGTTTATTCGCAAACATTATTATTTATAAATTACGATAGTCAGTTTAATTTCAAAAAATATTAAACGTCAAACGCATTGGTAAAAAAAAGGTTGATTGCCCAAAGTACGTGATTGAAAACAGTTATTATATAGGCGCGACTATATCGGCACGGGCAAATTGGTAATAAGATGTAAAACCATCACGTGAATTTGGTAAATTATTAGAAAGTCCAATTTTTTCGCTGGAATTGAGCGTTCATTTTTATTCTTTTCTGGTAGATTGGTCACCCTCGTGAACATAGGCGATCAAACACCACTCACGCAGCCATCTCTATTAAATATCAAAATATATTGACAATAATATCAACAACAAAAATAGCTAACATTGAGAGTGACACTGTGGGTATGGTAAATAAAGGAATTTTGGAAACAAGACTTTTTACATAAAATTATTAATATCTTAAAACGGGGCAACAAAAAGGCAAACTTTTTTCTTTGTAATATCAAGTAAAAATCCTATACTTTTCAAAAAACACAACTTCAAAGCCGGTACTTTACTACATTGTTACTTCTGGTCCAGCATATATGGAAAATACCCCGATTTTAGAGCTTTTTTTAAAAAAATATTACAAATATTTTCACACATATTTTTATAAACACAAAATCATTTTTTGTACACTTAAATACCTGAAGTTGAAGGTTCCATCATAAAAGTTTAACTTTATTAATTTTAAATTTAAAAAAATCAAATTTCAATTTTTTCACTTTTTAAGAAAACAGCAATAATTAGCTAACTTTGACAGCTCACTACGGATGAAGTAAACAACTTAGATGGTTCAAATTTTAAATAGTGATGTAGAATTTAATCTAGTTTTATTCGATACCAATCATTATGGCAAAAACTTAATTCTAAAATTTCAATTAAGCGCTACTTTGGACCCATTTCAACCCAATGTGCGAAGTAGAAAAATTAAAAAACTAAAAAAAATAAGAAAGAATATTTAAGTTTTGAATAATTTAACAGTTTCTAATAAAAAAAACGTAGTCACTGAGTCGAAAGCATTTTTTGTGCTGAAAAAAAAAAACGTAACGTTATCAATTATAATTATACACTGAGAATATTATGTAGGTAAAGACGACAGCAAATGTAGTTGTGGTATAATGGTTAGCGCGTTGGACTTTTACACAGAAGGCCCCGGGTTCGATCCCCGGTGCCGGCAACATCAAATTAATATGTATGAGTTTTTTCTATCCCTCATACGTATCGCAATGTCCACCTTCGGTGTTCCCATAGCATTTAACCCCGAAGTAAAATAATGAATCAGTGCTATGAACCAAAAAGCTTCAATAAGTTCGCCAACTCTTCATCAGGTGGCGAGCAACAACTGTTCTAAGACTTATCATCTCGCGCAATTACAGTGTTGCCATGTCTGAAGCCCTTCATCTTTCCCCACCTTTCATCTCTATACTATCCCTTTGCAAAGTCATGTTTGGGTGCAAAAACTTAGGGTGTCCAAAAAAAAAAATTTCGATGTAAACTGGCCAAGTCCTTTGCGGATTTTTTTTAGTTTCGATATACACTTCAAAAAAAACCGGGTACGAAAGAGGAACCAATTTATGTGTTGCACTGTGTTATTAAATTTGGACTTAAATTAACGAGTTAAAGTTTCAAATTGCATTACATGTGATGACATACAATAAATTGTGAAATTTTTGATTATTTCATATTTTTCATTTTGGGTTGGTTTTTAATATTGCTAAAAATTATTGATTATTTAATTTATTATTTATATTATTATTTATTTTTATTTAAATATTGTTTATTACTGCATGTTTTTCCATTTGCAAATATAAATTGTGAATATCTGAAGTTTCACTATGGAACACTTTATTTATATTATTATTAGGCCTGTTTTTTAAGCACCAGATTTATTTTTTGGATTTATAAATCAGAATAACAAACAAGTTTTCAATTTATTTTTTGATCAATGGTTATAATCTTTAATTTCAAACTCATATATTAGTTCTCATATAGTGAGTAAACTAGTTTATATGAATGTTTGATGTTTGGCATGGGATTGTTACTTCTTTCAAAACGTGTTCTGATAATGGGAACCTAGAAAATTCCCGAAATAGATCTATCAACACATTCCTGAAAGGGTCAAATAATAAATTTGAAAACAAAAACTCTATAGATTATTTGTTAGGACAATATCCTAATAAAGAAATATCGAGTATGGCCTCGAACTTGAATGATTTTCATTTTCATTGCACAATTAAAGGTCGAAAAAAAACATAATTTTTATTTTTAATAAAAATTATATCAAACTTGTATAAATCAGAATATTCGAACTCGATGTTTGTTTCGCAAAAACTTGGATGTTTTTTTTAATTTAAAAAATATTTTATTTTTATCTCAATCTTACACTTATTAAACTTTATAAAAATATAAATATTTAAAAAAGCAGGGTGGCATTCAATAACTTTTCATAATAACGATTGGCTATCACAGTAACACTAATAGAGGAATGAAAATTTAAAAACAGTGATTCCATTAAAGACATGTTTTTTCTTATGTAAATATCTTGAACTAGTTAAAGTCAAAATAATCCTAAAATACCGAAACGACGATTTATAACCTTATTTTGTTGATGTCACAAAATTTAATGGGTAGAATTTTGAAATAAACCCTGTAAAACGTTCATAACGGCATTGGTGTGGCCGTGGCAGGAAACTTTCATTGTAATGAAAAGGTAGTGTTTGCCAACCATGAAAAAAGTAAGCACATACTCAGGGAACTTCTGCTGTAAATATTTGTCGTCGTTTCAGTTGTAATACAGTATCTTTATTTTTAAGTGAAAAAACAGTCATTTGTAAAAGAAATTTAATTTTTGACAACAATTGTAGTTCATTTAAAAAACAAACCACATTAAATTACAGTATTATGATTTTACATTCATTTTATGCAGTATTTTTTTTTTTATATTTAAAAAAAAAACAAAAAACTAATGTAACTGTAAAATTTATTACTTGAGCCAGAGTACACACTAAAAATTTTTTATATAAATAGAACATTTTTGGTCTTCAAAGTTTAGTAACGTCATGATGCTTGTTAGGAAAAGACCTAACCCCGTGCTTGATTACTAAGAAGACAAGAATGAAGCAAAATTGATTATTAATAGGTTTTTTTGTTAAAGTTCTGCCTATTATGGAGGCTCTAGCTTTTCTATAACTTCGGGTTCTGATGAGATCTTTAGCCAGATCGAAATACTAGTATCAACCTAGCTAATATGTTTGATTTGCTTTATTTTTGTAAATATACGGAGGTTGAAAGCTCGTTATAAATTGAAAAAAACAAATTAATGTTTGTTAATTTGTTTTTACCTACATTTGCAGTGGTCTTTACCTTTATTAAGTGCAGAAAATAAATTAAAATAAACCTAACATGAATCCACAAAACAACTTTTTTGCTAAACTTTCAATAAAAAACAGTTTTTAATTTTAACGAAATAATAAAAATCCAAAAATAGATCCGGTGATTTTTAAATAATAGCAAATAAACATGTTTTGTTGACATATTAAACGTTTGTCAAAAAATCGTCATTTTGGAAGCAAAAATCGTCCAATCGTCATTTTGTAATTTAGATACTAAAAATCGTCAAAATGACGATAAATCATCAAACCTTGCAACAGTGTTTATAACGAGCTTTCAACCTCCGTATATTTACAAAAATAAAGCAAATCAAACACATTAGCTAGGTTGATACTAGTATTTCGACCTGGCTAAAGATCTTATCAGAACCCGAAGTTTTAGAAAAGTTAGAGCCTCCATAATAGGCAGAACTTTAACAAAAAACGTATTAATAATCAATTTTGCTCCATTCTTTTTTTATTTTATTAATTAATAATCACATAATTACAAATTTAAAATTAATTACAATTTACAAATTACCCTAACCGAGCACTAGCTACTATGGCTTTCGGCGCGTTGTAGCGAAAACAGACCAGTGCCTCTGGTGGGAATCGAACCCACGACCCCCGCACTGATAAGCCAGCACGCTACCAACTAGCCTACCGGGGCGCATCAAAAAAAAAAAAATATCAGTATCTACACACAATATTTGAGCGACTTTAATAAAACAAATCTAATATTTGTTAAAAATCCGTATTTTTAGACAAAAACTTTTAAATATCACGCTTTTTGCACCAAAACACCTCGCCTGTCAAGTCCAGCTTTTTTATCTAAAACAGTTGGTCACGTTAAGTAAGTATGTCTGCAAGGTTACGATGAGTTTTATTTGATTGTTCTGGCAATAGTATACCGGTACGTATGATTTATATTTTATTTCGTATATTAAATAATATTACGTATACGCACTATGTACAAACTTTTTAACCAACTATAAGTTAACAAAATTTGTTGTCATAAAAAGTGATCTCTGCATTATTTAATTATAATTCTTTAAAACCTTTTACTACAAGATAATTTTAATGTAAACAAATATTTAAGAAAACTAAAAAGTATAAAGAAAAGTTTGATTGCAAGGATTACGGAAACGATTACAGGTGACCTTAGTTTTTTTCTGCTTTCTGCTTTCTGATTAATTTAAATCATACAAGCATTTACATTCTCACGAAATTGGCAACAATAGATAAACCACCTGTTAGAGGGAAATACGGTGTATTGTTGTTGTAGTTGTATCGTCGTCGTCATCAACATCAACATCATCATCATCATCACATTAACAGAAGCAACAACATTTATAGATAACAACAGGCTTCTTCTGGACAATAGTGAGTGAGTGAATACTACAAGTATTCAAACAAAAAATACAACAAGAACAAATTTATTTACAGGAAGAAAAACATGTGGAACATCAAATGCAAATGGATGATAAAGAACAAGAAAAACACACAACAATAACAACAATAACAACATTAAAAGGGAATTGATATAAATTATTGATTTTTTATATCTCAAATATCTTTAAAGGGACATGCGCAATAATAAAATTTAGTGGCTTATAATGCATACTAACAATGACTGATGTGAATTAGTTGTGGCAACCAACCAACCAGTCATTAAACGAGTGTGTCCATGTAGACATAATAAAGAAAACGCGAGAAAAAAAAATTTATTTGTAATAAAACAGAAAAAGTTATACCTATAGAAAATTTGTTAATTTAAATATGTAAAAAGTTAAAGTGATAGAATTAAATTAATTAAAACTTAAAACAATACGAAATATCGAAATAATTTTAAATAAAATCGTATACATAAAGTTTTTCTAAGAAGTTTTGTCTAAATCATAATAAAACCTTGAATTTCAATATAAAGGGTACATTTTTTTCGGACACATTTTCCCATTTTTTTTTTATTGAAGTTGAGTCATCATTAAAAGTGCAAACATATTGTGTATTACAAAAACAAAAAATATTAAAGGAATTGAACATGTTTGTTCCAGATAAATATAATGATTTTTCGTCAGTATCTTTAACTAAAACCTTTAGGCGTTAAGAGACTCTTTTTGTCTTTAACTTAGTAACTTAGTCAATCAACGTCGTCGTCATCGTTTGTCATCATTATCAACATCTTAAATATTGATTTATTTGTTGACGGAATAAAATATTAAAAACTTTTGCTTAAAAACTACAACAACAAGTATTCAAAATATTTCATTTATTGTGATATTGCATATGAAAAATGGAAGATTTATTTCTATTGATAATTAAAGAGTCGACAGGGACTAAACATAATGCCCTTCGACAAACTGCACAAATAGCATACGGTAAGTGTATTTCCTTCCTTTCGAGCCGTATACATGCGTAGTTACCCTCAGAACTTAAAGTAATTCATTCTTTAAATTTGGATTTTTTTTTTGTTGTTTTAATGGGAAAATTTGATATTTAAAAATCCATCTCGGATGAAAATAAATTTAATGATTTAAAATTTTAAGGGTATCAACGATGCGTACGATGTATAATTTTTATTAGCCGGATTCATTGAATGTTGTATATAGTGTAAACATCCTATTTTGAAAACATTAGTGTCATAAATATTTTGCCCACCCTGAAAAGATTATTATACAATTTGTTAAGTATTTTTATTCAAGTTTGAGGCCATACTCTATATTTCTTTATTAGGATATTGTCCTAACAAATAATCTATAGAGTTTTTGTTTTCAAATTTATTAATTGTCCACTTTCAGGAATGCGTTGATAGATCTATTTCGTTAATTTTCTAGGTTCCCATCATCAGAACACGTTTTGAAAGAAGTGACAATCCCATGCAAAACATCAAACATTCATATAAACTAGTTTTCTCACTAAAAATTATCACCATTGATCAAAAATACATTGAAAACTTGATTGTTATGTGCACCCTCTACCTTTGGTAGATATATAATGCACGCTTTTTTTTCTCCTTTTTATTTCACACTTGTTTTGTTTAAAAACAAGATGTAAACAAGACCGTACTTTGACTTTTATGCACGTTTGATATAATTTTTATTAAAAATAAAAACTATGTTTTTTATGTTTAACTATGTTTTGTGCAATGAAAATGAAAATTATTCAAGTTCGAGGCCATACTCTATATTTATTAGAGTATTAGGATATTAGATTATTAGGATATTGTCCTAACAAATAATCTATAGAGTTTTTGTTTTCAAATTAATTAATTGTCCACTTTCAGGAATGTGTTGATAGATCTATTTCGGGAATTTTCTAGGTTCCCATCATCAGAACACGTTTTGAAAGAAGTGACAATCCCATGCAAAACATCAAACATTCATATAAACTAGTTTTCTCACTAAATGAGAACTAATATATGAGCTCGAAGTTTAAGATTATCATCATTGATCAAAAATAAATTGAAAACTTATTAGTTATGTGCAAGCTCTACCTTTGGTAGATATACAATAAACGCTTTTTGTTTTTATTCTCCTTTTTATTTGCACACTTGTTTTGTTTAATAACAATATGTAAAGTGGGAGTAAACAAGACCGTACTTCGTCTTTTTTACAAGTTTGATATAATTTTTATTAAAAATAAAAATTATGTTTTTTCGACCTTTAATTGTGCAATGAAAATTATTCAAGTTCGAGGCCATACTCTATATTTCTTTATTAGGATATTGTCCTAACAATTAATTAATTTGAAAACAAAAACTCTATAGATTATTTGTTAGGGCAATATCCTAATAAAAAAATACCGCCTCGAACTTGAAATATGGCCTCGAACTTGAATAATTTTCATTTTCATTTCACAATTTTTATTTTTAATAAAAATTATATCAAACTTTTAAAAAATTATGTATAAAAAATAATTGATTTGATTGCTTATAATAAAATATTCTATTTTATAAATGAAAAGCTTATTGTAAAAACGTGATAAGCCACATTACATTTATTAATATTTGATAGAATTCTTACTTAAACACTTATTGCAAGTACCTAGAGTATAAGGGTATTGCAAAAATTATAGTGGTTAAATTTTTTTTAACCTTTAAAAGCCAAAAACAAATTAAAAATAAAATGTGGCTTATCAAGTTTTTACATTAAGCTCTTCAAATATAGGATCATTTATAGCAAGAAATAAACGTCGAATTTGAGAAGAAATTAAAGAATTATATTAAAATAGCGACAACAATTGTTATATTCCGTACCTGTAAATACGCTTTTAGTAATTATACACCAAATACGACGCGTATTATGAATTCGCCCATTAAGTTATTTTATATGGTTGGTAATACGGTGCGTGTGATTAATGTTATTATTTAATTTATTATTACTCGTACGTATCTAATCAACAAGTAAAAGTTAAAATAGTTGTATTTTTTTCGAAAATGCAACTAAAATTCAGTTGCATTTACCGAATTTTATTGTGAGAACTAATATTCAGTAGTTCAAGCGGATTTTAGTCGTAGTAACCAAATTTTAGTTAGCAAATGCTAACGTTTTTTTTCTGTGTGTACAAATTAATGTTAAGATGTGTAAAATATCTTAAAATTAATTTGTACACACAGAAAAAAACGTTACCATTTGCTAACTAAAATTTGGTTACTACGACTAAAATCCGCTGGAACTACTGAATATTGGTTCTCACAATAAAATTCGGTAAATGCAACTGAATTTTAGTTGCAACACTCCAAATATTCAGAAATTGCATTGGACTATGGTTGTAAGAAAAGAATTTATTGGTTGTAGCTACCAAAATACACTTTTCAATTCGGTTGGAGCTTTATTTTTCTGTGCGTATGTTTAAAACCTAAATGGTATATATCGTCATCTAAAATCAAAAAGGCCGTGACTAACAAAAAAATTCAAAATTGACTTTTTGATTAATGATGATGTAGTTGACCAAAATACACCTTCCCACAAAATTTTACACGTTTAAGTCCATAAATGCCGATTTTATTAACGAAAATCAAAAGGCCATAATTGCAATTTCAATACAAACGGTGTTTTTTATACAGGTATAGAACTTTAAGTTGGCAACACTTTTTTAACTGGCGGCCATTTTGTCAGCTGTTAAGTGATTTATGTTTAGTTTGGTTTGGCATTTCAACATGAACAACTCTTCCAAATTGTTCAAATTTATTTTGAAAATCATGGTTCTGTTCGAACTATGTATCGCGCACTACGTCCATTTTACGGTCAACATAATCATCCATCAGAGCAATTAATTCCATTAACTATGGAACGTTTTTGCACCAAGTTTACTCTAAATGATAATATGCATCCACAGAGACGTCGTACAGTGCGTACAGAAGAAGTCATTGTTGCTCTAGAGCGTAGCGTAGAGGAAGACTCCAATCAGTCTATCTGCCATCGTGCACCGCTATAGAGCTATGGTTACTGACTGTTTCGTTCATCAATTTAACAACCATGATGTGCAGGAGCTGCGATGTGCAGCTCGTGCCACAATTGATTTATTGAAGGAAACGTTTGGTAACCGCATAGTTTCACGTTTCGGACCCGTGAATTGGCCCCCAAGATCGAGCGATTTAACGCCGCTGGACTATTTTCTGTAGGGATATGTGAAGTCGCTAGTCTACGCTGATAAGCCCGAAACGATTGACCACTTAAAGGACAACATTCGCAGCGTTATTGCCAATATACGGATACAAATGTTGGAAAAAGTCATCAAAAATTGGACCTCCAGATTAGACTACGTCCGAGCCAGCAGTGGCGGTCATATGCCAGAAGTCATATTTAAATTATAATGCCAGAAGATTATCTTACCAAAAAGTAAATTTCATGTCAATTTAAAAAATTCATCTTTGTTTTATTACATTTTAAAGTTCTATACCTCTATAGAAAACACCATTTACATATTAATATCTTAATATATATCGATTGATATAACCGTACACCCAGAAAAAGGAATCGGTAGTAGCAACCGTATTTGTTGTCAATCGAATGCTTCGGTTGTTTCGACCGAATTTTTCGGTTGTTTCGACCGAATTTTTCGGTTGTTATACCCATCATTCGATTAAAATAACAGAAATGTTGTCACTACAATAGAATTTCGATTGGCTCAACCAAAATTCGGCGAAAACTACCAAAAAAATTCGATAGCTACAAACGAACCAGTCGATTGGCTACAAATACGGTTGCTACTACCGAGTCTGTTTTCTGGGTGTAGATGGCTTATTTTACTACATATATTATATATATTAATTATCATGATTTCATATATAATTGTATATGGCTTAATACAATGTTACGTATAATAATATACGGCATCATATTAAAATTTAGTTTTACATCGAATCTAAAGTATTTAATGACAATTTTAAAATGAAAGTTAAATTTCTTTGGACATGTTGAACATTGCAATTAAATTGTTGTTTGTAATTAAATACTTAGAAAATTTTTAATGTAATTGAATTGAACACAATTTTAAAATAATATTTTCGTTTGTAATATTGCTATTTTAAATTTCGGCAGAAAGCTTAATATATTAATATGAAATTTATAAAATTACAAACATAATTTGAATGATTGGAACTTGCAAAAACTATATATTAAATTGTAACTAATTATATTAAATTGAGAAAATTTTATGTAATTTCTAGAATATGTGCACTATCATTAAAAAATTTATAAGAAATCCTTGATTAATTCATAACTTATTTAATTACATATGAAAATGTTCAATATTAATTACTTGAAAACTATAAAAACAATTTGATGTTTAACATAGACCATATTACATCCCTTTATATTAATTTATCGTAAAAATAATCTTATAGTATAACGTATCAATTGATTAAATTGGATGAGGACAAAATACGGACAAAATTCTATCAAATCACTTCTAATTGTATCAAAATAAATCGAATATGCTACAATTAGATCTAATGTGATAGAATTTAATGGGGCCATTTTTCGTATGAAATTTTATACAACTAAGAGTGTTGCCATCTCCAACGATTTGGAAGCCAATTACTACAAGCAATACGTAACGTTTATTAGCAGATTAATTGACAGAAATATCAATGCGGAAAGAAATAGAAAATGGTCCCAACTACTTTTAAATCTTAAACCAGGAGATAAATCTTTTTGGAGAATAAGCTGAAGTCTACGAGTTAAGGGACACAATAAAATTCCCCATTTAAACACTAATAATATAAAAATAACTACAGATAGCGGAAAGGCTGAACTACTTGCCAATACGTTCGTTCAATCTAATAGTCTTACATCTCATTACAAGCATTCCTCAGATCAGTGTATTAACTCTAGAGTGAACAATTTTAAAAAAGAGGCCCCTTCATTTGAAAATGCCAAATTTACTTCTCTATATGAAATAACTATTTTAATATCATCTCTTAAGCCCTCTAAATCTCCTGGTTTTGACAATATACCAAACATACTTTTAAAAAAACTAACAACTAAAGCTATTAAGCTGTTAGTTATAATTTTTAATAGTTGTATACAACTTAATTATTTTCCAAGCGCATTTAAACAAGCCAAAGTCATTGCCATTCACAAACCAAATAAACCAAAAAATAATTCTGGTAGCTACAGGCCAATAAGTTTATTAAGTAACTTAGGGAAACTCCTTGAAAAGATCATCCACACTCGCCTCTTTGAATTTGTTGATGAAAATTCTGTTGTTTCCAATGTTCAATTTGGCTTCAAAAAAGAACATAGTACTACTCACCAAATAAATAGAATAAAAAATAAAATAATTAAAAACAAACGCAACAAACGGTCTACAGGAATAATACTGTTAGATATTGAGAAAGCTTTCGACACCGTTTGGCATAACGGCCTTTTATACACTGATAGAAATTTGTGCGTAGTATTAATGAATTCCATCATTAATCCAATGAATTTTTTCATAAAAAAGTCCCCAAAGAAACGTTTCATTGAGTCAATGAAAGGTGTTTCATTAAATCAATTTTAATGAATGGTTTCACTGACCCAATTAAAATTTCTTAAAGTATATGGCATTTTTTCATTAATTAATAAGTTTCATGTGTTTAATGAATAAAATTCATAGTTTGTATGAAATATTTTCGTTGATATTTAATAATTTGCACTTCTTATGATTATTTTAGCATATAATTAATTTGGTGGTAATTGAGAAATTATCATTCGTTGATATTATTTCTAAGGTCTGGTCTGGACCAATTTTAATTTATTTCTGCTTTTATTGCTTCATTTTTACAAAATTTTTCAATCTTTCTTTACATTTTTTATAATTTGTGTTAAAAGATGACATATTTTCTTATATGTCGGTACAAAATATGTAATTTTTTATCGATCTGGCTTGGAATTCTGTAGAACGATCGACGATTATAGTCCACTTTTTGTAGTTAAATTACGACCATATTAGATAAAAATGTTAAATATTGTTAACAATGCTGTTAAAAATAAAACTTTATTATCGTTTAGCATAACGTTTTTGTGTAACATCGTCAAAACGATAACAATTTAGATCTTGTTTTGAAAAAAAACTATGTCGTTTTTCTTAGAGAATCTGTTCCCTGGAATTTCGTCAAAAACTGTTAGCTTTAGGCAAATTTAATAAAAAAAAATTATTTATATCAAAGTTTTGGTTAATTCTGCTTAGAAGAAATTCTTCAGTTTTTTTTAATTTCAAAATAGTACAAAAAAAAATATTTTTTTCTTATTACAAGTCAAAATTTTTATTGAAAAAAATTTGAATATTTTTCATTGATTTAATGAATTTTTTTTATGAAGTTATGAAAAAATCATAAAAAATGTTAATGAAAAAAATACCAATATTAGTGAATTTTCATTCAGTTAATGAAATTTTTCATTAAACCAATGAATCGATTTTAATGAAATCGTTTCATTAATACTACGAAGGAATATTCTATCAGTGTATAAACTATTAGAAGCTAACATTCCTAAATATCTATGTAAACTTATTGCCGATTTTCTATCTAAGAGAAAGTTTATGGTATTCGTTAATAACGTCAACTCAGATCCAAAAAGCATCTCAACTGGGTTACCTCAAGGTTCAGTGCTATCTCCATTACTTTACTCTATTTACACTTCTGATTTCTCAGTCCCAAATTACATGGAAACAGCGTACTATGCAGATGACACGGCTTTAATCGCGTCAGGCAAACTAACTAGTACACTCCTTAAAAAATGGAAAAAGGACTATTAGTCTGCAACAAATACTTCTACAAATGGAAAATAAAGATAAATCCCACCCAGTAAGCCATAATCTTCCCGTTTTATAAATCTCCTAAAAGAATACCAAGGCGCCAAATTTTCTTTGGGAATGATAACATTGATATCAAGGATAGTGTTAAATATCTCGGTGTTGTTTTAGACAAAAAGCTACTCTTCAAAAATCACATCGACCAAACGTGTCAAAAGCTTTAAAAACGCTGAAGGCTCTATGGCCGCTTTTAAATAGACACTCTTACTTAAGTTTTAAAAACAAAAATCTCCTCTACAAAAGTACAATTAGACCAATTCATATGCGTGTCCTATCTGGTTTACTGCTGCAAATTGTCACTTAAAGCGTTTGCAAATTATACAAAATAAATGCTTAAAAATAATAAACAACAAACATTGGAGATATCCTACATACCTCCTGCATAATGATACTAAATATGAAAAAATATTTGAATTTATAACAAGACTAAATAATAAGTTTTTAAATAAAATTGAAAATTCTTCTTATCCAATGATAAGAGAATGCATGGATGCTACGTGAAGATATTTGAAAATTACCAAATTGAAAATTATATGTTTATAGAGGACTATTATTGATAATAGCCTTTCTATAAACATACAAATTTTCTAATAATATTTGAATTTTTGTACAATCAAATTAAGGTTTTCCCCCTGTTTTACCTTAAAACAATTTAAACAAATACTATTGTTAATTTCTTATGATCCTGATATATTATTTGCTGTTATATCTAGTTGATAAGATCTCAAAATGTACATATCATGAAAATAAACTTGTAAATAAAGGATGAATAAATAAATAAATAAAAAAAAAAAAAAGAGTGTTGCCATATTAAACTATATACAGCTTCATATAATTGTTTTTAATCCGGTTAACTTTCTAACGATTTTCAAATTTCTATTTTTTCATCACGAGATAACAATGCCAAATGACATATGATTGGAGTTACTAAAGTCTTAACTGATTGCATTTGAGAATTGGTATTGTTGTAGTATTTAAATTGATGTCAAAATTCACAACATTTTTAGATTATACGATAAAATACCTTAAATATTTATGTATATTAAAAATTATTCATTCGATTAATCGAATAATTTTTAAAAGTTAATCTTTTGATCGTTCGATACAAATTGTCTGATCGTTTATTCGAACAAAATAAAAACCCTAATAAATGACAACCCTAGTGTTTACTACATGAATGACTAACATGTAGTTACGGTCAGAATTTTCTGAGGCCAAGCTATGATTTTACTTTTCTACGTGTCTAAAATTGTAATTAATTATTTTAATTTCACTAATAACTTCTGAGTCTTTTCACCGAATACGCTGCATTTTGAAAACCAATCTGCTTATAAATATAAATATAAAATCAATAGTCCAAAAAGCTATCAGTGTTTTAAAAATTTAATGCACTTGTAATTAAAGAATGGATTCTTTCAAAGCTCGATTTCCACAAAACTTTGATTTTTTAATACTTTTGTTGTTGTTGTTGTTGTTGTGTTTCCTTTAACTATGTTTTTCCTCTATTGTCTTTTACAGATAAATTATATCGTCAACATGGTATACATCGAGATCCATCACATGAATTACGTTCGGTATGCTTTACGGCCCTGCAAATGGCATTAGACACCAAGCGACCAAAATTTGTAACAATGGGATTGAATGGATTGCATGTAAGTGTAACATAATACATTGCAGTTTGTGTGTGTGTGTGTATGTGTATGTGTACTGTTTGGAAAAAGGATACTGCAACTGAAATATGTGAGGAGTAGTACTACAAACACAATGGCATTCCAATATTATGAATAGCTATTGTCTGATTAGGATATACAATACAACAAAACAGCAAATATCCATGAATATTTCCTACTTTTTTTTGTTAAATATCAAATATGCGACAAAGGATTAAAAATATACAAAGTATTAATGTTTAAATGTCAAGTGCTTTTTGTCATATACTAAATACAAGGATATTGTGGTAATAATTAACAACTAAACATAGCTTTATAGAAAATAAGTTCGCAGTAAATTTCGTCATACTCAAACTAAGTTACGGCACATTTTTAACCTAACTAGTTGAGTTAAATAGATGATGTTTACAATTTAACACTTTAAGGCACGAAGAATGTTGATGAAGGCCGTTGCGGGCTAGAAAGTTAACTCCATTCATGCAGGTGTCAAATAACTTTTTTCTAATTGTTTTTTCTGTTAATTAAAGTAAATTATCACAAATAAAATTATAATTTTTCTGTTAATATGGAAAAATATTCATGATCTTTAACCGAACTAACCAACAACTCACATTGTTTTTTAAGATTTCAGTTTTAAGTTTATTTAAAGAAATAAAATTTTTAGTTTCATATTTACATATTTAAATTTTTTATATTTCTGGCAAGCATATAAAAAAGTTTATGTTTAAAACTTTATTTTAGTAATAACTTTTAAATTTAATTTTAAAAAACTACATTTAAAATTTGGAAACTTTTAATTTAAATATTTAAGTTCTAAATGTAATTTATTGAAAATTTTTTTTTTGTATTTCAAATCAATTTTAAACACAATTTTTTTTTAATTCTATTTGTATATTTTTGAATTTGGAATGGAATTTGAAAATTTCAATTGACATTTTTGGAATGCAGAATTTTCAAGCTTGAGAGGTTTTTTACATAAACGTTTTACAAATTTCAGTTCAGCCAAGTGATTTAAAAAATAAGGGGATGAATTTTCAAAATTATTTTATTATTCTTTTTTTTTTTTAAGAGAAGCATCACTCAGGAAATTATTCTTATTAATTAATGTGTTGCTTTCTTTGGAAAGGGGATAGGGGATAGTGGAGAGATGAAAGGTGGTGAAAGATGAAGGTATTGAAACATTGCAACACTGTAATTGCGCGAGATGATAAGTCTTAGAACAGTTGTTGGTCGCCACCTGATGTAGAGTTGGCGAATTTATTGAAGCTTTTTGTTTCATAGCCCTGATTCATTATTTTACTTCGGTGGGGTTAAGTGCTATGGGAACACCGAAGGTGGGCGCAGCGATACATATAAGTGGTAGAAAACTCATACATATTATTTTTCTAAACTGATGTTGTTGTCACCGGGAATCGAACCCGGGACCATCTGTGTAACAGTCCAACGTGCTAACCATTACACCACAACGCCCACATGCTTTCTTATATCTTCACACATTTGCATTAACGAAATTTGAGATAATACCGACACTACCGACCATTGATCCGGTCTCACTGATTTTAATGTTGTACCCAGTTTTCTTACTTATGTACCAGATTTTTCGCAAACTTGCATTATAGTTTTGCATGTTTCAACGCAGTTGTTTATTAGAGTTGTGTCGTTCATAAACGAACTAGTTCATTGAACGATATGAATCGTTCACCAATATGCGATCTTTTCGTTCATTTCGTTATTTTGACTCATAGAACAATGCACCTCAATTCAATCAAATTGCTGGCAAGAACAATTTTTTTTTTTTATTTCAAATTGTAATAATATTGTTCCAAATTAGGAAAAACAATTAAAGTCATAAAAAGAAAATGTTTTTTACACAAAATAAATCAATTTTTGTTAGAAAATTTTTAATTTTATAACACTTTTTGTCCATGTATAGTAAAATTTGGTAAAAAAAAAACTCGTAAAACATGAATAAATTGTCAAACGAACGATACAGTTCACAACACGCAGCTAAATCACAGGTCAAAACAAAAAAGATCAATTGAACGATTTGAACGAACTAGTTCACTAACTCTAATTGAACGATAATACCCGAGTACCAAAATGAACGATTAATCCCAACTCTATTGTTTATACATAAATAGGGCAAAGAATTTCATGCAAATGCATGTTTGTAGTCAGTAGCCCAAAATGGATTTTGATCAAATACTTTTTCCGAATCAAAGAATTTGCAACAAAATGGCATCGAATTGTTGTTGCATATTTTGTTATAAATGCATATTATTGCAATTTTGCTATAAATGCATATTTAATGTCATATTTCTGCATTTTTTGTTACATATTTTACAATTTAATTGCATATTTTTGCATATTTTGTAAAAATTATAATTAGGTTTCAATTAAAAATAAACAAAAGAAAATATTAGTAACCCTAAACATTGCATCTAGTTGCCATTTGTTAGACATTTATATTGGATTTAAATTTTAAACGAACAACCACAAATAACAAATAAATTTTAGAAAATCCATAATTTGGAAGTGCATATTTTTTGATTTTTAGTAGTTAGTTAGTTAATTGTTCTTTATGTCAAATTCAATTTTTTGTATTACAATGTTTTATAAGTTTAATAAAACAGAACATACGACTATACTGATAGAATTTTGTTCATTGTATTAATGAAATCCTTCATTAATACAATGAATTTTTCATTAAAAAGTCCCCAAAGAAAGTTTCATTGGCACAATGAAATATTTTTCATTAATCAAATAATAATTGAAAAAATATTTTTTTTCTTGTTTCATATTTATTTTGTGTTAATTTTTTCTTTTTTATTATCTTATATTTATTTTTCCGTTTTTTTTTATCTCCCTGAACACGACTTGAACCCGCAACCATCACCATACAAACAGCACCGCCTTACCAATTGACCTAAATTACAAAACCAAAAGGATGTGCTTATTTAGACTTTTGTAGGAAAATATTTTTTTTCAATAGTTGAAGGGCCTCCAGTGGAAATTTTATGGAACTTATTGTTTGCTGTACAAAAAATATTTATGTAAAAATGATTGCATATTTTAAGGATCAAACAAATACAGTTAATAAAAATTTCATTCAGTCAATGAATTTTTCATTAATTTAATGAAAATGTTTCATTCAACCAATGAATCCAAGTTAATGAAAGACATTCATTAATAGTATGAAGGAAAATCCTATCAGTGTATGACTTAACGTCGTTAGTATATATTTTTGAATTTCATGTGCATATTATTTATGTTTAAACGAACAAACTGGAGTAATGAATCAATTTTTGAAAATCTATAAATTGCACGTGCATAATTTTTTGATTTTTAGTGCATATTTTGTGATTTTGAGGGCATATTTTTTATTAAAATGCATATTTAAAGTGCATATTTTGGATTAATTACTGCATATTTTAAGCTCCTATTTTATTCTTTTTTAGTTGCATGAAATAAACTCCAAGCCCTATACACAAAATTTTAAAAATTTATTATTTTATCTTAGTTTTTTATCATAAATTTATAAAAGACTTTAATTAACATTCGGGTATCAAATTTTTTTTCTTCTTTTTTAAACGAAATAATTTTTCAGATTTGTCTTTTTGCTTATACACAAAAATGTTTTGATGATAAATTGTGCAAAAATTTTTAAATTTTGTTAATAAATGCGCAGCATTTACTCGAATGTTAATGAAGGTCTTTAATGAATTTACCATAAAAAACTATGATAGAATATTTGGTTTTTAAAATTTTATGTTTGAAAAACTGCGTTAAAACATGCAAAACATTAATGAAAATTTGGGAAAAATCTTGCCCATAAGTGAACAAACTGGGCACGCCATTAAAATCACCGTGGCCGAAATATTTAATATCAATGGTCGGTACTCTTGTTTTCGAATTTATGGGTCAATCTTGTAGCGCAGCGTAATTATGGTCTAATCAAATTTAAGTGAAAACATTAAAATTTTGTTCAATTTTCTACAATATAACCAATTCTCATAACATTTCCAGGAAACGAGTATTATTTTTTTCAATTTATTATATTTTCTTTAATTACAATTAATTAGTATTATAAAAATAGCAATCGACATCTACAAATTAGGCATATTATTTAAAATTAAAAATTTTGCATTTTATCAAATTTGTGGAACATTTTTGTTTCCAGACTAAAGTGGGTCAATAATATCTGATGAAGTCAGAAAATTTACATTTTTCTAAATTTTGAATTTTAGGAAATTAAAAAAGAAACATTTTTTGACAAACGGTAAATTTTCGTCCGAAATTCGGCAGGGGTTAACGTTTTTTTCAAAAAAATATATATTTTTAACTTTCTGTCCTCGCAATGGGGTATAACATACCCCAACGACTGTGTGAAGTGTGTGTCACAAAAAAGGTGTGAGACCGGAATGTTACACAGAGAGAATTTTCGTGGACGATTTTTAATGAATTAGTAAATTTGCGAAAAAATTAGAATTAGTAAATTTGCGAAAAAATCTGGCTGATTTCGAGAAAAATGTCTTTAAAGTTTGGAGGTTCTGCATTTAGATTTTTACATTTAAAACTTTTTGAAAGCAGTCAATCAGCTTTTGTTTTGATGAAATTAAAAATTAAGACCTATGTTCTTATTTATGTCTCACATTTAATGTACAAAACATTACCCTATGGGGAATGAGGAGTCAATTGATCTAAAAGTGACTGGTTAAAGAAGGACTCATCACAGGACTGGTATAATTTAATACTGAAGTGGGTTAAGCAGTGTCAATTGTCCTAAAATTACCAATATTGGGACTGGTAAAGGGAGGACATACCACTTAACCAGAATGCTTATTAACACGAAAAAGCCAGTTGGCCAGAATTTTACCCATTGAAAGCTGTTAAGCTTTCGTTTATTTTATACGACATGGATCTTTTGCGACAGTCTTGTGGTATGCCCATCTTTGGTTAGTCCTGTGGCATGCCACTATGTGGTTTAAAGCAGGACAAATGACCCCCTTCTATGACAAGCCAATGTTAAAGTTGCCAGTTGTTTACATAGGGTAAGGTTTAGCAGAGGACCGGTCTCTGGCACGAAGGGATCGATTCTGTGGCACACGCAGAACTGGTCCCATTCCCCATAGGGTATATTTAAACCACTGATTCACGTTTTATGTAAGTTTTTACCGTTTTAGCGAGTATGAACGCTTAATGAAAAATTTACCTAAATAAGTGTTCTTTAAAAAGAAACAATTAAAGGGAAATATTTTGTTTTTATAATATTATATTATTTTGATAAAAAAAAATGTATAGCGCACGGTGGGATATATCACAAAGTTTTGGAATTAAGTCTTCACCAACTAAAGGAAAATTTTTTTATAATGGGCCAAAAAGCTTCACAATTTTAATGAAATCATTTTAAATGAAACGTTTTCATTAGGCGTGTGAAATGTTTAATAAATAAAATTAAATTGTTCATAAAGTTTTATGAAAAACTGCATTAATTTAATGACAAGTTTCAATGGACGAGTTCCAGTAACACTTCATAGATTTCAGTGTAGTTTCCAACTTTATGAAAAAATTCTTTAATTTTTTATTTAATAGCGCATCATTAAAGATGAAAGATTCTATATTGGTCTTGAACCCGAGGATGATTCGGTATGGCTACCAGCCCAATTATTACGTGCTACATCTAGCATTTTGCCAACAACAAGTAATGAGGATACTGTTGTAAATGTATTACGTCTTTTCCTAGCCATGGCATGTTCTATAGCTTGTACATTAAATGGACGCCTTCTCATAGAAATACTGTCACGTTGTGGTGAATGTTGGGAGTTCGGTTCGAGAGCAACAAAGGCAGCTTCATTAGCAGCCGCATCACAATGTTTAAGAACCTTCTGTACATTTCTCATTGAAGAAGCAGAAGATGTTAAGAAAACAGCTCCAGCAGGACTAATGACACAAACACAAGCCACAGCGGTATATAATGAGGTAATACCGGTAATGCAGTGGCTTTGTAGTCGTTTGGTGGAACCAAATGTAACAAGTTCTCCTAATAAAAAAGTAGAAAATACCTGTACTCTTTATCTAACAGAATGTATATTAACATTAACATCATCATTGCCGCGAAATGTTTATGCAAATCCACATTTTACATCATTTTTATGGCAAAAATTTTGTCCAACATTGGCTGCTGCATTGGGATCGCCAGGCAGAGTAAATTTGGATAAAAAATTTACTTATAAGTAAGTTTTTTTTTTTTAAATTAATTGTTTAACTTAAATTTATAATTCCTTTTCCTTCGTTTACAGAGATGCTTTACATATTATAGAAAATGAGGCACGCGGCTTTTTTACTGGTCCCGGTCTAGATGGTGCCCAGGCTAGATGTGTTTATTTAACTGGCATTCAACTTTTAAGAATTGCCGGTTCTCATGGTTCATTAAGACCTATGCTAGAAGCTTTATTTCATCGTATGCTGTTGTTGCCAACACCACAAAACCGCACTGAACCCTTAAAGTGTGTACGAGAGATATTTCGAAGTCCAGAACGTTTAATTGATTTAGCCGTTATTTTGTATGCCGATAAAACTACTGCTCAGGGTTGTAGTGATGAAATGGCTCTATTCAGATTGTAAGTTCCCAATAAAAAAGTAGCTATATACTCATTTACAAATTTATATCATTATATATGCTTATATGTGTGACAATATATTACGATATATGTTCATATCTTGTACTTAGTTTAAGAACATTTTTTAATATGGCGTAATATATCATCATATAGCATTGTATTGTATGTTATATATTGGCATATCTTGTATATCTGATCATATGTAATAGATATAGATCTATTTATTTTACCATATACGATCATATGTAAGTGTGTAGGGTACAGTTAATAAAACATAATTCTATCAGTTTTATATATAATTTTATATGGCAAAACATATCATTATATTTAAATATATATATGTATGCACAGCGCATACTTTAGGGACACGGCCAAAATTGTCTCCGAAATATGCGGTGTATCGAACTAACTGTCTTCATCTTATACGCTAGATGTATGAAAAGGCGCGAAAACTTTGCGGACAGTCCCCAAAGTAAGCAAATGTCCCTAAACTATGCGGGGGAACGAATAAATGTCGCTAGAGTATGCACAGCGCATGTGCAAGGTGTATCTCGTAAACTAGAGTCTTGAAATTTGGCATGTAACTTTATCTAATGGCCAGAACAAAAACAGATAAAGCTTTTTTGGTTATTCGAATGTTTTAACAGTTATTTTTTCGGTATTTTAAAAATATTTTTCCTTAAATTTCCTTCTTATATCCTACTTAAAATGCAAAGTTAAAATTACAAACGGTACACCAGTTATGATATTTAGATTAATTTTCTAATCATTATTTGTAAACTATGAACATCTCAATAAGGGTATTCATTAGGGTTAAAAAAAATGTTTGAGTACTAGCCCTCAAATGATGCATATTGAAAAGCTGAATACTGAACATATAACCATTTTTTTGTGGAGGGTACTTTTAGGTTCCGACACGCGATTTAAGAAAAGTGGGATGTTTTCTCCAAAAAAGTTGTATAAATTTTTATCGAAATGGGGTTCAAAAGTTTCGTTATGAAGAGCTTATTAAGAGAAACATATTTATACATTTTTTCCAGAACAGTTTTGTTGTTTTTTAGTTCAATTCTTCTAATTTTGTTTTATTATTTCTCATCAAGTAAATAAAACAATACGGGTAAAGCGTTGCTTTTTTACCTTCAAAAATTATAATTTGGGTAAATCTTCTATTCCTTCTACATTGGTACTCTGAAGATTTTCGGTGACGCGATATGAAACTAAATTAGCGAATGAAGACATTTTTATTAATAAACAAACATTGCACGGTTTTTTGTATAACAAAAAACAAATGATCTTGAACTTAAATAACCTTGCTCGTATCATAATTTATGATAAAAGACTAAGAAATAAACTTTTAGTTTTAATTTTTTTAAATTTAAAAGTAAAACATACGGATGACCAAAAGTGTTCTAAAAAATTTTTTTCTCATAATATTTTAATCCTAATATGATAATTGGGATTAAAATATTAATATTATATTATACAATTTCAAAAAACATTTATAATGATCATTAGATGTTTGTAGCAATCATAATATTTGTACTATAATCATATCATTGTCCTAGTTATCATATTATGGTCATGGAAAAGAATTTCGGCATCATTTATTATCATATACTGATTATTGCAAACATATTATGATTATATCGTACTACATACTTAACAGCGCGTGTATTTTGTTTAAATTGTTCTTTCATATTTCTTTAATTTTTTCTTTTACAATTTATTTTGAAAGAATGACACTAAAAGAGTTAAAACGCTCATAAAAAACAGACTTGTCATCTTATAGTTGGCGAAACTATAATATGGCTATAGTTAGAGAGAGGAATGTGATAGGTATTTATTATCACATTCCTTATGATTAGACAAGAGAATAAAATAACATGATTAAAGCAACCATACTATTGGTAAAATATGATTGATATAAAATTAATTTAATTAAAACAACCATTTGTGGCTGTAGGAAACATAGTTTTGTGGCCGCAATCAAATTGCAACCATGTTTTTCTTCTGCGTGTAGAATCTGTAGAATATATACTCAAAATCTATGAGTTTTAAATCGGAAAGTGTTTAATAAATCTAATAATTTATTCTTGGAATATGAGGACTTTTGTTACTTATCCATTGGTTTTAAACTTATCAAGAATGGAGCAAAATTGATTATAAATAGGTTTTTTGTTAAAGTTCTGCCTATTATATAGGCTCTAGCTTTTCTAAAACTTCGGGTTCTGATGAGATCTTTAGCCAGATCGAAATACTAGTATCAACCTAGCTAATATGTTTGATTTGCTTTATTTTTGTAAATATACGGAGGTTGAAAGCTCGTTATAAATTGAAAATAACATAAAAATAATCTCGATGTATATAAAAACAAAAAACTAATATAACTGTAAAAAATATTACTTGAGCCAGAGTACACACTAAAAATTTTTTATATAAATAGAACATTTTTGGTCTTCAAAGTTTAGTAACGTCATGATGCTTGTTAGGAAAAGACCTAACCACGTGGTTGATTACTAAGAAGACAAGAATGGAGCAAAATTGATTATTAATAGGTTTTTTGTTAAAGTTCTGCCTATTATATAGGCTCTAGCTTTTCTAAAACTTCTGGTTCTGATGAGATCTTTAGCCAGATCGAAATACTAGTATCAACCTAGCTAATATGTTTGATTTGCTTTATTTTTGTAAATATACGGAGGTTGAAAGCTCGTTATAAATTGAAAATAACATAAAAATAATCTCGATGTATATAAAAACAAAAAAACTAATATAACTGTAATAAATTTCAATTTAATTTTCAGAATGATCGATGCTATGGAAGAATGTGCTTACGGTGTTGGCAATGGTACCATTGTAGAAGCAAGTCTACAAGCTAGTGTAGAATGTATGGTTGCTCTGCTACAAAGTCTACAGGTTCTATGCACAGGAGAATTAACTGAAAACATGATTAGCGATCAAATTGTAAATGTAGTTAATGGTCGCTATGGTCAGCTTAAGGATGCTGACTACACAGGACCATTAACCTATCAATCAATGGCCCGATTACCGGCATCATATCGAGATGCTGTAGTAGAATTTCGACAAAGTGTTTATGAAGCATCCTCGGGTTCAGAAAGTGAAGGTGATCATCATGTTGAAAACGATGCGGCCTCCAATGGTTCCGGTGACACTGAGGGTCCTGAAGATGAGGAGCATTCTACATCGAGTGATGAAGCCTCAAGGGCAGAACTTAATCGTTGGCCCTATACGAATTTGGAAGTGCCCGTATTCCCGGTACGTTCGGATATTGATACAGACCGTCAACATGCTAGAGATTTTGCAAAATCATTACATACAGATTTGGTTCCTAAACTATTACGTTTACGTTCCTGTATTGAGGTAGACGAAGCTATGCAAGAATTTGCTTCGTCAATATGTCAAGAGAATAGCATCAATATATCAGATTTTGAATTTAATTTTACTGTAATCAATGCTGATGGTATATATTTGGCAATATATTCGGCATTGCTTTTAAGTTGGCAATTAAAAAAGGCCGGTTATTATGCCGATATGCAAAAGGAAATAATGATACCCATGTCGGAACAACAGTTTGTTACATCCGTCCAGAATACTGGTGTCCTAGTGTATCTTTCATCGGCTTGGCTGTGTGAATTGTATCAAAGTGTATTGGTTTTGAATATTTTGGAATCTTTAGATAGTAATGATCAAGAGGGAGGTAATAATCGTTGTGCCTTGATTGATATGCTATGCGATGCTGGCGGTCTGGGTGCCACACAAATGATGTCCGAGTGGCAGAGACTACAAACGGCCAATGTCAAATATACCGACGATGAACATAGTACGGCACGTAGGGAGGCGGCCAAAAAATTAAGCAGACGTTTGTTAACTTGCTGTTGGGATTCCATGGTATTAGTACTAAGCTCGGGTCTAGGTGATTTACCCTTGTCCAGTTCAAGTAAATTTGTAGCTTTATCCAAGCGTACGTTGAGAGTTAAAAGTAAAACTGCTAAATCGAATGGTGAAGCTTTATATGCCATGTGTTTGGATGGACTTCATTCGGTGAGTAAGGGTCTATTTACACGTTGACCTGTCTCAGTCTACGATTTCCCAGTATTGGTGATACGAAATGTTATTTTAAAAGAGAATTTACAAATAATTAACAATTCAAATCTCCTGTACTGGGTAAAAATAAAAAGAGTTAGCCAACGTGTAAATCCACTTTGAAAAGTATATTGTTTCCCGAATAATTATACCAAACTTAACACATTTATTTTCCTACAGGCTGCCACTTTAAGCAACAACTTAAACTTACAACATTTAGCCGGAAAGATACTTAATTTGCTGGCTTCAAATGTTTGCCAAACTACGGGTCCCCGTATTTCAGCTAGTCAAGCATTATCGATGGATGTCGTACTTAGTGGTGGCCTTAATTTGGGTTCCTATAGTCCAGATTGTTGGCATTCTATATTTGCTGTATGCCGTCATGTTAGTCAACTAGAACATGAAATATTTAGTATGCGTAATCCCACTGTTTCGACATCATCACCCAATGGTAATCGTGATATTGAGACTGGCGAAAAATTGCAGTGCAATGGAGGGCAAAATGAAAAATTGAACTTGGCTTCTATACCAATTGATGATGATGAAACATGGTAAGTTTTGTTGGAAATATTTATTGTACATATTTAAAGTTTTTGAGGTAATTGAGTTAAGGTAAATTTATGAGATTTCTATGAATGTCTACAGAATTAAATAATTTTTTAAAAGAGCAACAATTTTGCTGAATTTAGCACATTTTTTGCTAATATTAGCAATTTTTCTGCAAGGACCCCACTGCAAAAATGTTGCTGACTTTTTTTTGGTGTATCTCTTAATGAAAAATTATTTAAATTCATATGTATATCGTCGGCTAACCTGCAAGCAGTGCTATGTGTTATTACGATTTTTTTATTGTACCATTTAGCGTACCGTTCTGTAACGGAGATTAAATACAGATTTCTTTTAATGCAGTATTTTAGTAAATAAGGTATACAAAGATAATATAAATCAGTTTTTTCGCTCTCCTGAAAAACACACATAAAAAACACATAGCACTACTTGCAGGCGAGCCGACGATATTTCGATCTAACAAATTATAGATAGTAAATAAGGTATACAAAGATAATATAAATCAGTTTTTTTCGCTCTCCTGAAAAACACACATAAAAAACACATAGCACTACTTGCAGGCGAGCCGACGATATTTCGATCTAACAAATTATAGATACCATAATTTGTGGTTTTTAATTTATAATCTTCATTATACAGAATACCTCTGCTCCTATTCCTCTACTCGTAATCGATTGTGGAATTTGTCACATCCAAATAGCAAATACATACTAAACACGTGCATTTTGAAACCATTGGTAAAAAAAAATAATAATTGCCAAAATTGAAATAAAATCGCCAAAATTCATAAAAATCGAAAAAAAAATTTAAAAAAAAGTCCCAAAATGTATATAAAGGGTGTTTTTTATATAGGTATATAGCTTTGAAATGGTATAAATAAGATGAATTTTTTAAATTCACATGAAATTTACTTTACTTACTTTTTTAAATTGCAAATGTTATTCATATCCTGTTTTTTTGCGGTTTTGGACTTTGTTGCCAATGATTGGGTGTAACTTTTTCTTTAATAATTTATGTTGCTATAATATTGCTTTGTGTTTATATTACGGCTGATGAGCCAATATGTTAGGTTGTTGAGTATAAGACTGTTAATTTTTAATATTTTTATATTTTTTTTTTTTTTTTTTTTTTTTTATATTTTATTTTTGTAAGATATATTATGTTTAAGACTCTTTCTCAGGAGTATTGCTATGTAATACAGTTTTTGGCCTAGAAGGCTTTGTATTATTGATGAATTAATAAATAAATAAATAAATAAATAAATAATCTTCTATCATTATAATGTAAATATGACTTCAGGCATATGACCGCCACGGCTGGCTCGGACGTAGTCTAATCTGGAGGTCCAATTTTCGATTACTTTTTAAAATATTTGTGGCCGTATATTGGAAATAACGCGGCGTTGTCCTCTAAATGTTTATTAGATTCGGGCTTATCGGCGTAGACTAGCGACTTCACATATCCTCACAGAAAATAGCCCAGCGGCGTTAAATCGCACATCTTGGAGGCCAATTCACGGGTCCGAAACGTGAAACTATGCGGTTACTAAACGTTTCCTTCAATAAATCAATTGTGGCACGAGCTGTGTGATATGTTGCTCCATCTTGTTGAAACCACAGCTACTGCACATCATGGTTGTTTAATTAATGAACGAAAAAGACAGTAATCATGGCTCTATAGCGGTCACCATTGATTGTAACGTTCTGACCAGCATCGTTTTTAAAGAAGTACGGACCAATGATTCCACCAGCCCATAAAGCACACCAAACAGTCAGTTTTTCTGCATGTAACGGTGTCTCGAACGTATCTCGAACAGAACCGTGATTTTCAAATAAATTTGCACAATTTGGAAGCGTTCAGTCTATTCATGTTGAAATGCCAAACGGAGGTTGAAAGCTCGTTATAAATTGAAAATAATATAAAAATAATCTCGATGTATATAACAACAAAAAACTAATATAACTGTAAAAAATATTACTTGAGCCAGAGTACACACTAAAAATTTTTTATATAAATAGAACATTTTTGGTCTTCAAAATTTAGTAACGTCATGATGCTTGTTAGGAAAAGACCTAACCACGTGGTTGATTACTAAGAAGACAAGAATGGAGCAAAATTGATTATTAATAGGTTTTTTGTTAAAGTTCTGCCTATTATATAGGCTCTAGCTTTTCTAAAACTTTGGGGTTCTGATGAGATCTTTAGCCAGATCGAAATACTAGTATCAACCTAGCTAATATGTTTAATTTGCTTTATTTTTGTAAATATACGGAGGTTGAAAGCTCGTTATAAATTGAAAATAACATAAAAATAATCTCGATGTATATAACAACAAAAAACTAATATAACTGCTAAACATAAATCACTTGACAGCTGATAAAATGGCCGCCAGTTTAAAAAATATTGCCAACTAAAAGTTCCATACCTGTATAAAAAAACACCCTTTACGTTTTTTTGTGTTGCCAACCGATATTAGTAGTATGAATACAGATTCGCTTAGAAATAGTAACCAGATGAAAAGTTGGATTAACTGTTTATCAAAAAGAATAAAAAATGGTTTAATCGCCTTGTTTAGTCTTGATTAAGCAGGTAATCCACTTTTGATTGGATTACCTTTACTGTGTAAATTGGATATAAGACAAATTTCATAAAAATTTTAATTAGAATTTCAGGATTTCTTTCAATAGACAAAAATCCAAAGTTTTCAATAGAAATGTACGAAACATCGAGGTTTTGCATCGAAAAATCGTTAAAATTTAGGGACATTTATGTAGGAAGATTATACAATCGCAAGTTTTTGGAGGATTTATCTTTAAAATTATATTTAAAGAATTTGAGTTTTTCGTTCATATTGAACCCCAAATTACGATTTTTTTTCGATTTAAATCCAAGGCTTTTTATAAAAACACCTTTGAATATAACGCTTTGTCTCAATTTAAATCATTTAAAATATTTTGAAGTTCGGTACATTATTTTTTTAACCATTTTCTCATTTTTCTTTACAGTGTCGATGTTTACAGTTTCCTACAAGCTCCATTACGCAGTCCCAATACCAATATAACATCCATATTGAAAGTTTATTCGGGCACCAATGAAACAGTGTTACTTAGTCCCAGCGACACCACCAAAGTATTATGTAGCCTGTCACATCAAGCAGAAAATCTATTTAGTGATGCAGCCGAACGTTTAAGTTTGCCATCCTTGTGTCAGTTTTTGAAAAATTTATGTAGAGCCTCCAGAGAGCAACTGTACAAAAGCACCGCCACACGAAAAGGTAGTCGAGTGTGGTGGCCCAGCAAGAATTGGCGTAAACATGACTCGCTGCCAATGTCCTTACTCTTACATCGTATTGGAGATGTAACGTTAAAAGTATTTCGAAGTCCTAGACCGTTATTGCATATACTCAAAATATGGGCTATAACGGGACCCCATCTAATGGATACCGCTTGTCATCGAGATCGGGTAATATCGAAAAGAGCTATAGAATATATACATGATATTGTAACGGCACTATTAGTGGAACAATCAGAATTACCATATTTTCATTTCAATGAGGCTTTGTTGAAACCATTTGAAAATTTACTTAGTATGGATAGTTGTGATGCTGATGTACAAGATCAAATTGTGGCTTGTTTATATGAAATTGTCGAAGCTCATAGAACTGAAATACGTTCAGGATGGCGTCCTTTATTTGGTACTTTACGTAATGCCCGAAGTCGTATGTTAAATACCAGCAATATCATAGATATTTTCCGAGTATTTTTAGATTCTGATAATACTTTGGTATTTGCTAATGCTGGTTTAGATTGTATTTTATGTTTGCTATCATTTTTGGAAGTACCAGGAGCAGGAGGAGGGGGAGGAAATGCAGGAGGTGGTGCTAGTGCTGCCGGTAATGCAGCAAGTAATAGCAATACCACTGAAGACGATTGTACATACAGACCCACTGAATTTTTACATGAAACTTTACGTTTCCTAGAACGTTGCTCTTCCATTTTGGGTTTTATGTTTAATATGCCAAAATGCCCAAATTTCCATTCCACTTATAAGATTAAAGGCATTTCCTATACCCATATTATCGATGCTAATATACCAAATTCTATGGAAAATTTTACCTATTTTGGTAATGATTATTTACAAACTAAAAATGAACAGCACATGATATCATACAGATCGTTACATATTGATAAGGAGACTATAGTAAAAATTGATGAAATGGATAAACCATCAGGTGTATTGAAAGTATGGTTTCTTTTATTGGATGGCCTTACTAATTCTTTAATAGTATGCCCCTATACACATCAGGCTCCCATACTGCAGACAATCTTTAAACATTTCAAAAATCTACTAACAAATCCGGGAATTGAATTTGGATTTTATTGCATAAATCATTTGCTAATACCCATGATACAGGATTGGTTGAGATATATTAATAAAACCGGTACTTCATGGCAATTGGTGGAAAAGAATTTCAAACATTGTTGTTGTATGACTACAGATTTAGTAGTGGATTTCATAAAAATGTCCGTACCAGAAGCACGAAAGCAGGCAATGAATACAAGGACCCGGGTAACACAAATTGTACAACCTACAGATAATGCCTATTCGAAACTTAAATTTGTTACTGAACCTGTAGAAGCGGGAATCGGTAGTGGAAGTGCAGGTGCTACACAATATGATAGTACTTCCTCAAGTGAGGATAGTGCACGAGATATTAAAGATTCTTCTACGAAGGTCTCCAATTCGGCTACTTTGGCTTTGAAACAATTGCTGCTAGTTCTAATAGAATGTGCCGCACAAGTTCAGGAGACCGTAGCCAGAGTAGGAGTATCTTGTTTAAAACATGTTATTCTATCGACGGGTACGTTATTCAACGAATATCAATGGATGATAGCCTGCTCCGCTATACATAGAGCATGTACAGTAACTATAGCACCTTTACGCCAATTGTCATTTGCTTTCCATGAAAAATCCAATAGTTTTTATGGTGATTGTGCTAATGTCAAAGTAGCTGCCAGACGTGATAGTACTTTGGAAGAATTAACGCGTATCTACTCCTTAGCTCAACAGGTATTTCTATCCGATAATCAACGCGAACCTGGCTCTAAAGTTAACAATCATATGGATAAGCATTTAACAGATGATCGTAGTTATTCCTTTTTGCTATATCCTCAAAATAATGGCTTTAATTCAAATTTGGATAATTTTGTTATAAGAATACCTTTCAAGACATTAGTTGTGGGTTTACTGGCCAATCAAATGTTATTGCAATTGGTGGCGAAATTATTGCTATCACGTTTAAAATGTGTTCCCCAGGCTGTCTCAACATGTATTTTTGATAATTACAGCACCTCTACACAACAATGTTATGATTATGATTTGGATTTTCGTTCTAAGGAGATATTATTGCGTTGTTGTCTGCAGTTCCTAACAAGTGCTTTGGAATTCGATTCTCGTCCGGGATTGAAATTTCTAATGCAAAAAGTGGCCAATATCGAATATGCAGCAAATTTATATAAACAAATGACTTCCTCCTGGATGATCTATTATATAGCATTGGTCGATTCCTATTTAAATGATATTGTTATATACAATTTAGGTCCCGAAGATTTAAATTTCATCTTAGAATCATGTTCTCGTCTCAATACGACTAAAGTTAAGAAAAAGGAAAATTTTGTAAGATATTTATTTTGTTTACAAGATGCTTGGAATCTAGTATGTGAACTGTATTTGAGTAATTCCAATTTACATGACATCGAAAATGGTAGATTAAGATCTTCCGATAATATGGAACTAAAACAAATTGCTTCTACCACAAAACCCATTAAATCTATGTGTATAACAATTAATGGCAATATAGAAAATGGTAATACTATGGGTATTTCCGAAACTACCGATTATTCTCCGCAAAGATGCAGCAATACGAACTCGACACCCGAAGAAGAAAGTGTTACCATGACTACTTTAATAAGTGAATTTCAACCAAAAAGTCGTAACAATCCATTTGATACAAATCGTCCTCAGAAACCAGAATCAGAATCGATATCACCAGAAATTGAACAACAAAGAGCCAGTAGTATTTTAAAAGATTCCAATTATAAAAGAGCTGCTTTGGCCCAACTGGTGGTGGCGTCAATGGAACTTTTACGATCGCTACCCGCTGAGGCAGAAGGCAATTTAAAATTATTAATGACACCCACAATACGTGAAGCATTTCGTTTGGTCCAGTTGCAAGGCAACGAACTAAAAGTTAACCAATTTTAGGTTTTGCTTGTTGAGTTTTATTTTGACTTGTAAGTGTATGTAAAAAAAACAAACGCAACAGAGCTTTTATTCACTCCTTCCAAATCCGTCTATCTTTAAATATACTATGAGGCAAATTACAATTGAAGACGACACTAGGAATCCAATTATCATAAATTGCTGGTGATTTTTTGTTAGGTTTCAAAATCTTTTAAACCAATTCATTTACACTAAAAAGTGTTATACCCTCTAAAATCTTGCGAAAGGGTGATTTCCCCACAATGTAAACTAAATTTAATACCCTCAGAAAAATTAAAACAATTTTAATAAAAATTTTAGAGAAACAAATTTTTCAATGAAAATGAAAATTATTCAAGTTCGAGGCCATATACTCTATATTTCTTCATTAGGATATTGTCCTAACAAATAATCTATAGAGTTTTTGTTTTCAAATTTATTATTTGACCCTTTCAGGAATGTGTTGATAGATCTATTTCGGGAATTTTCTAGGTTCCCATCATCAGAACACGTTTTGAAAGCGGTAACAATCCCATGTCAAACATCAAGCATTCATATGAACTAGTTTACTCACTACATGAGAACTAATATACATATGATTTTGAAGTTAAAGATTATAACCATTGATCAAAAAATAAATTGAAAACTTGTTTGTGTGTATGTCTACCTTTGGTAAATATTCAATACACGTTTTTGTTTTTTTCCTCCTTTTTATGTTTTGTTAAGTTTGTAAACAAAACAGGGGAAGTAAACTAGGCGGTACTTTGCCTTTTTTCACAAGTTTGTTATAATTTTTATTAAAAATAAAAATTATGTTTTTTCGACCTTTAATTGTGCAATGAAAATGAAAATTATTCAAGTTCGAGGCCATATACTCTATATTTCTTCATTAGGATATTGTCCTAACAAATAATCTATAGAGTTTTTGTTTTCAAATTTATTATTTGACCCTTTCAGGAATGTGTTGATAGATCTATTTCGGGAATTTTCTAGGTTCCCATCATCAGAACACGTTTTGAAAGCGGTAACAATCCCATGTCAAACATCAAGCATTCATATGAACTAGTTTACTCACTACATGAGAACTAATATACATATGATTTTGAAGTTAAAGATTATAACCATTGATCAAAAAATAAATTGAAAACTTGTTTGTGTGTATGTCTACCTTTGGTAAATATTCAATACACGTTTTTGTTTTTTTCCTCCTTTTTATGTTTTGTTAAGTTTGTAAACAAAACAGGGGAAGTAAACTAGGCGGTACTTTGCCTTTTTTCACAAGTTTGTTATAATTTTTATTAAAAATAAAAATTATGTTTTTTCGACCTTTAATTGTGCAATGAAAATGAAAATTATTCAAGTTCGAGGCCATATACTCTATATTTCTTCATTAGGATATTGTCCTAACAAATAATCTATAGAGTTTTTGTTTTCAAATTTATTATTTGACCCTTTCAGGAATGTGTTGATAGATCTATTTCGGGAATTTTCTAGGTTCCCATCATCAGAACACGTTTTGAAAGCGGTAACAATCCCATGTCAAACATCAAGCATTCATATGAACTAGTTTACTCACTACATGAGAACTAATATACATATGATTTTGAAGTTAAAGATTATAACCATTGATCAAAAAATAAATTGAAAACTTGTTTGTGTGTATGTCTACCTTTGGTAAATATTCAATACACGTTTTTGTTTTTTTCCTCCTTTTTATGTTTTGTTAAGTTTGTAAACAAAACAGGGGAAGTAAACTAGGCGGTACTTTGCCTTTTTTCACAAGTTTGTTATAATTTTTATTAAAAATAAAAATTATGTTTTTTCGACCTTTAATTGTGCAATGAAAATGAAAATTATTCAAGTTCGAGGCCATATACTCTATATTTCTTCATTAGGATATTGTCCTAACAAATAATCTATAGAGTTTTTGTTTTCAAATTTATTATTTGACCCTTTCAGGAATGTGTTGATAGATCTATTTCGGGAATTTTCTAGGTTCCCATCATCAGAACACGTTTTGAAAGCGGTAACAATCCCATGTCAAACATCAAGCATTCATATGAACTAGTTTACTCACTACATGAGAACTAATATACATATGATTTTGAAGTTAAAGATTATAACCATTGATCAAAAAATAAATTTTGTTTACAAACTTAACAAAACATAAAAAGGAGGAAAAAAACAAAAACGTGTATTGAATATTTACCAAAGGTAGACATACACACAAACAAGTTTTCAATTTATTTTTTGATCAATGGTTATAATCTTTAACTTCAAAATCATATGTATATTAGTTCTCATGTAGTGAGTAAACTAGTTCATATGAATGCTTGATGTTTGACATGGGATTGTTACCGCTTTCAAAACGTGTTCTGATGATGGGAACCTAGAAAATTCCCGAAATAGATCTATCAACACATTCCTGAAAGGGTCAAATAATAAATTTGAAAACAAAAACTCTATAGATTATTTGTTAGGACAATATCCTAATGAAGAAATATAGAGTATATGGCCTCGAACTTGAATAATTTTCATTTTCATTGCACAATTAAAGGTCGAAAAAACATAATTTTTATTTTTAATAAAAATTATAACAAACTTGTGAAAAAAGGCAAAGTACCGCCTAGTTTACTTCCCCTGTTTTGTTTACAAACTTAACAAAACATAAAAAGGAGGAAAAAAACAAAAACGTGTATTGAATATTTACCAAAGGTAGACATACACACAAACAAGTTTTCAATTTATTTTTTGATCAATGGTTATAATCTTTAACTTCAAAATCATATGTATATTAGTTCTCATGTAGTGAGTAAACTAGTTCATATGAATGCTTGATGTTTGACATGGGATTGTTACCGCTTTCAAAACGTGTTCTGATGATGGGAACCTAGAAAATTCCCGAAATAGATCTATCAACACATTCCTGAAAGGGTCAAATAATAAATTTGAAAACAAAAACTCTATAGATTATTTGTTAGGACAATATCCTAATGAAGAAATATAGAGTATATGGCCTCGAACTTGAATAATTTTCATTTTCATTGCACAATTAAAGGTCGAAAAAACATAATTTTTATTTTTAATAAAAATTATAACAAACTTGTGAAAAAAGGCAAAGTACCGCCTAGTTTACTTCCCCTGTTTTGTTTACAAACTTAACAAAACATAAAAAGGAGGAAAAAAACAAAAACGTGTATTGAATATTTACCAAAGGTAGACATACACACAAACAAGTTTTCAATTTATTTTTTGATCAATGGTTATAATCTTTAACTTCAAAATCATATGTATATTAGTTCTCATGTAGTGAGTAAACTAGTTCATATGAATGCTTGATGTTTGACATGGGATTGTTACCGCTTTCAAAACGTGTTCTGATGATGGGAACCTAGAAAATTCCCGAAATAGATCTATCAACACATTCCTGAAAGGGTCAAATAATAAATTTGAAAACAAAAACTCTATAGATTATTTGTTAGGACAATATCCTAATGAAGAAATATAGAGTATATGGCCTCGAACTTGAATAATTTTCATTTTCATTGCACAATTAAAGGTCGAAAAAACATAATTTTTATTTTTAATAAAAATTATAACAAACTTGTGAAAAAAGGCAAAGTACCGCCTAGTTTACTTCCCCTGTTTTGTTTACAAACTTAACAAAACATAAAAAGGAGGAAAAAAACAAAAACGTGTATTGAATATTTACCAAAGGTAGACATACACACAAACAAGTTTTCAATTTATTTTTTGATCAATGGTTATAATCTTTAACTTCAAAATCATATGTATATTAGTTCTCATGTAGTGAGTAAACTAGTTCATATGAATGCTTGATGTTTGACATGGGATTGTTACCGCTTTCAAAACGTGTTCTGATGATGGGAACCTAGAAAATTCCCGAAATAGATCTATCAACACATTCCTGAAAGGGTCAAATAATAAATTTGAAAACAAAAACTCTATAGATTATTTGTTAGGACAATATCCTAATGAAGAAATATAGAGTATATGGCCTCGAACTTGAATAATTTTCATTTTCATTGCACAATTAAAGGTCGAAAAAACATAATTTTTATTTTTAATAAAAATTATAACAAACTTGTGAAAAAAGGCAAAGTACCGCCTAGTTTACTTCCCCTGTTTTGTTTACAAACTTAACAAAACATAAAAAGGAGGAAAAAAACAAAAACGTGTATTGAATATTTACCAAAGGTAGACATACACACAAACAAGTTTTCAATTTATTTTTTGATCAATGGTTATAATCTTTAACTTCAAAATCATATGTATATTAGTTCTCATGTAGTGAGTAAACTAGTTCATATGAATGCTTGATGTTTGACATGGGATTGTTACCGCTTTCAAAACGTGTTCTGATGATGGGAACCTAGAAAATTCCCGAAATAGATCTATCAACACATTCCTGAAAGGGTCAAATAATAAATTTGAAAACAAAAACTCTATAGATTATTTGTTAGGACAATATCCTAATGAAGAAATATAGAGTATATGGCCTCGAACTTGAATAATTTTCATTTTCATTGCACAATTAAAGGTCGAAAAAACATAATTTTTATTTTTAATAAAAATTATAACAAACTTGTGAAACAAATTTTTACCAAAAAACTTAGAGCAAGAAAAAAAAGCAAAAACCAATTCCGTCATAAAATATTCGCAGGAAAATATTTTACAAAAAAGATTTTAAGTTTTCAGGGGAAAAAAATCTTGCTCTTGACATGGTGTACACACTAGATATTAACTTTGATATTTTTCTTTCAGCAATCTTCAAATTCAATCGCAGGGATAATTATATTACTTGTGGATATGGTTGAATGCGAACCTGAAATCAGGTTTAGCAAAATGAAAACGTCAAAACCAATATGGCGGAAGAATTTTTAAAAATAGATCGCATTTGTTTCAATTTATTAACTGTGAGGAGCGGAATAGAAATCAGATTTGAGATATTTAAAACTTAATATGACGAATCCAATACGGCGAATTAGTTTTTGAAGAGTGCTCGATTTCTTTGAAAAACATTTATTCCGGTATATTTGAAATAGCTAAATACGAATCTTACATAAAATTTTCAAAATTGATCCCAAGCCATTGCGACTTTTAATATTGTGACCCTCGAATAGTTTTTGAAGAAATCGATAACTTTTTTATTTTAGGTTTTGAAAATCTAATGTCAGATTCTTATTCCCAAAAAAAAAATAATATAAAACCACACAAGTTTAAAAATCATGAGCCATTTGTAATTTCAACATCCTGATGTCTAAATAAATAATATAATGAAAATTTAAATTATTCAAGTTCGAGGTCATACTCTATATTTCTTTATTAGGATATTATTAAATGACCACTTTCAGGATATTTCTATATCTATAATATATAACGACAACGTTTAGTACAAAAAAAAACTCCCCCCATATTACAACCGACATACTGAATTTTGAAAATCTTATATCAGTTTCATATTCAGCAACCTCCAAACTCGCCGATAAATAACTTAATACGAATCCGACCACTATTTAAAAAATAATCCGTCATTGTGAAAGCTACATTTGGAAAAAAAATAGTTTTTACTAATAGGGAGTAGTAATTTTGTTCAAAACAACTGCTACAACTATCATAAACTTTGTTCTTTGTTAAAGTTTTAGGATTTAGATAATGTTTTTTTAAGAATTCTTGAATTCTTAGATTTTTTCTCATCGGGTTTTGCAACAGCTTTTATTTAATATTTAAAATATAGAAACAAATAGCTTGAAATCTTTTAAATATTCAACGAGAAAAAACTTGAAAAAGTGCTCCAAAAAACACTGCGACAAAATAACTTTAAAAAAATGTGTAAAAAATTTTAAACTTTATATAAATTTTTTTTTCGATTCTGAAATTTTTCTCCTATAAAAATATATCTGTTTTGTAAAACAGAATAATACCATATTAAAGGAAACCTCCAAATATGCGGAGTATATTTCTTTTAAGCAGATTTAATAATCGTGAGATATTTTTAAATAGAAAAATTATGATATTCTGCCCTAAATTTTTTAATTAAAGATAACACATTTGTGAGTTTTAATTTCAAAATTCTCAGATTTTGAAATATAGCCAAAGTTTGTAAGACATGTTTAAATGTTTCCAAAAGTTTAATGATAAATACAGGTTCGTTCTTAACAATTTTATATTTTTCGCCAATATATATTATTTTAACGGTATGTTTCGAGGGTATATACTCAATAGATGATATCTACGGTTCTGAAGAATATAAGTTTTTAGTGGCAAACGATTCAGTTGTACATCATCTAACCATTATATAAATTTTGTATTAAAAATTAATTCAAGAAAAACTTTTTTGACATTTTATTAAATTTACTATCTACCAATACAGTTTTTATTATTTTATTTCATTTTCATAAATTCAAGAAAATAAAAAAAGTCTTGTATGTTTCTGAATGCGGTTTGCAAGTTGGTGATTATAAATCCATAGTCAAAATGTTTCTATCAAGTCGCAATTATGAGAAAATCGTGGATAAAATTTATGTTTTTATCAAAAACACTTAGGGAGACTAACTTTTCCAAAAATAACCGGAGGTTAACTTTAACCACAGATATTGCCATATAATTTTGTCATTTATAACTATGGTTACAATGTGTCCATAAACTTTGGTTATTGTTCCCATCCCAGCAAAAAATAGTGCTCACCCAGAAGCAATTCTGGAAGGCATTATTTAATTACCGAGCGGTGTTCACGGTGTCCCACTTAGTATGTCTCTTTTAAGCTGGCGAAAAGAGCTTCTTTCTTGTGCTATAAGAATCAATAAATTCATGCCTTCGTAGGTAATACAAAGCGCTTTTTTTATGTGTTAACAATATTAGTGAAATTGAAATTGTTCTATCCGTAGACTTGAAAAATTGCATTTGTAATAATTAGTTTCTTAAAATTCAAAAATGAATAGATATATAGAAATGAATAGATTTAAATGCCGTTAGATACCGAATTTCGAAACATGGTATTACAAAAAAAAAAAAATGTATATTGTCAATGTCCATTGGGCACGACAAATTTTCAACTATTTGAAGTTATTCAAATCGGAACACTTTTAATTCTTTGTTGACGCGAGTTAAGACTTAACCATATTTCTGCTGACATCAACTGATCCGCTAAATTTTGGTATAAGATATGGGTGCCATAGAAAAGGGAAACAGTCCCTAGATAATATTTATTGAAAAACAACGGCAAAAAACTGCAAAAAAATGGCGAAACGCGAAAAAACGCTTTATGGTGTAACAAACTCAAAAATTATTAACAATAAATTAATCCATGGTTAAAATCATTGCTATAGATAAATAGTTAAAAATATATATGGAACATTCTCTGTAGTCGCGACCCCTTTGCTTAAAATTTTATTGCATTCTCTATTTACAAAATCGAGTGGCGCAATATGAAGGACCTCCATTGAAGGTAATGATGGTTTAGCCCATATGTAGCCGCGAGTTGAGATACTTCATAGCAAAAAATAGTGCTTACACAGAAGCAGTTCAATAAGGCATTATTTAATTACCGAGCACTTACAAAGCAAATCCAGAAGGCATGATAAAAACCCGTTTCAATCACGAAAATCACCGATTCAATAACTTTAATTGCTGAAATACCGCCAACAACGAAAATTGCTAATTCAATTAGAAATTGAATTATTTTCCTATTAAATAAAAACTCATTTGATAGTGATCAATATTGTATACCTTCTCAAAAAGCAAAAAACTATTGGATAAAGTGATGTTGCCATACCAAATGTTTTTTTATAGCTTGAATTTTATAACAATGAATTTAAACCGTTATGTAATTCTCATTTAGTTAGCAAATTTATTTATACTTATGTGAACAAGTTCACACAGAAATTAATTTTTATCTTTCTATTGAAAAGACTCCCTACGTATGGCAAACATTTTTTTTTTTTTTTGCAAAAATAAGCCTTGTTTAAACCGTATGATTTTTTTTCAATAATTTTGAATTTTTTTTAGCATTTTTTTGTTTAAAAATATGGTTACATTTTTATTAAACAAAACTTCAAAAATAACATTATCAATATGATGATGGCTCGGTCTCCCATTCACAAAGAATGCCTCATATATAGGGTCCGCCATCTAACGTTTTTTTTTTCAACTAGTGCTTATTTCGTGAGTGGTAACACTTATCTTATGTCTGATTTGACAGATAATTAGTTTTATCCTTCCGCTTAACGAATATGGTTGTGTATACGCTTGAACAACGCTGGGAAATATTGCGACATTACTTTGAAAATCATGGTAATGTTGCAGAATGTGTGTGATAATGAATGATGCCGATTTTGCCAAAAAAATCATCTTTTCAGATGAAGCTCATTTTGATCTTGGCGGGTATGTAAACAAGCAAAATTGTCGCATTTGGGGCACAGAAAACCCGCACGCATACATTGAAAAGCCGATACACCCAAAACGAGTCACTGTTTGGTGCGGATTTTGGTCCAGAGGCATAATTGGGCCATAATTGGACCGATCGTGTAGGCTACTGCATGGCCAGCCGAGGCAGCTATTTGAATGAAATTATTTTCCATTATTAACCGGAAGGATTGTACTTTCAAATAAAAAAAGAAATTTGGGAAAATATTCAGTAGTTTTTTTTTATAGCATTTAAAGAAGTTATTTGGCGGACCCTATATATATTTTTTCAAAATTTATTTTTGTTGAAAAAGTTGGCAAATATTTTATATAAAAATACTCATTTTAATAAAATTTTTAAAGAAAACTTCAATCTACGCAGCCAAAAAAATACAAACGGCAAAGCATTGGCCCAGTGCTTTCAACAGTGGTATGAGCGTTGGCAGAGCGTTGGATATCTGAAGATTTAAGTGCTTTGCCAACCCCAAAATGATAACACCGGGCAGGGCTTGGCTGTTCCTTTTTTAAAAAGCACTGGCAATGAGCGTTTTGCCAGTACCAAAACCATAATTTTAAAACGTTGGCAAATCATTGGTAGAACAACCAATAAAGTGCTTTTTTTAATAATATAATAAGTGCATTGCCAACCGCAAATTAATAGCTCCGGGAAGGGCTTGGCCGTTTCTTTTTTAAAACGTTGGCAAAGCACTGGCAATAAGCGCTTTGCTAGTACCAAAACCATAAACAATCAATAAAGTCCTAATAATTCACTTTAGTAAAGAGTTGTATTATTTCTTATTGAATGATTTTGGTAATTTGAACATAAATAACAATAGGCTTGCTTCAGTTAATTACAAAATAACTGAATATTTTTTTTATCAAATTATTTTTGTAATAAGTTAGCACGATTTTTTTAGTACAATTTTACTAAAGAAAGAAATTTGAAAATAAATTTCTTAAGTAAAATTTTAGTACAAAAACTATACTTTGTGCTGACTTCAATAGTAGACCTTAATATTCTTAACTTCAAATCATAAATTGCAATTTAGTTTTGAATTTTTCCACTCTTGTTGTGAACAAGGGATGTGCCACTATTTTTATTAAGTTAACGGTTGTAAATTTTGTAAATAAGTACTGGCAATGCACTTTTTGCCAATGTTGGGAAAGCGTTCTAAGTCAGTACTGTGCCAGTGCTTTTTTATTTTTACGGTTGTAAATTTTGTAAATCAAGTACTGGCAAAGCACTTTTTACGAACGGTGGTAGAGCGTTGTAAATCAGTGCTTTGCCAGCACTTTATTTGTTAGATTATTGGCAAATAGTGCTCTGCCAGTGCTTGATTTTTCAAACCAGTGGCAATTTCTGGCTGGGTATCTACAAGCTTTTATACGAGACTCTAACAGGTAAGGCTGGCTTATGTCATCTTTCATAAAATTGACCACAAATGCGTCGAATATATACTTAGAAATAATTATACTCCGATAGAAAACAAAATTTACTAAATGTCTGCGAAGAAATGGTTCATGTGTCGTCCAGGGTTTGAAAACGAGAAAGCTTCAATATCAAAATTTTCTTAAATTTCAAAAAATATTTATTTTTTAACAAACATACACACAGAGAAAAATGTAGCTATTTGCCAACGGAAATTCGGTTACTACGGCTTAAATTCAGTTATTTCGAATTTCAGTCGGTTAGTAAAACTGAAGATTAGTTTTCACAAAAAAGTTCGGTTAATTTAACTGAATTTTAGTTGCAAATCCTAAAATATTCAGACATCTTATGTTAGTATCGTTATACAAACTGAATTTATAAGTTGTTACCATTAATATACACTTTTAAATTCGGTTGGTACTATATTTCTCTGTGTGTAGTTTTCAAAAATCTAAAAAAGTTTATGTTGACTAAAACTCTTGATAATGAAATCTAAGTAAGATTAAAGCTTTATCTTCAATAATAAGCCTATACTTTGGTCCAAGCACACACAGGATTATCTAAAAGACATCTTCTTAACTTATAAACTAATTGACGGATTTTTATAAAATTTGGCAGAAAGAAGACATTAAGTATTCGTAGCAAAACGTTTTAAAGTTGGATCAATATATATTGAAGTTGATATACTTTTTCGTCCAATTTAGCTTTTTACTAAAAACGAAAATCGCCATATCCAATTAAATAGAAGCACACAAAAAAATATTTTTGGATTGTGGTTATATCTCGATAAGAGCAATAATTTTTATGCAAAGCTTCTCATTTTTATGTATTAGTTTTCGAGATGCACCCTAAACCTATTTTGACTCATGTCGCCTAAAGGAGGCAACAATAAAATTTTTTTTCGAAGAACACAGAGAGAAATAAAGTGCCAACCGAATTGAAAAGGGTATATTAATGGTACTAACTTATAAATTCAGTTAGTACAACTATATTTACATTAGTGTTCTAAATATTTTGGTTGTTGCAACTAAAATTCAGTTGAATTAATCGAACTTTGTTGTGAAAACTAATGTTAAGTTGTGTTAACTGACTGAAATTTGTAATAACCGAATTTAGGTCGTATTAAACGAATTTCAGTTGGCAAATGGAAACATTTTTCTCTGTGTGAACTAATTGTTAATTTTTCGAAACGAGCACATGGTAGGAATTTTATTGCAAAACAGAGTTTGCACTTTACAGGGATATAGATAGAAAATATTCGAAGGCAATAAGGGCTAATTATCTGCAATAAAATCGTGAATCACATAAAACTTTAACAAAAAATGTATATGAAGGAAGTAGCAGACAGTTTTTATAAATATTTTAGAAGATTAATTAATTCAAATATTTATAATACGTGTATTAAACGGGTTTTTTATCTTTCCTGTATTTGTAGATATCCCTTATTGAATATAAGCCCAAGATAATTTTAAATATTTAATCAAATGTTTGCAAATTTTTGAACGATTTGTCTCACAAAATGTGGCTATTAATTTTTATATAAAAACTCTTATGTGTTAAGGCCGATAAATGAAATTTATATAACTATCTGAGGAGATTAAGCTCTCGAACTGGAGTATTTTCATAATTTTGCGTCACAATTGTAATTTGCTTCAAATTTCTCTTTAACCCCGCAAAAAAACACACATACATACCCACCATATAGTATAAATATTATATATACATATACATTAAAAATCCTAGCCGCCCATTACCGCCCATTATAATATATATATATATACATATACATACATACTTATATATATATAAATGTATAGTACATAAATTAAGTCATATATGCCTGCTTTTATAAAAAGCTTCTATTTGTATTTATATTGATTTTTGATTACAAAATTAATCAATCTACACATAATTATATTAATTTCAAATTTATTTGCTCATACTTATTGTATAACAAACTTTGAGTTAAAATCCTAAACTAAACTATAAATTGGAATGATTGGAAAAAGTGACTCAAAGTAAAAACTCAACAGAGATATCAGGAATTTACTATTAAAAATGCAACATATTATGCATTATCTAACTCTAATACTCTTAGTCAACTCTATTCTAAATGCACCTAGCAAGCTACAATATTATATAGTCGAGCCTAAAACATACATATATACATACATACATACATAATTCATAAATACATGCAGACAATGAAAGAAAAACTAGAAGTGGCCATCTTATATTCCATAAACGATATTTCCAAAAGGTTTCAGGAACTACAATTTGCAATAATTTTTTTTGTGTAAGATTTTTTTTGTGAAAAAATTTCTTGTGAAAAAAAGTTGTGCTTTTAATGAAATTTATAATTTTTATTAAGGAGAATTGTGTAATTAAATTTCGCTTTCAACGTAAAATATGCTGTTTAATCGGGGTACTTCAGTCGAATAAGTAACTAGTAATGTGGGATATAGATGAGTGGAGTTTGCTCCGCAGCCAAAGGGGTGGTTGACATCATTCGAACCTCTTTGGCATGCGGGGCAGGTGTTTGGGGTGTTGGTGTCGATCCGAGACCAATACGAATTTAGTCATGTGTTCCATCCCAAACGCATTTGTGCCCGTACAACTCTCGATCTTCGAGGCAGAGGTCTTTCTTCTTCTGCAATCGACCACCAATAACGATATTTATCTGGTAATTATTTGTGGCGTTGTGTACTGTGTCACGATGAGTATCATTGATACCTGCCCTATACGATGCTTCTACTGGGCTTCGACTTCTTGTTTCGCAACTTAACAAACGACTGGCTACCAGACAGATAATTAACTATCCACCTCCTCGTACCATTTGAAAGGCAATATTTCGAAAAAGGGTCGTATAGCTGACCGTATCAAATGCCTTCGCAAGGGAGACTCTGAATCTGATCGTGGCTTATCTGTGTGGCAATGACGGTTAAAGCTGTTGTTATGCTGCGTTGCTTACGGAATCCATGATGGTGTTGGGCAAGTTGGAAGTGCTGTGTTAACAATAGGGAAACTGGTGACAATAGGAAGATTGGCCTGTGTGATGCTCCCTGGTATGGGATCTTTCCCGGTTTGAGAAGCAGAATTATCCTGTTCAACAAATTTAGAATTTTTCCAGGTACTCTACACCCAGCACATTAAACTGCTTAAGCATCACCATGGAGAGTCCGTCGACCATTTCCCCGACCTCGTGCTCAATCAGGTGGGATAGGGACAAATTGAGAATTTTTTCAGGTACTCTACACCCGGCACATCCACCTGCTTGAACATCAGCATGGAGATTCCGTCGAGTTCAAGTGTTTTAGATGATTTGGCACTTTTAGTAGCTCGTGCAACCTCTGTTGACGTAAATGTTAGTTGTTTGTCAATGACTCGGAACTGCTGATTGAAAAAGCTCGCGCAATTATTTGGGTCTGGCATAGCATTGTTATCAAATGTTGTCGAGTCCCTGTCGTCCTTCTTGGAGTGGGCTCCGGTGCTTAGGTTGCATGATTCCAAATGATAAACGCATTTGTTCCATTTGTACTCGTTGACCATTGTGCTGATCTCACGGTTTAGTTGTCTGATCCTTGGTCGCAATGGACTATCCCTCTCTGGTCTTCCCCCAATTTGCAATGACAGAGTTCTGGCATATCCTGTAACATATCCTAAGATATTTTAATGGGGTTAGGTTTTAGAAGAGTTCAGAATATTCATATTACTGAACTCCATTTTAGTGACATATCACAAAGGGTAAATTTACCTATCCAATGAAAAAATTTCGTTACAGAGACAGGTGGCTCTTATGTAGAGGAACCTGTCATGTGGCAATTCGAATAAACTGCTCTTATGACAACCAACTGGTCTTAACTTTTATAAGAAGTTATTAAAACAGGAAACAGGCTGCTTGTGACATGTTACAGAACTAAAATTTGACAGTTTACTTATAATTTCCCCCACAAACACAACTCCCCTAAGATAAAGAGTTCGGTTACATTTCCCAGGTTAGGTTTCTGACATGTCACAAAGGGTCAATTTACCCTTACTATGACAACGCCAATTAAAAGTGACAGGTCCCTTCCATAGGGGTCGGTTTCTTTACTACTTTCTCTGCAGGAGTTACATGAATAAGAAATAAGTAATTAAAGTTTCATAGTTTAGATGGATTTACGTCAGTACCCATTATTACTTAATGACACATATGACTAAGGACTTATCTGACCCAAATTGGAATATTACTTAAAAATTAAAAAGCGCTTTAACTTTGGAGCTTTGTGAACGCGTCATACTTTATTGGATAGTTGGATTATAGGGAAAGAAGACAACACATTCCTTCGATACTCTAAGGAATCGATACTCACTCGTCTCCTATAAGAAACCTCAGTACACGGTGCAGAAGATCCCAGAAGTCTTAGAAGTCCATAACATGGGGGTTGTTATCCATTTTCGATTGGTACATCGGGTAATTCCAAAGTAGATCAAATAAAGGGAATTATCTCTTACACAGATTCAAAAACCTAGAGCCTTAAATACTTTTTTCGATACCCCGAATAAGTGAATTTGATTTATTTGTTAAACTCTGACATTAGATCCTAGGTGCATTATAATCGCCCCTATTCATATTATAGAACTAGCCTGAGAAAGCCTTAGCATATGATCAAATGAATATGAATGCCAAATTTTGTTGTCATCCGCGACAGAAAACATAAGGTTAAGACTAAGAAAGTCAGTAAAAAAGATTGGATAAAGAGAAGTTATCATCCACAACAAAGGCGACGAGCTTTGAAACTAGACTTTCGAATGCCTTGGAAATGGCCAGTGCGAATCTTACTTTTACTCAGGCGGAGTATTGACCGACTCCACAGTTCCGAAAGGAATGCCATCAAGTCCGCCATGTCGATTACTTAGAAGTCCATTCGTCTCAAGATATTTATCCAGCTTGTGGTTAAATATCTTAGCGATTTGAATACAGAGTTTTGAACACATTGAGATGGTACGGTAATTTTCAGAGTTAGTGGCAACGACTTTTTTTAGAATCGAAATTTGAACCTTACCATTATGTTAGAAAAATATTCAGATGAGCACATTTTCAAAAACAAAATTATAAGAGAATCCTTGCTCAAGTTTAGCAGTTTTAATCATATCCGACGGTGTCTAGATTTGCACCGCCATATTTGCTCCGTCATCGTGAATTAAAAAAAACGCAACTTTTTCTAAATGTACAGACACTACGAAACTTTAATTTCTACACTCAGAGAAAAATATAATTTATCAATATTGGGAACAAAAAAATCATATGATCTTAATAATCATAAATATGGTTCTGACTGATATTATCACCAAGGACGATTTTATCATCATCTAGGATAATAATAATAATAATATGATCATGATTGTTATGTTAAAACACATAACATAATGCTCTTTTCTCTGGGTGTAGTTTTTGGAATGCAGAATAGCTTAGTTTATAATTTAGTTAATTATTGAATTCTTTTTGAATTCTTGATTTTTTTAATTTAACAGACCTTAATTGTTGATAGTAGAATAAGTTTTTTAAAACTTAATCGGAATCAGCTTTTCAAAAAGTGAACAACTACCATTTAGTGTTAATTTATAACAGAGCTTATTCAGAAGATGACACATTCTAAAATTCTCCGTACTAACATTAATAAATAAGTTTAAAAGCTATAAATAATTTGGATCACAAGTTTGCAAACACCTGTATTTTTTGAAACCTTTGGTTTTGCTATAGTCCGAATAATATAGAAAAAATATTAATTATAATAAAAATGCAAGTAAATCTTATAAAATTTTACAGTAAAAAAAGGTAAAAATTTAATGCACCTTACGAAAGTCAAACCGGAAGGGAAGTGCCTGCGGAATCAACTCAAAATGGCAGTTAAAACATAAAAATGCAACAACAAAGGTAAATGGTCCGCCAAATAACTTTTTTTTTTTGAAAATGCTATAAAAAAAACTACTGAATATTTTCTCAAGTTTCTTTTTTATTTGAAAGTACAATCCTTCCGGATAATAATGGAAAATGGAAATTCATTCAAATGGCTGCCTCGGCTGGCCATGCAGTAGCCTACACGATCGGTCCAATTTTTAAGCCCATTATCGATTGTGTGCAACTGTATTTCACCAATGGCTTCACGAATATTGTCCTTTAAAGCGTCAATTGTCTCTGGCTTGTTGGCGTAACACTTATCTTTGACGGCACCCCACAAATAATAGTCCAACGGTGTCAAATCGCAGCTCCGAGGTGGCCAAACGACATCAGCTCTGCGACTGATAATGCGATTTTCAAAAACAGGGCAGTTTTCGCACACATTCTGCAACATTACCATGATTTTCAAAGTAATGTCGCAATATTTCCCAGCGTTGTTCAAGCGTATACACAACCATATTCGTTCAGCGGAAGGATAAAATTAATTATCTGTCAAATCAGACATGAGCTAAGTGTTACCATTCACGAAATAAGCACTAGTTGAAAAAAAAAAACGTTAGATGGCGGACCCTTTATTTCCCTTAAAAGTAACCAAAAATATATTTATTTTAAACTGTTGAAAACAAGCCAACAAATGCAGGCAAAATAACTAAAAATCTTCGGAAAATAACTACAAATATTTTACTACAAAAATTTTAAAACAACTGAAAAAATAAGAAAAACTGTTTTTTAACACTTATTTTTTTCGGTATTAAGAAAAGATAAAAAATAATTAATAAAAGGTCAACAATACAAACTTTTCAACCATTAATAAAAAATATTTTCTTTCTTTCGATTAAAATAAATAATTGTAATTACTTCAACCTTTTCAAAAATTCAAAGTCAAAACTTAAAATGGACCTCCTGATTTTTGTTGACAACTAAATAAAAATATCTAAAACTCAACGAAATTTTGTATTTTTTTTAAATAACTAACAACAAATGTTTACAGTAAAACAACTGTTTTGGTAGCTTTTTATTATAATTCTAAAAGTAATTGCTTTAAACAACTGTTACAAACTACAGTACTTATCCGTAGTTCTTTTTAACTGTCATAATAGTTGCTTTGTATTCCAATCAAAAACAACTATAAATTCATTTAAAAACAACAATTACTAATTACTTCCCAAGCAACTGTCATTTAGTAAGGGAAATTCACACGCAATCCACCCATATCTACTATTTCCCATTACTGGTGATACGAATTATCAAATTGTTGTAAATTCTCTTTTGAAAATGACAAACTACTGGGAAATAGTATATAAAGGTGGATAGAGGTGTATAGCGTGTGAATCAAGCTTAACTGACAAACTTTTTTGAGTGTTAATATGGTTGCTTAAAATTAATGAAAAGCTTCATACTTTTTATGGAACTTCTTCATTGAGAGAATGAAACTTTAAATAAATTATATGAAATGTTTCATAAAATTTTATGAAAACTTGCATCAATTTAATGAAAAGTTTCAATGGGCAAGTTCAAGTACAACTTCATTACTTCAACACAAACATTATCTTTAAGAAAATTATCTCAGTGTGTGTACATTCGATAAAAATTGTTGCCATGGAATTGGATGTGTAATTCATGTGCAATTTGGAACATATTTTTTTATCCTTAGAATAACACAATTACAAGGTTTACCTGTATTTTGATAAGGCTTAATATAAAACTAGTACAAGATCTCTTTAACAGTGGCAAAGAAAAATAATTATTAAAAATCATAATTCCTAATTGTTTAACACACAGGCTTACACACAAAATCTTGGTCAATGTATGCTTGTATAATAATTAACAAGCTAAAATTGACCAAGACTTGTATAAAATTCACAACATAAAAATAATAAAGTTAACTAGTTATGATAGTTTTATGACATTCGTTAAAAAAAAATTATATAAATTGTGGTAAAATTTAACTAGTTATGATAGTTTTGTGACATTTGGGTAAAAAAAATGTCACAAAGTATCAAAAATTTCCACCAGTTATTTTCTTTTGAAATTTATGCAAAAAGAATTTACTTTTGCATATTTTGTAAGAACTTGGGTAACGTTGTTTAGTATAAAGTTAAGCATGCACTAATAAAAAAAGTCAGCATAGCCAGCAGAAAAATTTGCTAATATCAGCAAAAAATTTACTAAATTCAGCAAAAATGTTTTTTGCTGATAGCAATTTTTCTCCAATGATCCTCCCAGCAAAAAGGTTGCTGGCCTTGCTGACTTTTTTTTTTGAGTATCCTTACATCAACCAGTTTTTTTTTTTCCAAATTGTTTCAAATGGAAGAAATCGATTGTTTTTTTTTGGAAAACATTAACATGTGCCGAATTTTCTCCGAAAATTAACAATTTTTTGAAAAATGTTATGTTTTATTAAAAATCCCATATTTCATTTATTCCCTTTAAATACTCAAAATTATTCGGACTTAGTCGGATACCAGTAACCCACTTTCGCCTGGAATCAAAAATGATGCACAAATTTGATAATAATGCAAATTCATATTTTTTAAATTAATTTTAAAGATTTTTTTATAGTTGTAAATTAAAGAAAAAAATTTAAATAAATTGACTCCTTCCCAGGACATTTCATGAAAATTGATTATTTTGTCAAAAGTTGAGCAAAATGTCAATGTTTTCAATAGTTTTTCGAAAAATATCATTTTAATTTGACTAGACTACAATTATCTTTACTTTTGTTTAAAAAATCATTAACTCTCAGTGGCCTGGGCCGAATTACGGCATTCGTGAACGTAATTTTTCGATCGAAATTAATTTCCTATTTCCGAAAAAAAAAACATTTCAACGATTTTGTTGATTAGGCGCGTTGTAGTTATGTCCTTGATTAGAAATAAATGTAAAACTTTGTGTTTTCATTATTAGTATTTTTGTAATTACTCATTGAAAAGAGAGTTTTCGAACGATTTCACTCGATCACGAATGCCGTAATTCGGCTCCTGGGTTCAAAAACGACCCATGTAATATAACTTTAATTATAACTACATTGCAAAGCTTTTAAAATGATAACAAAATACATTTTATAAAAATAATTATTTTATGTAATCTGATCTATACGCACACAGAAATAAAGTGGCAACCGAATTGTAAAGTGTACATTAATAGTAACATCTTACAAATTCAGTTAGTACAACAATATTTTCATTAGATTTCTGTATATTTTGGGTGTTGCAACTAAAATTCAGTTGAATTAACCGAAAACTAATGTTAAGTTGTGGCAACAGTCTGAAAGTCGTAATAACAGAATTTGAGTCGTAGTTATGGAATTTCAGTTGACAAATAGCTACATTTTTCTCTGTGTGCATAATGTTAATGTTTCCACTTTTAACCAAAAAATACCCAATAGGAAGTTTACAGAATAATTTCATTGAGTTTTACATTTTGGATATGTGATAAAAGGTACTAAACTAACGATCAAGCGCAATTATTTATAGTACCAATATTACTTTTAAGAGTTAAAAATTTGGGGTCCAAAATGGCCACAAGAAAACCAAAAAACATATACCCTTTTAAATTTTGTTGGTAAATCATTAAAGAGATCTTTAAAATGCCTTTAATTTGATACACATTTTTGTATAGTTTCTTTGGAATAAATGTGAAAAAAACCGCAAATGTGAAAAAAACCGCAAATAAAAACACATTTGACTAAAATGTGATCAAAAAGCAAAAAACTGTTGGATAAAGTGTTGTTGCCATCCCCAATGTTTTTATATAGCTTGAATTTTATAACATTGAATTTTAACCAGCATGTAATTCTCACTTTGTTAGCAGATTTATTTACTTTTTATTTTAACAAAAATTACCAATTTTGTTAAAACCAGATTATTTTCTTTTATATAATTTTTAATTTATTTTTAGAATTTTTTGTTAAAAAAATGGTTATAGTTTTGTTAAACAAAATGAAAATTCAAAAATTATGTTATATTATCAATTTTATGATAATGTTTGAGAACAAATTAATATCCAGATTTAAACCACTGAAGTTATTTTATTTAACTTAATAAAGTTATAAGCCTAATGAGAATTAATAAAATCTAATTAAAATGAATTAAAAAATGTATTACTATTATATCAATATTTAAATATTACAAAAAAACAACAACAATATCTTTACAAAAAAAACAACAACAATATCTTTTGAGCGATAGTAAAAGCAAGTTCCGAATTTGAGCAAATATTTAATTGATGCAATTAACTTTTAATTGACAGCTTTTAAAACTTTTAACAAATCGATTTAATTGAAGCAAGAAGGAAAATATTTTTGTTGTGTATAGCGGACTCTATCCTATGGTAAAGGTACTCGACTGTTTATAATGTTAAAAATAATTTTTTTCTAAGGAAATACTTAAAATAACTGATTAACAAATTAAACGAAATAGCCAATACGTTACGACATTTATCGCCGCATTCATTCTATATAGTAATACCATACCTCCATTAGTTTATTTGTTTAATATCATTATAAGGACAATAAGAATAACATTTTTTTATAGTCCAAAGAGTATTACATAATAAGCGTCATAATATAAATATAGTTAATTATAATAAAGCTCAAAATTTAAAAAAAAAAAATTAAAAATTAAGTCCTTGTAATCATACTGAAATATATAGTTATGTGAAAAATAATAAGGACACTTCCAAGTAACAAATTTCAATTAAAAAATAAAACACATAAATCTTGGGAAAAAATTATCAATATTATTTTTTAAATATTGTGCAAAAATAACGTCATTACATCAATTGTACGAAAGTTCAAATAATCATGGCATTTTTTTGCTGGAAGTATGGTATTGGTCATTGTATTTAAGACCTATTTTTTTATCATAATTGCCAGAAGTTAAAAGCCAGTCTGGGATATGAAAACTCGCAAAAAATTGCCTAATAAGTATATCGAATTTTCAGTAGTTTGATATTCCAAACAACTTTTTCGGAGTTATTTTTCAATTCTTAGACAAATTTAAGAAGACTTGGCCATTTTTGAACCATTAGAAAGCTGACGTTCCTTCAGAAATCGTATTTGCTATATTTTTCTATGTAAAATTATATAATTTTTTTTTTTACTCGGGCAAACTTTGATTAAAACATAACATAGTGTCCAGAAAAGGAGTCGATTTACACACAAACACAAATTATAATTTTTTCAGTATATATTTGTTTTCTTTACCCAGGTGAAAAAGTTCATATATTGTCATATATGGCCACATATATGGGTTCATATATGAATCCATATATGTTCGGATCCGAAATTTGAGGGTATATGGACATATGTGAATGTTCATTTATTGTATTTCATTTATTTGTATATTATTACTTTTCCTATATTCTCGTATATAAAAAAGTTTTTTATAGTTTTTTTTTTTACAAATTTTTTCAAATTTGAAGTTTTGTTTTACGATTTTATACAAAAGTTGTGAATGGGTCTGCATCATTTAGGCATCATCGGAAAGGTGTTTTAAATATCTTTCCAAAGAGAAATATGTCCCTATTCATTAACGCATTACGAGTCAGTTTAACATTTGGTATTTTTTTTTAATTTTCCTGTCTTTTTTATTTATTTTAAAAATTATCTGTATTATAGGTATGTTTTGAGGCCAGCAATTTATAAAAAAGATATTAAGCTTTCATTTAAGGTATAATACGACCCTGCGAATCTATAAACTTGGTTAAACATAAACTTGGAGGGTTTTGCGAATTTTTAATAAAAAAAAATGAAAAAATACAAAATTTTAAGATAGCTTGTAATGGGTTAATGAATGGGGACATATTTTACCTTTCCGATGGTGCATAAAGCGTTCCGACCCATTCACAACTTTTGGATAAAATCGCAAAACAAAATTCCAACTTTGAACCCCTCCCCCGGAAAAGGGATGCGTTCGCCAACAAATTTTACCAATGGTATATTTAGCGTGATAATATCAGTTGATCGACCAATTTTCATCAATTTTCAACTCAAATGTCAATTCAAAACTCATTCTCTACAATCGTCTTTATAAATCAATAAAACATTAATTTATATATTTTTGTCAAGAATTCGTAGACCGGCAGAATAAGGGTTAAAAATAAAAAATTTCATCCTCATATATGGTCATATCTGATCAAAAGTTAAAACATATTAACCATATATGAAATAATATATGAATTCATATATGGAGATATATGGCATATATGAACCAATATATGCAATATATTATCATATATGGTGTCATTCATATCCATATATGAACTTTTCATTTCAATGTATTTACCAATATATGCTCCCATACATTACATATATGTTCATATATGAGCATATATGGAACCATATATGCTCATACATGAAACCATATATGGCAATATATGATCATATAGGAACATTTTCACCTGGGTAATTACAACTTTTATATTAACAAATTAGGCATTTTAAAAAATTTAAAAATAAATTTAAAAAACACATTTTTGCAAAGTCGTGGATAATTTTTGATTCCAAGATAATTTGGGTTAATGATATCCGATGTAGTCAGAATTCCATATCGTCGGTGCGCCGACCAAAACAGCTATGTGTTTTTTATGAAGTGTTCAGGAAAGCAAAAAAACCGTTTTATTTTGCCAATTCGCAACATATTTTTAAAGTAAATTTTTTTTAATTTTTCTTAGCCCATTTAAAAATATTACGCGTTGAAAAAAATACAAAATCTTTTTTTTGTCCTGAAGTGGTACAAGAATTTAACAAAAAACTACACATAGCTGATTTTGTTTCGGACTTTTTAAATGTGAATAGAACAAATATAATACACATACGTGCTTTTGTTCTAAAATTAATTTTTAATAAATTGTAATTAATGTGTTGTTTAAAATTACAAATTTGCAAATTATATATCCGCAAGGAGTTGTAGCAAAATATTTTAAAAGCGGCGGATATACTTTTCCATTGCAGAAAGTGGTTATATAACTAACACAAAAGAAAAAGATTGATTGCAATAATGATAACAATTATAAAACGTATATTTCAGTGTATGATATAGCGTTCCAATTGAAATTGCAATTTAGAATTCGCAATATAAATTCACAAAATCACAGTGCACACAGAGAAAAATTTAGCTATTTGCCAACTGACATTCGATTACTACTGCTCAAATTCGCTTATTACGAATTTCTGTTGGTCGGTAGAACTTAACATTAGTTTTCACAACAAAGTTCGGTTAAATCAACTGAATTTTAGTTACAACACCCAAAATATTCAGAAATCTAATAGAAATATCGTTGTACTACCTGAATTTAGAAGTTGTTACCATTAAAATACACTTTTTAATTCGGTTGGCACTTTATTTCTCTGTGTGTGGAAATTATAAATGCCCAAAATAAAGCATAGACAAGTGTTATCAAAATTCAGAAAATGTGAATTGAAATTCGGAAAAGCCACATAAATTTCACAAAATACCAATGAAAATTAAAAAAATTACACATTTTTTTTTGGCATTTATAGTAGTTGGTCTTCTTCTTATTGGTGTTTTACAAAGTTCCACCAGACCCATAATATATGATTTTTTGGCCTCCCGGGAGGGTAAATTCCAAAAATATTTTAACGTATCTTTTCGATAATAGTCATCAATAGCCCCACATAGAATACTTCTTTTTGTTTTTATTTGCGCGAGATGGGGACAAGCTTTGTTTTTCATTTTTCTAGCACTTCTTTCTGAATATTTTTTTTCCCACTAACCGAAGTTCCTTGCGTCTCTTTTTTCTTTCCGTCTTTAAAAGTACATCCAAAATTTCTTCTGCCTCACTCTCATGTTGATCATATGCTTCAAAAACTCCCGTTTCCTCATTCAAAAAATAATTACCAAATTCTTCCTCCATATCTCTAGCTGCTGTATTTAAAAAAAAAAGTAATATTTAATTATTTCGTAAAGCAAATAAGATTTTATCTTTGAATTTACCTCTTTTTATAAAATTGAGTATCGGAATATTACAAAAAAATTGTTCAGAAAACTTTTACAATTTTCATTTGAAAGAAAACCAAAGGCAATAGTAAAGTTTTTACGTTTAAATCAAAAACAGCTATGTGTACTTATAACACATAACTGTTTTTGCCGGAGATTTTCTATTATAGGTTACACATAGGAATTTTAGCTAACTTTGAAACCATTTGAGATAACGGGAAATGCTTTGGGGGATAAATGCATGACCAGATAGGCTTCCTAATGGGCCAATAAAAAAAATCGAAAAATTACACATAGGTGTTTTGGTCGGCGCACCGACGATATCTGAATAATTTTGAGTATATTAAACAAATAAATGAACCAAAAAAATTGAAAGTTTGTTATAATTTTTATTAAAAATAAAAATTATGTTTTGTTCGACCTTTAATTGTGCAATGAAAATGAAAATTATTCAAGTTCGAGACCATACTCTATATTTCTTCATTAGGATATTGTCCTAACAAATAATCTATAGAGTTTTTTGTTTTCAAATTTATTATTTGACCCTTTCAGGAATGTGTTGATAGATCTATTTCGGGAATTTTCTAGGTTCCCATCATCAGAACACGTTTTGAAAGCGGTAACAATCCCATGCCAAACATCAAACATTCATATGAACTAGTTTACTCACTACATGAGAACTAATATACATATGAGTTTGAAGTTAAAGATTATAACCATTGATCAAACAAAAAATTGAAAACTTGTTTGATGTGCAAGATCCACCTCTGGTGGATATTCAATACACGTTTTTTGTTTTTCTCTCCTTTTTATATTTTGTTTAGTTTGTAAACAAAACAGGGGAAGTAAACTAGGCGGTACTTTGCCTTTTTCACAAGTTTGTTATAATTTTTATTAAAAATAAAAATTATGTTTTGTTCGACCTTTAATTGTGCAATTGAAAACAAAAAACTCTATAGGTTATTTGTTAGGACAATATCCTAATGAAGAAATATAGAGTATAGCCTCGAACTTGAATAATTTTCATTTTCAAAAAAATTGAATTTTTCAAAATTTCAAATTTTGGGAATTTTTAATAAAAATATTCTTTTTTTCACATATGGGCCAAATTCGACACGGTTAAAAAAATTGATTTCTTCCATCTGGCACCATTTTCAATAAAACTGGGGGCGGTGTAATGGCAAATCTATTTCGTAAGGGTCATATATTTTGACAACTCCACACTTTTTTTTCTGCCACTGTATTTAAAGATCATTGTGGTAGCAAATTTCTGAACTATTTAAAATAGTAGTATGTTATAATAATAATAAAAAAAAAACTTTGAGCTGTAATAATTAGCAAATCTAATCATTGTATTTTTCTATGTTGTTTAATTTTAATTTCACAGAAGTAGGTCAAGTGAACAAAAAAAAAAAAAAAAAAAAAAACAAAAAATAACAAAAAAGAACAGAGTCCTTTTTTATGGTAATTAAATACGAACAAAAATTACTTGACTACCAAATGCATCCATACAACAAGCATGATGATATACTATAGTTTTGGGAATTTTTTAAGTAAAACAAAAGTAATAAAGCGTATAATTATACATATAATATGAATAATAATATTATTAATAAAAAAAAAAAAAAAAAACTAAGCAAAACTAACTATTGCATCTTTACTAATACTACTATATTTATATGTATACACAAATGAAAATATTTCTGTTCAAAAAAAAATATAACATTTTTAAAATCAAACATAAATTTTAAATGGTATTTTTTTTATTGCAAATACATTGGGTAAGTATGTATGCCAAGGAAAGCATAGATTACATAGATATCAAACTCTTTGACATTTACTGTTAGAGGAAGAAACTGATGAGAATGTGTTGGTCATAAGTCCGAACGATGCCAATACAAAAAATATTTCAATGTGTATGAAAAACTATGTTTGCTGATAAAAAAAGAAAAAGAGTTTCATATCTATGTAATCTATGATGGGAAGTAAATATCGTTCAGTGTTGCCAGAAGTAGGGGAAAATCCCTGCCGCTACGAAATAACCCCCAATGAAATAACACCCAAACGACAAAATGAAATAACCCCCAATGAAATAAGTCCCAACAAAAAAAAAATGAAATAATACCCAAAAGAAATGAAATATTCCCCAGAGGTGAAAATGAAATAACACCCAAAATTTGGGGGTTGTTTCGTAATGAAATAACTCCCAAAGGAAGAAATGAAATAACCCCCAATGAAATAAGCTCCAAAGAAATGAAATATGTCCCAAGTTTTTTTTATTTTTTGTTTTTATATATTTGATTAAATCCGAAATGTTTGAATTAATAAATTCAAACAAATGTATATAGGCCTTCGCAGATTTTTTATTCATTAATACGAATATAAAGGGAAATACCTATAAAATTAAATAATTTTATAAAGCAGTTTTTTTTAATTAAGAATTCCTCGAACAGACTAGAAAACTTGAACTTGACTAGAAAATCGCGCGATTTTTTAAACCAAACCAAATTTTCGCCTGCGGCGCTTTTTTCAACATGTTACTTACCAAAATTATGAATTTAAAATTTTTAATTCGGTTTCAAATTTTCGCCTGCGGCGCTTTTTTCATTTAGTTTCTTACAGAAGAATAAATTTTAAATTCCTTTTTTCATAATTTAGCAAAATGAAATAACCCCCAAAAAATATGAAATAACCCCCAAAATAATTGCATATGAAATAATCTCCAAAGAATTTAAATTTTGGGCTTTATTTCATTGGGGGTTGCTTCATAATGAAATAATCTCCAAACCGTAAGATGAAATAACCCCCAAAAAAAATGAAAAAACCCCCAAACAATTTTACACAATTTTTTTGGGGGTTATTTCATTTTTGGCCGTTGGGGGTTATTTCATTGGGGGTTATTTCGTAGCGCCAAAATCCCTACATGTAGGTTTTTTTTGCTTTAAGCAACGTAAGGGAAAAGAGACAGACATTTTTAATTAGTTCGTTAGTTAGTGTACACTCAGAATATTGTGTAGTTTACTGTTTGTTGTTTAAAAAAAAGTTTTCCGGGGCCAAGCCGTTGATGCTACGAGGCAAACCGTTGATGCTACGAGCTTGAAATATGATACGCGAGTTTCTAACTATAGTTATTCGAAATATACACTCAGAAAATTATGTAGTTTACTGTTTGTTGTTTAAAAAAAGAGTTTTCCGGGGCCAAGCCTTTGATGCTACAAGCAGAATCGTTGATGCTATGAGCTTGAAATATGGTACGTGAGTTTCTAATCGGAAGTAGACATCTGCATAGATCGGATTTTGGAAATACCATCGGGGAATGGCGCAAAGGTTAAAAGTCTCCTGCATGGCGACCTGCCCAAATCCCTTTGGTCAGAAATTTGCAAATTAAAATATGTTTCTTCGAATATGAACTAGCTCACCTATATGATATTTTTTGGATTTCTAGCCGGTGACGTAGTAAAAATAGGTGTTAACGTATGGAAAACTCTCCCTTTGGCAGCTAGGCCAAACGACTAAATCGAGGAACATAAAATTTAGAATGTGGGTTCATTATCACGAAAAGTAAGGCTTAAAGGTTGGAAAAGACTCTCTTTGACGGCCTTTTCACACCGCCAAAGCTGGGAACATAAATTTTGGTATGTGGGTTTCTTATCAGGATTAGACATAGAGCGGACATCTGTATTGACAGAATTTTTTGGAAATTTCCAAGAGGAGGGACAAAAAGAAGAAAGTCTCACCTTTTTGCTTAATCAAGAGTAGACATCTGTGTAGAGCGTATTTTTTTTAAATTCGGTATATAGGTAGTTAACACGAGTAGACATCTGTATAGATGTCCTCCTCGTGGGAGGGGCAAAAAGAGGAAAGTCTCACCTTTTTGCTTAATCAAGAGTAGACATCTGTGTAGAGCGTATTTTTTTTAAATTCGGTATGTAGGTACTTAACACGAATAGACATCTGTATAGAGCGTATTTTTGCAAATATTTAAAATAATTTTTTTTAGGTATGGGTAAGTTGATGTGTTTTTATAAAATCTTGGTATAAATGGGTTTTAAAAAGAAACAAATTTCACCTTTAAAGACCTATGGAATTCCATTAAAGTAGAAATCTGAAACCATATTTTTATCTAAATCTAACATTTATTCACTAATATAATGTGAAGGAAAAAATTTAAATATTGCAAAACTGGAAATCCATTTAGCTTTATTTTATTCCAGCTTTATTTTATTCCAGAACTTGTATTTTTGAAAAATTTTTATTTAATTTTAATAGCGAGTAAGTGTTATGGTGTTTTCTTTTCTGGAAAAAAGTGTTGCTTTCTTAATGTGCAATATTTTTCAAATTTTGCCCTCGCCCCATTAAAATGAAGCATTTTTACAATCAGAATAGAACACAATTTCATCACATATTGCATTTATTTAAACAAATCTGTTTTTTTAGTGTTGTTAAGGTTCGGGTTCGAATCACAGCAAACTTTACAAAAAAATTTAATGTTTTTTTAATAATTAATTTTTGTTTTTTTAAGTATTTAAAGAATTTGGATTTAGCTCCATACATTTTTTTCAATTAAATTTTTTTTTTATAATTTTGTTTGTAAGCCAATTTCAGATTAAAAAAATTATTAAAAGAAAAAATTAAAAAAAAATTGCAAAAACAAATTAAAAAAAAATCGTAAATTAAATTTAACAAAAAAAAAAAATATATAAAAATGTGATACCAATATGGGTTCGAACTCGGGATCTTCTGTGTCAGAAGCCAGCACACTACCACTCTGCTACCAAGGTGAGAGTTTTCTCGCCAAAAACTTTGCAATATATACACATGAGATTGATAAACCAAAAAAACAGGGCAACATCCAACCCTGTAAATTTTTTGACGGTAGAAAATGTTGCATTTTTTGCCTTTTATAAGGCAACATTTTCAGAAAGAAACACGGTACCCTCTTAGAGTATTTACCTTATATAAGAAAAGAACACAAAAGGTAATTTGAGGGCAAAGTGCAAAAAAATGTGACATTTTTGCCAGAAAAGAAAACGCCATTAGACTTACGAGTATTTCAAAATATAATTTTTGTCAAATTAATAAGCAAACTATGAAAATTTTAGAAAATGTTAAAAATAATTCTTTTATTTATATATTCCTGTAAAATATATTGCTAAAATACCGAAAAATAACTGTTAAAAACAGTAGTTTCCACAACTTATGTAGTAGTTTTACGTTCATTGTTTTTATTGGTTTTTGTTGCTCGTTTTTATAGTTTATGCATTCGATATTCGTTTTTACTACCATTATAGTTGTTTTATCAATAGTTAAAAATTACTTCATGGGTAGTACAAATGACAAATACATTCCTTTTTGACTACATTTATATTCACTTTAATTGTCATCTTTAATCATTTCTACCTTCTTTATTTTCTGAGTGTATCTATCGGAATAGTCCACTCCTCTACTTTTATACGTGAAAGATAAAAGAATTTGCTAAAATATTATGTTTTTAAACAATTAATATTTTAACAGTTTCAGGCCCACGTTTGCTATCAACTATCTGATTTTTTATATATAAAAAGATGGGGTGGGAAGGGTTAAAAATTAAATTCTAAAAGCATAATATTTTAATATATTCGTTTATCTTTTAAGTGCAGAAAAAATCTTGAAAATTAAATGTTTAATTTTTTAAAGAGAGACATTTAAGAGGAACCTTAACACATTAACATTTTTAAATTTAATATTTTTAATTTTGAAAAATAAACAAATTGTTGATTTTTCTACGGAAACATGAAGCAGTTTTTTTTTCAATAATTCATTTATAACACCCAGCACTAAATTTCATTTTTTTTTTTTTTTTTTTTCACATATGGAAAAATCAATATGTACGAGAAACTAGAGACCACCTAGCGAGGATCCAGATTTTCCATTTGTGGGACATTTTTTTTGATAAAAAATGTTTGACTTAAAAAAATTTATTTTTTCATATGTCAATCGGTATTCTGGTTAATACGCTTGCTTCTTCTATTTGTCAAGCATCTACTAATAAATAAGCCTAATACCCAATAAAAAAAAATTATTTGTCCAAACTTATTGGTTAATGGATAATTGTGTAAAAATCTATATTTTTACCAAAAAAAAATTGATCAAAATAATTTTATTCATTGAAATGTTTTAGAAAATAATTTCACCGGTTTTTACTAACATATAAACAATAAATAATTTCCACACAAAGAAAATTTTAGTGAAAGAAAAATAATGAAAATGGTTTGTAAACTAATGTAACTTTTCCTAAAAATTTCATAAATAAAAAAAAAAAATTTGTAGAAAAAATTTTCAATTGCACTTTACTATTTTTGTATTAAATTTTAGTACAATTTTTTATTATTTGCTATTGCCTATTTGCTATTTGTAAACTAATGTAACTTTTCCTAAAAATTTCATAAATAAAAAAAAATTTGCTTAAAAAAAGTTAGTAGAATAAATTTTCAATTGCACTTAACTATTTTTGTATTAAATTTTAGTACAATTTTTTATTTTTTGCTATTCTCATTTTACAAATTACTGAATTGTGTACTAATTTGTGTTGCTGATCTTAGCAAAATATTTCACTTCTTTTGAAAACCAGTTGCTAAATTTAGCAAACGTTTTGCTAATCACAAAAAAAAATATATATTTTAAACAAATAAAATTTTGTATTATGAGTCAAGGTTAAAATAATATTTATCTATTAGGACAAAAGTGTAAAGAATTTAAAAACAAAGTCGTTTTATTTTATATTTTTAATTTTTATTTTGTAACGTTCTATTTGATGTACTAAAATTTTGCAATTTTTTTTTTTGCTGATTTTATCAAATTAATTTTAAATTGCAGTTTACTGAAATTTTACTAAAATTTAGTAGGTTAGGTTAGGTTAGGAAGGGTTATGTGCCCAAGGGCACAACTCCACTCGGAGACCAATACGGTCCATTGTGAATCCCTTCAGAGAAAAAACGGTGAGAAAGAATAGAAATAGACAGAAAAAAATAGCTTGAAAGATAAATATAAAGAAAGGTAGAAAACATATTTACTCCCCAGAAACCGGATCCTAACGTCCCCTTACCAGAAACAGCCGTCCTATCTCCTTGACAAATTTAGTATCGGCTACTTATTTTTTTTTTCTACTAATTTCATTTTACTACAGTTCAGCAGACATGTTTTGCTAAATTTAGCAAAAAATACCGCAAGGCTCAAAATAGTTAAATTTCTCTTAATAACAGCAAAAATTTCAGTAGCCATTACAATTTTTTTTCTTTGTGTACCCTTGTACACATTTTTAAATCAATATAAAAATATTGATAATGATATAAAACTTTATATTTTTGCTTAAATGTGTTTATTGGGATATTGGTCATTGAAAAAAATTTATTATGTGGATAAACTGTTCATCAGGGCAATATAGTCGCGATATTTGTTAAGATAGTCGGATTTTTTTTATGAACCTTTATCGGTACCGTGAAATAACTCCCAAATGAAATAACTCCCAAAAAAAAAATTAAATAACTCCCAAAAATTTTCCATACTAAATTGGGATTTATTTCAGTATGAAATAACTCCCAATGCGTTAGGACTTGTTTCACAATTTTCAGTTAGGAATTATTTCGTTATGAAATAACTCCCAAATGAAATAATTCCCAACCAGATTTTGTTGGGAGTTATTTCACTTATTTTTGTCATTGGGAGTTATTTCACATTTGTTGGGACTTATTTAATTTTTAAATGTGATTTTATCGTTGGGAGTTATTTCATTTTTGTTGGGAGTTATTTCATTTCTATTTAAATTACATTTTGGTAAATTTTATGCACTTGTAACGGTTCTTAAAATTGTCGTAGTGTCTTTCACTTTTTTCACAAGATAACTAACATACGGACCATATTCGTTGAGCGGAAGGATAAAACTAATTATCTGTCAAATCAGACATGAGCTACGTGTTACCATGCACGAAATAAGCACTAGTTGAAAAAAAACGTTAGATGGCGGACCCTTTACATAACTCATTCGAAAAAGATTTATGAAATTCTTCACTAAATTGTAAAATATTAAAAAATGGTAATTTTTGGAAAAATAAAATTTCCTGATTTTTTAAGTATTTATTTTTTATTAAGAATGTTTAAATCAATAATTTAACGTTTTACTAAAAAGAGCTGAATTAGCAAAATGTACTTTTAGCAATGTAGACAAGTAACCAGTGCTGCCATATGTTTACCACACTGAATAAAATGGAAATGACGATCGGTTCCCAAAGCTACAAAGAAAAGTACACCAAATTTTTCCAACATATCCCTTTGATACCTCAAATTCTTGATTATTTCAAGTTTAACGTAAAATAATTTAAAAAGTATTACACTTTCCCTATAGTTTTATACATACACATTTAATGAAATATTATTTAGTTTAAAATATAATAGGACTATTTTCATTTACCAAAAGGAACGCAGTTCTTGCTAGAATTTTGGTAATTTTGGTGGAATGTCATAACGTCCAATGACATAATGTCCATGGACGTTATGTCACTCGAAAAGTGTCATAATGTCCATGGACTTTTTGACACTCAGCAATGTGACATTATGTCCTCAAATGGAATGACATAAAATCCATGGACATTATGCCACTTTTTGGGAGACATAAGGTCCATGGACATTATACTCCAGTGTGGAAACAGATCAGTATTTTTGAAGTTTCTTTTGTGTCGCACGCAGAAAAAACTTTATTTCGCGAAGCCGCCTGCCGCATTCTACGGAGAAAAAAACCCTTAAGAGCGGCCGAAGGCCGCCACCCAGAAGAACTTGTTTTTCAAATCAGATGTCGAATCCGTTAAAATCTTATATTTTTAAGAAATCCAGTAATTTGTAAAAACAAGTGTTTCTGTGTGGCGGCCTTCGGCCGCTCTTAAGGCTTCACGAAATAAAGTTTTTTCTGCGTGCGATTATACGATTTATAAGTTCCGTTTTATTTTGTGATATACATATATTTAAAAAAATTGTATTGATATACTAAATATTATTAATCTTTTTATTTTAAAAAGTCTGAAAGTGACATAATTTGAAAGTGACATAATGTCCAAAATTGCCAAGTTAAAAATTGTCATAAAGTCCATGGACATTATGACACTTTTTGAGTGACATAACGTCCATGGACATTATGTCATTGGACGTTATGCCATGCCACCTCTAGAAAGCGGTGCGTACGATTCACGTCCTGCTGCGCGGCCGCGTTTCGCGTAATGCGGCGCCACCGTAGTTCGCGTCTTATAGGCGCGGCCACGGGAGTTGTTTCATTCTTTGTTGGGAGTTGTTTCATTCTTTGTTGGAAGTTATTTTATTACTATGAAATAACTCCCAAATGTTGGGGCTTATTTCATTTTTTCATTGGAGGTTAATTCATTTATTAAAATTGGGACTAATTTAATTTTTTTTGGGACTTATTTCATTGGGAGTTATTTCATTGGGACTTATTTCATTTGGGAGTTATTTCACGGTACCACCTTTATCTCCTAAAAAGGGGCGTTTGGTGTATCTCGTAAATCTTTTAACCTTTTTTTCTAATTTTTTCGGTTTTCGCGAAATTTATCGCTAAATAATTAATCGAGCTACTCAAATGTTCACACAGTTGAAAGAGTCATTTAAAAGGAGTTCTATTAGTAAGAAAAAAGTTATTTTATCAAAGCGCTTTTTATGCAAAATTCCCGATTTTTCTAAAATTTTATATGAAACCATAGCTGATGGAAGGAGTAAAATATAATAAAATATTTAAAATGTGAATGCTACTAATAAATGTAATATTGGTAAAAACGATAGGGGCAGTGAATTTTGCAGTGAACACTTGCATTGCATACAAAATTGTGATTCTATAGTACTACTTTTTTAGTAAAAACTTCATTTCTTCGGATCCTTACCATAAAAAGCTATTTGCTGTAAAATATTATTGAAACCTAAATTTTGTACATAAAACAATTCAAAAATGTATATTTTTTGGTGTTTTAATGTATAAACTTTTTTATTGCTTGTAAAAATTAATTCCGGAATATTTTCTTTTAAAGCAATGAAAATTTTAAACTTCTAGAGGCTCTAGCTTTTCTAAAACTTCGGGTTCTGATGAGATCTTTAGCCAGATCGAAATACTAGTATCAACCTAGCAAATATATTTGATTTGCTTTATTTTTGTAAATATACTCGTTATAAAATCAAAATAATAAAATATATAAACTAATAAAACTGTTAAACTTTTAAGTTCATACTAATTTACAACGATAACAATTTGGCACTTTAACTCTAAATTTCTTCATTCCTGTTTTTTATTAAAAATTTTATACAATAAAACCTTAAAAAAATTTTGAACTGAATGTCATTTTTGAGTTTTTTGTGTAAATTTTATTTTTTTTTTCGTGACATTTTTATTGCCATTTATAACTGTGTTTTGGCATTTTAAACTTGCCCTTCAGTGGAAATAAATCCTTAGAGTTACACAGGTTTTCTTTTAAAAGGACCTAAGAATCTACCAGTGTTACCATTTTCATAATATGTGAGTTTTGAAGAACGGCTTGTAGAACAAATTAATTTTCTTTATAACCCGTCGGTTTTTACACCAATGATTTTTGTCTGAAATTGTCAAAAAATCAATCGGTTTAATTTCTTCGAAGTAGAACAGGTAAAACAGCTTGTGAAACTGGTTCGAGTAAGGTATGTCTTTCATTTTCACAAGTTTGAAAATTGTAGTGGTTGGGAATTGATTACAAAAATTTTTTATTGGGAGATGGCAGAAGATGTCGGATTCCTACAGAATTACTTTGACTAGGTTCACACACGGCAATTATACTTGCGCAATTCTTGAGTTTTTAGAAGAGGGAGGAAAAGAGAATGGAAGGGGGTACAGACTTGCCCGTACTTCAATTCCGTTTTGTTTTGTCATCCGCAATTTTCAACACTGCAGGTTGATATACGAAAATAGTTGAAACAAACTTTTCCTGTGTGAACACAAAAGCAATTTCAAAGGAGAATTGAAGAAGAATTGCGCAATTATAATTGCCGTGTGTGAACCAGGACTTTGTAAATTGATTGATAGTTGTGTGCCATCGATTTAAAACAAATTCAATCCTGTCTTTAAATACATGGAAATATTGGAAACAATAATTTGAGTTTTTAAAATAAACAAAAAAAATCTTTTTTATATAATTTGCTATAGCCGATAAAAAATATTTTATCTAGTGGCTTAAGGATCGCTTTCACGCGATTTTAAAAGAATTTTATGATATTTTATATTGCATTTCTTTTTTCTAAGCTTTTCTTGACTTTTTTTTTAACCAAAGCTAAGAAAATTGACAAATTTTGGGTAAAAATCCAATTAAAAAATGTAACCGGTTAATCGACTTATTTTAACCGATTATTCGGATCGAATAATTATTTGAGTTTTGAATTATTTGTTTCGACATTAACCGAACCGAATAAAAGTCGCGATATTTCAAAAACTGTAAATGAGCAAAAAAAAAGAAGTTTGTCAGATTTGGAATCAGCGTACATAGGTTTTTTAAAGAAGACAAAATGCAAAAAACTTTCCTAAGCGAAACCGGGCTTTGTACTAGAGGAGAAAATCTTAAGCCAATAAATTTTATACAATCACCTCCACGCGTTTATCTCTGGGTAATACCAACGATAGCAACTAAAAAGTCATATTTTCATGTAAAATTCATTATTTGAACAGTACACCCATAAAAATAATTGCTTGGAATTCGGTCCAAACCATTCAAATTTATTTGATAGGACGTTATTTTATTTGGAACTACCAATAATCGATTAATAAAGCAAAAATACTGTAGTGGAAATTAAAAAAGGCAAAAGGAACTAAAAAACAATACATTTATCCAAATATTGGTATTTCCAATCAACTTTTAAAATAAAATTCGGTTAATAATTGTGTATGGTAGAAGATAACTTTTTGATATCAAATTTTTAAAAAAAATGGTCGATAATCAAAAGTAGTTACTGCAAATACGGTATTCGAAATCAAATACTACACTTAATTAGAGGTTCAGTAATACCAACCAAATTGTGGATTGCATTGTTTATAGCGGAAACTACCCAGCAAGAACAGTGACGGTCATATGACCCTACAAGAAATGGATGACCGAAACTAACACATGCAAGTCTTGCATCTTCCTCTAATTTACGAATTTATAAATTAGAGGGAGATGCAAAATCACACGTACACATAGTTTCCATCACTTTTTTCATATTGCCCTTAAGAAAATGATAGAAACTTTGTTGTACGCATTGATGGATATTTTCATCAGCAGTTTCGGTCATTTGACCGGTCATATGACCGTCACTGTTCTTGCTGGGTAATGATTGGTATGGATAAACGAGTTTGAGAGAACCCTACAAGAAATGGATGACCGAAACTAACACATGCAAATCTTGCATCTTCCTCTAACTTATGAATTTATAAATTAGAGGAAGATGCAAAATCACACATACACAAAGTTTCCATCACTTTTTTCATATTGCCCTTAAGAAAATGATAGAAACTTTGTTGTACGCATTGATGGATATTTTCATCAGCAGTGTCGGTCATTTGACCGGTCATATGACCGTCACTGTTCTTGCTGGGAATGTTTGTTTTCCTAACAAAATATTTAAATTCAAATTTAGTACTCAACATTTATAAGTGTTTGTGGTGTAGTGGGTAGAGAGTTTGTCTTGTACTCCGAACTTCCGAGTTCAAATCTCGGAAAAGACAAACACAAAAAGTTTTTTTTTAATAAAAATAAAATATTCAAATGTTTAAATTGCAAGTAAGGTAATGAAAATTAAAAGTGATTGCGGAGCAATCAGTAGGACAAAGGACTATTAGTATTAAGGACACGGTTCAATACCAGAAAAATCAAAAAAAAAAAAATTTTTCAATTTCAATTAAATTTTGTGGAACGTAACGCAACTGAATATTAGTTTTCACGTAACTGAGATCGCATTTGTTGTTTTCATTGATTTATTTTTTGTCAAATCACACTTAGTTACTAAAATTTATTTTTTACATATTCTTCATACATTGTTTTATGTTAAACAAATAAAAAAATTAATTCCGTTAAATTAAAACAACAACAAAATTAATAATAGATGTATTCAAAATACAGGTGTTCAAAACATTTGCAACTCTTATTATTGTTACTCTTAACGAAACAATTTATACTAACAAATGCTAGGATATAACGGTAATCGCATTCCTTTTTAATATGAGATTCAGGCCGTTACATTTTTTAAACAAATTTATTATAATTATTGTTCTTTAATAGTTGTAATAAGATGTTGGAAGCATAAACATTGTAAGAATAATTGTTGTAAAAAATGGCAGCAAATAAATACAATTCTGATTTTAAATCAAAAGTTTTAAATGATTTTCAAAATGGACTTTCCCAAAAAGAAATTTCTATAAAGTACTCCGTTCCAAAATCAACGATTTGCCGCATTGTTAATAGTGGTAACATCCACACAACTCATAAAGGTGGAAGACCCCGTATTATAACTGTAAGAGAAGATCGGAAAATCAAGATTTTTTTTACGAAATATCCCAAAGCAGTTCCCAGAGAAGATAAAACTTAACTTTTAATAGATGCCAGTCTTCCCACCATTAAAAGAAGAGCCCGAGAATATGGTCTTAGAAGTTATAGATGTACAAAAAAACCGTTTGTGTCGGAAAAAACCGAAAAGCTCGGCTTGACTTTGCACGCACCCATTTGAACTGGACTCAACAGCAATGGAAAAATGTATTGTGGTCAGATGAGTCTAAATTCAACCTCCAGAGATCAGATGCAAGAGCCAATGTTCGAAGACCACGAGGCGAAAAGTTTATCCCAGATACACAACCGCCATAGTGAAGCACGGAGGTGGAAACATTATGGTGTGGGGGTGTTTTTCAGGAAATGGGATTGGCCCAATTCACCGCATTACTAGCACAATGACGGCCACAATCTATAGACATCTTTTGAGTTCAGTTATGCTTCCGTATGCTGAATGGGAAATGACACTCTAATGGAGCTTTCAGCACGACAACGACCCAAAACACACGGCGGGGGTTGTAAAAGTTTGGCTGCAGGAAAATTGAATTAATATCATGTCATGGCCGGCTCAATCTCCCGATCTGAACCCGATTTAGAACATGTGGATAATTGTAAAACGGAATATCGGCAATAAAGTATTTCGAAATGGTGATGAACTTTTCGTCGAGTTGGAGAAGCAGTGGAATGAAATTTCTGACGATTATATTAAAAAGCTCATTGCCTCAATGCCTATGACGTGTCCAGAAGTTATAAAAAATAGTGGCTACGCTACAAAATACTGAGCGTTAAAACCATTGTTTGTATTCCCTGTTAATTACGTTAAGAGTTACAAATGTTTTGAACACTGCACTATCGAATTATTTTGTTAAAATTACTTTTTTTTATGTTTGAGAAGTTATGAATAATTTTTTTGTATTTGTAAAATAACATGAATTTAATAAAAAAAAACTAAAACTTATACCACAAATCTGTTTGATCAATAAAATTATAATAACCTAAACCATGATTTCAGTTGCAAATGTTTTGAACACCACTGTAGCTGTAGAGGGCACTATGCCCAGGAAAAAATTACACATTCCAAAAAGAAGGTGATGCCCACACTTGCTTACATATCTCATAGCCAAATTTAGTAACTGCAATACCAAACTCATTCCAACGATAGAGTCAAAAAAGAAAGTAGTATTGTAATCAATTCTTTAAATTTAAACCAGAAAGCATGAACTCAATAACAAAGTAATTATTTACTTAAAAGAAAACAACAATGTTATTAACTTATATGTTTAACTTTTTGTAATCAAGAGTAATCATATACTTTTTCTGAATAAAAGGACGTCATTGGAAGTAGTTCCTAATTTTAAAAAAAGAAGTTATACAATTTTAAAGAATTTCTCTCATATATTTTTTCAAACAAATTTTTATTTGCAGGAAAATAATACTAAAAACAGAAATTGCATGTTGTCTAAATTTTGTTAAACTGTGGTTAGGTATAAATTAGGGAAGCGCACGTGAGCAGAAAATTGTGAGTGGAAGTTGAAATTACTGACGTTATCGTGAGTGAGTGTAAAAAAATGTTCGAGGGTGATTGTGCGTGAGTCATATTTTTGTTTTTCACTTTTGAATTGTTCTTTTTTTTTGAAAAATTTATATTTTCGTGGTTTATAGCTCCAAAATTATGACAAACCCATGTTATCATAACAATTCGATGTTTCAATTTTTAGGATTTTATTTCCGTATGAGTTTTGATCATTATATTTGAGTGACCTAGGAGAATCACGTGTGAGTAAAAGTTGAATTTACTTATGGAACTACTTCTTTTTTTTTAATGTAAGTACTTCTTATTTTTTCTAGGGAACTATTTACTTATTTTTTTTTGTGTAAGTACTTTGTAGTTTTACAATGGAACTATTTCTTTATTAAAAAATGTATGTAGTTCTTAAAAATATAAAGTAAATGGTTCTTCGGTAAAAAAAATAATCAATTCTAAAGAATCAATTATTTTAGTCTCACTCCCTGTTAAAAGAATCGAGTAGGTAATCTAGTAAGGAATGCGTTCTGCCCAAAATGCTTGATTACAAACCCGCTTACCTTTTTGGAAATTTTTTGTTGGGTGTATCATGGATCATAGAAAAAATAGAATTTTTTAAATCTTTAGAAACTTTCCTTTCATTTGAGAAAAAGATGAAAAAAAAATCTAGCACTTTTTTTTTAGCACTTTCTAGCACTTTTTGTTTGCAATATAGCAATCAAACATATTTAGAATATGGCAACTATGCACACAACTTATGGCAACACTGATGCCAACGATGGTGGTTAGTAAATACTCTCACAATAGTACTCTACTAACAAAATACTAAATATTTCATATACTCCTAAAGCATTTACGTCGCTCATTGAAAAACATTAATTCAGTTGTGTTTGGCGTATACAATGGCATAGTAGTGTCTGGCAGCTAAGTGAAAGTGGTATGCCAAAGAAAAAAAAACTAATAAAAAAAACTTTAAAAACATCTTTAAAATAAAATTATGTAAAAACGTGTGAAATTTAGCAAAACAACTAATTATTATTATTTTTTTTTACATTAAATAAAAAAATATTGAGAAATGTTGTTAGAGTTGAAATCAGCTTTCGAAATTAAATTTAGTTAAAGTGATGCCAAAACCCATACAAAAAAAGATAAAATTTCAGTTATTCAACCAAAAAAAAAAGAAAAAATATACCTACAAATAAAAGAAATACATAAGAAAAAAGAAAAGATGCCCTAATGAATGAATATAAATGAAAACCAAACCAAAAAAAAAAAAAAAAAAAAAAATTAAAATAAAATAAAATAAAACCCAAAGTTATAATTTTTCTTTTTTTTCTTCTTTTCAATTTTGTATACTACATACATATCTTCTATAATATCGGTGTGTGTTGTATCTGTTAAGTGAAGTGAAAATTGCAGAGTTTTCCAAAAAGATTTTACTCAGTTTATTGTTTTTTTTTCGGTGTGTACACTTTGCATAAAAAAAAAATCTAAACAAAAAGTTGTATCTTTAAACGAAATCCGATAAAATAGAATTTAAAACAAAATGTTGCAAAATAATCCCATATAATAAATACATGTTATAATTATTTCATATAAAACTTATCATAAATGACAAGGAAGAATGTGATTGGTTGGTTGGTTGGTTATTAAATCCAAAACAAAAAAAAATAATAATAATAAAAATATACGAGTGATATAAGAAAGAAAGAAGCCTGTGGAAAATTTGCATTGAATTAGTTAAAGAATTTGTGTCATTAGCAAAATAAAACAACAAACTACGATTTGTAATCAGAGCTTTAAAAGAATAAATTCAATTGTCCGTTAATTTAAATTGGATTAAATTTAATGAAGTGATTTATAAGTTGATCTTGAACATGTGTTTCGGTTTTGTAAGCAAGAACAAAACACATGATTAACCCTCAAACCGGCCTACGCATTTTTGCAATGAAATTTATATCGCTTGTTCGGCACGAAAAATAAACATTATGACTGAAAACATATAAAATCAACCACTCGATTTCCTCCAGAGATGTACATCATACACTGCGTTGCAAAACTATAATTACATATTAATTTCATTAAATTTCGTAAGTTAAAAAACAGTAGAAGAGTTTAAACCGGCATAAATTTAAAACCAATGGAAAATTAATAATATTTAACAAAAAAAAAAAAAAATAAAAACAATTTATTTTACTATTTAAAAAGAATAACAAAATATAACTCAATATATCAAAATTTACAAAAATTTAAGAAAAATTTACTCGGTAGTTGGTTGGTTATTAAAAATAATTAATATAACCTCCACGCGGTTATCCCTGGCTAACGATAGCAACTAAAAAGTCATATTTTCATGTAAATTATTTGAACAGTAAAGTTTACAAAAATAGCCAAAAAAAAAAAACACAAAAGAAAACTTCCTCCCCATTTTTGTACTTAAAATTTACTTAAAATAGCTCTAGAGGGAGCTAGGTAACATGGACCATAACAATAATATCAATTTTGAAATCTCGAAATCTTGGTTTCATTTCAGTACCCACATTTATATGTTTATACGCATACCGGTTTTTGGGACCTGGGGCCGAAACCAAAAAAAAGATAGAAAAAAATTTTCTTTTTTTAATTCCAAAGGTTGTCATATTTTTTTTTGAGGAACGCCTCCCTAAATGTATTTTGGTCAAAACGCTTTCATATTGACGGTCTTCTGCGTAAACTCGACCGGTTAATACTAACCAAACATTGTCAATAGGGGTTTGATACGGAGAACATGAGGGCCAATACAATATACATATATTTTTTGATGATAGAAATTGCATCGTCTGACGACTTACATGTACATTGTCTTGTTGAAAAATTAATTCTTCTTCGTTGCTATTTTCAACAAATGGCACCAATTTCTCTTCTAATAGTGTAATATATTCAGAAGAATTCATTCTGGCGCTTGGAAATGCCAAATCAAGCCTAACGATTAAGGATCCGAATCCGAAATTTCTTTTTGAGAAATATCGATAGCTGTTAAAACCATCTGAACAATCAAGATTGAACTTTTTCTCATCTGAAAACATCACCTTTAAAATAAGTTTGTTAAACAGTCCTACAACAACAGCGATTATTGACTTACCTTTCACCAGTTGGTTTGTAAATTCCTTTTAGCGAATTCAACTCGAGTAGTCTTGTGGCAGCGTAATAACCTTGGCACAGACATCAGCTTTTGGCGAGTAATTCTTTGGGAATCCTTTAAAAACCTACTTATGGTGGATTTGGACACATGTACCTTAAATTCATCGATTATCTAATTGAGACTCTTCATTGAGTTGGTGACACCGTTGATTATTTTACGCCGGTCCCGATCAGAAAAGTCTTTTTTCTGGCCGCCTATTTTATCATAAGCACCAGGATTAAAATCCTTTGTAATTATAGTTATGCAGCTCAGTGTATACCTGTAACCTCGTTCAAATATAGGACAGCTAATACCAGCGGATCTTGAAATTTTTCGTTTCAAAATATGAAAAATATTCGGAAATTTTTAAAAAGTAGTCGTAAACAGTGTTGCCAGTTTTAAGGATGTATCTAAATAAAGATTGAACGATTTTTGCTTCCAAACTAATGATTTTTTGACAATAGTTTAATGCAGGGAAGGTGGCAATACCGCTAAAATACCGTTGCCAGTTCAAACCCCTTTCAACCGACAATCGTTGTTACAGAAATAAATAAGAAAACTTGATGACGATTTGACAATTTGTTCTGGAAAATTTAGACGATTTTATGATTTATAAGCCTGGCAACACTGGTCGTACATAATATTCCATGTCTTTTTAACTGCTCTTTTTAACAATAGTCATTGATACCTGTGAAGAAGTTAAGTAATGTTTCCAAAAACGATTAATCGGTCAACCGAAACCCCTTTTTTGGACCAAATTTCGGTTTTTGACAAGCCGGTTTTTTTTTCTTATTTAATTGGTTTTTAATTTAAATTTTTATTTAAATCATTTGCGAAGATAGTAGAAATATTTAATTTTTAAGAATATAGTTTTTACTGTTAAAAATTTTTACTCGTTTAAAGGCCTCAATTAGTAATGAAAGTAAACTACATTTTTATTTTATTAGAAAGACAAAATCACAACTTCGCATATAACATTTTAGTGAAATATATTCTATGAGAATTCCACGTCTTTAAATTAAGAAATAAACTTTGTTTACAGATTATAAATGCTTTTTCACGTAAAATTCAAACAATGTAACATTTACCCATAAACGCCCAAATGAAATCTGCTTAAGAGAATTCAGTGAAAATGTATCTATATAATAGGCAAAAAACGTCATATATGTAGGATAAAGTGAAATCAAAATTGGGAAACGTTGAAAGATATTCTTGTAAATGTCCAAGGAGCAAAATGTGAAAAGCACCTCCAAAAATCAACCCGTTTCGAAATTTTGGTATTGTAAAACTTGATTCATGACGTTTAATTAGTACCTGAACAAATAATAAATATTTATAATAATGAAATGTATTACCGCTATTATGTATTATCGCTATTATAAAAAAGTTTCAAAATTTTAATTTTTCCTTTGCCAGAAATTTTGCCAAAATTTTATTTTTTTCATTTGCTGTCAAATGATGTGAATTTAAAAGATGAAGAAATTATGTAATTAGAAAAAACTTTTGTTTCTTTATTTCTAAATTTAGTTGGCTTTCAGAAAATAGTTTTACTTAAATTATTGTACAAATAATTCCAGAGAAAGTCGCAAAAATCGAGGTGTTCTCATATAGGCTCACTGTGTTAATGGTTTAGCATATATTCGGAATAAACAGAATTTAAAAAGTGTTAGTCCCAACTGCTTTAAATGCTGAAACATTAGTAATTTATAAAAAAAAAGTTGTTTTTCAGACACGATACTTTAGTTTTCATAATAAATTGTAAAACTAAAATATAGAAAATATAATAACAAGATATCATATCGGAACTAACGTGGGAGGCCTCTGGGATATGAACACTCATATCAGATATAATATAATATTAGATATAATAAAGTGTAATGCGTTTATAGACAGCTTTAAGTGTTTTGTATGAATAAAATAAAAGATTTAATCCAAATTCTGAAGTGTCATTTTCATAGTTTAAAAAACATTTTGTATATTTGCTAGTAGGAGGAATGCTGATTTAATTAAGAGTTAGCTGGGTTTTTCAGTCGTTTAACCGAAAACCCAGTTTCTCAAAAAGTCTGTTTTTTGGAAACACTTCACACACAGGAACTTATCCATAAAAGTTCAACAGTTATTTAAAAAGTTAATCCGCAGTTATTTAAAAAAATTACAAATATATTTTTAACTTTACTGTCTGTTATTTATTAAACAATAAAATGGGGACTTTCGGTATAAGTTAAAATATTCAGTAAAAGTTGTTTATTATATTGAGTATTAAATAAATGAAAAATATATTGTTTTTACAGATTTTGTCATTTAGTTTTTCAACAGTTGAAAATAAACCAAAAATACAATTGTTTTAAACGAAAAGAAAGTAGCCATTTTTTAACTGATTTCCAATTAATTTAATGTGTATACTCAGTAGTCTTTACGGAAAATTTATTGTGAGTGTAGAGTTAAGTAAAATATATTTCAAAAGCTCCACTGTTCAGTAAGGACATGAAAACGTTGAATTCTCAGTTACCGTGGATTGGCTTCCAAAAGTTCAAAGAATATTAAGTTTCGAAGTTCCGCATCAAGATATCGATTGCATTACAAGTAATTTATCGATTTAATTCTTTCGAAGCACTGTTTGTCTCATTTTGTTATTGTTGTATTGTAGACATGCCAACATTTTACTCATTTTTAAAGTGGTAGTCTGTTGTGTAGAATGTGCCAAAAGTATCGATCGACCTTTAGTCCGTTATATTGTCGGTATGTTGGTCGATGGGTCGCTAGGTCGTTTGAACTTATCACACACTCGTCGTAGTACTACATGCATGTTCCAAAACACAAACATTGGGTCAATTAGTTAGCTGTATGGTAGGTTCGTTGATGGCGTCGTCGTCATCGTCGCAGCTTTAATTTCACACACCTCCACTTTTTATTCTCTTTTAGGCTTTAGGACAGATATTGTAACATTTATTTGGCATTTAAAAGTGGTTTTAACTTACAACATACAAAAAAGAATTAAGAGTTAAATGAAGAAGAAAAGAAGAGTAAATCGAAAAAAAAGTTATCTGTGCTAGAAAACAACAAACAAACGCTTTTCATGTTGCTGAAAAGTATAAAACCAACAACAACAAATGTGTATACCTCCAAAAAAAAAAAAACAACCAACAACAACCACATCAATATGAACAGCAGCAACAACAACAGCAACAAAAAAGAAAAAATGATAAAAAAGAAAAATGTCAGACAAAATATTTAGGCCGTAGAATTTATCACATCAAGAATCACAAAGCAACAACAACAACAACAAAGCCGGTTTAAAACTAAGCAACAACAACAATAACAACAAAAGATAAAACAAAAACCTTATTAACCTTATTTTAAGTGTTTTTGTAAACCTCATCATATTCGAAGACGGCAACGATAATTTCTTTAAATTATTTTCTACTACAACCAACAGTTCTCAGCAAACAACAACAATAACAACTACAACAAACGCCCTCGCACTCTGCATTTTGTAGTTACGGTTTCACATATAAGGTATGGAATGAAATTTTACATATGTTTTTTTAGGGCCAGTAACTTTTCTATAAATAACCAGAGATTAACTTTAACCACAAATATTTTCATATAAACATATAAACTTGAAGTTAATAATGGTTAAGCGTTGCTTAACTTGAGATAAGTTAGCTGGTCTTAATCTATTGGGGTTATTCTAGTAAACTTGTCATCTCTAACAATATTTTTAGAGGTCTGAGAAGCACTGTATAAACAAAATCAAGTTTTCTAAAGCTTTTATTGTTCTAAAAACATTTTGTTGAAAATTTGAATTTAAACAAACATTTTCAATGCTCAACCAGGAAAATATATAGAACCCCTTCTAAAATTGCTTGCTCCCGAACTACTTCTAAGGGAGTTATATCAGGTTCTTTAATAGCATTCTTACACTCAGTCTAAAAAAGTTTGTAGAAAAAATCTGTAAAAGGTCATGAATCAGGGACCGTAATCATTATGAGTTTTATAATAAAAATTACACAATAATGATTATATTATGAGTTTTAAGGATTTTCTTCAATGGTAATGATTATTTTTGAGTAATATTAATAAAAATCAGGCAGTCATTATTTTTGAGCAAAAAAAAAAAAAACTCAAAAATAATCATCATTTATGATTTTTATTTTTTTCGCTCAAATAACCGCTTTCAATAAATTGAATATTTATGCCGAGGATTCCGCGATTGCATCTTGTGGCAGTGTCCATTTTCAGGCAGAGCATTCTGTTTTTGAGTATGGCTACAAAACAAATGCAATTATAACAAATGATTCAAAGCAAGCGCTTAGTAACAAAATTATTAAGTACAAATTATATTATGGGTATTCATGTAGGTGTAAATATACATACAGTGCGCTCGCGATAACGTGAACTAATTAAAACCGGGAGTGTTCACGTTTATGAGCTGTTCACCTTTCCAAATGCCAAAAATTTAAGGCAAAATGTATCAATTAATGCCATAAGTTTAGACTAATTATAGGGTAAACGTCCCTAAGTTCGGCATGTACCAATAGTCGGCATATTTTGAATTAAAATGTAAATAAATAGGAATAACGGTAGTTATATATTTAAATAAGATTTACTTTTAATAGAAAATATACTTATTTATCTCTATGTAATGATTAAATTTGACTGAGATGAGTATTTTATTATATTTTTGTCCTCAGTCAGTGACAGTCTTTCAACACGTGCGGTAGTGCTTGTTTTTTAAGTAATTTTTTAGTGGCAAAGCCAACTTAAACAAGTAAGTAATCATATTAATTGAAGTAATTTTTTAACCAAAGCTGATTCTAAGGATAGAAATAAGTTAAAATATTGCTTTTAATGTGCAGGATTTAATAAAAAAATATTGTTTTGCTCATTTTGAAGCCTGCCGACATTAGGGACAAAAATTTCTATGATTTCCAATGGTCGGCATGTGGGTGCCGACTACTGGAAAATTAGTATTTTCTCATATTAAGCTCAAATTCCAGTAAAATGCTTATTACTCATCTCTCATGCCTCTGGTTATAAAGAAAATGAGTTCAAAATGAGTTTACCCAGTAGTCGGCATAGTTTATATTGGGTATTTTAAGACCTGCCGAGTATAGGACAAAAAGTGTTCTGAAGTCGGCAGCAGCTTTTATTCCTACTTTTGTTTGACTGAAAGTCCCAAAACAGAATAACATTTTAAGCTTCAGTACATTCAGACAGTGGCAATTGAATCCGGAAAATGATAACAAATTAATTTCGAAGTCCACTTTTTGTCCGCTTCTCCATAAGGTTCTTTCTAACCTAAACATGGAAGATACCATTAAAAATGGGTTTCGGAAGTGCGGTTTATATCCTTTCAATCCTGATAACGTTGACTACACCAAATGTGTCAAAAATCAATTGGAGTTTTTGTCCGGTGATCATCACGAAATCGACAAAAGATTTAAAGAAACAGATTTTGATGCAGCCATTAAAATAATTAACCGAATAGATCCTAATTTACGACAACGTGGTATTAATCCCGATGTCATTGTTGAAGAAATCGTTAACTTAAAAAAAAAGAAAATGATCAAACTGTTGAAATTTTAAGTAACGTTACTATAGAGTCAGGCACATACATAATTAATGTAGAAGAGGTTTTGGAAATGCAAACAAAGGAGATAACATCAACTTTAGCAACAGATAATCATAGTAACCCTTTGGAACCTGTTCACTGCTTATCTATAACTGCATCAAAACATCATGATAACGATAATTCGTTTAAACCTTCCAATTGCTCAAGTCCAGCCCCATCTACTCTTCCAGAGAATAGCTCATCAGTTATTAGCACGATTACTAAGAATTATTTTTTTAAGTCCATAAGCTGCTCTCCAGTTACTGGTACTAAAAATGTTCTATCTAATTTGCCACATATGTACATGCTTTTACTGTTTCTATTATTAAACTCCTATAGGCGCTACACTAATTAAAAACAATGCAATTTCGATGTCACCAACATTTGAAAAACATTTGTATTTCCCAAAACCATCAACTTCCTCAAAATTCGCATCAAGACCCAAGGCCCCAAGTGCAATATCCGCTCTAGCATGGAGGGTGCATGTAGAGTCAAAAAAACATGAAAAAAATGCCAAAGCTGAAGCTGTAAAAAATAGAAAAGTTGAACGCCAAAAAAGAAAGATGGAAAAAGAGAACAAACCAAAGAAAGTTAAAAAAGGGAAGCAAAAACAAGTTTGTGACACGTGTGAAGAAGATTTGGACACTGAGGATGATGGACTGAAAAACGTAGGATGTGATATTTGTGCACTATGGTTTCACCTTAAATGCACTAATTTAAAAGAACTGTCATATGACCATGTATATGAGATGGATTGTGTATGCAAAACATGCAAAGACCAAATAGACTGAAGTTGCTACCAAATATCATTTTTAATTATTAACTACCTAGTTTAGAAAATGAATTTGAAACAAGTACAAATACAAATACCTATTAAATAGGTATACATTTTTAAAGTTTTTATATAATAATGTAAGTAATTGATGAATTCCAAAGATCGGCATTTATAAGTACCTGCCTTTTTTTTATTGTCTTATTTTTTTATTCTCTTATTAGTTTTTATTAAAAATTTTAAATAAAAAAATGACTTGAATTCCTTTATCTACGATGTTATTCTTTAATAAAAATGGCATGCCGACAATAGGGTCATCATATGCCGAATTTAGGAAAACTTGTGCCGACCACTGGCAAAAACGATGCATTTTAGAAAATACGTAAATTACCCAAATTTAATAAAAAAGTATTTGAAAACAGTTAAGTGTATCTGAAACAATGCCAATTACTGAGTAGTAATAACTAGTTGTCACCCCAATACTATGTTCACATTCGTAAGGGCACCAGTTTAAAAAAAATTAAACTGCCGACTACTGGTACACTTACCCTACGTATTAAAATAATAATTGACATTTTATTAGAATGAAATTAGAATAAATGATTTATTAAGAAAATTATTTACATACATTTGTATGAAGATTTATGGTAAAATACTACATATGTATATATAAATAAAATAAAAATAGCAACTAAAATAGTTTCTATGTATCTTCTGTCCTTAATGCAGTGAAACAGTTAAAATAGGGGAATCCCAAAACTTAGAAAAAATTTAATTCTTAACGTATTTACGCATTTCCAACTAACATATTGATTTTTTTTTCTGTTCACATTATAGGGTTTTCGTACTTTGTTCACCTTTTAGAGTAGTCAATGTAAAATAAAATGTGTTCACATTAAGCGTGTTCACATTATCGCGAGTGCACTGTATATACATATGCTTAAAAATATGTAAGTACCTCATATAAAAAGTAGTAAATTGACAGTGAGTTTTATTTTGAGCGAAAAAAATAAAAATCATAAATAATGATTATTAATGAGTTTTATTTTTTTTTTGCTCAAAAATAATGATTATGGCTGATTTTTTTATTATTACTTAAAAATAATCATTACCATTGAAGAAAACTTTAAAAACCAAAAATTTAAAAATCATGCCGGATATGCAAAGATTGTCAAAAAAATAATAATAATGGTGCAATAAATTTTTTTTATGTCTGTTCTAAGTGATTGATTTTTTGATTTAAAAAAACAACCAATAATCATTAATCCCTGTTTTGAATTCCACTTTACCATTTTTTTTTTTACTAATTTTTAGTACAATATATTTTTGTAGTGACAATTTTACTAATTTATTTTACTTGCTGATTTCAGCAAAATATTTTACTAATTTTTCAAAACCAAATTCTATAAATATTATGTCAGAACAATTGCAGATGGTTTAAAATATCGAAACATCATTTTCTACACTGAGAGAATTATCTTTCATGATATTAATGAAACAATTTCGTAGAATTTTTTTCCGTACATTCAATGAAGAATTTCATTATATCCGAGAAATTTTTTTAATTATAAGAAACATTTCATAAACTTTTTTTCATAAAATTTCATAGTTTCATTAAAAAAAATCATTCGATTTTTTAAACTATCTCTTCATAAATTTAATGAAAAATTTTTTTACAGCTATGAAATTATTTCAAAGACTTAATTTTTTTATTATTTCATAAAATTTCATAATTTCATTAGTTTTCATATATTCCAAACTTTAGTTTTAAGATATAATTCTCAAGTGTTCAACATATTTCATAAAATACTTTATTATTTTAATGTAAACTGAGAGAATTATCTGCATGATATCAATAAATATTTGTCACTGGAACTCGTCCATTAAAACTTTTCATGAAACTAATGCAGTTTTTTATAAAATTTAATGTAAAATTTCATACTATTTATTAAAAATTTCGTACGACTAATGAAAAAGTTTCATTAAAAATAGTTTCATTAAAACTATGAATACGCATGAAGTTTAAGAAATTTTTTATTCATATTTCATAAAAAGAAGTCATTCGATTTCATAAATTATCACTTCATGAATATAATGAAAATTTTCTTTGCAGCTATGAAATTATTTTAAGGACTTAATTTTTTATTTTATCATAAAATTTCATAATTTAATTAATTTTCATGCATTCTTTGTTTCATTCATTAGTTTATTGAAAATATTTCATAAAACTCGTCCAAGGAATTATCTCTATGTAGCCTTCTATTAATTTTGGAAGTCTATGACATTGCTTAAAAAATATTGGCTTAGTTGCAATGCATTTTCAAGACATTCATTAAGAGTTTTATTAATTAAAAGAAAAACTTTATGAAACTGTTTCATAAATTCTTTAAACGCTTCATTGTCCATTAGTTTTCTGGTGATTTTCATTATTTATACAAACATTTCATAAACATTGACCTTAATGAAACCTGTCTCATAGATTCTATAATTCAGTGACAATTTTCATTACACATATAAAGAAATTCATTACTAAAGTGAAGATAATTCGCTCAGTGTACGTATTTGAAAAATTATAGAAAATATTTATAGGTATAATTTACATTAATTTTATTTTGATTTCAAAATTGAATTATAACATAGATTGAGATCTACGTATACTAGACCGGCTCGCGAAAAAAGTTTTTTTTTTTTCAAAATTCACCTTGATTTATATTATTACGATTCCAAAAATATTTTCGGTATCGCATTGGCAATATATATGTAATATGAAATCCAAATTAAAATCGGAGTCGCGGAATTCCTGAAATTGGATAGTTTCACAGCAAAAATGTTCAATCTTTACCAAAAATATTCATTTATAACTGTGAAAACATTCATTTTGCATGAATTTATTCCTGTGGAATGTCCTTTTACATGCTATAAGATTTTTAAATTATATTTTAATAAGCTAATTATAAGCAAGAATCAAAAAAAAAAGGAAAAATTTAAGTTTAACTGCATATCTGTTATCCGTTATTCTTTTTAAAATTAAAATCAAAACCATATATGGTGAAAGTTCTTGGTAAGTAGATTGCAAAACATGTTGGAATATTTAATCGTTTCCAGGAAATAAGAAAAATTCCACAAAAAAAAACACAGTTTTTTGGAATCATTGAAAAACGCTAAAAATTTAAAAATCGCCATTTTTTAAATTTAGATTGTACACTGAGAGAATTATCTCCATGATATCAATGAATTTTTGCATATAACTCTACAATGTGTCACTGGAATTCGTCCATTGAATCTTTTTATTAAACTAATGCAGTTTTTCATGAAATTAGATTAAAATCTTTATTTTAATGAAAATGAAAATTATTCAAGTTCGAGGCCATATTGTCCTAACAAATAATCTTTAAGAGTTTTTGTTTTCAAATTTATTAATTGACCACTTTCAGGAATGTGTTGATAGATCTATTTCGGGAATTTTCTAGGTTCCCATCATCAGAACACGTTTTGAAAGAAGTGACAATCCCATGCAAAACATCAAGCATTCATATAAATGAGTTTTCTAATTGAAAACTTGTTATTTGTGTGTAAGTTTTCAATTTATTTTTTGATCAATGCTGATAATCTTTAACTTCGAGCTCATATATTAGTTCTCATTTAGTTAAAAAACTAGTTGATATGAATGCTTGATATTTTGCATGGGCTTGTTACCTCGTTCAAACGTGAATGTGATCAACACATTCCTGAAAGTGGTCAATTAATAAATTTGAAAACAAAACCTATAGATTATTTGTTAGGACAATATCCTAATAAAGAAATATAGAGTATGGCCTCGAACTTGAATAATTTACATTTTCAAGATCGAAAAAAACATAGTTTTTATTTTTAATAAAAATTATATCAATCTTTATTTTATTTATTAAAAGTTTTGTCAGGGTACATTGCCTTGGCTAAGAAATAATTCAATTTAAAGTCAAGCTTAAATTTGTGATTTAAAGTTAAGCTTAAATGTGTGTAATTCATAAAAGTTACAATTTTCTGCGACCGTTAAATGTTAACATATTTATCTGAAACTAGTCATGTAGAGTTTTTAGACATTAAGGAATAGGGACAACTTTGTGCAGATGGTAAAATCCGACTTTAGTAAAATAATTTTTTTTTAATCCGGTTCCAATTTCCTTGATATTCTTCAAGAAAATACGATTTTTAAGTAGTTTTGTACGGATATTGTAGTAATTTAAGAGACAAATCGACGTATTTAAACCTCTAGTGGATTTAGGTAAATACAAATATTTTTGAAATTTGCTATAGTTCGCGTTTTACCAAAAATTCAACAGGGTAGGAAAACTATGTTCTAATCAGTTCAATATCGGTACCAAAATATGTGTTTAGCCAAAAGATTCAGTTTCAAGTTAATGTAAGAATGTGCCTTAAGAGAAAAAAGTCCACCTCTCTATTTTTTGTCGGCATAATTTGTTTTGCGATTAAAAATTGTTTTAAAATTCAAAATTTTCTGTTGGGGACTTAAGTAGATGCTTTAATCTAATATCTGCAGGATGTTGGTGTCCTTTTTTACAGCCTCTCAAAAATTATTACATATAAAGTTTTTTATTTTTTAACCGCGATTTCGTAATAATGTAAACGTTGTAGGAACAGATTCAGATGCAGGATAAAAAAAATTATTGAAATCAGGTCACATGTTAAGAGCGTATTATGGTTAATCGGTATTATCAAATAAGATGATTTCTTCCATCAAAACATACTACAAGCTTGGAAGCACAATTGCAAGTGCGAAATTTGTCGCAATATCTTCATAATCGTATATCTAAGGATTGCTTTTTGTTTAAGATCAGCCGCTTAGAAGCAATTGTTTCTGTCTTCAAAATGCACTTATTTAAGATGTTTTTAATGCAATAAATTCACTTCAACCAATGACTGCATTTTATTAAGTTCTCCTTATATTAACGCGGCAAAGTTAAATAAAGTGTGTTAAATAAATTGCGGCAAATTTAAATAAAGTGTGTTATTGCTTTTCAATGAGCATTGCAAAAGCCTTGCCTTACTCTATGCCATTATTGGAAGCAGTACACACTCTACAGCAAATTTATTGCTTTAGATTAGATTAGACTAGAGTGGCACTATGCACCGCGACCAGAAGTTGGTATTTTGTGCTGCCAACGAATACACCCTATAGGTTCAGGCTCCCAACGAAGCCAACTATCCTACCAGGTAAACAATTCCAAACGTCCGATGGCGTCACTATTCGACCACCAAAATAACGCACCCTCCTCACGGAGAGCCTCGGACATTTGCAGAGAACATGCTCTGAGGTCTCGGGTTCCAATTCACAAAACCTGCACGTATCCGTAGAGGATCGTCCCATCTTGTACAATTAATACCTAAGGCCACAGTGTCCCGTGAGGTAACCCGTCACGGTCCTTAGTTCGCCCCTCGTCATAGCCAAGAATTTCCGCGACCTCTCCCCAGAGGGAGATATAAACAGCTTCGCCTGTCGCTGCCCCGATCTGGCCCAAACTCCTACTCCCTCCATATTCTGAGCCTTTCTCTGACATACCCATTGGGTACGCCACAGAATTGTTCAGGGCCAATGAATTGTCGACGAGCTCCGCAGTTGGCCAAACAGTCAGCCCGTTCGTTGCCCTCATGCCCCTCATGGCCAGGAACCCAGCCCAGTGTCAAGGAGTTGTTAAGTCCGAGACGATTTAGAGAGTCGATACATTCCTTAACCATACCCGACGACACATCTTGAGCCCTCAAGGCACCAAGTGCCGCCTGGCTGTCAGATAGAATGTAGATCGTGGACCCACGTGTCCTCCTTCGCAGACACTCTTCCACACAGATACAGATAGCGAAGACCTCCGCATAAAAAACGGAAGGATATTTGCCCATGGGCAGAGCACGCTGAAATCCGGGTCCGACGACACCCGGCCCGTATCCATCTTCGACTGTTTTGAGCCATCCGTGAACCAGACCTGTGCACCAACCTCCGGTACCCAAGATCCAGTCAACCACGTGCTCCTGTCGAAAATCACAAATACCTGCACAGGCAGTATCCTGTCTGTCTGCTCTTAAAAGCAGCGGATTCAACTCTTGTGCAGACTATACGGATGCATCAAACATCAAAAATTTTATTGCTTCCAGAAGTCGAAAATTTCTTAAAAATCTTCGATTGATGGTTTTGAATTTGAGCTTAAACTGTTCGTAAGGGTACCTTCTTTCATGATTTCAAACAAAATTCAATACCATACAGTGACTGACCATAAGGAAACAAAAAAAAATCTATATAATTTCGGTTGTTTCCCTCTGCGGCCTCCCCCTGTGTACACCACTGGTAGGTTGCACTCCTGGTTAAGTAAATCATTTTTAAATTTTCAGAATTTTGAATACACCCTCAAAATCTGAAGTTATCAATAAAAATCACGTTTTTTCAAGACACCACGGACTAAAATATTTTTAACTTAGAGGCCATTTAAACGAAGAATTCTTTTTTAAAGTTGATTCTAAAAATCATGAACATTTAAACGAGGAGTTTTTGCATGCAATTTTTTTGACGTTTATTTAGCCAATCTTCTTTAATTGTTCATTCGTTGAAATTTAATTTATTCGTAATAATTTAAAATAATATAATTTAAAATAATATATAAATAGTTCTTTATTCCACATTATTTATTTTTTATTTTACGAAATATTTTCGATACACAACACTTGAGAAGCCGAATACGAATAAAGCAAACTAAGAAGAATACGAACGATAGCAAAAAGAAATGTTAAAAAATATCTTGAAAAATGAAAACCGTGCAATTTCTGCTACCCCGTTTGCCTACAAACAATAATTGCACGCAACGTTGCATGCAAAAATTGCGTCGTTTAAATGGCCTCTTAGTCAGTTTTAAACCAACATCTGAAACAAATTAAAATGATAATTATTTTTGTATTATAATAATTTTCTGGGCCAAAAATTATATTTGTTAAGTTGCTATAGTTTAATAAAAAATTTTGCAAAAAAATTATTTATTACAATTATATCAATTTTAAAAATGAATATTTTTTTAATTTTTTTTTTCAATCTTAATTGGAATGCGAAAATAATTATCATTTTGATATGTTTTAAATTTAAATGATTTTGTTGCTAAAAAAGTAATTAATGAATTAGTAAAAATGTTTCCAACATTTTGAAATTTGCCAATAAAACATAATTAGTATTTAATTTTTTAATTAATTTGCGTATTTTTTTGTATAAATTATAAATAAAAAAATGTTTGCTAAAAAAATATCGTGTGCTCTGTGTAATATAACAAATATTGTTATAAACATTAAAAAAAAAACAAAAACAACATTGTCACAGGTTTCGAACCTAGGTCTGTAAAGATATAGAAATCGTGTTTAGGTTAGGTTAAGAAATCGTGTACACCACAGCTCTACCAATTGATCTACTGAGGAATTTGAATTTTAATTTAAAATTTGAAAAAACGTTTTTAGAACTATTTAATCTTTAGAAAACTTGATTTTTCATACCATGCTTTACATACTAGAATAGCCTCATATATACACTGGGGAGCAAAAGTGTGCCAATGTTTTAAAATTATAACTCAAGATGAATTTATTCTCCAAATTTTTTTGTGAAAACGAAAATAATCATAATCTGTTCGCCCCCCTATATATTCTAGAATCTTAATTTGTATAGGAGAAAGTCATTGGATCACTTTTTCACCAAGATTCCGATTAACTAAAAACTGTACTATTATTACAGAAATATTAACTTTTTTATTATATAATAAATATAGATGGCAACTACGGACATTTTCAGTCAACAAAGTAATTAAATTTCGCATTTAAACTTTTGGTCTAGAAACGAATTTTAAGTATATACATTTTAACAATTATCCTTATCAGTTACATTGTGGAATTTAGTTACATTTTTAACTAAAAATGTACTTAATTTCCCCATTTATTTATTAACTAGCAGAAAAGTTCTTAGTTTTTAGTTATTCAGAGTCTTGGTGCAAAAGTGAGCCAATGACCGTTTGAGATTGTAGAAGATATAGGGAGGCCAAAAGGTTGGACATCTCTGATTATGAAGAGGACACATTACCATACTATTATACCTAATTAGATTAATTTTTTTAAAAAGATTTGAATAATAAATACATTTTCCACAGTGTATCACAATAACAAAAACTATCAAATATAGTTTTAGTTCATCAATTATATTAGTACAGGTTATATTTTACCAAATAAAAGAACGTTTATATTATTCGATTAAACAACAATAAACAATCCCCCCCCCCCCCCCCCACAATCATTATAACAACCACTTTTTTATTACACTGTTTAACAACAACATAGGTATGTGTGTACCGTTATTCACACTTACTACCCAAAATACCAACCCCAGAGTCCCTTAAATATTATTATCTCTTGTATTCTAATATTTCTACAAAACAACAAAACTTTATGTTTTGTCATTTTCAATTGCGAATGTCAATGTAAGAGGAGATGCTACAAAATATGCACCACGACAAACACAATGTAAATCACTTAAATGAGAAATCGTTTCGCCTAAGTTTAGGATAGCTAGTTCCAGCTAGGGTTTTAAAATTCCCGAAATTTTTCAACTCCCGGGAATCGGGAAATGTTTTAGGACATTCTGGGTTGTGATAGTGAAAGCTAATTGTTCATTGGGAAAATCAGGTGTGGTTCTCTGATGGCTCTAAGCAGTCGAATGGGGACACGGGTGCGGGCGTCTTTGGACCAGGCTTCCAGCGTGCTTCACCTATGGGAAAATATCCGTCCATTTTTCAGGCGGAGATTTGGGCCATCTGTGCATGGGAATGCCTGCGAAGGGGAACTCGCAGATCTCGCATCTACATTCTTTCTGACAGTCAGGCTGCACTGAGGGCCTTAATGGCTTATAAGGTGTCGTCCGGGTTGGTCATGGAATGCATTCAGACTCTCAATAGGCTCGGTAGGGGCAACTCTCTAACCTTGGGGTGGATTCCTGGTCATGAGGGGCATGAGGGCAACGAGAGGGCAGATTGTCTTGCCAACCGCTGGGCCCGAAGGCCCTTTATTGGTCCTGAACCATTCTGTGGAATACCTGCGGAGTATGTTAGGGAAAGGCTCAGGGCATGGAGAGAGTCTGAATTCTCCTGGTCAGCGCCAGGCTAAAAGATTGATCTCTTTTTCCAGTAGGGGGGTCGAGGCGACTCTTGTCGCTTGAAAGTGGGGGTTTGAGGACCCTGACGTCGTACTTAACTGCACACTGTAATCTCAGATACCATCTGCACAAGAAGGGTCAATCGGACACGGATATGTGTAGGTTTTGTGAGATGGTGTCTGAGACGTCGGAGCGTGTTCTCTGCGAATGTCCCAGGCTTTGTGATACGAGACTTAGGTTCTAGGTGATCGCTTCATTTCGCCTTCCGACATCGCGAACATTTTGCCTAATAGGATAATTGGCTTTATAGGTAGCTTGAATCTGTTGGTAACTATAGGCAGCACAAAAGACCTACATTGGTCGCGGTGCATAGTGCCTTCTGATCTAATCTAATTGGGAAAATCAAAATATGCTTAAATTTAACAAATCACTGTTAATATAGAAATTTGTTTAAACATTCATTTTACTAACAAGGAGAGTCCGTTCATGGGTTCCATCATATTCATATTTTTGTGAGGTAAAAAATTACTCCATTTTCGGTTTTTATATTTCTTTCAAGGAAACTATATGTTAATTTGGTATCTAATGAAAAGTATTTGAAATGCGCATCACCGGTATAAAACAGCATGTCCGAGCATGCTCAATTTTCGTGGTATTCAAAAAGAGATACATTTTTGGAGGTTTTTGTACTAGGAGGTATAGTCGGTTCAGATGCATACTCACATATCGCACACCCATTTCAAAAGTGACTCAACTCAAAATTTTAATTTTTCGGTTTTATATTCTTAAAATATGCACAATATACTTGTTTATCTATAAAAAAAAATATATCAGTGTATTTTGTTGTTGTTAACTGTTGCTAAAAAACAGTTATGTCTTTCTTTATGTTTCAATTGGTATAAAGTTGAAAATGTTTTTTTTTTCGATTTCTGAAAAATGAAAAATTTTGAGTTGTCACTTTTGTACTAGGAGTGCGATATTTTTTTCTCTATTAAGTTTAAGTGGACACGTTTTTTTCTTTTTACGATATTCGTTTTGATTTTAGACGAAGTTTCCCGAAGCACTATATTTAGCCACCTGGTGGCTACTCTTAGATTATGATTATAATGATAACTAGAGATGTCACAAAAAGTGTAATCGAATACCGACACTTTGCCAAATAGTTCTTATAGTCATTTTCATATTTAAAGTACTCTGTACTTTAGATATGGCGAAATTAAACTGAACTACGCGTTTAATACTTTTTAGTTTGTAAAATTATCTTAAAATGAATATAAGCAGCCGTGTTTGGCATTTAAAAGAGAAAAGTTTTATGAAAAACTATATTTGGTATGTCAATAGCACTTTCGCGAATTAATTTTTGCTTTTTGAGAAGGTATACAATATTGATCACTTTTTAATCAAGTGAGTTATTATTTAATTGAAAAATTATTCAATTAAAAAGAGCTATCAATTTCAAATTGAATTTGCCATTTTCGTTGTTGCCGGAATTTCAGCAATTAAAGTTATTGAATCGGTGGTTTTCGTAATTGACATGTGTTTTTATTTTTTTTTTTTTGTGTGTGGGACAGTGGTGAATATTGGTATTAATGCAAATACTTTTTTTTAATTATATTTTGCATAATTTAGGTTTTCCTTAGCATACAGAAATCGGAACTAATTTCATCATAAAAGGGTCCACACTAAATGTAAATCGATTGCTTTAATTTTTCTATTGAAATTTACAAAGAAACATTTTTAAAATACTTTACTTCAACTACACGCAGAGAAAAAATATGATTGAACATGATTGCCGATACATAATTATAATATTATGATCCTAATTCTCATATATATGATTCTGACTGATCATATTATGCTTACCGAGGACGATTTCATCGTCATTTAGAATCATAATATGATTACTACGATCATATTATGATTGTCGGTCATATCAATCATAACAAGATGCTCTTAAACTATCATATTATGATGCTATTTTATCTGCGTGTAGCTTTTGCACGCTATTGTTACACAAAGTCTCAGAAGGTATATGAAATTGGAAATTAAGATTCTAAATATTATTTTAAGATGTAACTTAGATAGTAACCGAATTAATGCAGTTATCAGAAAGCGTAACGCTAATTACTTTATTTGATTCGATTCGAATCAAATCAAATAAAATAACATTACGCTTACCGAGTTAATAACACGTTCTACTTAATATACGTAAAATTATTCTAATGGAACCAGTTGTTGTGAAAATGTGGTGGGGATTCCTAACTTGGGATTGAAAAAAAAAATTCCCGAAAAGTGAACTTAGTTTTAGAGCTCCAATTTGTTGTCTTAATAGTATCTCAAACGGAGCCACTTCCCCCGCTAGTAATTAAATATTAAGCCATATTAATTTTTTTAACAATCTTTTTTACTTTTTAAAACTTTTTGGCCCGTGAGTTTAAATGTCTCAGGTCCACGAGGAAAATATTTGTGAGAACCGTTCAAAAAACTACTCTTTTTCTTATTATATGGCAATATAAAGTTTTTCCGCTAAGTACGAGTATATAATTAGGAATCACTTAGTTTTTTTTTCTTTGTCTCCAAAACCAGATTCAAGATGATATCATATAAACATTTTGAGAAGAGTTCAATAGTTAGTTAACTCAGCCCTATTTGGGTCAAAATGACCCAATTTGAAAAACAAAGTTAAAATTAGATACTTTAAACTATTCGTATGTCAGTTTTATATTATAAATTACATCAAAAATATTCTTATTATGCAAAAAATATACAAGTTTTTCCTAGGGTCATTGGAATCATGTTAGGGTAATTTTGACCCAAAGTTTCTGTAACTTTCGCATCGAAAAAAGTTTCGCAAAAAACATGTAAAATACAACCATGCTCTGCTTTACACAGGGTGAATCACAGACAATTAAATATATAGTTAAACAAAATAGCTAATCGAACGCTGCATTCTTTTTCAAAGTACGTCCTATACTAAAATACATTTCTATACAGTTTTTATAGTTACAAGATCTGATAAAGTTACCTCTAAAATGTAGTTAATATTATTAACTCTTAACTCACCCTGTAAAAAGTAGGGTGACCATGTATTTTCCGATGCGAAAACTGCTCGCATTAGTTACAGAAACGAGGCACAGGATCGATAAATTGTAGTATTTTCTTTTAAATGCATGTCATTAGTACACACAGAGAAACATTTTGCTATTTGTCAACTGAAATTTGGTTACAATGACTTAAATTCGGTTATTACGAATTTCAGTCGTTTGGTACAACTGAACATTAGTTTTCACAACAAAGTTCGGTTAATTCAACTACATTTTAGTTACAACACACCGAACTAACCAACAACTCACACACACAATATTCAGAAATTTAATGTAAATATAGTTGTCCTAACTGAATTTATAAGTTGTTACCATTAAAATACACTTTTCAATTCGGTTGGCACTTTATTTCTCTGTGTGTACTCATATTAAATTTTGTTATCTGTAGAAAAATCACGTTTGACTTTTTACTCCTATATCGCACTTATAACTTTGATCGCTTATAAGTTTTAAACTATAAGGCCTGATAACTGAATGTCCCGTTAGATGGGACTATAACTGGGACTAAAACTGACAACTTGTTGTTGTTTCTCACATATATTTTTAATTTAACTGTTTGTTAAATTTTAACTGAACATTCAGTAGTCGGGCCTAAGAGATTATAATAAAGTTTAAATATATTTGTTGCTAAGTTTACTAAGAACAATAGATGTATGTAAAATATTTGAAAATTGGAGAAGAAATTCTTTTTCTTCATTTCATAAGCTGCTAATTTTGCTGAAGATTTCACAATAGTGATGACCATATTTCGCTCATTTACTTCAAGAACGTCACAACTCAAAAAACATGATTTTTAAGTTAAGGACGCAGAATTATTCGTTATATCACGTATTATATTGTTTTAAAAAGTCGTATTGATATCTTGAGAGAAAAAATACTATGTCGTTATTTTTTTTCTTCAAGGTGTGAGTAAATTGAAAACTTTAAACTCGTTCTCTACAAAATCAAAGTTTTTGAGTTATGACGTTATTGCAGTAAATGAGCGATTTAATCTTGTGGCATTCCGTGTTACTGCGATTTTAGTTACTTGTCTCTGGTCTGAAGAAAATTCCATCAAAATGCCATTAGTGTTTCAAAAATTTTCTTTAGTAACAAATTTTCTTTAACAAAAAACCAACAAATATTTTGTGGCACGTTTTCAAAAGCCTGTGAATTGATATAGGTTTTCTTTTTAATGTCACTATTTTTTTACTAATTTAACTTAAAAGTGTCCTAAATTTATAATTGTGAAAGAAAAAAATAATTACAAACATGTTATATTATGATTTTTTATGATTTTAAAATTGGGTCACTTTGACCCAACAAACATAACATATGGGGTATAATTTTAAACGGACAGAGAAGTGTTAAAAAATACGAAAAAAAAACTTAATATTAAAACTAGTTATGCATTTAACAAAACTGAGATGCAAATGACTCACAGACTCGTTATTTGTATAATGACCGAAGGGAATTTCAATTTATTTTAAAAATTATATACAAATTTTGTATATATATTGTATTTACAATTTTTTTTATTAATGACTTTATTGAGAATAATATTTGTGAGTTTGGAGTTGAACCGACTATATCTCCTAGTACAAAACCAGCCAAAAAGTATGTATTTTTCGAATACCACGAAAAGGGCATGCTACTTTATACTGGTGATGAGCATTTCAAATTCTTTTCATTAGATACCAAGTAAGGCCATATTTGACCCCACTTTTCAATCCATAAATGTGAGATTGGTCAGCCTAAAAAAAAACATGGTTCTCTTAATTTTTTATTCTTTATAACATATCCAAATTTCATCGCAATCAGCGGGAACCCATGAACGGATTCTTCTTGTTGCATAGTTTTAATTTCCTTGTAAAATATCTACGTTCACAATATGATTTAAATTTCTAAATCTAAAAGTACCCCCACTTTGAAATTTGTCATAGCTGTAGAGAAGGAAACCATCTTTAATATATATTTGTTTCAAATTTTTAAAAATGTAATTTTCAAAGATATGTCCTCCCGACTTATAGGTCAAGAAAAGTGACCTTTGACCTGTTCAAATAAAAAATCATGTTGAAAGGCAATTTAATAACCTTTCAAATGCGAACTTATAGCACTTTCAACAATATGAGAATTAAGTAAGTACAACTTTGTACATTTTTACGTCTGTATCCAGATGTGTCACTGCAACCAAACTTTGTATTTGGCTTAGTTATGTGAAAAATCATTCGGAGTAGGTACACAGAAAAAATTATTAACCTAAAATATATAATTAAAGATTTGATTTGAATAAAATTTGTTTCTAAACAAATATTTAATTGAATCAATCAATATTTTAATTGAATTTTAAATATATAATTACATATTTTATTTCAGAGGTAATTCTCAAGTTATTTTTTAATACACTGTATGCTTAAATAGATAACACACTGCTACAAAAAACACTTTTTGTCAGAACTTGAAAGCCGACCTAGTGGGGGTTGTAGGCCTATGTGAGGACATACAAAAACCGTTTTCAAAAATTTTAAAACACCCTCAAAATTTTGAATTATTTAAAAAAAAAAACTGTTTTAGGGTAGGTCGTAGCACTTTAGTACCTCTTACTCACACATTTTTTGACCGATTTCAAAATTTTAAACAGTTTTGGAAAGGCAAGGAATTAAGCTTTCATGAAATTTATTCATAAAATATATATTCCAAGAAATTAGGTAAGTGTTTATCAAATTTTTTTTTTATATTTTTTTCCTAATTTTTCAAATTCAATTCAATTTTTTTCTATGAAAACCTAAATTTTTTGCACTGTATTTTAAAGACAATTTAATATAGAAAAAAGCGAGATATTATTTGTTAAAATCGGTTTATATTTGCAAAAGTTACTAAACTTTTTCTAAAGTAAAAATTTTGGGATTGCAGACTTTTCTTTTGGTAAACCACTTGACTTACAAATGTAAATTAAAAACTGTAAAAAAAGCTTAACCTAAGTTAACATGTATAGTTAAAAACTGGTGTTAATGAAAAGTTGAAAAACTTTTACAATTTTCATCCGATTTGAAAAATGAAAACCATGTTTTGTTAAGAACTAAATTTGCTTTATAAGTTGGTAAAAATTTTTACAAGCTTTCATATTAAAATAAGCAAGGAAAAGCTACTAAATCAAAAAAGTTTATAATTTCGTTTTTTTTTTGAAGATATTCTTAACAAAAACAATACTTATAACTTACAAATGTATCAAAAAATGCACGTCATTTTAAAACGTTATCAGTTTTCTTTCCAAGCCCGTTAAAAAAATTTAAATCTGACAAAAACTGACTGAGTAACAGGTCGATAAGTTGACGAACATCACTAAAAACGGGTTTTTTAGAATAACTTCTGAATTTGAGGGTTTTTCTGAAACTTTTTGACACAATTTGTAATGTACTCAACAAGACCTATAACCCACGCTAGGTCGTTTTCCAAGTTTTTTTTTCACTGTAGCACACATGCAGACAGACGCAGCATTAAGAAAAACACACATACCAACGTATCGTTCACACACTTTTTTTTGTGAGTATATTTTTTTTCTGTGGAAGTTATTTATAACTTTTTTTCCCTTAAAATTTTCAATAAAAGTTTTAATGGATATTATCATTGCCGTGATAGGTGCAACATCAATTAAAATATTAATTGATTCAATTAATTTTTTAAGTGAAACCCGTTTGTAGTTTTTTCTGTGTAGGGTGCACCTTTTGGTTGATTTAACATGGAATAACCCATATGAAACATTTACAAATTAGTAAAGCGTGAATAGAAATTGCAATATGGCAAATGTTTTTGTTCATTTTATAAATTAGAAACTTTATAAAGGCTTCATCAATAGTCTGTTCGTAAAGTAAAAAAAACGTATCTCTAGACAATTATATGAGTTAAAAAAAGTAAAGAAAAATTTTGTTGTCTTTTTTCAAAGCATTGAAACTGTTGTCATGTAAAATCGTAAAAACTTTAGTAGAAAATAGAAATTTTTAAATTCTATACTTGACATTTAACTTTATGTGCAAGAAAAAGATAAAAAAAAAACTATTTTTATACTCGTTTTATTCATTATAAGAATGCTACTTTACTTCTACTTCCAAACTAATTAAGCCTTAAATCAAATAACAATAAATTTGTTTATTATTATTATGTTTTGCTCTGTTTGTGATTAGACTTTAATATAAAGTAGAACGTAAAATATTGAACACATTCAGTATATTTGCATTAGGGTACCCAAAGCATGTTTTTTTAAAAAAAATTTTGTGATTTTTTTTTTGTGAGCCAATGTGAAAATTATCATATATTATCATATATGCCATATATGTTCGGATCCGGAAATTAAGGGTACAAGGCCATAAATGTCTCATAAAGTGTGTTTTTTATACATGTATAAAACTTTAAGTTGGTAACACTTTTTTAGCTGGCTGCCATTTTGTCAGCTGTTAAGTGATTTATGTTTAGTTTGGTTTGGCAATTTAACATGAAAAGACTGACGGCTGAACAAAGCTTACAAATTGTGCAAATTTATTTTGAAAATCATGGTTCTGTTCGAAATTTTTATAAGCGAATTTTGTTTAGCGATGAAGCTCACTTTTGGTTAAATGGATACGTCAATAAACAAAACTGCCGTATTTGGAGTGATGATAATCCTCAAGTGTATGTTGAGACACCGTTACATCCAGAAAACCAGACTGTTTGCTGTGCTTTATGGGCTGGTGGAATCATTGGTACGTACTTCTTTAAAAACTATGCTGGTCAGAACGTTACAGTTAATGGTGACCGCTATAGAGCCATGATTACTGATTTTTTTCGTTCATCAATGGTTGTTCAATTGATGAACGAAAAAATCAGGAGCTGTGGTTTCAACAAGACGGCGCAACATGTCACACAGCTCGTGCCACAATTGATTTATTGAAGGAAACGTTTGGTAACCGCATAGTTTCACGTTTCGGATCCGTGAATTGGCCTCCAAGATCGTGCGATTTAACGGCGCTGGACTATTTTCTGTGAGGATATGTGAAGTCACTAGTCTACGCCGATAAGCCCGAAACGATTGACCACTTGTAGCACAAGTGGCGTTATTGCCAATATACGGCCACAAATGTTGAAAAAAAGTCATCGAAAATTATACCTCCAGATTAGACTACGTCCGAGCCAGCGATGGAAGTCATATGCCAGAAGTCATATTTAAATTATAATGCCAGAAGATTTTCTTTCGAATAAAGTAAATTTCATGTCAATTAACCATTCTGTGGAATACCTGCGGGGTATGTTAGGGAAAGGCTTAGGGCATGGAGAGAGTCTGAATTCTCTGGTTACTGGGAAAACTCTCCTGGTCAGCGCCAGGCTAAAAGATTGATCTCTTTTTCTAGTAGGGGGTCGAGGCGACTCTTGTCGCTTGAAAGGGGGTTTGAGGACCCTGGCGTCGTACTTAACTGGACACTGTAATCTCAGATACCATCTGCACAAGAAGGGTCAATCAGACACGGTTATGTGTAGGTTTTGTGAGATGGTGTCTGAAACCTCGGAGCATGTTCTCTGCGAATGTCCCAGGCTTTGTGAAAGGAGACTTAGGTTTCTAGGTGATCGCTTCATTTCGCCTTCCGACATCGCGAACATTTTGCCTAGTAGGATAATTGGCTTTATAGGTAGCTTGAATCTGTAGGTAACTTTAGGCAGCACAAAAGACCTACATTGGCCGCGGTGCATAGTGCCTTCTGATCTAATCTAATCTAATGTCAATTTAAAAAATTCATCTTTGTTTCATTCCATTTCAAAGTTATATACCTCTATAAAAAAAACACCCTTTACATGATACTATATTTTAGTTCATATATTTATTTTTTTTATATTTTTTGGTTTTTGTTGTTTGTCTCTGAGGTCCGATTAAATTAAAAACTATTAAATAATTTTTATTATTTGGTTTAATCGGACCTCAGAGACAAACAACAAAAACCATTCCTTACAAAAACTGATGGCTGTTACTCCGGCATTTAGTGGATTGTTTAGAATGTAACATTCCGGAACTTGTTGTTTCAATATAATTTTCAATAAATAAAAAAAAAAAACAATTACATTCTTATTAAAATAGAAAAAATAATATTTTTTTTGTTTTAGTTTGACAGAAATTTCAAATATTATTATTTTGTTTTGAAAAAAAAAACACAAACAATAAATATGGAAAAAAAAATTAAAAACGATACGATTTTTTATTGAGATTTTTAAAATGATAAGTTTTTTTACTGAGATTTTTAACTACACCATTCCCCTGTACATTATAAAAACTTAGTGATGAAAAAAAACCAAGTAACCGTGTATATCAGATGTAATCATAAAAACAAATTTGCATCAAGTTTTTGCAAAAAATAAAATCAATATTGTGAAAGGCAATGGTTGTGAATGAGAGTATTTTCTAAAAATCATAACAACATTGTAAATTTTCAATTTTCTGAATCAGACTGCGCAGTTTCTGGTATTGAACCTTCGTCAGTGACCCTGTTTTTTTGAATAATATAATATTTTTTATGTTTTTATTTGTTCGATTGCGTCTATATGTAATTTTCTGTGCAATGACTGATCAAGGTATAGATAAACTGATTTCTAATGCCACATGCACACGCACTACACATTAGACAGAGCGCTTTAGCGCACTGATCTATCGTCAGGTCGAGTTTTGTTGTGATTAAAACTAGTTTTATTCAATACACGGTGTTTTTGTTCTTGCATACATAATCTCAGAAGTACAACTCCAACAACACAACAGTTCTATTTTTAGAAACTTACCTCACTCTAATGTCCACTATTTTATTATGATCTAATGCAAGTTGGAAACTATCTCTGTAAAATAGTAGAACATTAGAACACTATTTTAAATATAAATAAAACATAGTTTGAAAGAAACCTTAATAGCGAGTCTATTTAGAGTTATAACGTTTATAAGACTTGGTAAAAATAAAGTCAGTTTTAGATTCTGCGACTAACTTTCAACAAATTAAAGAAACAATAATTGCTTATTTCTAAGTCAATGACAAACAAACAATGTTGAATTATTGTTGTAATATATGTTCATTAAACGTATTGCAACAATAATAATTATACATAATTAATATCATATATGGAAAAATATTTAGCATTTATTTTAATATATGATATGTTTGCATGGATGAACCCATATATGCTTACATACATGTGATATATCTTCATACATGCTGATATATGAACCAATATATTTTCATACATGGAATCATGCATGTTTATATGTTATCATATATTATCATTTTCACCTGGGAGTGTTCGAAAATTTGTTTAAAAAGTAATTTTAATTCAATGCAGTAAAAAAAAGTTCATTAAAAAACATACTTTGGTGAAAAGTGGCAACCTTATAAAATTTATGCTTTAAAATTTAAGGCGCCACGTTGTTTAGTATTTTTTTGTATTTTGAATTTTTTGAATTTGTAAACATGGACAAAATTGGTCACCGTTATGTAATTCAATACTTTCATTTGAAATCAGTCAAACCAGTCAAACCAAATATTAAAGCCGAGCTAGATTTTGCTCTAGGGGAGTCTACTCCTTCGTTGGCGACTATAAAATATTGGGTGGCAGAGTTTAAACGAGGCCGCCAAGACGAACACGGTAGTGGTCGACCAATTGAGGTGTCAAAGTCAGAAACAGTTAAGAACAAAATTGTATTGGATGATCGTCGGCTGAAGGTGCGTGAGCTGGCTGAAATGACTGGCATTTAAAATAGTGCTATACATCGAAAATTTGGAGATGAGAAAGCTGTGCGCAAGATGGGTGCCGCGTTTGCTCACTATAGAACAAAAACAGCGTCGTGAAGAGTGTTTGGCGATATTTGACCGCAACAAACCCGAGTTTTTGCGTCGATTAGTAACCATGGATAAGACATAGGTCCACCAATTTACACCTAAGACAAAGGAACAGTCAAAGCAGTGGACTGGAATGGGAGAATCGTGTCCAAACATGGCGAATACAGTTCCATCTGCAGGCAAGCACATGTCCTCTGTTTTTGGGATGCGGGTGGTATAATTTTTATTGATTATCTTCAAAAAGGGAAAACAATCAATAGTATCCGACCGAACAGTTCTGCCAAAAAACTATATTTTGTCGGTTTTTTTGATATCTAGAGGCAAATTTTGGTATTGGAAACATGTTTGTTGAGCCGATTTAATTCGATTTTGTGTATAAAATTTAAGAGAAAAGCCGAAGTTTAGCTATAAAAATAATAAACATTTTTCCATCCGCCAAATTTGTCCATAATGCTTTAAAACAGGGGTGCCCACGGCCTATGCGCTTGGTACTCATTTGTTTTTTTAAAAACACTTAGCTATATGCTGTGTGTTTTAATACACATATAGAGCGCTCAGCACTAGCAATACGAAATACACAAACAACTTTGTCTTATTAGTTTTTTTGTCGTTCTTCACTTTATACACGCAAGCGCAAAGCAACAACACTTTCGTATGCTTTGCTGGTAAACATTGAAATATTTTTTTTTTTTTCTTTGTATGTATTGGTTTTTACAACAAAAAATGTTGAATAAAAATTAGTTTTTCTTTAAATGTATTGGTGTTTGCTCTTCCATAAGGAACTTTTGGGCACTCCTGCTTTAAAATACCGAATACAGACCAAATGCATTTTCTGGCCGAACTGTTCGGTCGGACACTAACAATCAACGACGAGTGGTACGCTAACTTATTGCAGCGTTTAAGTGATGAAATTACCGCCTTTGGAGAAAAATAAAGTGTTGTTTCATCAATACAATGCACCCTTTCACACATCCACTATTGCGATGGCTAAAATCAATGAACTAAAGTTCGATTTGCAACATCGCGCAACTTCTTCGCCAGATTTAGCTCCCTCGGATTATTTTCTATTTCCAAACTTGAAATAATGGCTCGGTGGTAAGAGATTTGCCAACAATGAAGAGGTGGAATCTGCGGTTGATGGCTATTTTAAGGAACGAGACAGTTGTTACTAAAAACAGGGTATTGAAGCTATATAAAATCGCTGGGAAAAGTGTATCGAGCTAAACGGAGATTATGTTAAGAAATAAAAAAAATTTTACCCAAAATTGTTGTGTTTTCTTTGTTAGATCGGTTTATTATTTAACAGCCTATTACATGTTGGATACCCTAATTTACGAAAATTGTTGGCATGGATTTGTGTTTTTGTTTGTAAAAATTATCAAAACAATAATAATAATTAAAATATCCAACAATACATAAGGGAATGTTCGCTAAGGTGGGCCTAACGCTATATAAAAAAAAAGCAAACTGAAATATTTACAGCAGCTGATGAGATCTTTAGCCAGATCGAAATACTAGTATCAACCTAGCTAATATATTTGATTTGCTTTATTTTTGTAAATATACGGAGGTTGGAAGCTCGTTATAAATCAAAAATAAGACAACTCTTTGTGCATTTTTTTTTTGTCCATATATCATTTTCTTGTGGCAACTAATATATAAAAAATGTTTAAAAAAAAAAACTCACAATTCTCACTTTAGAGAACATACTTCCTAAAGTGAGAAAAAGTTTGTAAAATCGACAAAAAAAAATGTTATTTAAATTAAAGTATACTTAAATGTTGTGCATTAAAACGTGTTATGTGTCATTTAAAGCTGCTGTAGGGGTTTGTCAGATTATTTTGGGTTTTACCAGTGTTGCCATCAGTGAAACAAAACATTACACAGTCTTAGGGTAAAATTGATCGAAAACCATGTGAAATTACACAAAAAAAATGTTAAAAAGTTTTTTTTTATATAATTAATATAAAAAAATCGTATATACTCATGTGAGACCCTTTAAAACAGCTCTCATGCCTTAACAACATTTTTGTCTGATTTTTTTGCTGCTTTTTTAAATCATTAGCGAACATTCCCTTACAATTTTACACATAAATAATAATAAATGGAAAACATGCCGCTGTTAAAAATTAAATCATTACTAAAACTTGCATTTTATATACTAAACAAAAGCCTAATTATTTAGATTTTACACAATTTTTGTTATGCACAGGAAACTTTGTAAATGAAAAATATATAAAAAAAAAACGCGTTTGTATTGTTTTAATTGAATTCTTATGTCGTCTAACCTTTCTGTCATCCGTCTATCATCCGTCTATTTGTTTATTTATTTCCTTTGTTTTTCTATTACATATGTACATTAGAGCGACTCAAGTTGTATGGAAGCGAATTCGTGCAAGGTGTACCCCCCTCAAAATGAACATTGGTATTTTTTATGATGACTTCTAAAATATTTCGGCCTTAGCTTTGACCTCTCGTGAGCTGGACCATTTTGAAAAAGGGTCCATTTTTGCATGTTTTCTTAATTAAATAATCTGTTTCCTTACCAACATATACAATATGGGTATCATAAGAAAGGTTTTTTTAAGGCGCGTCCAACTGTATATACAATTTGTCCAAGGACGACCATCCATGGCCTTTTTTTAAGGATATTCTGTAAAAAAGACGGTTTTTGAATTTTTTGGTCGGGGTTGTTTGTAATAAAAATGCCAAATTAACATATTTTAATCTTTAGTCGATTTAATTAAATACGGGTCTCAGCTTTTTTTGAAATTCGTGCTAGTTCGCGTTTTGCCAAAAATGCAATGGGTGGTAACTCTTCGTTTTAAATAGGACAATATGGGTATCAAATTTTTTCTTTTGCCAAGTACATCATCTTTGTATGTAAATAATTTAGATTTTTGCAAATTAGATGCAATTTACCCGGTGCTCTTGAATATATATAAATGTAATTTTGTGGCAACTCTAATATGATAGCGGATTTAGTTTCTAGATCATGTATGGATAAAAATAGGACTAAAGAAAGAAAAAAAATGATCCACGACTTTTTGGCGGCATACTTTTTTAGCAAATTAAAAAAAGAATATGCCGCCAAAAAGAGTTACCACAAAATTACATTTATATATATTCCAGAGCACCGTGTAAAATGCATCTAATTTGCAAAAATCTAAATTATTTACATACAAAGATGATGTACTTGGGAAAAGAAAAAATTTGATACCCATATTGCCCTATTTAAAACGAAGAGTTACCACCCCATTGCATTTTTGTCAAAACGCGAACTAGCACGAATTTCAAAAAAAGCTGAGACCCGTATTTAATTAAATCGACTAAAGATTAAAATATGTTAATTTGGTATTTTTATTACAAACCCCGAACAAAAAATTCAAAAACCGTTTTTTTTTAATATCAGAATATCCTTAAAAAAGGACATGGATGATCGTCCTTGGACAAATTGTATGTACAGTTGGACGCGCCTTAAAAAAACCTTTCTTATGATACCCATATTGTATATGTTGGTAAGGAAACAGATTCTCAAATTAACAAAACATGCAAAAATAGACCCATTTTCAAAATGGTCCAGCTCACGAGAGGTCAAAGCTGGAGCCGAAATATTTCAAATGTCATCTTAAAAAAGTCCAAGGTTCATTTTTAGGAGGGTACATCGAGCACTTTTTTTGGTGAGTCGCTCTAATGTACATTAAGGTGGGTCGTTTCAGAATAAAAAAAAATTGTGCTGGCCCCTGAAAGTAAACTTTGGCATTTTCTAAGAATATTTCCGAAATATTTCGTGTTTTGCGATAACAGTTAATGAGTTGGACCATTTTTAAAAAAGGTCTACTTGTTGGTTTTTTTTCAAAATATTTGTTTTTCGCTCCAAGAAACTGTATACAAACGGGCTATCAAATGAAAGATCTTTGGAAGACGCATCTAAAAAAAATAAAATATGTATAAATAAAATTTAAAAAAATAAAATTACAAATAACTTCATTCTTCCGATTTCAATTATATTTTGCATTTAGAAACTCTGTGCAGCTACTTAAAGATTGGCGTTTTTAGTTTTTCAAATTTCGAAAAATGGAAAATTTCACAGTTTTTCTGCTCGATTTAGTTTTTTTGAAAAATGAGAAAAATCCAAAAAGTGTGTAAATTGGAATATTTGTGTTTTATTTAATATTCATCGGATTATCATCATTTAAATTGTACTGAAATGGTGTATTCCCCTCTACTACTGCGAAATGAAGTTTTCTTTCAGCGTTAAAAAGAAATGAATTTTGTTATGCTCGATTTAAAAAAAAAGATGAATATTTGTAAAATATGGAATTTTTGCTAAAAACCAACACTTTCGTTTTTTTAGATCTCGGGGATTATCTATTATTAACGATTCATTTCTCAAAATTAAAAAGATTGAATTTAAAAATGTTGAGCTAATGTGCCGTTTAAATGTCTCTCTTTCAAAAACAATACATTTATTTTTTAAGATTTTTTCTCTACATGAAAGATCGAAGGATAGTTGGAAATTTTGTTTGCCCAGTGCTCTTCCGACACATTTTGAACAGACGTCCCTTTTGTTTAATTATGTTATCATTTGTGGTCCGTTTGTATTTTTCTGACTCGGTACTTTATGCAATATCTTATAAGATATCTTATTGAATTCAACTTTCTTAATTTCCCTTTCTTGTGACTTATGTATATTTATTTAATCGCACAATTTAAGTAAAAAGGTTATGGGAATTTTAAGCTTTAAAAAAGTGTACCTAAGCAATTATAAATTAGTTTACAGTTTAAATTGAAACATTAAAATATTAAATTGAAATTAAATTTTATTTCAAACAAATTTTTAATTGAAAATTTTTGAAGAAAAATTTTTTCTGTGTGCTACTTAACGTTAGTCCTACTTAATTGATTAACTCTATCTAAAATTTGCATTCATATTTGCAACAAAGTGTGAATTTCCTGTTTATAAAACAACTCTTGTACTTAAGAGGTAAGGATGTTGAAATGGTCACGTCTTTCTTTCGGTGATTAAATTATTTTACTTATTCTTATTGCAATATATATTTGTTAACACATTTTAGTAACCTAAACACGAACTTTAAATTGAAATTAAAAAAAAAACAAAAACTATATTCGGTAAATATATTCCACAGATCTGAAACTATTTCTTTTTCTTTTATCAACAAACATATTTTGTCATTCACATTCAAATATATTTTGCATATGTATATGAAGTATATCCAATACATTCTCATGAGCTACGTGCACTGACAGCTAATGTCAAATAGTTTCGAATCTATGTAATCTATGATTCGGTCATTTATTTATTGGATAAAATGGATTAGATATGCAAATGGAAAATTAATTTTTCGATTTATTAGTATAAAAATATTTGACAAACTTATTATTACTACAGAAATCAAGTGCAAAGTGAATTTAAGTCTTGTTTAGAATTTAAACTTTTAAAAAAGTAAATAACACTTCACTCAAGGAACTTGAGTGTAAACAAGATTTGTTAGTTGTTTGAGAAGTAATTTAGTGTTAGTATTTTCAAGTTTAAAAATTAATTTTTAGAAGAAATGTAATTTTCCATTTGTTAGTCATTAACAGGACAGTGACTTTCAAGCAAATGCGTATTTGCAGTCAGTAGACCAAAATCGATTTTGAACAAATACTTTTCCAAAATCACAGAATTTTGCAATAAAATGGCATAGATTTGTTTTTTTATATTTTTCCATATTTTGTTATTATTGCATATTTTGGTTCTAGTGCATTTTTTTTAATAATTAAAATTTAAACTTTGGCTCTGTGCACGCACTTAAACGGTTAATATATTTTGAAAATCTAAATTTTATATTTTACAGTTATATTAGTTTTTTGTTTTTATATACATCGAGATTATTTTTATCTTATTTTCAATTTATAACGAGCTTTCAACCTCCGTATATTTACAAAAATAAAGCAAATCAAACATATTAGCTAGGTTGATACTAGTATTTCGATCTGGCTAAAGATCTCATCAGAACCCGAAGTTTTAGAAAAGTTAGAGCCTCCATAATAGGCAGAACTTTAACAAAAAACCTATTAATAATCAATTTTGCTCCATTCTTGTATATTAACAAATTTTGATTATTGTTAACGCACTATTTTTAAAAATATTTTGAAAATTTTGGTATTTTCAGACATATTTTTTAAATTATTATTTGGCAACTCTAATTGCTTAAATTTAAATGTTGTTTTTTGCTGAAATAGCTTATTTTTGATATGAAAAACAAAAACGGGTTAATTTTCTGCATACTTCCACTTTTATAACAACGGAAAAATCTTGATTTGAACACACGGGTATTGGGTGTTGACAAAATAATAAATACTTCACATAAAGTGGGTGTAGGGTTTGAAAGCACTATATTTCCGATTTCAGAAAAACCTATTTTAACCGTAGAAAGTTAATCTGTGTTTTTTTTTAGACCTATATGTTTTTTATTTTTCAACATTTCGACTAAGCCCTTATAATTTTATACAAAATAATAAACTTTTTAATTGTGACATGAGGTTAAAGTATATTTTTTTAGTTTAAAAAAAATGCTATAAGTCGAAGGGATCTAGATTCACTTTTGGGAAACTTTTTTAACAAAAATAATATGGTTTTTGTTTTAAGAACAAATATATATGGAAAAACTAACACAAAGTTGAGGTTTGTGCCTCTTATGCGAAATAGGTATTATTGAGCTGCACAGTGGGATATATCACAAAATTTTTGGAAATTATTCGGCCATTTCTTACTTAGAGGTCCGATTGCAATTAAATTTGGGAAAGGCATAAGTAATATCAAGCGTAAATTTTGATTTTGAACCTTCCACACGCCAATCTAGGTGGCCAAAAATCGAAAAATAAAAGTTGGCGGATTGTTATAATTTAAATGAATGTGATAGCAAACAATCCATATACTATGGAAATAATCATAATATGACGAAAAAGTGCTGTTTCATTTGATACAGGAGTTTAAAGTCACATCTTGTAATAGACTTTTGAGAAATAAAATATATTTTTGACACCATCCCAACTTCAAACACTTATAACTTTTTTGTTGTTGGAGCGATAAGTCCATTTTTTTTTTAAATACAGCATTTTTAATCTAGTTTTTAAATCCGTTTTTTTCAATTTAATCAAAAACTTATTGTTGTAATTTATTAAAAACAAAAATTAAAAATTTAAAAAAAAAAAAAAAAAAAAAAAAACGGAAACTTCGTTGGAATAAAACTATAGTTTCCTCACGCTCCATCACACGACCTATACATGTAGCAGGTGTTGGAATGTCTCTAGTAAGAGATTAAACCATGTTTGCTGGCGATTTTTTGCGGTTTATAGAGAATTTTAAAGTTTAGTGAACGTCTAAAATGGACTTTTTGCTTGATTTTTTTTTTTTTTTAATTCCAGAGACTTTTAGTTTTAAACTATATGAAAAATACACTTATATTGCACATAAAATTGAATGATTATGTAAGAATACATTATAATATAAAATGTAATGTGTTTTTACACCAAACCCTTGTTTAACGGCATTACATTATATTAACGATGTTTAGTTTTTGCATAAAATATGGGAAAATTGGATAATTGGTAAATTTTTGTGTAATTCTTATAATTTTAATTGTTTTTTTATTTAAATAATAAATGTAAATACAGTTTGTAAAATCTTTTTGTGTATAATAAATTTATAAAACTGCAAATAATGGGTTGACCACGCCCCTTTTTGTTACAGTATAGAGTTAATTTTACAATGTACATAAGTCAAAAAATGATATCTAGCCCAAGCTTTCATAAAAATTTTTCAAATTATTTAAGCAATTTCTTAAATAATAGTTAATTTCAAAAAACATGGGCGTGGCAATTGTTCGATTGATCCAAATTTTGTTGTCAATATTAGTTATGTCCTACATTATTATCAAACCAAATTTCAAGCCAGGATCTTTTAAATTAGATTTTTGTCCACCTAGATTGGCCAAATGTCGCACTGTGCGGGGGCGGCAACCTGTCCACTCAGGCTTTTTGAAAAATAATAACACTAATAACACTGTAATAAATATTACTTGAGCCAGAGTAAAACTAAATTTGTTTTATATAAATAGAACATTTTTGGTCTTCAAAGTTTAGTAACGTCATGATGCTTGTTAGGAAAATACCTTAGCCACGTGTTTGATTGCTAAGAAGACAGGAATGGACCAAAATTGATAATTAATAGGTATTTTGTTAAAGCTCTGCCTATTATAAAGAGTCTAGCTTTTCTAAAACTTCAGGTTCTAGTATCACCCTAGCTAAAATATTTAATTTGCTTTATTTTTGTAAATATACGAAGGTTTAAAACTCGATATAAATTAATAAAAAATAATCTCGATGTATATAAAAACAAAAAACTAATAAAACTGCGAATAGTTTAAAAGTTTGACAATGCTGAGCATATTATGGGAAACACATTTATAGAATTTCCATAGATTAATTTTGAAACAAGTCATTTAGTTTGAAACAAGTAATTTTATTTTTTACTTGTTTTAAATGTAGTGGACCAAAATTACTCTATGGAGATTTTATAAATATATTTCAAAAAATATGCTCAGCATTACCAAACTTGCGCCCAATTTTGTACAAAGATCTAAGAACAGCGAATAACGAACTATAAGTATTCTCGATTGTATCAGTTTACATAAAATCATATACAATTATATCAGGTCAAAATCCGGAAAATAATATCTGGTTTTTATATAATTATATCTATTTGTATCAGCTTAGAAATAAACTGATACAATTAGATACAAAACTGATACAATCTAATACAATTCTATCGCCCCATAATTCGGATAAAATTGTACTAGATATTTATCTAATTGCATCAGATTAGATATAAACCCATACAAACAGATACAATTACATGGGCCCATGTTTCGGAAAAAAATTAATAAGACTACATATAACGTCATGTAGAAATTGATATGACTACATAGAGATCTATATCATTTTTTTTAATCAGGTTCGTATAATATATAAAGCTTTTTAATTTTTCTCTTGAATATTTGTTTTCTTAAAAAACACCCAAGATTTGAAAATACCCAGGAAATATTTGGTAATGGGTTTTTTAATCAGATTCGTATAATATATACAGCTTTCTAATTTTTCTCTTGAATATTTGTTTGCTTAAAAAACACCCAAGATTGGAAAATACCCAGAAAAACTTTGGTTATGGGTTGCAATAAAGTAATAACCTTGTACTGTATACTCCTTACCTGTATCATTACTTTTCAACAAAAAGTAATGGGTTACATAATGTATTACTTTGTAATGAATACTCCTTACCTTCAACATTATTTTGAAACATAAAGTAATGAGTTACCAATAATTGGACATTCATGGTTTCAAAACATAAAATAATGACCAATCATCAATTACCCATTATTTGGTGTGGTTTTGCTGGGTATTTAAGCTCTTTGATACTAAGCACTTCTTTACGAACAAATCTTAGATGTTAAACGGGTTCATAATGCTTTCTGTTATAGAGAAAATCGCAAATTCTAATAACTTTATTCTAAATTGATCAAATGTTGAGTTTTTCTATGGAAAAAAAAAAATAAAAATGTTAAAAACGAACAAATTTTAAAAACTCAGTACAAATCAATAAATGATTTTTTTCGTCAGTACGTGTGATTAGAAATCAGTACATGTCCTGATCAAATCAGTACGAATGGTTAGCCTATATATACCTATACCCTTGTTTTTCATATTTTAATTGGTGTTGTTTTAGTTCACCAAATGTCTATTAAATATTTGTCCCGAGTATCGCAGCGTATCAAATAACCCAGCAAAACATGGTAATGAGTACTTATTATTTTATACATTAGTTTGTAATGAGTACTGCATTACTTTCTGTATTACTTTAAATAATAAAATAACGGGTTACCGATAAGAAACTTGTAATGCATTGCTCTCATACAAAAAATAATTGGTTAACTATAATAGTTATTAATATCTTATTATTTCCAGACAATATATAATGATACAACAATTTTCGTAAAATCTATTTTTAGACTCGTTATAATTAATATTTTTGTAAGCTATAGGGTAAGGTGTTAAATTTGGTATATCTTGAACTAGTTTACAGAGAAGAAAAATTAATTTATGTTTTAAACTGGCTCAATGTATAGAGCAGTCGCCTGTTAATCAGACGACTCGGACTCGATTCCCGGCACGACCATGTTTTAGAAAAAATTAATAACATATTTTTTAAAATTTGTATTTTTTAAATCTATTTTTAGACCCATTATTTGTTTTCTTCTTATAATGGAATATTATTCATACCCTTGTATGCATATATATAACCCATTATAATTCATATCTATGTAAGGCTGCCAGTAATGCATAACTCATTACTTTTGGGACATTTCATATGAAAAAAGTTGAATTATAATATTAAGGGTAATACGTCCAAACCTTCGACTTTAGATTACTAGACTCATTATTTGGTAAGGTCAGCTTTTGCTGGGAAATGTATAAAAACATCACAATCAGTTTAACTATCAAACACGCATATTTTGAAATCATCTATTTAACCCATTTCACCCTGACGTTGCTTTAAAGCAACACCTACTTTTAAGGTCTGATAATTTTGGATAATAATAACGCAGCTTAAAGATTGGGGTATTTGCTATGCAAATACTTAAAAAAAATTTAATACTATCGTTCCAGGGTTGCCATATAATTAATTAAAAAATACAACATTTGCCTTTTTCATAGCACTTTTTTGAAAATTTATTAATTTATAGAAAGAAGGCCGGTGTTATAAAAATTATATGCTGAATTGGTTAAGGACGTACGCTGAAAGAATTATCCTTCATGATATTAATGAAACAATTTCGTAAAAGTTTTTTCGTAGATTCGATGAAGAATTTCATTATATCCAAGAAATTTTATTAATATTAAGAAATTGTTCATAAACTTTTTTTATAAAATTTCATAGTTTCAAAAAAATTCATTAGATTTCAAAAATTATCTCTTCATAAAATTAATGAAAATTTTCTTTAGAGCTATGATATTATTTCAAAGACTTTATTTTGAAAATTGTATGAAACTGTTTCAAAAATTCTATATGAATGATTAATTAGTTTTATAAAGATTTTCATTAATTCTACAAACATGTCATAAACATTGACTTTAATGAAACCTGTTTCATAGATTCTATAAAAAGTTTTAATGGACTAGTTCCAGTGACAATTTTCATAAAAGCTATGAAGAAATTCATTACTAAAGTGAAGATATTTCTCTCAAAATTCTATAAGCAAAATTTAAAGATAGGGACAAGAAATTTCCGATCTTGTTAAAACTTTACAGTTAGGAAAAAAAAGTTTCATTCTATTGATGAAACTTTTTCACAAAACGATTGTCATCAATTATACATTATAGGTATGAAGTTTTCATAGATATGATGAAGAGTTTCATAAAAATATATGACAAATGTTTCATAAATCTTAATCATCAAGTTAAATATTTTTGCATATTTTTGCATATTTCGATGAAAATGCATATTTCTGCATATTTTGGTTTTAAATGCATATTTTTTGCATATTTTAAATTTATAAATGCATATTTTTGCATATTTTGGAATTTTTTAGTGATTTTTTAAAAAATGTCCATATAAACAAAAAAAAAGTTCTTCAAAATACACTAAAAAATTTCTTCAAAAAAAAAATTTTAAAATCAATAAATAAATCAATCAATAAATTAATTCACATTAAATTTTCAAATAAAAATATATATGCCAGTTTTTCATTGTTTTGCAAAGTATTTTTGAGCAAAAAAAACTGGATTCTTCAGGAAATTTTAACGTGAATTAATAAAATTTTAACATTCAAAACAATAATGTAAATGAAATTTGTCCATTAATTGTTCGAAATTTAATTGTGAGTATATTTTACGGCTTAACACGTATCTTTTGTTTTACGAAATTGTTTTTTTCCAGGAAATATGTCGAAGATAAAGCCAAGCCTTCCACCATAATTAAATACGTTAACGAATTTAACAATGCCTTTAAATCTGATGGTCGAATACTTAATTGCAAAGTTTGCAATCACGAAAGGAAGTTTTTGGAAGTTTTTAAATAGTCAAAAACACAAGTAGCTGCTCGAGCGTGTTACACAAAATTCTTCCCAATCGTTGCTTAAAAATACAGAGACAACAAATAAGTTTTGTGTGGACTTATGTGAAGCATTTATTTCCGCTGACATACCCTTAAACCAATTAAGTAACGAAAATTTAAGAAATTTCTTTAAAACATATATGATTGAGAGTATCCCTTGCCAGTCCACTCTTAGAAAAAATTATGTGGACAAATATATAACTTCAAACTAGAAAAAATCTGTTATTTTTTGAAAAGAAAATATTTATGGGTGTCGATGGATGAAACAATGGCTATAGAAGGGCGTTACGTTGGAAATGTTATTGTCGGAGTTTTGGATAAAGATGAAGAAGTTTAAAATAAATTCTTGCTTAAAGTTGTGGAATTGGAAAAGACCAACCATGCTCCTTCACGAGTTGCAATTTTTAATGAAATGTATCCGTTGGTTCCCCTTCCACCGCAGCCAGTACTAACAAGATGGGAACAAATAAGAAAAAAATAAAAAAGTTTTTCTAAAAATGAAGGATTTAAAAAAATAAGACAAATTTCAAATATTTTTGATCTGAAATCAAATGTGGGATCTGAATTAGAAAATTAATATTTTCCTAATGAATTGGCATCATTCAAGTATGCTCCTATAACTTCGGTTGACGTTGAGAGATCATTTTAAATGTACAAAAGTTTTTTGAGTCCGAACAGACAAAGTTTTACTTTTGATAATATAAAAAAGTATATATTTTCTTATTCAAACAAAAATTTAAATTAGTTATTTAAGTTTTTAAAAGATATTGTACCTCTGAATAACAGTAGACTGAATTTTTTATTTTTTGTTTTTAATAAAATTAAAAAAAAAAAAACGATCTTTTACTGAAATTTTTTAAGTTTTTAGTGCATATTTTTTATTTTTTAGTGCATATTTTGGATTTGTTAGTGCATATTTTAAGCGCATATTTTCGATTTTTTAGTGCATGAAAATCTCAGCCCTAATCATAACATTAATTGAATGTCAGAAATTCTAATCAGTTGGTGTGATCTAAATTTTGCATGGTATTTTATGAATACATGTAACTAAAATTGTTCTTAGTTTCAGTGGAAATTTAAATTCTTAATCTCAATGAATGTTTTTAAATGTCAAATGAAAATTCTTAACTTAAAATCTTTTTTTCTGAATTTTAATGAAAATTAATATCAATTGATATTTTCTGAATTTCAATTTGAATTAATATATGTATTCTGAATTTAATTAGCATATGTATTCTGAATTATAGCTGCAAAAATATTGTGTTTTAAAAATAATGTATTAAAAATAAATTTTCGTCATTGGCTTTAGGCTTTATTGTGTTTGTACGCTTTATTGTGTTTGTACGCTACTATAAACTTGTTTCATCATATTTATAAAGCGTCTTATAACATTTATGAAACATTTCAGGAAAAGCTATGAAATGTTTCATAAATTTGATAAAGCATGTCATCAATTTGAACTTTTATTAACAGCTTTATTACATTGGACGAAAATCAATAAAGTTTTTGAAAAACTTCATAAATATAATGAAGCTTTTTCTCTGAGTGTAGGTATTCAGAAAGTTACTTCATTTTCTTTTTTAATGTACAAATTTAGCTACATGTTTTCTTTCAACAAGGAAAACAAGTTTTAAAAATTGATTCATCAGTCTTGCCATATTACAATTTCAAAAAATTGTCGAAAAACACCGATATTTTTCAAAAACTTTCAAAAATCGTGAAATTCTAATAGATCAAATTGTGATATTACGGTTGGATAGATAGTTACCTTAACAACAAATAAAAATTATGATTTAAAAAAAATCTTAGCCCGTTAAGTACATACAAAGCGTTAAATATTTGAATTTAAATTGTGAATTTTACCGCTAGAGGGTGCAGTAAGAGTATAAAAACTTTAGAAAAAGCTTACTGAGCCCCCATAACATCTTTCTACCAAATTTCGTCAAAAAATTCCCACGGGATCGATGAGTGGTATAAAATGGGTTAAAGTTAATTTAAATTAAATTAGTTTTGTTTTGTTTATGGGGTCAAAGATTGAATTAAATATAAATAAAAATTGTGAATCATCAATATTATGGTTTAAAATAAGCACGTCAAACGACTTCTCTATGAGTCAATATGCTTTATAACACCATTCGACACAAATTTACTACCACGAGCACATATAACATATTCTGAAAGTTGAAGAATATACCCGTGTCTTCCACTTTTTAAAGATCAATTATTTTAACCGTTTTAGAAAAAGTGGACGACTCAGATATTTATGTAGGATTTTCCCATGAGCGCAGCCAAAAGTTGAACTTTGTCGGACGGTGTAATGGTTGCTGTATTTTCGACTTAGATTAGATTAGATTATAGTGGCACTATGCACCGCGACCAGAAATTGGTATTTTGTGCTGCCAGCGAATACACCCTATAGGTTCAGGCTCCCTACGAAGCCAATTATCCTACCAGGTGAACAGTTCCAAACGTCCGATGGCGTCACTATTCGATCACCAAAATAACGCACCCTTCTGTCGGAGAGCCTCGGACATTTGCAGAGAACATGCTCAGAGGTCTCGGGTTTCAATTCACAAAACCTGCACGTATCCGTAGAGGATCGTCCCATCTTGTACAATTGATACCTAAGGCCACAGTGTCCTGTGAGGTAACCCGTTACGGTCCTTAGTTCGCCCCTCGTCATAGACAAGAGTTTCCGCGATCTCTTCCCAGAGGGAGATATAAACAGCCTCGCCTGTCGCTGCCCAGGCGATCTGGCCCAATAGGCCCCAAACTCGACTTAACTATATCCGTTAACTTTGAATAAAATTCAACATCAAAAATGTGTTTTATTCGACTATGTAAACTTAACTTTTCTTATGTGCGTTAACTTTCAACTTGGATAATTTTCCACGTTGAAATCTCAACTTTTATACATTTTCACCCTAGCGTAACTGCTTTGCGCTGTTTACTAAAAAGTAACATACTTTTGATTATACCGATAATATTATTTCCTGTTTAAATTGTTATTAACCTTAATCCGTATAGCGTTGGTTTGCTTTAAAAACTTAACGTTGATAGCTATATAGACAAAGTAGAGCGCTAGTATTAATTTGTAAAAACAACAAATTATTTTTCTCTACAACATGTTCTAATTTATGATGATACACTGCCCTTGCGGGGTATTTATACTACCACAGAACCAGTACCTTTACACTCAGAAAATAATGTCAGTAAAATCAACTAAAAATAATAGTAGAAATAACTGCAATTCAAATTAAAACTGTGTACACAGCATTAGCATTAGCATTTAAATTAATAAAAACCTTTAAAAAATTACAGAATTTAAAAAAATCACTATAATTTAAAAAAAATCGCAAAATGTAATAAGATAACAAACAAGTAAGGACGCTTTCAACTCCACACTTTATTAAAAGATATTTAAATTTTTTCCTGAAGATTAACAGCGAAGCTATTCGAAATATCGAATAGATAATAAATATTTAAAAATAAAACTTTAAAACTTTGAATTTTAATTTATGACCTTGAGCCAAACCAAAAAAACCTCATCACATAAAAAAAAATTTAAATGTTTTCGAGTTATCGATGTTTTAAATTTTACTTACGTAATTTTTTCAATTATGGCGATAATATTGTCGTTTTTGATTTCTGTTGATTTATAGAAATTTTTTAATTTAGGCGATTTTTAACAATTTTGACGAGTTTTATATAATTTTGACGATTTTTTTAGGTTTTGGTAAAATATAAAATTTTAAAAACAACTGTTAAATAAAAAATAAATCGGTAAAATTGTAAAAAAAATCGTCATATTTAAGAAAAAAATCGACAAAATTAAAAAAAAAAAAATCATCAGAAAATCAAAAATCGGCATTATTTAAAAAAACACAATCTCTATTATTTAAAAAAATCGTCTAAAAACACCAAATTAAAAAATGTCGTCAAAATTGAAAAAAATCTCCGTAATTTAAAAAAAGAATAAAATGATATAAAAAAATAGAATACTAGTAGTTATCAACCTAGCTAATATGTTTGATTTGCTTTATTTTTGTAAATATACGGATGTTGAAAGCTCTTTATAAATTAAAAATAACATAAAAATAATCTCGATGTATATAAAAACAAAAAAAATTATAAAACTAAAAAATATTACTTGAGCCAGAGTAAAAACGAAAAATTGTTTATATAAATAGAAAATTTTTGGTCTTCAAAGTTTACCAACGTCATGATGCTTGTTAGGAAAAGATCCTAGCCACGAGTTTGATTATTAAGAAGATAAGAATGGAGCTGATTAATAGGTTTTTTATTAAAGCTCTGCCTATTCTGGAGGCTCTAGCTTTTATAAAACTTCGGGTTCTGATGAGATCTTGAGCCAGATCGAAATATAACCAACCTATAATAGTACCAACCTAGCTAATATGTTGAATTTGCTTTATTTTTGTAAATATACGGAGGTTTAAAGCTCGTTATAAATAAAAAATTAAAAAAATAATTTTGGTGTTTTATTTTTGAAATTTTGGGGTTTTTTCGAATATTAGCGTTTCTTTTAATTTTAACCACTGTTTTTTTTAATTTAGGATTTTTTTTTTATATTTGAAGATATTTTTCATTTTCGCAATTTTTTTAAATTTTGGTTATTGGTATTATTTAATATTGGCGATTTTTGTAAATTTAAAGCAATTTGTTTGAAATTGAAAACAATAATATTTTAATAGATATGATTTAATTAATAATTCAAAATGATTCAATTAAATAGTTACAAATTATTTTAACCATATAACCGGCCTAAGCTTTTTTGATATTACATGGCGATTTTTGTTTTTCGAAAAAACGCGAAATTGAGCGAAAACGCAACGTTACTTCAATATAAACTGATGAAACTTCAAGGCTTTGTCACTACTAGTTCCTACTAAATATAATCTTTTTGCCCAACTTTATGTTTTTGAGACTTTTGAAAATTGTGTTCATTTTACAATATTTAATTTTTGAAATTTTACAAAATTTTAACACTTTCGCTTTCAAACCGTTTACTGCTTAACACGTACTTCGCAAAATATTTTCTTAATTCGGGTTTCGATCGAAATAACTTAACTTCTTATTATAAAACACTCATTGGGAGCATTTATGGCCAATTTAAAAATCCCGGCCTGGAGGCGGTGTTGCACAACATCCTTTTATAGGGCCGAATTATATTAATATTTTAATTCAAACTTCGATTTTAGTTTTTTCTGTGAATCAAGCTCTAATGGAAAACAAATAACGATTGCAGAAAAACACAAAAACTAAAAAAAAAAAAAAATGTTCTATTCCCAATTAGCGTAAGTAAAGAAATTGTTACCAACGATCACCGACTTCCAAAAAAATTCTACTACAAAGTTCTTCGCATGTATTTAAATCAAGGTTGGCTACCGAAACGAACAATGCTATTGACTGCAAAGTACATTCAGAGTGCTTTTGATGTAAATATTTGTAGTTGTTTGAGTTGTAATGCAGTATTTTTATTTTTAAGTGAAAAACAGTCATTTGTAGAAGAAATTAAATTTTTGACTACATATGTAGTTCATTTAAAAAACAAATAAACCACATCAAATTACTGTGTGGCAAAATGCACTGTTTTCAAAAAACCGCGGTTCAAAAAGCTGTATTTAAAAAGGTAGATTTATAAATTTAAAAAAAAAAAATATATGTTAATTATAAATTATTTTCCTCCAAGTCCATATGTGGAGCTCTTACGGTATCCTGAGTTAGGAATAAAAATGTGCAAAAATTTAACTAAAAAGCCGATAACTCTGAAACATGCAGGAATACCACATAGGGATTTTTTAACGGTATAGAAAAATAATTTATAATTAACATATATTTTTTTAAAAAATTTTAGAAACCATTTTCTTTTTTAGTACACTCAAAAAAATAAGTTAGTAGAAAAGTTATTAAAACGTCTTGTAAATCAGGTATACTATTTTCAGCAAAATTTTTTGCTAAAATCGTGTTTCCAGCTAAAATTATTATTATACTTATTCAGCACTTAACTGTTTTATACTAATGCTTTACTAATATACTAATGTTTTACTAATTAATTTTGCTAAAAAAAAAATTGTGCTGATAAGCACATTAATAGTGTGGACGACAACCAGATTGAAAGATATACGCAGAATGAAGTAGATGTCGCGGCATGTCAAGATGTAGTAGAGAAGAGGAAAATGATACTAAAAAGTACAACTCTAATAAGACATATAAAAAAATCAACCATGGAAGACTTTCGTATCTCTTTTTCATACATAAAACAAAACTGAGGATTAAAACAACTTAAATTTTGCGTTGTCACCGGCTTGTGAAAATAATTGTCTTTTAATTAAATAAAAGACAAAATAAACTATTTATTTATTTAAACTAAATGTTTATATGTGTGGTCAAATTGCAAACAAACATATACAGAAATGTATACAGAGTAAAGCGAAAGACAAAGACAGACATCTTAGGTAGATTTTTATGGTTCCTTTTTCTTATTTGTTTATTTTTTCGTTTCGTTTCTATAATTATCTTCGGCAGTTGCGCCTTTAAACGATAGCATCATTTAGACAATCATTGATGTAAGTAATTGAAAGACAATTTTTGTTATGTTATATATATTTATTTCTATATATTTTCAGATATTAAATTAATTAATGTCGTCAATGTGGGAAAATGAAAATTTTTATATTTCGTTATTATAGTAAATTATTTTTAAAAGAATCACAAAAATATGTTTTATGATTTTCAGCAAATAAATTAACTAAATTACAATTTTTCTACAAATTTTTTGCGTTTTTTTTTCAGTCTACTAAAATTCAGCAAAAAATTATTCATTTTTAGCAAGGCTTTTTTATTTCTAATCTACTAAGTGTTAGCAAAACTTTTGCTGAATCTACAAATTTTGTTGCTAAAAATCAGCTCGCTGATTTTCAGCAAAATATTTTGCTGACATTAGCAACTTTTTTGTAAGCATCCTCCTGACTAAAATTTTGCTGACTCAGCAACATTTTTTGCTGACTTTACAAACTTTTTTTTTGAGTGTATAGCGTGTTTTTACAGCGAATTTTGATAAAAAAAAATGCGTTCTACCGCGAAATGCGGTATCAATGACTCTTGTAGCTTAAACCGTTAAAAAGATACCGTTATCCGTAAAATACCGTCACCAATATAACTAAAATAGCAATACCCTTAAAATACCTTTACCGAGATAACTAAAATACCGTTATCGCTATAATACCGTTACCGAAATAATTGAAATAGCGTTATCCTTAAAATATCGGTACCGAAGTAATCTGACAAGATCTGAAAAAAAAAAATAATTAACATATCGGTCATTTCTCCAAAGACCGGCAAAAAAAGAGCATTGCTGATCTTGGGTCTTCCGATTTAAACCAAAAAAATACATTTTACCTTTAACAAATTTTATTTTTTTGATTCTTTTATTTAAAGCACGACAAAACTAGTCTTAACAAAAGGGTATCAACGAATCTCGTAGCTTAAACCGTTAAAAAGATATGGACGATTAGGTACGACTATTATTGTTAAATTTTCTTATTTTTTTTTCATATTTTAAAACGCGATATTTCCACAACTATTAAAACCATTAAACATTAAAACGATGAAATATTTATGAGACTTACCTTCCTTAAAATTGAGTTCGAAAATTGGATATTTTTTGAAGATTTTATACGGAATGAGTCTATTGGTATTGATTTTTTGTTTGTTTCGTTATTGGTAACGGTATTTTATTTGTATCTGTATTACCGAAACAAAAATGCCGGTATTATTAAAAAAAACTGCGTTTTCAGAATAAATTATATGTTGTTTGAGTTGTTAAAAACACAATACAAACACACAGTTGTAAAGGAAATGAAATGGAATAAAAAAAGATGAATTTTTTAAATTCACATGAAATTTACTTTATTCGAAAGATAATCTTCTGGCATTATAATTTAAATATGACTTCTGACATATGACCGCCACGGCTGGCTCGGCCGTAGTCTAATCTGGTGGTCCAATTCTCGATGACTTTTTCCAACATTTGTGGCCGTATATTGGCAATAACGGGGCGAATGTTGTCCTCCACGTGGTCAATCGTTTCGGGCTTACCGGCGTAGACTAGCGACTTTACATATCCCGCAGTAAATAGTCCAGCGGCGTTAAATCGCACCACCTTGGAGACCAATTCACGGGTCCGAAACGTGAAACTATGCAGTTACCAAACGTTTCCTTTAATACATCAATTGTGGCACGAGCTGTGTGACATGTTACGCCGTCTTGTTGAAACCACAGCTCCTGCACATCGGGGTTTTTCAATTGATGAACGAAACAGTCAGTAATCATGGCTCTATAGCGGTCACCATTGACGGATAGACTGAATGGAGTCTTCCTCTACGCTACGCTCTACAGCAGCAATGACTTCTTCTGTACGCACTGTACGAACGTCTCTGTGGATGCATATTATCATTTAGAGTAAACGTGGTGCAAAAACGTGTCATTGTTAATCGAATTAATTGCTCTGATGGACGATTATGTTGACTGTAAAATGGACGTAGTGCGCGATACGTATTTTAAACAGAACCATGATTTGCAAAATAATTTTATACAATTTGGAAGCGTTCTTCAGGCGTCAGTCTATTCATGTTGAAATGCCAAACCACAGTAAACATAGGAGGGCGAATCAATAAGTCCGTGACTTTTCGAACTTCCCTCGTAGTTATATGAAATGCACGTTTGAGCAAGTTCCGTCATTTACTTTGCGTTTCAAACATACAACCACGTGGATTTTTTTAAAAATGGAAAAAAGTGAATTTCAAGTGCTCATTAAACATTATTGTTTGCAAAAAAAAACCGTCAATCAAATCAAGGAAAAGCTTGATAAATACTATGGGGACTCTGCACCATCGATTTCAATGGTAAAAAAATGGTTTACTGACTTTCGTTGAGGTCAATACACCCGAAAATGTAGAAAAAATCCACGATATGGCCGATCGAAGAGTAAAAATGCGTGAAATTGGTGATGCCACAGGCATTTCATATGACAGTGTGGTTTCGATATTAAATGATCAGTTGAGTGTACAAAAGCTGTCTGCAAGATGGGTGCCGCGTTTGCTCTCAATTGACCATAAACGTAATCGTGTGACAACTTCAAAGGATTGTTTGGAGTTGTTTAACCGCAATTCGAATGAGTTTTTGCAGCGTTTTGTAACTGTGTATGAAACATGGATAATCCACATCGATTACCTTCAAAAGGGAAAAACAATAAACGGCGAATATTATGGCAGCTTATTGGACCGATTAACGAGGATTTAAAAAAAAAAACGACCCAATATGGCCAAGAAAAGTTATTTTTCATTAAGATAAAGCACTGGTGCACACGTGGGCAGTCTCAATTGCAAAATTCCATAAATTGGGCTACGAATTGGTACCTCATCCGACATATTCGCCGGATTTAGCCCCCAGTGACTATTTCCTATTTCCAAACCTAAAGAAATGGCTCGCTGGAAAGAGATTTAGCTCCAACGATGAAACTATTGATCAAACAAATGCCTATTTTATGGACCTCGAGAAATCCTATTTTATTGGAAGGGATACAAAAATTGGAGAAAACGTTGGACTAAGTGTATTGAGCTAAAAGGAGATTATGTTAAAAAATAATTTTTTTTTTTTGCAAAAAAAACTGTTTTTTTTTTTTCAAAAAGTCACGGTCGTATTGATCCGCCCTCGTAAATCACTTGACAGCTGACAAAATAACCGCCAGTTAAAAAAGTTTTGCCAACTTAAAGTTCTATACCTATATAAAAAACTCCCTTTACAACTGTCTGCTGAACGACCTGATCCCTTTATCTTTACCAGAAACAATGATCTAAAGCGGTACAAGTCGTCGGAATCAATTTTTTTCGGAGTTGGCATCAATATACATGGTTATCAGTTTGAAGGGTTTATTAAACGGATAAGCTATTTTAAAGGTAACGATAGCCAATATTGATGCAAATGATATGTTTAATTAAAAATTACATTTTATCCAGAATTATATTATGACGATATAATTTCGACCGCTTATCACTTTTTCAGTGGCGGTGTTAACTATTTATAGAAAATATATTAGCCACATTTTATGGAATGTCTTATCAAGAACATTTATTTTAAATATAGATTTAAATTTCCATCCCAGTAAAAATTCGAATTCGTAATCCAAAAGTGATTCGAATTACGCATTATTTTAGACGAACATAAAACTGCCCAGCAAAATCTCAGTAATGGTCTCTCATTACTACACTCAGGGAACTTTTGCTGTAAATATTTGTAGTTGTTTGAGTTTTAATACAGTATCTTTATTTTTAGATGAAAAAATAGTCATTTGTAGAATACAATTGTAGTTCTTTTAAAAAAACAAACCACATCAAATTACTGTATTATGATTTTACATTAATTTTATATAGTATTTTTTTTTTTTTAATAATAAAGCAAATGTTTGTTTATTTTTTACTACATATGTTGTTAATTTTTACTGTATTTGTGGTTCAGTTTTTGAATAGTAAAAAACATATGACATTGTTAGTTTAATTTACTGAATTGTAAGCCGTCCTGTTTTCAAGTGAAATTTCATTTGTTTTCAACTACATTTTCAGTTGTCTTTACCTACATAGTATTGTAAGTGTAGCATATAAATAATAATCAGTAGTATTAGGGCCAACTCCATATAATTCGGCGTAAAAATTCATTGTTTATGTTCGACGAGGTCGTTTTACATATTTGCTTCAAGAAAAAACCCACAAAATTTGTACACTCGCTTCAGCGCTGCATTAGAAAAAAGCAAAAAATAAGTGGCTACCAAAATAACTATAGTTATTAGTATACTTATAAGCAGGGATCGGAAGTTCATGTCGATGCATGTTTTTTCCCTTACGTCTGAGAACAAGGTAAACAAACATCTTTGCGAATCAAAGAATTTGCGTTAAAATCGCATCGATTTGTTAGTGCATAGTTTTGCATATTTTTGCATATTATGATATAAATGCATATTTTTATTTCATATTTTACCTACACTGCGTTGCATAACTATAACTACAAATGAGTTTTGCTATTTTTCTAATATTACAAACATTTTTAAAAACTTAGAACTAGGGCAACCAAAAATAAGCTAAAGCTTGTTTTTTATTTGAAAGGATAGAACTTATGCATTATGCACATTTTGAGCAATATTTGTTAGAACTTTTTTTAGCTTAGTTTCGGATATTTGCTTATTTTTGCTTATTTTGTAAATATAATCTTATTTTTGGCTTATTTCTTTAAAAATTAAGCTCAATTTAGTTTTTTTTTTTATTAAAAAAGGTTTTTTTTTTGCATTTTTCTATCAATCTGTATTTTAACCCAGATATGCAGACCGTACTACATGTAGTACACCAGTTATGTTCAGGTTTCAGCGTTTACTGTGCTTCAAATTTTCTAATCTACTTGTTGTTGTGCTACAGAATATAACGGTCAACAAAGTATGCGTTGATAAGTTTTGTCTATTGTAATTGATTATGTGTTTTTTTTTGGATCAGAGATTTCAGTTTTGTGAAATTGGCAAAAGTGTGAAGATTTCACGTAATCGGTGAGAAAAAGGTTTATATGCATACTTTATTGTTGCTGCATTTCTATGTTTTTTTAATTATAATAGTTGTAAAAACGATTACGTAGCAAAAGTAAATGTGAAAAACAAAATTCTATGTGATTTTAGTTGATATATTTGCTGACGTACTACATGTGGTACGTTCGGCACTAGTGTGCAAAAATGGTGAAAAGAAATACTATGTGGCAAGCAATAATCCATGGAAAGCTTATAAGATATGGCTATAAATTTTGGGTTGGAGCAACTTTTAAATGCTACATTATTTGGTTCGAGCCGTACCAGGGTGCAGGGACTTTCCCAAATAATACCTACAAGGAAATGTGACTTGGTCCAAGCTTAGTCTTAACGTATTGCGACATATTATCACAAAGCAAACCCGACATTACTCACCGATTGTATTTCGATAATTTATTTACAACTATCAACTTATTGGCTGAGTTAGAAGAACGACGCGTGAAAGGCACTGGAACAATTCGTCACAATCAGTTAGGCAAATGTCCTTGTACCGTGTATCTATTCGGGGTAAAAAATGGTATTTCCCAATATTCACACACCTCATTGATCTTGCAGAGCACAATGCGTGGTAACTGCATAGATATATGGGAGGTAAAATGGACCATTTATCTTTTCGTCGGCGCATTGTCACATTGCTAATATCGACCTATGGGAAACATTCAGCAACGCTTCCATCAGGATCATCATGTGAGATCAGATTTGATCGAAAAGATCATTTACTTACTGAGAACACGCGTTATGCCGATGGAAAATGTAAACAGCAATGTTATAATCATTGCCACAATAAGACCACTACACGCTGCATTAGATGTGATGTGCCGCTCCATGTAAAGTGTAATGTGGAGTACCACACCACCAAATAATTTTTTTATTAATTTGTTTTTTCTTTACTTATGTACACAAAAGTTACTGAATAATAAACGACTTGAATTAAATCACAAGAAAATATTGTCTTTTGCTTCCATATGGGCTAGGGTTGCCATTCGTACTGTTTTAAACAGTACATGTACTGTTTTTTGAAAAATGTACTGTTTTATTCACAACACCTAAAACAGTACGCAAAAGTACTGTTTTTTTGGATTTGTACTGTTTTTGTACCGTTTTTTTCTATATTTTACATATTTTTATATAAACAAGTTTTTTTGCGTGTACAAAGAATATATATTTTTTTAAACATGTATTTTTTTGTGTGTACAATAGTTTTTTATATAAATTTTTTGAATCTCCCTGTATTAATTCCACTTCGTTTTTTTTGTACATATATAAGTTTGGTTTGTTTACTTTTCAAGCAATGGATGTTTGTAAACACAATTTTTTTTCATGACACTGCCCAATGCAAAAAGTAATGGCGTCCAAACTAATAATTTTAGCCAATTTGACGAAATTTAGTCAATTTGATGAAATTTAGTCAATTTTACTTCTTTAGAGGATGTAAACTTGACGAAATTTTGTTGATTTGAATAAAATTTGTTAAATCTTAAAAAAAAAATTGACAAAATTTCGTTAAAGATCTACAAAAATTTTTTTGTTGATTTTACCTACGCTATTTGGTTCGGTGTATTAACTTATTTGAAGTAAATATGTGATGTATTGAAGTAAAAGTTATGTTAACAATAAATACAAAAATGTACTGTTTTTTTTTTGAAAAGTTCTGTTTTTTTTCATCAATGTACTTTTTTTCACTTTTCAAATATGGCAACCCTAATATGGGCCGAGCGTACTACATGTAGTACAGACTCAAAATCCAAGTTAAAAAATATTTTTTTTTATTCTTCCTTCAGTTATGTAATATAATCTGTCAGAATAATGCTATTTTGGAAAACTACGAAGATTGTTGCACTAGTATGCCCGTCAGCATATCTGAGTTAATTTTTTTTAATTGAAAGCTGAAAATTTAATGTTAAAAGTGATAGAGGGGATAACAAATTGGTTTGTTAAACTAAGTTGAATTTTGAAGCTTGAGAAAACCTACTTTTCTATTACAACTGCTTGATTAACGAAGTTGCAAGGAGCAAATTATATACACATTTTATTTGTAGTACCAATTTTAATAAAAAATTATAAAATTTAACGGTTTGTTTTTTAAAATTAAGGGCTTTTTTAATTTTTACTGCTAATTTTACTGTTTTTAAAGCTTTGTTTAGTCCTCTAAGAGCCAGTTTTTGGGAGGACGATCAAACTTAGTTTTACTGCTGTTTAGTTAAACTGTAATTAGATATAAACTGCTTTTAATCCTCCATGCTGGTTTTCAGTGATGGTTTCAAAATTCTCAAATTAAATAAGATTACCACATTTTACACCAAAAAAAAGTAATGACATTTTCAAAATAAATATGGTAGCACTTGCGAATGTCAAAAATGAAAATCAAACAAAAAAAAAACGCGCGTAGAAAAAAATGTTTGTTTTTTTTTGTACCCAACAATTAAATATTTCTTTTGTAATTAAATATAAAATGGACTCTAAAATAAATGTAAAAATTTAAGGCAGCAGACAAACAATTTTTCAACAAAAGAAATTCAATTTTTAATTTTTAAAAAAAGACACCAATTTTATAAAAATCCTTTTTCAAAAATTTCTTATATATTGTTTTTTTAGACTTTTACTTTAAAGCTGGTTTATTTATGTATAATTTTCATTCACAGCTGTTATGTTTTGACAACTCAAAACTTAGTTTAAACGGCCAATGCTGGCCGGTTAAACTACAATTCAAATAAAATAAATTTGATCTCAAAGACAGCATTTTAAGTTTGAACTTCGTTAAAACTAGCTAAATTACAAGCCCAAATTCTGGCGGGGTATTTTAAATTGAACAAAAGGGCGTCAAGTGTGATTTATAATAAAAATTTAAGCTATTTCGATAGCAAACCAAATTGACAACACATTTTGTGAACTAATTTTTTGTGTGCAAGGCACGGATTGGAAGAGAGAAAGCGTTAAAGTTAAAGTTTAGTAAAATTTCAAAAAAATAAATATTTGGAACACAATTTTCAAAAATTTTGGAAATATATTTATGTTGACGGGAAAACGCTGATACCAAATACAAAGTTAAATTGAAGCTTAAACTTTTAAAAGTATCTAATTTTGGTATAAGGACATACAGAATTCCAAAAGGATACCTGTAAAGGACATCGTCTTAACTTGGAAACGTATGAACAGATTTTTATGAAATTTGTCAGAAAGATTTTATTGATTACACAGTGCAACACGAAAAAAAATAACCATAATAACCGTGATAAAAGACTAAAAAAAAAGACCCGTGTCTTCCAATTTTTCCGAAAGTCATCTCCTTTTTTGTTTATGGGCCGCCAAAGATTTGGGGCCTCGGTATCATTTTCGCAAAAAAGTGATCATTTTCTCAGGCTCATATCTTGCAAACCGTTCAGAATTTCGATTTACTCTCTATGGCAAAGTTGTAGCTCTTGTCATAAAGAACAAAAATTGCGAACATATAAAATCAAAAAAACTTCAGCTTCCAGATCAAAATCGCAAAAAACTTAAAAAAATTCGATTTTTTTTACCTTTTTTCCCGTGTTCAGGTCCATAGGTAGCAAACCGTTCAAAATTCAAGGAAACAATCAACTACAAAAATTTACCTAAGATCTCAATAAACAAATTTCTAGAACATATAAACTTTGGGAAAAATTGGGAGACACGGGTCTTTTTTTTTTAGTCTTTTATCACGTAGTGGCGTCCGTATATGGTTATTTTGCCATGACTTAAAAAATTACACACAGTGTTATTATTAGCAAAGCCTTTAAGTTTAATCAATAAATGATGAATTTAAGGTGCGTTTGCGCTCAATTTCGCATTTTTCAAAAAATTAAAATCGCCATATCTGCTTTACTAAAAGCTCAAAAAGGGTAATTTTTGGATTGTACTTAAATCATGATAACAATAATAATTTAAGCCTAAAGATATTTATTTTTAGGGATTAGTTTTTGAGATTCGTTATTAACTTATTTTTGCTCATATCTCTAAAATAGACAACGAAAAAAATTTTGGTAGAAGAACATACTGTTTATTTTTCGTGACGAAGAAGTGGTAAAAATTTAATTGCGAAAAAGCTCAGGACGGTTTGAGTGCTAAGCACTTAAAACATAGTTTTTAGAGCTGTTTTTTGCTGCCATACTTAACTGTTTTTAAGAGCGTGATAACTGATCTGCTATTGTGTAAATTTTAAGGGATTACTTAATTGATTTAAGAGAAAAATTGTGTAATATATTTTGTTAGTGTTTGATAACTATAATTACATATAACGGTAAATAAAAAAGAATAGCAAATAAAGAAAAATTAATTTTAATCAATTTGCAATAAAATAAATCATGGTTCATATCTAAGTGATTTTGAAAAAGAGCAAATTTGAGACTATGTAAAAAGTGGCTTAAGTTTTCTGGAAACTGATATATTTTTCCATCACAACCGTTCACATGTGATTGTCACAAATTTTGCAAATAATCCGAGTGCTTATAGTAAAAATAAAACAGGCTACCCGAAAATAGCTTACCGATCATTAGCGGCGTAAAATAATCAACCGTGCCAACAACACAATGAAGAGTCTCAATCAGATAATCGATTAATGTAAGGTATATGTGTCCAAATCATCTACAAGTAGGCTCTTAAAGGATAAAGGATACCGGCACAACTCGACTTGAATTCGCTAAAAGGAATTTACAAACCAACCGGGGAAAAGTAAGTCAATAATTGTCAATTGTCTAAACATAAATTGCTTTTAAAGGTGATTTTTTTTAATAGTGAATTTTATCGTTGATCTATAAATTTATGTGTGAGATTTTATTTGTTCGGTTTTAGATCATGACAAATTTTTCTCTAAATTAACAGAAAAATTATAATTTTTATATGATAATTTACTTTGACTATTAGAAAAAAACCACAGAAAAACTAGCATGAATGGAATGCATTTTCTGACCCACTACGGTCTTCATCAACATTCTTCGTGCCATTTAGTGTTAATCGTAAATATGTTCTATTTAACTCACACGTTAAAGAAATTGGGTAACGTTAAATCCCACATTACTCTGTGTGTTGAGTTAGAATGAAATTTACCACGAACGATTTCTATTTATAGTGTGTTTGTTTTTTCTCTAGTCATTATCATAGTTGCCAGTTTAACTTTCAGTTAAAACTTTTAAGTGGCAGTTCTTTTCTCTAATGCCATCATATACTATCCTTCTACATAAGCAAAGCATATCAACAAACATTAAAGATTTTTTTTTTTTTTTTTTGTTAATACATATGTCGAGCATATACATTAAACGATTTTTACACTGATTTTTTTTTTTTGATGAGAAATAGTTCAATCTTGATGGTCCAGATGGACTTTAACATCTACTGGAGAGAACTACGTAAGGAACCACGATATTTCTCAAAAAGAAATTTCAAAGGCGGATCCTTAATGGTTTAGATCACTTTTTGTTTCGACGGTATGATTGTTTTGGCATTTCCAAACACTAGAATGAATTCTTCTGAGAAATAGCAACGAAGAAGAATTCATGTTCCAACAAGGCAATGTCTCGGTATATGTAAGTCGTCAGACGATGGAATGGATATCATCAAAAATTATAAGAGTATTGGAATGGCCCGCATGCTCTCCGGATCAAAACCCTATTGAAAATATTCGGGGAGTATTAACCGTCAATATGAAACCGTTTTTCATCTAAAAGAAGCAGTTATTGATGAGTGGAGATCTTTGAATAAAGCTGGTAGACAGTATGTCTGATCGAAAAAAGAAGGCCTCACGCATTATTAAAACTGATGCTTTAAAATAGTTTTCTTAAATTTTTGTTAAGTTTGATATATCAAATCAAGTGTATCTATAGTTACAAGATCCCAATTTTATTTGATATTCCTTTTTAAATAGTAAAATAAAATAATAAATTAATTGCTTTTTTGTTAAATATTATTAATTTTCCATTGGTTTTATATTTATGCCGGTTAAACTCTTAAACTTTTTTTTTAACTTACGATATTTAGTGCAATTAAGGTGTAATAATAGTTTTGCAACGCAGTGTACATTGTACACTGCGTTGTACATTGTCCACGGGTTAATACAAGGTTTGCTACATAAATGATTTTTTCGGCTGCCCTAGACCATTTTGATAAAATATAGAACAATAACATTTACGAATTTACAAAACTTAATATAAAAATAAAATTCGTTCGGCATAATTAACACATGTTCACACTAAAATATTTTTGTTTCAAAAATGTATAGACTTTTGAATATTTTAAGTTGTTATTGCAAAAATTTAAATTGGATTTCAATTTAAAAGCTAATATGTAATATTTAATGAAATTCTAAGAATATTTCGCGAAATTAAGTGAATCAAATAATGTACTGAATAATAAGGTCGAACATGACCAAGTTTCTCTTTTTGAAATGTTATTTTTCTGGGTAACATCACAAATAACAGTCCTTGGTAATTGGTCTATGGTTGTGTGTAAATATTTGTATATTTTTTGAAAGTAAATTTGTTTATGTTTACCATTTAGATTTTGTAAACAAATTCTGGTGTATTAAAAAAAAAAAATACACATGGTGTGAAAAATTATGCTGATAAACAAAAATTTGTGCTGCAAATTATAAATAAAGCTATCGGTCAATAAAATATCAGTTTTTGTTATAATCTAACCATGTATGATATCAAATTTGAATATACACTGCGTTGCAAAACTAATTACACATTAATTTTAAAAAAATATAATAATATTTAACAAAAAAACAAATTATTTATTTTTTATTTTACTATTTAAAATGGAATAATAAAATCAATTATGGTTTCATAACTATAAATGCATTTAACTTAATATATCAAAACATACAAAAATTTAAGAAAAATATTTTAAAGCAGCAGTTTTTATCATGCATAAGGCCTTCTTTTTTTGATCAGACATACTGTCTACCAGCATTATTCGAAGATCTGCACTCAGCAATAACTGCTTCCTTTAGATGAAAAATTCTTTCGTATTGACGGTATTCTGCGTAAACTCGACGGGTTAATAGTCCCCAAATATTCTCAATGGGGAGAGCTTGTGATTGTTCGTGTTCGGCATTTTGTTGCTGAGATGAGTGGGAAGTGTAGCCTCTCTATTTCTATAAACTTTTTGAAGAAACACTAACAAAATATTATTACACAATTTTTCTCTTAAATCAACTAAGTAATCTCTTAAATTGTACACAGTAAGGGATTAGTTATCACACTCTTATTTAAAAAAAATTAAAAAAATGAATTTTATCGTTGATCTATAAGTTTATGTGTGAGATTTTATTTGTTCGGTTTGAGATCATGACAAATTTTTCTCTAAATTAACAGAACAATTATTTTATATGATAATTTACTTTGACTATTAGAAAAAAAAAAAAACAGAAAAAGTTATTAGACACTAGCATGAATGGATTGGAATGGTTAATTTAGAGAAAAATTTGTCATGATCTCAAACCGAACAAATAAAATCTCACACATAAACTTATAGATCAACGATAAAATTCACTATTAAACCACTCACCAGGTACAGTGTAGAAATCTTTTAATGTATATGCTCGACATATGTATTAACAACAAAATTTTTAATGTTTGTTGATATGCTTTGCTTATGTAGAAGGATAGTATATGATGACATTAGAGAAAAGAATTTCCATTTTAAAGTTTTAACTGAAAGTTAAACTGGCAATTATGATAATGACTAGAGAAAAACAAACACACTATAAATAGAAATCGTTCGTGGTAAATTTCATTCTAACTCAACACACATAGCAATGTGGGATTTAAAGTCACCCAATTCCTTTAACGTGTGAGTTAAATAGAAGATATTTAAAATTAACACTAAATGGCACGAAGAATGTTGATGAAGACCGTAGTGGGTCAGAAAATGCATTCCATTCATGCTAGTGTCTAATAACTTTTTCTGTGTTTTTTTCCAATAGTCAAAGTAAATTATCATATAAAATAATTTTTCTGTTAATTTAGAGAAAAAAATTTGTCATCATCTCAAACCGAACAAATAAAATCTCACAAATTAAAAAAATTTTATTAAAATTAGAAAAAATCATTTGTAATTATAGTTATGCAACGCACTGTATAATTAAACCATGCACACAACAAATTTGCATGTTAAAAATTAGATAATTTATTAACCTAATTCGCAGTTTGGCAGTTGGAAATCTTTAAAGCTTTATTAAAATGAGTCAGAAATGGGCTCAAAATATATTTATAAAATTTTAAATTTTTGCGTGAAAGTTGTTCATCTTAAAAAGCTTTATTTTCTGATTCAAAAATTACTCAGAAAAGATGTTTAAAAAAATTCTATAGGATCAAAAATCAATATCTTAATGAAGCCTTTTTGGAATTGTTCACAAAATATTCAAATTCAATTACATATTTTTGAGTCAATTCTGAACCTTTTTTTGGATGTAATAATTTTTTTCAAATATTTGTGTCCTTTTTGATTCTTTTTAGAAGGCTCACAATTTCGCCCAAAAAATTTGTAATTTTTGAGAATAAAATTTTTAAATTTGAAAAATATATGTTTTATGTAGAGTTGTCGAAACCGGCTTCCGAATTATTAGATAAACCAATCTTTTTCACCCACTAATTTCAATCGAAGGGTGGGAATTTTTCGATTTTTTTAGTGATTTATTTTTTAATTTCATAATTTCACATTTAATCCAAATCTGTAGGTGTCTCGGTGGACAATTCTCCATGTTAAAATATGCTTGTTCTACTTTAATTTGCATAAAAATAAGTTAAGGCAAAAAGGCTCTAACTAATACTATCTAACTATAATGACGTTACTAAATTTTGAAGACTAAAAACTTTTCTATTATGCTATAAACACATAGACGACTGCAGCTACACGACTACAGCCTGTCAAAAATAAAATACACACGTTTATATGAAAACGATTATTTTGGCACCAACACAACTACACGGCTACCCGACTACTTTTGCCGCTGTAGTCAACTTAGGTTAATTTCTATTTTTGTTGGCTGCAAAACAAAAATAGTGTTGACAATAAAACAAAATATGTAACAAATTAGTGCTTAAAAATATTTTATTTTGTTAAACACAAAAAACGTCGCAACATCAAATGGTATAATTGCATTAATATTCAAGAGGGGTTATATAAATTTATTTTCAGGTTATAATAATGTATTATAAATAAGTAATTGTATTTTTAAGTGAACTTTATATACGTGTCTACAACCAAGCATGTTGTTCTATTTTAATAAAGAAAAAAAAAGATGTAATTGGCACTACTGAAACAAAAATGTATTTGTATCAGGGATGTTAAATGGAGTTTTCAATTTTGTACCAACATCCAAAAAAAATTGTACTTTTTGGACGTTGACGGTACCATTTTTTTTAAATTTATTAAAACAACAAAAAAAAAATACATAAAAATTCTCTTGTACAGAAAAAAAAACAAAACCTTCCAATAACATACATTATATGTATGAATAAAATAAGGCATAAAAAAGTCTTATGAATATATGAGACCAAATCATGGAATTATTTGTTTAGTTAATAAACTATTTGGAATTTCTACATCATAGCAGCATAAATTTGTCGCTCTTAACCAATCCTTAGTCTGTATGAGACTTGATAATGTTGGCTAATGTAGTCTGTTTCTTTCCTTAGTTTTTATTATATTTTGAAAAGAAAAAAACTCTTTCCACATTTGCAGACCAGTGTGGAATGGATAAAATTCCAGCAATGACTAGAAATGTCTGGAAACATATTGACATTCAGTTCATTTTGAAAATTAGCTACTACAGACCAAAAACTACAAACGTTTTAATTTTTTAACGACTTCAGTTAAAAAAATTTTAGTTTTTACTCTGGCTCAAGTAATATTTTTACTAAGAAGACAAGAATGGAGCAAAATTAATGATTAATCGGTTTTTTGTTAAAGTTCTGCCTATTATGGAGGCTATAACTTTTCTAAAAGATTGGGTTCTGATGAGATCTTTAACCAGATCGAAATACTAGTATTAACCTAGCTAATATGTTTGATTTGCTTTATTTTTGTAAATATACGGAGGTTGAGAGCTCGTTCTAAATTAAACATATATAAGATTGTTTGGAATTTTCTTTCATTTCTTTAACAATAATTTAATTTTCGATTGAGTTTGAATTTTAACGTCTTTTTCAGACAATTGCAGTTAATACTATAATTAATATGCAATTTTATTTAATTTAATTGTGAAAGGCGTGGTAGAGAAGAAAGAGTGTATTTTCTAAAAATCATAACTACATTGCAAATATTCAATTTTTTCTGAATCAGACTGCGCAGTTTCTGGTATTGAACGTTCGTCAGTGACCCTGTTTTTTTTGAATTTTTGAATAATGTAATATTTGTTATGTTTTTATTTGTTCGATTGCGTCTATATGAAATTTTTCTGTGCAATCACTGACCGTGGTATAGATAAACTGATTTCTAATGCCACATGCACTCGCACTACACGTTAGACAGAGCGCTTTAGCCCTCTGAGCTATAGTTAGGTCGAGTTTTGTTGTGATTAAAACTAGTACACGGTGTTTTTGTTCTTGCATACATAATCTCAGAAGTACAACTCCAACAACACAACAGTTCTATTTTTAGAAACTCACCTCACTCTAATGTCCACTGTTTTCCCATATGTTATAAGTGATGCCATATCTATATATCAATTTTCACTTCTTCAGAATTTTAATAAATTCAAAATAAAAGTGAAGTTGGCTGCAACAAGTGTCAATATATGTAAGAGCTGCCAGATAAATTTTGTAAAAAATCGTAAATTTTTAATCGATATTAAAAAAAAAAAAATTGCCAACTTTATTCTTCAAAATCCTTAAAATGATGACAAATCGTAAAATCTGGCGGATATAGTCGCATATATTTTAAGAGCTCATTACATAAAACGAATAAATGCAATGAAAAAGGACACAATAACAATTTGTTTGCTATACTAAAAATTCAAAAAGGGGAAAAATTAAAAATTTTTAAATTGTACCAAATGAGTAGCGGTAGTACCACGGTACTTTAGAAGGTCAAAATGTACCAAACAAAGTACAATTGTACCAACTTTAACATCCCTGATTTGTATAAAAATATATTTTTAAATTGAATCGTGATCAGCTGTTTACTATGCTGCTGTCGTTTCCAAAATAATAAGTAGCTGACCACACGGCGACGATTGCAGTCAACGGCATTTGCAGTCGTGTAGCTCTGCAGTCTGCTGTGGTCTATGTGTTTATAGCATTAAACTGAGCAAAATTGATGATTAATAGGCTTTTTGTTAAAGCTCTGCCTATTCTGGAGACTCTACAGAGAGAGAATTTCTTGGATGAGTTTTTATGAATTTTTTTCATTAAACTGATGAAGTTTTCTTCACAATGTCAATGAAAAATTTCTTAAACTTTATGAAAAAGCTTTATCGTTTTAATGAAATAATGTTTAATGAAATTTTGTCATTATTTGTATGAAGTTAATAATAAATGACATGAAATTTTTCATTAAATGTTATGAAAAACTGCATTAAATTAGCGAAAAGTTTCAATGGACGAGTTCCAGTGACATTTCATAGATCTAATGCAAAAATTCATTGATATTATGCAGAGAATTCTCTAAGTGTAGCTTTTCTAAAACTTCGGGTTCTAATGAGATCTTTAGCATGATCGAAATACAAATATCAACCTAGCTAATATGTTTGATTAGATTAATTTAAAAAAAAAATAAAAGAAATTAGAAAAATTAACGTAAGTTGTTATGCATTTTTTTTTCTCACACTGTTACGTTACAATATTTTTTAATTTACGAATAATTTCATTTAGAAACGAACATAAAAAATCTCTTAAAATATTAGTAATTTTTTAAAATTTGACAGGAAGAATATCAGTGGACGAAATATAATGAACATTTTCACTAAGCTAATGAAACTTTTCTTCACAAAGTGAATGAAAAATTTCTTAAAATTAATGAAAAGCTTTATATTTTTTATGAAATTAAATTACAGTTTTCATAAAATTTTATGAAAACTTACATTAACTTAATGAACATTTTCAATACACTAGTTCCAGTGCAAATTCATTGCATTAATAAAAAAATTAATTAGTATCATGCAGATAATTCTCTCTGTTTACAAACAATTTCAGATATCAGTCATACAAAGCGATTTATAAAAACAGGTTACTCGAACAGGTTTTAAAAAAAAACACCGAAAACCGAGTTTTAAAAATTACGGTTTTTGTAAGTACACAGAAAAAATTATGGGCCAAAAATATCTAATTAATCGATTGTTTGAATATCAATGGCAATTTAAACAATTTTTTTAATTGATTCAATTAAAAAATTTATTGAATTTTCTAATATATCCATACAGTGTTGACAAAATTTTTAAAAATTTGGCAAACTATTTTTTTATATTTTATTTAGATATTTAATCTAATCAAACAAAGGTTTAATTATATCAATATATTATTTAATTTGTAAATAAAAAGAAAAAAAATCGCAAATGATTAACTTTTAATAAGTTGAATAGTTTACCGATTTCAAATACACGCAAAATCGTGGTTATTTCACTAGAGTTTGCAACACTCTTTTTGTTGAGATATTCGTGTACGCACGAAAACTTAATTTAGTTTCGTGTTTTATCTGTGGTAATAAAAGTGCACATGTGGATTTAAATAAACCTTATCGAAAAAGGACAATTAAACTATAATTTTTGTAAATAATTAAATTTTCAATAAGTATAAGTGTCATTAAACTATCATTTTAAAGTTGTGTGTGATTTTTTTAAGAAAGCAATTCAATTGCAAGAAAAAGTTCAAGACAAGACAAGCAAAACAAAAATGTTGTCTTTACTTTTATTTGTTTTCTTATAATGCATTTTTATATTAAAAAGTTTTAATTTTATTATAAATAAAATGTCAATTTAATTTACAAACCAACATTTATTTTTTTATTTAATGGGGGGCATATAACAAAAATAAAAAATACGAGTTTTCAATTAAAACTACCATTGTTTTCTTCTCAAGTTTCAATTAAAATTTTAATCAATTTAACTAAACTTTTTAATTGAGGTTGTAAAGAAAAACAATAACTCTTTTAATTGATATTATTATTATTTTAATTGAAAGAGTTTTATTAAACTGTCTGCAAATGTTTTTAGTTAATACTATCATTTCAGTGGTAGGTGCAAAATCATTTAAAATATTAATTGATTCAATAAAATTTTTATTAATTTTTTAGTTTTTTCTGTGTATTTGAAAACAGGGTTTTTAAATAGATCAAATATTTGACAAATATAGCTTTATTTTATTAATTTTCGACTCAGAAGTATACAAATTTTGCTGGCTGGTGTACCCATTAAAATGTTAAAATACTTTAGGGGCGATTCATACGCTATCCATACATATGTAGTACTATTTCCCAATAATGGTGATACGAATTGTCAAATTATTGTAAATTCTCTTTGGAAAATGACAAAATACTAGGAAATAGTAGATAGTGGTGGATAGCGTGTGAATCAAGCTTTAATAAAAAATATTTCTGTATAAAGATTTAATTGTTAAATTTTGTTTTCTTCCTTACAGATGCCTGGACTTGTTGTTTTTAGAAGACGCTGGTCTGTAGGCTCAGATGATCTTGTGGTACCTGGAGCATTTTTACTAACCATACATTTTATATGGTAAGTTTTTGTTAGTCGACTTTTTGTAAAATTATTCATTAATAAATTTTTATTTTATTCGAAATTTTGTTTTATTTTAGTGTGATAACTTTAATTGCTTCACTGGCCACGTGCAATTATGACACCAATGTTTTAGATATAAGGTTACTTTTTTATCATCAAATTGGATATTTAGTAATATTAAGTGGTAAGTATTATAAAATTTTATATAACGCTCTTTAGAAGGGGAAAATCGACCCTAACCTAGGACTTGTCACCAGTGGCGGATCTAGGATTCCCTCAAGTGGGAATGAGTAGGAATGAGTATCTTTTTAGCGATCGAATTTGACGTTAAAGGTTTAAAATTGTTGGTTAAAAATAATCTTATTTTTCGTTATTTGGGTTTTTTCATGCTTTTTTAAAGAAACAATATTCATTATGGGCTTCAAAATTCTAGACGTCGAAATTTTCTACCCCTTTCTTCAATGTGACTACATAACCTAAAATCGCTGAACAAAAGTTTTCATCTTAAGTTCGCTAAATAGCTATAAAGTTTCGACTATATGTTAATAAAAATTTTAAACTTTTAAAAATCATTTGTTTTTTGTTAAACAAAAAACCGTGCAATGATTATTTATTACTTAAAAAATTTCTTCATCCGCTAATTTAAAGCAGACTTTATCTACTGACAGGTTCTTATATGTTTCATTTCGCGTCACAGAAAATCTTCAGAGGATCAATGTAGAAGGGGTAGCCCAAATTTTGAAGGAATAATATCAACGCTTTACCCGTATAATTTATGATAAAAGATCGAAAAATAAATTTTGATTTTAATTTTTTAAAATTTTAAAGTGAAACATTTTTTAAAATATATAAAATTCAATGCCATGGAACACGATACATCAAACCTATAAAATATTTTGGCGATAATTTATGAAGTCGAATTTTTAAATCAAATAGTTTGCAGTTTGTCGTCTTATATTAAACTTTTACTCCGTAGAATTTCCACTCACAAGGTAGGTATCCCGAAACGAACTCGCAGACTTTAATGAACTTTAGATATGTTGTAAAAGAACAAAAAAAATGGATGAGTATTCTCTTTAGCTGCCCGATCTCCCGTTTAAGGGTTAAAAAAAGGGGTTAAAAATTTATTTGTTTTTGTATAAAAACTAGTCTTTAGTTTACGAAAACTAGATTCATTTGTACACTGGGTTAAATTACTCAAGAAAAAAAAAAATTTGATATCCATATTGCCTATATAGTGGACACAGAGTTGCCACATTTTTTAAGTTATTTCAAATGTAGGTGAAAAAGGCTCTTCCGGAAAAGTCGCATAAAAACCAAACGATTTCGAATATATGAAAACCCTCAGAAGCCCCCTCGATTAACTTGAATAGGCATTACTATGCATTATTTTTTGCTTAACACAACTACTATTACTCAATCAATATAACGCCATAATCTATTTTCCTAATATCAACACAATGCACCGCATTTGTATTGGGCATCCCCTGAGTGATGGTTAAACGCAAAAAAAATACGGCTACGTTACTTCAAATAACACGAAATAAACCGAAAAAATCGTAAAATGGGGTAATTTTTTAACCCTTCACACGAAAATTATCAGCTAAAAAAACACGAGTCCTTTTAAGTTTTATTCTTTACAACATATCCGAAGTTCATTAAGTTCTGCCGGTCCGGGTCGGGATACCCTTGTCAGCCAAAAACTAGTTCAATAAATGCAAATCAACTAAATGAACTACGAACCAGAATGCCCAACTCTAAAAATTGTAAAAAAATGTTCGTAAGAGTCCATTTTGGTTATCAAAAATAGATAAATATCGTTCATTTCATGAAAGAACATTAAACAATTAGCCTTTCTTACCCCATGTCATCCGACTTTCTTGATATTGCGAACCGGAAGACTCTATGCGATTTTATTCAGGTTTTTGGTTTTTCAAAAACTTGAAAAAATTTGAAAACTAGTGAACTTTGCTGATCATCAGTTTCTAAAATGGCTACTTCAAAATTAAAAAAGGTTCTGAAAGTTGCGATTGTCTACTTTTACGATCTGTAATTCAAAAATGTGTGCTATACTTAAAAATTACGTAAAATAACGTTAACTAAAGTAACCTAACTAAATAACGTTAACCTTAAAATAACACAACGATATAACTTGGAATGTCCTTAAAAGTGGGATATATCAGAAAATTTTATGAAATAATTTGACCATTTTTTACTTAATAGTCCGATTGCAATAAAATTAGAACAGGCATAAGTGACGTAATATCGAGCTTAAGTTTTGATTTTGAACCTTTGAATCAAATTTTATATAAAAAAGGGGTCATATTGCGGGACCACTTTTTTATATAAAATTTGATTTGCGAAAAGTAATTTCCATTTTCAGAAGAATATACTTTCCGCAATTCTGTCACTATTTGTTTAGTATGTAAAACAGAGACAACATGTATGTAGGTACTATTTTTACACATTGTATGCAGTTAAAGTCCGTTTACGAAACGTATCCGTTCGAGTAATGAAGACTTTAAAGTTTAATATTTGCATGAATCTTTCCTTAAAAATATTAGAAAAACTTTATTTATTTTTCTTGGAAACCTTACAATAAAATAATTTCAATAAAATCTGGATATTAAAAGCGTTGGTTTAATTTAAAATTCCAGAATGTAAACAAAATTATGGAGTTGTATTATTAGAAAAACTAAATAGAAAATTCTGGTCCTCAAGGGAAGGTGTGGTTAAAGCTCCCATAGCTCCCCCAAACTTTTTCTTAAAATATAGTTCAATGAAATGTTACTTTTGTGACATGTTCTAAATGGTTGTTTTGAATGTTTAGTGCTTTGTCCTAGGTTAGTTTTATGACTTTTAGCATGAAATGAATTTCACTATTTTTCTAAGCCAACGATGACTAATAGTGACAGGTCCATTTTCAACAAAGAAGAAGGTTGTTTAAATTTACCAAGGCAATTGGAAAAACTAGTTAATATTACTAATCTCTCTTTTCAGTTTCCTTATTTATAGAAATTGGAATATGTATAATATCGATGAGAGGTAGTATATTGGACTCTGATATCAGAGCGCCAATAAATATATGGATATATATAAAAACTGGTAAATTTCAATATCATTATTTAATACACAATTCAAATTTGTATTAATCTTCTTATTTTCCTTGTCTCTTTTTTCTTACAGTGGTAATGTTATTTGATATTACCTGGTTAATATTGGGAACACTATGGTTAACAAAATATTATTTACAAGCAACCATTAGTACACAAAAAAAAATATTTTTTGGTATGTTTTTGTTATTTCTTTTCTGCTGTATGTTTGAGATTAAACTTAACATATTAATGTTAAATTTTATTCTCTGTTTATTTGCAGCAATTATGATCTCAAACTGGGCTTTAGTATTTGTAACCGTGGCAACAGTTTGGTGTACTTTTGATGCCGCAGGACGTTCATGGGTTAAAATGAAAAAATATCAAAGATCAATGCGAGAGACTGAATCACGATTTAACTATAAACGTAGTAATAGTATGAATCGTAATTGGCGTCAAAGGTAAGCTTTTAATAAAGATAAATAAAATCAACTGATCAATTCAATCTGTTTTCGAAAAGAAGAAACTTGGTAATTACCCACCGGTGAAATAACAAAAGTTCGCTTTCAACACATCGGAAAAAGATTCAAGATAATAACCGAATTTGTTACCATTCAAACAATTCGGTTGTGGTAACTAAATTTTTGTAGCTACAGAATATCATTCGAGTTCATAATGATAGTGGCTGTTAAAAGAAATTTTGGGTTGCTTCTTGAAGTGCGGAATCGATGTTGTCTACACCCGATATTTTTTATTATTCAAGTAAATAGTTAATCCTTCTCAAGGCTGACGTATATTTTACAATGAAATATAGGTCACGAAGCTTAAAGAAATCCAGTTTACTTTTATTTGATTGGTATCCTCTAAGTTGGGCGCCATGTGAAAATTAAGATATGTTAAAATATGACCTCCGATATTTTAAATCGGCATATCCGTAAATTTCGCTATTGTACTCCTGTTATTTTAAGGTCAATTTTAGCAATTTGTAAAAGCACGGAACAAAATACCTTCTGCAGAAAGGAGTACCTACATAATGTGATCGATCTATGTTTCGGTTACGATTGTTGGAATATATCGTAGGTATTCACTTGTGGAGGAAGTCTGCCTACGATAGGGTAACAGAACACAGAAAAAAACCGCATTTCCATTTAATATTTTAATTCATTTGTGCAGCTTGTACCTGCTAAAGTATATATCTACTCTCTTATAGAATAGAAATTTTGAGGACCATCTCGAGTAATAGTCTTACAAGAAACGAAAACATTATAGGTTTATTATCTTTCAATAACGATCTTATATTCCATTTTGTAAATTGTATCCTAAATTTAAAGTTAAAGGTAGTTGGCTGGTTGAGCTGGCCAGTCAAAGATATATTAGTTAGGTCGATAGCGTTAGCAGATAAGAAACGATAACCCTCATGTTAGGATAGCAATAAGCGATGGTAGCCAGAATTTACCATACTCTCTTAGCAAATGTCAGGAGTCTCAAGATTCCGATTCCTTCCAATGATTTTCTCCCCGAGATATGTTCCACCGTCTCTCTATCCCCCGTTAAACAACAAAACCTACACATCACTCACCAGCTTTCCCGTTCTCTGGGCATTAACAATTAAGATATCGGCAATCGCTTCTGGATAAGGATAGCAAGAGTTCGGTCGACAAAAAGTCGTAGTACCTAATTTAATTTTCAACACTCTGGCGTTCCTGCATCACTTCGAACTGCATCAACACTACTCATTATAGTGCAGTCTGCAATTTAAACTTAAATTTGCCCACATTAGCTTATAATACTAATATATACTTTTTATCCATTTTACTTTTAGAAAAGTTATTCGTGCATATCAGGATAGCTGGGATCATCGTTGTCGTTTACTATTCTGTTGTATTGGTTCCTCTGAACGTAATCGTAATTCATTTACCGATATAGCTCGATTGCTAAGTGATTTCTTTCGGGAATTAGATGTGGTACCATCAGATGTTGTTGCGGGTTTAGTGCTATTGCGTAAATTTCAACGTCTGGAACGTGAAGCCATTGTAAGGCAACGCAAAAATGGCACTTATGAATTTTTAAGTGGTGTTCCCATAACCGAACGTACACAGTTCCTAGCATTGAATGATACTAAAAATTATGATTTCTTTCAAACTGTCATTCACTATATGTATTTTGCTCAAGGTGCATACGGCTGGCCGATGTATTTTATAATAAATCGTTCAAAAATGTATAATTTAGTACCGGAATTAAAGTGAGTCTGGCGTCTGTAATGTATTCAATATGAATTTATTTAAATTTCTTTCAATTTCCTGCAATTTCAGATGCTTTGGTTGTTGTGTTACCCGAACAACTGAGGCTGAGATTATTCAGGACAATTGTTGTTATTGTAATTATGCTGCTCTGAAGAAAACTTTACAAGTTGGTGATATTGAAGTTGTCTATGTCACCTATCATGTCGATGTTGGTGAAACACCATTTTTTGTGGCTATCGATTATACCCAAAAGAAAATTGTCGTTAGCATACGTGGTACTTTAAGTATGAAAGATATTTTGACAGATTTAAATGCCGAAGCAGAGGTGTTACCTTTAAATCCACCCCGAGATGATTGGTTGGGTCATAAAGGTATGGTACAGGCTGCCATTTATATACGCAATAAATTGGAAGAAGAAAATATTATAAGTAATGCTCTTAATAAGAATCTCGAGCGTAATACTGATACGTTTGGTTTAGTATTGGTGGGTCATTCGTTAGGTGCTGGTACTGCCGCGATTTTGGCCATACTTATGAAAGCTGATTATCCAACGTTACAGTGTTTCAGCTATTCACCGCCAGGTGGTTTATTAAGGTATGTTAAAAGTTTCTTTCAACACAGTTTATATATATTTTTTTTAATTATACTACGTTGAACCCCAAAAAAAGTGTCTTCGTTTTTTCAAGTTTTCAAATTCCATACAAATGAACGTAGTATTACTCAAATTTTATAAAAATCAGAGCATAAAATTAGGTACTCTCTTTGTAAGGAAAACAATTTATGCCCTGATTCTGTTCGACGGGCAACCCATCTTGTGTACAGACGGAAAAAAGTCGAAAATACTATTCAGTGAGACGTTTTTATTTTTCCGTCGTAACTATTTGTAGGTTTGTGACTAAGATTTACATTATTGTCCACTTGGTATTGCCAAACCACAACAATTTATTAATTTAACTTTATTTTTATTTCGACTTTTTTGCTTTTTTATTTATGAATATAAAATACAAAAAAAAAAAAAAATAAATAAATAAATAAATAAATTAAAAAATATAAATTTTTTAATAGGAATATGATCAGAAACTTAGCTTTTCCAAAGAAAAAGTTGTCAAAATCTAAGAGTTTTTATAAACAAGGGTTTTTTTCCAAAAAAAATATCTTAAGAATCTTCTGAGTGTGTTATGAAAACGTCCTCAGAAAAAAGTCCTTAGAATCGGAGGTAAAAGTGCTCAGAATATGATTGTTTTATAAAGGATTTTTCAAACAATCTCCTTAGGATCAAAGGATTTTTCTGTAAAAAAAGTAATCCGAATCTGATTGTTTATCTAAAGAAAAAGTCCTTATAATCTAAGGGTTTTTTTTACTAAAAAATCTTCGGATTCTAAAGATATTTTATATAGAAAATATTTTTTGAATCTAAAGGCTTCATTTCTCGAGCGGATACGTCTCGTAAAAACTGAAAAGGCTTCTTTTCTCGAGCGTATACGTTTCGTAAACGGACTGTAACTCCATACAATGGGTAAATATAGTACCTACATACAAGGATTTGCGGAAAGTAAATTTTATTTTCAGAAGAATATACTTTCCGCAAATCTGTCACCATTTGTTTAGTATGTAAAACAGCGACAACATATTGTATGTAGGTACTATATTTACACATTGTATGGAGTTACAGTCCGTTTACAAAACCTATCCGCAAGAGTAATGAAGCCTTAAGTGTTGTTCATAAAAAAGGTCCTTGGAACTCGGTGGGTTTTATACAGGAAATATTCTCAGAACCTGAGGGTCTTCTATGTACCAAAGTCGTTCAGTGGGCTGTTAAAAGAAAAATCTTTCAATAAATCAGACTTTTTCTATAGAAAATAATTTCAGAATCTGAAGACTTTTTGCTATGGAAAATTGTGCTTTTTTAATGTCATCAAAATATATGGAAGTTTCTATAGGAAAAATTCACCATCCCCAGATTCCAAAAACTTTTTCTTTATAAAAAAGTCTTCAGAACCTAAGGGTTTCTACAGAAATAAATCAAGGAATCTGCGGTATTTTCTGTGTACAAAAGTCTTTGGAACCTAAGAGTTTTTCTATAGAATAAACGTCCATATAATCTGAGGGTTTTCTACAAGAAAATAGGCTTCAGGATCCGAAGAATTTAATGTAGGCAATCTTTTTCAGAATCCTAGAATATTCATCAGATTTTGACAATTATTTCATACCAAATAGTCAGATTCTGATGACTTTCCAATAGAAAATATTTTAAAGACACTTTTGCTAAGGACTTTTTTCTATAGACAATACTTCATATTCTGATAACATTTTCCACAAAAAAACTAAAAACTTTTTTATAAAGAAACTCTGTCAGTTTCTGTGGAATTTCGCCTACAGAAAAACCTCTAGATTCTAAAAAAATTGATCCATATAAAATTCAATAGAGAACATTCTTCTACTGAATACTATTAATATTTTGGGAGCATCCACATACATCCTTAGATATTTTTCTATTGGAGGAATCACATTCGAAGGAAATTTTTCTACAGAAAAATCAATTTTTATAAGATTTTATGAGAAATTTTTCTATAGAAAGACTTTTTCGCTTTTGAGTCCCCATTTTCACAACGTTCTGGCGAAATTTTAAGAAATTAACTTAGCGTTGAGTTAGCCTATACTACAGGGAATATGCATTTTAAATTTTAGGTTTCTATCCAAAGTGATTTGGCTGGCCGTCAATGGAAAGGTTTTTTTTCTCTTTTTGTCCCACTTCGAAGTTTTTTTTAAAAAATTTAAGTTTCTAACTCGAGCGGTGTTGGCTGGGAAATGTTGGGTCAGTCAGTAACGTTACTCTTTTATAAATATGGGTAATATTATTTTATTTTTTAAAATTATACATTAAAAATAACACCGGTCGACAAAAAATATGTTCTTCTGTTTCTGTTTTAATGCATAAATTCTGATACTAGACATCGCAAAACACCAAAATTTTCATTGGTAGCTTTAAAGGTTAGCTTTTTCTGGTTTACGTCGATAAATAAGTTTTGAAGATTTTAGATCAAAAGCAAACTTTGATAAAAAAAACAAATATTTTGCCCTTTAGTAACATAAAAAAAAAACAAAATATCACATTTACAAGTCAGACCCAAAATCTTGTCGACTGGTGTAAATTATGATGGCAACAAAATACTTGCCGTCTGGTCTGACATTTCATATCGTCACCTTTCGTGTTGCTGAATCAATAGACGAAAATTCCCATACTGAATACAAAAAAAAAGCACTTAAAACGGAAACCGTCCAAAAACGTTTTAGAGAATTTGGGCATTAGAATGTAAATAAATTAAAATATTTTGTTTTTAAACGTTAAAACACATCTACAAATTTTACTTCAAATTAAAAAGAAGACACCTTAACCCTTAAACAGGCAAGCACGCCTCCAGACGGGGTTTTTTTAAATTGACCATAAATTCTCCAAATAAGAGTTTTATAACAAAAAAGCAAGCTATTTCGATAGAGAACCAAATTTCAAAAATATTTTGTGAAATAATTGTTTGTGTTCATGGCACGTTTTGAAAGCAAGAAAGCGTTAAAGTTAGAATTTCGCAAAATTTCCAAAAATAAATATTTTGGTGTGCGCCCCGGTAGGCTAGTTGGTAGCGTGCTGGCTTATCAGTGCGGGGGTCGTGGGTTCGATTCCCACCAGAGGCACTGGTCTGTTTTCGCTACAACGCGCCGAAAGCCATAGTAGCTAGTGCTCGGTTAGGGTAATAGTATATAATTTGTAATTATATGATTATTAATAAATAAATAAATAAAAAAAAAAAAAAATAAATAAATATTTTGGTATGAACACAATTTTAAAAAACCTTGAAAACATATTTAGGTTGACTATAAACCGTTGATACTTAACACAAAGTAAGATTAAAGCTTAAACTTTTAAAAAAAGGCTCGAATTTTGGTATAACTTGAAAACGTATGGACGCATTTTTATGAAATTTGACAGAAAGATTTAATTTTGTAGTAGCCTTTAAGTTTAATCAATATATGATGAAGTTTGGGTGCGTATTCGCTCAATTTTTGTGTTTTCCTAAAAACGAAAATCGCCATATCTTCTTAAGTAAAACTACAAAAAAGGTAATTTTTGGACTATAGTTATAACTTGGTAAGAGGAATAATTCATGCCTAAACTTAATCGCTTTTATGGATTAGTTTTTGAGATTCACTCTAACCTATTTTGGCAGACATCGACTATAATAGGCAACGAAAAAAATATTGGTAAAAGAAAATTAATTGCGACAGTCTATATGACTTTAATATAACACTAAACTACATTATAAAATTTGCCCTGTGGCGATGTCTCAACTTAAAACGCAAAAGTTGAACTTAAAAACCATACTTTAATCTGGTAACATTGTGAAATAGAGACGGAGGAGATTAGAAAAATAAACAAAAATCTAAAAATAGAATATTTGTGTTTGTTAGTGTTGATAACTTCTGAGTATAACATACAATAACCGAAAAAGCTAATAGGAAAGAAAACTGCAATTTAGCTGCATTACATTCGAGGCCATACTTGGGTGTGATCGCTAAACGGTCATGACTTGGTATTGTTACGTTTGTAATGTAAGATGAACGCACGTTTGATTCTTACAGCCGCAGGTTGTTGAAAAATTTTTTTATCATATAGAGACAATCTGACAATTATAAGACACAAATAATAATACAATTTAAATGGAAAATCACTGATGAACCTGTCCATAAAAAGGCAGAAACTAGTCTAGTCTGATTTAAAAATTAATAGTGTTTATAATTTTTAGAGAAAAACGTTTATTCTTCTTCTTAACCTCAACATTTCTAAAAGAACATATTGTTTATTTTTCGTGAATAAATTTAATTACAAAAAAAAACTTAGGACGGTTTGAGGGTTAATTATTATTTTTGGCAAAATTTTCATAGCAAACTGTAATCGAAACTAATATTCATTCAATCACCGTATATCATTAGTGAATACAAAAAAAATCTTATCTTGTTTTATGATTCAGTGACTACGTTAAATGGACAACAATACACGTAGTGCAATTTGAACTTTATAGCATTAAATCGATAACCGCAGATTAGATAAAGATTTATAGAATTCAATTAATGACATTTATGGACAGTTTGTTTATAGTTTTTATTTAGATTGTATGCAACTGAATATAATTATTTTCGTTTTCAGCATGCCAGCTGTAGAGTATTCGAAAACATTTATAACTTCAGTTGTGTTGGGCAAAGATGTTGTGCCCCGTATTGGCTTATATCAAATGGAAGCTTTGCGAGCCGATCTAATTAATGCTATACAACGTAGTATAGATCCTAAGGTAAGTTGTTTTTATCAAAATATTTACAAACAGATCGTATTCATCGGATGGATTTTCGACATACAGTGCACTCGCGAAAATATGAACACCCTAAAAACACCCCAAAATATGAACATTTTTTTTCTTCCATTAACTACTCTAAAATATGAACTTAGTGCCAAAGCTTTAAAATATGCACAGCTTATTTTTGTATTTTTAACGGATTTTATCAACCTATGCAGTGTTTAAATCTAAATCAACAGGGTAGTGGTTAAATTTTTATTCAACTGCATTATAATTTGGGGATTTCCCTAGCTGTGTTTGCTTTTAAATTGTCTTCACCTGTCAATCAAAAAATTTCTAACATACATGTTTTAGTTAGTGCTCATATTCAGCTAGAATTCCCTATTCGTTTTGTGAATATAAATTTAACGTGAAAAGTTCTTAAATATGCAAAATAACTTTTAAATGTTGTTTCTTTTTCAAAAATTAATTGTTTTTTTTTTAATCTAATAAATAGGGCTGCGATTTCCATGCAAATGCATGTTTTTTGTCGATAATCTAAGAACGATAACGATCAATTATCTTTCCGAATCAATAAATTTGCGTTAAAATGGCATCGATTTGTTTTTGCATATTTTTGCATATTTCGGTGAAAACGCATATTTTTGCATATTTTGGTTTTAAATGCATATTTTTTGCATATTTTCAATTTATAAATGCATATTTTGGCATTTTTAAGATTTTTTAAAAATTTACATATTAACAAAAAAAAAAGTTCTTCAGAAAAATTTCAAAATACACAAAAAAAAATTCTTCAAAAAAAAAAAATTTTAAAATCAATAAATAAATTCTTTTGTAGCTCTTCTTAAAATACAAGTTTATATTAGAAAGAGACGCATATACTAAATAACTTAATGTCGCTAATAAATCCGTGAGTCACTAAAGAAAGTTTTTGGTTGAGCAACACTTAAAAAGTCAAAAACACAAGGAGCTGCTCGAGCGTGTTACAAAAGTATTCCCAATCGTTGCTTAAAAATACAGAGACAGCAAATAAGTTTTGTGTGGACTTATGTGAACATTTATTTCCGCTGACATACCCTTAAACCAATTAAGTAACGAAAATTTAAGAAATTTCTTTAAAACATATATGATTGAGAGTATCCCTTGCCAGTCCACTCTTAGAAAAAATTATGTGGACAAAATATATAACTTCAAACTAGAAAAAATCTGTTATTTTTTGAAAAGAAAATATTTATGGGTGTCGATGGATAAAACAACGGATATAGAAGGGCGTTACGTTGCAAATGTTATTGTTGGAGTTTTCGATAAAGATGAAGAAGTTTGCAAAAATAAATTCTTGCTTAACGCTATGGAATTGAAAAATGCCAACCATGCTACGATAGCTCGTACTTTCAATGACTCAATAAATTTGTTGGTCAAGATTTTGACAAAAAGCAGATTCTTCTATTTTTAACCGATGCAGCTCCGTACATGGTTTAAGCTACCAATGGGCATAAAATATTTTATCCAAAACAGTTACATGTTACTTGCTTGGCACATGGGTTACTCCGCGTTGCAGCGGAAATTAGAAGTCAATTCGATAATATTGATTTATTGGTTTCATACGGGAAAAAATATTTTTAAAGGCTCCTTCACAAGTTTTAATTAAATGTATCCGTTGGTTCCCCTTCCACCGCAGCCAGTATTAACAAGATGGGGAAAAAAATAAAAAAAAAAAAATCCAAAACGTTTTGCAAAAAAATTAAGGATTTTCAATAATAAAACATATTTCAAATTTTTTGATCTCGAATCAAATGTGGGATCTGAATTAGAAAATGAATATTTTCCTAATGAATTAGCATCCTTCAAGTATGCTCCTATAACTTCGGTTGACGTTGAGAGATAATTTTCCATGTACAAAAGTTTTTTGCACCCGAACAGACAAAGTTTTAAAAAATATTGTACCTTTAAATAACAGTAGACTTTTTATTTTTATTTTTTTTTTTAATAAAATAAAAAAAGCGATTTTTTATTGAAATTTTTTAAGTTTTTAGTGCATATTTTTTATTTTTTTAGTGTATATTTTGGATTTGTTAGTGCATATTTTAAGCGCATATTTTCGATTTTTTAGTGCATGAAAGTCTCAGCCCTACTAATAAACAATAAATAAAAAATTTAACATAAGAAACTTTTCATTTTATTGGAAAAACGTTTTTAAAGGTAAATTAGATGCCATTCGCCAATATGAACAATCTTGCAAAACTGAACTGGCTTGGTTTTAATGAGTTCATATTATCGCGAGTGCACTGTATATGCAGAATACGACATGTTTTATTTTCGAAATACAGATATAATTTTTAATTTTATTTTTATAGTGGAAAACTATATCTTGCTCTATGATATGTTGTTGCTGTGGTCCAGAACCGAAATCCGTAGTGGAAATGTCTGTTAAAGATACTCATATAAATAAATATCAACAGGTAAAGAAGATATTTAAACTACTTTCAAATTCTGTTAATTTAAAGAATCCGCAAATCTGTAAACCTTCGATTGGTTTCTACTAAGTATATTAAAATATGCACTCTTTTTACAAGGTTTAATGAAACCGGGAAATATTTATTTTTCAGAATATACTAAAAGTTAAAATAATATAATTTTGACTTTATTCAATATTTGAGCTCGATGCCACGTTTTTATTTATAAAACATGCTTTATTATTTAATATATGACGAAATATTCGAGATATATAAAATAATAAAGTATAATGAAAATGAAAATTATTCAAGTTCGAGGCCATACTCTATATTTCTTCATTAGGATATTGTCCTAACAAATAATCTATAGAGTTTTTTGTTTTCAAATTATTATTTGACCCTTTCAGGAATGTGTTGATAGATCTATTTCGGGAATTTTCTAGGTTCCCATCATCAGAATACGTTTTGAAAGCGGTAACAATCCCATGCCAAACATCAAACATTCATATGAACTAGTTTACTCACTACATGAGAACTAATATACATATGAGTTTGAAGTTGAAGATTTGATCACTACATGAGAACTAATATACATATGAGTTTGAAGTTGAAGATTTGATCATTGGTTATAATCTTTAACTTCAAACTCATATGTATATTAGTTCTCATGTAGTGAGTAAACTAGTTCATATGAATGTTTGATGTTTGGCATGGGATTGTTACCGCTTTCAAAACGTGTTCTGATGATGGGAACCTAGAAAATTCCCGAAATAGATCTATCAACACATTCCTGAAAGGGTGAAATAATAAATTTGAAAACAAAAAACTCTATAGATTATTTGTTAGGACAATAACCTAATGAAGAAATATAGAGTATGGCCTCGAACTTGAATAATTTTCATTTTCATTGCACAATTAAAGGTCGAAAAAACATAATTTTTATTTTTAATAAAAATTATAACAAACTTATAATAAAGTATATTTTATAAATAAAAACGAGGCCTCGAACTCATATAATGAATAAATTCATATATTTCAAAGGTCGAAAAATATTTCATAATTTATTATCAGAGATCGGAAGTTTATGCAAATGCATATTTTTCCCTTAAGTCTGAGAACAGGGTAGACAAAATATTTTTGCGAATCATAGACTTTGTGTTAAAATGGCATCGATTTGTTAGTGCCTATTTTGTTATAAATGCATATTTTTCTTTAAATGCCTATTTTTGCATTTTTTGATTTAAATGCATATTTTTGTAGAATAAATATTTTTACTAATTTTAAATTAAATGAATATTTTTATTGAATTTTTTAATTGTATTTTACTTAGCTTTTCGTAAAAAAGTCCCTATTAATTTTATTTTATTTTTTTAACGTGATTTTAACGACATCTGCAGAGAATATACTAAAAAATACAAATTAAATTTAAAATTTACAACATGAAAAATAATTACTTTAAAGTGCCTATCTTTTCACGGTTTTCTTTAATTTTCTTCCAGTTAAGACTTTTAGAAGAAAATTTCGAAGAAAATTAACATTAACATACATAATAAGTACATACCCTATGGGGAATGAGGAGTCAATTGTCCTAAAAGTGACTGGTTAAAGCAGGACTTATCACAGGACTGGTATAATTTAATACTGAAGTGGGTTAAGCAGTGTCAATTGTCCTAAACTTACCAATCCTGCGACTGGTAAAGGGAGGACATACCACTTAACCAGAATGGTTATTAGCAAGAAAAAGGCAGTTGACCAGAATGTTACCCATTGGAAGATGTTTAGTTTTCGTTTATTTTATACGATATGGCCTTTTTGCGACAGTCTTGTGTTATGTCCATCTTTGGTTAGTCCTGTGTCATGCCACTATGTGGTTTAAAGCAGGACAAATGACCCCCTCCTATGACAAGACAATGTTAAAGTTGCCAGTTGTTTACATAGGGTAGGGTTTAGCAGAGGACTGGTCTCTGGCACGAAGGGACCGATCCTGTGGCACACGCAGAACCGGTCCCATTCCCCATAGGGTAGTTTTTAGTTCATATTTTAAGATTTTTCATACACATTATATGTGCCTAAAACACACTTTTTTAGAGCATATGGAAAGACAGTTTTTTACAATCCCGTTTTTTTTTCTCAGATATCAATCACCCAAATATAAAAATTTATAACACGTAATATAAGCGATGAAAAGCAGTACTTTTTCATTACAAAATTTTGTTTGAAAGATAGATTACGAATACGTTTATTTTTTGAGGGAAGGTTTTTAAAGTAGACTAGTAGAATAATACCGTTAAACAAAATGTACCAGTTGCTCACTTTTGCTTTTAGCAAAATGGTACTGGCAATGTCCAGAAACATTATCCGGAAAAACGTTTGATGTAGAAGAACATTGAAGTTGAAATTATTTAGGGACCACCGTGTTTATTAATGACAACCGAAAAATCCAGTTGTTAATTTACAACAAATTCAGTTATCAGCAAAGATTTTTTTCTGAATTCATAGTTTCAGTAGGGCATATTGATTATAATCAATAACACTGTAAGTCTGAATGTCTGAATGTATAACAAAACTTGTTTGAGAAGTTCCAATATACCCTATACCGATATAACAGTAAAAGAGTATATTTTGCGACTGGCGCATTTAAACATTTGTAACTCAGTAATTTTTTTTGCTGATTTTGAATTTTTAAACGGCACTATTATTCTAAATATTAATATGTAGTGATTTTCTTAATAGCAATTAAAATTTTGAACTTTTGTTTATACTATTTTAACTTCTACGAGGGTTTTTTCGAATCTTCTTTGAAAACAACAATATTATAAATATGTGCAATAAATATGGTACTTTATGGTACCTTTTCTATATATAGAAAAAGTACCATAATTTTGTCAATTTTTAACCGATTTAAAAAAATTAAATACTCAGAAATACGCTAACTTTATGAATATTGTTGTTTTGAAAATTTAAATTACTATACATAAAAAAAGGACCATAACTTTGTAAATTTTAAACAGATTTTTGCAAATGAAGGCTCATTTTACTAGGAAAACATTAATTTTAAGAATATTGTTTTTTTTTAAATACGAAAAAGTTTAAAAAAAATTATAAATTTTAATTGTTATTAAAAAAAAATCTAAACATATTTAAATTAATAATATAAAGAAAGTATATAAATTTGGAAATACCAAGTAATTTTATTTTAAATACCCTTTAAGAATTCAATTCAATTATGGAGCATGTATTGAAAAAAACTAATTTTAGACTATATTAATCAACATGACTTGTTGAAGAACATTCAATATGCTTACAGGGAGAGGCATAGTACATCTGCTATGTTAGTGGGTATCACTGAGACTGTTAGGGACCATTTGAATGAGCATAGGAACTGTGTAATGGTATCTCTAGACCTTACCAAAGCTTTTGATCGTCTAAATCACAACATTCTTATTGGAAAACTGAAACGAAAACTTGGATTTTCGGTAATGGCTTGTAAATTGATACATTCTTATTTGCAAGGGAGGGTCGCAGTTTGTAAGAGTAAATGGAATTGAGTCTAGTATTATTCACACATATTCTGGAGTTCCACAGGGCTCGGTTATTGGACCTATTTTATTCTTACTTTATTAAAATGATATTGTTGATTGCTTGGATCTAAGCTTGGTTAAGCCATTTATATTTGCAGATGATATTCAATTGCTATTTGGTAACTGCAGAGAATTTCCTGAGGTACTGACAGCGGTAGTTAATTTTACACTTGATAGCTTAAATAACTGGATGATTAGCAACGATTTTTCTATTAACCCTTCCAAGACAAAGGCTATCATGTTTCGTAATCGTTATTCCAGAGTAGATTATCCGGAAATACATTTTGCTGGTACAAAAGTTGATTTTGTCCAATCGCTTACGTGCTTGGGTGTGATAATTGATGAATGTCTGAATTTCGGCCAGCATATTGTCTCCATCTCCGCTAAAGTTACATTAGGTCTTAGAAAATTATATAGTTGTGGGCTGCATATTCCATTGGGGGTAAAGTATACTGCAGCGTATGCGTTGTTAATGTCTCATGTCAATTATTGCATTGAGATTGATTCTGGCACATGGGGTTATAATTTGACTAGGATTGAACTTATTGTTAAAAGAATTGTGAGATTTGTGTATGGTATTGGTCGTCGTGATCATGTTTCTGCGGCTGTGAAAAGATTTCTGGGTTGTTCATTTAATGACTACTTACGGTTACGAAATTTGTTATTCTTTTACAAGATAATGTACTATGGAGTTCCGTATTATCTATATTCAAGATTCACATTCACGAGATATACTACAACGCCACGTATTGTTGAACCCCTTATTTCATGTAGGATCTTTGCTCAATCTTTCATTATAAGAACTTGTAGGGATTGGAACTACTTACCATACCATTTGCAAAATTTCACGTTAACACCTGGTACTTTTAGGCACAAGCTTTTAGCTTACTTTCGAAGTAATTCATAGTTGTATCATTTTATTTTTTAATTCTTATTATTAAAAGTTGTGATCGATAGGGACTTGATGTATAATGACGTTGTTTGTGCCTCTGCCGTATCCAAAAAAATTAAATTTAAAGCATACGATTTGAAACATTAGACACTTTTTCTTTTTTTATATAATCCTGTTTTAGGGATATATTTTTTTTTATGTATATACGGCTATTTACATATAATATAAGAAATTTTGTAAATATTTATATGAATTTGTACAATGTATTAACAATGCACTTTGGCCTAAGTGGCTTATTGCGTTGCAAATAAATAAATAAATAAAAAAATCGGTTAAAAACTGACTGAGTAACAAATGTTTAAGTATGCTAGTCACAAAAAATGCGCTTTTACTGTTATCTCGAAAATGTTGGGGTATATTGCAACTTCTGTTACCGGTTTTATAATATACTCAGCTAGACTTACACTCAAAAAAAAGTCTGTAAAGTCAGCAATATTTTTGCTTAATTCAGCAAAATGTTTGCTAAATTTACTAGTTTTTTTGCTGATATTAGAAATTTTTCTGCAAGGATCCTCCCAGCAAAAATGTTGCTGACTTTGCAGACTTTTTTATTTGAGTGTACAACCTACACTAGATCACTTGAAAGGTTGTTGCAATTTTTTTGTAGCACCGTGTAATTATTTAGACTATTTTAGAAGATTAAAGGTATATACGATCTTTAAATGAAAGCCTTACATCATCAAGTCTAAGGGGTTTCACCGGTTAAGTTCTCAGAATATCCAGAACTTCCTATAATATAAATTGTTTTAAATGGCAAGAGCCTTTAATTTTTCGAGAATTTTTTGTCACATGTTTCTGAGTCATAAGGTTTTTTTAGTTTTAAACTGTTGTCTGATTCTAAGGCTTTAAAAAAAGACAATAAGGTTATATTAAAAAAGTTCTCCGGTATCAAAAATGGACTTGTCAAAATAAATAAAAACAACAAGTGGAATCATGAAAGCCTTCTGTGTCAAATTATAAATGCCTACCCTCAGTCCATTGAAAAAAAGTTTCGAGAAAAAAATATAAAAAAAATTCCTCGGAAAAAAAATTTTGGAGAAAAAAATTCGCGGAAAAAAATATTCGAATTTTTTTTTTTCAATTGAAAAATTTCGAGGTCATAACTTTTAACCCGTCAATAATTTTGCTCATTTTTAATAACATAGTGCTTATAACAAACAATTTGACCAAAAACTAGCAACATGTCTTTTATATTGGCGAAGTATTTCGCTTTTAAACAGATAAAAGCCGAAGAACATTTCTATATCGACTTCGCTATTCATGTTGATCAAGAATATGTATAGTTTTTAGGGTCCCAGAATTTTTATTCGATGAGTTACAAATGGAATGATAACCCGATATAAACCCTACTTTACAGTGGCGTGAAAAGTGTATCGAAATGTGTAATATAAGTGATTTTCGACTGTTTCCGATGAGTGGACTGTTTTAAAATTTGTTTTAGTCGAAGCTCTACTGAAAGTGAACTGATTTCTCCATCATTATTGTATATCATTAAAGCCGTTTAAAGTGTACGCAGAACAATATCATATTCTCATATATTTAAACTTTTTACCAATTTGTAAACTTTGTTGAAGTTTTATAAAATGTTTGTGTTTTACAACTTACCTTTGTTAAAACTTTCCGGAATTAATTTTACGGAATAACAACTTCTTCAAATTTTGGAAAATTAACTTCGGGAATCTAAAAGAAAAGAAAAGCGTATTAATTCATGATTTAGTAAAAGTTATTTAATTTCGTTTATGACACTTTTCGATTGACATAACGTCCATGGACATTATGTCATTGGACGTTATGACATTCCACCAAAATTACCAAAATTCTAGCAAGAACTGCGTTCCTTTTGGTAAAATAACTCTTTGTTTTGCTATTATTTACACTACGACAATTTTAAGAACCGTTACAAGTGCATAAAATTTACCAAAATGTAATTTAAATAGAAATGAAATAACTCCCAACAAAAATGAAATAACTCCCAACGATAAAATCACATTTAAAAATGAAAATGAAATAAGTCCCAGCAAATGTGAAATAACTCCCAATGACAAAAATAAGTGAAATAACTCCCAACAAAATCTGGTTGGGAATTATTTCATTTGGGAGTTATTTCATAACGAAATAATTCCTAACTGAAAATTGTGAAATAAGTCCTAACGCATTGGGATTTACCCTTTTGCACCGCTTGTTATTTTGTTTTATTTTCATTACTCGGGTTGGAAAAATGTTTGAACATCATTAACCCATGGGGACCTGTGACCAAAAATGACACCAGAAAAAATTATTTTAATTTACAAAAAACGCCAAAGCTTTGCTCACTATGTTGAATTTTAAGAAACGTGATTTGAAATATTATGTTTTGCTGCTGTTTTATATTACATATCGAAAGTTTTTGTTATTTTGAATTTATTTTTTGTATTTTTATACATGTTTTAGGCGAAACAAAATGTGTAACTTTCTATTAAATTTACTATCGGAGAATAATTCACTTTAAAATATATTTAAAATGATTGTTAAATCATAAAATGCTAGGTAATTATAAAAATTTTAAATTATTTTAAAAAAAATTTAAAAAAAAATTGAGCTGGCAACATTAAAAAAAACTCAAAAGCAACATAAAGAAAAGAAATATTACTCAAAAGACAAAAAGAGCGAAAGATCTAAAAGAGCTGATGATTGTGATCCAGCTCACTAGTTCAAAGAAAATACTAGTTCAGTTGAATTAGGTCGTTCACGAACTACACAACTCTAACATGTATTATTATCAGTGTATAGCAGAACTTCCCTAAGTGTAAGCAAAGATTTGACGATTTTTGTAAATTTAAATAAATAAGTCTGGGGTCATTTTGGGCAGCAGATTCACAAGGGCTAATGGATGTCGAAAGAATTTTTTTTTTTCAAACTTGAGTAATGATGATAAAATAAAACAGCCAATGGTACAAAAATATATATTTCGATTTTAACTATTTTATGACACAAATTAGCCTTGTTATTACCACAAAGCACAATTTCGTCGAAATCCGCAAAAATAAAATCACCGCCCTACCCAAGTGCACCGCACAGTGGGGTATTTGAAAAAACAATGGTAATAAATATAGAACTTCTAAACTACTGATCCGATCAGTACGACTCAAATTGGAAATTATAAAAGAGCTGTTAGTCTTTTGTAATATTGTGATTGGGTCACCCTGTTTTAGTACAGGCTGTACTTACAGGTTGTCAAAGTTGACTACCTTGTGTATACAAAATCTTTTGGGTGGTGTAGCTTTTGTAGATGTGGACTAAATTCTTTAATGTTTAGCCTGGAGTAATTTACGTTGTACGATAAAGAAAAAATATGCTTATAGGTTATCTCATCTACTTTAAAAGTTATTTAAATTTAAAAATAAAAATTTCGTTTTTTGCCATGAGTTTTATTGGTTTATCTACCAAAAAAACGTTATTATTTAATCGATTTAAAAACAAAAAATTTTTCACGTTAGTTATGCTTCACGATAAAAGAAATTGCTAACTTTTTTTAATTCGCTTTAATAGTTTAGTAGTGAAAAATCATTGAAATTTAAAATTTAAAAAATTTATCAAAAATTATCATTTTTGGCCAAAAAAAAGTATTTATATTTCTTTTCAATTTTCTTGGAACTTTCTTAACAAAATCAATATAAATTTTAATATTTTCTGAAAGATTGAGCTTTGAAAACAAAATGGTTAGGTAATTTCACTAGCTTTTGGATATACACCCTACGTCAGGCATTGGTCGAAAATGACAAATTTTTGAGAAAAAAAAAATAACTTACAGTGTGTTAAAAAAATTGCACTCTGATTTCAGAACCTTTTTGGTTTTGGATTATGAAGCAAAGTCTTCTGAGTATTTGGTATGAATATCTTAACATACGGCTTATAATTTGTGAAAAATTACAAATGTTGAAAATAAAATTTTTTGATCCCAAAAAAAAAACATATTTTAATTAGTTTTCTCTATCCGAATGGCTCTGAATTTGATATATATTAATTTTATATGGAAAGGAAAAAACCCCCGACCCAACCTTCCCCAAAATTCTCATTTTGTAAATTGTCCACACCACCAAGAACACCTCTAATCCTCAGTCAGAAAAAAGGTTCGGTCTTAGCAACAGTATTTGTAGCCAATAAAATTGTTATCGAATTTTTTTGTAGTTATCACCGAATTTCTGTTGGGCCAATCGAAATTCTATTGTAGTGTCAGAATTTCTGATGTTTCAATCGAATGATTCTTATCACAACCGAAAAATTCGGTAGCAATTACCGAAGCATTCGATTGGCAATAAATACGATAGCCACTACCGTGTCTAGTTTCTGGGTGTAATATTTGTAGTGTAACATTAAAATTGTATTTTATTTTTAATTTGCTTAATCTGAATGATATGCATATTTTGTTTTAATTTTAATGGTGAAAGATAGTTTTGGGATGATCTATTGAAGAAGATTGATAGCTGGTATACGAATATAACCCACTGTATGGTAAATAAAACTAAAATATTTCTATAAATTACTGCGCTTAAAACTATTGCTAGTTTCGCTTACCATTGACTTACAAAAAAAAAATGCTTTGTGTCTTTAGTTCAGGCTCGAATCCAGAAAAATGTTTTGTGGAGGGAAGTTAAAGTATTTTTGATTAACTTTTTAAATATTTTTGACATTTTTGTACTGAAAAATTTAATTTTCAGATAGGAAATGTTCCATTTTTCCTCCCCCTGGATCCACGCCTGCTATAGTTATACATTATTTTCTTATTCATTTCCGAGTTTTGCCAAATATACTTCCGAAATTTCCATTTATAGTTTAGAAATTTCCAATTGTACTTAAACCTGTTTTCAGAAATGTAAATTTTAACTTTGCCATTAACTTTCTTCCTAATCTGGAGTTTCGCTTTATTTCTAGGAACGTGATACAGCTCGTTCAGCCAGCTGCCATCCAGCTGATAATACAATAGCATTAACTATACATCAACCATTGTATCCTCCAGGACGTATAATTCATATTGTACGTCATCACCCCAAAGCTGATGAGTAAGTATTTGAAAATTTTGTATATATCGGCCCTTCCACGTAAGATCGGCCAAAATCTGACATTGGGTTTTTCGATTTTAATTATATTTTGCACGCACAAACTCTGGAGCGATTTAAAGATTGCCGTTTCTATTTGCTTAAAATTCGAAAAAAAACATAGTTTTAATTGCGATTTTCGTTTTTTGAAAAATATAAAATATGGAAAAATTGTGTAAGTTGTGTAATCGGGTTATTGTCATTTAAAATGCCTCCTTAACTTTTGTACCGCGGACTAAAATTTTTTATGCAATATATTTTTAAAACTATTTTAACTATTTTTAATGATGAAAATGAAAATTATTCAAGTTCGATGCCATACTCTATATTTCTTCATTAGGATATTGTCCTAACAAATAATCTATAGAGTTTTTTGTTTTCAAATTTATTATTTGACCCTTTCAGGAATGTGTTGATAGATCTATTTCGGGAATTTTCTAGGTTCCCATCATCAGAACACGTTTTGAAAGCGGTAACAATCCCATGCCAAACATCAAACATTCATATAAACTAGTTTACTCACTACATGAGAACTAATATATGAGCTTGAAGTTAAAGATTATAACCATTGATCAAAAAATAAATTAAAAACTTGTTTGTTAGAGGTGGATACTCAATACACGTTTTTTGTTTTTCTCTCCTTTTTATATTTTGTTTAGTTTATAAACAACACAGGGGGAGTAAACTAGACGGTACTTTGTCTTTTATACAAGTTTGATATAATTTTTATTAAAAATAAAAATTATGTTTTTTTCGACCTTTAATTCAACACATTCCTGAAAGGGTCAAATAATAAATTTGAAAACAAAAAACTCTATAGATTATTTGTTAGGACAATATCCTAATAAAGAAATATAGAGTATGGCCTCGAACTTGAATAATTTTCATTTTCATTGCACAATTAAAGGTCAAAAAAAACATAATTTTTATTTTTAATAAAAATTATATCAAACTTGTATTTTTAATGATTTTTTAAAAAAGAAGCTTATATAATTTTAACATAGAAATTATTACAATTTGTAATATTTTTTATTTGTCAGATTTATTAAGATTAAGTTTTAAAATGTAATGTTAAGCCGCCCCCTTAAACGTCTCTGGTTTAAAAACTATACACTTACGATTTTAAGATTTTTTCTTTAAGTGAAAAATAAAAGAATTTACTAAAATATTATGTTTTAAAAATTAAATGTTTAACCCTTTTAAGCCCACGTTTGCTACCGAATATAAAACTTTTTATGGAAAGAAACATGGGTTTGGAAGGTTTAAACTTTAAATTTGTAAAACATAATATTTTAGTAAATTCGATAATCTTTCAAATACAGAAAAAAATCGTAAAAATTAAATGTATAGTTTTTAAAAGAGAGACATTTAAACGGCGCACTGTGGGTTCAAATGATGTCAAAGTGGCGATTAATCGAAATTTAGAAATCAAGTTTTTGTAATTAAATTTGTTATCGAGTAACAATAGATAGAATTTTGCATCACTAGTTGTCAAAATCAATCAACTAACAAGGGAGGTATCCCGATCCGGTCCGGATTTAGCTGCTCAATCTCATGTTTAGGCGTTGCTAAGTGGGGTCAAAAATTACCCAATTTTATGTTTTTTTTTGATTTATTTCGATCTGTAAACTATATAAAAATTTGGTATCAAATAAAACGTTTTTTGAAAACACATTCATTCACTGGTGTACAAATTATGCTTTTTGTTATTCAAAAAAATGTATTTTTGAAATCTGGCGTTTTATTAAGGAATTGTAGTTGTATTAAGCTAAAAAAAAATGCATAGTAATGCCTATTCAATTTAATCGAGGGGATGTCTAATATTTTTCCGATATTCGAAATCTTACATTTTGTATGCCACTATTCCCCCTATATTTCATATAATAAGAAAATATGGCAACTCTGGGTCCACTATATAGGCAATATGGGTATCAAACTTTTTGTTTTCTTGAATACTTTAACCCTGTTTATAAATATATCTAGTTTTCGTAAGCTAAAGCTAAGTTTTCATACAAAAACAAATTAATTTTTAACTCCACTTTTTAACACTTAAACTTGAGATTGGGCAGCTAAAAAAAAATTACGTGTCTCTTTGTTTTTGCTCCTCTACAACATATGCAAAGATCATTAAAATCTGTGAGTTCGGGCCGGGATACCTCCCTTGTAAGTTGTTTACTTTTTTTGCAGTGAGCTGTCAAAGTTAGAAAACTTTAGCTGTTTTTACAAAAAGTGAAAAAAACTAAAGCTCTTTGCGATTCCACTGCTTATATTTTCTATTAAACCTTTCAAAAGTAAAACTTTTATGATGGAACCTTCCACTTCAGGTAAATGCTTTTTTGTTCGCCTTTTACCAGTTGGAGAATTATCTGAAGAAGATCAAGAAGCAAGAAACAAAGATTTTAAAAATTATAGAGAGCACTTTGCTCGTAAAGATTATGATAATGAAGAAAGTGATAAAGAAGATGATAAAAGCGATGAAGATAGTGATGATAATAATGTTGTTGAAGATTATGATAATGAAGATGAAGATAATGAAGAATATTATAATTGGAATATTTATGATGAATTTGATAATGCAGAATAACACAATTATTTTAATATTTTTATAATTTTTTCTTCTTGTTTTTTTTTCTAAAATGCTGTGTTTCTATGTATTTATGATTATTCATCAATAAAAAAAAGATAATATTCTCTTTTGTGGCTTTTTTGAGATAAATTTAGTGAAAAACAAAAATTGCAATTTAAATTAAACTTTTTAATAACACATTATGTACATTCTAATTTCCATTTTTATTTATTAGTTTATCGCTTTTCGTTCAAAGTTACAGCCAAAAATGTGAACTAACATCGTTTTTCCGAAAAACTAAAAAAAACGCCTTACAGGTTAAAATTTTTTTCCTTTCATTTCTTTGTTTTGTAAAATGCTGTGCTTTTATGTATTTGAGATAACTCGTCAATAAAAAAAGGTTAAAGTTTAAAACTACGTCCTCTCTGAATTAGTCGCCATTCTGGATATCATCTAACCCACTGTGCGGCGTCCTAACACAGAGATAGTGTTCCAAGGTCTCCTCGTCCTCCCCACATGCCCTGCACACTTCCGAGTCCGCCCTACCAATACGGTGGAGATGGGCCCTAAGTGTCGAGTGTCCCGAGAGGATTTCCATCAAAAGACTCAGTTCCTTCCTACTGAGATTCAGAATTTCCCTCGTCTTGTCCGTGTCCCGGTTGCCCCAGAGAATACTCGTAGTCCTGCCAACACTCGCATTTTTCCAGATGGTCCTATTCATGGTGTCAGCCCAGTCCACCAGCTCCGCCTTGAGAGCTCGAAAAGGTTTAGCGTTCCCCAAAGTGACTAATTCCAGGGAAGATCCTCCCCTAGCCAAATAATTAGCCACTTCGTTCTCCGCTATACCACAGTGTCCCGGCACCCATATAATCTCAATGCCTGAGTATCGTCATTGATCCCACAGAGTCCGTAGATAAATCCCGGATAGCCGCTTGGCTATCCGTGAAAATCACAATATCACCGGTCAAGCCCATGATATTCACCTGCTTAATGCACTCCGTAATCGCGATTTGCGAAATAGATAAACACCGGGACCCAAAAAAAACTAAATTGTGTTTTATAGTCAAAATCCCATATTTTTCAAATATAAATTTTTTTCAAATCGAGAGCGGCCAAATTTGTGAAAAGTGCATTTGAAAATAAATTGCATAAAACTGCATTGTACCATACCAATGTAATTTAAATGGTGATGATCTGATGAATATTATAGAAAATACGAATATTCAACCCAGCAAAACCACACATTACCAAATAATGAATAAAGTAATGTATCTACATAGGGATCCACGCATTACATTACACCTTACTTCACTGATAACTTTTACAGGCGATGAGCCTAAAAGTAATGCTTGGACTTGTTACCTTGGGGGATAAAGTAACTGATTACTTATATGGTTACATGTTTTGGAAAAGTAATGTTTTTAATAAAAAAAAATATTACAAATATTTTTTTGTTAAATAAATAACGTGGTCACGCTGAGATTCGAACATGGGGTCTCTGGTTGCTAGCAATTAGTAAATGAATTGTTGTGCTTCGTGTTTTCGTTCGGGATATCAAAAATATACACCTGTTGCTTACAAAAAATCACAAAGTTATGTGTCTATAAATATATTTTCAAAAAGTAATTTTAATAATTACTTTACGTTTATAATTCATACACTATGTAATTGATGATCGGTAAGTCATTAGTTTATGTTTTGAAATAATGTAAAAGGTGATGAGTTATGTATCATTACAAGGTAATCCAGGAGTGTTTAATTATCGGTAACTCATAACTTTATGTGTCGAAATAATGCTGAAGGTAAAGAGTATTTATTATAAAGTAATGCAGTATGTAACCCATTATCGGTAACTCATTACTTTTTGTTGGAAAATAATGATACAGGAGTACACATTACAAGGTAATGCATTACTTACACACTTTATGAATTTTTGAAACTTGTGCGCCCCGGTAGGCTAGTTGGTAGCGTACTGGCTTATCAGTGCGGGGGCCGTGGGTTCGATTCCCACCAGAGGCACTGGTCTGTTTTCGCCACAACGAGCCGAAGGCCATAGTAGCTAGTGCTCGGTTAGGGCAATAGTATATAATTTGTAATTATATGATTATTAATTAATAAAAAAAAAAAATTTCGAAACTTAAAAAAACTAAAAACGCAAATCTTTAAGTTGTCCCATAGAGTTTCTGAATGCAAAATTTTATTGAAATCGGAAGACGTAGGATCAAAATATGTCCTCTTTTCGCCGATCTTCGGTAAAATGGGAGATATTTTTATTTTTGATTTTATCAGTTTTATTACGTCGCTTTAAAAAAAAAAAAAAACATTTTATAATTTGCCAAATTTTATGCTATTCAAATTAAATTGCTAAATAATTTAATTACAGGAAAAAATATGACAGAGGTTGGAGGTAGGGATACGTTACACAACTACTTACTACGTTATATGAATGAAATTGTTTTAAATAGTTGTTGTTTAATTTTTAAGATGGAGATAGTGTCCTTGCATGGTTTTATTGTATATTTAACACAAAAATTGTTATTTAATGCATGTTGTGAATTAATTCAAAATGATTGTTAAATGTAAAGGCTGTGATTAAATTACGCCCTAAATGTTATGTTTTATAAAACTTGTGTCCAAAAATCGAATTTTTGGTCTTTATTTATATTTTTTTATTAAAAAACGCAATTATACAGCTGCTGTCATTAAAATAGTAGTGCTTTAATCATTGTTCTTTGATGTTGTGCCATACACCTATTTTATCTACGTTTTCGATGTAATAGTTGTGGTGTAATGGTTAGCACGTTGGACTGCTACACAGATGGTCCCGGGTTCGATTCCCGGTGCCGACAACAAGAATTTACAAAAATAATATATATGAGTTTTCTATCCCTAATATGTATCGCAGAGCCGCCCTCGGTGCTCCCATAGCACTTAACCCCACCGAAGCAAAATAATGAATAATGGATACTTTTTTGAATGTTCCTACTCTATGAGTCGAAAATGAATTGAATAAAACACATATTTTTTCGAATTTCATAATTTTATTTTCAAAAATTACTCATTTTTTGAACGAAAATATGAGCATTCCAAAACGGACCATAAATGACACAGAAATTTAAAGGAAATTATTAAATAAATAAAAATCTTCGAGCTCGAGGTCTAGTTTTTTATAATGATTAATTTATTTTTCAATATTTCGACATTCCTCGAATGTCATCTTCTGGAAAATATTTAATGTTTGCATAAAAAACAAAAACAGAAAACTTAAAAAATCGTTGTTATCACCACGTCATATATTATTATATAGAGTACTGCACAATTCAACATTTTCTGTTAAAAATCTCTATTTGCATTTTTCCATGCACTGTTATGTCATGTCAACGCAAAGGAGATGTTATGTGACGTTATGTCTACAGGAACATACTGTTGTAGCATGTCATTTACATTTAGCTAAGCTGTTGTGAGATGTTGTGTTTAATAACATCGACTTTTGAATGCAGCATGTTTTTAATACTGTTTGAACCTGCCTTGTATGAAAATATTGAATCACTTATTATTTTTATTCCTTATTTCTTAAGTAAATATTCTAACAATTAAAAAAAGAAATCAAAAAATGAAAACAATTTAAAAAAAAATAAAAATCTAAATAAAAGTCGTTAAGCTACAATTTTCAAACCATACATGAGACTAATTAATTGATGATTTCATTACAATTTCATTGATATCAATTGTAATGAAATTATTTTCATTACCATTTGTTTAATTAATGATAATAAGTTTTGGGACTTTAGCACATTTAATTACTATAAATGCAATTAATGTTTATCCCGATGAAAATAAATTTAATTAGATAATGAATTTCATTGATTTGATTTCATTTCATTGACTAATGGTAATGATTTCAAATTTCATTACCATTAGTAATGAATTAATTAAAGGAAGAAAATTGCAATTGACTGAATGCAAATATCCTAGGTTTGGGAAATATTCCGAAAGATTAATTTTTTATGAAAAAACAATTATTTATTTACCCAAAAAAGTACGTGAAAATAAAAATTTAATCACTCAGATAATGGATTGCAACAATTGGTCCAAATTGGAACGATATGGAATGAAACGGGGAACGATTGGAATCGGAGCACTGTACACAATTGTGTTGTCGTACGTGAAAATTAAAATTTATTCATTCCGATAACAGAATGGAACATTGGTTCAAAATGGAACGATATGGAATGAAACGGGGAATGATTGGATTTGTGTTGTCGGTATGGCCTTTTTTGTGAAGGTTTGCAACAATTTTGTCCATTTTGCGATATCATGCTTAGTTTTCGAGATACAAGCCATTTTACAAAATGACGATATTTTAAAATGTCCAGTATCTCCAAAACTAAGCGAGATAAACCAAAACGGACAAAATTTTTGTTCCAGAGGAGTATTAATATACCCTTATAACATAAATAGGCTAGGTCCGAGAGAGATCCCGAGTGATCAATTTTTTAAAAAACAGTTAGTTTTTCGATTAAATAAATCTATGTTTTTTTACACTTTGATTAAATAAATATTTAATACAAATATTTGTTTCAATCTGAACGCTCGACAAATATTTTTTTCGTTTAGTTTATAATAAGACTACAAATGGTTACAATGTATTATTAACAACACATGCTTTATATGTGGCAGCGTTTAAAACATGTCGCATATAGCTGTTAATGTCGACATTGTAATTTTTCCTGTTGATGACTGTTAAATCAATTTAAAAACTATGCATAGATTTATCTTCAATTAATTTAGCAGTGTTCTCTTATGTTATTGTCAAACATGCATACGCCGCATAACATAACATGACAATAACATTAATGTGGTCATGTCGACATGGTTTATATGACAACAGTTGCAGCTCTTTATTATTATATAAAAACAGTATAATAATATATGTATAACGTGGTGATAACAACGATTTTTTAAGTTTTTTGTTTTTGTTTTTTATGTAAACATTAAATATTTTCCAGAAGATGACATTCGAGGAATGTCGAAATATTGAAAAATAAATTAATCATTATAAAAAACTAGACCTCGAGCTCGAAGATTTTTATTTATTAAATATTGAAAGGTCGAATAAATACAACTTTAAAATTAAAATTATTTAATGCAAAAAATGGTTCAAAACTGACTCAGAAATGTAATTGAAATTGAATATTTTGTTAACAATTCAAAAAAGGTTCCAAAAAAGATTGATTTTTGAGCCTATAATTGATTTTTAATAAAAAAAATTGTTGACTTCGAAAAAAAAATTTTTCCTATGTCAAAAATATATGGTCTTTATTCGGTGTTCTGCATAATAGGCATGCTTCTTCTACTTGTCAAGCATCTACACTGAGAGCAGTATCGTCACTTCAGTAATGAATTTCCTTATAGCTTTTCATAGAATCTATAAAACAGGTTTCTTTAAAGTCAATGTTTTTTAAATATTTGTAGAATCAATGAAAATCTTCTTACAACTAATGAATCATTCCGACATTGAAGCGTTTATATACATAATTTATGAAAGTTTCATAAAATTTTTTAATATTTTGAAGATCTTTGAATTAATAAAACTCTTCATGAATGTCTTGAAAAATGCATTGGAACTAAGCTCATGAACCGCTTTATATTATATTTTAAACAATTTCTTAGAAATCTTAAAAAAAAATCGAATAAATTTTTATATGAATCTATGAAATATTACGTAAAAGTTGAGATACATTTCCTTTGTATTCCACAATTTTTAAAGTTTTTATAGAAGAAATATTTAAAAAATGCTAGAAATATGCTCACAATAAAAAGTCGGTAGTGAAAGGGTTAAGAGTCTCGGGACTTCCACTTAATATTCTGTATATTTTTAGCTTTAAACATTTAAATCACAACTTTTAAAATTTTTATTGCAAACTAAAATCATGTAAAAAAATCATTTGTGTTCTGGAAGACGAATCCATATAAAATTTTCTGTTTCCTTATAAAATTATGTGTTTTGTTAATAAGTTATTTCACTTCATTCGACAGCAACTATTGTACATTTGAGTGGCTAATTTTGAGGCTTTTTTTTAAAAAATGCACCCCCTGAAAATAAAGATTAACATGTTTTATGATTACTCCTAAAATATATCGGTTCTACCCGATATCCCCTGTGCTGAATTGTTTTTAAAAGCCTCAAAAAACACTATTTTCTGTGAATAAAACATTAGTTACGATTCCTTTTGTAAACAATTTTGTTAAATATAAAATATATTTAAAAATTCTACGATTGTACATTAACCTTCCCTCAGACACGGATTTCACCCTGTTGTTGGGGTGCACTATACCACAGTGCAGGCGCGGTTCCAGGGGGAGAGAAACTGGGAAATTTCCTCCCCCAGAATAATATTTTTCAGTACAAAAATGTAAAAAAGATTAACAAATTAATTAAAAATGCTCTAAGTTCCATCCCCTAAATCTTTTCCTGGATCAGCGCCTGACCCATTGTGAGGACGGAAGGTTAACAAATTATTAAAAACAGATTCTCGACTTGAAAAAATAAGATTCATTTGTCATTTATTTGATGATTTTCAATGCGTTTTTTTCATAAAAAACTCAATAAATCTCTTATTTTTCATCCGTTTTTAATTTGCATATATCTTTGGAATGGTGTTGTCATCCGCTAATTATTTCGATATAATAATGTCTCTTAATGTTCAGGGATGTTTTAAGTCCAAATTTGATTTCTAAATTTGTTCAACATAGCATACCCAGGTAAAAATGTTCATATATGGATCCATAAAGGTTCAACGTTTGTTCGTACATGTTCATAAACAATACATACATATACATTAGAGCGACTCAAGTTGTATGGAAGCGAAATTCGTGCAAGGTGTACCCCCCCCCCCCCCCCCCAAATGAACATTGGTATTTTTTATGATGACATCTAAAATATTTCGGCTCTAGCTTTGACCTCTCGTGAGCTGGACCATTTTGAAAAAGGGTCCATTTTTGCATGTTTTGTTAATTTAAGAATCTGTTTCCTTACCAACATATACAATATGGGTATCATAAGAAAGGTTTTTTTAAGGCGCGTCCAACTTTATATACAATTTGTCCAAGGACGATCATCCATGTCCTTTTTTAAGGATAGTCTGTATAAAAAAACGGTTTTTGAATTTTTTGTTCCGGGTTGTTTGTAATAAAAATGCCAAACTAACATATTTTAATCTTTAGTCGATTTAATTAAATACGGGCCTCAGCTTTTTTTGAAATTCGTGCTAGTTCGCGTTTTGACAAAAATGCAATGGGCGGTAACTCTTCGTTTGTATATATCGCGAAACAAAGCTTTAATCTGTTTTATCAAAATCCACGAAACACGTCAAATTTGAAAACGTTTGTGTACTTTAAGATGGATATGCATCGTTATTATCTAATTACGTTAAAATTTTAGCTAAATATTAATTTTAAGCTTAATTAAACAAAAATGGGAATAAAATTGCGTTTTTTTATATTTTTATTTGATAATTGCCAAAAAAGCCGAAAGTTATAAAGCTAGTGCACATAGAAACTTTCAACTTCTAATAACCCGATTAAAAAAAATTAATATGATGCTTTATATAATCATACGAAATTTAACAAGATGAGTCTTACTACAGTTTTATCCAAGAAACGGGCCCATATAATTATATAAGTTTGAATTAGTTTAGTTTTAATTTGATAATACTAGATTAAATTACATCCGAATTTATATAGCGTTAGAAATTTATATTTGAACTGCACGACAGCAATTGTAGTCAAAATCAAATAAAATTTCACTTGAAGAAAGGACGACTAACATTTCATTAAATTTAACTAACATTTGTCATTTGTTTTTACTGTTCAAAAAATAACTAACAATTATAGTAAAAATTAACCACGTTGTAAGTAAAAAATAAACAAACATTAATTTTTTTAGTTGTGAAAGGCGTGGTAGAGAAGAATGAGTGTATTTTCTAAAAATCATAACTACATTGTAAATTTCTGGTATTGAACCTTCGTCAGTGACCCTGTTTTTTTGAATAATGTAATATTTGTTATGTTTTTATTTGTTCGATTGCGTCTATATGAAATTTTCTGTGCAATCGCTGACCGTGGTAGAGATAAACTGATTTCTAATGCCACATGCACTCGCACTACACGTTAGACAGAGCGCTTTTAGCGCACTGAGCTATCGTCAGGTCGAGTTTTGTTGTGATTAAAACTAGTTTTATTCAATACACGGTGTTTTTGTTCTTGCATACATAATCTCAGAAGTACAACTCCAACAACACAACAGTTCTATTTTTAGAAACTTACCTCACTCTAATGCCCACTTCTTTAATTTTTTTAAATAACACAAAACTACTGTAAAAAATTAATGTAACATCATAAAACAGTGATTTAATGTGGTTTATTTTTTTTTAATGTACTACAAATGCCTGACATTTAAAGAAACTGTTTTACAATCCTAACAACTACAAAATTTTAAAGCAGAAGTTCTCTTAGTCCCGATTCACACACGGCAATTTCACTTGCGCAAGTTTTCTTCAATTCTCCTTTGAACTTGCTTTTGTGTTCACACAGGAAACGTTTGTTTCAGCAATTTTCGTATATCAACCTGCAGTGTTGAAAATTTCGGATGACAAAACAAAACGGAATTGCAGTACGGGCAAGTCTGTACCCCCTTCCATTCTATTTTCCTCCCTCTTCTACAAACTCAAGAATTGCGCAAGTAAAATTGCCGTGTGTGAACCGGGACTTAGTGTACAAAATAAGCTATAGTTGTATCCGGTTTTTTTATTTTAAAACTTCATTGAAATCCGAAATATTTGCAGAAATAATTACCGTCAAATACGGGTTTTACTTCAACGTTATTGATCCTTTTAGACTTTAGCCACTTGTAACAAATTTACGACAATATAATTTGTAGCAAATTCCTTTCCAATTGGACAATTTATTTTATTCAAAAAATTATCTTGAAATTACCTAAAAAATAAGTTTTTTGAAAAAAAAGAAACCATGCAAATGAAGATTTTATGGAATTTAGTAGCGTTGAAGCTTAATTTAGCTTTTCACATTAAAAAAAATCTAAAACTAAATTAAAAAGTCATAATGTCTTTTCTGCATAAGATGTAGTTAAGAATCAGAAAGAAATCAATTCAAAGAATTGGGGTAAATTTTGTGTATAAAATTATACACAAAATCATATAGGCAATTAATTGTACTATTGTATTGATGTAATACATATTTATATCCAAAATATGATAGATAAATTTTCTAGTGTGACTCTGCATGGGGTAATATACTAATATCCAAAATTAAATTGTGTTTTTTTTAAATATGATATAATATGTAAATATATATTATTTTGTATTTTACAATGTCTAGGTATATACAATGTCATTATTAATTGGATTAGTTTTAGCGTATTCTAAATACAATATACAATTATATATTGAGCGAGATGCGATAAGGGGAGACTCTAGCTTTTATAATTTATTTTTCGAGCGGGATCCCCGCTTTCCCGGGCAAATTGAAAAGTGCGGGAATTTGCATCCCTACTCGTGACTCATCGCTTCTAATTAAATTTAGTATGCTAAACATAATTTTAAAACATTTTTTGGAATCGCTCAAGCACTTTTTGAGATAATATGGTAATTTAGCTGAAAATGACAAAGAATTTTGGATATCTTTCACAATTGTGAAATTTTAATCTCAAAGGGTCAAATTTTCACCATATCAGTTTTAGGGCAAATTGCACAATACTCCGACCGGGTATCTGCGAAAATCCAAAGTTGCCACCGAAATGTATATATAAAATGTAAAAATTGAGCATGGAATTGTTTATATTGTTTTTAATATATAGATGTTAATTGTTTAATTTATATTTGTTTGGCGTTTAAGTAAATTCAATTTTATCGATTTTTATTATTAATTCGCATTATTTTTCTCTTATTCTAGAAACGTATTAAAAAATCGTGAACCTGTTTATCAAGCTATTTGGGCTGATACAATAGATTTTGATGAGGTGCTAATATCGCCGGTTATGTTGCAAGATCATATGCCAGATAAAGTGCTGGCTGCTCTAAAGAAGGTAATTTCCGATGCCGCAGATGATTCATCATCGGTGAATAGTTCATTCAATTTAAATAATACCCGTCCGTAAAATGCTTATCGCTCGAAATGCGCGAACAAAAAAAAATTAGAACTCTAACGCTTTCAAAGTTTACATTTATTTATTTATTTATTTATTGATTTATTTAGTTACTTAATTTAATTAATTATTTATTAGTTTTAATTAATTTATTGAATTTTGTTTAATTTTTATACCTTTGTTTTTTGTTATTTGAGTTATGAGAAAATGTGTTCATGAAAAAAAATGTCATTTAGTTGTAAATTAATTGCATATTGTTATCTCTTAGTTTAAGACATTAAAAAAAAAGTCTGATAATAAATATTTTTTTTTATTATAATTTTTTTATAAAAAGTTTTTATTTTTTTATTTTATACATGCATCATATTGATTTTTTAATTTTAAATTTCATCAAATCTAACCCGAGACAGGTCCATATTATACTATTATATAGAAGGAGTAACGATTTTTCGCTTAGTTTCCGAGATAGAGGCTATTTTCTGATTATAAAATAAAAACTATGAGAAAATTATGCCATCTACAAGTGTCACTGATAGCGGAGACAGAAAAAATAATGGTTTTAAAACAATTAACAAGGAAACTACACAGTGGTCAATTCGCCGATTGTAATGAAACTTGGAAATGTTGTTGAGGACCAAAAAATATTAGATGCATATGTTTTCAGTGTGGTAGGGGGGGGGGGGGGAGGTAATCAATTCCAAATTTCTTGATGTTTCTGAAACCGAAGGATTGGACCATGTTCTACCAAAAATTGGATGACCTGTGCTTTCGAGAAAAAATGTACCGAAACCTATAAAAACAAAAAAAACTAAATTTTTACCATATTCGGCTGCAAGGCCGTATTGGTCGAAGTGGTTCATATGACGTGAAAGTTTAACTTATTCTCTGTCGATACAAACTACATTCAGAAAAATCTGTTGAAAAGTGTGGCTAAAATAAAAAAAAATTAAAATGGGACAAAATATAATAGAACGTGGTTACATGTTAAAAAGGGTTAAAAAGGGAAAAAGTCCGCCAAATCACCTAGCCTAAACCGCTGGAGCTAGGAACTTTGAATTTGGAGTGTAGTCATCTGATATTCCTGATACAGGGGCAGCTTGTAGCACTGAAATTACCACGGTTACTTACTGTCCTAATAACACAGGCCAAACAAATTTGAAAAAAAAAACTCTAGACCCTGAAACTAAAGCACATTTTTGTAAAGTATTGAAGTGCGTTAACACTCAAACCGGCGTAAATATTTTACTAATACTACTTAATATAATCTTTCTGTCAAATTTCATTAAAATCCGTATATAAGTTAAGGCGATGTCTTTTACAGGTACCTTTTGGAATCCTGTATGTCGTCTTTAAACCAAACTTAAAGCTTTTTTTTTAGTTTAAGCTTCAATTTTTCTTGGTATTTAGTATCAACGGTTTCTTGTGAACATATATGTATATGTTTTAAAAATTTTTGAAAATTTCTGGCTTCATTTAAAAAATTGAGTTTTTGAAATTTTACGAAATTTACAATTTAACGCTTTCTCGCTTCCAAACCGTACCATACACATAACTTCACAAAATATTTTGTAAGTTAAGTTTTCTATCGAAATCTCAATCTGGTACAGGATTTCTCCATCACATCAAGCTTTTGAGATATCTTAACATATATGTATAAAGCTTTATTTACAAAATTTGTTTTTTTATCTAAAAGTTCTGCATGTGATCTTCAAAATTCAGGTTTAACCTTAACAATATTTTGTTCTCCGGAAATTCATTGATACAGTATTTTCGCGTCGATTGATCCAAATTGGTAATTCTGTGATGTATGATTGGGGAACACGTCACGCAACTGATGAAACCAAAATTGTGGTGCACCAAAAAGTGTTAGTTTGGGTTAAATATCCAATCACGTGACTATAGTTATGGTGACAAACCATCCACTGGTTGGTACCAAATATATCACGATACTATAACATCAAAGTGTACTGAAGCAACTAGGATCGTTGCAGTTTAAGTTGCTTCTGGTCATTGAACTGGTTCCAAACCGCTAGCAGTGGATGAAAACATGGCAATTAGTACCAAAGGATGCAGTTAATGGACTGCTACAAAGTGGACACAACATTGAAGGAATTTTTTATGTACCGACTTTGTGAATGGCGATTTTACACATAAAATATCGCTACTAAAAAACTATCAACAGAATATGATTTTTTGCACAACTTATTCAAAGACTTGAAACACTTTACAAGAATATAAATTAAAATTTCAAAATTTCTGCATATTGGTTTTGAAATATCTTGTTCAGATATTTTACAAGATTTTTGGTAACGATTTTTATGTGGTGATTTTTATGAATTTCTTTGGGAACAAAACTGAAACTGAGTATATATTTTGATACTCTGCTTTATAAGTTATACAATAAAGTTGTGCTGAATTGTTGCAGCTCCTTCTTTTTATCAATATATTATTGTGAACTAGAAATATAATGCAACATACAAAATTATAATGTTCCTGAAGTGCTGTTTAGAAGTGTAGGAACATAAAAATTAGTAGAAATTGTTTGCTAATACCAATGTTATCAAATAAAGAAAAAACTTGCTAAAAATCTATATTTTGAACATCCGGACTTCTTGCCTAGTTTATGTACTTTTTCAATTTTAAATTGTTATAACCAATTTAATGATATAGTTTTTTGTTTGGGTATAGACAAAATAAACTAATTTTAAAATTGATTTTTGTTGTGCCTTTTTGATGTTTTTTGAACTTGTGGTATGACACGCTGTTTTGAATAAGTGCAGTGACTGGTTCCGGACGTGCTATTTAGCAAACCGTACATAATACGACACACGCTAAATAAAAAGTGACAGGTTACTTGCTAATTACTTTTCGCATGCCCGGCGACATGTACTCCTTAGACCAGTGCAGTGGTACTTTACAAAACTATTCCACTCAAACTTTCTCTATAACAGAACACATTGCGCTTAATATGTGACCAGTTTTCCTTCAACAATTTTTCTCCAGTTCTACGACACGTACACCTGCTCCAGTCACGTGATAATTTTGTTCCCACTGGTGCTGTTGCATATCACATAAATCCTAAAATGGTCATACTTTGACACTATCTACTTCTAACTTGTCCCGTAGCATATTAATTTCAGTCGGTACGGTGATAGGTTACATTGGTCAAGTTATTCGCCACGTCACACAGTGCTCCACAGGTAGCAATTGTCACCTCCTATAACAAGCCCATGTTAAAAGTACCGGTCACTTTCATATAACAGAACCGAAACTAGGACTGGTTTATACACATAAAGTTCTAGTCACGTGACCATACCAGTGACTGGTCCATTTCCCGCAGGGAATGAATACAAAAAACGTGACTACAAAAGCTTATTAATAAATTTTAACATCCGATATCTCTGAGAATAGAAAAGATATCTTCAAAACAAAAAAAACACATTTTCAAGAGAAAAAGTAGAACTTTAAGATTCTAACGAATTCGCAGTAAAGTATGACAAGTTAAGCGACATAACTAAACACGGTATTTATAATTTTCAACAGACGATATCTCAGAGAAAACAAAAGATATGTAAAAAATGTAAAAAGCATTATTAAGAGATAATAAGACTTTGAGATTTTAATGAATTCGCCGTAAAATAATGGACATAACTTAACAACATATTATAGAATTTCAACGGACGATATCTCAGATTATATATGATGTCTTTAAAATTTAAAAAGCATTTTCAAGTGAAAAATTAGGACTCTTAAGTTCTAATGAATTCGCCGTTAAATAATGGAAAATATAGCGAAATAACTAAACAACATATTATTAAATTTCCACGGCAGATATTTCAAAGAATAGAAATTTAAATTTAAAAAGCATTTTCAAGGAAAAAAGTAACTACTTAAATTCAATGGACGAGAATACAAATCAAAAACATTTTTAAGGTAAAATAAGACTTTGAGATTTGAATTAATTGACCGTCAATTAATCGCAAAATGTAGTTAAAATGCCAATATGTTTTAACGGACGAATTACTTAAAGAACGAACAACATATAAGAATAGTTAAAAATGAATTTAGAGGGGAATATGCAGAACTTTTGGATGACATAACAAATCTCGAAAACCTGATGAGATGCACAGTGGGATATATCACAAAAATTTTGGAAATTATTTTTCCATTTCTTACTTAGTGTTCCGATTGCAATTAAATTTGGAACAGGCATAAGTAACGTAATATCGTGGGTTAAAGTTCATATTTGTCCTAAAAATGTGGCAACTTTAGAAGCGGCTGGGGGAAAAGTATATACAAATCAAAAATAAATTTAATACAACTCGCTTTTATATAAAAAGACCTTTCAGAATAGTATGCACACTGTATATTGTCAGAAAGAAATTATTTATCTGGAGGTAAAAGACTGCTGGCGCTTTTTTGGAAAAAAAAAAAGCAAAAATTAGATTTTTTTTTAATTTCTACTTTAAACGAATATAGTTTTTGAGTGGAACCAGATATTGCATTCAAAAATTTTTCACCAAGAATTTATTTAGTTAAAGAATCAATATTTTAAAAAGAAATTAGCCCCGATTTCACAAAAAATTGAACCTGAGTCGCACCAAATTAGGAATTTCACATTTTGAAATGTGAATATCTCGGGAACTATTAGAGACAATCCACACATGTGGTCCGGAAGTTTCACATTTCATTGCAATCGGATTTCGAAGTAAGAATTTGCCGAACTATTTCCAAAAATGTTGTGATATATCCCACTGTGTGATGGAATAATTATGTATGTAGATTCGAATTTAGCGCACCTTAAAGCCATACAGGTTTAGATTGTCAAACCTTTAGAAAAAAAACTTATACTTTGGTCTCAGAGTTAAAAAAAACCCATTTGACCTGTGTTGCGAAGGTTCCAATCACTCTTTAACGATCGACAGCATGGCTTCAGTTAAAGTCTTTCTATAGTGGACGTTGCTTTGGGAGTGGTCTATACTTTAGATGCTTGCTGTACAAACAAGCTTTATTGAAATACAATTTTTTTTTACATTTTCAGGTGGTAACAACTAGCGGTCCTCGAAAACCAACACGCCAAGCATCAAATGCATTTTCCACCACTTCAAATGATTTACAAAGAAGCAATCAAGATGTTTATAGTTTTTATAATTGTTCCAACATGGAATTACATCAATCGCATAAACAACAACACGATGAACGACATGTAACGGGATCTTCATCCTCAGGTGGAGGAGGTGGAGGCATCGGAACACATGATAGTATCGATTCCCGACCTACCCTAAGTCAAACAGATGTACAAACAACGACGGCATCATTGACAACACAACAACAAAGAGTATGTTTAGAAACGTCATTTACAAATTTACACAGTCCCCTGATGACCCATAAACATCATACACATTTTAGTGAAAGTATAAGTTCCAGTAAGGACTCCTCTTTGGCGGGCAGTGTATTAAGTCGCAGTCAAATAAGTTGTATACAGTACGACATATCAAGTGTAATGGAAAGTGGTATCAACTCAACGGCAACATCCGCCACTGTGCCACATAATAACAACAACAAAAGTCCAATAGTACCTACACCCGAAGAGTTGCAAGCGGTAATGAAAATTACCGAAAATGTTGAATTAATATTGGCCCCACCACTAAAAATCAAATGTGTAGCATTTGAAGATACTCCCTCGCCATTAAGAAATTTAAGACGTCAACATTCGGCAAAAATTGAAAATAAACCAAAATCCCTGCCAATACCACCTTTAAGAAGAGCTTCAGATATTACCAGTTCCGTTGATGCAATACAAGATGAATGGTTAGGTTTGGCTCCTCTGGCTAGTCCAGAAACTCTATCGGAAATATCTAGCATATCATCACGTAATAGTATACGAAATGGTCTGGGTACCAGTATAGAACACTATTTACACAATATGTCCAAAGATGTAGATATTAATGAAATTTTTGAATCTCAAATGCACACTCCAACGGTTTTACGAAGAGCGCCAAAGTTTATAGAAAATTTATCAAGTTGTGCCGAAGATAGTCGAAATGTTGATCAATATAAGAGAATGGGCAGAGTCATAGTTCCACCACCACTCTTCATTCCCCACATACAAGATTCTAGTGAGGATGAAGATAGTTTTGAATCGGCCAATAGTTACAAGAAAGTTTCAACAAATATCGGTCGTCCGATGACAAAAAATACAACAACGAAAGTTTCGAATTCCAGTGGGCATCGTAGACAAAATTCAAAATCAGCCGATCAATTAGATGATGTTATATTAGCAACTAATAAACAACAAACTGAAGCGAAATCGCGTAAATTAACATTTAGCGATAGTAATATTCTTAATGATAGTGAGAGTAACGGCGAAGGCGAACTAACAAGCCGAACGTGTACTAAATGTCATAGTTCGTATTGTAACTGTCAAATGAATACTTCTAGTACGGGATCGCAAGATACAACATTTTATAGTGCCAACTCTTCAATCGATTGTATAACTAAAATAACAAATACTACAGCAACGACGACGAAATCTTATTCAAATCAACAAAAGAGTACGTCAAATCAACATATTATACCCGAAGGTGTTTTAGAATCTCATTTTCCGTTACATCACGATGCATTTACCACAACAACGGAATTGCTTAGTAGAAACTATTCGACTCACAATGAAGATCATTCTGTGTTAGTACAAATGTCCAAAGGATCTTTTATGAATTCGCCGACGACGACGATGGGACGAGGCAAAAGAAAAAATTGTATATATCCTTCCGCATTGTCATCCCAACCATTATATATGGTTAATGATAATGCTAAACTGTTTACTACCAACAATACCACCACAAATTTACCTGAATTTAATATGACAAATGGTTCCAGTCCTAGTCCAAGGTCCCAAACACCTAACGAAAGTAGTGTTTAATGCGATTACATAGATAATAATATTAGTTACACTCAAAAGAAAAATGTCTGTTAAAAAAATGACTGAAAAAATTCAAATTTAGCAAATTGAATTAGTTAAAACATTATTGACGAATAATCAACGAATTAAATGACTGATTTTTGTTCCAAAAAAAATATATTAATTTGACTTTAAAAATTACCAAATTCACACTAAACGCGTTTTGTTTCTTACAACAGTCGTCCTTCTTTATCCAAGTTTATATATATTCAGATATAATTTTATACAAATCAATGTTTGACTGCATTTATATAGTCATATAAACATATATGTAAAAGCATAAATATTTGTATATAATTGTATATATCTTTGTGTTGTTTCAAAAAATTTTATATGGGGGTATGTATAGCAATATATTATTTTATATTGTCTTATATGCAATTGTACTTAATATACCTAATTATATATTACTATATCGAGCCCTATCCGCCGAAGAGACGTAAGTAACAATTTCATAATTTTACAGGAAAGGCATATTTAAGTTTTTTTCTAAGTTTTCTTTGGCTTATCGGATTTTAATGAAATTAAAATATGCTATAAAAGACCAAAATATAAAGAAAACTAAACTGTTTTTTGGTACCAAATCTCACTTTAAGGGGTTAAACAAGGGGGTCTAATTTGACCCAATTTTACTTTTTTTGATTTATTTCTTGCTTGGTTTAAGAAAAGTATAAACATATGATAAACAAATTAAAGTCTTTTGAATCACGAATCCAACGATGAATAAAACATGATCGAGCGTGTCCTAGATTTTGAGTTATTTGTAAAATAAAAAAGGACGTAAGTAACACTTTGCCGTCAGGAAATATGTAAACAAACTATTGTTTGTCATATAGGAATAAGCACTTACGCCTTTTTTGTTTTGGTCTAACTTTGTAACGGTACTTCCTAGAGCTATGAAGTTTTGACCAATGATGCAAATGGTCGCAAAATAAATATTTTCATCAAAAACCCGAAAATGGGAAAATGGTTACTTACGTCTTTCTGGCGGATAGGGCTCCATATATACAATATAAAGTTATATATGCGTTCGTATATAATTATATACTGTTCCATACAACATTATATAGAACAGTATGAGATACAATGCTTTGATTATTGTTTAATTAAATTTAGATATGATTATATATGGTATATTACAAAGCTACATTTAATTATTTGTGGTGTCATATGAACAATATTTTCTAAGTGATTTTAGATATAATTATGGTGTTTAGATTTCTGAGTTAGTTAGCTTACAAAATATTGATTTTTGTTCACAAGAACGACTCTAGCTCCTGGTGCGCACTTGCTTTAAAGTATTAGCTATGTGCTTTTAGATGAAATTAACAAAAAAGTTAAACCTCTCTCGCAACATACCTCATTCAAATAGTGAAAATATCTGAGAAAATCCAATTTTTCTACAAAACAACCCTGTTCGGAGTTAAATTGTTTAAATAGAGCGATGATTTTTTGGCTCCACAGTTTTACCTTCGTAAAAAACCTGTAGAAATAATATTATTCACATATATTAGTTTATGAAATTAGATATAAATTGAGATAATCATCAACCTTTATTTAATAATATCGAATTATATCTAATTGGATAAAATTATATATAATATACAAACATTTTTATGGGGAAAAAATTCGGCTAAAATTGTTTCTAATATAATTATAATTATATCTAATTTGATACAATTTGATGTATTTAATATACAATTATGTGTTATTTCGGATCAAATTTGATTTCATCGCATATTTAATTTATATATTATTTAATATAATTTGATGATACCCCACATACATATTTTTTACTTGGGTAGTTATTAATTAGCAGGGCAACCAGAAATATGCTATAAAAAAAATGTATGTCCATAAAAAATTACATAAAACAGAAAATATGTTCTTTAAAATTAAAAAAGCTCTCAAGTAAAAAATTCAAATGGGGCATCACCAAATTATATTAAATTATATATAAGTATCTAAACTATATCATATTGTATCATATTCGATAGAATTGCATCAAATTGGATCTAATTCGATGCAATTAAATACAATTTTGTGTAATTTGATGTTTAGTAGATACAATTTCATTCGAATTTTGTCCGCATACATATTTTTGTATTTTTTATATATAATTGTATCGAATTATTTATAATTTGACATTTTTAGATAGAAGTTGAAACAAACACTAGGAACTGTTTTTCACAACAATTATATCAAATTATATCTAATTTCATAAAATTTTAAAAAAGATTTTACGTGTTTTTAAACTAATATATTTAATTATGATTTGGTAGTTATTAAGCGTATTTTGACTAGTAGTATTTTTACAGTGTGTTTATGAAGAAAAACATTTTGTTGAAAATGTGGTTTTCTCAGATGTTTTCAATATTAACTATATAAAATAAAAACTATAACTATAAAATCACTTACAATTATAAAATATTGTTCATTGCCACCACATATAATTGAATGTAACTTTGTAGTAGACCATATATAATAATATCTGGATTCAATTTAAAAACATCCAAAGCATTGGACCTCATATATTTCTATATAAATTTGTATTTAACAATGGCTTTATTAAAAATTACAAAAAAAAATATTTTTAATGTTGGTTCACATGAAGTTATATATAATTACGGCGGTCCCAAAATTAGACGACCTGACGTATAGATGGCGGCGGTAGTTCGAAAAAAATTACTTTGGTGAAAAGTAGAAAACTTATAAAACATATGTTTTAAGTTTGAAGGCGACATGTTTTTTAGTATTGTTTTCTGGAGCCATCAAAATTCAACGATGGAAAAATTTGTCTTTATAGTAATTAAATGTGCTAAAGTCCCAAAACTTATTTAACAAATTGTGATTCAATTAGACAAAAGCTGAATGACAAGAAATGTAGTGTGCTGATTTCATTGGACTTGTCAAAAGCGTTTGATAAAGTTTTACACTCAAAGTTAGTGTACAAGTTATGTAGTATGTATAATTTTTCTAAATCAGCCTGTAAGCTGGTGCAGTCGTATCTCCGTGATAGATCGCAGTTTGTGTCAGTTGATGGTAGGGAGTCATTGACCTTGGAGGTTACTAGTGGTGTACCTCAGGGGTCAGTAATTGGCCCATTTTGTTTATGATGTACCTGAATGATTTTGTTAATATTTTTGATAATAACTCAATTGAGACATTTTTATATGCTGATGATGTTCAGATTTTGTTTTCATCAGATAGACAATTTCTAGATGTGTTGAAAGCCAACATTGATTACTTTCTTAGCCAAATCAGTTTATGGATGCGGGAGAATGGGTTGAATATTAATTTTGGTAAAACTCGGTCAATGTGTTTTGGTTTAGATTCAAATGACTTAAATATATCGTTGGATAATGTGGGGCTTAATTTCGTTTCTGAAATGAAATGTTTAGGCGTTTTTATAGATAATAATTTGAGTTTTGCAAAACATATTGATCATATATGTTCCCGTGTTAATAGTACCATTAGACGGTTATATTCATTAGATTTATATTTGCCTCTCCGCGTGAGGAAGCATGTTGCCAGTTCACTGCTCATGTCGCAGATTATTTATGCTATGGAAGTATTTTCAGGTACAAACAGTGTTGTTCTAAGAAGGCTGCATCTTACTTTTTACCGTATTATTAGATATATTTATAAACTGAGATTAAGGGATCATGTGTCTCCCTTTGTAATGGACTTTGTTGGATTTTCTTTTGAGAATTTTATTAAATTGAGAATTTTGTTACTTTTTCGAAAAGTCGTTATGCGAAATTGTCCTGAGTACATTAGAGATGATTTTAGATTTTCTAGATCAAGTAGAAACCCTCAGATAATATGTCACCGTATATCCTCATCTATATATGAAAGATCTTTTCATGTACGTATAACTATTGTGTGGAATATCCTTCCCATAGATTTAAAATTATTTGCATTCACAGATACCACCTTTAAGCGTAAACTTAAACAACATTTTGATGCTCTTTAATTGATTAATTTACCCCCTGTTCTTTTACGAGGGTTTCCATCACTGACTATAATTTCTTATATATAAATTTCTGTTATAAGCTAGTTAGGGCCTTTAGTTTTTAGTTTTTAGGTTAATTATATAACTTTTTAGTTTTAAGAAATTGTTTTTTTTTTGTATATATACTTTTTTTTTCTTTTCTTTTGATTTGTAATTTTTGATAATGGAGTAGTATTTGAACCATATTTGGCCTTATAGGCTTGGTTCTTAAATTTGAAATAAATAAAAAAAAAAAAAAAAAAAAAAAGCAATCTGATGTAGGCGTGTCCCTATCCGGATTTCATTCCTGCCTAAGGAAATCTTCAGGGGACTTTGTTATTAGAATTTCTAGAGATATTTGTTATGTTAAATCACAAACTCACTGAGAGTTTCTTGTCCTCGTCTAGGAGCGAGATTCAAAATTTAAAATATCAAAGAAAAAACAAAAACAACAACAAAAAATTGTCACAATTGGCTTTGTCATCTTCCAAATACTACTCTGTTTTTTTGACAGACCTAGCAATGTAGTGACGTTTATTCAAGTAAATCAACAATAGAAAATCATGTTTTCTATTAGTGTCAGTTACATTTAAATTTGCACAAGCACCTGCATATTTGTTATTTAAATTTATTTTCATCGGGATAAACATTAATTGCATTTATAGTAATTAAATGTGCTAAAGTGCCGTTATGTAATTTAATACTTTCATTTGAAAGGCGTCAGTCCAACCAATATGAAAGCCGAGCTAGATTATGCTATGGTGGAGCCTGTTCCTTCGTTTACGACTAAAAAATATTGGTTGGAAGAGTTTAAACGAGGTCGTACGAGCTGACAAGACGAACACCATAAAGGTCGACGTTGTTAGGTCGTCTAGTTATGAGACCGATCTCCTATATGTACATTTATGTTTAATTATATACGATATTGTATATATAGTAATATATAATGAGGTATATTAAGTATAATTGTATATAAGACAATATAAAATAGTATAATGCTATATATACCCCCATATAAAAATTTTTGAAACAACACAAAGCAATTTACGTTTAGATACAAAAATGTATGCTTTAACATATATGTTTATATGACTATATAAATATATACATTGAAACATTTAATTGCATAAAATTATATCTGAATATATATAAACTTTTTTACTTGGGTATGCTCTTAAAAACACATTTTTATTAAAAATTCGTATTTTAAAGCTTATTTTTTAGTAGATTTTGAGTAACTTTCGTGAAATTTATTTGCATTGCTAGCAAACAGAACAAATAAAGGATTTTTTTTCGAATTTTCGAAATCGGCATTGCGGACCAAAGAATTTTTGGAAATTTTTTTATTGAAAACAAATTTTTTTTTGTTTCTTAACGAAAATGTTAAAAAGGAAAATAGGAACTAAAAACATGCTTTTCTTCTAATAAGTACAAAAATATGCTTTAAGAAATAATTTTTTATCAAAAGTATGCTATTAAGAGCAAAATGTGCAAAAATATGCTCTTGCAAATCGATTCCGGAATTCCTCAATTGTTCTGAAAAGTATAAATATCTCAGCCATTTTTCAATACGGCACAGGTAAAACATGATACAGCTTATTTTTGGTTGCCCTGGTTAATAGAATTTGTTTGGAAAATTTAACTTTGGGATATCATCATTTTTTAGAAACTTTTTATCATTAAATTCGAGCAAAATTTTTTGATTTATTGCAACCCGTTGAAAAATTATAAAAAGAAAGTATGATTTTTACATAATATTTAAAATTCGTTTATGTTTGACACAAAATGCAATTACAATGACAGCAAATTAAATCAGAAGAAAATGTCATAAAATTATCCGATATACTTGTATATCGATCGACCCATTTAAAACAAATTTACAATATTTTAGACCAAATTAATATCTTAATAAATTTTTAGCGCGTCGCGCTATAGCACTCATTTTTTCCACTCTAATTGTTATCCGGTGCATGTTAAAAGTAATTAAAACGATAATTTTATTCTTTTATATTAAAAATGATTGGTAATATAAGACGAAGTATATTCAGCTGATTCTATTCTACATAAAAAAGCACTACAAATCAGCATTTTTATCCGCCAAGAGGCACGGAAAGGAGTACGAATATTTATAGACAAATTCCACTATTATTTTCTTCAATAATGTTTCAAATCTGAAACTATTAATTTCTATGTACAAAATTTCGTAAAAAGATTTATAAATTTCTGTGGGATAAAATTATCAAAAACTAATATTTTGAGAAGAGAAAATGTCCTTCAAATCCAATTTTCAATAAAAAAATGAGAAAGTAATATTTTTTCTATGGATTTTAAAATAGTTTGATAGCATTAAAATTTAGAATTGGGCATTTCTTCTCTCAAAGGCAATTGGTTTTTTATAAACGATTCAGAACTAATTTTATATATTTCACACATAAAAAAGTTTTTGCTTTCTTTATGAAAAGCTGCAAATGGTTTAAAATACTCAAAATTTAAGAGCTTAATTTTTTCCCACATTTCTTTATTTTCGTCATCACAAACCACATAAAATTAGAGTGTTTTCTGAATAAAAACGGTTTAAAGTGTCTTTTCGTATTAAAAATTTTGCAAAACTTAAAGCCGGAATAAAAAAATTTTAAAATGGATATGAATTCCGCCAGCTTTTTAATCAATAATCTCTAAATTCTGTAAAAAAAAAAAAATTGTAACCTTCTTCCAAAATTATGTGTGTTTTCTATAAGTACATTTTTTAAAATTTGTGAAATTATTTTGGTAGGCCGGGCCCCCCGTACGCCTGGCTGAGGTCCTGCTTGAAGTTCTTTGAAACTTCCCTTACTTAATACTGGACGAATACACACTATATTTGAAATTTTGTTACGTTAGACAAATAAGAGAGTATTCCCACATTCCGACGATGCTCCAATAAGTCAATAGAACTTGGGTTCCCTACTATGTATCATTGATGAGCGACGACTGCCTCTTTTGCACACGCTCCAGAATTCCAAAATAGACTTCGAAGAACCTGACCATATATGGCAGTTGTATTCCATCATTGGGTCGGATACAGGTGGTATAAATGGTAGTAAGTCGGATGGAGTGAAGTAATTCTTACACCGCCTTAGAAAACCGAGCCACTTGAATGCTTCTTTCGACACTTGAAAAACGTGCTTATTCCAACGGACGTCATACTTGATTTTCATGACCAAAACATCAAGAGTGTCCGACTCCGTAATATCGATACCACCCAAATTAACAGATGACAATGTTGGCCATACGGCCCTTAACGTACAATATTGGGTGTTCCTTGCATTAAAGTCAACCATATTCGCTCGACCCACTCAGAGTTTATAGAAAGGTCACGATTAAATGTGTCATTCGCTATCTGCCTTTGATGCTGTCATCTGCGAAAGAGTAAATAGGGTAAAAAGTTTGGCCAAGAAGGCCATTAAGAAAGATAAGAAATAGCGAAAGAACGGAAACTTTTGGTACCTTTGAATTCAGCTGCAGTTCGTCGGACTAAAACCGAACGGACGGTTATAGTAGCTCTTGACCCATCAAAGGCATTCGATACGGTCAGTCACGCTACTTTTCCTGAGGCATTGCCGACTCTGGTCTACGAAGAGGTAGATGGTTGGGCGAAAGCAGCGTGGATGGTTATGGGAAAGCAGCGTCTGTCCTAAATCGATTCTGCAACACCCTGTTTTTAAGGGTAATGAAATTGCTAACTAGTTGGCAAATTACTGAAACAAATCTGGAACCACAACACTATGTTCTCTAAAGCATTTACTTCGATGTTTTCAACATCCTATGTTTCCTCGAATAAAAACCGGGTCTACTCTAAAAACCTCCAATTTATAAACCAATCGATATCCTGATACCAATTCTGCATTTTGCAATTTCCTATCATTTGCCATTTGTAAACAATTCCCAATTAAAATTGACGTTTTTAAAAAACTGATGTGGAATTATGAGTTTGAGATCTATTTTGAAAAAGGATTTAATTGCTGGAGATTTAGGATTAAAAGCGTGGAGCATAATCCGGAGAGACATTAGATGTGAGAGAACATTCAACCTCTTAAATGATTTATTAATTTGAAAAAATGCTAAATAAATTTGACAAAATCTTCCATAAAAAAAATTAAATGTACACTGAGAGAATTATCTGCATTATATCAATGAATTTTTGCATTAGATCTATGAAATGTCACTGGAACTCGCCCATTGAAACTTTTCATTAAAGTAACGCAGTTTTTCATAAAATTTTATGAAAATTTTCATTTTATTTATTAATAATGAAAAAGTTTCATTAAAACAATTGTTGAGAAGAAAACTTTATTAAAACTCGTTCAAGACATTCCACAGAGTAAAGTAGTTTTAATAATAATTTAAATCTTGCGTAAAGTTAACTAAAACGTTTTTTGCCGTAACATACAAAATCAGTAAAGCGGTTAAGATTGGGCAGAAAAAAAAATCTCTTTATAAAAGTAAATTAGTTCATTTTATCGCTATAGACCAATCGGTCTATTTGAAGTAATCTTTCTTGGTCCAAGGACATACAGGATTCCAAAAGGATACCTCTAAAGAACATCGTCTTAACTTGAAAAAGTATGGACGTATTTTTATGAAATTTTGCATAACGATTATATTAAGTAGTAGTAGCAAAATCTTTAAGTTTAATCAATATATATTGAGGTTAATTTCGCGTTCGTCTAAAAACGAAAATCACCATATCTTCTTTAATAAAAGCACAAAAGTATAATTTTTGAACTGTGTTTATATCTTGGTAAGAGGAATACTGTATGCTTCAACTTATTCATTTATATGAATTAGTTTTTGAAATTCGCACTTAAACTATTTTGACCCATATCGTCAAAAGTAGGCAACGAAAAAAATTGTTTATTCATTGCAAAAAAGCTTAGGACGGTTGGAGGGTTAAAATAGCACATATAAAGTTAAAAAGTTGCATGCAAAATGGCACGAAAGAATAGCAAAATTGGCGCGAAAAAAGACAAAAACGGTAGTTGAGTGCTTCTTGTATATTTTTAATAAAAATTAATAATAAAGAATTTTACAGTTAAAGTACTAAAGTGTTATCGTTGTTATTTAGAATGAACTTAAAAGTTTAAAATTTTCGTTACATTAAAAAAAATATTCCGAAATCTTATTTTTACAAACTTTTAAAAATATACAATTTTTTAAAAGTTTTATCTACAAAGGTTAGTTTCAACTATATTTTATAACATTTTTTAAAGAAAAATCTAAAAAAAATTGCAAAAATTACCTTCTATGGCAAGGTTACGAAAAAATGGAATTTTTACAAAATAATTGAAAAAGTGTATTTTAGGGATAAATGCCATAAAAACTTGCACTAGTCATTGCTATAAAGTAGAAAAATTGAAAGTGTAGAAAAACTGTAGCCTCTTAAAAAAAAAAATATCGCCTTTTAATAAAAAATTGCTTCTTCGAAATAATAAGTGGAGGGTATATAAAATTATTTTTCTCTTACTTGTTCCTGAAAACCACAAAAATCGAGATTATATTTGGGCGAATCCAAAGAATTTTTTAAAAATATAAAACATTTTGCCGTCAGAAGGTAAGAAAAACGCATTTACTGGTAATTTTTGTAATTATTTTGATCAATTTAGTTAATGGTTTATAAGGCATGTTAACTTTAAGTTCACCATAACTCAAACTTCATTACATTCAAGCCCCCTATTCAAATAGACAGCACAAAGTAAAGGATTTTGTTGTTGCCGTCTATCTGAATCAGGGGTAAGCCTCCTCATTACTTTCAATTCTAAAAATTGTCAGAATAGTACTACTTCACTTTTAATGCAATCGTGCTATATAAATACAGTAAAACCCGGATAAGACAAACTTCGAGAGACCAGAAAAATTTGTTTTTTATAAGTCTGTATTAACCGGAGTAAAATTTCTTAATAATTTTCCCCAAAAATAAACAAAAGACGTGATTTTTGATTTGATTTTTTAAATAAATTTTTTGTGATAGATTTCAGAAAAATAGACTGTGTGTTCTGTTTATTTGATGAAATTAAAAAAATTCTAGAAAAAATTTTGGCTAAATAAAAAAAAAAAAATAATACGATGTTTACCGTATATACGACACACAGTGGGATAAATAACAAAATTTGTGGAAATAATTCGGCCATTTGTTAACTTGTGGTCCGATTGCAATGAAATTTGGAACATGCATAAAAGACATAAAATGGAGTTTAAGTTTTGATTTTGAACCTTCCTTTTTTAAAAAAATCGCAATCTACAGGTAATTTTCTTTTGAAAATCGGATGAGAAACAAAAAAATGGCAAACACTCAAAATTTTTTATGAAAAAAGTACCCAACTTTGGGCAGCCATTTTGCCGCCCCCAAAGGGTCTGGAAGGTTCAAAATCAAAACTTAAACTCCATTTTATGTATTTTATGCATGTTCCAAATTTCATTGCAATCGGACCACAAGTTAACAAATGGCCGAATTATTTCCACAAATTTTGTTATTTATCCGACTGTGCGACATTACATGAATACGGCTATTAAGTTTATGCATGCAAAGTGTATGTAACAAATAAGTACCAGAGTGCAAGTACGGGTTAACCAGTTACGAAAATTATAAGCGAATTTTGAAATATTTTCGACGATGTATTTGAAACATGGATGGTAATTGACTCATAGCGGGTTTCGGTAAGGGTAATGTTATTTTCTTTAATTTCGGCAACGGTATTTGAGGTTTGACGATATTTCGGTAACGATTTTTTTTTAGCGTTATCGGTATTTTACTTCTTTCGGTAACGGTATTTTAGCGGTTTCGATAACGTTTTTTTTTTGTTTTTTTCGGTAACGTTAATTTAAGGATAACGGATTTTCATTTATTTCGGTAACGGTGTTTTAAGGGTAACGTTATTTTATTGTTATTCAGGTAATGTCAACGCACGCCGATATTTTTAGCCCCATTATGACCGAATTCCAACGACTGGCTAGATTATGATGCAAATTTGGGCAAATATATCTATTAACAGCGATTATTTTTTCTGATCTTGTCAGATTATTTCGATAACGGTATTTTAAAGATAACGCTATTTCAATCATTTCGGTAACGCTATTTTAGCGGTAAAGGTATTTTAGTTCTTTCGGTAAAAGTATTTTAAGGGTATTGGTAACCATATTTTACGGATGACGGTATTTTAGGGATAACGATAATCAGTTGAATGGGGTTTGAATCGATAAAGGTATTTTTGCGGTGTTGTCTGCCATCCCAGATTTGAAATTAAAAACGAATGAAAAATTGAAGATTTGTTTAACTTTTTATACAAATCGCATGGAAAAACATCAAAAATTGGCTTAAAAATCCTAAGCCTTTATAAATAAATTTTTTTATACAGAATGTATTGTAAGATTTAAACTGTTTAAAAACATGTTCAAAATATAAAAATAACAAATTTATACAAAAACTTAAATTTTTTGTATGGAAATAAAGGATGTTTTTTTTCAAAATACGAGAAAATTTGATGATATACGCGTCACAGAAAAACTGAAACTTAATTTTATAGAAAACTTTATAAATTTTTACTTTATCCATGTTTAAAAAATTTTGAAGGGAGAGAACTATTTTAAAAATGGATCTAAAAGTTTAATTTGCATACAAAATGAATTTTTTAAAAAAAAAGTATTTTTTTTTTATTTCATTTAGAAAAAACTAGTTTGTTATTCACTTTTTGTGTTTAATAAATATTAAAATATATTGCGTTTTTTTTTTTTGCAACGAAACAATAAAACCAAGAAAACCCTGTGCATTTAAGTCATATTTAGCCAAAAATTTTCCTAGAATTTTTTTAATTTCATCAAATAAACAGAACACACAGTCTATTTTTCTGAAATCTATCACAAAAAATTTATTTCAAAAATTAAATCAATTTTATGTGGTGCCAACCTTGAAAAGGGTTCAATGTTTCAAACATTTAAACAAAATGTAACAAAAATTGTTTTGACTATTTCAATAATTCAATAAATAAATATTCAAGCTCGAGGTCAGTTTTTTATTTTATTTTGTTTTATTCTTTATTCTTTATTTTTTTTTTTTTTTTTTTTAATAAAATATTAGCGGTAATCACTCTTGATAGAAAAGTAAAGAAGAATCGAAGAAAACGAGAAAAGAAGAAAACTTTTGACAGATACAACAACAAAATGTATGGGATTTGTTTTTTCTCGTTTTCTTCGATTCTCCTTTTCTTGATAGGAAATTTCTTTGACTCAAACCTTGAGTAAGTTGTAGTAGAAAACAAGAAAAACTTTTTTTGACAGAAGAACAACTGATTTTAAGCGTCACAAGATAATTTCATATTTTTTAAATAAATTGTGAATTATAAATCTATTTGTGTTATTCTATATAAAATCTATTCTATATAAAATCTATTTGTGTGATTGCATTTTCCACTATAAATTTAATTATTTTAATTTTTTCTGATGTTTTTGGCATTTTGCTTATTTAACTTTTAATTACATTTGGTGAAAAACGTGTTCAGCCTAGAACAAATGTAAACAAAGATCAGCTGACAGTGTTGAAAACAAACTTGCTAAAAAAGACGCTCACTCTTTAATGAAAAAGAAATCGATAATGTTTCCTCTAAGAAAAAGTTTTCTATCAAGAGTGATTACCGCTATTATATTTTATAAATATAGGAATATTTTTCGACAGAAATAAACGCGAAATTTGAGAAGAAACGAAGAAACAGTTGTTAATTTTTACTACCTGTAAATACGCTTTGTGTACTTATACACCAAATACAAAACGTTTTATGAATCCCCCAAATTTTTTAATACAAACGTTACTATACCTAGCATAACCTCGATTTAGTAAGCAGTAAATCGAGGTTATGCTGGGTATGTATAAAATGTCATAACTGCATAAAAATCTCATAACTCATTTTAAATAGGATGTAGGAAATACAAATTTTTATTGTTAGAAAAAGAGAAAAATGTATTTATTTATTAAAAAAAACTTTTTAAAATACCTAAAAAATAAAAGTTAAAAACAGTAGTTTTCACAACTTATGTAGTCGTTTTATGTTCATTGTTTATGTTTTCTTTTTTATGGTTTACGCATTCATTTAACCTTCTAACTGGCAAACGATGTTTTGCAACGAAATTCATATCATGTGCTCCACTCGAAAAACAAATAATAAGTTCTTCAACAAAATTGTTTATCGTTGCCTAATTTTGCCAAAATATTTTAGGGTGCATTTTAAAAACTAAAGCATATAAAAGAGAAGTTTTGAACAAAAATTATTTCTCTTACCAAGATATAACCACACTCTTAAAACAATTTTTTTTCTGCTCCTATTTAAGAAGATATCGAGATTCTCGAGTTTTGGAAAAAGCGAAATTAGGCGAAAAAGTATCAAAACTTCAATTTATATTGTTTAAATTTTAACGCTTTGCTATTAATATGTCTTATAATGTCTTCTTTCTGCAAAATTTAATAAAAATCCGTCTTTTAGTTTATAAGTTAAGACGATGTGAGTCCTTGGACTATAGTAAGGACTTATTATTAAAGATAAAGCTTCAATCTTACTTAAATTTTATTATAAAGAGTTTTTTGTCCACTTAAATTGGTTTTTTAGATTTTTGAAAACATAATTTTTATTTTTAATTAATAATTTTTATTTTTAATAAAAATTATAACAAACTTGTATAAAAGGCAAAGTACCGCCTAGTTTACTTCCCCTGTTTTATTTACAAACTAAACAAAATATAAAAAGGAGAGAAAAAACAAAAAACGTGTATTGAATATCCACCAAAGGTGGACCTTGCACATCAAACAAGTTTTCAATTTATTTTTTGATCAATGGTTATAATCTTTAACTTCAAACTCATATATTAGTTCTCATGTAGTGAGTAAACTAGTTCATATGAATGTTTGATGTTTGGCATGTGATTGTTACCACTTTCAAAACGTGTTCTGATGATGGGAACCTAGAAAATTCCCGAAATAGATCTATCAACACATTCCTGAAAGGGTCAAATAATAAATTTGAAAACAAAAAACTCTATAGATTATTTGTTAGTCCCAATGAAGAAATGTAGAGTATGGCCTCGAACTTGAATAATTTTCATTGCACAATTAAAGATCCAAAAAAAAAACACATAATTTTTATTTTTAATAAAAATTATAACAAACTTGTTAAAACTATTTTTTTTTTTTTCAATAATTAGTTTTTGAAATTTTACGAAATTTCGATTTTGAAGCTTTCTCGCTTCCAAACCGTGGACGGCACACGAAAAATTTCTTCGCAAAATATTTAGTAAATTTTCTATCGGAATATATATTAATTTCTACACACAGAAAAAAATTTAGCTATTTGCCAACTGAAATTCAGTTACTACTACTCAAATTCGATTATTACGAATTTCAGTCGGTTGGCACAACTAAACGATAGTTTTCACAACAAAAAAAAAAAAAAAAAAACGCTCATTTGATGCATTTGCGGTAAATTTTATGAAGACTTCTCTGACGCAGCCTTACACGTTAGAGGGTTAAGGTTAGTTTGTTTTTGTTTTCGTTAGCCGTTTTTACTACAATAGTAGTTGTTTTGTAAATAGTTAAAATTTACTACATGGTTAGTAATTTTTATGACAAATACAGTCATTGCATTTTTAAATACATTTGTAGTAGTCATTTCAACTGTCAGTTTTAGTCGTTTCTTCCTTCTTAATTTCCTGAGTGCAGTTAGTTTTGTTTAATAGGTTATGTTTTATAGAATTCCAACAATTCATAAGCAGACAATAATATTTTGAGTGTACTTTGAAAACAAATCCTACAAAATTGTTAACATACATATAGTAAGTAATAATGATGGAACCCTATCGAATAATTAATTATCTAGTTAAATATTATTAGTGAGTAGATTGTTTGTTATAAATAATAAGAAATAATAATTCTAAACTTAGTATTTAGCAACTGTTTGTACTTCTAATAGAGTATACACATAGAATATTTTTAGTGTAATCCATGTAATGCAAAAGATAAAAAAAAGTGTTATTTGAAACCACTATTTTGGATTATAATAGTTATTAATTTTAGTAAGTAGTTTATACAAAAACACATACATACCACAAACAACATTAGGTTACGTTTACATTACGACCGAAATCTAGTTTAAACTAGATTTGGAAATCTAGATCGTCAATCCTATCGTGAATATTTTTTCCCTCGAATTGTTTTCCCTTTTCACTCAAATCCAATCGTGAATACAAGTTCCCTTGAAATTTGTTCCCTTTGTCTAATCATTCACTCGTGAATAGCATAATAAAGGGTCCGCCATCTAACGTCTTTTTTCAACTAGTGCTTATTTCGTGAATGGTAACACTTAGCTCATGTCTGATTTGACAGATAATTAGTTGTATCCTTCCGCTGAACGAATATGGTTGTGTATACGCTTGAACAACGCTGGGAAATATTGCGACATTACTTTGAAAATCATGGTAATGTTGCAGAATGTGTGCGAAAATTCAAATCAGCCGCAGAGCTGATGTCGTTTGGCCACCTCGGAGCTGCGATTTGACACGGTTGGACTATTATTTGTGGGGTGCCGTCAAAGATAAGTGTTACGCCAACAAGCCAGAGACAATTGACGCTTTAAAGGACAATATTCGTGAAGCCATTGGTGAAATACAGTTGCACACAATCGATAATTCGATAATGTAATTAAAAATTGGACCGATCATGTAGGCTACTGCATGGCCAGTCAAGGCAGCCATTTCAATGAAATTATTTTCCATTATTAACCGGAAGGATTGTTCTTTCAAATAAAAAAGAAATTTGAGAAAATATTCAGTAGTTTTTTTTATAGCATTTTCAAAAAAAAAAAAGTTATTTGGCGGACCCTTTACAATTTCAGGGAAAAAATCACGATACCAATTTTCACTTGAGGTAGAATGAAAATTACATGGGAACAAATATTTCCCTTTTTATTCACGATAGGGGTGCGTATGATCGAAAGCTAATTATTTAAACTGGATTTTGAGGGTAAATGTAGACACAGCTTTAGAATATAGAGTCAATAGTTTATAAGTAGTGACGAATTTGTTAATAAAGTGATAATGCCATCCGTATTTTGCCATACATACACACATATTACAACATGTGCATTAAATCCCCTCCATATACCCACAACACCCAAAAAATCCGTATACTAATTATTACATTGGGATGAATGATGGGTCAAGTAGATGATTTTGTTGTTTTGATAAAAAAGAAAAATTAAACGTAAGATTTAAAAAAAAAAAAAAAATATATATAAAAAATTAAAATCGATGACTGTGATGTGAATGGATCTCCTCATTTAGATTTTTAAAAAATTGCCAATATATCTACATTCATTATATGATAAAATAAAATTTTATAATTTTTGTTTTTAATTTATAGTTTTTGTTTATAAAAAAAAAATAATGAGCGAGTTTCGCAAGCAATTAACATTTAACAATTAAGAATTATACATAAAAAGTTTTATAATAATTTTAAAATAAAATAAGCATACAAAAAAAAACGAGCAAAATCGTTGCATTGTATTTTATTACTTTATCTCGAAGGACCAAATTAAATATAAACTGTAATAATTTATTTTTAGAAATTTGGACTGGTCGCGTTTAAGGCGAAAATTCAAAAGAATTACCTTATGACTGAAAACATATAAAATTAACCACACGATTTCTTCCACCCCTTCTGATTTCAATCAAACTTGATACAGAAGATGTACATCATATAACTATAACCTCGTTTCAAAATATGAAAAATATTTCATTTCATTTATTCAATTGTAATACATGTAGCCTAATTGGCCAATAAAATTATATTACAAGTAAAATTTAATACTATGAGAATAGAAATACTTAAATCTAAAAAAAAATCCCTGCGACTTCTCTAAAAAACACACTCTACTTAAATAATTTAAAATGAAAACCCAATTATCAAGTGACATTATGAGTAATAAGAAGTAAAATACTCAAGAAGCCTACGTTTAAATGATTCAACAGAAAACTGGAATGATCGCAGATTCCTTGGCAAATTATTCCACAACCGGCCAGATCTAATAGCAAATGAATTTTCATAAACTGCGTAAGAGATGAGTGCATACTCTATTTGAGGATTTCTTTGAGAAGGCAAAAAAGAAATTAAACGAAAAACACTCTCAGGCTCACGGAAAAAAACTATCTTATACAAATATATTAATAGTCGAAATTTAAGATAATCATCAAATGTAAGATTAAGAAAATCCCTCAAATATAAAGACACATTGGCTCTAAGTCTTAATCCATAGACAAAACGAACAATTCTATGAATAACGTATTTAATTCTTTTTTTACTAGACTCAGAACAACCAGAAAATACTTCAATACAATAATTCACCTGAGACATAAGCAAAGAATGCGAAAATTTAAAAAAAAAGTAGTCGTACATAATATTCCATATCGTTTTAACGGCTTAAGATGCGAGAGTCATTGTTACATCATTAAGCTACACTCAAAAAAAAAAGTTTGTAAAGTCAGCAAAAAATTTTGCTAAGTCAGCAAAATTTTAGTTAGGAGGGTGCTTGCAAAAAATTGCATATAACATATTTTTGTGATTCTTTTAAAAATAATTTACAATAATTACGAAATATAAAAATTTTCATTTTCCCACATTGACGACATGAATTAATTTAATATCTGAAAATATATACACACAGAGAAAAATTTAGCTATTTGCCAACTGAAATTCTGTTACTACGACTCAAATTCGGTTATTACGAATTTCAGACAGTTGGCACAACTTAACATTAGTTTTCACAACAAAGTTCGGTTAATTCAACTGAATTTTATTTATAACACCCAAAATATTAAGAAATCTAATGTAAATATCGTTGTACTAACTCAATTTATAAGTTGTTACCATTAATATACACTTTTTAATTCGGTTGGCACTTTATTTCTCTGTGTGTAGAAATAAATATATATAACATAACAAAAATTTTCTTTCAACTACTTACATCAATGGTTGTCTAAATGATGCTTTCTTTTAAAGGACGCAACTGCTGAAGATAATTATAGAAACGAAACGAAAAAATAAACAAAAACAAACGAAACGAAAAAAAAAAACCCTTTTTTGCAATAAGAAAAATGAACCATAAAAATCTACCTGAGATGTGTGTCTTTGTCTTTCGCTTTACTCTGTCTACATGTCTGTATATGTTTGTTTGCAATTTGACCACACTAGATTATTAATCTATAAACATTTAGTTTAGAAATACATATTAAATTTAAATATTTTCTTTTGTCTTTTATTTAATTAAAAGACAATTATTTTCACAAGCCGGTGACAACGCAAAATTTAAGTTGTTTTAATCCTCAATTTTGTTTTATGTATGAAAAACAGATACAAAAGTCTTCCATGGTTGATTTTTTTATGTCTTATTAGAGTTGTACTTTTTAGTATCATTTTCCTCTTCTCTACTACATCTTGACATGCCGCGACATCTGCTTCATTCTGCGTATATCTTTCAATCTGGTTGTCGTCCACACTATTAATATGCTTATCAGCACAATTTTTTAAGCAAAATTAATTAGTAAAACGTGAGTATATTAGTAAAGCATTAGTATAAAACAGTTAAGTGCTGAATAAGTATAACAAAAATTTTAGCTGAAAACACGATTTTAGCAACAAATTTGCTAAAAAATAGTATACCTTATTTACAAGACGTTTTACTAACTTTTGTACTAACTTATTTTTTTGAGTGTACATAAATTCTGGTTTTACTAGTGCACACAAATTATTCACTTTTCTACGGCAAAACGTATTGTTTTCAAAAACGCGGTTCAAATAGCTGCATTTCAAGAAACTGTTTTTTTTTTAACTTTTAAAAAAAATTAAAAATAAATGCCGTGCCCAAGTTCATATGTCTATTACGGTATCTTGAGTAATAAATAAAATCTGAAAAATTTTAACTAAAAAGCCGATAACTCAGAAACATGCAGGGGTACCACATAGAGATTAGGTAATAAGGGTATAGTAGGAGAATAATTTATAATTAACTTATATTTTTTTAAAAATTTTAGAAAACCAGTTTTTTTTTTGAAATACAGAATTTTGAACCACGGATTTGACAAAAAAAATGCACGACTTAAATACCTTTAAAATGTGGTGACAATGACACTTGTACACTGAGAGAATTATCTTCACTTCAATAATGAATTTCTTCAAAACTGTAATGAAAACTGTCACTGAAACTCGTCCATTGAAACTTTTTCTAGAATCTATTAAACAGATTTCATTAAAGTCAATATTTATGAAATGTTTGTAGAATTAATGAAAATCTTCATAATACTAATTAACCATTCCGACAATGAAGCTTTTATGGAATTTATGAAACAGTTTCATAAAATGTGTTATTATTAAAAGTTTCCTTGAATTAATAAATATCTTCATGCATGTCTTAAAAAAGCATTGGAACTAAGCCAATGAACCGCTTCATATGATTTTTAAAACAATTTCATTGAAAACCAAAATTAATAAAATGCTTCATTAAAATCATAAAGCACTTTATAAAATATGTTGAACACTTAAAACTAAAGTTTGAAATGTAAGTTAATAAAATTATGAAATTTTATGAAAAACTAAAAAATTAAGTCTTTGAAGTCTCTAAAGAAATTTTTCATTAAATTTATGAAGAGATAATTTATGAAATCGAATGAATGTTTTTTAACGAAACTATGAAACTATGTTTTTTAACGAAATAAAGTTTATGAGAAATTTCCTAATATTAATAAAATTTCTTGGATATAATATAATATAATCTTTGAAATAATTTCATAGCTCTAAAGAAATTTTTCATTTAATTTATGAAGAGATAATTTATAAAAATCGAATGAATGTTTTTTAATAAAACTATGAAATTCTATGAAATAGAGTTTATAAAAAATTTTCTAATATTAATAAAATTTCTTGGATATAATGAAATTCTTCATTGAATCTACAAAAAAAAATTCAATGAAATTGTTTCATTAATATCATGAAGAATAATTCTTTCAGTGTAGCTTAAACCGTTAAATAGGTATGGGCAATTATGTGCAACTACTTTTGGAAAAATTTTATATTGATTTTTTCAATAAATTATTTTTTTTATGTAACTCTTTGTTTTTAATTTAATTTATTTATTCATTTCAATAACCTAGCCTGAAGGCCATAATCGGTTTACTATATGTAGTATCATTTTTCAGATTTTGGTCCATAACTTTGAAGCCCGCAAGAGCTCCACATATTAATTTGGCAACGGTATAGTTGAATAAATTATAATGAACATATATTTTTGGAAATTTAAAAAAGAAAAATTTTTTGCAATACAGATTAAAAACGCGGAATTTGAAAAAACTGCATTATTTTATTATTTTTTGCTTATTATATTTTAAGCATGACAGTGGCTTTAAAATGAGGTATCAATAAATCACGTAGCTTTAACCGTTAAAAATGTACGACTTTTGTTAAATTTTTTATTTCTTATTTTATTTATTTATTTATTTATTAATCCATATTGTAATACAAAGCCATTAAAGCCAAAAAACGTATTACATAGCAATACAATCCTGAGTATAATACTTAATCTAATCTATACAAATAACTTATGTAAATATAAATCATGCATAAATAACTGCACCCATCAATTTAACTTATTGGCTCCCCAGCCGTAACAAATTATAAAAAGTACTATTAAAAAGAGATTCAGTTAAGTATTATAATCCGGTAATTTTCACAACTCATATCAAGCAATAAGAATCATAGAAGCAAGTCCCAAGATAATTTAACAGCTACTGTACAGAAAACATAAAAATCTATCGCAATAAACTTGAGAAGTGCTTCATAAGCTTAAGGCGAAAAACATTATTGGATTGCGAAAAGATACGCAATTCATGCGGTAAACGATTCCAGCAGCGAGCCACCCTTACAATAAAAGACCTCTCAAACACAGAACACCTGATTCTAGGTATTATAATTTGCTTATTCCTAGTAGACCGCGAAAAAGTAAATTCTTTACATAACAGGACAGGTATGCCACTTTTAATAATGCGATGAAATAGGAGAATATTACGGTACTTAACGAATTTATCAAAGTGGCGATATTTCCCAAAACTTGTACGATGACAAATTTATATGACACGCACCTTCCATACCAAGTTTGTTATTTAAGTGCAGGTCGAAAATTTTATATTTTTGATGGTTTTATATGGAATGAGTCTTATCTGTGAATTAGCCGATACTTGAGGAAACATATATTTAAAATTTCATATTTATAGCCAAAACGGTGCTTGCATACCATAAAGGGTTTCCCTTTTTGCCCCTGTAAATTAGTCCATACTCCATCTATTAAATTTCATATTTTCAGACAAAAAAGTTTGGGTAGGCCACCAAGGAGAGATTTTCTTCATTTTTTTGACTCTATCCGTGAAGAAAATCTCCCCTTGGGTAGGCCACCAAGGGGAGATTTTCTTCATTTTTTTGCCTCTATCCGTGGAGGTTTCTCAAAATCCCTTCAAAGCAGATATCTACGTGGGGTCATTAACCCACATACCAAATTTCAAGTTTCTCACATTAGCGGGTTGGCAGGTCATGTTCAAAGGAAAACATTAGGGTGGCCCGCAAAAAAATTAAAGCTAGATTTTGCGATCTCCACAATGTTTCTCCCATTCATTCCTTAATGTCTAAAAACTCTAAATTCATTAACATTTAGAGGTCGCAGAAAAAGTTAACTTTTAAGAATTACACTCAATAAAATAAGTTAATAGAAAAGTTAGTAAAACCTCTTGTAAATCAAGTACACACTATTTCAGCAATTTCAGCAATGCTGACATTGTAATTTTCAGCTAAAATTTTAGTTATACTTATTCAGCACTAAACTTAAATTTCAGCTCAAATATAACCAAAATATTGTAAAGTTTTAGATTTATTTTTGCTGTTCTTATTTTCTTTATATAAAGCAAAAAAAAAATCTGCTAATTGTAGCAGTGATACGTCATTATAAAACTAATTTTTAGTGGCTTTCTCTACTATTTTTACCGGCTTATTTCTTTGAGTGTAATATTAACGATGTAGTCAACTGTTGCTTTTAAGTTATTAAAATGTTGTCCATTAAAAATTAGTATAAATTGCTGCATTAAAAATATAGCATATTTAACTTTTTCGTTTTAGAAAGTATTCTTAAAAATACCGGAATTCCCGAAACAGATTCCCGGGAATGCGGGAACAGAAAAATGCTTGGTTTCCCGGGAATTCCGGAACAGAAAATCCTGGTATGCATTCCCTAATCATTACCTAAAATCCAAATATTACCAAAAAAATATTTTTTAGTTAAAAAAAAAGTTTTTAGAGAAAAAAGAGCCTGACATTGGAATCACTCAAAAGTTTTACAAAAAATATTTTATAAAAAAAATACTCTAAGGCCTAGTATTTGGGATGTAGATTATCTTTAAACTAAGATCAACGTCGTTTGTAAATGGAAAATTGGTTCTGAACTTTGTTTTTTTCTTTATCATAATAATGGCCAAAATTCTAAACAAAATTAAGTGGTTCCGACAATTTGTTGTTAATATACTTCGAAATGGCAGGCAAAATTCGTTGTCGGTTTAACTAAACCGAGTTTAACTGACATCCCTAAAAATCGGTCTAAACGGCCAAGAGCCAGAAATTTGTCAAAAAATTTTTGTTAGAAATTTTACAAAAAAAAACATCTTTGTACAAAAAATTAAAAAAAAAAAAAACATTATTTATAAAAATTTACCAAATTTTAAATCATAAATTTTACTTAATAGCGAATTTACATTATAAAATTGTTCAGTAGAAAATAGATTTTATTCAATGGCGGAACACAAAATGTGTGTACATTATGAAATATACAATGTTATGGTTTTATATAGGGATGATCAGTTTAATGCAAAATATTCAATGTTTTGAAAGAGGACTTGCCGGCGCCATTTCTTTGTCGAAAACAAACAAAAATTGCCATATTCAGCTTGTAATGCTGCTTTCAATGAAAAAAAGACTTTATTATTTATTTTTTAGTATTTTAAATTCATAATAATGTATATTTTCATTATATTTCATCTCATAAACAGCTGATTAATGTTTACATAATATTCTGCAAAGAACCCTAATTTCCTGCAAATAGGGGGAAAAGCACAGTCAGAATTTTGTATTTCTGTACAAATGGTTAGATTGCGATTAGATTTCGATGAAATCTCAACTAATAGCGAATTTACATTAGGGACCAAATCCACTTAAAATGGGATTTCGAGATATTTTGACCAAAATCTAATAAAAGTTTAGGATTTCAAACAGATTTCCCATACAAAATGAAATTTAGTTGAGATTTCAATGAAATCTAGTCGAAATCTAACTGTGCAGAAATACAAAATTCAACAATGTTCATTCCCCCCTATTTGCAGAAAATGCGGGTTTTATGCAGAAAATTATGTAAACATTAATCAGCTGTTTATGAGATAAAATATAATGAAAAAAATACATTTTTATAAATTTGAACAACTAAAAAATAACAAATTAAAAGGCTTTCTTCATTGAAAGAAGTATTACAAGCTGACCAAGAAACCACAAAAAATCATTGAATGGAGCCTGCTAGACCTCTTTCAAAACATTGATCAGCCTTATATAAAAACAATTTCATTAGCAAAAATAACATTGTATATTTCATAATGTACAAACATTTTGTGTTCCGCCATTGAATAAAATCTATTTTGGAAAATTTTTTAGTTTTAGTTATTTTTTTAAGGTTAGTTTGTTTACAAAAAATTTGTGTTGTACAATAGAAATGCAATCAGATGTGAATTTTGCTAATGTAAACGATTCTGATTTCGAATTGAATATCAAACTAAAAATTTGTATATTGTAGTCTAGTTGGTAGCGTGCTGGCTATCAGTGCGGGGTTCGTGGGTTCGATTTCCACCAGAGGCACTGGTCTGTTTTCGCTACAACGCGCCGAATGCCATAATAGCTAGTGCTCGGTTAGGGTAATAGTATATAATTTGTAATTATATGATTATTAATTAATAAAAACAAAATATTTTATAATGTAAATTCGCTATAAAGTAGATTTTGAATAATTTCTTCTTAATTTTTTTTTTTTTTTCTACAAATATTTTTCTTTTAATTTCTTTTACACCTAATTTGATGGTAAACAAATTGTACAAAAAAATACCTGTTCATTTTCATCAGTACACCAGCAGTTATCAGCACTTGCTTCAACAATAATTTCACATTCTGGACTAGAATCTCTACCAAAGCAATAACGCCACGTATTCACTTCATTTAAAAGACACGATAAATTATCCAAATTGCAGATATCAGTCATTAGATGCAGTTGTTTGATTAAATTTGAGAAAACATAAATTTTAATAAAACCATCGCTGTCGATAGTAATCATTTTGGTATGTTGCATTTTATCCATATCCATGTATGTAAAATATATAATAGAGCGATTTGGACAACGATGTATACCCCACAAAGTGTTGGGTATTAAAATTTCATAAACATTGTCATATATTAAATTAAATAAATCGTGTAGAGATGTACCCGGTGTAATACTAGAAGTTGAATAGTATTCAATTTCTTCTAGATTTTGATTTAATTTCGAATTTTGATTTTCTTCCAAAAGTATAGCCTCTGAATTTTCAACATCATTTGTTAGTTGTATATTATTTAAGAAATTTTTCTCTATAGTCTCAGTATTTGAGTCAATTTGTTGTTCTTCTTCATTGTAGTAAAGAAGTTGTAATTCATTATTTGTTTGGTAGTCTTGAGAATTGAATTCTAAAGATTCTTGTTCTACTATCGATTCCTCTAGATCGTTTGAAACTTTACTATTGCTGATAAGTCTTGTTTTAACTTTGAAACATAGCTAGGAAGTAGATCAGAATTATTAATAAAGAATAGCTCTGTAATTATGCTGTCCATCTTACCAATTCATCTTTTGTGGGCATTTCTCGATAGGGTACAGCATTTGGTTTTAATTTAGGACGATCTCTTTTCAATTGGTATATTTGACCATTAATTATGTGATCGAACGTGTACACAACATCTTCGGGATCAAAATGTAAATGACAAACTTTATCATTTGATCTTAAAGTCCGTATATTTGGTAACATATTTACCCATTGTATAAGCTGGGCTTTGTCCTAGCAGGAAGATTTTTTGAAATTTATAACACATTATGTTAAAATGAAATTAATGTGGTACTTACTTTAGGCACCATAAACATAGTCCTATTTGGTTGATCCTTGTTTTTCACATCACACAAGGGTACAAAGCATGTTCGCATTTTTAAATAAATTAAAAAACAAAATATCCCAGATTATATATAATCTGTGATTAAAATAAATGCAATGCTAAAGTAAGGCTGCCAGTTTTAGTACATGAGAAATTTTGTTGGGGAATTTTTATACTTACCGCCAGAGAAGCAAGCCGATTAAAACAATTTGGCGGCGGTGAAAGAGCAAAGTTTTTGCCGGCGGCGGCTGAACGGTCTTGCGCCGATTAAAAAAATCGCCTAAATTAAACTTAAAAATGCCAAAATTTAAAAAAATCGTAGAAATTTAAAAAAAATCAAAATTGAAAAACTTGAAAAATTACGTGTTTCATTCAAATTCAAAACATATCGAAAATGATCTGTGCAACACTGAATTAGTGTCTACAATAAGCAAAAACTTTGTGTTATTTCGACAAAATGTAATTTTTTTTAACTTCGAAAATGAAAAATAAATACCCTTTCACATGGCTGCAGTAAACTAAATAAAAACATTAAGGGTCATTATTACAACTTGCCAATAGCTAAAGTTCGGATGTTATCTGACAGATTATTAGTTTAAGCTAAAAGTGACCCATAAGCTAAAGGGAAGACATTGTTGCCTTTAACTTTAAACGTAAGGTTTATGTGTTTAAAGTTACCACATTTTCTGCTCTATAAAGAAAAAGAAGAAAATACCGAATTTCACAAGCGAATTTTACAAATTATTGTTTGTTTGTAAACAAATAAATAAAAGTACGTATTTTTATAAACCAATTCATAAGCCAATAATCGGTTTTTAGTTTGGTGCTGCCACATTATCAAAAATATTAATTTTATTTTATTGGGAAGTTGTAATAACGAAAAACATTACAGCTCACTTTATTACTCACTTTAGCTAAAGTTACCTTTTACTAACATTTACTTTAAAGGCAAGTTGTAATAATGGCCCTAAAAGTAATGTGACATTAATATAAATTAAATTAAAGAACATTGTTTCCAATAAAAACACAACAAAATAATAAGAATTAAGAGTGATCAACAACGGAAAGAATTAACAGATGTCAAACTAATTTCGAAAACTCGAATGCACATAACACTTTAAGGCTAGTAGAAACAGTTTCAAGTGTTTTCCTCAAACCATGTTATTTTCCTCATAATGAAAACATGGTATTGGCCGGTAAAACTGGCATGTGAAACATATCGGCGGCACTGCTTAGCCGACAGCAGCGCTCTTAGGCTTGCTTCTCTGCATATGCAGTTAATACACTTTTTAATAGATTAACTTGTCAGTCTAAACTCTCTATTAGGGAAACTATCAAGGTTGGCAAACACTAACCTTAAAATACGGACCCCGATTCAATACCGTTTCAAAGAACTATTTTTAACCTTAAAATGACACTAACGAAATAACTTAAAATACCGATAACCTTAAAAGCCCCTAACGAAATAGTTCTAAAATACCGATAACCTTTAAATATCCTGACGAAATTCACAATTTTTTTTTTCAAAAACATCATTACTCTAAAATTATTAAAAAAAAAGGTCGTAAGAGTTCATTCCATGAAAGAACATTAAGAAATTATAATTTTTTGACCTCATGTCATTCTACTCTCTTCATATTGTAAACAGCAAGGCTCTATAGAGAAATATGTCTATATTCCTCCATAGATAGAGCCCGTTTTTAGATCTTTAAAATCTCGCGATTTTAATCACGTTTTTTAATTTTTTAATAACTTGCCAAAAATTTAAAACTAGTGAACTTGGGTGACCTACAGTTTCTGAACTGCCTACTTCAAAAATTAGAAAAGCTTCTGAAAGCTGCGATTGTCTTCTTTTAAGATCTGTAATACAAAAACAACCTATTCTTTCTAAAAAATACTTTTTTTCTGTTGTTACAATTTGGAAATGCATTTTGCACTTTAAAATTTATGTGGGATATATATTGATATTGTCTGTAACACATAATAAAAAATTACGTAACATAATGCAAACACTAAACTAACCTAACGAAATAACGCAAAATAGCACTAACCATAAAATAACCTAACAAAATAACTTAAACTAAAGTTAACCTTAACCTTACGATATAACTTAAAATATGGTTATCCATGACCAATAACCGAATGAAACGGTTACCAACACTGGTTAAAAGGCGTTTTACAGGGTAACAGTTTCTGTACTAAAAATTATCCAACCAATTATGGCAACACTGTTCTTCTGGTGTTTTCTTCATCCGTATGACATTCTGATTTGTTTTGAACACTTTTTATGAAATAGTTCGCTCTTTTAATTCGATATTACAGACAATTTTCATCAATATGACAATTTTTTAATAGTTCGTTTGACCATATTTTTAGCAAACTATGCATTTTACATATCGTTTTCATACATATCGTTTCATAAATACAAAATATCAGAAAAATAAATAAAAAAAAAGAGTTCAATTGAGAGAGTTTCATTCTGTGAATTTTATTGTTCAATTGAATGAATAACTCCATTGAACTAGTTCGTTCGCACCCATAATAGCACAACAAATTGCGATAATAAAAACACATCCCATCTAATTTTGTAACCCAAAAGTTAAAAAGGAACAATACGCACAAGAAGGAAAATCAAAAACAATGCGTGGACGACACGTATGATGATAATTTTGATGCCCAGGTCAACAATTAATTGGCTATAAATTACAGCGACAAGATGTCACGTAATGTTTTGCAAAATAGTTTGCTCAATGCCGGATTAAGTATTATTTTTCAGGTGAGTAATTCTTTAAATTATTATCTTAAAATAAAAATCACGCAAATTTTTAAAAATTATATTAATTTTTATATTCAACAACAAAAAAGGTTCTATGTCGTATTGTAACCTTTGGTATCAATGCGTTTATTGTACGCAATGTGGGTCGTGAAGTGTTGGGTATTATGAATGTACGTTTGTTGCTGTTGGAAAGCACCGTCTTATTTTTATCCCGTGAAGCTATAAATCGGGCAGCGCTCAGTGCTACGTCACAACAACGTGAAAAATGTTCATGGGCACAATTAGTAAATCAACAGTGGTTAACGTAAGTAAACTGAGATATTGTTTTCAAATTCCTACACTACTAGGATGTCCCTTAAAATAACTATTTTTCAGTTTTATTAGTTTTTTGTTTTTATATACATCGAGATTATTTTTATGTTATTTTCAATTTATAACGAGCTTTCAACCTCCGTATATTTACAAAAATAAAGCAAATCAAACATATTAGCTAGGTCGATACTAGTATTTCGATCTGGCTAAAGATCTCATCAGAACCCGAAGTTTTAGAAAAGCTAGAGCCTCCATAGTAGGCAGAACTTTAACAAAAACCCTATTAATCATAAATTTTGCTCCATTCTTGTCTTCTTAGTAATCAAGCACGTGGTTAGATCTTTTCCTAACAAGCATCATGATTTTTTCTACGTCACACGTAAACTAGAGACTTTGACGAATAATATCTTGTACCAAATATGCAAAACCGTTGAATATTTCTTGAAATATTTGCAAAACAAATCAAAATTTTGTAAAAAATATAATATTTTTTTTAAATATGAAACATTATTTTTTTATTTATTTTATTTATTTATTAATATCAATACAAAGAAAGCCCTCATGGCCAATTATTTATGTATTGTTAGTTAACTTACTATGTACATTGATAATACAACTTAAATTTAAATACTTATACAAATAATCTAATATTCGGTTATAGGTGGCCCCCCAGCCATATGAACAATGAGAAAAAAAAATGTAAATTGGTACCTATAGCAAGGACGAAAAAAAAAAAAAATATATAATGGTTTTTTCCAGATAAATTAAGGCATAATTCCGTTAAAGTAATCAAGTAGTTTACGTTTATATGTCAAAAAGGAATAGGAAAACAGTTTAAGATTTCTTGGCAGATGGTTCCAAACTTGATAGACACGTACCAAAAACGAGTGATCAAATATTGCAAGATGTCTAATAGGAACTTCGATCTGAACATTCCGCGTTGAATTTATAAATGAAAATTCATTCACTAGAGGCTCTGGTTGTTGTAATTTTATAATTTTATAGAAATGAAGTAAAATACGTAATTGTAAATAATTGTCGAAATCGCATTTCAAAAATTCGGGAACAAGTTCCCTTACACGATCATGTTCATGAACCCTCACACTAAAAACATAACGAACGACTTTTCTAACAATTCCCCCGAGAATATCAACGTTATACAACCAAGACCCAGAAAAAACCTCCAGGCCATAGTTAAATCGGGACATAATCAGGGAATGAGCTAAACGATATCTTACATGTCTAGGTGTATATGGTTTTAAAGAGTATAATCTTCTTAAAGTAAAACAAACTTGATTGGAAATATGATTTATGTGATTGTCAAAATTTAAAGTTGAATCCAAAATAACACCGAGACATCTAAGAGAATCTAAATAGTCAATCACCTGTTCATTTATACATATTCTAGGATAAATACAATTTTGGTTCCGCAAATGAAAAGATAAAGCTTTAGTTTTAGAAGAATTAATCTCAAGACAATTGAGAGACATCCAATTGGATATGGAACCAAGATGGTTATTAATGTAAGTCTCAAAGTGGTCAATTTGACAGTAATCGGTAGAATACAATAGCAATATATCATCAGCAAATACATATGACTGACAAAAATTATTGTCCATTAAGGAAATACAATCATTTAAGTAAATAAGAAATAAAATGGGTCCCAGTACGGAACCCTGAGGCACACCAGAGGTAACTGCACCTATAGCAGAATTCGAACCAGATAGTGAAACAAACTGAGATCGTTCCAACAGATAAGAATAAACTAACCTACATGCAGATCTAGAAAAATTAAAATGTTCCTGAAGCTTAGCTATAAGAATATTATGGTTGATTCGATCAAACGCTTTGGTTAAATCAAGAGAAACCATAGTACAATGTTCATGATTATCGAGCTTTCTCCTTATAGTGTCAGTAAGAGAGAGAAGCAATGACGTCGTATTTCTATTTTTCCTAAATGCATACTGATTAGGATGAATAAGTGAAAAATTTTCGCAATGAGACAAAATTTGCGTTTTCATTATAATCTCAATAATTTTTGACATTGCAGGTAAAATCGTAATTGGTCTCAAATTATCAATACCATGATGACCACTCTTCAAAATTGGCACCACACGACCCAACTTCCATGCAGTCGGAAATTTAGATGTTGTAAATATACAATTTACAAAATGAAGAAGCAATCTAGATATATACGGAAAAATTAATTTTATGAATTTAATGGGAATTTTATCATATCCGGTCGCATTGGATTTAATGGAGTTGATGGCTAGTACAAGATCATATTCCGTTATAGGATTAAAAGAAAATGAATTAGGGTCGTCAGTAAAATTGTCAAAATTAATCTCGCCTAAATGATTAGTGTTCAGATTATTCAAAAATCTAGCAGCTATATTATCTACATCAGAACCATCTAATTCAGAATTCTCACGACCAACACAACCCAGTCCGCGAATCCTTCTCCACATTTGAGTATTATCAACATCAGTAAAAAGATTTCTTCCATACTCCCTACTAGCTTTCCTAATGATAGATTTAGTTTTGTTTCTCAGTCTGCAATAAACTCTCCAGTTAGCTTCAGAATTATCCCTAAGGTAAGCTCCATATGCTCGATCCCTAGCTGATCTGGACTCGAAAATAGCCCTAGAATTCATCCAGTTAGAATCGTTGGATTTAATTCTAATCCTAGACACTGGAACACAATTATGTAGTCCATCTACTAATTCATTTATCGACAAAAGTTGAAAATCAATATCACTATTAGAGTAAATAGGTGAAGAATTAAAACAGTTAAGATATTCAAAAAACTCATCATAATTTATCCGTTTATAATCTCTGAATTCGATCCAATCATCACGTGTTTGAGAGTAGAATTTAATAGAAAGTATGATAAAGCTGTGATACGAACAAAAAAATGGGTATTGAAGTTGACTACTATTAGCAATAAGTGAAGGTTGACTAACAAGAAAGTAGTCAATCAACGAGGTGGTGTTAGATGGCAAATGAAGGTGAGTAGGTAAACAGTTATGAGTGCAGGTAAGACCACATCTCGAAATCAAAGTCCGAAAATGATCCGATTTAGAAGGATCAAAAAGGTTATAATTAAAGTCCCCCATAACTACTATATTAGAATAACGATCAAATAAATCACCATGGATGTTTTCGAACACATCAACATCACCATTAGGCAAATACACTACCCCAACAACTAATGAAACACAATCACCAAAAATTTCAACAAATAGAGATTCACAAATCCCATACCGCTTGCCTAAAAAAATTGTCCTGAAACGTAATTTACTTGATATGTACAGGCAGACACCACCAGCCCTCTTAGGAATGTGACTTTCACTTAAACTGTTTCCCACAGGTCTGTCGTTTCTTACAATTTTGTACCCAGGTAAACTTAGGGATTGTGAAAGCATACCTGGTTTAAACCAAGTTTCCGATACCCCAATTATATCAAGACCAGAATCACTAAACGTAGACTTAAATTCTTCAAGTTTGGCACTGGAATTAGATGGACTCAAACTTTGAGCATTAATATGCCCAATGTTCAAGTTCTCGGAAAGTGAGGAAAGATTTGATCTCAAAATAGAGCTATCCTCAGCTATAGGCCCTAGATTATTATTATGGATCATCAAAATTAAACCAATATTCATATTTGTGGGGGAGCCAAATAATAGCCAGAATTATAGATATTAAAAAGCAATAATAATTAATTATATACAATATGAACCAATAAATCATTATTAAAAAAGAAATATCTCCTACTTGATTGAGAATTAATGATTATTATTTCATTTTATAAACAATATAGAAAGGAAAAACAAAAAAGAAGAAATGTTAAATATCTAAGCCAAAAAGATCAATAAGTTCCTGAATATTTAAAATTTTTACCGCCTCATTAGGCATTGTTATTTTAGTTTTTAAAATTTCACGGTTTATAATACTATAACCCTTGATCTTCGTAGCATTTTTTAATTTCCAGCAACATCTTAAAAGTTTGTTGGCTAAAGACGAATAATTGTCATTTAGATACACACGGTTATTATTATTTTCACCAACAACATCAGACACTTTCAGGGATTTGGATTTATAATACTGAGACATTACATTATCACGTTTACTTATCAGCCCAAATTTAACAAGGATGGCAGAAGATTTTTTGATGTACATAACATTTAAAATGTCATTTGGAGCAATATCAACTTTTAAATGAGCACATAATTTATTAACAGTCTCATTAAGATCCTTTAAGTCAGCAGCAAGACCAGTGACAACAATATCCGATCTGTTCAGGCGATGTTGTAGTATATGATTCTGCAGCTCAAGCTCATAAAATTTCTTTTTGTTGGCAATGTCGTTGGAATTCACCAAAGTTTTACAAATCGCAACTTCATCTTTAATTTCATTAAGGCTTTTTGACAGCTCTGTACGAATCTCACAAACGACAGTCTCAAATGTAGCCTTAATTGCAGTCTGCTCAGCTTTCATATCATTGGCATGAGCACGTAAGGATTCCTTAAGATCAGCAAACTCTTTTTTCATTTCTGCTTTGAAATCATTACTGTTTGGCGGATTATCCATGCATCCATTGCAGGTATAAGCCAGGTTACGATTTTTATCCAGCATATTAAATAAAGCCTTAGTAATGCATTCACAGTCAGCATGGTACCAGGATTCACAGGATCTACATAGCAAACATTTAGTACCAGTTGTTTCTAAATTGCAAACTCCACAAGGATAAGGCATTATGGTTAAAACATTATTGGAGGATTACGAAAACATTTCGTCGATATATTAAAAATTAAAATCGAGTTAAAAAAAAAAACAAAATTGGCATAAATATCTTAAATGTTTTAATGTATTTTTTATTTTTGTCGAAATTTATGGCAAAAGTTCCAATAACAAATTTTTTAATAATAAAAAATAGTGTTTTTGGATGTTTTTTAAACACGGTTTCACGGGGTGTTATCGCTAGAACCGAAACTTTTTAGGAATCATAATAAAACATGTTTTAAGAATCGTCATAAAACATGTTAATCGTTATTTTCAGGGGGGGGGTCCATCATGCACTTATTTTTTTGAGGCACTCTGATTGCACTTGTTTTAAATTAATTTTAAAGATTTTTTAAATGCCTAATTTGGAGATGTCGATTGCTATTTTTATAATATAATATTTGTTATTAAAAAAAATAATTCGAATTTGTGTTAGGAGCGACTCCTTTCCAGGACATTTTATGAAAATTTCTTATTTTGTCAAAAATTTAACAAAATTTGTATGTTTTTATCAAAGTTTACATCATTTTCATAAAAATCTCTCTTAAATTTGATTATACAATAATTATCTTTAGTTTTATCTAAAAAATATTTAACCCTTAGTGGACTGAGGACAAAAAAGACACATGAAACTAAATTTCAATTATGACTACAAGATGGATATAAAAAAGTTTCCACTTGATAAAAATAATTATTTTATGTAACTTGATCCATATAGGGTTAATTTTTACCCAAAAAAATACCCATTACGAAATTTACAGAATAACGCCTTTCATAATTTTCAGAACAAGATCACTTAAATTTCATTAGACTATTATTATCTTTACTTTTATTGAAAAAATGTTTAACTATTAGTGGCCGGGGGACAAAAAAGACCCATGAAACTGAATTTATGAGTAAATGGACCAACAAAAAATTTCCACTTGTTAAAAAAAATTATTATTTTGTGATCCATATAGTGTTAATGTTTTCACTTTTCACAATGAAACCTACCACTTGGAAACTTACTGAATAACATATTTTAGATTTTATTAAATTTGGATTGTGGTAGAGGGTATTAAACTAAAGAATAAGCGCAATTGTTTATAACTCCAATTTTAAGGGCTAAAAAGGAGGGTTCAAACGTAACCCTTAAAAATAATATTGAGACTATAAAGAATTATGCTTGATCTTTAGTTTAGTACCCTCTACCACATATCCAAATTTAATAAAAATCTGAAAGATATTATTCTGTGAATTTCGTAGTTGGTCAGGTCATTTCTAAATGACTTTAAGGCGCAGATCACGAATATGACATTAGAATTTCAAATTCGAAACAGGGATTTAATAATATTCATAAAAAATTAAACAATTGAAGTTTTCACTTTAATTGCAAGGATATTCTACGCCCTTCACCCAATCGCAATTAATTTATATGGTTTTAAATGCTCACAGTCCATACTTTAAAATCATATTAATTTTTAACTTGGGGAACTTTTTTGTTGTCTTTATAAACCTTTAGTCATAATTTATATATAGATACATATATATATTTTTTTATTTTATAATTTAATTGACATTTTTCTTACATTATTTTCCCGCCAAGCCTTTGTCTGTGGCGGTTAAAACTAATTTTGATAATATTTAATTGTCTATCCGAATGAAAAAAAATATATAAGCCTTATCAAATTATATATAACTATATACGGAAATTGGTAGATATAATAATATATAATTCTATAAAATCTAATATGTTCAGATATATTTATTATAGTTAATTATATCCGAAAAATGGGTATATATATACTTATATATTGGGCCATATATAATTATATGTATATAGCACAACATAATTTTTTTTTGAATAATCAATACATATAATTATATATACATTTTTTACTCAGTTATACATTTATTTAAAATTTTAAAGATTCTTTAGTGTTTAAATTTTTTAATTCATTGTGAATCTATTAAGAATTTTCTAATTTGATTTTTCTATTGATGTTCATTATCCTTAATTCACTTGCGATGTGTGGACCGTTGTAGTTTGTGTTGTTGTGCTTTGAGAAGTTGTTGCTGATGTTATTGTTTAGGTAGTTGCTAATGGGTCTTTTCTGTCACCAGGCCACTAAGGGTTAAATATTTTTTGAATAAAAAAAATGCATTTTTATTAAATTCGTGGGTCATATTGTATTCCAGGCTTAAGTGGGTTAATAATATCTGAGTCAGAATTGCATATCTGAATAATTTTGAGCAATGTAATATACATGAATAAATGAAATAAAAAATTAATTTTTTCGAAACTTCGAAATTTTGGGAAATCTTAATAATAATACACTTTTTTGGAAATGCACCATTTCGGTTGACTTTCAGAACACGTTAATGTTTTCAAAAAAAAAAAACGATTTCTTCCATTTGGAACCATTTTTAATAAAACTAAGGGGTGCAGGGACAAATTTATTTTTAAGAGACATCCTAGATTACACTTTGTGTGATCATCTTTTAGCTTTGCAGTGTATTTATATTTCTGTGCTCCTATTTATATAGCTTTACTCCCTCACATACTTGAACTCTCACTCTCTCTGTTCCTTTTTCAGAGTTCCTATCTGTATAGCTATAAGTATACCTAGCGTGTATATATGGCTCAATTGGCTATCGTCGGTTGACAGTGATCTTGCGGCACAATATCGGTTTGCTTGTTATGCTGTGGCCTTATCCTGTGTCATAGAATTATGTGCCGAAGCTCCTGTCTTTATTGGTCAAGTCTTTTGTTTTGTTAAACTTAAAGTTATTTTAAATACTCTCCACATATTTGTACGTTCCGTTATGTTTCTTTGGATTGTCATAGGAAATCCATCTGTGGCCATTTATGCCTTTGGTATTGCCCAGTTAGTAAGTGCCGTAACGATTTTGGTATCACACTATGGATTTTTTGCCTATTACATTAAATTATTTGAAGACTATAAGAAGTCCAGCAAAGATAAGGAAACTCCTACAAAGTTTAAGATACCATTTGTCAACAAGTCACTATTTGATAATATGCATGATTTTCCATTTACAAAATTAACGGAATTTCTACCGGGAGGATTAACAAATAAGGTAAGATTTTTTTAATATATTATATGTAAGGCAACCAAAAATAAGCTAGATCTTGCTTTTAGACTTAATACAAGTTCTAATCATGAAATTATGGACATTTTAAATTATGAACATTTTAAACTATATAGCTTTTTTATATTTGCTTATTTTGTAAATATTAGCTACTTTTTGACTTTTTCTTTTAATATAAAGCTTCCCAGCCAGAAAAATACGAACGGCAAACCATTGGCCCAGTGCTTTCAACGGTGGTATGAGCGTTGGCAGAGCGTTGGATATCTGAAGATTTGAGTGCTTTGCCAACCCCAAATGATAACACCGGGCAGGGCTTGGCCGTTGCTTTTTTAAAACGTTGGCAAAGCACTGGCAATGAGCGATTTGCCAGTACCAAAACCATAATTTTAAAACGTTGGCAAAGCATTGGTAGAACAACCAATAAAGTGCTTTTTTAATAATACAATAAGTGCTTTGCCAACCCCAAAATGGTAACACCGGGCAGGGCTTAACCATTTCTTTTTTAAAACGTTGGCAAAGCGTTTGCCAGTACCAAAACCAAAAACGACCAATTAAGTTCTACTTAGTAATTCACTTCAGTAAAGAGTTGTATTATTTCTTATTGAATGATTTTGGTAATTTGAACAGAATAACAATAGGCTTGCTTCAACTAAGTTAATTACAAAATAACTGAATATTTTTTATCAAATTATTTTTGTGATAAGTTAGCACGATTTTTTACTACAATTTCACTAAAGAAAGAAATTTGAAAATAAATTTCTTAAGTAAAATTTTAGTACAAAAACTATACTTTGTGCTGACTTTAATAGTAGACCTTAATAATCTTAACTTCAAATCATAAATTGCAATTTAGTTTTGAATTTTTCCACTCTTGTTGTGAACAAGGGATGTGCCACTGTTTTTATTAAGTTAACGGTTGTAAATTTTGTAAATAAGTACTGGCAATGCACTTTTTGCCAATGTTAAGAAAGCGTTCTAAGTCAGTACTGTGCCAGTGCTTTTTTATTTTTACGGTTTGTAAATTTTGTAAATCAAGTACTGGCAAAGCACTTTCTACGAACGTTGGCAGAGCATTCTAAGCCAGAGCTGTGCCAGTGCTTTTATTATTTTAACTGTTGTAAATTTTGCTAATTAAGCTCTGGCAAAGTGCTTTGCCAGCACTTTATTTGTTGGATCATTGGCAAATAGTGCTCTGGCCAGTGCTTGATTTTTCAGACCATTGGCAATTTCTGGCTGGGTTATTTTATATGGAATATGGCTCATATATGAACATATAAGGAAGTATATGTGACTCCATATACCCAAATGGGGTTATAAAACTAATCAGTTTTATAACCCCATTTTAAAGACCGATGGCAAACCACTTCAATTCTTAATCTAATTTATAAGGATTTATTTCAAAATATTATTAATAGCATTTTTTTCAATTGTTATTTTGACATTTGTTCAGTAATTATTGTTAACCTTATGAAGTGCAAATATAAGTATAACCGATATCCCCAACGAGGACCCCTCGATTTTTGTGATTTTCTCTGGCACTATTTGTGTTATAAATAAGTAAACCAGTGTTCTGACAGCCAACTAAATTAAGAAATTTAAAATAAAAGTTTTTTCACATCATTTGACAGCAAATAAAAATATAAAAATTTTAAAATTTTTCGTAAGGAAAATTTTGAATTTTTAAAATTATTAATAAAAGTGATATTTTATGAATTATTTATGTTTACTTTTTTATCAGGTGCTTTGGTTCATAGAGGGTATTATTCTCCTGATTTTACTCTCAATATACTTTTTGACAAAAATTTCTATTTCATTTTAATTTAGGAAGGTTTTTTCAACACTGAACTACAAGTACTTACCCTTAGCTTTGTTAAGCAAGGTGTTCTTAAACAAATTCTAACTGAAGGTGAAAATATGTTATGTCCATGAGTCCAGTATTAAGTTTTAGTGAGCAAGCCACATATGATGTAGTTAACAATTTGGGCAGCTTAGCAGCAAGATTTATATTCAGACCCATTGAAGAGAGTAGTTATTTTTATTTTACCCAAACCATAGCAAGAGATGTACCATTGGAGCAGCAAGATAAGGTAAGTATATTTAAATTCTTTCAATTTATGATGTATATTACATATAACAATAATTATTACCTTTTAGGATAAAGTACAACAAGCCAGTCAAGTGTTAAGACATCTCTCCTTAGTTGTATCATCAATTGGCCTATTGGCATTGGTATTTGGTCAAAGTTATTCCTATACTATGCTACTACTTTATGGTGGTTCAGAATTCGTTTCTGATGGTCTGCCAGAAGTTTTACTGAAATGGCATTGTTTGGCTATATATTTTTTGGCTGTTAATGGCATAACCGAGGGTTATATGTTTGCCACCAATACCAGTCAAGATATAGATAAATATAATTATTTGATGGCCATATTCTCGGTGAGCTTTCTTGTACTATCATATGTATTGACAAGCATTTTCGGTCCAGTTGGTTTTATATTTGCAAATTGTGTCAATATGTTTTGTCGTATTTGCTTTAGGTAATTAAAAGGTTTTTTTTCTGTTTGTTATATTTGAGATATTTTATTAATTTAATCTTAAATTTTAGCACTCGTTTTATATGGTTGCAATATAAACCATTGGGTTGCAATCCCTTACTGGGTTTATTGCCAAATAAGTTCTTTATTTTGACGCTTATTGTGTTTGGAATTATATGTAAATATTGTATGGTAGTTAAATTTTTATAATTTATAGAATGACCATATTAAGACTTTGAATGAGGGACTATTTTAATTATTAAAAGGACCGTTAATTGTATAGCATTTGAACTGATAAAAGTGGTTTTGAAAAAAAGTGATATTTAAAGTTTTGAACTGAAAAGGAAACGTCGCACAAAATTCAGTAATTTTATATCAGATTTAAAAAAGAAGCTGTTATGCCACAAGTACCGACATTAATATAATCAAAAACTATCAATATTCGGTTATTATTTGGACTAGAAAATGGGCTTTTAGAAATATGATATTATAACTATAAACAAGGCTACGATAGCGAAACTTTTGTACACATATGAGGCTTTCCAAGCCAACTTCCAGAATAAAATGTGTATCGTATCAATAGCAAACTTACAGTATGTATTCTCTTATATGATACTAAAAACTCCTAATTTAACTGAATTTGGAAAATGCTAGAAAAATAGATTTTTTAATGGAAAATTTTAAGAAGAAAAATTAAACAATTCAACTATGCCATTTTCCACTGAAATTGGAAAAATTTGAAGTTAAATTGAAAGAAAGAAAGCTTCAAGTTAAATTGTGATTCTTTCATGTTAAATTGAGATTCTTTCTATGTAATTGAAAAAAATTTCCAAATGAAATCTTTATTTTTCATTTAAAATTTAATAAATTTTAAGTGAAATTAAAATTGAAATTGAGACTTTAAATTTGATATTGAGAAAATTCCATTTGATATTGCAATTTTTCTTTTATATAACGAAAAGTCCAATTTGATTTAAAACTTTTCATTTGAAATTAGGATAATTTTAAATGAAATTCTGTATTTCTGTTTGAAATTGGTAAAAATTTTAATTGAAATTGTAATTTTTCGTTTTAAATTGGAAAAATTTCAAAAATAAATCAAGTCAAATTAAGAAAATATACTGGCAATGTGATAAAAACCGATCGATTTGGTTAAAATCTAAATTTTAAAAGGAAATAAATAGGAGAGGACGATTGAATTAGTTCTAATTGCTTTATTAAACCGGGAGTATCGATCCAATCTTTTTAAACTAAAAACAATGCGAAATATTTAAAATTGAAAACGAAATAGAAATTTCAAAAACGATCGACTTGAAAGAGACAAATAAAAATTTGAAAATTAAATCTTTTTTAATTGGTTTTTCTCAACTTAATTTGTAATGTATTTAATTTAAAATATGTATAACTCCCAGTTAAGTGTGTACTTTTTCATTCTCTTCTAAATTTCAATAAAAAAATCTAATTTTTATAAAAAAATAGCAATTTCATTGGAGTTTTGCACAATTTTAAATGAAAATATCAATTTAATTTAAATATTTCAAATCGAAATTTTCCGATTTCAATTAAAATAAAAAATTTTAATTGAAAAATCTTGATTTCATTTAGAATTTTCCCCGACTTCATTCGAAAAAGTTCTCAATTTCAATTACAAATGGTGTATGTAGATAAAATTTGATTGTATTTAGAAAACTTAAATTATTTAAAATTAGGCCAACATTTTTTATATTTCTTTAATATGTGTACACTAAAAAAAAAGTTTGTAAAGTCAGCAAAAAATTTTGCTGAGTCAGCAAAATTTTAGTCAGGAGGGTGCTAGCAAAAAAATTGCTAATGTCAGCAAAATCAAAAAACAAAATTAGTAGATTCAGCAAAAGTTTTGCTAACACTTAGTAGATTAGAAATAAAAAGCGTTGGTAAAAATTAATAAATTTTTTGCTGAATTTTAGTAGACTGAAAAAAACGCAAAAAAATTGTAAAAAAATTGTAATTTAGTTAATATATTTGCTGAAAATCATAAACATATTTTTTGATTCTTTTCAAAATAATTTACAATAATTACGAAACATAAAAATTTTCATTTTCCCACATTGATGTCATGAATTAATTTAATATCTGAAAATATATAGAAATAAATATATATAACATAACAGAAACTACTACTACTTACATCAATGGTAGTCTAAATGATGCTTTCTTTTAAAGGACGCAACTGCCGAAGATAATTATAGAAACGAAACGAAAAAAATAAACAAATACAAACGAAACGAAAAAACAACCCTTTTTTTTGCAATAAGAAAAAGGAACCATACAAATCTACCTAAGATGTGTGTCTTGTCTTTCGCTTTACTCTAGTCTACATGTCTGTATATGTTTGTTTGCAATTTGACGACACTAGATCATTAATCTATTAACATTTATTACAGAAATACATATTAAATTTAAATATTTTCTTTGTCTTTTATTTTATTAATAGACAATTATTTTCACAAGCCGGTGACAACGCAAAATTTAAGTTGTTTTAATCCTCAATTTTGTTTTATGTATGAAAAACAGATACAAAAGTCTTCCATGGTTGATTTTTTTATATGTCTTATTAGAGTTGTACTTTTTAGTATCATTTTCATCTTCTCTACTACATCTTGACATGCCGCGACATCTGCTTCATTCGGCGTATATCTTTCAATCTGGTTGTCGTCCACACTATTGATGTGCTTATCAGCGCAATTTTTTTAAGCAAAATTAATTAGTAAAACATTAGTATATTAGTAAAGCATTAGTATCTAACAGTTAAGTGCTGAATAAGTATAACAAAAATTTTAGCTGAAAATACGATTTTAGCAAAACAATTTGCTAAAAAATAGTATACCTGATTTACAAAACGTTTTACTAACTTTTGTACTAACTGTTATATTATTATTGTTGTTATTGTTGTCTGTTATATTATTATATGAATATATGTGTATTATATGATTCACCATACGAATTCAAACTTTTAAATATTTGAGATAGACAAATTTAAATTTAATTTAAAACTTTCTGGATCTATAGAAAAACATCTAAACTTTTTTTATTAATAAAATACAAACAATATTATAACATGAGCAAGATTATTCAAGTTCAAGATCATTTGTTTTTTATTAAACAAAAAACCGTGCAATCCCGAGGAGTCATATATGTTCATCTGTGAGCATTAATGAAAATTGAGGTAATATTTACATACATATATAATCATACATGTCCTATACATTTCCCATACATGGTCATATGGTCTTATGGAACACGTATGAATCCTTATGGTGGTATATGGACATGTATGACCTCGAATCACTTCTGAGTTCGTTCATGTTCATAAATGATGTTGATTTTAACCGGGTAGTAGAATAAATAATATTCATGAGTATAAAAAACTTTAAGTCAGATAATCTTGAAATGTCAATGAAAAGCCTTAAAAATGTTAAGCAAAAGCTATTTCAATAATCAAAATCGGAACATCCAAAAACCATAGAAAAGCTAATTTGCCATCTTATATAATTATATATAAACATATAGGTAGAAACAAGAAAAAAAAATCACTTTTACATATAATTGTATATGACATCACATATTAGTCAAATTGAAATCACGTCTAATTGATTTATATTAAATTTTCATTATTATTTGGAATGTGAAACAAAATAGTAGTGCGGATTATCAAAGAATTTTATGAAGTTAGTATCAAATTATATAGAGCTTGATCAAATTAGATACCAATTTTCGGATCAAATTATATCAGATGAGATCCCATGGGATCTCATTTCGGATCAGCTATGATACGATGTGAATTATATATATGACTATATATGATTATATATATCTATATCGGAATTTTTCTCATCGGGTATATATTAATTAATTAATTAAAAATGTCTTCATCTGCTAATCAATGTTGCCAATCTAAGTCATTTTATTTTATATAGCCATAAGAAAATGGCTAGATTGTATATACCCGATTGAAAAAAATTATATAAGCGATATCAAATTAGATATAATTATATACAGAAATTGGGTGGATATAATTAGATATAATTCTATAAAATCTGATATAATCAGATATAATTATCTATAATTATATCCGAAAATGGGTATATATAATTATATAAATTAAATATAATTATATAAGGCAGATATAATTAATAGTTGGACCATATATAACTATATATAATTTTATATAGGCACCACATAAACAATTTTTTTAATAATCAACCGCATATATAATTATATCTAATTATATATGGTGATATATATATATGATTATATAAAATTATATATAAATATATATGATTATATATACATTTTTTTACTCGGGTAGCCAAAATATTTATCCATTACATTTTCTTCCCCTAGCCATTTTTTCTTACACGTTTTGCAGTTGTATGTCATTAAAATGTGCTTCAGTTTTTACGATTTTCAATTTTTTTTTTACAAAATTATAATTTTCGACACGTATTTCTACATTCGATTTAAAATTATGTTCTTATTGTTAAAACTTACAAAAAAAAAAATATTTTAGAAATTAGAAGAAAATTATGTTTAAATAGTACTTTTGTGTAAATTTCATTTTAAAACTCATTGTTATAAATAATTTACATTGAAATTAATTGAGTTTTTTTTGTCTATTTTTCGAATAAGCCATTTCCTACCCATTTTTTTTTCTAGATATTCACTTCAAAAGTTGGCAACCTTGCTGCTAATGCAGATTTTATCTACTGACAGGTCCTTACATGTTTCATTCGAGTCACCAAAATTCTTCAGAGGACCAATGTAGAAGGGGAAACATATTGTTTTGTCAACAAACAAATATTAACTTGGTTGTGAAGTAATTATGGTAAAGTGTTATCTTTTTCCTTCAAAAATTAAAAATGGGCACTTCTTCTGTCCCTTCTACATTGGTTGTCTGAAGAATTTCGGTGAAGCGAACTGAAAAATTTAAGGACCAGTTCAGTAGATCAACTCTGCATTAGCACGGATTTTTGTTTAACAAAAAAACAAATGATCTTAAACTTGAATGATCTTGCTCATGTCATAATTTATGTTAAAAGATAGAAAATAAACTTTTTTTTTATTTATTAAAATTCTTAAAATTAAAGTGTATTAAAAAAACTGTTGCCCGATTTATAGATATATTGAGTCATCTATTACACTAAAATTAAGAACTTGTTCTGAATTAAAAAAATAGAATACTTTGTTGATAAATTTTAAAAGTTGTTTCATTTTTTACTTACATCATTTTAAAACAGACGTGGATCCAGGAAAAGTTTTTGGGGAGGGAAGTTTTATTTTTTTTTACAATTTTGTATTAAAAAATTTTATTTTAGGATTAGAAAAGCCCTTTTTCTCCTTCCTCCCCTTAGTTCCGCTTTGATATATATCAACAAATACTGTAAGTTTGACATAGATACGATATACTTTTTCTTGTAGTGGAGTACTTTGCTTTGAAAGCCACATAAAGATCATAATAAAGACATTTGTTGTACTATAAATAGGTCTTCAATAGAAGAACTTTGTGTACAACAAAAATAGCTTTCAATTACTTACCTTATTGACTCGGACTACGATAGAAAAACATTTGTGACTTTATATTTGTGACTTTTTTAAATATACTAAAACTGTTTAAATTTTTAATTTCATATCTAATTCTCTCTTTTTTTAGCACAATACATCCATATTATTGCATCTTGCGTTGGGTATTATTAGCGTTGTAATTGTTTTGGGCGCTTGGTCATTTGAAAATAAGGAGTTGGTTAAACTTGGCTGGTCATATAGAAGAAAATTAAAGGATGCATGATGTAAAAGACAAATATTGTTAATAAATTATAAAGATATTAGAAAAAAAAAATGAAAAGTAAAATATCTTTTTTCTATAAGCAGGCTTTATACACTCCACATTATTACTTACCTAAAATTTTTAAGAATATGTTACATTCAATAAATGCACCAAAGACATTAATTTATATAAAAAAAGATGTATGTATACAAAAAAAAGAAACTTTATATTTTAACACTTAAGTATATATTTAACGCTAATTAAAATTACACTTAAATAACTATTAAAACTGTTTTTATTAAGTACAAACATTACAAAATTAAATACTAGCTACTAGAGTCGGGAATAAAGTTGGCATTTATTCGGGTTTTTATTTTTAAAGATTAATAGATCAAAATATAAAAAAATATCGAACGGTGAAACGGTTTATAATTTAAAATTATTCGCTTTGTAGAACGAATAATATAGAAAAAATAATTTTAAACATACATGTCAAATCTTATTTCAATATCCAACGAAAAAAATATTGAAAGAAAGTAAAAAAAAAACTAACGACGAAAGGTTGAAAAGGCGTAATTCTTAATTTATTTTATAAAGTGAATGAAATTTTACTCAAATGAATGAATTCTTAGCTTAATTCTCAAAAGCTTTAAATAATATGAATGAATTATGTTTTGAATGATTCTTTCTTGAATGATTCAAAATTTTTCTTAATTCATTTAGTAAAAGGGTGAATGAAGAATGATTTGCTTTCATTCATTTAGTCAAATGATTAACGAAATTTGTCATAATTTAACTGAAATATTTATATAATACAAAAGCAAATTACTTATAAGTAGTCTACACAAAAACAAACTCTTATGCTTTGTTATTGCTTGTGTGTTACGTTTCAATTTGTGTGTTTATGTTAAACTACTTGTATAAATGAATGATACTAAAATTTCTTCATTCAATTAGTTAAATGTTGAATGAACATATAATTGAATTCATTCAAGTTGGAATTCTGCCAATACCAATTACAGCTTTTGAATGAAGCTAGTGAATGAATTCTTAAGGAATGGATTAAAGGAATGAAATATAAGCATTTTTTAATTCTGAATTAAATTTTTTGTGAATGAAGCTCAAATCGAAATAAATCTTTTAAGCTCTGCTTAGCGACCTCATCATAACGCAAAATTTTGATACCAATTTTGTTCAAAATCTTAAATTTTTTATGCAAATTTTAATAACAATTTTGTTTAAAAAAAAAGTTTTGATATAAACGCAAGTAGGGAACTAAAAACGCAAAGGAGGGACCCGATTAAAAAAAAAAATGATATGGAGCTTTATGTAGTCATATCAATTTCTATGTGACGACGCTATATGTTATCTTATTAAATATCATTCGAAATATGGGCCCCATATAATTGTATCGGTTGTATGAGTTTAGAGCTAATCTGAAGCAATTAGATAAATGCCCTGTACAATTTTATCCGAATTATGGCCCGATATAATTGTATCAGTTATATTCTAAACTGATACAAATAGATATAATCATATAAAACCCAGATTTTTTTGGATCCGGATTTTGACCAGATATAATATATACTATGTATATATTATAGTATGTATATGATTGCATGTGAACTGATACATCTAAATATAAGTAGATCCGTTTTTTAGTCTGTTAAAATTGCACAAATGTTACATTTTTGTATATAATTGGATGAAAATATATGTTACACAGTTTATACAAATATATGATCATCCTATCATATACGTTAAGTCCATAAAAAATATTAAGCAATATAAAGGGTCCGCCATCTAACGTTTTTTTTTTTCAACTAGTGCTTATTTCGTGAATGGTAACACTTAGCTCATGTCTGATTTGACAGATAATTAGTTTTATCCTTCCGCTGCACGAATATGGTTGTGTATACGCTTGAACAACGCTGGGAAATATTGTGACATTACTTTGAAAATCATGGTAATGTTGCAGAATGTGTGCGAAAAATTGCGTACGGATTTTGATATTCGCAATTATCAGCCGCAGAGATGATGTCGTTTGGCCACCTCGGAGCTGCGATTTGACACCGTTGGACTATTATTTGTGGGGTGCCGTCAAAGATAAGTGTTACGCCAACAAGCCAGAGACAATTGACGCTTAAAGTACAATATTCGTGAAGCCATTGCTGAAAATACAGCTGCCACACAATCGATAATGTGCTTAAAAATTGGACCGATCGTGTAGGCTACTGCATGGCCAGCCGAGGCAGCCATTTGAATGAAATTATTTTTCCATTATAACCGGAAGGATTGTACTTTCCAATAACAAAAGAAATTTGAGAAAATATTCAGCAGTTTTTTTTTTATAACATTTCAAAAAAAAAAAAAAAAAGTTTATTTGCGGAACCTTTATTACTTTTTTGCGGTTTTAAAAAAAAATTTGTACGGCATAAACATTTTTAAGTTTTAATGCACATTAGGTTGGCCCGAAAGTGTAGCAATTTAAGTAGTAGAGCTCAAACAATGAGTATTATCCAGTTGATTATGGGAAAAATAAAAATAAATCGTATTTTTTAAATTTTTGGTACAAATGGGCTCAAGTTGGTAATGCTGACCATATTTTGGAAATATATTTATAAATTCCATAGAGTAATTTTTGGTCCACTACATCTTTCATTTTAAAACAATTAATAAATAAAATGACATGTTACAAACTAATGATTCTGTGGTGGACCAAAATTAATGTATGAAAATTTTATAATTATATTTTAATAATATGTTCAGCATTGCCAAACTTTTACCACTATTCTTTATCCAAAAATTTAAAACAATACACTACGAAGGTAGCGGTTAGCAACGGGAATGATAAGTATCTGTTTTGCGACAAATTATAGCACTTTTATTATCACATTGTCTGTCCAATTCAATAAACAATGATTGCAACCATAACGCTTCTTGGCCAACGGTTTGATAAAGCCATATAACTCTGCCTCTTTGGTAAATAAAGCAGTAGTTCCGTTGTTGCTTAGAGTTCCATGAAATGCAGCCCCCACGTTATATCTGTTATTCTACAAATACCAAATGTAAATCAAAAAATATCAATAGAATTTCAACTGTTATTTTTTGAATTACATTTGTTATTATTGGAATTACTTTGTTATTTTTTGAATTACATTTGATATTTTTTGAATTTCATTGGGTGTTTTATGAATTTCATTTGGTAGTTTTTGAATTTCAATTGTGTTTTCTATTACTTTTTTTTTGTTCTTTCGAATTACAATTGATATTTTTTTGAATTACATTCGGTATTTTTGAAAACAAATTCGATTTTTTGAAAATCAAATGCAATTTCGAAATTACATTTGTTATTGTTTTTTAATAAACAAATATAAATGTTGTAGTGTTAATGACAAAAACCAGAAGAAAAAACTTGCCCTAATCATAACAATTACAGTAACTGTTGCCGGATATAATTTTCTTAAAGAAAAGTTTCACGAATTTTTCCGGAAAATTTATAATTTTTCCTCGGGATTTTTTTTATTTAAGCCAGTAATTTGATCCTAAGGAATGTTTGTTTTGTTACATGGAAAATTTAATAATATAGCACATATGAAGCACATAGCACATATACTGTAAAAACTTGATAAGCCACATTTATATTATTGCTGTTTTATCTGTTTTTCTAATCACCTATTGATGAGTATTAATAAAGCCTTGCTCGTATACTTAATAAAGTATCTAGAGAATAAAAGTCCTGCCAAAAGTCATACTTTATGCATTAAATCAACACTTAATGGCAAAAGAAGTAAAATAGTATAACGTCGATTGATTATTGGAGAGCCGCACCGACCAAAAACATTTTTGCTAGAAAAACGATAAAGAAAGTTACAACAAAATTATTAAATTTCTACAAGATCGGTTTTCTTTTTTGTTTGCTATATCTATAGCTGCATTTGTTATAAACAATATTGTTAATTTTTTACGCCTTTTTGCACTGAGTATCAAGAGTCATTAACAGTTTTTAAAAAAAGGATTTTTATTATATGGACTATAAGCCCGTTTTATCACAATTATTGTTTTGTCTTTCAAGTAGGTCAAAAGTTTTTTTTCTTTTAACCATTATAAGACTAGGTTGTCATAGTGCAAACCAATGCTTAAACTTTTTTTCTATTTGTTTTATATGCGTTGCTTATTTCAAATGTGTCCAACCAAGATTGACGATCATGTTTTTATTTTTCTATAGAAAGTTTGACTCATTGGCCAAAAAGTGGTCAATACATCTACCCATGTTACAGAACTTTGTAAAAACTAGGGATACGCAGCCACTATGGGGCTGGATATTTCCTAATTGATACGAGGTATATAAAAACGGATTAAAGATTTAGAAAGAGGACACATTAATCATATATAATCAATTCCTAACTCAATTTTACTAGAAATGGTCTATAGGTCTCACCAATATTCATACGACGATAAGGCTTATCAAGTTTTTGCAAAAAGTCCTTCATATGTATTCAATTTTTGCACTGAAAACTAAAACAAAAACATTAATCAAATGATTTGAGATAATTTTAAATTAAAAATAAATATCCTATAATATTAAAAAAAAATACATCAGTTCGTTAAAAAAAAAATAAGTTTTTAAGTCACCATCTCTTTAACAAAGTTCACCATCTCTCTTTAACAAATTCGCTAGATTTGATTTTTTGCTTTATTCGATTGGCCTTTGCATTGTCTATAGCATTTCTTCATTTCATTTTGAAAATTTCATCGACTTTGGGTTTCAAATATGTGATTGTCACTGCTGGACATTTCAGAAATGGATTGATCAAACAGGCGTTTATAAATTGTTTCAGCATACAATTGTAAAAAGCTGTTGTATGTTTAAAATTGGCATTAAAGTTAACGGGAGTTTTTAAATAATTTATTAATGCTAACATTTGCTTAAGTTTGCTTTAATTGACACAGCCATTTTTTTTTTTAGAAATTATGTTTTTTTTTGAACAAAAGCTGATCAAAAGGTTTATTAATATACAGCATCAGCTACTTAAATAGTATAATCTCGTCGACTTAGTGCATAACTGCGTCTTTTATGGATTTAAAACTTGAACTCTAACATCTCCTGGACTGGGACATGTAACACCCAAACGGTCTAAAATTTGTACCGGCACATAAAGTAAAAAATATATTCTTCTAGTTTTTTTTTTTTTTTTCGTTGTGTACTTTAAGTTTAGAGTGTACTTTAACAGGCCTATTCTTACTTGTGACTCGTTATGACTGTCATAACACCTATTTTCAAGACTGAAAGTCTTAACTTTCTATACAAAACAACAATAAAATTTCAAATTTTTATTTGTCATTTTATGATGAATGTCTGTTAAACGGTCTTTATTTTTGTATTTTTTAAAAAAATTTCAAATAAATAAAATTTTTTGTTACTCTTGCAACAACAAACACATGTGGAATACAGTCTTTAAATTAGTACATTATTTTTGTAAGAATAGTCCTCTAAGTTTAGAGTGAATCTCAAAAACTAATTCATAAAAATAATTATGTTTAGGCATAAATTATTCTTTGCCAAGAATTGCTCTTAACACGATGTAACTACAATCCAAAGTACACCTTTGTATTTTTACTTAAAAAAAATACGAGTACCGGCCTATAAGTATTCTTGATTTTTTTTCATGATCAACTAGATATACTCATCGTTGAGCACTATTGCGTAAAATGGTGCACTTTAGGGACACCCCTAATGTGCATAAATCTTAAAAAAGATTTATGTCGATTTATGTTTAACAAAACCGCAAAAAAGTAATATGTTTCTTAATATTTTTTATAGACTTAACGAAAGTGATAGGATGATCATATATTTGCAAGAAATTGTGTATAATTTTCATACAATCATATACAAAAATGTTACAATTTAGTGAATTTTACCAGACTAAATCTAATTATATTTAGATTATCAGTTTACAATAAAATCATATACAATTATATCGGGTCAAAATACGGATACAATACTATTTGGATTTTATTGTATCAGTTTAGATATAAACTGATACAATTATATACGAAACTGCTACAATCTAATACAATTCTATCAGTCCATTATTCGAATAAAAATTATACTGGACAATTTATCTTTTTGATATTACTTAAAATCAATATAATTATTTTTTAATAGGACATTTTTACATTTTGTTTTACAATGAATGTGAAGTATTCTAATGACAACTTTAAAGTGAAACTTTAAATTTCATTGTTAAATATTACAGATTAATTTTGTGAAATATTACAGATTAATTTGTGACCATGCCATAAAAATTTAGACAATTTCAAATGTAATTGGTGAAATAAAATTTTGAACTTACATTTTCATTTTTCTATTCAAAATCTCAGTAGTTTTAAGCAGAAGTTTTATATATTGTTCTGAAATTTATAAAATTGCAAACATAATTTTAATTTAGCTTTGGAACTTGCAAAAACAACAATTAGTACTGATTTTTCGTTCGTGTGAAGAAAAACGTCATCTAAAAACAGGCATTAATTGTGATTATTGTGCGCCTAAAAAAAAGTTTCGATATACTCATATACAACTTGATATCATTATATCATGCTTATATGTGCTCATATATGTGGCAATATATTACGATATATGTTCATATCTTAAACTAGTTTATGAATTGTCTTTAATTTTAGCTTAATATATCAACATTAGGCCGGGTCGATTTGTATGGAGGCACAAAAAAACCGCTCAACGTTCAAGGAAAATCGTATTTCTAGGGATCAAAATAAGAACCTTTGCCGAAGGAAAACCCATACCTCTAAAACGAATTCAGATGTCCCGACTTTTGACCCGTAGGGTGTAAAATTTTGAAAAATCTCACTTTGACCCATTTAGAGCGCCCCAATCGAATCCAACCCAATCGAATAAATTTATACATTCATCTGCTAGACCGTCTTCCGGAAGAAGAAATAGAGACCCTAATCTTGGAAAGACTCCTCCTACTTTCTGAAATATCTCTATCCCGATTGTGCATTAATATGCTAGCGCGTCTCCCGGAGAAGAAGTAGCTCCCATAATCTTGGAGAAGATTCCTACTACTTTCTAAAATATCAAAGTGGGCTTTTTCAAAATTTCACCCTACGGGTCAAAAGTCGGGACATCAGAATTCGTTTTAGAGGTATGGTTTCTTCGGCAAAGTTTCTTATTTTGATCCCTAGAATACGATTTTCCTTGAACGTTGAGCGATTTTTAATCGACCCGCCCTAATCAACATATATCATGAAATAGATATAGCGATATATATGACCATATATGATCATATGTATGTATATGTGATAATAATAATACATAATATATAGTCATATTTGATTATACCGTAACTTTTTTCGTCATGTAATACGTTTTTTAATTAAAAAATTAAAAAAAAAATTTTAAATGTAGAGATCAGTATTTTTTATTTTAGTTTTTTGGGCAATGCGAAATTGAGCGAAAATGCACCTTAACTTATAAATATATATTGTTCAAACTTAAACGCTTTGGTACTAGTACCAATATAATTTTTCTGCAAAATTTAATGAAAATCCGTTCATACGTTTTCTAGTTATAGGCGATGCCCTTTAGAGGTATTCTGTTGGAATACTGTATGTCATTAGACGAAAATAAGAACTTTTTTTAAAATGTTTAAGCTTGAATCTAATTGAATCTAACTTTGCGTTTAGTATCAATGATTTTCTAGCCAAATAAATATGTTTTTATGATTTTTAATAATTATTTCATTTCAAAATATTTGTTTTTTTTAAAACTTTTACGATATTTGAACTTTAACTTATTCTAAAACTGTTTTTTATCGACCTTTTTTCTATTTAAATTCTTAATTGTTTTTTAGATTTGTCTAAAAACGGGCTTTTAAGATAAAGTTAATGATATAAAATAAAAGATTATTTCATTTAATGGTCCATCCGTCGTTTCGTTGGTGTTTTTCCCAGAATCTTCTGGGTTAACACTTTTTCGCTTCCAAACTATCACTGCACACAAAAAACTACTATACTTTATATTTTTTAAAACATGGTTTTCTATCTATCGAATAGCTTAATTTCTTATTATAAAACAAACATTCCATTGGCACATTTATGGCCAATTTGAAATGCCCCGCCTGGAGGCGGGCTTGCCGTTAAGAGTGTTAAATTTGCTAAGTAGAATAATCAATTATTCCTGTCAAATAAAAATTCTGAGAAATAATATATCGTCGATTGATTATTGGAGAGCGTCACCGACCAACACAATTTTTGCGAGAAAAAACCGATAAAGAAAGTTTACAACAAAATTATTAAATTTCTACAAGATAGGTTTTCTTTTTTGTTTGCTATATCTATAGCTGCATTTATTATAAACAATATTGTTAATTTTTACGCCTTTTTGCACTGAGTATCCAGAGTTATTAACAGTTTTTAAAAAAAAAGATTTTTTATTATATGGCCTATAAGCCGTTTTATCACAATTTTATTGTTTTTCTTTCAAGTAGGTCAAAAGTTTTTTTTCTTTTAACCATTATAAAACTAGGATGTCATAGTGCAAACCAATGCTTAAACTTTTTATTGACGAATAATGTTTTTATTTTTCTATAGAAAGTTTGACTCATTGGCCAAAAAGTGGTCAATACACCATACCAATGTTAAGAAATTTGTAAAAATAGGGATACCGCAGCACATATGGGGCTGGATATCTCCTAATTGATAGGAGGTATATAAAAACGGATTAAAGATTTAGAAAGAGGACACATTATTCATTTATAATCAATTCCTAACTAAATTTTGCCAGAAATGGTCTATAGGTCATACCAATATTCATACGACGATATATCTGCATTAATTAATTTTTAAAAAGTTTTTTCGTTTTATCGGGAATTTTGAAATTTATCTCCCGGGAATTCCCGTGTTACAAATATCCTAGTTGGATGGCAATAATTTAAGTCATAGAAATTAATTACTGATATAAATTGTAAGATTTTCAAAATTCATGTTACACAATATGAATTTGCTTATTTTATTATGCAAAATATGATTTTACAAAATTCATATTCGAAAAAAATTACGCTTTTTAGAATTCATTATTAAATTATAATTCAATAAATTACAATACAATACGGATATTTTTTAAGTAAATTAAGAAATTCATTGCCATTTTATATACACTTATAAAAATAAACATTAACATGGCTAAGACATGACCCAAAAAATTTATATTAGACCAAACATTAAAATTTGCCCTAAGCCCTTCGGTTTTTCCAGATGCCGCAGAGGAAGATGCAGGAGAATTTAACATTATACCTAGGTAAGCCAATTGTATAACAACTATTAAACTAAATATTAAATTAACTAAACGTACTAATAATATGGCTGGAGTGTATAATGAACCCCTCATAGCTACGAGGACAATAAAAATATTTACAATTCTGATTTACACTCTGAAGCTTCTATGCAAGCATCGAATACTTGAGCTAAACAACGTCTTAATAAATTTTCAATATAACTGAAACATCCCAAAGAAACTAATACCAAATGAACTTTATAATTGAAACCATGTACAAGGCAAGATACTAAATACGTGCATATAATGGCCATAAAATAAGGAATTTAGATGAACGTAAACGATTGAAAATATTTTGTTTTAACCATAAATGCATGGGTATATTCCAATTACGTATGACATTCGATAAAGAACGGGGAAATTCAATAGCTAAGGGTTTAACTATAGGTTGTGAGGATAACAAGGCCGATGAGGAGGATACTTTTAAGGTATGGGAGAAGTTGTTGCCATTAAAGTGGCTTGCGATAAATAACATACAAAATAATGACTACAACGTACGGCAAATGCATCTAAATATGTTTCTAAACCCAAAACCCACATTCATTAATTGTTTAACCAGGTTATTAGACAATTGGAAAGATTTAGAAATACTATGGCTAATAAAATATTGAATATAATTCCTAAAATGTGTGGTAATTTCTTAAATCTAATATGAAAATCTGGTTTATAATCTTTAATGATAGCCATGGTCCCAATATCAAGGAGGAAGGACTTAACAAATAACCACAAATGGCTATAAATTGATAATGTTCCTTCTCATCTTGTATTTCAAAAGCAACCGATATTAATTTCATACTAATCACCATTTGTGGTCCACGTATAATTCATAATGTTCTGTTTTTAAGAGACATTCAAATAATAATTGACATACTATCGTATACATACATAGCCAAGCTCCCGTACATCGAACTTTGTTTCTTTATCACCGCCAGCCATAGAAATAGACATAGATTCATTATATGCATTAAGACATAGATGCTGTTGTGGCCCACATAAAACCATAACTATTAACCGCATGTTACTGAAATAGCATGATAGAAGTTGTGATATCTATTTCCCAGCGTACGTTTTAACAGCTCCCATAGTAACCGCTGCAGTAATCCACATCCAAGGAGTATAACAATATAGTGTTGTATTTGTTTGGTGGAAGATTTAATGCATCCTTCATATACTTCCTTAAATGTTTCGTCATTAAAGACTACCGAATCGTAGTCATAATCTTCGTTGTCATCCATTCATGTTCATCTTCTTTAATTTGGTCATAATAATAATATTCCATAGTTAACTATCTCGGCGGGATATATATTTATCTTTCCTCTTGCCGGCGAAGTGATGCTGTTTGCACTAGGACTTCTACACACACACAGTGTTGCCATAGTTTATTTGCCATAAATCGACAAAATCGTCAATGGTAAATGAAAAAATCGTCATGCTTTATTATAGAAATTTATAGGGGATTTACACAGAAAAGTTAATCTACCTGAAATGGATTAGCTGTTTAATCAAGCACTAACATGTAGATTAAATAATTTTAAATCTTTTAGATTAACAGGTATTCCAAATTGCTATTTCTGAACAACTTGCATTCGTACTCCTAATTGTATGCAACTCTGTGTTTCATAAAACTTTGGTTGTCAAAACACGTATAAAGCTGCTTTAATCTATTCCAACGGCTCTTTAATATATTCAACTCGTTTGGCAAATGCGTGTTTTGCAATATGTAGTAATGCCGTACAAACGAGAAATATTAAATAGATGTATTAAGGTACCCAAACACTTTGTATACTATTGAAAATGTTATTGCCAGTATTATTGTCATGTTGTCCTTCACAGTGCAATAATATGTACAATACTTTTGCACAAAATATGACACCCACTCTTGTTCTGTTGTAGAGGGATATAAACATTGCACAATGTGGGCAACACACTATAAAATATTATTCACATTGCTTGGTTGCGCAATAAAACCTTTGTGATTTTTTCCAATATATTGTACAACCTTAAACTATGACATACACACTGGAATTATTTTTCACATCAGCAAAAGTTGCACAAGAATAGTGTAGAGTTAAGAGTTGCCATCGGTGGTATTTTTGTAGAACATTTGTCAGTGCTGCCAGACTTCATATTTTCGTGTCGGATCTGATTAGTCTGTTGTTGTTGCCATATTTTATTTTTTTTTTTACAGACGAGTCTAGTAGAATTAGTACACAAAAAACACAAATGAATTAACAGATGGGTGAGTAAGAGAATAAAGGTGCGTTCACAATTGTGGAGCACTCTAAGCTGTTGCAATTTAGTTTTTTTCTCTTTCATTCTAACACATTTTTATACTTTGCTATTTTTTATTTCACTCCACAGTTTGTCTCTTTTCCACTTTAAAATAAACTAGTGTAAGAATATCGAAGTCAACTTTGTAATTTTTTTATATACAAATTATAGATAAAAAACAATGGAATTTTATATTAAACAAATACATGAAAAGTTTACAAAGTTTTTAAAGTATAAATGTCCGTAGTTTTTTTTTAAACCTTTTACCGAACTTATCGAAAAACTTTTAAAGTTGTATTCTGTACAATAAACTTAGGTAATTTATACGCTTTTTTTAGTTGATTTTACATTTTTTATTTTTTGCTTGTGGGTAATTTGCTAAACTGTGTTTTTATTATGTTAATTTATAAGCTACAAATATATTTTTTCTAATAAAAAAGATAATTTCCAAAAAAAAATAACACTAAAATAACACTGTACTAAAATAAAACTTTTAATGAATTTATACTTTCACGAAATCTGGTTTAAAATCGTGTTAAATCCAGTTACAAATCGCCCTTGTTTACAATATAAAATTTGGCAGGCAAACTGGATTTTGGTTTGACAACAACAACATTTTGTAAACAAAATAAATAAAATAATCTCTAACTGAAAATTTGTCTAAAAAGCCATTAATTTACTGGCGGACGATAAAAATTGCAGCGATTATAAAAGAAACAATGTCAATTTTGCTAAAAAGGGTGTTTTTTATGGGGGATGACTTTGTGAATTATTCTTTCAATAAAAAATGACATTTCATTGTGTTTAACACTCGTTTTATTTAGTTTTCCTAAATTTAATAAATTTTTTTATTTGTTTATGCCACATTTAACAAATTTCTCTCCCAAAATAGGGGAAAACAAAGCGTTGTATCGCTACAACCTAATTTCGAACGTAATTTTAAATTAGATTACCCGAGAATCTAGTTATGAATTTGTATGGACAAACTGGTTTGAAATTACGTTTCATAACCAGATTGTCACCAAAATCCAGATTTGTACCCATTTTGACCCCAAATGTAAATGCAACTTTAACGAAATTTAGCAAGGCCAGTGTATTTTGCGTGTAGTCACGAATATACACATTTTAAAACTTATAACACATGTCCTCATTTTTTCGCCACAAACTGTTAGGCAACCATTCACAGTGATTTTTTGTAATTACAATAAAAAAAGGAGAAGAGATTGCGAAATTGCCAACAAAATTTACAGAGAAGCTTGTTTGCAAAATATTTTGTTTGGAAAAAAATTTAATTATTAGTGTAAAAATAACAATTTTAAATATATATATTTAATTTATACATAAAGAAAGTGTTGTTCTAATTGCATTTTTCATGTACAAAGTGGAATTGATTTCGTTTTAAAAGCGCTTTCGAAAAATCAAAAAATTTTTTGTTGCAAGAGTACATTTTTGAGATTTTTTTGATATTTTGTCAACTATAAATATAGAAATATATATTAAAATGGTAAGTTAAACAAAATTATTAATAAAAATATTAGTTTTTTAGTAAAATTTCTATAAAATAAGTACAAATATATTTGTAACGCCGGCTTGTTATTGTAGTTGACCAAGTTTTTAGAGGTTATGAGTTCGTTGCCGAGGTGTCTTAATTTGTGGTGTATTTTTTTTTTCGTTTGTTTTGTGTTTCTTAGGAAATCCAACAGTTGGAGATATTGTGCAAACAGTTATATGAGGCCACAGATTCGGTATTGCGTTCAAATGCCGAAAAGACTTTGGTACAATTCGTCAGCAGCCAAGATGCTTTGCCAAAATGTCAAATGTTATTAGATCGGGCCGACTCCAGTTATGCTCAATTGTTGGCCGCCACTACTTTAACAAAACTTATACAGGGTTTAAATTTGGAACAACGTATTGATATCAGGTATTTATAGATTTCATATATTTTATATTCTGATTAATTTGTTTTATTTTCTTTTTTAGGAGTTACATTCTCAATTATTTAGCCAATAGACCCAGTTTACAACATTTTGTGGTTCAGGCTCTGGTTACACTTTTGGCTAAAATAACCAAGTATGGTTGGTTTGATACCTATAAAAATGAATTAATATTTCAAAATTTGTTGGAAGATGTTAAAACATTTTTACAGGTAATTATTTGTTTATGTTATCTTGTTAACAGGTATTTAAAAGAATTGATTTATTTAAAATATATTTATGAATATCTTGCATGAATGGTAACCGATTCTATGCTGTTGTCGATAAGGGTTTTTAGATTAAATGTTTTATTAAAGTCTGTAATAGTAAAAACAAAATACAATTGATTAATAATCAAAAACATATTTGTTACAAATAACATTTAGATACAAGATCAAGCATTATTTAAAACACCATTTCAATACTGTTTCAAATAATATTTAATCGACGGTATACATATTTCAAGCGGATTTTTGTCAAAGGTTTTGTCATCATGTCTGCTACCTGAACTTGTAGTTGGCCTTCAGTTACTTCTTCTCTTATAAAGAAATGTTTTAGTGCTATATGTTTTGTTCTTTTGTGAAATTCTGGATTCTGTGATAAGCGAATTGTAGCAGTATTATCGATGTGAATAATTGGTGTATCATTTAAATCGATAATGTCTTTGTAGATTCGTTTAAGCCATATTATTGCTTCTTCTGTATCATTTCAGCTTCTGTAGTTGATGTCAATAGCATTGGTTGTCTTTGGCTTAACCATGATATAGCACCACCAGTATATGACACTACAAACAACAGATGTAGAGCGTCTTGTTTTTATACATAAATCAAAGTCTGCACCACTGTAACCCTCTAGTCCTTGGTTCTTGTTTGTTGTAAATAATGCCAACATTTAAAGTTCCAGTTATATATCTAAAGACTCACTTAAAGCGTTTGTCATCCATCTTCCACGTTAAGATTTTTTAGTCTTCTTGACAAAAAACCTACGCTAACCTTAAATTAGAATTAAAAAAAACCCTGATAAGAATTTCAGTTATTTCGGTTGCGGTTTTTTTAACGTTAACGGAATTTTACTTATTTCGATATCGGTATTTTAGCGGTAACGATATTTTAATTATTTCGGTAAAGTTATTTTAAGGGTAACGGTTTTCAGTTATTTCTGTAACGGTATTTTAAGGATAATGTTATTTTAGTTATTCAGGTATTCAGGTAATGTCAATGCACATCGATAATTTTAGCCCCATTATGCACGAAGTCCAATGAAAGGCTAATCGATTATTATTTCGGATTTTGTCAGATTATTTCGGTAACGGTGCTTTACGGATAACGGTATTTCAATTATTTCGGTAACGGTATTTTAGGGATAACGATAGTCAGTTGAAAGGGGCTTGAATCGATAACGGTATTTTAGCGGTATTTCCTGCCATCCCTGATATCTTGCTTTTTTGCAAGAGCACAGCTTTGACACTAAATTCATTGAAATATTGAAATGTGAGAATGATAGGAAGCTATCTTTACTGGTTTCTCTAGATTTAACGGGAGCCTTTATTTCGATATGTTACGTTACCATGGTTATCAAACTTAGGGATAATTTTAACTTCTATAGTTGCTAAGGAGTCATAATTGATGAGCAGCTCAAATTTCTTCCTCACATTGAGTCAGTGCATTGTAGGATTTCGGGCATTTTACGTAGAATATATTCTACTAATATATATTTGCCATTCAAGGTTAGATGTAGGGTAGCCAATGCCTTGTTAATGCCTCAGGTCTTATATGGTCTTAAGGTATATTCCGGTACAACTTCCACTAATCTTAAAACTCTTGTGTGTGTTGTTAATTCTGTAGCTAGATACATATATAAAACAAGGAGGCGTGAACACATGTATTAGTGTCCGACCGAACAGTTAGGCCATAAAACTAAATTTTGTCGGTTTTTTGATATCTAGAGGCAATGATGACAAATTTTGGTATTGGAAACATGTTTGTTGAGCCGATTTAATTCGATTTTGTGTATAAAATTTAAGAGAAAAGCCGAAGTTTAGCTATAAAGTTAAAAGTTCGGCCGCCGAACTATTTTCAATTTGGCCGAACTTTCTGAGGCCGAACAGTGAATTCATTGCTTAACTACAGACTTTTCTTCAAATTTGACACTCAAAATAGCATCTAATCAGCCCAATAAACATTTTTCCATCCGCTAAATTTGTCCATAATGCTTTAAAATACCGAATACAGACCAAACGCATTTTCTGGCCGAACTGTTCGGTCGGACACTACTGTCTATGTTAAAAGATTTTTAAGGATTTCGTTAATTTTCGCAATGTTTTTCTGTTTTATAAGACACTTAAGAGTGGTTTAGTCGTGCCGTTGTGTAACGAGTTTAATTTTATTCACTCTGAGAGAGTTATTCATATTAATATTCCACTGAGCAAATGTTGTACTTTTGATACAATTTTTTCGATTAGAGTTACTCGTTGTTGGAACTATTTACCTTTAGAATTGCAAACTTTTTCACATTCGAACAATGTTTTTTCGGTTAAAACTGTTAATGTATTTTTAGAGAGTGAATTTGGGATTTTTTTTTATTATTCTTTAGGTTGTTGCTAATTATGGTGAACGGACTTTATTTATTTTTTATTTTATTTATTTAATGTAATTAATATTTTTTTGCGTTCTTAGCAGGAATAAATGATGCATGAATGCATTTTGTTTTTTTTACACATATATGTATATATATATATATATATATTTTTATAGTATGTGTAGTTTTTTTAATTAGATTTTAAGATCTTGTTCAGGAATACAAAATGATTTTTTTAAATAAATTAAATTAAATATGTTGCTATGTAATACGTTTTTTGGCCTAGATGGCTTTTTGTATTACAATATGGAGAAATAAATAAATAAATAAAATTATTTTAACTCTTTTAAAGGTAGATTCACAATACTGGAGCAATCTAAGCTATAGATTGGATTCACGAAAAAAAGAAATAAAATATTTAAGTGCTAAAGACAAAGGTACAAAATCGAATATGTAGCGTAGGGTACTCCAGTTGGGCTATTATGTAATTCGATTCGAATATTTGTGTTCGGATTCGGAAATTTAAAAACTGTAGTAAGATGATATCCGTACCTCAAAGTCCAACTTGTTTTACTTTCTCATTTGCTAGATTTTCTGCAAGATTTTTTCCATTAAAAAGTACTACTATTTACCCAGTAAAAAGTATTATTTATTAATTACTTAATTTGCAATGTGAAAATTCTGTTCGAATCGAATAACGTAATAACCACCTGGTATTTTGAATATAACTTCAGTTCCGGTATACATAGATGTGGAACAGTTTTTAACTATTAGTTAAAAAAAGTTTTTATTAATTTAATGCAAACTTGTACTTTGGAGGTTACCAGTGGTGTTCCGCAGGGATCGGTAATTGGTCCTATTTTATTTATGATTTATTTGAATGATTTTATTGATGTAATAGATAATAACTGTTTTGAAACTTTTGTATATGCAGATGATGTACAGATTTTATTTTCTGGAGAAAGACAATTCTTTGATGTTTTGGAGGCAAACATAGAATTTTACCTTGTTCAGATTGCACGGTGGATGGACACAAATGGGTTAGACATAAATCCTAGCAAAACAAAGGCTATGTGCTTCGGTTTTGATTCCCGTGATTTAAGTGTATCATTGAGAGGTGTTAGTATCAACTTTGTTTCGGAAATGAAGTGTTTGGGCGTTCTTGTAGATGATAAGTTACGTTTTTCGAAACACGTTGATTACGTGTGTGCTCGAGTGAATGCTACGTTGAGACGATTATGGTCTCTTGATCTTTGTTTGCCTCTACATGTAAGGAAACGTGTAGCTAGTGCTCTTCTTATGCCCCAGTTAATTTATGCTTTGGAGGTATTTACGGGTACTAGCAGTAATATTCTTAGACGTCTTCATCTTACAGTTAACCGTATAGTGAGATATGTTTACAGATTGAGGATAAGAGAACATGTCTCTCCGTTTGTGTTGGATTTTCTTGGTTTTTCTTTTGAGAATTTTATAAAACTGAGAATCTTGTTATTGTTTTACAAGCTAATTAGAGCGAACTGTCCTGGTTACACTTGTTGACAACTTTAGATTTACAAGATCGAGTAGAAACCCTCAGATAGTTTTTCAACGTATAAACTCTTCTATTTTCGAGAGATCCTTTAATGTGAGGATAACTAGAGTCTGGAATTCATTACCTAGATCTCTTAAAAGCTTTGTTGTTGCAAGTGCTACGTTTAAACGCAAAACTAAGGCAGTTTTTTAATCACTCACTATAATTTTGATAATTTACGATCATTTTTCATATATTTTTTATTTTTTAATCGTCTACTTATTTTGATAATCTTATTGCTACATTTTGGACCGTTAAACTTTAGTTATAATTTTATTTATTTTAGGCATTCCTTTAAATTATAAATTTATTTTTTTATTTTTTGTAAAAATTTATTGTTGAATACGAACCATATTTGGCCCTATGGGCTTGGTTTTTGAATTAATAAATGAAATGAAATGAAACTATTTAAAATCGTATCTATTAAAATTTTAAATCTGAAAAGCGAATCCACATTATTCGTTTTTGTATAAAATGATGTGTTGTTGAACAAAAACTAATAATTTTATGTGGATTAGTTTTTTAGAAAAACCCTGTAAATCCAAATTTAGTAGAAAAAATTTTTTTTGGCAAGATAACTACATAATTGAAATACCACTTAATAACAAAAGAAGAATAATTTAAATAATAACGACAATAAAGTTTATATAATAATTATAAAAATAAGAAAAATTGTATAGCATTAACAGAAAGAATAATAATATAGAAGAAAATAAATAGAAAAGGCACAGTAAAGCAAAGTATAAATTGTTGCAACGAAAAGTCAACTTTTTGACTTTAGTAAAAATTTTGAAAATCGACTATTCGACTTTGTCGTTTTTTCAAAAGTTGACTTTTCGACTTATTAAAGTAAAAGTCGATTAATTGATTTTTTGTATAAACATTTCAAACCCGCGAAAAAACTTATGTTTTAAATTGTTTTGGGGTCAATTAATTGGCATCTTAACGTAGAATTTATGCTTTATTGGTAATGATAACGAACTCGAATTTTATTAACGTTAAAATAATCTTAAAAAAAAAATCTAAAACTTTCCCAATTTTTAAGACAAATTGCGAAAAGAAATACTTTTTAGCGTTTTTTTCAATTTTCACTATTAAAAAATTGCAGTTTTCCAAAAACCATAAAAGTTATTTCCAAAAATTAAAATTTTAATGCCAGTGAACAATTTAATGTTTGGACTATAAGACTAAACCCATAAAGTAGATTGCCAAAATTCTAAAATCATTTAAATGTGCCATATTTAATGAAAATTAAAGCTGCGAATGAATTTATACACTTGAGGTATTGTACTTTAGTGTACTGAGGCTCACCGTGCAAGGAAAAGGGTCGCTACCCGATAAAAAAAAAAAAAACTGAAAACTAAATAACCACATAAAATTTCATCCGAAAATTGGCCGATCAAATTGTATCAAATTAAATCTAATTGTATCATGTTAGATTAATTTAGATACAACTAGAAGTGATTTAATATAGTTTTGACAGAATTTAGTTCTCATCCAATTTAATCAAATGATACGTATACAATAAGATTATATCTAATTGAATATAATATGATATAATATCTATCTATATATATAAAAAGAAGTGTACATTTTAATTGTCACTCCATAACTCGAGAACTGCTGCTTAAAATAAAAAATGGCTAAATACGTTTTGTAGAACATGCAATTTTCGTTTGGTCGAGATGTGATGATTTTTCTGAACATTAGTCATTTTCATATAAATTGTGTGAATACCAAAAATGTTTACTTTGTTACACAGCATTGCTTGAATACGGGTACAAAAAATAAAAAATGGCTGAAAAACCAGACTTTCAATGAAAATAAAATTTGAAGGCAAAACAACGTTTGTCGGGTCAGCTATGGTCTGTATATTATTTAAAAAATAAATATCGTAAAAAATTTTCAACAAATTTAACTTATAAATATGGTAAAACAATTTATTATAGTTTTCAAGCTACAAATGAGCTTTTTGTATTATTTGCCATTTCAGCTGAAATCAAGAAATTTGCAAATAAATCGACATAATCCAATGATTTTTTGGACTTAAATAGACTTTTGAGTCAAAAATGTGAAATTTATGTCTGAATTAATGATTTGCTGTACGCAATACCAAATACCCAAAAATAATTTTTTTTTCCAAAAATGGGATTTTTACATTTTTTGCTGCCATGTCTACATTTAAAGCAGGGATTGGGAGAGACTTACCCAATAAATTAGATATATGTTGAAGTATCTACAACCGCTTCCGCTACTTGATTGGAGCCGTGCACAATTTGTGGTAACTTTAGAAGCGGCTGGGGGGAAAAGTATATACAAATCAAAAATTTGTAAACCCAACTCGCTTTTATATAAAAAGACCTTTCAGAATAGTATGCACACTTTACATGTTCAGAAAGAAAATATTTATCTGGAGCTAAAATACTGTTGGTGCTTTTTGGGGAAAAAATCGCAAAATTTGATTTTTTTTATTATTTCTACTTTAAAAGAATGATGTTTTTAATCAAGAATTTATTTAGTTAAACAACCAATATTTAAAAAAAAATTGGCCCCGATTTCGTCCCACTATTCGCAAAAAACTGGACCTTAGTCGGACCAAATTTAGAATTTCCCATTTTCAAATGGGAATATCTCGGCAACTATTGGACATGTAAGCATGTTAATTTTTTAAAAATGTCGAGCACTCAAAATTTTATATTCAATAAGTTCCCTACTTTGGTTGGTCATATTAAAAGTTCAAAATCAAAACCTAAGCTCGATATTACGTCACTTTTGCCTGTCCCAAAATTCATTGCAATCGGACTACTAAGTAAGAAATGTCCGAGTTATTTCCAAAAATTTTGTGATATATCCCACTGTGGGGTGCCCTAGTGGAGTCAAATGCATGACCGACTCCCAATATTTTTTCATCCCCAACTCTATCTTCGCTCCCTAAGGGCTACCATATAAAATGACATTTTATAAAATTCTCTCCTACCGCTGTAACTGTCCCAGGGTTGTAACTAGAGAAGTCAAATGTTTGACCGACCCCCAATATTTTTTCAACACCAACATTTTCTTAAAATATACCTACATCCTGCACTCCCTAAGGAGGCTCCCATACAGAATGACATTTTATAAAATTTTCTCCCACAGCTCTAACTGACCCAGTGCTGCCCCTAGAGAAGTCAAATGTATGACCGACCCCCAATATTTTCTCGGAACATACCTACCACTCTTTAAGAAAACTCTCATACAAAATTAAATAAATAAAATAAAATTGGCTGTTAGCATACGAAATTTCAGCAGTAATAAAATGAGTTTGATTTCACTCAAAAATTACACACTTGAAGTGCTCCACGGGCTTAAATCATACGCGTTGCGTCGGCTGACTACTGGTTTATGCATGTACAAACAATTGTCTAGTATATAAAATGTTAATAATGAATCATACCATGAGTAAAAAAATATGTCTCGGACTGCCTAATTACTACAAATTTTCTCACTAATTACTATAAATTTTCTCACTTAAATGATAATGAAAACTTAAGAACTTGTCTTGAACGGCCGTCGAAATGATAAAGATTTGTATTTCCTGCACACTTTAATTTTACCGAAATGTGCTTTTTTTTAAATTTATAATTGAATAAAAATATTAAAACTTTAAAGACTAGTACTTGGATTTCCAAAAAATTTATTTGGTTTTAATATTTTTTTTTTAATTTTGTAAAAACTTCAACTTCTTTACAGGGTTCCGTGGAACATTGTACAATTGGTGTCCAAATTTTATCTCAATTAGTTTTGGAAATGAATTCCATTGTTGAGGTTGATGCTAACATTTCATTTTCAAAAAATCGTAAAATTGCTACATCATTCCGTGACCAGCAACTCTATGATATCTTTCTTCTATCGTGTAATCTTTTAGTTACAGCTCGCGATAATAGTAAGACCTTAAATTTCATGGATGAATCCCAACAGGCTTATGTCAAGTAAATAAATGCAATTTGTTTTCTGTTAAAAATTATTATTATTTACCATTTGCAGTCTCATTTCCCATGTCTTACGTTTGACTAAAAACTGTTTGAGTTTTGACTTTATTGGAAGTTCTACAGATGAATCTTCAGATGATATGAATAGTGTACAGATACCAACATCATGGCGTCCGGCATTTTTAGATGCTAATACTTTAAAGTTATTTTTTGATTTATATCAAATATTACCGAATGGTTTGGCTAGTTATTCCTTATCGTGTTTGGTGCAGGTGAGATACATTTATTTTATTAAATCAAGGCAGATATCGGCCAATCAAAAACTTTGAATTTTATTTATTTTATTCTTATGAACTATAGATGGGTTCAGTACGTCGTTCTTTGTTTAATAACTCGGAACGTACCAAATTTCTTACACATTTGGTAGAAGGTGTTAAAAATATATTGGTTAATTTGCATGTAAGTATATACATGTTGCAGAAAAGAACAAACTTTCAATTGATTCTAATGATCTGCTATTCTATATGATCATTACAGGGTTTAAGTGATCCTGATAATTATCATGAATTTTGTCGGCTATTGGCACGTCTAAAATCCAATTATCAATTGGGTGAACTGATTGCTGTGCCTTGTTATCCCGAAGCTATAGCATTAGTAGCTAAATTTACAGTACAATCATTACAGGTATTTCATACAAACCCAAAAAAAAAAAAACCGTATTAACTAATTTGACAATAATACTTCTTATTAGATGTGGCAATTTGCTCCTAATAGCGTGCATTATTTGCTTACCCTTTGGCAACGTATGGTGGCTTCAGTTCCTTATGTCAAATCAGCCGAACCCCATTTATTGGGTACGTACACACCCGAAGTAACTAAAGCGTATGTTGAATCACGCTTGGATGCCGTACCTGTTATTGTACGTGATAATATCGATGATCCATTGGATGATTTATGTATGGTACAACAACAATTGGAACAACTTTCGATTATAGAACGTTGTGAATATGATAAAACATGTCAATTGTTAGTACAACACTTTGATCAAAAAGCACGTGAATATGAAAATTTATTACAAACTCCCAATGCTAATCCCATGGACATAAGCATACACGAACTGCAACTCACCTGGTTGGTGTATATTATTGGATCGGCCATTGTGGGACGTTTAACGGTGAATTCGAACGATGATCATGATACTATGGATGCTGAATTGGTTATAAGAGTTTTTCAATTGATGCGTTTAACCGATGCCCGTCTACCACAAGCAGGCTGTGAAAAATTAGAATTGGCTATTTTAAGTTTTTTGGAACAGGTGCGCAAAATGTATATCAGTGACCAAAACCTAAAGGCTAATGTTTATAAACGTTTGAATGAAGTTTTTGGCATAAATGATGAACAAATGTTATTAAGTTTTATCAATCGTAAAATGTAAGTTTATGAAATTTAGGCCCGCTAACTTATCTCAAAATAACTAAAGTTTAGGGCTTAACCATAGCTATGACTGTCAAATTTATATGGAAGTATCTGTGGTAAAAGTTAAACTCAGGTCATTTTTTAGAAAAGTTACTCGCTCTTAAAAAAATTTGTTTCGATTAAAAATTAAACATCCATTCCCAGCATAACAAATCTTAAATTTTGGGGTCATTCTGAGCAAATAATAACGAAAACATTAATGCTGCTATCTGATCTCTCTGTGCATTTGAATTCAGTGCGTAAATTGGCCAAATTGGAGGAAGTGCAATTTATGCTTACTCATCATACGGTAAGTTTTTTAATTTAAATTAACTAAACTTAAATGATTTTAGAGTTATAAAGTTATTTTTCGATTATCGTTATATTGAGTTTTCCTTAATGTGATTAGCCCAGTTAAAACTGCTCCGGAAATCTAAGAAAGACAGCCTAAACTCATTGCAATTTTTTTGTGAGTTTTACTCTCACAAGCGGCAATAACATCCGTTTTTCAGAGATGTGTAAAATTTCTGTTTTCGGCTTTTAAATATTGCTGGGACCTTTTTCGATGTTTGATATTACATAGCAGTTATAACATGTCAGCGAAGTAACACAGCTATGCTAAAAACATTTTATAATTTCTTGTCTGAACCCTGTCAGATATGTAATAGAATAATATGAAGAACTTGATATAACACTATAAACTTTTCGTTTATTTTCACCACCGAAAATGGAAAAATCGTAAAAATTAGCAATAATAATAAGTTTAAAAAAACGTTAAAATTTAAAAAATCACCAAAATTTAAAATAAACGCTAATTATTAAAAAAACGCTAAAGTTACAAAAAAATCGCTTAGGTTAAAAAGAAATTCCAAATTTAAAAAAAAAAAATTTTAATTCTCCAAAATTAAATAAAAAAAAATTTTAAAGATTTATAAAATTGTTATTTCTAAAAAATTGAAATTATTATTTCTAAAAAATTGAAATTATTATTTCTAAAAAAAGAGACAAAACTTAAACAACGCTTAAAGTAAAAATTGCATTAAATTAAAAAAAAATTCTAAATTAAAAAAAATACAAAACTAAAAAGAAATCGCTTAAATTGAAATCAATCGACAAAAATGGTAAAAGAGAAAGAATGACCAAAATTTAAAAAAAATCACCAATGCCGAAATTAAACGATAAATTGTAAAAATCGTTAAAATTAAAAATAGCAATAATAGCAAAAATTTAAAAAATAATAAAAAATACGCAGAAAATTAAAAAAATCGGCATTAAAAAATCGCTGAAATTACAAAAAATCCCCAAAAAATTAAGAAAGAAATTGCCACAAATAAAAAAAAAATAGAAAAATTCTTGTAGAATATTCGAATGTTTGTTTAATAGGTGACTTTAATATGAATATGGTTTGCATTAAGAAGGCTGACGCAGTTCGAGAACAATATGAAAATATAGAAAGTCCGAAAAAAAAACAATTTTTGTATTTTTAATAAAAAAATTATAGCATTTTTGAACAAATAATTTAATGTGTGAGATTTTATTCGTTCGGTTTGAGATCATGACAAATTTTTCTCTAAATTAACAGATTATAATTATTATAATTTATAATTTTTATATGATAATTTACTTTGACTATTAGAAAAAAAAACACAAAAAAGTTATTAGACACTAGCATGAATGGAATGCATTTTCTGACCCACTACGGTCTTCATCAACATTCTTCGTGCCATTTAGTGTTAATCGTAAATATCTTCTATTTAACTTACACGTTAAATTTAATTTTAAAAAACTTATCAGCTGGTAGAAAAAATTCACAACTATTCAGGCATAGCGTTGCCACACTAGCAACAAGTTCTCATAGATAAAGTTGTCTATTGGTCTAATCAAAATGGCCTTCCTTTCAATGTAGGTAAATGCCTCTCTATGTCGTATCATAGGCGTCGTAATTTTTAATGTCTGAATATAGAATAAAGACTTATATTTTATCATCTGTTGATGAAATTTTAGATTTGGGAGTAGTATTTGATATCAAACTATCTTTTAATAATCATTTAAACTATATAATACCTAAAGCTTACTCAATGTTTGCTTTTATCCTTCGTAATTCTTATAACTGTTTTAATCATTATACAAAAAAAGCGTTGTTTACTTCGTTTGTAAGATCTAAATTTGAATATGCCTCATTTATATGGGGACCTAATGATGAAGTTCATATTAATAGAATTGAAAGAATTCAGAAAAAGTTCATAAATATGCTCTTTCTTTTTTAAACTTTTCCTCGTCAGTTCCTTCAAATGTAATTGCTTCTTACGCAGATAAATGTGCAATTTTAAATAATAAAAAATATTCGGTCTGGCAAGTGACATGTTTTATATATTAAAAAACGTCAAATTGTGTCATTTTTTACCCCACTTTTAACACCTAAACTTAACATTACGCATTTGTCCTTTACAAAATATTCAAGTTTTATTCAATTCTGTGGATTCATCTCATCCTTGTTAGTGTCGAAAAATATGCTCTTATTTTAATATTTCTTCAATAAAGTCTCTGAAAAACAAAATTCTTATTTTTAATTATAGAGCGAACATTTTCCATTTTTGGGCACTAATTCATCATTAACAGAAATGCGTTGTCGTACCATGTTTTATACATCATTAGGACGTCTATTAATGTTTGATTTGGGTGAAGATGAGGAAAGATTTTATAGTTTTCTAACTCCGTTAACAAGTAAGTTTTCAATAGAAACGAATTCTAAACGAAACAAAATAAAATAAGTTTTTTTTTTTTTTTTAATTATAAAATTTAAATAGATCAATTTGAAAATCTTGGTCCTGTTTTAATGGACTCAAATAGCTTTCCCAATGAAGAAGCCAAAAAGGCTATTATTGGGTTGGCTCGTGATTTACGAGGTCTAGCTCAACCATTGACATCACGAGTTCCTTATACAATGTTATTTGAGTGGTTGTAAGTATTTAATGTTATAAATTTATTAATTTCAATGTTATAAATTTATTAATTTTATGTTTTTAAATAAATACAGGTACTATTCAGACTACTTGCCAATGCTAATACGTGCTGTCGAGTTATGGGCTCATGATCCTGCCGTAACAACACCTGTCCTTAAACTATTTGCCGAATTGGTACACTGTCGTACGCAACGTTTACAAGGTAATGTTTCCAGCCCTATGGGTATATTATTATTTCGCGAAGCTTCTAAACTTATATGCATCTATGGCAATCGTATATTACATTTGGATGTACCGCGTGATCAACAGTATCCCATGCGACTAAAGGGTATATCCGTATGTTTTACCATACTTAAAAATGCCTTGGGTGGAAATTATGTTAATTTTGGTGTTTTTAAATTATATGGTGATGATACTTTGGATAATGTTTTAAATATTGCGGCAAAAATGATAATGTCTATACAGCAAAATGATTTGTTGGTTGGTATTTGAAAAGAAATTCTAGAATTTTAAAGATTTTGTACTAATTTTTTAAATTTATTTTTGCAGGAATATCCTAAATTGGCTTCATCATATTTTAATCTTTTAAATTGTTTATCACAAGATCATATAAGTTTTCTGGCTGGTCTAGAACCTGGTGCATTTGTTTACATTCTAGAAAGTCTATCTAAAGGATTTACAGCTTTGGGTAAATATTTCTGAAAAATATTCAAAGAATTTATTTATTGGCCTTGTTTTTTTTTTTTTTTTTTAGATTCGTCTATTTATATAACCTGCTGTTCCATTTTGGATAGTATTGTATCCTATATATTTAAGCAACTGCAATTGAAAAGTAAGTTTTCATTTAACATAATAAAATCAAATATTTCATTAATATCATTTTTAGTGTCTACATTCCCAAATAAGAAATTACGCAGTTTAACTCCTGAAAATGCTAGATTTTTAGAGGTAAGATGAAACTGTCACATTTTGTTCGCCATTAAAAGATTATATTAAATTCGTATTAATTTTATTGAAGGTTGTTAAAATGAATTCAGAATTGCTACAAAATATGATGTCAACTTTATTGAATAATGTTATGGCTGAAGATTGTCGAAATCAATGGTCAATGTCAAGACCTTTATTAGTTTTAATACTTTTGTATGAGGATTACTTTAGGTAAGTTTTGAATATTTAAACCAGAACTAACACAGTAAATGAGTTGAGAAATAAATAAATGTCATAACTGAACACTCAAAAAAGTTTGACAGTAGAATCTACAGTTAAAACAACTGTAAATTTATTTAAAAAGGCGACAAAGGTAATTACCGTTAAAACAACTAAAATTTTATTGTTTTTAATTGTTGAAAAACAACTAACAAATGCAGTAAAAATAACTAACAATGTCGTAAAAATAACTGACCATTTTTTTACTACAAAGATTTTGAAAGAACTGTAAAAATTGGTAAAAACTACTGTTTGTTTAACAGTTATTTTTTCGGTATTTCAAAAAAATTTGTTCAATAAAAAATATATTTTTTTTTTTTTCAATTACAAAATTCATAGTCAAAATTGCAAACTGTACTCCAATTCTGACGCTTTTATGTATGGGAGGTACAATACAATTTTCTAATTATTATTTGCAAACTTTGAACCTGTCAATAATAACAAATAAAATCTAAACTAGGATTTTTAAAAACTAGACATATTCTTCTATTTTTAAATAACTAGCAAAAATTAGCTGTTTACTGCAAAATTACTGTTTTGGTAGTTGTTTATTAAAATTCTAAAATAACTGCTTCAAACAACTGTTAGAATTTCTTTAAATAACTTTCATAATAGTTGTTTTGTGCTATTTCATAGAAAAACAACTGTAATTGCAGTTTAAAACAACAACTACTGATTACTACACAAACAGCAGCCATGTAGTAGCTGTAAAACTTTTTTGAATGTATTTTTTTGTTTTACACAAAAAAAAAAAGATTTCAATGCCAAAAATGACCTTTCATAAGTTACACACAAAAGAAACGGTTCACAACAAATCAAAATATTAGTTTTTGAATAAAGTTCCATTCATGCTAGTGTCTAATAACTTTTCCTGTGTTTTTTTTTCTAATAGTCAAGAAAATTATCATATAAAATTATAATTTTTCTGTTAATTTAAAGAAAAATTTGTCATGATCTACAACCGAACAAATAAAATCTCACACGTTAATTGTTGTTGTTAAAAATTTATATGATTTTTTTGTTTTACCAAGGACAACGGAACACCGTTGGAAAGGCGCTTTAACTAATAGTATAAATGCTAGCAAAAAGTGCTTTCCCTATCTCAAAATGATAACACCATTAGATAAAAGCGCCGGAAAAGCACTGGCCAAACAAACCATGAAATTGGTGGTCTAAAAATAGATTTTCCAAAATATAATTTAAAAAAAGTTCATTTACAATTTGTTTTGTCACGCCAGGATTCGAACGCAGGCCGGCGGATCGGCAGACGAGAGCTCTACCAACTGAGCTAACGTGAACTGTTCGCTAAAGTGGACCTTTCGTTTTTTATTCGTGTTGTTTCATGAATATATCAAAACTTTCAACTGACATCAAATTTGCTATCTATATTTGAACAAATTTCAACGTGAATGCACACGTTTTTCCTGGTTTTATTGTGTCGTTGCAAACAAACGCAACATAAAGTGTTATTATACGCTAACATAAAAACTGAATAACAAACGAGTTTTAAAGTCGGATTTTGCAAACGGTAAGAAATCAATTTTAATAATACTATTTGATTCCAAAAAGTAATAAATAAGAAAAAATATTTGAAAAGTAAAATTTTCATAATGTTTTTTAATGTGGTACCTTGTTTGTTCGCTAAAGTGAGCTATTGATATATTGTCTTATTTTTTTTTATGGGTTTCAAAGTACTTTTTTGTAAGTGAGCATAGCTCAAATAACTTATATTCCATTTGTATGCAAATAAATAAAAATAAAGTATTATGTAAAAAAACTCGCTTTTTAGCAACTTAAAACTGTTTCCGAATTATTTGAATAAATGTTTTTTTTTTTTACTTTTCTGTTTTTTTAAATCCGGGCTTTCAAAAGGGCTGTTTTTGAGTTATTCGAGAAACTGGGGTTTTCGACTCGAATAATTCGGCATGTTCAAATATTTTAAAATTTAAAAATTCTGGAGAAATAAAGATTTTTTCACATAATTTGCAAAATTTTGAAAAATATCGCATAAATGCGTAATAACGCATTTTTATAATTAAGTGTAAATTGCGAAATTACACTTTTGCTGACACGAGTGCCTCTTTTTTTTTTGTCAATTATGATTTTTCAATATTAATTTTTCTGCATTTCCAAATCAAGTTTTGAGATAACGCAGCCATTTACAATAACAAAGGTAGGATCTACCTTGTTTCTTCTAAAATTTGTTTAAATAGATTTGAGCTGAAATATACTCAGAAAAACACACAATTCAATATTATTTGTCCAAGAAAAGATATATTTTTCATACCTCAAAATCTCGATTATTAGACAAAAATTAAGTACTTTAGTATTGATCCAATTTTTAAATGTGCTTTTCCTTTTATTTACATTTGTTACTTCTTTTTTAATATTTAACTTTCAAACAAAATTTGGCGTGAAAAGGGGCGTGAAAGGGGGCGTGGCGTAAGAAATGTTTATTTTTACCTTGCCTGGAGTATAATGTGTATACAATTTGAAGTAAATCTGTTAAAAACTATATGGGAGCAATTACATAATTTTAAAAAAGTGGGCGTAAAAGTGGGCGTGATCGAAAAAAGTGCCCTATTAATCATGCCAGAGTCCCAGTTAAATGCTGTGCAAACTTCAGGAAGATCGGTCCAGAGGTTTGGTCTCCTATAAGGTACAAATAAACAAACACACATTCCATTTTATATATATAGATTAAAGGACAAATTTAACAATTTGTACGAAATTGAACCTAACTGTATTAAATTTTATGTATTATGATATTATTTAATACAATAATATCTATAATAATATATTATATACTATTACCCTAACCGACCACTAGCTGCTATGGCTACTATGGTGGGAATCGAACCCACGACCCCCGCACTGATAAGCCAGCACGGTAGGCTAGTTGGTAGCGTGCTGGCTACCAACTAGTTTCTTCAAATTATATTTAGTTTCTTCAAATTATATTTAGTTTCTTCAAATTATATGAAAAAACTAAATCCAATATAATCCACCATTTTTCGGATTAAATTGTTTCTGATTAGTTATTAGATCCTATCTTATTAGATATACCAACATATCATTTTTTTACTCGGGTTTCTGCTCTTTTCAAGTATTAGTTTTAAGTCAAACCTTTAAATAAAATATGTATTATGGTGGTACTTAATTTAAATTTTTCTATTTTATCAAATTTCAGATCTCTTAAGGATAACATTTTACGCGCACAACCTTTAGATAAACAACAAATAATGGCCCAGTGGTTCGACGATTTAATGAGTGGCATTGAACGCAATGTTTCCAGTAAAAATAAAGAGAAGTATGGTCTTAAGCTCAATCCAAACAAACAGTTCAATAATGTCTGTGTTAATTAATTTATTTAATTTGTTTTTTTTTATAGATTCACTCATAATTTATCATCCTTCCGGCGCGATGTGGTTAATATGCCGAAAATGTCCAATTATAGTACTGGTTCGTCATTTATCGATGATTTATAAATTAAATATTATTTATAATAAAAAAAAAAATACAAAAATAAAACATAGCTCTCTGTTAATTTATATATTTTTTTAATTTTGTTTAAAAATAATTTTATTTTTATATTTAAAAAAAAAATAATCACAATAACCATATCATACTCACAGATACAAAATCAATTTCAATATAAAACTTGTAAAACTATTCTTTTATTTTATTGTTTATTTTATAAGAGAGATCTATGTCTGTAGTTAATTTAATGTTTTTTTTTCTAAATTACTTTCACTAATATATATCTGTTTTACTAATTTAATATTTATTAATTTCAGATAATTCGTATCAAATATATTCCGAAAATAATTATTCAGTTTCGGTGTGATTATTTACATCTGTTAACAAGCATTAATCACGGACTGCTTTAAAATGCAAAAAATATTTTGGATAACAAAAATTTTTGAAAACGTTCTACCCAACACTGACCGGCGAAAATGCTAAAAAGAAAAGTCTGTTTACAAAATATTTGTTTTTTTTTTTTACTTTAAATAAAGTTAATAATGTACATATAAACATACTTTCATATATAAAAAAAAAAAAAAAAAACTATAAATGAAACAAAAAAAAATTATTTTATGCATAAAAACATTTATTTGAATTTACTTTAATGCAAAAGTATATCATCAGGGACGGATCAAGGTCGTTTCGAAATTGAAATTATATGTACTTACAGCACACTTTTAAGTGACAAAATTAACTAAAATGATTCTTTGGTATACCAAAACTAAGATGCTGATGTACTCAGGAAATTAAGAAGGTAGAAATGACCAAAATTACATTTTAAAATGTTTACATATAAAGTCAAAAAAGCGTTAGACTGTATTTGTCATAAAAATGACTAGCCATGTAGTCATTTTCAACTATTGATAAAAAAAACTACAATGGTAGTAAAAACAACTATCGATGCAATCGAAAGCAACTAACTTTAAATGAATGCATAAACCATAAAAACGAGCAACAAAATAATGAACATAAAACGACTACATAAGTTGTAAAAACTACTGTTATATATAGTTTTTAATAAAAAATATATATTTTTTTCATTTAATTACAACAAAAATTTGTATTTCCTACATCCTATTTAAAATGCAAAGTCAAAACTCCAAACGGTATTCCAGTTATGACGTTTTTACGCATTGGAGACAGTGTTGCAAAACGTGGCACAATAGGGCCATTTGTGGCACTTTTGACTGCTTGATGGCCCTGTGGTACTTATCTATTTTGGCCCTTTCAGCTCAAAATTGAACTAACTACTTTAAACCGTTTAGTTCAGGCTTTTATAAAGTTTGCCTGATATTTTTTATTCGATGAGAGCATATGCTAATTCCTTAGAGAATGAAAAACGGGGAGTTGTTTAATTTTTTATAAAAATCGCATTCAAATGTATATATTTTCGTACCAGGAGGTCAGGTTTTAAAATTTGTGAATGCAGGACGATAACATTTTTAAATCTTTTTATATTTCCAAATTTTTAAAAGAAGTCTTTTTTTATTCAAAAAAAAAAATGTATTTTTGGAGGCTTTTTAAAAATTTATGAGAATTCATAAAATATGTTAAACTTTATCGTCAGAGGGGGTAAAGTTTGCCTGATATTTTTTATTCGATGAGAGCATATGCTAATTCCTTAGAGAATGAAAAACGGGGAGTTGTTTAATTTTTTATAAAAATCGCATTCAAATGTATATATTTTCGTACCAGGAGGTCAGGTTTTAAAATTTTTGAATGCAGGACGATAACATTTTTAAATCTTTTTATATTTCCAAATTTTTAAAAGAAGTCATTTTTTATTCAAAAAAAATGTATTTTTGGAGGCTTTTTAAAAATTTATGAGAATTCATAAAATATGTTAAACTTTATCGTCAGAGGGGGTTGTCTTTTAAAAAAGCATTAAAATGACGAACTCTAATTAACAAATTAATATAATTTTTATTTTAGTAAAATCTAATAATCGAATTTTTTAAAAAATATGGCCACATGGATGATAAATGGGATTTTCAAATAGTACCAACCAGCATAAAAAATAGAACTTTTTCGACCCTCATTGTACTAAATACAAGTTTTTATTATAAATTAACGTTTTTTAAATTTATTTGTATATAAAAACAAAATTTAGTTGATTTTAGTTACAGAATTTATAAAAATTATCAGACTATTTCTTAAATTCACATTTTTTTGCAAGGAAATCTATTTCATTTCTCATTCGATTTTAGAATCACAATGCAAATTTGAAGATGTTGGCAATGGCCTTTTTTTCAATTGTACTTTTTTAAGATATTTATTTTTCACTTTTCGAACACTTTTTTTTTACTCGAACTCAAATAAAATCATCTTTAATCAATTCCATTTACAACGATTGGATCCAAATAAATACATTTGATAAATGTTAATTTATGAATGGGTAAATGAATTAAATGTTGAATCTTGAAGTTTCTAAAAATAGAACTGTTGTGTTGTTGGAGTTATACTTCTGAGATTATGTATGCAAGAACAAAAACACCGTGTGTTGAATAAAACTAGTTTAAATCACAACAAAACTCGACCTGACGATAAATCAGTGCGCTAAAGCGCACTGTCTAACGTGGCATTAGAAATCAGTTTATCTAGTAATTGCACAGAAAATTTCATATAGACGCAATCGAACAAATAAAAACAACAAATATTACATTATTCAAAAAACAGGGTCACTGACGAAGGTTCAGGAAAATTGAAAAATTTACAATGTAGTTATGATTTTTAGAAAATACACTCATTCTTCTCTATCACGTCTTTCACAATTAAAATTAAATAAAATTGCATATTAATTATAGTATTAATTGCAATTGTGTGAAAAAGACGTTCAAATTCAATCTTTCATTTTTATTTATATGTTAATAGTACTAAAAGAGTCAAAGGAGTACCATGATACTTTTCGGGATCAAATAGTACCAAAAAAAGTTCTATAGTAATAACTTTATCATTCTTGTGGCCCTATCAATGGTATTTTGGCCCTTTTAAATTGTCAATTTGGCCCAAAACAAAAAAACTCAAATGCATCACTGATTGGAGATACAATGAAATTTTCTAATTATTATTTGCGAACATAACAATAATAACAAATATAGACTAAACGAGAATTTTTAAAAACTCGACATAATCTACTGTTTTTAAATAACTATTTATTTATTTTATTTAAAAAATCCATATTGTAATACAAAAGCCATCCAGGCCAAAAAAAACAAAAATTAACTGTTAACTGCAAAATTGCTGTTTAAGTGGTTGTTTAGTAAAATACTAAATAACTACTTAAAACAACTGTTACTGAAGTACGGTATTTTTGGTTAGTAATCACTGTCTAAATTAGTAGTTTTTCATTTTCTCATAGAAAAATGGATACAATAGCAGTTAAAACAACTACTACTATTTACCACCCGAATGTCCTACATGGAGTTACTGAAAGAATATTCCGATTGTGTATTTCTTTACATTGTGTATTTCTTTACATAAAAGTAAAATTGGAGATTAGACATACAAATTATGAGGAATGTAAATAAAATATTCCAAACATTAATTAGTAATGAATTATGTATGTTTTTTTAAGTGCAATATTTAATGCAGAGTTCGAATTTAAACACAATCAAACGTTTTTCTATCGTTCTGTTTTGCTTTTTGCTGAAACTCAACACAATCATTTTGTTGTGCACAGTAAACATAAACAGAACATTTCTTTATTTTCATTTTGATTTGTAAACAGAACACAAACACTTTAACAAACTAGTTTTCGATGAGAGACCGAACTAAACGATTTTGTTCTGTTTGGCCAATATTTCAAACAGTTTGATTTTGTTGTGTTTATGGAATGGAACAAAACTATTCGTAAACCGTTCTTAGTGTTTATGTGAAAAAAAGTGAAAAAAAGTTTCATTGAATTTTATGAATAATTGCATTAGTTTAATAACGGAGGAGTTCCAGTGAAATTTCATAAAACTAATGCAAAAAAACATTGATAACAGAAAAATCATTTCTTTATTTTGCCAACCACAATGTAAAAAACGCGTTTTAATGTATAAGTTGAATGAACACAAAAAAATAACCACTACGAAATAATAATGTTTGACGAAAGAAACATTTTCGTTTTGTTCCGTTTGTTATATTACAAACAACGATTTGAGCACTTGTGTTGTGTTTATAAATACGAACGAAACAATAGAGATCGTTGTATTGGTTTTTTTGATAGCAACGTTATGTTAGTGGTACATAAATTTTCGAACTCTGGTTCCTAGGGACAAAAACTACTCATTTCTTTACCTTTGACGGACAATGGGATATACATGTCCCGTATTGTATCAGTGTAACGGGTAAAGCGTTGATATTTTTCCTTCAAAATTTGAGTAAAAATTTTCCACTCCTTCTATATTGGTTCTCTGAAGATTTTCGGTGACTCGAAATGAAACGTGTGAAGGGGCCAATACACGACACCAGCATGAATGCACAATCAAATGATTGTGTGATTGAGCTTTTGAGCATACACCACATCATAATGCTGGTACAGTTTTCATTTCTTTACAAAAGGTGTGTAGAAAAGGTCGTGATGGATACTACTTTTTCTCTATTGGCATCTGGATCAAATACTTTAAATTTCTCAACCATTGTGTTATAACATTGGATTTTTAAATCACGATTGCAATATTCTGAACTTTTAATTTTCCATAAACACGGCATTGATTTGTATAAATCGAGGAATTCTCCCCAAAATAATTTTTCTTTTGCATTCATAGTCTTGTTTACTGCTTGAAAACTTTTAAAAACTGAGCTAATTTCAGCACACACGATACATGCATGCTGGTACAATCATAAAAATATCAAACTGTTTTTGATTTTGCTCAACCGGCATGTGCAATCGCACCACAACCCCACACACGGTCAATCGGCATGCACAATCACTTTATTGCGCATGCATGCTGGTGTCGTGTATGGGCCCCTTAAGACCTGTCAGTAGATAAAGTCTGCTTTAAGTTAGCGGACAGAAAGCTTTTTTAATTAATAAATAAACATTGCATGGTTTTTTGTTTAACAAAAAACAAATAATCTTGAACTTGAATAATCTTGCTCACATCATAATTTATGATAAAGATCGAAAAATAAACTTTTGGTTTTAATTTTTTTAAATTTGAAAGTAAAACATTTGTAAAATTATTTGTTGTTGTACAAAGACAAATAATTTCATGTGAATTCGCTTTTCAGAACACTGACGATAAAAATGAATAGTTCTTTGACGTTTTCGCACAATCTCCTTAAGTCGCCTCAAGTGTATGTTTACCCTCTAACCGGCAAGCCCGCCTCAAGGCGGCATATTTTAAATTTGCCATAAATGCGTCAAATGAGGGTTTTGTAACATGAAATTAAGCTAGAAATTAATCTACAAATATATTGTAAAGTAATTGTTTGTGTGCAAGGCACGTAAAATTTCAAAAATACGTATTTTGAAATGAGTGAATAAAGTTGAAAAATATTTATTATGTTGACTAGAACAAAGTACGCTTCAATCTTACTAAAGACAAAGTAAGATTGAAGCGTGAGCTTTTAAAAAAGCTCTTAAGGTACGCATACACTACGCAATATTCTTGTGCAACTTTTGCTATTTTATTTATTTTATTTTCTTCATTTTCAATGACCTAGCCTTTTGGCCATAATCGGTCATAAACTTCTACTCAAAAACAAGTTACAATATTTCTGTATTATTATAACAAGATAATTATAACAAGATAAATATTTAGAATTAATTAATAAAATAATTATAAAAAAAAATATATAATAAAAAATATTAATTATTAATTAAAAAATAAAAAAAAAAAAACAAATCCCAAACAATCTTAAACAAAAAAATTTAATCTATATCAGCCATTAATTGCTGATAAAATAAAAAAAAAAACTTCTATCATCTATTAGAAACATTTTGAATAAGTTTTCTTTTGAATGTATTAACCGAATCACAGAAATCTCGCCTTAAAGTATTTGGCAAATGATTAAAAGTCCGTGCTACTCTCACCTGGAACGATCTTTCCACAATTGGAGTTAATTTTGGAAACTTTATCTGCCTGTTCCTGACAGTTCTACAAAATTCAAACAGGCGATTTAATTTTCAAAACCTTATAAAAATGTAATAGGCATCTAATATTAACAAACTCAGAAAACGAACAACCTAAAAACTTTGAAACAAATGAGGAAATATGTTGGTGCAACCTTATAGAATATAAATACCTGATAATTCTATTAAAGGCCAATCTTACTTTCCTCATAATATAACCATATGTTCCAGAATAAACTTCTAGACAATATAAAAATAAAGGCATAAGCAGTGCATGAACTATTCTCTCCTTAATGTGTAAAGGAAGGAATAAGTTTAGGTTATATAATTTTCTCAAAGTAAAATTTATTTTAGAAACTACAGAGTTTATATGATGCTCAAAGGTCAATTTGCAGTCAAGAATCATACCAAGGCACTTAATTTTATCAACAAATTCTATTGTGTTCCCATGCAATAAAATGGACAAACAATTATCATAAACATTAGTGCCAAACAGCATGGCTTTCGTCTTAGAAGCATTTATGCACAGGTTATTAGAGCACATCCAACCACTCAATATACCCATGGTATAATCAATCATGTTCTTTAAAACATCTGGAAACTGAACACTACCTCTAAAAAGAAGCTGTACATCATCCGCGAAGGCAAATGGTATGCAAATGTTATTCATTACACTACTAAACAAATCATTTATAAACATAATAAAGAGCAGTGGACCAAGTACGGATCCTTGGGGAACCCCACAAATTGTGCAAAATATTACCAGTGTGTATGCCATATTGGAAGGTTGTACAATATAATGGAAAAAATCAAAAAGGACAGACATCAAATTAACTTGAAAACGTATGAACGAATTTTTTTGAAATTTAGTAGAAAGATTATATTTAGTAGTAGCAGTAGGTTTCCATACTACTTAGTGTCGCTTAATCTGCTCTCTTTTTATTTGTTCGTAAACTCGCACCGAATAAATGAAAACATGTTGCAGAAAGTTAAAAGATTAAATTAATTGTTATCATGTTGTTAAATAATAATTTAATAAATTTTTTAAACTTTTTCAAATATTAATGATAAAATCAGCAAGATAAAATTAAAATATATTAATTTTTAATAGAAAATATAAGAAAAATAAGAGTTGAGTGTTTTAGGCAACAATTTTTTATCAACATATTGCAAACATTTTTTAGTGTACAAAAAATGTTTTCATTTGCATTCCCGAATTCGGTATTTTGTTGCTGAGAGGTGTTGGAAGTGTAGTCTCTCTATTTGTATAAACTCTTTGGTAGTATTAGCAAAGCCTTTAAGTTTAATTAATACATATTGAAGTTAAGGTGCGTCGCCATATCTTAAGTAAAAGCGCAAAAAGTGCTATTTTGGCACAGTAGTTATATTGTGGTAAGAGGAATTATTTATGCCTAAACTTATTAATATTAATGGATTAGTTTTTGAGATTCGATCTAAACATATTTTGGACCATATAGCCTAAAGTTGGCGACGCAAAAACAATTTGGTAGAAGAACATAATGTTTATTTTTAGTGCTGAACACGTGGTATAAATTTATTTATGTCTTCATGGGTTAAGTTTATTCATGTCCTCATCAAGATGCGTCTAATGGGGAGTTTAGAGTAACTGCCTAATTTCATAGCAAACATATGCAGTTAATCTACTTTTTACTATAACCCTCAAACCTTAAAGCTGCATTTACTTTCGAAATCTAGTTTAAACTAGATTTCGATCATAAGTTTGTGAATAAAATGGTACATGAACTAGATTTCCAAATCTTGTTTAAACTGGATTTTGAGGCAATTAAAACGGTGATTTTCGACATAAACGTTTTTTATGAGAATATATGTACATACACATCAGTATAAAATTTTTTTTGCTAATTATTGCCGACCTTATTAATAATAAAAATTTATTGAAAGTTTTTTGTTCACAATTTTTAAGTTTTAAGAAAAAAAAATCAATTATGAATCATTCATTTGACCGTTATAAAGTAAATAATTCAGTTTCCTGTAGGTTACAGTCACAAACTACACAGACAAGAATCAGCTGATGAATCCAAAATGGTGATAAAAAAATTAGTAAAATTAAATGTCAAAATTATAGTGATATACAAAAAGGGATATATATACAAAAAATGTTCCATACAATTTATATGGGATATGTTATTTCTATCTCACTCCGCAAATCACTATAATGTAAACAAAACCATACGCTTCATGATTACTGTTTTGTGATATGTCATTAGTAACCTGTCTCTGAAGACGTAGCTACTGTCATAGTGGTTTTACTATGTTTTTAGTACATCCCCAAAAAATTGACAGTGATGCCAACTTTTTCAGATAACTACTTAAAATTTTTATCTACACACAAAAAATTTCCAGAGGGAATACGTTGAAATCATACGAAGTAAAATTGTTTTCATTAAAATTCTGTGAATTTTATATACTTTGAAATAGTGTATATGGGTGGATAGCGTGTGAATCAAGCTTAAAGCTATTCGTATCTCCAATACTGGAAAATAGTAGATATGGATGGACAAAGATGGATAGCTTGTGAATCTCCCCTTACATTTAGCTATGAGATTTGCAATTATCTCAAAACTTTTCACATGCGTTTGATGCGGTTTTGATTATCTCGTAAACAGCTGTTTGGTTATTTGTATAAACAAAAATTTTTGTGATCTAGCCTAAAACTAAACAAAATATTTCAAAAAACATATTCCTCACCGCCGAAATACAATTTTTATTAACTTTAGATAGGGATGACTAGTTTAAAGATGATTTTTTTATGTTTTTGGTGAGAGGAAGGCCGCAAATATTGAGGAACTATTTTCATAGAATTTATTCGCAGGAAGGACAATAATGTCCCAATTAACGCAAAAATTTAAGTGGAATACACGTTTTTGTCTATTTTGGTAAATATGTCACTAAACACAGCTAAAATCGTTAACATTTAAGAGATTATTGACAGTGTTTATAAATTTCTTCGTCAAATTGAAGTCATTATTGTAAGGAAATTTGTGTAGGAAATCTCGCGATAATAAAGAGACAATGTGTTGCGAACGGTTTGTCCAGTGAGGTTTCCGGCTACAGAACACGAGACTACTCAGCAGGTCCCAACCCTCTCACTGGGGCGAACGCACACAAAAAAAAACTAAAACAACAAAACTCACAAAAAACTAAACTACAAACCATCAGAAAACATACCACACGAAGATCCAGAGACGGATGTTAGTCTCCCTTTTGCCCTCCCAACCATGGTCATATGATGTACCACTCGAAATTTTCCAATATGACCCCAAATGCCGCTTTTCTTTTAACCCTCTTCAACTTACCATTATTGCCTTTTTACCCTTTTCAATTAAGCCAACATAATTTGCAATTTCTTTTTTCAATCACAATTAAACAATTTTTTATTTATCATAATTCTTAAACTACCCTGCACAATTCTAGCTAACTTAATATATTAAAATAAACTAAAAACATATCAAAAATAATATTTTAAAATCTATAAAAAAAATATAAATCTAACTTTTAATTTGCTTTCTTTTCAGGCGCCAACTTACTCGACAAATCACGACTTTTAACCATATAAATAAGGCTTATTATTAGAAAATTTTTCTGTTTTTTTTTTATATCTTTTCAGAACTTAACTTTTTTTTTCTTTAAATTTTTTTTTTTCCAATTTTTTTAAAATTTCTATTTATTTATTTATTTCAAAAGGGCTCAAATCTGTACTCATCCAATGTGGATACCGCAAACTAAGGACAACCTACCCTGAAGGAGCTCCCTAAGGATATTTACGTGCCAGTCAATTTTGCTGATTACGACTGCGCTTAAAATTACACTGATGTGAACCCTATATATGTTTTTCTTTGTTTTTATCAAATTTTATAACTCCTTTTAATCTAGTGTTTTGATATAATAAAATTTTCTATTTTTTTTAAATAAATTTTCTTCCGCACTTTTCCATCCCTGGGCGCAAAAAAAAAAACAATTAAAATAAATCTAATAAAAGAATACTTTAGGGCGCATAACATATATAAAGTACTGTATACACAAATTTAGGTTAACCCTCGAATGCCAAAAAAAAATACTTAAAAACTAATTTTTAATTATCTTTTTTCCACAAATTGTTTTTTTATATATATTTGATTGATTTAAAACCTTTTGTTTTCTTTCTTTTTGATTTTTCATGAAAATTATTTTTTTGTTTTGCCACAAATTTGTTTTTTTTTTTCTTAACAAAAATTACCCATCAACACATTTAACTTTAACGGTTTTTTTAATTTCAAATCAAAAAGTTTTAAATCAAAAATTAACCTTTTATAAAAACTTTTACTCTCGCTAACTTTTTCTTATCTATTTTTTCTTTTACTTTAACTAAAAGCTTTGACTTCCTTCTTTTTTTTTATATGTATAAAACCTTTCTTGATAATAAGTTGTTTTTTTTTATTTTTAATGTAATATTTTTTTTTATAGATTAATACTTAAATTTTTCAAGCTGATTTTTGTTTTCTTCCCGCAAATTATTTTTGGCATACGACACAAATAAAAAAAAACTTTTACCTGGCTATACAAGGCTATTCAATTCAATATTTTTGTCTTCGGTTATAGTTTCACCTTTTTGTTGCTTTTTCCTTCAGCCGATGTACTTTTCCGGCCCTTATTCACTAGGTGTTCTTCCTTCTTTCTGTATAGCCAGCTACAGGATTAAAATGTAACACCCAAAAAAAATTAGACACTGGCCATCCTTTACTTTTTTTCAAAAACTATAAACTTTATAAAAAAAACTTACGTAGTTTCTCCTTTTTTTAACCGCGTATATAAGAAAAACAATGTTGTTCCCAGTTTAAAATTTCACTCCCAGAATTCTTTCACAGCTTCACTTCACTTTTTTTTTTGTTTTTTATTTATAAGTATTCTTTTTTTTTTTTTACGTAAAATATTACTTTCTTTATTCACTTAAATTTTTTCCTTTGGCTTTTTTTTTTAATGCGTTCAGCTTGAAAACTTTTCTATTAATAAATCTCACTTTCTTCACCATTAGATCTCAACCCCACAGTATTTGTTTTTCTTCCAATACTCTGCGGGAATCCTCTCTCATTTTCCAAAAATTTAAACCAAAAGTTTCGCGCCAAGCAGCCAAATTTTTTTTTCGCAGAAAAGTAACTAAATTTTCAAGCCAATCCCTCCATTTAGCCATCTTTTATTTATATTCTCTATTTTACAGCTAAATTCCAAAAACCTGCTCTTTTCCCTCACCTCTGCCTTACTTTCTCCAAAATATCTAATTAAAGATTTCTGTACATTAAAAAAAAACTACAAAGAAATCCCCAAAATAAGATTATATTTAAAATTTCCTTACTATCCACTCAAAAACAATACTCTGTTGGCTCTTTTAGTTATACCTATCCACCAAGATAATGCTTTACATGCCCCTTATTTATTCGGCGATGCTAAATATTCGAAACCAATCGATTTTCATACGATTATTTAAAAATATTATTTTCAAATGGATTTTTCGCTAACGCTTTCCGTTTACCCTTTTCGCGTTGCCAATCGCATAAAAAAATAACATGCAACCACATAACCTCATACTACTATTGTAGTACTACCTTGTTATCTACAAAAAGGTAAACAGAAAACAGCTGTTTCATAACAAAAAAAATCAACGTGATGGTAAGTATATTTTAATTATTTTGTTTTAAATACAATTCATAAAATAATACAAACAAAAACCTAATAAAATTCATATCATTTCAGGAACATAGACAGCGGAGGAAGGAATCTAAAAAGCTTGGACAGGGCTACCCATTTAGAGGTTCGTATTAAATTAACAAATTTTTTACTTTCAGGAGTGAACAAAAAAAAATCAACAGAGTCTGGGTAAACTGTGGTAAGACTCGCCACCTATACTATTTCTGGCAGTGACAACATGGGGATGACAACCCCTCCGCAACAAAACTCCGGGTGCTACGAGATTTTGTAGTAGGAAACGGTGTGCGGTTACGGTTGTCATATTTTCTGAAAGCACATGCCCAACGTGGGGAACACCTACACCCTGAGACGGGTCTCAAAATTTAGCCGGGCAGTACAACCTTAAAAAAAACGGGTAAGTTAAACCTAGAATAACGTGGGGAACTCCCACACCTTGAGATAGAGTCTCAACTTTGTGAAGCTAACCGGGCTATATTAATAAAAAAAAATCTTTTATACATTTCAGAAAACACAAGGATCTTAAAAAGGTTAACCTTTTCCTCCTTTTTTACGCCGGAAACCTTATCTACACCCATCTTCAAGCAACGGCCGACTCGTGAATCTTTCTCAGGTAAGAAAAATCATAGTGGCTAACCCATTTTATAAAGACCTTGTTATTAAATAATCATGTAATTGGCAAGTTGCCAATTTGTGCACCGAAATGTGCAACAAAAAATACAATTCGAACGCCCCTTTTTGGGCTAACATAAAATGAACTCTTGTCCCCTTAGTATATACATTTTTAAGTTCCAGGGTTGCCAATTAGGCTTAACTTCCAACTTATTTTAAAATTGCGATATTCTATTAAAAAGAACAAATCTTGTTATTGGAAGCTTTAGACTTTAACGTAATAAAAAAAATATATATTTATAATCATTTTTCATATCTTTCAGATCTTTATGTTACGCGGGCACGCCTCTAATCTCCTCTTCCTTGGATCTTTGTCGCCTGATATCAATGGTAATATCTCTTGTGTACTTTTACTATTAAAAGACTCAGAGATATTTAGATAAGTTCTCCATTGGAGTAAAAAAAATCACGATCCATGCGAATTTTACGGGAAGTATCCCTTTATATCATATGTAAAATAAGAGTTTACTTTGTTTATCCTTCTTTTGTAATTTCAGATAATTTTGTCACAAAATATCATCAATACAATACATATTATGTACACTTTTACACGTACTTAATCTATATTGCACTGAAGAACTTAAATCAATAATTTGTAAAAAAGAAGGACATCACGATTACAGCAAACAATTATATCACAGATAATATCACAGTTTTCTAAAATATATCATTGCCGATTACTATGACTAATATTGCACGGAAGTATGGTATGTAAAGCTTAAACAAAATTGTTTACTATATCATTAAAGTTTCAGCGGTTTTAATAAAAATTTATCAGGTACTAAAATTTATCACAGATATAAAATTTAAATTGCTAAAACTTCGCAAAAATCAGGACAACACTACATATATTTGATTGTATAATCTCACTAATAATTAAACTATTTTTATGTCCTAATATTGCACTTGTTAAAAATTTTTATGAAAAAAAACAATTTAAACTTTAATATCTTTTAAGTGATAAATGCCTACTGACTTTCCCTGTAGATTTTCCAACTCGTACAGGTTATTACCTACAGGCCGAACCACTCTACATTTCAGGAACTTCCTGCAGAATTTTGCATTTAAACTTTTCTCAAAATTACTTAAAACCATATTCCGCCGATAAACTTCTTGACCGGGTGTAAACTTAACTATACGTGCTCTTTTATTATAACGTTCTGCACTTTTTTCGTAAGCTTTTTCCATGTTATTTTTAATTTGCTCTCTGATTATTTCCATTCTTTCATTCGGTTGTCTTATAATTCGGTGATCGGTTAATGACTGAAGTTTTCGTGCTAATTTGTAGTCAGCTCCGCTCGAATACATATGATGACCGAATAAAGAAAAATACGGTGTAAAACCAGTTGCACTGTGAAAAGAATTTCGTAATGCACAATCAATTTCGGAAAGATACAGATCCCAGTCTCTGTGGTCTTCTTCTAAATATGCACGGATTGCTGCCAATATAGACTGATTAACTCTTTCCGAAGCATTACTACTAGGTCCATATAAAGGTGTTTTAATATGCTGAATTTTATAAGTATTTAAAAGACTCTCAAAACTTTTAGATACAAATTGTGAACCATTGTCACTGTGTATGATTTCTGGCACACCGAATTTGTGAAAAATCTCATGAACCAAAAATTCTATTACATTCGCGGTTGTCGCTTCTTTCATTGCTTTAATAAATGTGAACTTAGAAAAGTGATCAAGGACAATAAATACATAACAGTTGCCCCTTTTTGAGCGCGGGTATTTTCCCAAAAAATCAATATACAGCTTTTGAAATGGCCGATCAGTTATTACCTGGTTTCCAATTTCAGGTCTTAAATTTTGGTTTGACGGTTTTGTTTCCTTGCAAACTTGGCAATTTTTAATAAATGATTTTACATGGGCTGTCATTTTAGGCCAATAGAAAAATCTTCGGAGTCTTTCTAAAGTTTTAGCGACTCCTCCGTGGGCTGTTGTTAACGTAGAATGTGATTTTTCTATCACCGGTTGAGTAATGCTGGCAGGTATCCAAAGTTTCCATTGGCAATCATCGATTTCACTTTGGTCGAAAGAAGTTTTCTTGTAAATCATGCCGTTTTCGATTTTTAGATCTGGCAGTAACTCATGATTTTCTTCAATATTTCTTTTCAGATCTAAATATTCTTCACTTTCGAACTCTGTGGTTTCGAAATCGAACAAATCATCAAAACTAACTTCTTCAACGCTGTTTTCCCTTGGAAATCTTGACAACATATCTGCCACAATGTTTTCGGAACCTTTGCGGTGCTGAATTTCAAAATCAAAAGCTTGAAGTTGCAGAGACCAACGTGCTAGTCTGCCGCTCAAGTCTTTTAAGGTCATCAACCACTTTAAACTTGCGTGATCGGTCACTATTGTGAATGGCATCATCTCTACATACGGACGAAACTTTTTCACAGCCATTACCGCCGCTAAGCATTCTTTTTCCGTCACGCTGTAATTTCTTTGACATGAGTTTAATTTTTGTGAATAGAACGCTATAGGATGTTCTTCCTTGTCACCATTGAGCTGATATAAGACAGCACCAATGCCATAGTCACAAGCATCACACTGGATAAAAAATCTTTTTGAAAAATCAGCGTGACGTAGAACTGGAGCTGATGTTAAAGCTCTCTTCAAATTTTCAAATGCCTCAATTGCCTCTGGGGTCATTGTAAACTTCTTTGTTTTTTTGAGCGTATCGGTAAGTGGAGCGGATATAGAAGCAAAATCTTTGATGAACCTACGGTACCATCCGGCTGTACCTAAAAAGCTTCGTACTTCTCTTTGGCTAGTCGGTAGTTTTATGGCTCGGATCGCCTCTATTTTATCTGGATCTGTTTTCAGCATTCCACCACCAATAATAAATCCTAAATATCGCAATTGCTGAAAGCAAAACTGGGATTTTTTTAACCCAATTCGCAAATTCGCATTTTTCAGGCATAGAGCTACTTCTTTTAATAACTGCAAATGTTTTTCAAAGCTGTCAGAGATTACCAAAAGATCATCTAGGTAAGTGAAAACGTTTTCCTTCAGTCTTTGCGGAATAACTTTGTCCATAAGACGACAAAGTCTTTGGGCAGCATTGCAAAGTCCGAAAGGCATAACCCGAAATTGATAGAGTGGCCGGCCTGCTACAGTAAAAGCTGTGTACGGTTTACTTTCATCGTCTAGTTCTATCTGCCAAAACGCATATTTCAAATCTACGCTACTAATATAATATGTTTCATCTATCCTACTCAATATACCGTCTATATTTTGTAGTGGATACGCGTCTTTAATTGTTAATTTATTAAGCTTTCTGGCATCTAGACAGAACCGGTTTTTGCCTGGCTTTCTAACAATCGTAGTTCTATTACTCCAGGGACTTTCACTTTCCTCAATTACATTTAAAGCTAACATTTCATCTATCTCTTTATAGGTTATCTCTTGAACCGCAGGTGAAATTGGATAATATCTATCCTTAACAGGTTCAGCACCTTCTACAAGTTTTATGGAATGCTTTTCCAGAGTTGTGCAACCTAACCCTTCCTTTTCAAAACGATGAAAACAACGCTACCACTTCATCTAATTTTTGCTGTTGTAGTTTAGTCAAATTGTGAGGATTTGACTTGTGGTTCTCGACTTTAAACGTTTCCTGTAACTTTTGAATATCAATTTCATCCAAAGGAAAAATATCAGGAGCTAACTGGAAAATTTTCCAAAAATCTACACCTAAATATACTTCACGTTCTAAATCAGGACATAAATAAAAAATTATTTTGCTATTTTTTTCTTTATATTTAACATCTAACTCTATTTTTCCTAATAATCTATGTTTTTTTTTCCAGACGCGGTCGAAACTACTGAAAAAATGGGCTTAATATCAGCTTCTAATTGGTCTACAAGTTCCCTACAACCTTTGCCTAGTAAACTAACTGATGCTCCAGTATCTAAAAGACCTTTGAGACTAATATCACCGATTCCTATATCAGCAAATGCCCGAGGATCACCTTTTCTATCAGCAGACCTAATTGCCTCAACAACCAGTTTCATGGATTCTTTCCTCTCTTTAAATTTTTGCCTCAATTTACGGATTCGGTTTGATAAAGGTTTACTAGCACTAACTGCTTCATTAAAAATTCTATTTCTGACCTTTTCATAATTACTTTTTCTATCTTCAAAACTATATTTATGCCTCATTTCCGGTTTGATATTATTAAATTTTATTATTTGTTTTACTAAATTTATCTTTTGTTTTATTGCAGCTGCGTCGCTGGCGGGGTTTCTCTGGAACGATGGCTCCCCGCGGCTCCCTCGCTCCTGTAAAAATTTCGGGACTTACAATTTGTACAATTTGGTGATATGACATCCGGTTTACCACAGCGATAGCAAAACAATGTCCTTTGGGCTGATGGACAGTCCATGAACATATGACCAAGTTGTCGGCAGTTCCAACAAATCAATGGGTTTTTTGCGGGCTGATTTGATGACTTTTCAATACCCACTGCGGCTAACTCTTCATACTCTTGTTCACTGTTTTGGAAAATATCACCTGGATTTTCAAAGAGTTCGTTCACCTGTCTGGTGTATCTATTAGCTGGTGGCATTGACGCATGTGACCTGGTCTCTTTATGCAGAAAAGTTTTTTCGGCCTCTACGCATTCTGCCCGTAACTGCTCCACTGAAGACACAGCCATAGGGTAAACTATTCTTCCAATATTTTCTTTTAAATTTCTTTTAATCATTTTTATCATTTCCTCTTCAGGCATTGATATATTTAGTCGAGATCTTAATTGTGTCATCGCAAAGAAAAATGCATCGATAGATTCGCCAGGGTTTTGTTTTCGCTCTACCATATCTCTCATAAGTTCAAAACTCGATCTGGTAGATTGATATTGCTTTAGCAGTGCTGTTTTTTAAAGTGGACCATTCAGAAACATAGTTAGTTTGTACAAACAACCAGTACCACTTTTCGGCTACTCCTTTCACCAAAATATAAAAATTATTTAAAAGTTCGGTTTCAGACAACCCGTATTGTCTTTGAAGATGTTCGACCCGAAAGATGAAATCTTCGACAGCCAATTTATTATTATCGCCATCAAAATACAGTCCCCATTTGTCGATTCGGACTTTCATCCCACGATTTAAATCTGGATCACCGTTAACTGACGAGCTTCTAGAGTTTGGTACTGAATTGACACCCGAAATATCCATTCGACGACTATTATCTGGTGGTTTCGGTAAGTTACATTCTAACAATTTCTTATTATCTTTCTGAATCTGTAGACAAACCATACTCATTTTATTAACTACATCTGTTAAATTACTCACGGTACGTTTCATTTCATTCATCTGAGGATTTACCCCGTGAATCATTAACTTTTTCATGGCGTGTTCTAACAAAGCTGTATTCTGACCTGCAACTGTCTGTTGACTTGTGCCCTGACCTAATATATCATCTACCAAAGGCATTGCTTCTGTATTAGCATTAGGCGTACTAGTGATAATATTTTTGGACAAATCAGTTATTTGAGGGTCAACGTTAGTTTCCTTCTGCATTTTTAAATTTTTCCTAGTTCTAGACTTGGGTTTAGGCGTGTTCGGCTTAACAACTTTATGAGCTAACTGAGGAGTAGATCTATTAAAATCGAAATGTACCTGTCTAGTTCTTTTCCTGGACCTGGTCATTCGCTCACTTTCATTCATACCCAAGGTCTTATATTATTGGAAACTACGTGGTTCCGCAAAGTATTGAAAAACAAACTCTTAAACTAACGTTAAATTCAAATTTCAACCCACAAAAAAATATATAAAAAAAAATTTTCCCAAAGAAATATATGCAAGAAAACAAAATTTTTTTTTTTAGACAATTAAAAACCTAATTTCTGCAAAAAAACTACAATTTTAAATACCAAAAAAAATATAGCTGAAATACGAATAAATTTTTAATTTAAAAAAAAATTAAATAAATAATACTAATAAAAATCGAAAATAAAATACCTAATAAAAAAAAACACAATATATACGACAACTACTTGATAAAAATAATAAAAAAAAATACAAAATATTAATAAAGAATTGTTTAATAAAAATAATTTATCTTTTCAGATTGCAAAATCTTCAAAATTATAAAATAAATTTGATTCAAATCTATTTATTGGGTTTGGCAATAATGGCTCGAATCAGAGGTAAAAGCGGTTATTTTACAAAAATCGACGTGTGGCAATTAATCAACTTTAAAATAAAAAAAAACTTCATCGCAGTGCGTCTCCCGTACGTCAACTTCCCTAATTATTGAAAGCGAGATTACGAGTGATTTAAGTACCCGTCGATACTACTTTCCTTGTGGAATACTTACCACAAGAGGCTATCGAACACATACTCAACTATCAACACTACACACTATCATCAAACTGAAACTAAAAAAAAATTTAATCGGTATTATAAACAAAAGAATTCGAATTGCAATACGATTAGAAATCTCAATTTTTAAAAATCTAAGTTATTGCTATTCTAATTCTGGGAATCGGTTGAAAACTTTGAATTACTGAGTTCTCAAAATTTTAATTGTCTACACAACTCTATAAAGATTCAATTCTTTTAGAGGATGTAAAAATTACAATTTTGATAATCAGTTTTTTTCAAATTTTTCACTGGGCTATTACAAAAAAAAACTATTAGACTATTTTCTACCTTGCATTCATGTTCAGATGTAATACATGCAATTTCTACTATAGTTTAGGCCACCCTAATTTACAAAAATATTTTCCAAAGTAACCATTATAAAATTGGGTTTCCTATACTATGGGTTATGTTTGGGTTTCCTAAACTATCCATTATATTTGGGCGCCATTTATGTTGGGAACGGTTTGTCCAGTGAGGTTTCCGGCTACAGAACACGAGACTACTCAGCAGGTCCCAACCCTCTCACTGGGGCGAACGCACACAAAAAAAAACTAAAACAACAAAACTCACAAAAAACTAAAACTACAAACCATCAGAAAACATACCACACGAAGATCCAGAGACGGATGTTAGTCTCCCTTTTGCCCTCCCAACCATGGTCATATGATGTACCACTCGAAATTTTCCAATATGACCCCAAATGCCGCTTTTCTTTTAACCCTCTTCAACTTACCATTATTGCCTTTTTACCCTTTTCAATTAAGCCAACATAATTTGCAATTTCTTTTTTCAATCACAATTAAACAATTTTTTATTTATCATAATTCTTAAACTACCCTGCACAATTCTAGCTAACTTAATATATTAAAATAAACTAAAAACATATCAAAAATAATATTTTAAAATCTATAAAAAAAATATAAATCTAACTTTTAATTTGCTTTCTTTTCAGGCGCCAACTTACTCGACAAATCACGACTTTTAACCATATAAATAAGGCTTATTATTAGAAAATTTTTCTGTTTTTTTTTTATATCTTTTCAGAACTTAACTTTTTTTTTCTTTAAATTTTTTTTTTTCCAATTTTTTTAAAATTTCTATTTATTTATTTATTTCAAAAGGGCTCAAATCTGTACTCATCCAATGTGGATACCGCAAACTAAGGACAACCTACCCTGAAGGAGCTCCCTAAGGATATTTACGTGCCAGTCAATTTTGCTGATTACGACTGCGCTTAAAATTACACTGATGTGAACCCTATATATGTTTTTCTTTGTTTTTATCAAATTTTATAACTCCTTTTAATCTAGTGTTTTGATATAATAAAATTTTCTATTTTTTTAAATAAATTTTCTTCCGCACTTTTCCATCCCTGGGCGCAAAAAAAAAAACAATTAAAATAAATCTAATAAAAGAATACTTTAGGGCGCATAACATATATAAAGTACTGTATACACAAATTTAGGTTAACCCTCGAATGCCAAAAAAAAATACTTAAAAACTAATTTTTAATTATCTTTTTTCCACAAATTGTTTTTTTATATATATTTGATTGATTTAAAACCTTTTGTTTTCTTTCTTTTTGATTTTTCATGAAAATTATTTTTTTGTTTTGCCACAAATTTGTTTTTTTTTTCTTAACAAAAATTACCCATCAACACATTTAACTTTAACGGTTTTTTTTAATTTCAAATCAAAAAGTTTTAAATCAAAAATTAACCTTTTATAAAAACTTTTACTCTCGCTAACTTTTTCTTATCTATTTTTTCTTTTACTTTAACTAAAAGCTTTGACTTCCTTCTTTTTTTTTATATGTATAAAACCTTTCTTGATAATAAGTTGTTTTTTTTTATTTTTAATGTAATATTTTTTTTTATAGATTAATACTTAAATTTTTCAAGCTGATTTTTGTTTTCTTCCCGCAAATTATTTTTGGCATACGACACAAATAAAAAAAAACTTTTACCTGGCTATACAAGGCTATTCAATTCAATATTTTTGTCTTCGGTTATAGTTTCACCTTTTTGTTGCTTTTTCCTTCAGCCGATGTACTTTTCCGGCCCTTATTCACTAGGTGTTCTTCCTTCTTTCTGTATAGCCAGCTACAGGATTAAAATGTAACACCCAAAAAAAATTAGACACTGGCCATCCTTTACTTTTTTTCAAAAACTATAAACTTTATAAAAAAAACTTACGTAGTTTCTCCTTTTTTTAACCGCGTATATAAGAAAAACAATGTTGTTCCCAGTTTAAAATTTCACTCCCAGAATTCTTTCACAGCTTCACTTCACTTTTTTTTTTGTTTTTTATTTATAAGTATTCTTTTTTTTTTTTTACGTAAAATATTACTTTCTTTATTCACTTAAATTTTTTCCTTTGGCTTTTTTTTTAATGCGTTCAGCTTGAAAACTTTTCTATTAATAAATCTCACTTTCTTCACCATTAGATCTCAACCCCACAGTATTTGTTTTTCTTCCAATACTCTGCGGGAATCCTCTCTCATTTTCCAAAAATTTAAACCAAAAGTTTCGCGCCAAGCAGCCATCTTTTTTTCGCAGAAAAGTAACTAAATTTTCAAGCCAATCCCTCCATTTAGCCATCTTTTATTTATATTCTCTATTTTACAGCTAAATTCCAAAAACCTGCTCTTTTCCCTCACCTCTGCCTTACTTTCTCCAAAATATCTAATTAAAGATTTCTGTACATTAAAAAAAAACTACAAAGAAATCCCCAAAATAAGATTATATTTAAAATTTCCTTACTATCCACTCAAAACAATACTCTGTTGGCTCTTTTAGTTATACCTATCCACCAAGATAATGCTTTACATGCCCCTTATTTATTCGGCGATGCTAAATATTCGAAACCAATCGATTTTCATACGATTATTTAAAAATATTATTTTCAAATGGATTTTTCGCTAACGCTTTCCGTTTACCCTTTTCGCGTTGCCAATCGCATAAAAAAATAACATGCAACCACATAACCTCATACTACTATTGTAGTACTACCTTGTTATCTACAAAAAGGTAAACAGAAAACAGCTGTTTCATAACAAAAAAAAATCAACGTGATGGTAAGTATATTTTAATTATTTTGTTTTAAATACAATTCATAAAAATAATACAAACAAAAACCTAATAAAATTCATATCATTTCAGGAACATAGACAGCGGAGGAAGGAATCTAAAAAGCTTGGACAGGGCTACCCATTTTAGAGGTTCGTATTAAATTAACAAATTTTTTACTTTCAGGAGTGAACAAAAAAAAATCAACAGAGTCTGGGTAAACTGTGGTAAGACTCGCCACCTATACTATTTCTGGCAGTGACAACATGGGGATGACAACCCCTCCGCAACAAATGCAATTATCTCGAAGATTAGTAAAACCTCGCTCATGTGAATGGGGTATTAAACGAGGAATATTGATTTGCATCGTTTAATATTTTTTAAATTAAAAACAATACGAAACATTCGGTAACTTCAAAATCTATTGGTTTGAAAACGATCGTGTTTCATCATACAACGGTTAATTCTATTTGTTTCCTCGGGTAAAATAACACCGGAATCTCAGCTAACCGCTACGGCATATTTGCGACCGCAATGAACAATCAAAAAGCGCTATATTACCGGGATAAACACCAAGTTGGCAACAGTGTAGGTGTTGGCCAAACTGTCAAACAAATAAGTTTCGCGGAGTGTGTGTAATAGAAGAAATTGTTAGCAAAAATAATTTAATATTTTTTTAGCTTGTAATGAACAATAGTTTACAATAAAAATTTAAAAAAAAATATAACGAAACAATTAGCATAATTTGCACAAAATAAAGCACAAAACGTAAGTGTGAAAGGTGAAAAAATACAAAAAAAGGTGTGAAAAATCTTAATACAAAGTCGGGAAAAATCATACATATAGAAAAGAAAAAAAATTTACTACATATAAAAAAAAATATATTTTACGGAGAATTTAACAAAAAAAAAGAGAAACAGATAAAAGTACTAAAGTTTTTTTAGATTTTTTTAGTAAATTGATTTTTGTTACGCAAATAAAGCCAACTCTTTCTTGCAAATGGTGTTTAAAGCTTAGAACACACAAAGTGTGACTGAGACAGTTATAAAGTTAAAAAAGTTTCGTTAAATTTTTCAATTGTTTCTCTGTCTACTCCGTTCGTTTCGTTGTGTTTTATTATTTCATTTTTCGTTATATTATTAATCAAGTTTTCCCCCCATTGGTGGTGGTGCAAATTGCAATTTTGGTGTACCAAAAAACCAAAAGTGAAGAAAATCGAAGTCACAGAATTATAATAATTATTACAATTTTCTGTGAATTTTTTTAAAATAAAATTTGAAAAAATCTAATTTCTTGATAAACAAAAAAGTTAAATTTTTTAATAAGTTTTTTATGAAATAAATGTTAAAAATACTGTTTAAATTAATGAAAAAGAACAAACATTAAAATGGAAAATTCTCACCCCTTGTGTTAAAAAAAAAATACGATCGAACTCGAACGGAATTGTGGAACAGTTGAAAATATAAAATTGTTGAAAAAAGAGGCAGTTATTTAAAAAAAAAAATTGTACATATACATACACTTAATAGGCAAAGAAAGAGCAGCAGCAAACAGTGTTGCCAGGTTTGACGAATAATTAAATGACGATTGGACGATTTTTTTTTACTTCCAAAACGATTTTTATGGCATAGCAATAGGTCAGTCAGCAAAACATATTTATCATTCATATAAAATCACCGGATCTATTTACAGATTTCATTAAAAATTAAAAAAATATTTTTTATCGAAATCTTGCATTTATTTGCTAATATGATGTGAAATAAAATTTCTAAAAAACAAATACTAGAATAAAATACAACTAATTTTAAAACGAATTTATTTATATACCAGTCAGCAAAAATTTGGATACTTTTTTTTTGAGGGTTCTTATTCTATGAGTAAAATTAATCAAATAAAACATGTTCTTGAGATTTCAAAATTTTACTGTAAAAAATTACTAATTTTTTGAAAAAAGTGCTTTAGATTTGATTCCGAAATGTAATTGAATTTTAATATTTTGTGAACAATTCCCAAAAGGCTTTAAGAAAAGATTGAGGGTATATAATTTTTGTTATTAATATATTTTCTGAACAATTCAAAAAATTAGAAAAGAATGAATTAAATTTATTTGTTTACATTTTTATAAAACTTAATGAGTTTTAGATTAAGATAAAAATAAAATATTTTTTTTTAAATTAAAAATATATATTCTTATTTAAAACTTAAAAGGTCGAATAAACACAACTTTAAACGAATCGAAATAAATCTAAAAATAAATCCGGTGCTTAAAATATATGCCTAATATTATAAATAAAGTGTTCCAAAGTGGTACTTCAGATATTCCCAAAAACATTTGAAAATGGAAAATCATTCAGTAATAAAAAAATTTTGAATAAAAATAAATTGTTTAAAAATATCAAAACAGAACCCAAATAAAAATGAAATAAACAAAACTTTCAGAATATACACTGCGCAAAAATACCAAAGCATACAAATTGGAAATCCATTAGTTTCCAAGTTGTTATACTTTTAAATTTGATAATATTTTATATTAATATTTAATATTAAATATTTACACAAGATCCAAATGCCACATAAATACATTTTAAAAGGTGAGTGGTATAATTGTTATTTCCGTATTTATTTCTTCTCAGAACGAAATTATCAATAATACCCGGGTAATTTACATTTTGAGATACATTTACCACCATCGCGATTGACAGTCATAGCTTTTCCTTCCGAATCCAATACATTATAATTTAATCTGAAAATGTAATTAATTTCTTTCAATACTCGGTGTTCGGCCAAAATTTGTCCAAACAGCACCAACGCCGAATCCAAATTCTCGGCAGGTCACTAATTGTTAATATTTGTAAGATTGTTAATAAATGAAGAGAAGGGTGGTGTATTAAAATGAGGATGGAGATGACTTATTCGCTTAGGTCGAAAGTGCGGAACTCCCTCTAGCGCGGATCTCCACAAGATATTTTTCATCTTCTCTTACATTTATTAACAATTAGTGTTTTATATTTTTAATAGTAACATTTAAATATGATGTCAGACCTGACAATTCAAAATGAAATGCAAGTTTAAAAGATCAACAATACATACAAAAAATAAAAATAATTTTCACAAATTTTATATAAAATTTGAACATAATATTTTAATTTATTTAGATAATATTTTAATGTATTAAATGTAAGGCATAGGTGGTAAAATGTATTGGGATCGTTGTGAACACTTGTAGATCTTAAACATTCAAATATAAAATGAAGATATTTGATATTGCTGTATAAATTTTTCTTTAAATGGATTTTCCCGCAATTCTTTGAAATCTATCTTCCTATATATATCGATGAGGATTTTTTGCATATATTTTTTTTTTTTAATGACAGATTGCACTCACTGCATGGTAAAATATTTATTCTGTTCCTATTACTCAAAAAGGATGCTGAGTGCATTTTTGTATTTATATTCAACTTTGTACTAATAATTTTTAAATATTTATACAATCCAGTTTCTATTAAGGAGCCTGTTTCTAACACGCTACATTTTAGTTAATTTTTTTTTTGTCGCATAAAACAAAGTTCTTTGACCTGTATGGTTTGGTTTTTTTTGTAATAGAATATATTTTTTTTTGGAAAAATCGATGATTAACCATTTTACCACTGATCATATAAAATTTATTTGTGTGGCCATTGGATCTTACATCACTGCAGTGTAGTTATACAATATTATCGAATTTATAATAATAACAAAAAAGAAACAATTAGTTTTCATATTGAATGCTTTGGCTCTTGCGTTGACTGTATTGTATTAAACTATGTCATAATAATAAAAATAAAAAGTCTAAGGGCCGTTATTACAACTTGCCTTTAAAGTAAATGTTAGTAAAAAGTAACTTTAGCTAAAGTGAGCAATAAAGTGAGCTATAATGTTTTTCGTTATTACAACTTCCCAATAAAATAAAATTAATATTTTTGATAATGTGGCAACATCAAAGGAAAAACCGATTATTTTTGACCAAATGAATTGGTTTATAAAAATACGTAGTGGCAACGTACTTTTATTTATTTGTTTACAAACAAGCAATAATTTGTGAAATTCGGTTTTTTTTTATATTTGTGTTAAATAAACGTATTTTCTTTTAAATAAATATTGAAATGACGACGCAAAACAACGAAATTCTACAGAAGCCATTAAGAAAACGAGCCAAAAATTTCACGGCAGAAGAAGAGGTTCTGTTGGTAGATTTGGTGGAGGCCCATAAAAATTGTATAGAGAACAAAAAATCAGATGCCGTAATATGGAAGCAGAAAGAAGAGGCTTGGAGAAAAATTGAAGAGGAGTTTGCAGCAACAAGTGGCTCACGCCGGCACTGGAAGGCATTGCGGGATAAATACGAAATGGTAAAGCGTAAGTCCAAGGGAGAAATGGCTGCACATAAATTGGAGACGTACCGCACAGGTGGCGGAGTGGCATCTACAAAAGTCACCACGATTTCGGAAAAAATAGCTTCCATGCTTGGAGATTCAGCCACTGGCTTGCATAATATGTATGACAGTGACTCTCGTAAGTACATATATATATATATAAAGGAATTATTGTTTTTCAGTTGCATTATTACAAATAATTTTTTTTGCAGTGATTGAAATAGATGGCTCAATTTATGTAGATTTGAAAGCTCTATTGAAAACGTTGACCAGAAGCAGATGACCAATGAAAACGTATGTTTGACTAATATAATTATTACTATTTTTTTTAATACATATTATTTACACTTATATATACTTTTTCAGCCTTGTATAGCGAGTGATTCAATGGAGGAAAAAAATGACTGGTCAAGCTGGAGGCCATCGACTTTAAAAGCGGCAAAATCAAAAGAGCTGGTAGTTGGTGCCAAAAGAAAGCGTAATATAGAAGAGGAAAAAATGGAATTGGTAATTCTGCAGCAGAAATATTACAGGGACGAAAATATTCGGGCTCAAGAGAAGCATGAGGTAGAGCTCCAGTCCCTTAGATACAAAAATGAGAAATTCAACAGAGACGAAAATACTCGGGCTCAAGAGAAGCATGAGGTAGAGCTCCAGTCCCTTAGATATAAAAATGATCTACTGCAGCTGGAATTGGCGGAAAAAAAATCAAAAAGTGTTTTAACATTACATTAATTTTGTTTTTAACAAGAATTTGAATTTTCTTTAATTTTTTTTATTGTATATTTTTTGTTTTTTAATGTTAATTTTAGTTGTTTTTAATGTTAGTTTCTGAATTCTCTTTAGTTTTTTTTTTGTATATTTTATTTGTTTTTTTTATTTTATATAATATATTATATATATATTATATATATATATATATTATATATTATATTTTATTTGGTTTTTTATTTTTAATGTTGTTTTTTTAATGTTAATTTTAGTTGTTTTTAATGTTAGTTTGTGTTATGTAGTTGTCTATCTAGTCGCCCAATGAATTTCGTGAAAGACTGAAAATAGAGTAAAAAATGTGTTAATTAAAATATTTAATATTTTTATGAATGAATTAAAGTACAAATAAAAAGTTATAAACTTACTCTGCAAAGTAGTTTTCAATTAAAATAGTTCTTGCCATTGAATTCACATTGCTCAAAATATGGTTTTGTCCATCTGAGACAAATTCTTCTGGAGATTCTGTTATCAATGTTTCTTCTGTTGATGGAAGTGGGTCTTTTGCAATAATAGCAATATTGTGAAGAACAGCACATGCCACAATGACAGACATTTTAGTTTCGTTCGCCAACCGCAAACCCATTGATAATACTGGGAAACGTCTCTTCCAAACACCGAAACATCTCTCAATCGTGTTACGAGTACGAATTTGAGATTCATTATAAAGGGTTTCTGGTCTTGTACGTGGATTCAGCAAAGGGGGTCATCATATAGTTGCATTGCTTATATCCAGAATCGCCTAAAATAACGAAATTTTGAAAATGACCGTCTTCCATACGGAATTTTAAACGGCTGTTTTGAAATATATTGCTGTCGTGTGCTGATCCGGGCCACCTTGCAACTAAATCTTGGAATATTAGTTTAGCATTGCACACTGCTTGAACGTTGAGGGAAAAATAACCTTTTCTGTTACGAAAAATTTCTCCGTTGTTTCCTCCAGGCGATTGAATACGTATGTGTGTGCAATCAATGGATCCGATAACTTTTGGGAACTTTGCAATTGCAAAGAAATCTGACGCTGTTTGCTGCATTCCCCTTGCATCGGAAGGGAATTTTATATATGCATTCGACAAAGCAGCCAAAGCAGATGATGTTTCTTTAATTACACGGCCTGCTGTAGAGATGCTAACGCCACAAAAGTCACCCACTGTAATTAGGAAACTGCCACTTGCATAAAACCGTAGCGTTATTAGTAATTTAGTCTGAGGTGATACGGAATAATGCCTGGAAGGAAATTTATTAATTGTTACACAAATTATTTAAATATTGGTACAAACCTCTGACTATTTGACTGTAAAGAGATGCGAATTTTTTCTAAAAGAAATAGAAATGTATGTTTTGATATTCGAAATCTTTGCACAAATTCCATTTCGTCGTAAAATTCCACATAGTCCACTTGATCGCGATATTTTTTAGACGCTCTTCTTTTAGGCTGCGAGTCTTCAAAAATATCCTCTTGCTCGATTATATAAAACAAACGTTGTCTGCTTTCCATTTTTATTTTATTTATTTGTTTTTTTATATTTTCTTCTTCTTCTTTATAGAGCAGAAAATGTGGCAACTTTAAACACATAAAAGTTACGTTTAAAGTTAAAGGCAACAATGTCTTCCCTTTAGCTTATTGGTCACTTTTAGCTAAAATTATACTTATAATAACGAAAAACTAATAATCTGTCAGATAACATCCGAACTTTAGCTATTGGCAAGTTGTAATAATGGCCCTAAGTTTAATAATTAAAAGTTTAATAAATAATAGTGCTAGAGAATATCTAAATTTTGTAGAAGAATTTAAGATTTAAAAAAATCGTGTTACTGAAATGTTTACAGAATTATGTAGAGGTAATTAACAGTTTAAATGGTAAAGTGACATCGTTGTAAAATATCATGATTTTCAAAGTTTAAACCATATAAGTTTCAAAAAAAAGGGGAACATGCGGATAACCCTTATAAGTTCGGTCAAATACCGTGTTATATTACAACGATAATACGTTAGCACTTAAAATGTGAATTACATTTTTGTCCTACTTTTTTATTAAAACTATCTCACTTATAATAATTTTTTTTATTTTGACGATTTTTGACAAATCTTATAAATATGATGACGATTTTGACGATTTTTTATGCAAAATTGGACGATTTTATACCCAATAAACCTGGCAACACTGATAGCAGCAGCAATTTAAAACAAGTGGAGAAGTAAAGAGGACGTCAACGACGAACGAAGAATTATAAAAAAAGGGAGAATCATTTATACAGCAAAAAAGCACACAAGTAAATTTTCAACAGGAGAATAACCAACACAAAAAAAACGAAGAAGAGGAGAACTCCCAGGCAATTAAAAAAAAAGAAAATTTATCATCATTGGAAGAAGTTAAAAAAAACTATTCCGGATAAAATTTAAACATTAAGGACTTTGTATAGCAAGTGAAATTTAATAATTTAGGTAAGTTTTTGAAATAATGTTTATATTCGACAAATGTGAAAATTTGATTTAACTAACACCGCACCTTTTCATTTCTTTTTTTATATTTTTTTTCGTACTCATTTCGTACCACCAACACCACCCCCAACTCCTTCGTTTTCATCGTCATCAAATATATGAACATATGAACATCATCTCAATCTCACACACAAAAAAAAAAAATTGTTTGCGGCCTTCTTCCAACCAACCACCACCTTTAAAGATATAGAGATTTTCACCATCATCACCAAACAGCCAACCAACAAAAAATACCGAAACAAGCAGTAGTATTAGTAAAAAATATAAATTTTTCCAAAAATCCGCAGCAACAGCCAGCAAATAACTGCTCTGCTCTACACTTTTTTTATATTAAAATCATCACCAAATAAAATATAAATTGTAAAATCCAAAAAATTACACAAAGATGAACGAGTTGGATAGTTTGAGACAAGAAGCCGAAACCCTTAAGAATGCCATACGCGATGCCCGTAAAGCGGCCTGCGACACAAGTCTGGTTCAGGCGGCGGCCTCTTTGGAACCAATCGGCCGTATACAAATGCGCACAAGACGTACACTTAGAGGCCATTTGGCCAAAATCTATGCAATGCACTGGGGTAATGATTCGAGGAATTTAGTGTCAGCTTCGCAGGATGGTAAACTGATTGTATGGGATTCGCACACCACCAACAAGGTCCATGCCATACCATTGCGCTCGTCGTGGGTCATGACATGTGCATATGCGCCCTCTGGCAGTTATGTCGCCTGTGGCGGTCTCGATAACATGTGTTCAATTTACAACCTGAAAACGCGCGAGGGTAATGTAAGAGTCTCGCGCGAATTGCCCGGTCACGGAGGCTATTTGTCATGCTGCCGTTTCCTGGACGACAATCAAATCGTCACAAGTTCCGGCGACATGACATGCGGATTGTGGGACATTGAAACCGGCCAACAGGTAACATCATTTCTGGGACATACCGGCGATGTAATGGCTTTATCGCTGGCGCCCGGTTGCCAGACGTTTGTATCGGGCGCCTGCGATGCCTCCGCTAAACTGTGGGACATACGGGAGGGTGTCTGCAAGCAGACCTTCCCGGGCCATGAGTCTGATATCAATGCCGTGACATTCTTCCCCAATGGTCAAGCATTCGCCACCGGCTCCGACGATGCCACCTGTCGTCTGTTCGATATACGCGCCGATCAGGAACTGGCCATGTACTCGCACGACAATATCATCTGCGGCATTACATCGGTGGCATTTTCAAAGAGTGGTCGTTTGCTGTTAGCTGGTTACGATGACTTCAACTGCAATGTTTGGGACACAATGAAGGCCGAACGTTCGGGCATATTAGCTGGTCATGATAATCGTGTCTCGTGTCTGGGTGTTACCGAAAATGGTATGGCAGTAGCAACGGGTTCATGGGATTCATTCTTGCGTGTGTGGAACTAAATTCCCCTTAAATAAATAAATTTTAAGTAAACAACAACACAACAGCAACAAAAACAGCCTACAACAATATAAAAAAAAAACCTATTTACTATATAGTTTAAACCGTAAAAATAACAAATGCCGTGGTCACTCTTCAACAAATCTTTTCAAAATCAACCAAAGTCAGGTTTGAGGATTAATTAAAAGAAGGGACAATTTATTACAAAAAAAATAGGTTCATTTTTTTTTTTTAAATACAAACACTAGTCTTTAAGTTTTGAGTATTTCTGTAAATTATATCTTTTTAATAATTAAAAATTCTCCTTTATCTTAAAAACAAACTATTTTTCCCGTTTCCCTTTAAAGTATTTTTTTTTAAAGAGAATTTTTATAACCCAAATCAATTTTGCACAAATCTTATATTAAAACTGTAAAAAAATAACAAATTTCAAGAAATACTCAATATCTTGTTTTATTATAAAAAAAAATCAAATCAAAAAAATATGAAAAAGAAAATATCCTCCTTTTTCTATAGCTCCTTTAGTCTATCTATCTCTTAAATTAATTTAAACTAAGCTTGAAAATTAAATGTAATAAAGGAGAAATTACATTATAAGTTTTATTTTATTTTGGGGCCACCAGCCACGCACACACACACACACACAGTATTTTCTAAATATACATAATATATGCTATTTAAAATTAAACAAAAAAAATACAAAAGTGTTTTTTTCTGAAAGATAAAAGAGTCGTTAAATAGTTATCTGAATTCAGGTAGCGTCCGACCGAAGACTTTGGTCAAAAAATGATATTGGTCGGTTTTTTTTGGTATTTGGAAACAATTTGGACAAATTTTGATATTGAAAACATATTGGTTGAGCCGTTTTAATTAAATTTTGATTAAAAATGTATGGAAAAAGCCAAAGTTTAGCTGTAAAGTTAAATAATCGGACATTGAATTTTATCCGATTTGGCTGAGCGTTTGCCAGCTGAATATTTTCTTTAGATTTGACACTCAAAATCGCATCTCATAAGCCCAATAAATATTTTTTAATTTGTCAAATTTGTTCATAATACATTAAAATACCGACAAAAACATTTACTGGCCGAATCCTTGGTCCGACAATAAATTTAGAACGGTGTTTGGGTGACTGGAATCAAGCCAGAGAGATCTATGTTAAGTAGGGACTAGAAATTTTCTTAATTTCCGTTTTACTCACATTGAATCGCATGATTTTATTGTTTTTGATAGGGAGAGAAAAATACAGATTTTAACATTTTTTAAAAAAGCGCTGTTAAAAACACTTTTTAATGATAGGAGGATTTAATTTTAACGCCAAATCAGTAGAAGAACAAATTGTTCAAAAGGCTTTCCAATTAATTCATATACTAATAGTTATATGCATTCTGGTATGTGATAGTGCAGGGAAGTTTATGTAAATACATGTTGTTAGATGAAAAACAAAGTTAATGATGTATGTTTGCGGATCAAATAAATTTGCAACAAAATTGCATCGATTATATAAAGATTATATAAAAGCATATTTAAGGGCATATTTTGCCATAAATGCATTGAAATGCATGTTTTTAAAAGCATTTTTTGATGTTTTACTAAAACAGTTTTTGTGATATATACATACATAAATTATATTTCAAAATTATCAAGGAGAGGTTTTCTACGTTGCCACCCCATAGCTATTTTAGGTCTCGTCATAAAATCAACGTATTGTTATATTCATATGTAGGCAAGAGGAAATATCAATTCACAATTACGAAATAATAATTTCAATTTGCAAAAAATATAAATTATATTGCAAATTTTTAAAAGTAAAATAGACTCCTTAAAAAAAGACTCCTTGTAGGTTGTCACCGCCTAAAAAATTGCTGAAAATATATAAAAGTTTAAGTAAAACACCGAATTTAGAAAATTGAGTAAAATTTTTTAAATTTTATTTTCACTCGTTTTCATTTCACTCGTTTTGCATTTAACAAAATTAATGAAAATCAGCATGATCATTTTTATTTGTGAAAAGATGTTGAATCATTTCAAGTCATCATCGGAATCATAATTCGGGCATATGTAAACACTGAAGCGCATAACGGCTCAATTCGAGCAAATTAAAACGCCAATTGTTGTAATTCAATGATGCTCAAGGCATAATAGTGTTTGGCGGACTTCACCACGTATTCGACCAGCGCCTTCTCTTGTTTTTAATTAGAACAGAAAGAGCAAGAAACAAAATATGTTTTATGTTAAATGTAAAAATATTATAGTTTGAAGAAGTTAAAAATTGTTTTTGATGTGAGAATATTGTAATAATTAATTTTTTATTTCATTAAAAACACAATTCCTTGATTTAATTTAAATGCATTTTTAATAACACTAAAAGAATATAGGCCTAATTAGTTTAATTAAAAACAGAAGAAGTAAAATTAAAAAGTCAATGCTCCTTTTCTATTTATTATCGACTTTAATTGCGTCGAGCATCCTTAATACCGCGGTCGGTTGTCATAATTAAAATGTAAAAACTCACTGAAAATATATTTTTTAACTTAAAGGGAATTAAAGACAAATTGAATGTCCCACAAACAGAAATTACTTCAATGAAAATCTTTTTTTTTATTTTGGTAAATAAAGGAAAATAAATGATTTTATTATGTAAAGGTTAAAAATTCTTTTTATTAACCCGTTTAATATCTTCTTGAGAAAAAAGACTTTGTAAAAATGGCTTTTTAGGCATGTTACTGAAAACCATTACGAACTTTTTTTTATCGTATTTTAACAACTTCCCCTCAGAAATCGGTACGCAAACTAAAAAATTTTGTAATATTTATTTTCTGCGACACCCCAGTATAACATTTTTGTTTTACTTTTAAAATATTTATAAATGAAGTGTTTTTTTGGAGATTCTTGGGTCTAATCTAGCAATGTTTCTATTACAATAGTTGATATCAGTATAAACAAGCGAAAAAGACGGAGGTGGCAACCTGCAAGCCTTCAAGGGGAGCAACCTGCATTCTGATGGAGTTCTGGGTTATAAAAAAAATAATTTCAAATTATTGATATGTTCGGAATTCTGCTTGGATTATTTATTTCATTTATTAACTTATCAATAAATTGAATTAAAAAAAAAACACTGAAAAATTATCTAATTTAAAATTCACTAAAAAAAATAAAACTCAATTTTGACTTTTCAATTTTTAAGTAATAGTAATTCACACTTTGTTGAGCAAACCCTGCGGCATTGCGCCTATCCGCTCCAAAAGTAGATTAAAAGTGTTAATGACTTTTTAAACGTCGATTCTAGTCGGAGTTTAGGGTGTGAAATTGCTCGAATTTCGAAATACAGGGGGTGGCAACCTGGAAGCCTTTCCCCTACATACAACATGATTTCAAATCGATTGTTTTTGAAATTTTAATGTTGAATATTTTTTTTTTTTTTTAGTTTAAGAGAGATTAAAAATACATAATTTCAATCCTCAATGCTTTTTCAATTTGTAAATTTCGATTTTTAACCAAATCGATCAAAATCTGTTGATTTTCATTAAATACCAAATTTTGATGTTATCAGAAGATTTTAAAACATTTTTTTAAATCATAATTTTTTAATTTGATTGTAAGACGTTTTTTAATCGGAATAATCAATTATTCTTAGTTTATCAGATTCCGAAAAAATTGCGAAATTTATACACTTCTTAAAATAAATTTTTTACATATGTATGTTACTAATAGATGCCAAAACTTTTATTCGTTTTACTTTTACCAAACTTTTTTTGCACGTAATATAAAAACATTTGGATGTGGATAACAGAAAAATTCGGAATGCTTTACTTAAGAATTCTTTTATGTGGATTTGGAACTCAGAACAGGCGAAAATTTAGAATTGAATCGATATAGAAAAGTTCTTCTTTTGAAACTGTTCTTGATAGATTTATTCCAATCAGTTATTTCGATTAATTATTTCTGTTTATAGTTCTGAAACTTTTCAATTATATTGGATTTCTCACTCGTATTTAAAATGTCTGAAACTTGCTGTTTCGAACAGTCACAAATTTAATCGAAATGTAAAATCGCCATTTTAAATGAAATTTTGTTAATATCAAAAGGAAAACATTGATTTCATTAAAAACTTTCTTAATTTTAAGTGGAAAATCTAAATTTTCTTTGGAATTTTCTTAATTTAAAACCAAAACATCATTTGGATTTTTCTTAATCAGATGTTTTCTGGATTTCACTTTAATTCAAGTCGCAATGGAATTAAAATTTATGACACTACAACACTGTGCCCTAAAATTTCACTTGCTTCGATTTCAAATTTTTCTATTAAATGAGCAATGTACAATCATAATTCACTTAAACGAAATTAAGTTGAGTAAAAAATTTTATGAAATTTTCACTTTTACCGAAAGTGAAATGTTAAATCGCAATTTCATTCGGAATTTTCTTAATTTCATGTGGAAAATCTCAATTTAATATGAATTTTTATGAATTTCGGTTGAATTCATGTTTTTTTTTTCTTAAGTCTCTCATCTTGATGAATTCTTCAAAATGAATTAGTTTTTATTTAAAAATTTTGAAAACACTCAACTTTTTGCATTGTTTTATGAAACTTGCTAAATGTTGCTAGGTTAAAAAAAAGTAAAAATTGAATAATGAAAATAAATTGAATAAAAAATTGTTTGCGGTGATTTGTAGTGATTTGTGGTTTTTAAATATAATACCTGCAGCAAAGCCGCATTTTTATTAAGAAAGTCAAAGAAGACGTCGTTATTACTACAAATATAAGCTGTATTATTCATTCGAATGACATATTCAATGATTCAATTGAAGGGCTTATTGTAAAAACATGATAAGCCACATTTTATTTTTAGTTTGTTTTGCGCCTTTTAAAGGTTATGCAAAAAATATGAATTTAGCAGGTCGTTTATACTTCAGGGTACTTGTAATAAGTGTTTAAGCAACACTTCTATCAAATATTAATCAATGGAAGTCTAGAAACCAGCGAAAAACAATAAATGTGGCTTATCAAGTTTTTACAATAAGCCCTTCAATTATAAAACATTCTAAAAACTGGAAAAAATATTTGCCAAAAATATTTTCCAGCTTCAAGTGGTTTTTTTTTTAGGGACATTATTATATCTGATTTAAATGACGCGATTTATATAAGTTTTAATCACATATTACTTTTCAAAAAGATTTTGTAAATCGATTAAGTGCTTCAATAGCCTTGTTTTGTTCCTCACACTTAACATGGAAATGAAAAAAAAAAAAAACGATTGACATCATTTTTAATATATTTGTACTCAAACGGACAACTTGTCGACGTTGAAGAAATGAAAAAAAGAGTTTTTTTTTTTAAACCAGCCTAATTTCGATAGAAAGTGAAATTCACTATAAAATAACAAACTATTTTGGTACTAGGGTACGTATGATTTATATTTTTGAATAGCTGCATACGTTACCTCATACCACCTTCACTTGCAATAATTCAGAACGTCAATAATTTTTTCGATGTTGTTTTTGTGGATTTGTGCAGTTATAATTAAATAATTTTTTTGCAATGGCATGATGTAAAAAACTAAATTCTGATATTTTTAAAAATTTGCCATGGAATTAGGTTAAACTAACCTATAAAAAACTGAATTGAATTCATTAAAACTATTCATACCAGGGACCGTAATCATTATGAGTTTTATAATAAAAATTACACAATAATGATTATGTTATGAGTTTTAAGGATTTTCTTCAATGGTAATGATTATTTTTGAGTAATATTAATAAAAATCAGCCATAATCATTATTTTTGAGCAAAAAAAAATAAAACTCAAAAATAATCATTATTTATGATTTTTATTTTTTTCGCTCAAAATAAAACTCACTTTCATGTAGGTGTAACTATATAAACATATGCATAAAAATATGTAAGTACATCATATATAAAGTCGTAAATTGAAAGTGAGTTTTATTTTGAGCGGAAAAAATAAAAATCATGAATAATGATTATTTTTGAGTTTTATTTTTTTTTGCTCAAAAATAATGATTATGGCTGATTTTTATTAATATTACTCAAAAATAATCATTACCATTGAAGAAAATCCTTAAAAATCAAAAATTTAAAAATCATGACGGATATGCAAAGATTGTCAAAAAATAATAATAATGGTGCAATAATTTTTTTCTTTTATGTCTGTTCTAAGTGATTGATTTTTTGATTTAAAAATACGAACAATAATCATTATTTACGGTCCCTGATTCATACAAAAATAATAAAGTGTTGGTGGTTTGTGATCCAAATAAAATAAAATTTCAATATCTCCTTAATTTATATTTATTTTGCTTAACAAACACACACAATTTTGAATTTAAATGTCCTTTTTCGAAATATAACTAAAATTGAAAATATCGCACACCTAGTTCAAAAGTGACTCAACTCAAAATTTTTAATTTTTCAGAAATCGAAAAAAATATTTTCAACTTTATACCAATTGAAACATAAAGAAACACATAAATGTTTTTTCGCAGCAGTTAACAACAACAAAATACACTGATATTTTTTTTTTTTATAGATAAACAAGTGTATTGTTTAGAGTTTAAGCATATAAACCCGAAAAATTAAAATTTTGAGTTGAGTCACTTTTGAACTAGGTGTGCGATATGATGTCCTCAAGCTAAGCTTTCTTTCTTACACACATTTAACACACAGAAATTTAACATCTTTATATTTAAAATTAAATAAATACAACTAAAATAAAAAATTTAATAACACGCGCAATTTACACGCACATGATTTTACACCTTTACATACGAGTAAAATGTACTACATACAAACAAACTAGATCAACAACAATTACACACACACAAACAATATACAAATTATATAAAATTAACTTAAACATTAAATTCAACAACATAAAATAAAATAATTTATTAAACTACAACATAAACAATACATCACCAATAACAACAACCAAAATATTCTTACGATGATATAAAAAAAAACAAAATTATAGGAAATTTATGATTAAAATGGAAAATTTATTAATTATAAATATAATTATTAAAAATTATACACAATAGTAAAAAAGTTAAGTAAAAAAAAAAGAATAAAGTTTGTCTTAAAGAAAATGGAAATATCTCTAAAAGAAAATAGAACATTTAGCATAAACACATACCCACACGATTGTCCTACAGACAGAGCTTTAAAAGATTTAATTCTATCCATAATATTTCTATAGTAAAACCCAGCAAACAATCCGGTCCGTTAATGTGCCGTTTTCGGTACAGCATATACGGATCCGAAGTCCGTTCCGTACCGTTTTCCGGATTAGTATACGGACCGGAAAACGGAATAAAAGGAACATCGAATACGGATTCGAAACAGTATAAAGCACGCTAAAACGGACCGTTTTCGTACCGTCATGCTGTATATAAAACGGAGTGTACGAATTGAGTGTACGTTCAAAACGTATCGTAAACTGTCTGTCATTTATTTTAAAAACGGAGTGGACTCCGTTTTAATATACCGTATACGGTCCGAATATGGTCCGTATTCGTACCGTTTTTTTTTTTAATGATCCATTTTTATATTTTTTTTTTATTTATTTTATCTAAATGATCCATTTTTATATTTTTTTTTTTTATTTATTTTATCTAAATGATTTCTCCTTTTTTTAATTTTAAACAAAAGTTTGGTTTTATTTTTAAATTTTTTCATTTATAAAGATATTAACAAAAATGGATTAACAATTACATTAAAAATAAACTAGAAAAACAAGATATGTATGAATTAAAAATAAGAAAAAAATTAAATTATATACAATGAGGGTATTCACGATCGTTATTTACATTCTCTCTGCCTTGAGAGACTACAATGGCCGAATCCTTTTAAAATAGCCAGAAGCTCATTTAACGCCTTGTTTTAAATTCCATGCGTGACTGCCCATGTTGCTATCTCTTCTGTTATTGACAAGTGTATTTCTTCTTCGATATACTCCAGATCATTTGACAGTACCGAGTTTTTATCACATATAATTTCATCCTGATCACTTGACGCTAGTGATGCCTTATCACATAAAGATTGTTCTAACGTAGGCTCCACATCCATAGCCTCGTCATTTGGAAAATCATTTAAAACCTTTTCATCATTTAGAAACAGTGGGTCTACTTTATTTGGAAAAATTGACTGAAATAGATTTGGTGTGTCCCTGCGGGATGATTTATAACTACGCATGTTGAGATTGCTTTTTTTACTGATGCGGGAAATTTTGTTGCGTAGGAGTCTAATGAAATTACTAGATTAAAAACTATTTAAGATTTGTCAACTTACCTGTATCAAGTTAATGTATCAAAGTTATTCCGTGGTTATTTCTATTTTATTATATTATTTTATTAATATTTAATTTTATTAATAAATAAAACTGTTTGATTTTTTTTAAAGAAAACACTCCGGTAATACCAGAAGAAAAACGATAATGGTTGTAACGGAGTTTTAACTGATGAAAATCGGTGTAGTCCGGTTAAACGGCACCGAAAGGGATACAGCAAAACGGAGTTAAAACGAATAATTTTCGAAAATTTGAGTAATCCAATTTTACTGTACGTTAATGGTCCGTTTTCGTACAAGCTTCGACGGATACGTCAATTCCGGTCCGTTTTCGTTTGTAACGGACAGTCCGTAAGGTTGTTTCTTGGGAAGTCTGCTTGTTTATTAGGGATTTTCCATAAAATTTTTGAAAAAGCACAACAAAATTTTTGTACATTTTTAAATTTTCCTATAAAACACTTTTCTTAAATAAAAAAAAATTGAATCATGTCATTCTTTTGGGTTTCATTGTGTTATCTTATCTACAATAAGGACCGTAACGGGTTACCTCACAGAACACTGTGACCTTAGGTATCAATTGTACAAGATGGGACGATCCTCTACGGATACGTGCAGGTTTTGTGAATTGGAACCCGAGACCTCTGAGCATGTTCTCTGCAAATGTCCGAGGCTCTCCGACAGGAGGGTGCGTTATTTTGGTGATCGAATAGTGACGCCATCGGACGTTTGGAACTGTTTACCTGGTAGGATAATTGGCTTCGTAGGGAGCCTGAACCTATAGAGTGTATTCGCTGGCAGCACAAAATACCAACAAATGCAATTAATGATAACTTAATATATGAAAATTAGTATCCGACTGAACAGTATAGCGAAAAATACGATATTTAGTAGATTTTTTGTTATCTACAGATAATATGAATAACTTTTGATATTGGAAACATGTTTGTTACGCCGACTTTATTCGATTTTGAGTATAAAATTTAAGGAAAAAACCGAATTTGAGCTGTAAAGTTAAATGTCCGGCCGCCAAACTTTTTTCGATTTAGCGGAACAGAGAATTTATTGCTTAACTACAAAAAACGGCCTGCTGGAAATATAAATACTGGTAAGCTTTATGTGCTGGTAACATTTCGGTTTCCCATATTTCTAATATAATGTGTTCGCTTGTAAATATCATTATGTTTGCCTGTGAACATATATGTGTTTGGAACTGTTGAAAAAAGTATTCCGGCAAATATGTATACATATATTAATTATAAGTATGTTTGCATCACCAAGCATAATATCTAAAAGTTTTAAAATTGCAAATATATCTTTGTTTAGGTTTGGAAATCATCGTATACATATATATAATTACCTGCAAACATACTTAAAATTTTTTTTTCTGCGAGTACGAACTTTTCTTTAAGTTTGCCACTCAAAATCGCATCTAATTAGCCCAGTAAACATTTTACATTTGCCAAATTATTCCATAACGCTTAAAAATATCGCATTTTCTGGCCGAACTGTTCGGTCGGACGCAAATGAAAATTACACACAAAACATTAAAAACATTGTTTTCTTTGTTGTTGTGAGTGTAATTTTAAAATTTCAAGTTCATATACACGGGGTCATATTACCAACTTTTTTTTTTTCAATTAATTTCAGTATATTTATGTTTATCCTCGAAATGTTAAGACAATTAAACCGCAATATCATATTTTTTTAAAATGAACATAAAAACTTTTTAATATTTTTTTGCAAATATTGTAAAAATATCTTTAACATGAGAAAGGGAAAATGTATTTGAAACAGAAATGAAAAATTCAGGTTAAGGGAATCATAAAAAATACCAAAATTTTTAATAAAAAATTTAGATTCAGCCAGTTTTTTATGAATTAAATAATTACAATTAATAAATTACAAACAACTGTTTCTTTTCAAAGAATACTAAGGTTGCGTTTACATTCCGCTCGAAATCAGTTTTAAAGAAGAATTCGAAATGTAGTTCGCGTATCTTTTTATACACCATACCATATAAACGAAATCTAGTTCGATGGTAAAAGTAAATACAGCTTAAGATTCTAAGAAGTTTTTGATAAAGGAAAACTTTAGATTTAAAAACATTTTATCTTTAGTTCTGAATATTAGCTTTTCTTAAAACTCCCAACATTTTCAAATATTAATACTATCAGATTCTTTTGAACTAATACACAGAAAAAACTAAAAACGGGTTTCAATTAAAAATTTTATTATATCAATTAATATTTTAATTGATTTTGCACCTACCACTGAAATGATAGTATTAACTAAAAAAATTTGCAGACAGTTTATTAAAACTCTTTCAATTAAAATAATAATAATATCAATTAAAAGACTTATTGTTTTTCTTTACAACCTCAATTAAAAAGTTTAGTTTAATTGATTAAAACTTTAATTGAAACTTGAGAAGAAAACAATGGTAGTTTTAATTGAAAACTCGGTATTTTTTATTTTTGTTATATGCCCCCCATTAAATAAAAAAAGAAATGTAGGTTTGTAAATTAAATTGACATTTTATTTATAATAAAATGAAAGCTTTTTAGTATAAAAATGTATTATAAGAAAACAAATAAAGTAAAGACAAAATTTTCGTTTTGCTTGTCTTGTCTTGAACTTTTTCTTGTAATTGAATTGCTTTCTTAAAAAAAATCACACTCAACTTTAAAATGATAGTTTAATGACACTTATACTTATTGAAAATTTAATTATTTACAAAAATAATAGTTTAATTGTCCTTTTTCGATAAGGTTTATTTTAATCCACATGTGCACTTATATTACCACAGATAAAACACGAAACTAAATTAAGTTTTCGTGCGTACATGAATATTTCAACAAAAAGAGTGTTGCAAACTCTAGTGAAATAACTACGATTTTGCGTGTATTTGAAATCGGTAAACTATTCAACTTATTAAAAGTTAATCATTTGTGATTTTTTTTTTTTTTATTTACAAATTAAATAATATATTGATATAATTAAACCTTTGTTTGATTATTTAATCTAAGTAAAATAAAATAAAATAAAAAAAAAAAAAAAAAATTTTAAAAATTTTAAAAATTTTGTTTACATGTTGTCAACACTGTATGGATATATTAGAAAATTCAATAAATTTTTTAATTGATTCAATTAAAAAAATTGTTTAAATTGCCATTGATATTCAAACAATCGATTAATTAGATACTTTTGGCCCATAATTTTTTCTGGGTATAAGATTTTAAACAAATTTCCACATAAATTCTTTGAGATTACACAAATATTGTTCAGCTTCCATTAGATTAAAATAATTTAAATGTTGATAAACATATTTTTCAGATTGTTTTATGTTATAGATAAATTCAAATTCCTGAGAACTTTATTTTAAAATTATCAAAACTTTAGCTTTTTGCTATAGAACAATATAATTTTCTGAAAATGTTAAAAAATCAGTACATTTACTGATCAAATCAGTAATTATAATGTTTTTTATAGGAAAAATGCCCTAAAACTACCCATCCAGAAAATACGAACGGCAAAGCATTGACCCAGTGCTTTCAACGGTGGTATTAGTGTTGGCAGAACGTTGGATATCTGGATATTTCAATGCTTTGCCAATTCCAAAACGATAACACCGGGCAGGGCTTGGCCGTTAATTTTTTACAGCGTTGGCAAAGCACTGGGTAAACGAAATTCCCATTGTTGTCCAAACACTGGAAAACCCAAATAATTAAAATAAAGTACATTTAAAATTTTGTTGGTCCTAATGAGCCAATGAGACGCATCATACTTGTTAGCTTAAATAAGTGATAACAGCATAACGTTTGTTGGGAGTAACTTGCCAACGCTGGATAATCAAAAAAAAAGAGATTTTTCCAAACCTAAAAAAAACACAATTTTACTATTTTTTTTTTTTAACAAGATGCCCTAAATTTTTTAAAATAAAAGCTTTAAAAGCACTTTTTACTAACGTTGGCAAAGCGTGCTTAACCATAACTTTGCCAGTTCTGGCTGGGTAGTAGGAATTTCAAAATTTCAATTTAAAACTCTGAAAGTCATTTGAAGTTATCAATGGAAAATCTCAATTTCAAATTGAATTTTCTTAATTTGAAATAAAAAATTTCAATTTTATTTAGAACTTCCTCAATTTTATGAGGAACTTTTAAATTTTATTTGAAATTTTCTTTAAAATCACAATATTATTTCGAAAATTAAATGTATCATGTCCTTAAATAATTTATTTCATTTGAATGAATTATAAATTTTAAACTGTATTAACCCCTGTTGAAAATAAAAAAATTACAAATTATACAAAAATTTAATTTTTTGTATGGAAATATTATTTAATTTTTTTTTTTAAATAAAAATCGAGAAAATGGATTATATATAAAAAATTTTAAGTTTTCGATTGATGCATGTTTAAAAGTTTTTGAAGAGGGTGAACTATATCGAAAATGAATTTAAAAATTGCGTTTGCATTAAAATTACATTTTTTTAATGTAATTTTTTATTGCATAAATGTTAAGTGGGAAAACTTGTAACAACTTTCAGATATATGGCTCTTCAAAGTTACATAGTTTTAGGGGTTTTTAATTTTTCTTAAAAATTCAAACCGTGAAAAATCGGAATTTTTGAAAATTTGAAAAACTGAATATCTAGATGTGTTATAAGCTCCATAGAGAATCATGTTTTTAATATAAAGAAAATAGAAAGACACAAAGTAAAAAAAAGAAATGATTATATGTAGGTAGTAAATATCCGTGGCCTTTTGAAAAAGATCTGATTTTTTTGGAAAAAAAATATGTAAGACGATGTGTCACAATTTATTTGCTCACATCTTGTGAGCAATTATTTTGGAAATCATGGAAGGTGATACTATAAACATTTATATTATCCAAAAAGCTCATACAGAAATGTTCATTTTTGCTTCAAAAAAACGTTTTTGACAAAAAAACTTAAGTTGTTTGACTATTTTTTATAAATCTTAAGGTTGTGTTTTTTATTTAATTTTGTTCAACTCTTTTTATTAAAGTATAGTTTAATTAATTTCTTCTAATCAGTAGAATTCCCAATTCCCTTAATTGAAACATATTTTTTTTTTTTTAATACAAAATAGAATTAAAATTTTAAAGCTCAGGACACAAACAAATACCAATTTTATTGCATTAAAAGAAAATAATCAAATTGTCATATTTTTTAAACATAAAAACTTTAAATTATTAATAATATACATATTTATTTTTATTATTATTTTTATTTCAAAGTTAAAAGATATATTGAATTGTTTTTTTTATATACCTACATATATAAACTTTTTTTTAATTTATTATAATAGCTACAGAAGAAAAAAGATTACAAAGCGTTTAATATAATTATGATTAAGCAAAATCATTATTTTTATTTATTTTATTTGAAGACAACTTACACACACACACAGAACCAAAATTATAAGAAAAAATATAAATTATTTATAAAATTAAAATAAAAAACAAGATAAAGCATTTACAAAACCACAGCAAGTTTATTTAAATAAAAAAAAATCCTAAAAACAACTTCAACAACAAATAACAATGAATAATTAATTTAATAAGTCTTATAAAATAAAACCAAAACAATTTATTAATAATATTAAATTATAATAAAAATAAAATAAAAAAAAAAATCATACACTACAACTTTATAAAAACAAAAAAATCGTATTTAAGGTCTTTAATTTCTAAAAATAAAAAGTAAATAAAAAAATATAAACAAATTTTATATATGCATAAAAATCCTTATTAAAAAATTAAGTATAAAAAATAAAGAAAACACAAAAAAACAAAAAAAACTAAACGTAACTAAATTTATATAAAAAAAAAAATTATATTAAAAAACAAAAAAAATATATATTGAAATAATTAAGATAAGCAAGTATAGTAGGAGAAGAATATGTGAAAATAAAACCAAATAACCCCCCTCCCCCCATAATTTACATACAACATCATTTTTAAAACAATGGGTTAAAGATACATTACCATACATAGCATAACATAATTCTTCTACATAATTTTCTATATGGATTTAATTCAAATCTCATTTGTTTTAATGATACTACCCTACCATACAACAAACAAACATATATTTCCTGTTTAGCATAGTAAAAGTAAAATCAAACATTGAAAAATGTACTACTTAATATCAAATAGAGGGTAAAACGTTATTTAGCTTAAAATTAACCCATTTCAAAACCAACAATATTTATAGTTTTTCTAAAACAAATTCTTAAATAAATTATTTCTTATTTAAAACAAAATCGTAAATTTCTAATTGATTTGTTTTTTTAAATGGATAATGTTAGGAATTTTAAATACGAATATCTGATGGATATGGATATTTCTGGATATTTAATATATTGTCATTACGATTATTTGTTGATGAGACATTTAAGATTAGCCTGATAATTAGGTCAAGGAATTTCATGCATTTAAAAAAGCGAAATAGGCGATTATAAAATGCAGCTAAAAATTAAAAATATACACTAAAAACATTAATAATATGTACTTAGTCGAAATACAATCCAGTGACCCAATATCCACATTGGGGGATCTTAGGGGCATATGATGGAAGAAGTTGAGGAGTTTCGTCAGTGCGACGGAGTTCCTGGGATAGTAAGGTGACATATGACATAGAACCGATTGGTTAGAGCTCACAACAAGCCGACATTCTGGCTTAAGTGTAAGTCCTCAGGTACTTGAGTCGGTTTAGGGAAGTATTTCCCTTCTTCGAATCCTCTTTTCGACCTGACCTAACCTAACCTAGGCTGAGTTTTTAGGATGTAGATTATCTTTAAACTTAGATTAAATGGAATACTGCTTTTGAAATATGCTTAATTTTGTTTTATAATAAAAACCAAAACTCTAAACAAGATGAAGTGATTCTGACAAATTTTTGTTAAAAAATAAAAAACAAACAAAATCCGTTACCAGTTTAACTAAGCCAGGTTTAACTCCGACATCCCCATAACTCGGCCTTAAAAGAACACTTTTTGCTAAAAATCAAAGCTTAAAAGTATGGAAAAAATTAATTTGGCTTCTTCTTCGTTTGAAGAAAGATATTAAAATGTTAAATAGATTTTGCTTAAATTAAAATATAAAAATCTAGTAAAATTTTCTATTTTTTTTTAAGAAATTAAAAAAATTCTTAAAATAAATGCAAAATATGCACTTAAAAGGACAAAATATGCATTAAAAAGAACGAAACTAGCATCAAAAGTCAGAATATGCACTTTTTCGAGAATATGCTTTAGATTATAAAGAAAAAACCTGCATTTCATTCATTGCCTCCTGTTGTTTTGTTGAAATAGGAATATACATTGTTAAAGATTCGTTTAAAATTTGATTTCAATTGAATGCTTAATTGATTCAATTAATTTTTTAATTAAACATTTAAAGAATTTCAATTAAATATTTAATTGTATAAATTTAAAGTGAAGTTAAAATGTGAACTAATTTCAAAATGTTTGGAATCAGTGTTTTAAAGTTCATAATTCGCATAACCTTTTTGCTTTTCGGTTAAATAGAAAAACTTAACCCGGACAGCGAAATTTGGATACTTTTTTAATGGTTCTTATTCCATGAGTCAAAAAAACACATATTTTTGAATGTTCAAAATTTTATTGTCAAAAATGACTTAATTTTTGTACGAAAATATACGAATTCCAAAAAGAATTATAAAAAAACACAAAAATGTGTAGAAAATTATTAATTTTAAAACTGATTCAGAATTGATTTAGGAACGTAATTAAATTTGAAAATTTTGTGAAAAAATTTAAAAAGGCTCCCAAAAACATTAATGATTTATGAGTCTATTAAATATTTTTTCTGAGTAATTTTTGAATCGGATAAAAGGCTCTTTTGGATAAAGCACTTTTGTTGTAAAATTTGAAATTTTAATAATATATTCTGAGCCCATTTCTGGCTCGTTTTGGGGCTTGTTTGCTGGCGGAGAAGTATAAAAGTTCCATGAATTGAAATTTAAGAAAGTAATTTAATTGAATTCTTGAACATTATTTAATTGATATGATTAAAAGTTGAATTTGTCCCAATTCAATTAAATTTTTAATTATAATAGCTTGCAATTCATAATCTGAATACCATCTAAAGAAATTTAGGTGCTTATTCAGAGAAAAAGTCTATGACTCTAGTTATGACTGTATTCCGCATGTGTTTGGTATTGCAAAAGTCACAGACAATTTTATTTATTTGAAATGTTTAAAAGATAATAAAAAAAAAAAAATAAAGACCTTGAACAGACAATACAAGGTAAAGGCATTAGGGAGAAATGTTGAAAGCCCTGATAGTTAGTGTCCGACCGAACGTTCGGCTTCGGCTTCGGAGTTCGGCCAAAAAGTGAATACCGTATATTTGAAGAAGAACAGTTTATTTTTGATTTATTTCACGTAAAAAACAAAATTTTCAAATTATTTCACGTAAAAAACAAAATTTTCAATTAAATTCGTCATATACTTTAGTTAAAATAATAAAGTTCAGGTATTTCCATATTTTTGTTGAAAACTTCAATAAAATAATTGAACTGACTTTATAATATTTTTGAAAACATATTCTAAATTTGCTTTTTTACAAATTTATTGATGTTTGAATATTTTTTAATATACTTTAATGATGCTTTTTGTAGTCAAAATCAACGAAAATTTAAATTTTATTCAAACTAAAAAAAATTAAAAAGTTCGGCTACGGCTTCGGCCGAATATTAAAAATTTGGCCGAAGTTCGGCTACGGCTTCGGCTTCGGCCAAAAAAAGTGACTTCGGTCGGACACTACTGATAGTCCTTGATAAAATTAACATTTTTACACAGACTATTTTTCAAAGCAAACTTAAAATATAAAATATTTATTATTTATGTTGCTAAATGAAAATATATTTTCTACAAGAAATAGGTGTTTTTATTTGACTTTCTAATGTTTTCTGCTGGTTTTTTGTTTGAATTTTTTAATTTTGTTTTTGGAAACTAGAGAACATTTTTCTAATAAGTCAACCAGGTATTGTTATGTCATGAAACAGACATCTTTACAACATCACAAACACAATTTGAATTTTAATGTTGCTTTGTATGGCAAGTTATAACTTTCAGTCTTAAAAATAGTCTTAAGACACTCACAGACAGTACCATGAATAGGCACGTTAATAAAAAATATGGTTCGAATTGAAATCAAAAACAAAAAAAATATTCGGATGTGGATCACAGAAATGCACAAAAATTCGGAACTTTTTACTTTAAACTTTTTAATAACTTTTAATATGAAATCACACCAAACTATAAAATGTCAAAAATGTGATGTTCCTTAAAAAATTTTTTTTTTTTTTTTACTTTTTTTTTATTTCTTCATTTTATTTAACCGATCCCTTAGGGACATATACAGTTAATTAAGGCTACTATAGTAGCCTTTTATAAGTTATGGAAAATTATTAAAATAAATTTGTAAATATTGCATTTGTTTTGCTTTCACCAAACTTTTCTACAAGAAAAAAAAGTATTCTTATGTTGTTTCCAGAACAGAAAATGTTTCTCTAATGGTTATTTTTTTGTGGATTCGTTAATCAGAACTCACTCACAATACATTTTTAAAGTTTAAGACGAGCGCAATAAGACTGTTCCGTTTTTATATACAAAACATCTGTTAATAAGAACTCGCTTCAGACGAATCCTCCACAAACAAACTTCCACATAATTTTCACATTTTTTAATCAAACTTTCGAAAAGCTTAAATTTTTTCTATAATTTTTGACACTTTTTAAATTGACTTACCAGCCGTAAGTCCATAAAAAATATAAAGAAACATAATGTTTCTTTTATGTGATTTTCAAAAAGATCCCACATACATAAATTAACCTTCCTAAAATCAATTTGTCGCTAAAATTATAAAATTATTAGACTCTAATGGTGCTTTTACACACAGCTTTTAAAGTTGTCAGTTTTTGCGTGTGTTAATAAAAAAAATATAAATATTTTCAAAACTTGTATTTAGTAATTTTGGCTCATTAACGCAACTTAAATGGCAAAATCATGATAAATATAATTTTTTAGAAATTGTCCGTTATGCGGGAGGTTTTGTTTCAAAATAACCTAAAAAGGGGATCTTTATTATTAATGTAGTATTTCCCATTACGTGGTAATAGGTACAAATTTTGTAGAAAAAAGTTATAACCCTACTGAACGCAGAAAATGAATTCTTTAAATGTACCGCAAACATTTTATTTAAGAAATCCAACGAAATGATTTTTTAAATATTTTTGTTGATTAATTAGAAAATTTTAACTAAATTTAACCTGGGTAAATACAAAACTCGCTTTTAACAAATTGTTTTGGTCGCTCTGAGTTCCCAATAACCGGGTGTTACTGTGTGGAGTCTTTTTAAGTTTTTAAAATTATCTTAATTTTAATAAAACAAATTTCTTTTTTATTGAAAATTTTTATGTACATAGGTACATATTAAATAAAAAATTTAATTTGTTTATAAAAAAAAAAATTTAAATTTCGCATTTCATTTTCTTGTTTTTAATAAATATTGTCGAAATAAATGGCTTAAATCGGACACAAAACTTATATAGTAGAGAAAAACAAGTGGAAAATAGAAAAACCTGGCTTATTACGGTTGTCGATATCGACAGCTATACATTTCCACAAAAATTGCAATAGTTTTTAAATGATCTGATTTTATAAATTTTTTTTATTTATAAAATCAGTATTATGCAAACTCAATATTATGCAAAAATAATGCATATTGTGTATAGATACACAAAGCGTATTTGTTTAACTGTACCATATTGTTTTCGTGAAAATTTGAAAATTATCCATCCGTTTTTTTAAGTCCCATGATCATTTTTTTAAAAATATTCCTTTAATTGGAAAAATTTAAAGAGTATCACTTAACATGTTTAATGTCAAGATTTTTATGGAATGTGTTCACTATTTTTATACGATTTTTTTACTGTATATAACTTTAGATGAATCCGCTTAATATGTGTATTGATTTCAATAAAATATATTTAAAAACTTTGATATCAGAGTTTTGGCTTCAAAATTTTTATGCATAATTTTTAAAAATGTATAAACTACATAAAGTGTTTTAACAATTGGTTTATTCATTAGCAAAAAATGCTCGTGACAGTATAAGAGTTTTTTCAGACTCTAAAAAATATTTCCCTCGTATAAATTATTCTTGGTATTTAAAATTTTTTTCCATGTTCACTTAAATTTTTTTTAAATAAATTTAAAATTTGTGTAATACCTTATTTATACTACAACAAAAAAGTTTTAGAAAACTTCTTGTATTTGATTTAAAATGTTTATGAAATTGGACAAGTTAATACAAGTAGTTTTGAAAAACTAATAGTTTTTGATGGTGTTACAAATGTAGTATATGGGTGCATTTACATTTACCCTAAAAAATCCAATTTAAACTAGATTTCGATTATATGATGATGTATAAAATGAAAAACGAACTAGATTTTAAAATCTAGTTTAAATTGAATTTCCAGCATATTGTAAATGTAAACTAAGTTTCTATCTCAACAAGTTTTATAATCAAACATTTGTAACCACTGCTAATATTATTTTATATATTTCAAAATTTATCGTTTTCAACTGAAATATATTTAAGAATTCAATTTTTTGCCATTAATAATTAATTTAGAAAAAAAAGTTTAAATGATATTGGCTTTATTCGAATCAATATAGTTGAAAAAAAACTTGCATTGGTCCAAAATGGGTTAATTTATAAAAAACATTAAATATATTTACTTTTTAATTTTTGTTTTAATTTCAAAACATCACATTCAAATTTAATACTATGCGGTACACTCAAAGAAAAAGCTTCATCATATTTAGAAAATGTTTTATAGATTTTCGTTTAATGTAACGTTTCATATTATTTATGGAACATTTCATAAAAAGCAAAATCAATTCATCATATTTATGAAATGTTTCACTATATATATATGTAGGATATTTTGTATTAGTAAGGATTTCATTATTTTTGTATGGAAAAAAAAGTTCATAGAGACCATGTTATGATCATTATAATTCTTGTTGTTTATGAAATGTTGCATAAATAATGATAAAATTGTTACATTGGAAGAAAATTTATGAAACTTTTTCCAGCTTTTTCTCTCTGGGTGTAGACAAAATCTCACATTTATGGTCAGTTATGTTTATAAAACATTTCGTTCAACCATTATTATTATTATTTACTATCTCATCGTTAAACATATTTCAATGGGTTTACTATTATTATTAGTTAAAAGAAAAAAAAGTATGGCTTGCTGTGATTTGTAAATGTATGGTTTTTGATACAAAGTAGAAGAAATGCAGAAATACACACCGAAAAACGAGGTTCAAATGAGTCAACTTAAAACTTTTCCAAAATGCCTTTAAAAAATTGTTTCAATAAATATCCAGCCAATCAGTCACTCCTTTTTGTAAGTTCCTTTTTTTCCTTAGAGTTTGAGTCCTTTTTTTTGCCCTTTAAATTTAAGCACAAAATAATATAAAATTTAAACAACCGCAAAATACATAAACAGTTTAGCCATATTAATTTAAGTCTAACGCACATAATTTTCTACAAGAAAATAATTAACTAAAACAAAAAATTTAATATATTGTTTTAATTTCAAATTAATTTGAATTTTGGATCTTGTACTTTTTTGTTTGTTTTTGCAATTAATAAACTATTATAAAGGTTTTTTTTTTTTTATTATTAAATTATTTTATATATTATATACAAATATATATTAATATATTTATATCTATTGAAACATATTTAAACAACAAAAAAAAATATCATTCTTATGTAAATGTATTATTCATATATTATTTAGTCATAATTGTTTTTTTTTTTTATTTTCTCCTTATAGGCATTTATTATTTTTTATTTTTAATTGTTGTTTGTTTTTTCCTGTTTTTAATATATAAATTATATTATTACAAATTGCCATTTATATTTGTTTGTTTTTACTTAGTATGTATGCTTATATAGTATGTTTTCAAAAATTCCGTTACAAGTTTTTAAACAATAACTTATCGAAAATAAGCGTTTTTAGTTATAACACATAAAATTGTGTCTATTTACAGTGGTAATTTGCACACGATACAAATATGCATAGTCGGTTATTTACAAAATGTGCAAATTTGCAGTGTGCGCAAATCAGCACCGTATGTACCCTTATTGAATGTTAAACTTTTTTAAAGTTAAAAAGTATTTATTGTTGGACTTTTCGAATATCTGTTATGTATTTGAAAAATCGGTAACATATTTAATTATTTTTTTTCTTCTCTACATTGACCACACAGAAAAAACTAAAAACGGGTTTCAATTAAAAATTTTATTGTATCAATATTTTAATTGATTTTGCACCTACCACTGAAATGATAGTATTAACTAAAAAAATTTGCAGACAGTTTATTAAAACTCTTTCAATTAAAATAATAATAATATTAATTAAAAGAGTTATTGTTTTTCTTTACAACCTCAATTAAAAAGTTTAGTTAAATTGATTAAAACTTTAATTGAAACTTGAGAAGAAAACAATGGTAGTTTTAATTGAAAACTCGTTTTTTTTTTGATTTTTGTTATATGCCCCCCATTAAATAAAAAAAGAAATGTAGGTTTGTAAATTAAATTGACATTTTATTTATAATAAAATGAAAGCTTTTTAGTATAAAAATGTATTATAAGAAAACAAATAAAGTAAAGACAAAATTTTCGTTTTGCTTGTCTTGTCTTGAACTTTTTCTTGTAATTGAATTGCTTTCTTAAAAAATCACACACAACTTTAAAATGATAGTTTAATGACACTTATACTTATTGAAAATTTAATTATTTACAAAAATAATAGTTTAATTGTCCTTTTTCGATAAGGTTTATTTAAATCCACATGTGCACTTTTATTACCACAGATAAAACACGAAACTAAGTTAAGTTTTCGTGCGTACATGAATATCTCAACAAAAAGAGTGTTGAAAACTCTAGTGAAATAACTACGATTTTGCGTGTATTTGAAATCGGTAAACTATTCAACTTATTAAAAGTTAATCATTTGTGATTTTTTTTTAATAATATATTGGATATAATAATATATTGGATATAATTAAACCTTTGTTTGATTATTTAATCTAAGTAAAATAAAAAAAAAAAAGATTGCCAAATTTTTAAAAATTTTGTTTACATGTTGTCAACACTGTATGGATATATTAGAAAATTCAATAAATTGTTTAAATTGCCATTGATATTCAAACAATCGATTAATTAGATAATTTTGGCCCATAATTTTTTCTGTGTATACTACTTTGTTTGTTTATAATTTTTGATTTAATGAAAGAGAATGGATCTTATATTGATAAATGTTTTATTTAATGTCGTCAATTATGTATGGAATACAAAATTAGATAAATCTCCGCCTCTGTTAGCCTCACAAATGCGAGCCCTTTTGAGCACATTTTTCATTACATTCTCACACATTTCACACGGTATTTCATTAATTTCATCACGAATATTTTGTTTGAGTTGCTCAAGCGTTTCTGGTTTGTTTGCATAAACCTTGCTTTTCAGATATCACCACAAAAAAATGTCCATTTCTTGAAATAACTTGTTGTGGAAAGAGGTCTCGCAGTAATTTCATTGTAATCCTGGCTGTATGCGATGTGGCACCGTCTTGTTGATACCACTGAATCTTAAATGGAAACAAATGCAAATTCTTGTGCAAAATTTTGGCCAAAGTTGTTCTTTGAAGACCAAGCTCCTGAGCACGGCGTCGAATTGAGGTTGATGGATTGTTTTGAACACTTTCTTGAGCAGCAGTAATGTTTTCAGCCGATCTTGCAAGACGTCGTGGTCCATGCTTTCTTTCTACAGACCCTCTTTCTTCGAAATCATTCACTATACGATAAATAGTGCGTTTTGTTAGCACGTTGTTCCTCCCAAAAATTTCACGTAACTTTCTCATCGTTACAGTAATCGAAGATTGGTTTTGATAAAGTGTTTTAACGATTAAAACACGTTGGTTTATCGAATATTTTTCCATAATAAATTTGCCACGTGTCTACTTCACGACTGCCAAATATGAACTGTCACGACTAATGTTTACCAAAATGGCGGCAAAACAAAGTAGTATACCTTCCCGGCGGACACCCTGTATTTGTTATTTACAATCAGCTTTTTAATCTATTTTATTGGTTCTTGAGAGTAAATTTGGTCTTTTTCTCTGTGATTTTATTACTGAGTATTTTTACTGGACTTTACTGGAAAAAGTAAGAAAACATACCTTGTATTCCAAATTTTTATTACAGTTTTATAAAGTTTATAAATTTTTTATAAAGTTTTTATTACAATTTTCATATTAAAAAAAAAATCGTGTAAGTTTAACCTCATAAGCAAAACGATTTGAATGAATAACACACTGCTACAAAATAACACTTTTTGTCAGAACTTGAAAACCGACCTAGTGGGGGTTGTAGGCCTAGGTGTGGACATACAAAAACCGTTTTCAAAAATTTTAAAACACCCTCAAAATTTTGAGTTATTTTCAAAAAACTGTTTTAGGGTAGGTCGTAGCACTTTAGTACCTCTAACTTACACATTTTTTGACCGATTTCAAAATTGTAAACAGTTTTGGAAAGGCAAAGAATTAAGCTTTCATGAAATGTATTCATAAAATATATATTCCAAGAAATTAGGTAAGTGTTTATCAAAAGTTTCTCATTTTATTTATTTTTATTCCTAATTTTTCAAATTCAACAAGAGTTATTTTAATTGTTTTCTATGAAAACCTACCTTTTTTTTGCACTGCATTTTAAAGACAATTTTATATAGAAAAAAAACGAGATATCATTTGCTAAAATCGGTTTATATTTGCAAAAGTTACTAAACTTTTTCTAAAGTAAAAATTATGGTATTGGAGACTTTTCTTTTGGTAAACCACTTGACTTTCAAACGTAAATTAAAAACTGTACAAATAGCTTAACCTAAGTTAACATGTATAGTTAAAAATAGGTGTTAATGAAAAGTTGAAAAACTTTTACAATTTTCATCCGATTTGAAAAGATTTTGTTAAGAACTAAATTTGCTTTATACGTTGGTATAAATATTTATAAGCTTTCATATTAAAATAAGCAATGAAAAGCTACTAAAATCAAAAAATTTTTTAATTTTCGTTTTTATAATTTACAAAAATGTATCAAAAAATGCTCGTCATTTTAAAGCGTAATCAGTTTTCTTTCCAAACCCGTTAAATTTAAATGGGACAAAAAATGACTGAGTTACAGGTCGATAAGTTGACGAACATCACTGAAAACGGGTTTTTAAAATAACTTCTGAATTTAAGGGTGTTTCTGAAATTTTTTGACACAATTTGTAACGTACTCAACAAGACCTATAACCCACGCTAGGTCGTTTTCCAAGTTTTTTTTTTCACTGTAGCACCGTGTAATTAATTGGTCTTATTTAGAATTCATTATTTTTTATCGTTCTATTTTTTCACCCTTTGAATACACAGGTGGTCTAGAATTAGGTATTGACAAAAAAAAAATACTCCACAAAAAGTGAGTATAGGGGTGGAAATCACTACATATCCTATTTTTAAAAAGTCTGTGGACAAATTTAAAACTTCTGCAACACATGTGCACAAAATTTTAGAGTGGTCAAGACCCTTGGTCTAAAACATACTTTTCTAAAGGCTTGCGGTCCGCTGAATCCGAATCTGACCTCAGAATTTCTCCATAGTTTTATGAATACATACTTAAAAATTACTACATGGTTAGTCATTTATATGACAAATACAGTCATCGCCTTATTGACTACAATTTTAGTCATTTTAACAGTAATTTTTAGTAATTTCTATCTTCTTAACTTCCTGAGTGTCCCTATTGTTTTCAAAACTCAGCAACAATTTTGCTTTTTTTGCTGATATTAGCAATTGTTCCGCTCAGCAAAAATGTAGCTGACCTTACTCACTACTTTTTCTGAGTTTAGTGGTCAGCTACATTTTTGCTGGGCGGATCCTTGCAGAATAATTGCTAATATCAAAACAACTGGTACTGAAGTACAGTATTTTTGTTTAGTTATTTTTTTTTTGAAATGAGTGTAAATTAGTCGTTTTTCATTTTCTCATAGAAAAATTATTACAATAGCATTTAGAACTACAACTGTTTACTACCCGAATGGCCAACATGTAGTTACTGTAAGAATATTCTGAGTGGAGCATTTCAGATTACATAACAAATTTGTGAAAAAGTCATGTAATAATGTCCCGAATATAGCAAAAAACTGGGTTTCTATGAACTTTATATTAGGATATCTCGAAAACCTGATTCTGAGGTTAAATTCGGATTCAGCGGACCTTAGAAAATTATGTTTTTGTCCTATGGTCTTGAAATCGGAAATTTATTGCTTTCAATCGCTATACTATACTTTGTGAAATATTTTTTTTTTTTGTCAATGACTAGCTCTACCACACCACAATGGGATATATCAAAAAATTTTTGGAAATTATTCGGCCATTTCTATCTGAGTGGTCTGATTGCAATGAAATTTTGAACAGGCACAAGTGGCGTAATATTGAGCTTAAATTTTGATGTTGAACCTCCCAGACCGCCCGTGCGGCAATATGACCCTCCAAAATAGTGCACTTTTTACATATAATATTTTGAGTGCACATAATTTTTTTGTTTCTAATCCTATTTTTCAAAAATTAACATATTTGTAATCTGCTAGTAGAGACCAACAAAAAATATACTTACTTGTATGGGTTATCTATCTCCTATAGTTCCCGAGATATTCCCATTTAAAAATGTCAAATTCCAAATTTAGTCCTTCTCAGGTCCAGTTTTTTGCGAATAGCTTGACAAAATCGAAACCAATGTTTTGTTAAAACTTTTAGTTATTTAACAAATTAAATTCTTGATTAAATAAAAAATAATTATTAATGCAATATCTTTTTCCGCTCAAAAACAACATTCGCTTAAAGTAATAATTAAAAAACAAAAAGCACTAAAAGTTTTTTGCCTCCAGATAAATATTTTCTTTTAAAACTTATAAAGTATGCTTACTAGGCCGGGTCGATTTGTATGGAGGCAAAAAAATCGCTCAACGTTCAAGGAAAATCGTATTCTAGGGATCAAAATAAGAAACTTTGCTGAAGGAACCATACCTCTAAAACGAATTCTGATGTCCCGACTTTTGAGCCGTAGGGTGAAATTTTGAAAAATCCCACTTTGACCCATTTAGAGTGCCCCAATCGAATATATTTATACTCTATTTTTTCCGGAGAAGAAATAGAGACCCTAATCTTGGAAAGACTCCTCCTACTTTCTGAAATATCTCTATCCCGAGATTTGTACATTTTGCTAAAAAAAAACGGCTAAAAAGGCCCTCTTACTTAAATTTTAACCCCTAGAATGATGATTTATGCATTAATCTGCTAGCGCGTCTCCCGGAGAAGAAGTATCGCCCATAATCTTGGAGAGATTCCTCCTACTTTCTGAAATATCAAAGTGGGCTTTTTCAAAGATTTGACCCTACGGCTCAAAAGTCGGGACATCAGAATTCGTTTTGGAGGTATGGTTCCTTCGGCTAAGTTTCTTATTTTGATCCCTAGAATACGATTTTCCTTGAAAGTTGAGCGATTTTTAAATCGACCCGCCCTAATGCTTACTCTTCTGAAAGGGTTTTTCATGTAAAAGCGAGTTGTGTTAAAAAAATCTTTGATTTGTATATCATTCATTCTTTGAAAGACTAAAAAAGTGAAATTTTTTGACCTCATGTCTTTCGTTTTTCTTTATATTAAAAACTTATATTTTCTATGGAGCCTATAAAACATCTCCATATTGAGATCTTCAGCGGTGATATACGCATCTTGAATTTAAGATGCGTATACCACCGCTAGAGGGCGCAATTAGCGTACAAAAACTTCATAAAATGCTAAATAAGTAATCAGTACAGCTTTCTAACAACTTTGGTCAAAAAATTCACTACATCGATAAGTGGTATAAAATGGGCTAAAACAGGCATTATATACCTTATACGGCATTCAAACTACATTGCAAAACACGTGTTTTGCCAAAACGATTGGAAAAGAATAAAGAACCGTTGGAATAGAATAATGAGTTTAAACACGTGTTTTGCTATATGGTGCTAATGTGGCTATAGATATCGAACTTTTGTTCTTTTAACAACAAATACATTTTTATTTGATGTATGTCCAACACATTCTTATGAGTCTCCTGTGACATCAAATGTCGAAAGAGTTCGATATCTATGTAATCTATGACCGTAACGGTTGAAGGAAATCTAGCCTTTTATATTTCACTGCATTAAATATGTCACAAATTTACTACCCGATTGAAAAAAGTTATATAAGCAATATCAAATTGTATATAATTAAATATTGGTTTATATAATTATATATAATTTGATAAAATCTGATATAATTTTATACAATTATATCCGAAAAATGTTATATATAAGGCAGGTATAATTATATATTGGACCTTATATAATTATATATAATATTATATAACACCATATAATTTTTTTTAATAATAAACAGCAGATATAATAATGAAATATATGATACATTTTTATATACATTTTTTTTAATCGGGTAATGTTAAAATCCAAGAAAAATTTCTTAAAAACTAATTTTACTAAATAAAAATGAAAAATAAATAATGAATGCTTATTTTCGATATTAATTATTGTACCCATAGTCATAATCAACACATTATTTTGTTAAACATTTTACCACAGACACAAATATAGCTCCATCTTAACCCCCACTCCAGTCCCTTAAACTCTTCTACCGGAAAACAACGCACTCAAACTCAATAATAAAAAATACACAGTACATACATATATATAAACACATACTATACAACACATTCTTACGTATTTAATAAATAAAATAAAAAAGTATAATAATTGTATCAACAAATCATGCAAAACAGTTTTGTACTTATTTGATTTTTATATTTTGTTTGTGATGCATTCAAATACGATGCAAAACACTAGAGATTATTACTCACCACTCATATCTTCATATAAAAATCAACCAAACAACCCAACCAACAAACAGACCAACAAATAATAATTGACCGACCGACATACACAGCATAATGAATGATGCATTCAAAATCTCGTATACAAGAACAAAATCAACCCAACCAACAAACTATTTATACATACATCAATACCTACATAATACGTAGAATAAAAAAATTCAAAAAGGGTCATATAAAAATTAATAAAATAAATATTTATAAAATAAAAACACACACACACACATTTACATTAAATTTCTTTTTTTTTGAAAAAGGAAAAACCCCAAAATGAAAATAAAAACATGGAACAAATAAAGTAAAACAAATGAATTAAAGTATTCAATAAAGATTAAAAGAAGAAGAAGAAAAGAAACACAAAATAATGAAAATAATACATCTAAACTCATATTTAAAAATCTGTAATTATAAAAATTAAAAATAAAATTTAAATAAAAATACATTTGCTTAGTTAGTGTAAAATATTTTTTATATTTATTTTATTTTTTGTTTTTTATACGAGTAGTAGACCAGCAATACTATAACTGTCAGTCAAGGTAAATTATTTTAAGGGTTTTATAAAATTAACCTGATGTTTTTAATTATCCCGGAGGAATATGTGTATACATTCCTCTAAAGGAATTGCTCTGTTCTCTTTATAAAAACATAAATACATAGATTTTAATATGGACTTAAATTTTTACTTGGCTCTTTAAATTTAACGGCAATAACACAGTTGTTATTTAAACAGCAATCTACTCCTATATTATGGCACAGAGTTGATTAAAAGTGTATGACCACTAAACATGAACAAATATTTATCTGGCAATGATTGACAAAAACAAGAGGATGCCACTAGTTTATTGCAAAACCCCAATTCTATTCCCAAAAATTCCTCAGATATGCTAAAATTTGAGGAATTACTGCATTGCATGGCTTTTAAAGAATTAAAACTATGACTAATATGAATAAAATAATAGCCGGATTCATGTAATGTCATATAGAGAGTAAATATCGTATTTTTACAACATGAGTGTCATAACTGTTTTTTTTGCAAAACCTTATTTTTATTCACAAAAATTCTTCAGGTATGCTAAAATTTGCGGAATTTCTGCATTGCAGGGTCATTAAAGAATTAAAACTATGACTAATATGAATAAAATAATAGCCGGATTCATGTAATGTCATATAGAGAGTAAATATCGTATTTTTACAACATGAGTGTCATAACTGTTTTGCCAACCCTGGAAAGTTTGTTATACATTTTGTTTTGTAATTTTATTTCAAAGTTCCAAACATTAAAAAATATGGTAATAAGTATTTCTTTTGATTGTTTATAAATATAGGAATATTTTTCGAAAGAAATAATAGTGAAATTTGAGAAGAAACGCATTATTAATTCGAAACGCATTATTAATCCCAAAATATTAAGTTTTAGCTATCTTGTCTTCTTATCAATTTTGACCAACCGTTCCGTTTTTAACTCAGTACTTTTAAACGCTATATCTTTTTACAGGATAAAGATAATTATTAAAAAATAATCTTAAATAAAAAAATGGTGAAAATTTGTTATCCAGAGCTCCCAAATATATAAAAAAAAATATATCCAAACCTAAAAAAGTCGTATCTTTTATATTTGTGATTATGTTGATAAGAATATATGAAAATGTATTTCTCTGCTTAAACTAAGTTTATCGATTGTATATACACTTATGTTTAACATTCCCATGAAAGTGAAATCAATACACCCAAAAAAGTTTTGTTATTTTAAACATTAATTACAGTTGTTTTCTATGAAAAAATACAAAACAACTATTATTACAGTTAAAAAACAACTGTTTAAAAACAGCAGTTTTTACCAATTTTTACAGGTGTTTCAAAATCTTTGTAGTAAAAAATCGTCAGTTATTTTTACGACGTTATTTTTTCTGCATTTGTTAGTTGTTTTTCAACAGTTGTCGCAGTTTTAACTGATTTTACAGTTGTTTTAACTGTAATTTTCAATAGGTTTTAAATCTCAAAAAAGTTTAATAGCAGACACACTTTTTACAAAACTGAATAAATAAATAAAATAAATCTGAATGATCGGACAAAGAATTTTTTTAATACAAAAATAAAAATAAATTTCAAAATTAATTTCCTTTTTACTTAAAACATAAACAACAATTGAAAAAAAAAATCAAAGTTGTTTAAGCTTGATTCACACGCTATCCACGCCTGTCCACACATAACTACAATTGAAATGTTATTTTCAAAGAAGTATAATAATATAATAATTTGAGAATTCGTATCATAGTATAATATAGTAACATTACTCTATATTATACTATGATTCGTATCAGCAATAGGGGAAAATAGTAGATATGGGTGGCCAGGAGTGGATAGCGTGTGAATTGTACCTAACTTATAAAAATTAATTTTTGCTAATACTTCCAAAGAAATATAATTTTTTTTTATTGAAACATAAGAAATAATATATTGGCAAAGATTGGTTAAAAAAAGGGCCAGCAGATCTAGGACCTGTGCTTAATGAGTTAATACTTATTTGTGTAAACAAGTACATTCGTCTTACAAATACTAAGTATTTCGTTTGTAAAATAAAAGGATTGCAATCATTCGTGAGTAAATTTTAAGACAGATAATTCTTAAACTGTCTAACGATTGCAAAAAAGAATTAATAATTTTTCGTTGAAATGATCAAATTTTTATTGATACAATTATGTGCCTATTCCTACTTGTGACGGGTTGTAACTGTCATAAAACTTTTTTTAAAGGCTTCATTACTCGAGAGGATACGTTTCATAAACGGACTGTAATTACATACAATATGTAAAAATAGTACCTAAATGCAATATGTTCCCTCTATTTTACATACTATCCAAATGGTGACGGTTGAAAATAGATTTTACTTTTCTCAAATCCATCACCATTTGTTTAGTATTGAAAACAGAGACTACTATATAGGTACAAATAGTACCTACATGTATGTAGGTACTATTTTTACACATTATATTTAGTAACAGTCCGTTAACGAAACGTATCCGCTCGAATAATAAAGCCTTAAGACTGAAAGTTATAACTACATATATAAAACAGCAATAAAATTAAAATTTTCCTAATTTTTATTTTTTTTATTTTAAATAAATAAAAATTTTTGTGACTTGCAATAACAAATCACACCGATATAATTTCTCTGTTATTTTCGACTAAATTTTCAACTGAGACTCAGTTATTAAAATTAATTATAAATAACTGAATTGGCAATTGTTCTGATTTGAAATATAACCAAGAAGACAGTTACAGGGAACGGATTTTAATCAAAATTATGTATTTACTAATGAAAATATGAGGATTTTTTTTTGTAATTTTGGCGTTATACCTACACATTTGTTAATAAATATTGTATCCTTATATATGAAGCAATTAAATTATTTTAAAAAACATTTCTTTTTAGAGAGTGCAAAAATTAGTTTAAATATCGCTTCTTATCTCTTTAGTAACAAAATCCAAAATTTGATGTAGTCATTGCAGTCTAAATGTTCTAAATTCTTGTAGAAAATGCTTCCACTCTATAACAAATTTAGGGGAGTACTTTTGACAATTTCCAATTTAAGTATTTGTATATAGCGTACGGAAAAAAATTTTATGTTTAATCATAATTATAGTTAATAAAGAGTATTTCAGTTACTTCAGATTTTTCTGGTTTCAACTGAGAAATTATTCAACTAAGCAACTGAGAAATGTTATCGGTTGATGCTCGAGCTGAAGGAAAAATAGGACATTTTTTAATGCAAAAAATATAAAAAAAAGTTATCAAAACTACTCTAACTACCCCCCCACCGTCATCAAACTTTTTCTGAATCTGCACCTGAACAAACACTAGGAATATAGTAACAACTAGTCACAGAATTTTGTATATGAATAGGGAGGAACCTTATTTTCATATATTAAACTAAAAAATAAAAAGTTTATAGAATTATCAAATTTATATATAAATAAAATCTTGAAAACTTTAAATAATTTAACCCTTTCACGTCAATGGGAAACATTTTTCCCAAAATTTAAATTGGTTATTTCACTAACGAATTTTTTATTAATATATATTTTGACATCCAGATGTCGTACAATAGCGATGATTTATTGTTAATAAAAGTAAAAAGTTGGCAATACTTTAACGTGTATAGTTTAATCAAGGAAGGGAAATCCCATTTTTTTACTACCATAAGGTCGTTTTAATTTGGCTCGTTTTGTCGCGGATAAAGTTAAGTTTCGAAGTTTTATAAGTGATAAATATAACGTGGTGAGTAAAGAGAGATGATAAAAAATAATAAAAAATTAATTAGTGGCCAATAGTGCTTCAATTTAGTATATTTAGTCTATGGGAAACATTTTTCCCTATGGACCAGAAGTGAAAATTTACTATCTATCTATATACAGGCAAAAAAACAAGTGCAGAAGTAGGTTTGGGCGAATCCGTTGTAATAAGCTTGACTCAAAAGTTGAATGGCCTTGGTTGCGAAATTTATTTTGATAATTTCTTCAATTCCCCCATCTTACAATATAAACTAATGGCGCAAAATTTAAAAGATTGCGGTACTGTTCGCACAAACAGAAAAAATATACCCAAAAATTTGCCATTGGATAAAACAATGCGACGTGGTGATATTTATTCCGTAAATTTTCAAGGAATCTCTTTCGTGAAATGGATGGACACAAGGTCAGTTCACATGCTATCCAATTTTATATCACCAGAACAAACAACTTTCGTAAAGAGAAGACAATCAGGATCAGCTCAGAAAGTAAACATAATTTGTCCCGAAATGATCGCAAACTATAATAAATATATGGGTGGTGTCGATCTCATGGACCAGCGTAAGGTTTGTTATGAGGTGGATCGCAAAGCAAAAATAAAATACTATTTACGTTTGTTTTTTGACGTTATGGACATTGCAATGAATAACGCTTATGTAGTATATATAAAATTGCATAAACAAAAACGAGTTGAGGGATCTCTTTTGACCAGTTTGGAGTATCGGCAGGTAGTGGCACGAAATTTGATAAGTGATTTTACATCAAGGCAGAGAGTAAGACCTGCTCAAAGGGAAGGCGCGAAGGCTAAGGTTAACACAAAACGTGACTTACCAGTGCACAATATGCAAAAGGCGGACAAAATGAAGAGATGTGTAAACTGCGCAAGGAACCGTGTAGAAAATAGAACGCATAACATTTGTGCTATGTGCAACGTCCATCTCTGCTTTACAAGCAAAAGGAATTGCTTTGCAGAATACCATAATTAGTTTTGTATTTTTAAACCTATTTTCACATTGAATTTTTTAGTTGTAAAATCATTCATAAGAACTCAATAAACTGAAGTATTTTTTCCCCTTTATCGTCCATTGGGAAAAATGTTTCCCAAAAAATTCCAAAAAATCTAACCACGAGATTTATATTTCTTTGCAATTTTAGTTTATTTGTATAAAAATCAATTAAAATAATCCATTGGATATTAAAAAATAACCCTGGTGCCCTTATGGACGTGAAAGGGTTAATGAAACAAGTAGTCTAATTTCTCTACACGATTTTAATTGAATTATATCGCAACGTTTTTTTAAAACTTCACACATTTGAGTAAAAATACAATTTATAGGTAATTATTTCCAAAAATCAATTCATTATTTGTAGTTCTGATTAAATGTACACAAATTTGTTTTATCCCTAGAATACGCCTTTTTATCTGTCAATTCATCACTTCCCTGGATACTGGCAACGTTTTGCATTATTTAGAAGTTCGCGCGTTTTCTTGACAGTTTTCAGAAAACAATTTTTTTTTCATTTGCTGCAGCTTTGTCTTTTTTTTTGTTTTGTGTAAAATATAGTGAACAAATTAGGATTTTTTTAGTTTATAATTTCTATCGATTGTTTACTTTATTAAAAAGTGTTGAAAGTTTTGCAAATAATGCGCAACTCTACAAGTGCTAGAACACCGAAAACTACAAAAACGGTAAAAGATGAAAGTTCGTCTACTAAATCTGCGGACGCAGAAAAAACTAGTGCAAAGAAATTAAAACAAGCGCGATTACCATTCAAAGTTATTGCCCCCGGCACCTCTCCTGTGGGTTCAAAAGCGTCTGCAACGAAAGATGCGGATAAGGATTCAAACAAGGATGGAGTAGAAAGTAAAAATGGGCATAATGCAGAATCAACAACATCGGAGGGTAGAAAACGCAAACTGTCTTATGATTCTGATGGAGACGATGGTGCTGATTGTAACAAACATAACGAGGCAGATGATAATATAAGCAAAGAAAATGTAGAGGTAGTAGCAGCAGTTAGTAAGAAAAAGAAAATTGCCACTAGCAGCGATGGCACATCCGATGTTATTGTTTCACTTTTGGATGATGATGAAAGCATTGATGTTGCAGCAGAAACATCAACAGTTGTTGCTGTTGCTGCAACTAAAGACTCTTCATTAAAAACGCCTAAAGCTGTTGTTAAAGAGCAACGCAAAGGTGCTGGAACACCTCAAACATCTAGTAGTAGTAGTGCACAAAAGGATAAAAGTGGCAGTGCCTCTAAATTGAAAATTAAATTACCATTAAGTGCTGGCAAAAAGAATAAACGAAGAAAATCTAAACTTTTACATTTGGCCGCAAATTCGTCAATTAATGAAGGTGGCGGCGGTCATAACAATTCACGTGCTGAATCAAGTGATGACATTGAAGAAGTTGCCAGTCAACTTAATCCATTAAAACGTAAAAAATTGGATATTGAGGCAAAACACCAGCAAGATGAGAACGACAGAATTGTAAAAAAACAGGTAATTTCCATATTAGAAATATTTTTTTTTTCTAGGATTCGGTTGTAAAAAATACATTACAAAAAGTTTTAAAGCCTGCTAACTTAACAAGAAATAACATGTGGTTACTAAGGCCAAATTTGTATGGAATTAACAATGGGTAAGGTTTAACCAGGCTCAGATATCGGGCGGCATACATGGTCCTGAAATAGATTTTGATAAAAAAATTACTCGACAAAAAATGAATATAAATATTGATAGCACTATATATCCATATTCCAAAAAAAAAAAAAAACAAAAAAACGTAAAAAAATGACTAACTTTATATTCTGTCAACACTTCTTTTAAATTTTAGAAGTGTTGTGACATATTTTGAGGTAATCCCTTTAATTCATCTATATCATTAAAGTTATTGGTGTTTATAAAGTTTTTTATTTTATAAATATTGTATTATAAATATTGTATGGTGATAAATTTTTTTACTTTTTAATCGAAATCAGATTTCTTTCTTATACTACACTCGGAGAAAAAAGTTAGAGGAAGTTTGTAAACGATTTTCAATCGCACATTTCTATATTTTTTTGGTAACATTTTTGCCATTCTCCTTTTCAAGAATTATGCAACATTTTCGTTATTCTCATTTCACAGAATTGTGTACTATTTATTCATTGCTAATTTTAACAAATCATTTTACTAATTTTCCAAATTTAAATTTTTGTTTGAAATAGAAAATAGAAGTTTTACTACTAAATTTATTATACTGCAAATCAGCAGACATGTTTTGATGAGATTGGCATAAAATGCTACAAGCCACCATATAGTTAAATTTGCTGTAATACAAGTATGTATTGCGGTTCAGTAATTTTTAACGATCGTTGTTTGCACTATCGGTTAAGTGACTCAGGTCTTATATGGTCTTGAGGCATATTCCGGTACAACTTCCACTGATTTTAAAACTCTTGAGCGTGTTGTTAATTCTGTAGCTAGATACATATGGGCTATTTCAAATTTTTTGAGCACCTGCTGAAACCGACATACTTTGGCTCTTTATTTCGTTAAGTTTTATGAATTGAAAAAAAAAAACGTACAGGGTTTGGATGACTATACTTGAAGGATATGACGTGCAAATTTTACATTGAAAAGTCTTTACCTTAAGAATTGGTGGTCATCTAAAATTCGAAAAATTAAAAAAAAAAAACGACTTGAAACTTGCAAGAGTTTTTTCATTCATTTCGTTTTCTCTGTAATAGTTTTTAGCTTTCAGATCCAAACCAATACAAAATATAGTCACTAGACTTGGAAGATACATCCACAAAAAAAATTTTTTTGATATCGCTGCTGGGTGAAAAGTTGCATGGTGGTTTACAAGTGAAACCAAAATTTTCCGAATTTCGAACTTTTTGAAGATTTTAAATAGGGTTTTTGCGTCGTTTAATAAAAATGAGTTTTAAGCGCAGAATTATAAAAACGGCGTAATTTTATTAAGTTAGAGGTATATCAAGTTGGTGTCAGCGCACCAATAACGTATCACGGACATCACAAACTTAAAAGAAATTAGCGTAAATTTTTTGAAAATGTATCTTTTTTGCGTCTGACAATCTGAATTCTCTTTTTAGTTGGCTAGTGTATTGCGTGATGGGAGTAACTTCGTAAAGTGCACCTCCGAGGCGAAAACGCACTTTAAAATTTTTAAACTCAAAAATTTTATGAACTTTTGAAAATTTTTGCAAAAAAACAATTTTTTTTTAAGCTTTTTTTTATATCAATACATGGCATGGGAACATGTTTAGGTATCTAAATAGATGCTTCGCGACGGGCTAAACTGATAAAAGTGCAAAAAAAATAATTTTTTTCAATCCTGGAGCGTGCAGCGGCAGTTTTTTTCCAAACACATTGCGCGTTGTGACAACTAAAGCGCTGTATCAATTCCGCTCAAACGTACATCGAATGGAAGACTTTACTGAGCTTGATACTAAAATCGAAAACGCACAAAAAAATTTTAAGGATTTAAAATTTTATGGAGGAAACAAAATGTTTCTAACCTCAAAAAGCATCCTTGTATGAAATATTTGATTTTGAAAATTTAAAAGAATTATTTTTGAATTCGGGTTAATAAGTAACTCAGAATCCCAACAAGTATTTTATAATCGGTCCAATATTAATATTTGCAAAAAAACCGTTTTTTAATCCCTAGAAAGTGAGACTATAAGGTCCATTCGTTTACACCAAAATTTGCACAAATTTGTACTGGATTTTACTGGAATGCGTTCGCGTACACATAAATTTGCAAAAGAGAGCATCTACTAAGAGAGTAAAGTGACAGTTGTCAGCAAAAAACCTGCAAATTTTTACTGGACAAATTTTTGCCAGTAAAATCCATAAGAAAATTAAGTAAACAAACAAAAATAAGCATACATTTAGTAATAAAAGCATTTAAAAGATTAAAAGCTGAATTAAAAGGGCGCTGCACCGCTGGGGACTGTTAAAGGGGAAATTTTCCGGCACTATCTTCGCAGGGCGGGGGATAGGTGGCATAATTTGGATACCTGTAGGACCGCGAGACGTACGTGGCCCAACTACGACCTAGGGCGTACAAACTCTCTCCTGAGCAGGAGCAGGAGGGATGTCTCGAGGCTGACGGCTGTTCTGACCGGTCACTGGCTGAATGGTAGGCATGGCATTAGACTTGGGATTGTACGCGGTTCGCATTGTCGCAGCTGCGGCATACCGGGTGAGGAGGAGACTGTGGAGCATCTTCTCTGTGATTGTCCGGCGCTGCAGAATATTCGACTCCGGATCTTGGGTGACCATATACTGGACGACCTCTCGGTAATATCACGTGTGGGATTCGGTGATCTCATACGTTATATTAACCGAACGGGTTGGGTCTAGTAGTCCGGATATTAGTTCCTTACGGGTAGTGTGGTCTTTTCAAAACGGAGTCGCTTTTTGACTACTTGATGCTCACGAGTAGCGTGAGCTGCCACTTAAACCAACCAACCAACCAAAAGGGCGGCTAAAAATAATTATTTTCACCCTGAAACAAATTAAAGTAGTCAGTTACAATTATTATAGTAACAATTTATCAGTTTTCTAATATCTCTGTTAATTGTTTTTATTTATTTACATTAATATATTAGAGATGTAAAGCTAATGAATATATGAATACTTCTTACTGCATATTATTCAGGGTACCGAATATCAAAAATCAAGTATTCATGTATTTTCGTATGTTATTTAACTAGAAACAAAATTAAAAGTCATGTACAAACTAAACAATTCTAAAAGCTTCCACAATAGTTTATTTAATAAATACAATTGCTACGATTTTATGATTATTAAAATGCAATGCATCAAGTACCAAAAACAATATATACTGGGTAGTCTAAATAACACATATTTTACAACACTAAGCTTTTTAGCGCTCATATGTTTGAATTAACCTGCAAGTTTTTGCAATTTTTCCGTTCGTTTACTTTTTTGTGCAAGAGCCAGTTCTGAGAGTAAAATTTTCATTTTGCCCAAAATATACTCATCTACTGGATTTTACTGGAAAAGTAAACGAATGGACCTTATATAAACAATATTCACGAGGGCCACCTTAACAAATTTCAACAAAACAATTGAAACATGCTACCGCGAAAACCGCCAAATTACCGCCGATGCAATGACATCTTAAAGAACTTGCTTTATTATAAAATCTCTATGATCATAGTAGCCTTTGCTGAATGCTTCTAAGAATAAATATTTGAGTTTCAATTCAGTTTATTTATTTATGTGCGTGAACATTTGTGAATAAAAATTAGTAAAATAGTTTCAGATTATACATTAAAAAAACGTGAAAATTAACCGATAAAAGACGCGAATATCGCCAATCTGAAAAAATAAAAAAAAAAAAAAACAAACAAATGGCAAATTGGTATAAGAAAGTCAGTTAGGTATTCGGGTTTAAATAACAATAATAACACAGTGCAACACATAAATTGGTTCCTCTTTCGTACCCGGTTTTTTTTTGAAGTGTATATCGAAACTAAAAAAAATCCGCAAAGGACTTGGCTAGATTACATCGAAATTTTTTTTTTGGACACCCTAAGTTTTTGCACCCAAACATGATTTTTTTAAAAAAGGAAAATTTTTATGGAATCCATATATCATAAACCGTTCGGAATTTTGTTTTTATGTCTTTGGCAAAGTTGTAGATCCAAGTAACAACAAAAACGGCATTAACCTATATAGTCTTTCTTTGTCGAAACGACAAACATTGGCTATGCAAAATAAGTGTGAGCAAAAAGATGTGCTTTCTAGGGTTAAGGAATGTTCGTATTAAGATGACATGTACTAGAGAGTTGTTTATATTGTTGTTAGATATAATTTAGCTGAAGAAAGATTTCTTAAATTCCCAGTATTTAAGCCATTTCAGGACAAAATCATGAAAAAATCATAAAAAAATAGCATTTTTTCTCAATTTTTTGCAATTTTGATGCAGTGGATGCAATTTTTTTGGGTCGGTCCATATGAGAATTTTTTTGCTTTGGTTTGGATCTACAACTTTGCCAAAGACATAAAAACAAAATTCCGAACGGTTTATGATATATGGATTCCATAAAAATTTTCCTTTTTTAAAAAAATCATGTTTGGGTGCAAAAACTTAGGGTGTCCAAAAAAAAAAAATTTCGATGTAATCTGGCCAAGTCCTTTGCGGATTTTTTTTAGTTTCGATATACACTTCAAAAAAAACGGGTATGAAGGAGGAACCAAACGATGACCTTAAAAATGCTGCACTGTGTAATATAAATAAAAACAATGCCATCAAAACAAAAAATTGAGGATTAAAAAAATTGAAAACGGCTTAGAATCTATCACTGAAACCCAAGATTTAACTAACGAAACGTTAGTTACAGCTTCCAATTTGCATAACAATTTTGCAAATTTTCAAAGGTAACAAATCAAAATAGCAAAAAATCATGAGTGGTAAAGTTTAAATAATTATATCTCTTAAACCATTAGCGATAGCCAAATAGTTTTTTCCCAAAATATTACAAATTATGTCTTATACTAGCCGTAATTTTGTAAAATGTTTAACAATTTTAAATAAATTTTTATATGCATACACGATCAAAAAATTCTTTTTTTTTTTTTTTTTTTTGAGTGTATTTTAAAAAGTATTGAAGCTTTTCGAATATTTTAACAAAAACTGTAATTTTAATATTTTTTTTTAATTTTTAACTTGAAACCGCCGTAACATTTGCGCCGTTTACTAAAAATGATTAACGCGAACGGATTTCACATGCTCAAATATCGGCTTACACACACATGTCAGACAAAAAAAAAAAACTTAAAAAAAAAATGTCTTTGAAGTTGCCCATATATAAAACAAGGAGGCGTGAACACATGTCTGTCTGTGTTAAAAAAATTTTGAGGTGTTACTTTTAGGATTTCGTTAATTTTCGCAATATTTTTCTGTTTTATAAGACTCTTAAGAGTGGTTTAGTCGTGCCGTTGTGTAATGAGTTGAATTTTATTCACTCTGAGAGAGTTAATCATATTAATATTCCATTGAGCAGATGTCGAATTTTTCCGATTAGAGTGGCTCGTTGTTGGAACAATTTAGCTTTAGAATTGCAAACTTTTTCACATTCGAACAATGCTTTTCGGTTAAAACTGTTAATGTATTTTTAGAGAGTGTGATTTTGTGATTTTTTTTATTATTCTTTGGGTTTTTGGTAATTGTGATGAACGGACTTTAATGCAATTAATATTTTTTTTGGCGTTTTTAACTGTACCTTTTCTTTTCGGTTGGGGAGCCAGGAATAAATGATGCATTTTGTTTTTTTTACACATATATGTATATATATTTTTTTTTATAGTATGTGTAGTTTTTTAATTAGATTTTATATTGCATTGTAATACGTTTTTTGGCCTAGATGGCTTTTTGTATTATAATATGGAGAAATAAATAAATAAATATTGGCAACTCTTATTTTTTTACAGATTTAATATTGCAATGAAAACTTTAAAGTACGCCATATCAGTAGTATTTTTCCTCTAAAATTATTTTAGTTTTTAAATCTTTTTTCCCTATCTAGAATAGTCTTTGAAAAAATTCGAAAATTTGAATTTTTGCAAAAAGTTCTGTGTCGAAGATTTTGATCGAAAAATTGTTCTGAAACAACCGAAATTACGGTTGCCAGATCCAGATTCGCAAAAACTGAGCACTTGGATTAAAAGTGCTGAATTTTGGAAAAAAAGCTGAACATTTTCAAAACATGTTTTAACTAAAAAAAACGTTGTCAAGTCAAATTGTGTTTTTATTTTATTTATTTATTTATGAATTAATAATTAATATAAATTTGAAAACAAAAACTCTATAGATTATTTGTTAGGACAATATCCTAATGAAGAAATATAGAGTATATGGCCTCGAACTTGAATAATTTTCATTTTCATTGCACAATTAAAGGTCGAAAAAACATAATTTTTATTTTTAATAAAAATTATAACAAACTTATTTATTTATTTTATTTTCTTCATTTTCAATGACCTAGCCTTTTGGCCATAATCGGTCATAAACTTCTACTCAAAAACAAGTTACAATATTTCTGTATTATTATAACAAGATAATTATAACAAGATAAATATTTAAATATTTATATTTATTACAATGCTACAAAATTGACCACTAAAATCGAAAACAATAGTACCGACCATTGATACTAAATATTTCTGCCACACTGATTTTAATGGCGTACACAGTTTTTTCAAATATTTTATCTTAGTTTTTAATTGTAAATACATAAAAGACTTTCATTAACATTCGGGTATCAAATTTGGTCAATAAATGTGCAGCATTAACAAGTAAATTCGCGTCAAGCAAAAATACAAATCTGAACAATTATTTCGTGTAAAAAAGAGACAAAAAGAAAGTGCGGACAATGAAAAAAATGCGAAATGTGCCTAAAATTTTTTAGTATAATATATAAAAAGCTTTAAAAATGATGTGTACTAAAATTCATCCAAAAACGTTTATATTTGCAAAAGTTATTTTAACAAACACTATCATTACAGTGAATGCCTACAAATTTTTTTTACTTTACTTACATACAAATAAGTAAACGTTTTTATAATAAAATTGAAAATATTTGTTAAAATAATTTTCGAAAATATAAACGTTTTTGGCTGAATTTTTTGGGAAGATAATTTTTTAAACTTTTTACATATTATACTAAAAGATGAACTCATAGGTCATCCTTTTTCTCTATGCTATCATATAAATTTAAGGCTCATTTCGTTTTCACATAAACCGCATTTTTTCTTCTTTTTTACACTAACTTAATGTTCAGATTTATCTTTTTGGATATGCACAAAAATGTAAGAAAACAATTTTTGTGCATATGCCCTGTTTTGAGAGAATTCTGGCTGACCTGCTTTGGAAAGAGAACTATGACCGAAACCGTATGATACGTCTACTTAATGGAGTTGGTTGCAACGACTGGGATAAACTTGTCAAATATCTGAAAACATCTTTGCAATATAGACAATTTTGTATACGAGAATTCAACTAAATTATCTTTGTTAACCTAGGCTTTAAATATTTTAATTCGACAGACGTTTTTTATATAAACATTGTCGTTAAATTTTCTTTTTCTTTCTTGCAATAATAATTTTAAGTTTTATATAAGTTACTTTATTTTAAAAATAATTTTGTAAATTTGAACTATTGTAAATAAAGAAAATTACTACTACTACTAGTAAAAACTGGATTTTCTTGTTAATGCTGGACATTTATTAACCAAATTTGATACCCGAATGTTAATGAAGGTCTTTTAATGTTTTTATCATAAAAAACTAAGATAAAAAATGTTATGTGAGTCATTCTCTATGAAAACACCGAAAAAAATGAAAAATTGTTGCTGGACCATTTTGGATTTTGTTAAAATTTTGTGGAAATGTTCCTAAGGGTTCCAGGAACCAAAATCCAAGAGGATTTAATTTTTGCACACGGCACTACCGGTTCACGCAAAATAAAAAAACTAAAAAGTCTTGTTTTTGTGCGTAGTGGTTTGAGCTGTTAAAATTTTTCTACTAGAGATATCTACATGATGAATACACTGTTTTAAAGCTGAAGGATTATAGTTTCCATCAAAAATATAAAATTTGACTTAATTCATACACCCGAAAAATAACGCGGTATTGAAAATAAGCATATTTCATTGGTTTTTTGTGTTTTTCAATGAACTCCAGTGTCGGCGCTAATGAATATAAAAGCATAATAATTCTTAGATACAAATTAGATATGTCGGAGAAAAATACAAAATTAAAATTGGCTCAATCTGGCAACTTGTTATGAAAAAATCGTTACTTGAAATTTGGAAATTTTGAAAATTTGCATATTTCAGGCTACAATTTGGTCATGTTTGTTAGCAGATACAAACTTAATAATTAAAGAGTATTTACTCCCTACTTTTAACTTTATAACACTTCAAGACCCGTTTAGTTATTTTCACTCCTCTCGGATTTACAGGGTTTTAAAGAAAAGCCTTTTTGATTTTTTGTATGCATTTTTATACTTTCCTCAATTGTTATATACAGAGAAATTAAAATAAAAACAAGTAGTATTATGAAGTAACAAAGAATAATTATGGACTAAAAAATATATTTAATAAATTCAGTAGATTTTTGATGTTAAAAAATTTTACAGTGGTGGCAAAAAATAGGCAAATGGTATGTTTTTATCATTTAAAGTAGAAAAGTTATAGTTTAAATGTGGGTAATTAAGAATCGTGGAATAAGTTTTATATTATTTTCATAAAGTATTTGTTCTTATAATATTTGGAGTTTCAAAGTTATCAGAAGCTGAAAACTTTCGTACTTTTAACTGACTGTGAGAAATCGGAGAGAAACTGTGGTAGTTTCTTGTATTTTTAATTGTGCAAACATCAATAAATCTTTTTGACAAAAAGTTTTCGATAGCATCAACATCAGGAATGGATACAAAAAAAAAAAATTATACCAGGAATTTGGGTGGAACAAAAATCAAACATTGCTGTAGGTGTTAGGATATGATGATCCGCAGTTCGCTGTAGACTTGCTTTCCTTACAGTCCGCTAAATTGTACCTCCTGCTCCGTCACAAGGACTTTTGCCAAGTGACACACACTTTCTAAGCCGAAATCCTCTGTGTGATGACAAATGTTGATAAAATTTTTTTTATTTTTGTAAAATTTTTGTAAACATAAAAAATCTACTGAATTTATTAAATAAATTTTTTAGTCCATAATTATTCTTTGTTACTTCATAATACTACATGTTTTTATTTTAATTTCTCTGTATATAACAATTGAGGGAAGTATAAAAATGCATACAAAAAATCAAAAAGGCTTTTCTTTAAAACCCTGTAAATCCGAGAGGAGTGAAAATAACTAAACGGGTCTTGAAGTGTTATAAAGTTAAAAGTAGGGAGTAAATACTCTGTAATTTTCAAGTTTGTATCTACTAACAAACATGACCAAATTGTAGCCTGAAGTATGCAAATTTTCAAAATTTCCAAATTTCAAGTAGCGATTTTTTCATAACGAGTTGCCAGATTGAGCCAATTTTAATTTTGTATTTTTCTCCGACATGTCTAATTTGTATCTGAGAATTATTATGCTTTTATATTCATTAGCGCCGACACTGGAGTTCATCGAAAAACACAAAAAACCAATGAAATATGCTTATTTTCAATACCGCGTTATTTTTCGGGTGTATGAATTAAGTCAAATTTTATATTTTTGATAGAAACTATAATCCTTCAGCTTTAAAACAATGTGTTCATCATGTAGATATCTCTAGCAGAAAAATTTTAACACCTCAAACCACTAGGCACAAAAACAAGACTTTTTAGTTTTTTTATTTTGCGTGAACCGGTAGTGCCGTGTGCAAAAATTAAATCCTCTTGGATTTTGGGTTTTCAGACCCTAAATATCATTTCCAGTTAGTTTGAGTAAAATCTAAGATATGCCAGCTTTGCCGATTTGGTGATTTCATACAGAATAACTCATGTGTAAAAAACTGCGTTGAAAAATGCAAAACTTTAATCCAAATTTTTGATAAAAATCTGGCTCATAAGTGAAAAAAACTCGGTAAATCAGCGTGGCCGAAATGTTTAGGATCAATTGCCTTGTTTTATTTTTCGAGTTCCGCAGTGTTATTATTGCATAATTAACACACACTTTTGATTATTTATATTGAAAAATTCGCATTAAAATCAATACTATTAACAGGTTTTTCCGTCCCAGTTTGCTTGTATACTTTATGAAACAGTTTAACAGGGCTGAGGTGCTTGCAAATTATTTAGCTAAATACTCGTTGGTTTTTAATAAAGAATTTTTCTTTAAAAAATAGTTTTGCAAATTGTTAGGAACATGAAGTATTAAAATTCAATTAAGATTAAAAATTTTTAATTCAGTCTTTGAAATATGTGAGATTTAAAATAATACAATAACAAATAAAATAAATCTTTAAAATTTTTAATTCAGTCTTTCAATAGTAAGAATATTTATAACCTCAAAAGATTTTATTTGATGTTTTCGAAAACTTCTATTTAGCAAGACAAATTTTATTTTAGCTGGACACTGGACAAGCATAAAAAAGCTGGACAATCCAGCCGAATCCAGTCCGCCGAAATATATAATCAAGAAAAAGATTTTTACTGTTTGCACTACGGCGAGGAGTGAGTAATTTAATCAACAACTTTGCTAGTTAGCTAATCCTTTATTCGATAAATCGTAGAAAAAGTAGAAACTGTACTAATTTCCACAACAAATTGCAGAAGTCTTACACTTTTATTATTAATTTTATTATTAATGGTTCATAAATAGTGACAAATAAACTATATCAAGAACTTTATTTTTTGATTTCGCGGAAAAACTGATCCAACGAGTTGTTAAATAATCTTGAAGAACTCGCTTTTCAGCAGTACCAATTTTTTATGTAAAAAATCTGCGGTTAGGTAATGCCAAATTTTGTTTTAGGAAACCCACCCCTCCACCACCACTGTGCGTAGTGATGTAGGATATATCTTATATTATATTATATTTTTGTACACAACTGTACTTAAAAATAAAACTATTTAATTTCAAGGACGTGAAAATCATTGCTTTAGACTCTGAAAGTGAGGTAGAAGAAGACAACAGCGGAGATAAACAAAAAGTCGCAAAAGAGTCCTCAACAGCCCCAACAACTTTAAATCAAACAGAAAAGAAAAAATCTGCTGAAGAAAATGAAAAAGTTAAAAGTAAGGATAAACCTGAGGATGCCAAAAAAGAAGCTAACACAAATGATAATGCACAAAAGTTGAAAAGCACGAACACAAAAAAATGTCCTGAAGAAAACGAAGATTCTAAAATTAAGCACAAACTAATAGAATCTAAGAAAGATAGTAAAACTAACACTGACATCGAAGAAGACACTGCCGAAGAAATTGCTGAAATATCTGACTCTTCGGATGAAGAAGATACAAATGAAGACAAGGAAGATCTTAATGAAAGTATTCAAAGCGATAATGACAATGAAGCTGATGATGAAAGGGATAATGGTGCAGCTAAAAGTATAAATATTTCATCTGATATGAGTGAAGATTCAAAATCCAAACACATTAACACTGTAGATTCTTTGAAGGATAACGATAATGCCAGCACTTCAACAAAAAATTTAACACCTAAACAGATCAAACTTATGGAACAAAGACGTAAAGCACGTGAGGAAAAAGAACGTAAGTTGCAAGAGGAAAAGATGAAAAAACAACATGAGAAAGAAGAAAGAGAGCTAGCAAAAAAACGTGAACGCGAAGAAAAAGAAGAACACAAGAAAAAAGAACGCGAAGAAAAAGAAGAACAAAAGAAAAAAGAACGTGAAGAAAAGGAACGCAAACGCTTAGCCGAGGTGGAAGCAAAAAATGAAGAAAAACGAAAAAAGAATGAAGCAAAAGAAGAAGAGATACGCAAAAAGGAAGAAGAACGTAAACGTAAAGAACAAGAAAAAGAAGAAGCGGAACTTAAAAAAAAGAAAGCCGCTCAAGCCTTTACAAAATTCTTTGTTCCTAAAGCTCCCTCGCAGACACAAGTAAGCCTCGAGGAAGATAGTAACACTGGAGATGGTACTAAATTACTGGCTTTTAGACCTTTTCAAGTTAAAGGGGATATGAAACTTGCACCACTATGTCGTAAACTATTTACTGAAGAAGCTAAATGCCGACTTGATGCTTTACTTGGTAGTCGCCATAAAAAACAGACGGAAATGGAAGATGAGGAAGAAGATATAGTACGCCGTAAACCCTTAACTAGATCTCAATTATATTTGTCAGAATTACGTTCTGGTAAAATATTGACTGGTAAATGGCGTCGACCATCCACTGAATCCAAAGATGATGTCATCATTGTGGGTAAGTTCTAAATATTCCATTTTATGCAATAACAAAGTTATTTAAATTCTTTATTTTTAATTATTCAGAAGATGATTTGGAACGTGTTGGCCAGGCAATTGTCGAGGATACTCCCGCCTATGTACGTGAAGAAATGCGCGTTAAATTATATAAATTCCACGATAATCGTCGACCACCTTACTATGGTACTTGGCGTAAAAAATCATCTGTTATTAAACCAACAAAACCATTTGAACAGGACAAGGTAAGTTGAAATATTGTTTCACACAAATGATCGTGAATCTAAGTCCAGATTTCTGTAGGAAACTTTTTATCAGAATCTGAAGACTGTTTACTACAGAAAAATTAAAGATTGTGAAGATATTTTTTTTAGAAAAATTCAAAAAACTCTCTGACTCTAAGAACTTACTTCTAATGGGTTTAGGATTTTTTCCGAAGAATATTAAGATGTTTTTTTTTATAAGAAAACGTTATTGAAATCTGTGAAAATCTGTGTCTTTGAAATTTTTTATGGGAAAGATTTTTAAATTTGTTTGTTTCTTTTCAATATACAATTTTTTTTTATTCCAATCAGAAATTCTTCGATTATGAGGTAGACTCCGATGACGAATGGGAGGAAGAAGAACCTGGTGAATCTTTAGAAGATGGTAGTGATGATGATAAGGAAAAAGAATCCGGAGACGATGATGACTATGAAGTTGATAATAAATGGTTTGTACCACATGGTCATTTAAGTGACGAAGAAATGCAAAATGAAGACGAATGTGGTGGTATGGGTGATAATAATACGCGAGAAGCACAAAAAGCCAAACTACAAATACTCCAACAAGAATTTGCACAAGAAATGAAAAAGAAAACTGAAAAAATAAAACCACGTTTAATCGGCTGCATATGGGTGGATGAAAATGGTAATCAACCAACAGAGTGTGCAAAAATTATATGGGATACTTTGAAAAAGAAAGCAATGCTATTATCAGAACCACCCCTTGTGGAAGAACTAGAAGTAGAAAAATCCACAGAACCACCTTCGCCCTCAGCTGCAAATGGTAATGCAGATAAACAGCAGAAAAGCATAGTCTTATCGGAAAATATGGTTAAAGATCTTACACGTTTAATACATGGCAATAATCATTCAAAAAACTTTTTGATTAATGAATATTTAGCATTTGTGGAAAAAACTGAGGATTCTATTAAAAATGGAGATCTACGTAAACCTTTGAAATCGGTAATACGTGATAAAATTGATGAAATGGCTGAATGGCAAGTCGTAAATGCCACAGCTTCCAGTGTACAGGGAATGGAACAAGCTAATGATGATCCTACGGACAGTACAAAAAAGAAGAAGAAAAGCAAAAGAAGATTATGTTGGGTAGTTAAACAGGAAGTGTTAGATAACATGGATTTATCCTCATTAGAATTACAAAATTCATGGGAATATACGTTACCACCAAAATTTGTAAAAGCTGATAAGGATGTTAAAACGGATGAAACATCTACCACACAACCTAACACATCCAATGACAGTAGCTCAGCTACACCAATACCAGTTAATGTAGAAGATACTAAAACAAAAACTAACGCGTCACAAATAACAAAATTCACAAAAGTTTTTACTGCCGAAGAAAAAGCTAAAAAATTAAAAAATCCAACACCACCACCATCTACACCCTCAAGTCCCTCAACAACTAATAGTAACATAATAGAAAATAAGGTTAGTACACCCACAAGTAAAACAGGAAAAGAAAAGAAACGTGTGCCTTTACTAATGTCAGTAGCACGTGGTCAACAAATTTCAACACCAGCTAAAAACAAATTAATAAGTCAGTTTTTGCAAAAGGGCAACAACGATAACACATCAAAGGTATCGTCGTCAACATCAAGAGCATCGACGAGGACAAATCTATCTAGCTCTACTTCACCTACAGTAGAAGATGATGATATAGTGATTTTGGATTGATGTAAATTTAAGAAAACAAAAATCAAACTATCATTTTGACATCATTTACAACATACATCGTACTTCTCTCAATAGGGTTTTTACTTTATTTGATGTTTATATTCGTTCGTTTACTTTACATATTATTGAGTAGGTGCTTCAGATATGTTATATTCATATATGGTAGTATTGTAAGTAATCATCATTTATCTCCCTTTTTTAGTTTAACCTTAGCCTGTAATTATATATATATTAAATATTTTAAAAGATTACATTAAAAGAAAATCAAATAACGATAAATTGCACATACCACACGCACAAAATTAACAAAAAAAACTAAGTTGTAGTTATTGGACGTCTTCATATTTAATAATTGTTAAAAAGTTGTACTTTGAAGATGTTTTCTCCCATTCAAATTAAATAAACAAAAATTGCAATTAATTTTATGCAACGTTGAACAAGAAATTGAACATTAATTTATTAAATATCCCTTTGAGGCCGAATCTCACAATTGTGAACTTTGATATTTCCAATATTAAAATATATATTGAAATGAAAATAGTCCTATTATATTTTAAACTAAATAATATTTCATTAAATGTGTATGTATAAAACTATAGGGAAAGTGTAATACTTTTTAAATTATTTTACGTTAAACTTGAAATAATCAAGAATTTGAGGTATCAAAGGGATATGTTTGAAAAATTTGGTGTACTTTTCTTTGTAGCTTTGGGAACCGATCGTCATTTTGATTTTATTCAGTGTGGTAAACATATGGCAGCACTGGTTACTTGTCTACATTGCTAAAAGTACATTTTGATAATTCAGCGCTTTTTAGTAAAACGTTAAATTATTGATTTAAACATTCTTAATAAAAAATAAATACTTAAAAAATCAGGAAATTTTATTTTTCCAAAAATTACCATTTTTTAATATTTTACAATTTAGTGAAGAATTTCATAAATCTTTTTAGAATTTTGAGTTATGTAAAGGGTCCGCCATCTAACGTTTTTTTTTCAACTAGTGCTTATTTCGTGCATGGTAACACGTAGCTCATGTCTGATTTGACAGATAATTAGTTTTATCCTTCCGCTGAACGAATATGGTCCGTATGTTCGTTATCTTGTGAAAAAAGTGAAAGAAACTGGCATCCTCATCGATAAACCAAAGCGTGAAAAGCCAAAAACAGTGCGTACACCCGAGAATATTGCTGCTGTGGCAGAAAGTGTGCGTGTAGCGCCATCAACATCAATTCACCATCGTTCTCAACAATTGAACATTTTGGAGACATCATTGAGACGAATTTTGCATAAAGACCTTGGTATGACGCCATACAAAGTCCAATTGGTTCAGGAGTTCAAAAAAAAAAAAGTTATTTGGGGGACTCCTTAGATATAACAAAATATTACAAAAAAAAACTATTGCATGCCAAAAGACTTCATTACTCGAGCGGATAGTACCTACATACAATATGTTGTCTGGGAATTGGATTTGAGGAAAGTAAATTCTATTTTCAACAGAATATACTTTCCCCAAATCCGTCACCATTTGCTTATTATGTAAAACAGAGGGAACATATTACATGTAGGTACTAATTTAACACATTGTATGGGAAGTAACAGTCCGTTTTCGAAACGTATCCGCTCGAGTAATGAAGCCTAAAGTTTAAAAATAGTTTGCAAATACACATTTAATGTTTATTAAATTTAAATATTTTATTTTATCTTTAATTAATAGACAATTACTTTTTGACAAGCCAAAATTTGACAAAACAAAAAGTTTTTTTTAATCCACATATGTATTACACAGGTCAACAGCAAAAAAAGGCTTGACTAACCACTATATAGATTTGATGCATCATGGCTGCCTAAGTACAAAAATGGTAAAATTTTTCAATTCTATGGATAATTTTTTTTTAAAAATTTTTTTTTTAAAATTGACAATATTTTGAGCCATTTCTCCACTTATGTTGTCATAACTCAAAAACAACTAGTCCGATTTTGTCAAATTAAATTTACAAAAATTAAGGTTTACAATATCTTTAAAGAACTGTACAAATTTTTTTAATGCGATCAATAGTTTCAAAGTTATGAAAGAAATTGTTAGCAAAAAAAAAAAAAATGCTAAAAAAAAAAAAAAAATTTGAAAAACAAAAATCTGGAAAAAATCGAAAACTGCAAAAAATATTACTTTTTATTTTTTTGTAGTAAAGCTACATATCATGCGAATTAAACTAGATATGGATCATAAAAATCGATGCATGCTTTACATTTTTATTTACAATTAATTGAAGGTATCGCATATTTACAAGCACTGTAGAAAATTGTACCTACATAATGAAAATGCAGAACATAAAAACTCAGGTGCATTTTACGACACGCATTTTGGCAAAACCCCTTTGGGAAAAACCTCTATGACATTTTTATGATTCTAATAATTAAAAAAAAATAAGTAATAAACAAAAGATTGTTTAATTTTTACGATTGCGGTAGGATAGTAATAAAACGCTCATAAATGTGCGTGTACGCTGAAGTGCTCTTATTTTCCGTTAGCTACCTGTAACGGATAATTTTTTTTTTTTCATAAAAGTCCTTAATGTTTTTTAGGATTCTTGGGAATAATAAAAAATTTGCAGCACACACAAACTGTATCCACACAAAGGGTTATCCCAAATTATAGTATCAGTATTTATAAGATCTCCTTGACCCTTTTTATTTCATTCAAGAAGTGTTTGCGATAACGCAAACATCATTTAATACCTATACAAAAATTAGAGTCATACAGCTTAGAAGTTAAAAACAATTTTCAAATATTAATAAAAATGAGCCAGAAAGCCAGAACATTTTCATGTAAAACCAACCAGATTTATTTTGTTATGTGTGCGGCCAATATATCACCGGGAAAAAACGGAAGTGGTTCTTAACTTCATTGCAAAAGTCATATCAAGATTGCTATAATATCTATCCGCACAATTTGAACCAGCATTGGACACCGAGTACTATATGCATTCCATGTCGATTGAATTTATCTATGAAGTCTTCTAACGTAAAGTAAGTATAAATTAATAGATTTGGAATATTTTATAATTACAATATTTCTTAATTAAAATTTGAATTTTTCATATTCCTGATTTCAATTTTTTTTTTCATTTTACAGACGACACTTGGAAATTTTGAAGCCTATGCTATGGAGAGAAACAGCGAACCACGCATCCGAGTGTTATTTTTGTTTAAGTACAAAAAGCATATTTGATGGCCCACAAATTCGCAAATTGGTGAACGATACTGAATTTGGAAGTTCAATGTCAGAAATTGAGAAGAATGCATGGGATTCGTTTGTATGGGTTATTCAAAATTTCTTAGGAAATAACAAGGGTGATCTTGGATGCAACATGAGCATCAAATTACGCTACCTGCACAGTCACTTAGATCGTTTTCCTGAAAATCTAGGAGACTTGAGTGAAGAACAGGGCGAACGATTCCACCAAGATATCCGGACAATGGAGGAACGATACCAGGGTCGCTGGGATGCACACATGATGGCTGATTTTTGCTGGAGTATTCAGAGTAACACTTCGTTATTCAACAATAGTAGAAAATCGACTAAAAGAAAATTTCAGAGTTTGTAGTTTATTATACATATTTATTTATTTATTTTCTTGTTTTATTTATTATAATAAATGTGAATAATAAAATATAAATTTTCTACTATTTAATTTATTTATTTATTTACATTTAAGCTCATCCAACACAAATGTCTTTCCGAAGAATAGAATCAGTATATTCTAGGTAGGGTTTTGCCAAAAAATACACGAATGTTACTATGTAATGCATTTTTGATGTGAAAATTTGTACATAGCATGGGGAAAATGTTTTCAAAATTCAATCAATCGAAAGAAGAACATTAACTACTCAATTTTATGTATATCAGACAAAAAACTAAAATTTGGTGAAAATGAGCGAATTCACTTAATTGTGAATAAATTCGAAAAAAATCAATCGATTTTTATGATCGATATCTCATTTTGTTCCTATTACATGTGGCTTTGCGATAAAGCAATAAATCTGAACGATTTTTGCCGTTTCCGATTTTTTATGATTTTTTTTAACCAAAAAAATTTGCTATTTCCACGTAAAAAAAATATTTTTTCCCTCAATTTTTTATTATAACTCCAAAACTACTGAGCCGATTGAAACGCAATATATTAACGGATTAAAGGCTATGTAAATTTCAGTTTTTCTAAATTTATTTGAATAATATCGGACTAATTTTTTTTTAGTTATCATTAATTATGTGGAGACACGTCTAAAAAAATTTATAATTTTAATTAAAAATTTTTTAAAAAAAAACCTCTCCATAGAATTTCAAAATTGAACCATATTTGTACTACTGGGACCACAATACATCAAAATTGTATAGTGGTTTTCAAAGCCCCTAAAATTTTTTCAAAATTGTTGCCTTGTGTTATCATTGTTAGCGTCCTTTTGTATGAAAAACAAATACAAAAATCTTACATGGTTGATTTTTTTATGTCTTACAAGATCTGTACTTTTTAGTATATTTTCCTCGTCTGTACTACATCTTGAGATACCGACATTTACTTGATTCTGCGTGTATTTTTCAATCTGGTTGTCGTAAACACTATTAATGTGCTTATCAGTACTTTGGTTTTAGCAAAATAAATTAGTAAAACATTAGTTCAAAACAGTTAAGTGTTCAATAAGTACATATAATTAAAATTTTAGCTGAAAATAGTATACTTGATTTACAAGACGTTTTATTAACTTTTATACTAACTTTTTTTTCAGTGTATTAAGATAATTAGTATTTTAAATATCTTAAAATAATTCAAGAAAACAATTATCTAAAAAAATTAATTTTTGACTTTTTTGATGGGAATTTTACCAAAAATTATTAAAAAATATAAAAACCCTAATATTTTATATTTTTGATTGTTATATTAATGGAAAAATATGAAAATGAAATGAAAATAAAGATTTACTTCCAAACACCGAAAATCAAAAATGCTGATGTCTTTTTGGCGGATAGTGTTCGATATATATGCAAAGTTTGTCTAAAAAATGTCCAGCGGATCTATGACGTGCCTTTAATAAGTTAAAACAGCAATAAATATTTTAATAATCGCAAATTTATGCTTCTACAAATTTTGGTCTCAAAATATGCAGCTATTAAAATTCTGCTATATAAAGGTTAACAAAATTGTAGAATAGTTACAGTTTCGGCATTGTGATGCAAAAATTTTGCCAATTCTTTAAATATCCTCCATAAATGTCTGAGCTAACTCATTCTCTTTGATAACTTTTTTTTTTAGCATCAGCTAAAGTACTAAACCATTCAAATTTGTCTAGCCATTTATGGACATTTTTACTAAAAACATAAAAATTTAAACGTTGGTCATTATTCCTCTCTCCTCCATTTTCGTCATCTCCATCACTGTCCTTCACTGTCGTAGCATTTCTTAACATAGCAAAATCAAATGCTAATATCGAATGTAATAAAAATATAGAACCACAACATAAAGCTGCCACACTTTGCGCTTTCGAATATTTGAAAAATGGATGTGGCTGTTCAGAAAGTTCTTCTTCTTCACGCTGTTCCTCTTCGATATAATCCTCTATATCGGCTGATAAATACATTAGGTGGAAATCTTTTTCAGCATGATACATACTATTCATTGAAACGGAAATAAAGGCTATAGCCGCTAACATATTCAATGTCGCTTCACGAAATGGATGGACATTTTCATTCATGCATATACTGAGGCAACCAAACATGGACATTGAGCAGAAGCCACCAAATACTGCCACATAGGTGTAGTGATCTTGGATGTAATTAATATTTAGGAAACCACGGGTATGATAGCCAAGGCAGCATAAGCTTAAAATGACCTCAAATATTTTAAAGGTAAACCACACTCTTTTCATTTTTAAATATTTTTGAAAATTTGTTTGAAATGATTAACGGAATTGAATGTGTTATAAAAAAGGGTTGCCATATATATTTATAAATAAATATTTTTGAAAATTTGTTTGACATGATTGACGAAATTGAATGTGTTATAAAAAGTGTTGGCATATATATTTTTTAGAAAATAAGTCTTTATTCTTATCACGACCGGGCTCAAATTTGCATTTTTCTTTTACAAGTTTTACAAATTTAAATTAAGACATTATTTATCTTTTGAGTGAAAACGGAATAAATTTTGGAATATTTTAGACTTTGTGTATTTAAAAATTTCATGGAGCGATCGGGCAGATTTTCATAAATTGCATGCAATTGATAATTGTTAGCAAAGAAATACATTTTCATGCTTTCTCATCAACAAAACAATCACAAATATAAAAGATTGGGCTTTTTTGTATTATAAAATTATTTTTCAAAAATTTATAATCAATAAAGGTCAAAAATTAATTTTTCAAATAACTATTTGGCAACTCAGCATTCAAAATCTTTTTTATTCCTAATTGTAGTCAAGATGTTAAATAAGTTTATGGGTTTTTATATAAATTATCGCTATCCAGTAAAAAATATAGCCGTTTAAAAGTACTGGGCCGAAAAGGGAACAGTGTGTCAATAATGACTTAAAAAATATATACCGCTAAAATACATTTGTTTAAAAAAAAAAGGGTCAGTGGTACCAAGTTTATAATTTACCTCACTTATCGTAGGCACAAACCAATTTATAACCTATTATATTCAGTGCTTCTGAAGACTTCATTCTTTTGGTTTCATTGACGAAAAACTAACATGTGATGCCTATTTTGTTTCCCCTAGTTAAACATAGAATATAGTATGTCAACACTGGTTTAAAAAGCAGGAACAGTGCTACCAAGTTTACAATTTACCTTACCGTATATACGAACCAATTTAGTTATATTAAGTCTCACTCATTCTATTGCTTTCTTTGTGACAATAAAAATCTGGTTTACTTTTTTACCAACGGGTTTTATTGACCAACAAAAACTGACATTTGTTGAATATTTGTTTCCTTTAGGCCTAGTTTTTAGGATGTAGATTAAGAGCTAGTTTTTGGGATGTAGTTCAACCTTGTTTATAGTTTTAACGAAGTTTAAACTTAAAATACTGTTTTTGAGATCATGTTTATTTTAATTGTAGTTTAACCGGCCGGCATTGGCCGTTTAAACTAAGTTTTGAGTTGTCAAAACATAACAGATGTGAAGAAAACTATACATAAATAAAACAGCTGTGAATGAGAATTATACATAAATAAAACAGCTGTTAAGTTAAAGTCCAAAAAAAAAAACAATATATAAGAAATTTTTGAAAAAGGATTTTTATAAAATTATCCACCAACTGAATTAAAAATTGAATTTCTTTAGTTGAAAAATTGTTTGTCCGTCTGCTGCCTTCCATTTTTACATTTATTTTAGAGTCCATTTTATATTTAATTACAACCAATATTAAACAAAAGAAATTTTTAATTTAAATTAACAAACATTTTTTTCTACGCGCGTTGTTTTTCATTTTTGACATTCGCAAGTGCTACCATATTTATTTTGAAAATGGCATTACTTTTTTTTGGTGTAAAATATGGTAATCTTATTTAATTTAAGATTTGTTAAACCATCACTGAAAAACAGCGTGGAGGTTTAAAAGCAGTTTATATCTTATTAAAGTTTAATTAAACAGCAGTAAAACTAAGTTTGATCGTCCTCCCAAAAACTGGATCTAAATGTTTGTTAGTTAAGCGCTTGTTAAACCTAGAATTTTGTTTTTCAAATGTGGTTCATAAAGGTTTTAATTAAGGTTTAACCCAGCCTGGTTGGCCAGTTAACCTAAAGTGAAATTTATGAACAAAAAACAGCTGTTAGCCAATAATTTGGTTAGGTGATGCCACATTGCAACGTTTTACAAACTACCATTTTACCCCCATTTGATGACTATTCAAATTGCCACACTCAATGTTTCATCATCATGTGATTTAACATTTCTTAAGCTGGAACTGAAAACCTCTATGAGTTCAATTCAGTTTAATTTTGTTTCGAGATTAACTTAGCTGGCCAATAAACATAGTTTAATTGACATCCAACAAACTAGGCCTTAGTTTAAACATTTTTCTTAAAACATATGGTTTTACATTTTTTTTTTTAACAAATTTAAAGTGATACAAAAATTAAAACACAAAATATAATTTTAAAAAATATTTTAATTTTAAGATAAAGACAGGAATTACATTATTTTAATGTTTATTTTTTATAGTTTTTATTCTATTCTAATCTACATTATTTTTAAGTGTTAATGTACATGAAAAAATTTTTCTTATAATTTTTTTTTTTATAAAACTTTTTTAAAAAAAAGTAAATGATACGATAAGTTTTTAGAATTAACATTTATAAGGCATATGATTAAAAAAAAAAAAATAGTTAAAAGAAATACATTAAATACATGTATTTGTTTATTTATAATGTAGTCATTAAAAACATGATTGTTATGTACGTTTAACACTATACACTTTTAAAAGCTTCATTACTCGAGCGGATACGTTTCGTAAACGGACTGTAACTGCATACAATGTGTAAAAATAGTACCAACATAGAATATGTTGTCTCTGTTTTACATACGCAAATCCGTCATCATTTTTTTATTATGTAAAACCTGACACAACATCCCAGCAAAACTTTGGTAATGGGTGCGATAAAGTAATGCATTACCTTGTAATGTGTACTCCTTATCTGTATCATTATTTTCCAACAAGAAGTAATGAGTTACCGATAATTGAACACTAATGGATTACCTTACATTACTTCAAAACATAAAATAATGACTTACCGATCATCAATTACATAATGCATGAATTATAAACGTAAAGTAATTATTAATATATATTTTTGAAAATCTGTTTATAAGACACATTACTTTGTGATTTTTTGTAAACATGAGGGTAAGTTGTATGTTTTTGATATCACGAACGAAAACACGAAGCACAACAACTTATTTACATTTTAAGCAATAAAATATTATATGTATCGATAGTTCAGTTGGTAGAGTTCTCGCCTAACTAATTGTTAAATACCAGAGACCCCAGGTTCGAATCCCAGCATATGACCATGTTATTTATTTAATAAAAAAAAGTTATTTATTTAATTAAAAAAAAAAAATATCTGTAAAAAAAATTTTTATGATTTTTTTTATGAAAATCTATTTATAGACACATTACTTTTTCCCACCATGTAACCATATAAGTAACCAGTTACTTTACACCCTACAAGGTAATGAGTTACTTTGAGGTTCATCGCCTGTAAAATTCATTAGTGAAGTAACGCGTAAAGTAATGCATGAAGCCCTATGGCGATACATTACTTTACGCATGATTTGGTAATGTGTGGGTTTGCTGGGATATTCTATTTAGATATTACTTTTACACATTGTATGGAGAGTTACGAAACGTATCCGCTCGAGTAATGAAGCCTTAAAAAAACAAAACATAAAATGGTAAAATTTATATTTTTGTAGGTAATGATTATATTTTATACATATTGTCACAAATAAACCAGTCGTTATATTAAATAATATTTTATATTGTTGAAGAAGAAAAAGAAAAGTAGCTAAATTTTAGATTTTGTTTATAATTTTGTTTTAGTTATTTGATATTACTTGAGATATGTTAAACATAAAACCGACCTAGCGGTAACCGTTTTTGTTTCTATACATTAGAATTACACACTCTGTGAGATTTGTATTGAAAAATTTCGTCAGTTTAATATTGAAAAAAAGGAAAATTAACTGCAATTGGTATTAAAAAAACGTATTCACTGAAATTTAATTAAAAATCTACTTCATTTCATTAACACCAACAATTAACCCTCTAACTGGCAAACGATGTTTTGCAACGAAATTCATACTATGTGCTCCACTCGATAAAAAAAATAATAAGTTCTTCAAAAAAATTGTTTATCGTTGCCTAATTTAGGCGATATGAGCCAAAATATTTTAGGGTGCATTTTGAAACCTAAAGCATATAAAAAAGAAGTTTTGAACAAAAATTATTTCTCTTACCAAGATATAACCACACTCCAAAAACTATTCTTTTTCTGCTCTTATTTAAGAAGATATCACGATTTTCGCTTTTTGTAAAAAGCGAAATTAGGCGAAAAAGTATCGAAACTATTAATACTTAATGTCTTCTTTCTGCAAAATTTCATAAAAATACGTCTATTAGTTTATAAGTTAAGATGATGCCCTTTAAAGGAATCCTGATAAAATCCTGTGAGTCCTTGGACCAAAGTAAGGACTTATTATTAAAGATTTTATTATTACTTATATTTTATTATAAAGAGTATCCGACCGAGTATTCGGCTTCGGCTTCGGAGTTCGGCCAAAAAGTGAAGTTCTACCAATTTCGGTGTTCGGCCAAATTTTGGCCGAATTTGGCTGAACTACCGAACTTTTTATGATTTTTTAATAAAAAGCACAAATAAACAACAACTGTGGTTATATTTACTTTTCAGAATTTACAAAAAAACTACAAAAATAAATACAATGTTGAATATGATAGAATACCAAAAAAAAAAACGATATTTAAAAAAAAGCCAAGAGTTTAAAATTTTTTTTTTCAGAAATATACCTACAAGACTTATAAGCAAATAATCAAATTTAATGCGATATAATTTAAATACACGTATACTTTATATTTTGGAATTAATTTCGAGTGGTAAGTAATCGTAAAAATAGAATAAAAGGTTCATCAATTTGGGATAGACATGATGCAGAACCAGACTTAGAAGTAACAGAACCAAATGAAAATTTTATTGAAAAAGAAATTGAGTCTATATTTATCAGCCCCACCAACTAGTGTAGCTAGCGAACAGCTTTTTAGCGCTGCCGGACAGCTGTATTCTGATAAGACGAAGCAATTTACATGGTGTAAATGTGGACAAATTGCTTTTCTGTAATTACAATATCAAACTTTTTAATTTTAAATATTAAAGTTTAAGTTTTTTCTTCTATATCAACTTAAAAATCGATCAAATATTTTTCTTTGACTATAAAATATAGTACAATACAAATATTTTATTATTTTTTTTGTTGCTTAAACTAGTACAACTATTTTCCAAATACTATTTTTTTAAAAAATATAACTATGAATTTTTATTTTTGTTTATGTTTAATAACTTTTTGGTTTAAATTTATTGATCTAAAAAAAAATTTATGTTTTTCTTCTTATTAAAACAAAAAGTTCGGCTTCGGCCGAACATAGATATTATGGCCAAAGTTCGGCTTCGGCCGAAAAAAATGAGTTCGGTCGGACACTAATAAAGAGTTTTTAGTCAACTTAAATTGGTTTTTTAGATTTTTGAAAACTATGTTTTTTCAAAAATAATTATTTTTTGAAATTTTACGAAAATTTGATTTTGCTTCCAAACCGTGGACGGCACACGAAAAATTTCTTTGAAAAATATTTAGCAAATTTAGTTTTCTATCGGAATATATTAATTTCTAAGTATAAAACGCTCGTTTGACGCATTTGTGGTAAATTTTATGAAGACTGCCCTGAGGCAGCCTTATCCGTTAAGAGGGTTAAAAATTATTGCAATAATAGTTTTTTGTTGTTTGTTGGGTCAAATTGACCCAATTTTAAAATCATTTAAATTCATAAGGAGTGAGTGAGATCAGTTAAACTAGTATACGCATTATATCCTGTAAGTTGATTTACATACTCCAAGCTAAATGTATTTTTTATCAAGTGAGCTTTGAAAAAATACCTAAATTGTACAAAAAAAAAGTATCAAGCAAAACGATTACTTAGTTAGTTCGTCAAAAAATCAACAAAAAGTAAGAGGAAAAAATAATTGAAATTTACAAAAAAAAAAAAAAAACAGATCGTACTCTTACACCAATTGCTAAAAAAAATTAAAGGTTTTACCAAAGAGTATATACAAATAGAGAGATTACACTTCCCACGCCTCTCACCAACAAAATACCGAGCTCGGGCAAGCAAAATAAAACTTTTTTTTACGCTAAAAAATGATTGCAACATGTTGATAAAAAATTGTTGCTTAAAAACACTCAACTTTATTTTGCTTATACATATTTTGTTATTTTCTATTAAAAATTATTATATTTTAATTTTATGTTGCTGATTTTATCATTAATCATTTAAATAATTAAAAATTTTATTAAATTATTATTTAACAACATGATAAAAAGTAATTTAAACTTTTACATTTCTCTAACATGTTTTCATTTGCTCGGTGCAAGTTTACGAACAATTAAAAAAAGAGCAGATTGAGCGACACTGAGTAGTATGGAAACCCACTGGTTTTACGAAATGCGAGTTCTAGCAGACTGTTTCCGCTGCTAGAACTCTCAGTATCTCTCAATCTGACCTCTTTTTATTTGTTCGTAAACTCGCAAAGAGCAAAGCAAACATGTTGCAAAAATTTAAAAGTTTAAATTAATTTTTATTATGTTTTTGAATAATTTAATAAAATGTTGATTTATTTAAAATTTTAACGATAAAATAAGCAATATAAAATTAAAATACATTAAATTTTAATAGAAAATAACAAAATATAAGCAACATAAGTGGGTGTTTTAAGCAACAATTTTGTAGCAACATGTTGCAATTATTTTTTAGTGTAAAGAAAATGTTTTCATTACCTCGCCCGAGTTCAGTTGGTAACAAGGTTGCCAACTTTTGAAGTGAAAAATGGCTACATTATGGAGATAAAATGGCTAAATTCCGAAAATGATACTTAAACTCAATAATTCGAAAGTAAATTATTAATAATACTTAGTTTTAACACGAATTTAATAAAAGTACTCTTTGAATTTAAATGTTTTCCTAACTTTAAAATATTTTAAGTAAAATTTTACAAAAAAAAAACATTATTTGATTTGATTTTGGAATGTAAAAATTACATGTCAAAAATTGAAAATTTTGTAAAAAATAATTTGAAAATCAAAAAAAATTACACATTTTTGTATGAAATTAACTGCAAAACGTGTGGAAAATTAATGGCTAAATCTTCCGGCTAAGTAGAAACAATCTAGACATTTTTTTATGGCTCGATTTAGCCGGGAAATGGCTAAATTTGCAACCTTGATTGGTAAGCATAAAAAACCGCTGTGTACGGTAGCTTCTCTATTTGTATATGTATACTCTTTGGTTCTGGCGTTGTTAAAAAATATAATGACATTCGTATTGTTAATATTGTATTTCTCATCCAAATAATTCTAAGAAAATAGTGGGCGTTTTGAAGAAAAATCCTCGACTGTCAAACAGAAAATCAGATGTAAAGCCAACTGTTCAGAGTTTTTAATCAGAAAAGGTAAAAAAGTGAACGATTGAAAACATATAAAGTGTAAAAAGTGCCGAGCCGAAATTCCAGGAAGAATGAGGAGGCCAAAGAACGAGACAAAAAATTGTGTCGTAATTTGGTAACAAAATATTATTGTTGTATAATGGATGACGAAACCCACGTCCTAGGTGACTTTACCTAGCTTCCAGGGCAGAAATTTTATATAGCGGATGCAAAACGAGATGTTGATGAAAATTTTGACAACAAAAAAAAAAAACAAAGTTTACACTCAGGGAACTTCTGCTTTAAAAATATGTAGTTGTTTGGGTTGTAATACAGTTTCTTTATTTTTAATGTAAATTTCAGTCATTTGTAGAACAAATTCAATTTTTTACTAACCTCGTAGTTCATTTAAAAAACAAACCACATCAAATGACTGTTTTATGATTTTACATTCGTTTTTTACAGTAGTTTTTTGTTATTTAAATAAATAAATGTTTGTTTATTTTTTACTACAGTAATCAGCTCAGGTTTTTACAATTGGTTCTATTTCGTGGTCGGTGCAGTTTTATGCTATATATTCCATAAAAGCCCCCCAGATATGGCAAAAAAATTTGGGCATTTTGCGATTCCACAACTAAATATGCCTGGAATATGAGAGTGTACACAGGCAGAGCAAGAAATACACAGCCAGAAAAAAATCAGGGTGAAACTTTTGTACTTCGTATTACATTTGTTATATTTCCACGTTTTTAATTTAGGTGAGAGAGTGGTGCTAACATTATCAGACCCTCTCCCAAACGGATGCACAATTACATGCGATAACTTTTTTACTACATACAATCTTGCCATTCAACTACTTTGTCGAAATTTTACATTAGTTGGCACTGTCCGTAAGAATAAAACATTTTTGCCATCAAAAATTCTGGATATGAAAAAAAGCCCGTATTGCACTCTGATTTTTTGTTTTCGAATGATATAACTATAGCATCCTATGTTCCAAAAAAAATATGTTCTCCTCATCATTCAGCCGATGTAAGAGACAATGAAAAAAAAAACCTGAAACAATACATCATTACAACCAAACGAAAGCTGGAATTGATGCGCTTGACCAACTAGTTGGACTGTTGCATTATTTTCAAATATGATATATGTATCAGCATATAACTCCTACGTCATATGGACTGATATGAATCCTGCCTGGAATTTCAATAAAAACTTCAGACGCAGGCTTTATCTAGTAGAACTTGCAGATCAGCTAATAAATGAGTATATTTTGCCAAGAAAGGTTTTGCCACATGGACCATCCGCAAGAAATCTTGTTAAAAATATTCAAGAACAAAATGATCTCACAGGTGCCTCACAATGTTCTAAACCAAATAGTACAACTGCATCATTGTCCAGTAATTTTCCAAATAAACGACAGCGGTGTTTCTTTTGTCAACATGGAAGGAATACAAATATGTATTCCACTAAATGTGATTCTTGTAAAAAATTTATTTGCAAAGAGCACTATGTCACATTGTGTGTAAATTGTCACACAAATTCTTAAATTTTTATACAATAGTATTAAAAATATAATTATTATTTAATTATTTTTCAAAAAAAAAGGCTGAATTTCAAATTTATTTATTTTATTTTTCATTATTTTTTATAATACTAAATAAAAAAACAACAAAACAAATAAATTTCCTATATTAAATATGAAATTTTGTTTACATTTTAATGTGTGGTCATATTGACCCAAAGGATCATAGGAAGGGCACATATCCAAATGATGCAGAAGGGTTAGTACAAATTAATTAAATAAAACTATGTACTGAAATTATTCGAGTAATTTTAAAATCTTATTCTATTAATAGATTAAGTTGAAAACCTAAAAATCGAGTTATTCGCTTACTCGAACAAAACCAAACCCGAGAAATTTGAATACCCTAGTATACATACCATAAACTTGGTTGGTTGGTTCAAGTGGCAGCCCACACTCTTGTGAACATCGAGTAGAGTCAAAAGCGACTCCGTTTTGAAAGACCACACCACCCGTAAGGAGCTGATATCAGGGGAACTAGACCCAGCCCGACAGGTGGAGATATCGGATAAGATCACCTAATCCTACTCCCGATATTAACAACAGGTTGTCCAGTATATGATCGCCTAACATCCTATGTCGGATGCCCTGCAGAGCCGGACAATCACAGATGAGATGATCCTCCGACTCCTCATCGCCCGGTATGCCACAGTTGCGACATCGTACATCGCGTACCCGCCCGAGCCTGCTACCGTGTTATTCTCGAGACGTCCCTCCTACTCCTTCCGAGAAGAGAGTTAGTACGCCCTAGATCGTAGTCCGGCCACGTAAGTCTGGCAATCCTGCACGTTTCCAACCCACGCAATCTGTCCCTTGCCCTAAGAAAGCATTGGCCAAAGATCTCCAACTTAATTGTTCCCAGCGGCGCCGCAACTGACAAAGCTGTGGATACATTTAAGGCAGATCCTATCCAGACCAGCTCGTCTGCCCGCTCATTACCATACAAGGCCCTGTGACCGGGGACCCATACCAAGGTAATGTGGAATAGACAACTTAGCCTGGACAATTATTCTCTGCACTGGCCAACCAACGAGGGTGGATGATGTAATGTATGAGCAGAGGGACATTAGAGCCGCCTGATTATCGACGAAGATATCCACGGCTCCCCGAAGCCCTACCCCACACCATAAACTACATGTCATCTGCGCTCATTAAAACGTTTTATATATCGTTTAAAGATGCTGAAGGGGTTACCATATATAAGTAATACTAACTTTTTTAATTGCGGTAAACAAACGATGTTTTTGTTGTGAAATATGTTAAAAAAATTATACAAAATAGACAAGAACAGTTAAAATAAAACTTGGAAAAAAAGAGAAAATATATCAGGATAAACATAAATAGCATTTTTAGTAATTAAATGAAAATTTAGTTTTGACCATTTTTGCATTATTTTTTTTAATGGAATCAATTAGTTTTACTAAAACTGTGAATAAAATTCTTACCGTTTGCAAAACACAGACTTAGGAAATTCTTTAAAACTGGCTTCCCAGCAAAACCTCGGTAATAGGTTGGTATTACCGCACATTTTAACTGGTAATAAGTTAAACTCCTTATCCTTGCATTACTTCGCAACATTTGGTATTACTGACTACCCATTAGTAACATCAAGTTCTCATGTTTAAACGTTTTTATGGTATAATTACTTCGTTTCTACAAAAAATATACTATAGTTAAGTTATTACACAAATTTTTCAATTTTAAAATAATATTAAATTTAAAAATTAAAGATTTAAATAAAAAGATTTTGAGTTAAACGAGTAGAACCATTATGGATATGCCCTTGTTAAAATAATAGATTTTGTAATAGAAAAGTAACACGTTATCTGTTTATCACAAAAAGTTTATGCCCATATTTTGTATTTTCCCTGCGTTCAACGCTTCACCTACTCCAACACAAACGCTAAGTAAAAAACAAGTTGTTTTATAAATCACTACGACACCGCGTTGTCTCAACGCTGAACTAATACGTTATCACTTCAATTGTCAAACAATTGCATTATTATGGTTTCCTACATACAGGACAGTACTGAACTAAAAAAAACAAAAAGTTGAAAAACCAAGTTTTTTATGATCTGGTAACTTCATTAGTTGTGATTGTGAATACAAATGTAAATACAGCTGATGAAAATTTTGAAACCAAATTTGTGTTTATAGCTTTTTTTCATTTGTTTTATTTAAAATTAACATATTTTTTTAAATTGTGATAATTAAAAAGCAGTTTTTTTGTTTTATTAAAAAATATTACAAGTGGTAAATTGTTAACATTAGAGAAAATAAATACAGAAAACTAAAATATTTTTTTTTCTATTTGTGGTTATTTAAAAATATGTAAGCTAACGCTTCAAAAAATTGGGTGTTTAATTTGACAGTTCAAGTGATAAAAAAGTAAGCGTTGCGTTTTACACAATTGGCTTTTTCAAACATTTGAGTTTAAAATATCGTAATAATCAGCTGTTGCAACGCGAGCAGTCACTGTTTTGAACGTGGTGATTTAAGAAATTCAAATAAGGCCAACGCAAGGTGAAGTAAGGCGTAGCGTTTTACAAAATAAAGGCATTATTTTTTTTTTTTTTTAATTTTTAGTTAAAAATTTTGATTTAATACCCAATATAAAAAAATCAACATTACAAAAAATACAAACTTATTATATTTATACCCTGTTACAGCTTTTAAATCAGAGCGAACGTGAAAATTTTAGAATTTTTCAGTGTTCTTGCGATTAAATCAGAACGTTTTTCCCCATTTTTATTCGTTTTAATTCGTGTAAAAAAGCCTGGTCGAAAGTAAAACGAATGACCTTTTTTTTCTAATAAATTACAATTTAGGGTTAAAAATGGTGCTTAATATTAAAAATTTAAAACTTTTTTTACTTATTTCTACTCTAAAAAACTGTTTTAAAAAAACATTTTTTTGTTTTGATATTCTAGAAAACACTCAAACAAATTGACAACAATGTTAGAATCATTTCTTAAAAGAATTTTACTTTCCATATGATTTTTATTTTCCATAAAATCATATGTTTTTGGCACTTCGATAATAATTTCGAAAAAAATTCGAAATCTTTTAGGATTTGAAAACACCAAATTTCAATTTCGTGTGATTTCACAAATTCGTTCTAATTGTAAAACGTTATAAAGTAGGGACATGGGCCAATATGTGTTTTGTAAGGTCTTACCAGAATGGACATGCTCTTGGTAAAATAATAGGGTTTGTAATAGAAAATTACCCAGTTACCGACCTTAATTTCTTATTCCCAAACTTATTACCGGGTAATAGAAAGTTTTGCTGGGTTTGTTATTCACTTTTTATGTTAATGATTTAATTTTACTTTATATGGCGTTTTTTTTGCAACGACCCTGTAAAACCAGAAAAACGTGTAAATTCACGCCAAAACTCGTTAAAATAGAGATAGCGGAAATTAAACTTGATGACTGTAGGAACTTGTTCCTAACATACTTGTTTCTAAATTATGTTTTTATATGTATATCAATTTCAATTTGTTTTGTTTGTTATATTTGATGTCATAAAATATTTGAATTTTTTTATTATTATAAGTTACCCTCTTGAAATAAACAGAAAATTTTGTTAATCTCCGAAAATATTAATATTGTCTCTATAATGACAGTTGACAGTTTTAACATATTCATGAAACAACAGGAAAAACTATTATCACAAATATTTAATTTTAAAATTTTTCTTTTTGTATTTAATATATTTTTTTTTTTTTTTTGTTTATGCTGTAAACTAGTAGTAGAAATTTGTAACCGATTATGGCCATTAGGCTAGGTTTTTGTTATAAATAGAAAAATTAAATTAAAATTGAAACAAAAAAAAAAAAAAAAACGAAAGGTCCTCTTTGGAGAACAATCCACATTCACAAATTTTTAGTTACAGCACAAACAAAATTAAAGAAAAAATTTTACTGTTTTATGCAACGGTAAATACGCTCTTTCGTTCTCCTACAAAAAATATGTTTTTGTGTCAAAAGTCTAAAACAACAAACAAAATCTAAAATTTAACAGCACTTTTTAAAATGAAATTTCCACAAAAAACAAAAAAAAAATTAATAATACCTAAAAATATAATGTGCTGTGTTTTCTTATTTGTCCTATTAATGATTTCTAAAACCTTAATTCTATATTAACAAAAATATTTCTCTTACTAAACTACTCTCTAAATTTCTTGGATGTAATTTTTGTTTTTTAAGTATCAATATGATGATTGCCTTTTTTTTTATCTTTTGTTGTAAAAATATTAAATATTGCAATTATTACGTATTATTTTTCATTTGATCTCGATGAAATTGTTGTTGCATTAAATTCTTTTCTCGTCAAGGAAGTAACAATAATGGCTTAAAATAGGCACGACAAAATATTGTGGCTGCTGATGGTGGCAAATCTTGATTACGATAATACATGTTACATTCTTTTTCGGTAAGTTTATCAAAGACCGCAGCGTATTCACGATGAAATGTGGCCAAATCAACATTTGAACGTCCTATAGCGGTTATAGCTAAAAAGAGTATATCACGATATATTGAATGAGAACGATCAATGCCACTATTTTTTAGTTTATGACGTTCATTTGCTAATTTTTTAACAGGCATTAAGAGATCATTACAACGTATGGCGGAGACAATTTGCTGTATGACACTGAAAATAATCAAAATTAAATTTTAGTAGAATTAAAAAGTCGATGGTCGCTATATGTTAGATTATGCTTCTTAGTGTTATAATTGTACACTCAAAAAAAAAAAAAATAGTTTAAATGTCTGTTAAACGGGTTCCAATTCTGTAAAGCTAATTTATTATATTCTTATCTCTTAAATCAGTTATTTGATTAAAGTTATTAGTTTTCTCACTTTACCTTAACAACATATTTCATTCGTATTTAAACTAATTTTTCGACTTAAAATTTAGTAACTCGTGATTCTTTAATTTACAAATTTTGTTAGTTAATTTAAAACACAATGGTTTTCAAACCAAATATTTTTTTGTGTCTATCAGTCTCAAATGTAGATGGCGTTATATTCCCATATTTTTTATTTTAAAATCATAATATAGGCTATATCTCGAAAACTAAGCGAGATAGAGCAAAATGGTCCAAAAATCGTTACTCCGTATATCAAATATGACCTGCCTCTGTTCAGATCCGGAAATATATTTTTAGCAGAAATTTTCTGTTGATTCAGATTAAAAATTCTGTTGATTTAGCTAAATTCTTAGTTAATTTAACTAAAACTGCCAACTCAGATTTAGTTCTTCTAAAATGTAGGTAACCTGAATTTAGCAAATTCATTAAATTCTACTGGCGCAAATTCAGGAACGGGGGTTTTTTATGAGTTTAAATGTAAAACCTGCCAAACCAAATAACGCGCTTAAAATGTAATAAGGGTATTTACGCCAGAAGAAAAATGTTTTGCAAAAATGTGTGTACAATTTTGAATAAACACAACAATAAACACATAAAAATAAATGTGTTCAAAAGAAATAATTATGCACTACCTCATGCAATATTATTGCATGGTGTAAATAATGGGCCTGATTACGGTTGTCGTAGTCATATTTCGACTCTAGTCGAAGTCGTTGTCGATTTTTATTTGTTGCGGTATTACGTACATTTTTCGACTAAAAGGTTTTTGTAATAGATTGAAAACAACAGAGTGTTGACAAATTCGTTAAATTTATTAATATTATGAAGCACTCTATGACGATCTGTCAAAAACAGCTGATTGGCGGCAATAAGAAATTTTTAATTTTGTTGTTAAATTATCAAAAATATACAAAAATGCTAAGTTTGGACTTATTTGTTTAACTTCAGATGAAAAATATGAGTGCCTATGGCTGAGACGAATGATATTCGAAGAAAACGGCTAAGTGTTGTTTAGCAAAATAACTCCGATCACGTCAAAACTTTTACATCGCATAGTACTTTTTGAACTGATTTTAAGAAGCAAAAAAAAATGTTGTCGCCAGAGCCCCCTTGCGGCTGGACGAGGCATTAAATTAGGAAAAGTTTTTTACAATTATCTCAAAAAGTACACGATTGATCATTACAATATACATGTCATATCAAAGCTTATTAAAATATCTATTCAATGATGTACGATATGACCCTAGAATTTAACCCATTACAGCCCAATTCAAAATTTCCTTATATTTATTTGTGTTTTTTTTTGTAATAAGATCACCTTATTAAAAAAATCTCCTATATAAGCATATAAAAACTGTACAAAAAATTAAAGAAAATTTCACAAGCTTTCATTAAAGGTATAATGGACTACCATATCTTTTAAAATAAAAAATAGATTAAAGGTTAAAAAAATCGCAAAAATCCACATTGTATAAATTTAACATTTGCTTTCAAGAAATATGTGGTCATATTGTACCTCAAAAGAAAGTTTTTGAATCCGGCTATCCATTTCTATAAACTTATTAAGTACTTAAATAGGCCAATTTTTGAATAAAAAGCACATTTTATTTAAAAAACTAAAGTAAAAATAAGAAAATTTTAAACCGGCCTTTAATGGGTTAATTATATTAACATATTGTACACTATTGAAAAGCCATTTAAAAGACCTTTCATACGACATGCATATTGTTATAAACGGACTTGTACTTTTTGAGATACTTAAAAAAACTTTTTCAACTTTAATGACCAGCCCAGCAACAAGGGGGCGACGGCGACTACAAATATTTTGTTTCTTGAAATCAGCTCAAAAATTAGTTTTTGGGGTAAAAGTTTTGAAGTAATCGTAGTTATGTTTCTAAACTGTACTTGTTTCAGATTTTGCCAATTATGTTTGTTACCCTAAAACGTCCTCCAATTTCGCAAACAGCTTCGGTGCTATAATTTTTATTCTAAAAGTATTTAAATTTAATTGAAATTTGCATTTTTTAAGAATTTTTTAAATCTGTCGTGAGAAAAAAAATAGACGACTGTTTTTATACATTTTGACAGTCGAAAACGACAACCGTAATACGGAAATTGTAATAGATTTTCTAGCAGTGTTGTACATTCGTAGTTTTCGACAAACGTAATACCGTTTTTTAAAAACGACAAATTTTTACTACGACTACGACAATTGTAATCAGGCCGAATATTACCAGTATTATCGTCGTTTACCATACATAATTTATACATGCATCAGCTAACACGTCTTCCGGAAAACAAATTGATAATAAAATCTTTGAAAGGTGCCTATTACTTACAAATTGGAATTAAAATATTGGAGAGGTGCCGTCTACGTTTTCCAAAATGGAGTTTTCCGTCGAAATGTCCCTTTTCCACAATCGCTAAACAAATTTTACCGTTTATTTAAAACTATAACCACATTTACGGTCGTAACAATTATAACTTATACATAATTAAGTTGGTACGTCTTCCGGAGAACAAATTGATAATAAAATATTGGAAAGGTTCCTTTTTACTTTTTACAATGTGTCGTTTCCCGTCAAATTGCCCATTTTGAACAACCGCCAAAAAATGTACTCAGTTGATTTAAAAACTTACAACTTAACAACTTACGGTACGGATAATTATAATTTAAACATGAGTCAGCTGGTACTTCTTCCGGAGAACAAAATGATAAAATCTTGGAAAGGTGATTTCTACTTTTTCCCAAAAGGCGTTTTCCGTAGAAATTCTCCTTTTCAACAACCGCCAAAAAAATTTTTTGATTTAAAAAATAACCACTCTCACGACTGGAATAACTTTAATTCATACATGAATCAGCTAGTACGTATTCCGAAGAATAAATTGATAATAAAGTTGCCTCCTACTTTTTCCAATATGACACTTTTCGTCGAAATGCCCCTTTTAAAAAAAAAATGATAATTTTCGACTAACAATTTTCTCAGTTGATTTTAAAAATAGACACTTGAACGGCAGGAACAATTATAATTCATACATTATTCAGCTAGTACGTATTCCGGAGAACAAATTGATACTACTACTTTTTCCAATTTTCCGTCGAAATGCAAATTTCCAACAACCTCCAAAAAAATTTTGCTCACTTTCTAAAGTGAATGTTATTTGTAAACAATTGAATGCCTCGCTTGAATAAGGGTATATAATCCATTTGAAGAATTTTACAGGAGAAGAGAAAAACGTGGGAAACTGTTTTAAAGTCACATTTTTTATTGCTTTTAGAAATTTGAATTCAAATATTGTACAAGTGGTATTGCAAGTGGTTGAATTTTACATTTAAATGTGTCAAAATTGCCTAAATTTTTCATTATCTTTTTTATTGATGTTTAGATATTTGAATGAATTATTTGCGGTTTCAAGGGTATTAGTTAACCTAAATAATTACTCATGTGCAATGTATAAAAACCTTTTCAATGTTTCAATTCAGTAAGTTTTGGCAACCGCAAAATTGCTTTCGAAAAATTCGCGGATAAAAATGGATACAATTTTGTTTGCAATATTTCTTTACAGGATGATGTATTTATGGCTAAATTGTTATAATGCAAAAAAAAAAAACACGTTTTTAAAAAGTTGTCTCTTATACCCTTTTTCCGAGCGAGGCAATAAAATATTTAAAAACTTACTTTTTGTTCAATTGAGCTTGATCCGTTAGCAGAGCTTTTATTAAGGGACTTGTTGGCTGGGTCTGTCTATATAAAATATACATGGGCAAACCAGCCTCGCTATGTAATTGAAGATTATCCCATAAACATTGTATCTTAACATGTTTCACTTTACTCAAAGGATCACATTCATTATCATCCTGTAATAAAACAAGAAATTAAAATTTAGTAAAGACAGACATGTTGCTTTCCAGATAAAAAAAAAATATATCGCAACAATATCAAACTAATAGTATTTGTTCTCCTGTAAACTTTTCTTCAAAAAGTTGGCTTTGATAAATATTGACAAATTTGGCGCTCCAATTGGTATATGCTAGTAGTGTTACTTCATCAAAAAATTTTTATGGAGAATTTGAAAAAAAAAATTTAGAACTTACGAATGTTTAGTGTAATATAAAACTCAATTTGTCTAAAAAGTTACCAAATTTTTTTTGTTAATTTTTTATTTATAAAAAGTTTAGATGTTTTTCTATGGATCTAGAAAATTTCATATTGTAACTCGGATTCGATTTGGAGAATATATTAGTTGAATTTATTGCCCTTCATAAATATTTCAATACTTCTAAAGGGTCCGCCATAAAAAAAACTACTGAATATTTTTTCAAATTTCTTTTTTATTTGAAAGTACAATCCTTCCGGTTAATAATGAAAAAAAAAAATAATTTCATTCAAATGGCTGCCTCGGCTGGCCATGCAGTATGAGCTTTATCTGAAAAGATGATTTTTTTGGCAAAATCGGCATCAAAAAAAAAAACGTTAAATGGCGGACCCTTTATATACAAGCTACGTGGCGTATGAGCAATAAATAATGCATATAACAAAATTCGTTACACGTCATGTAGGTTTTACAAAGAAATATTGAAATATATATGAAAGATAATATTCAACGAATATTTTCTCCAAAACTAATCCGAGTTACACGATAAAACTTATTGGATAGATAGAAAAACGTCTAATCTTAAAAAAAAAAAAAAAATAAGAAGATAAGTTGAGTTATCTTTTACACCAAAAATTCAGAACAAGTTTTGACTTTTTTGAACAAATTATTTTTTTTTTAATTCTCCATAATTCTCAGTTAATATACTAAAAATAAGCGCAAAATTTTTCAATATTTAACCACGCCTACTTTAATTACTTTTTTGGAAAAATTATAAAAGTTGTTTCATTTTTTATTCGCATCATGTAGGACAACAAATACTGTAAGTTTGACATTGATACAATAAACTTTTTCCTATAGCAAAGCAGTTGGAAAGCGCCATGTGTTATTTTAATTTCAATATAAAGACACTTACAACAGTAGGTGAACACAAATCTGGTAAATGTGTTTTACTTTCTATGCGCTCCATAATCCATAATAAATTCCAATAAATGATGGGATGTTCTTCAACGAAACTAGGTTTTAATAGAGATAAATCACCTTCTTGTGTTAAAATATTTTCCAGTTCTTTACGTAAAACTAAAGGATTTAAATACGGTATTGTAAGATTTTCTGTTTGTGGTTTATTGTTGTCTTTTTTAATGGCCTCGTTTACATGAAAACGTACGCTAAGAAATGGTACTGTTAACTTATTACAAGCGTGACATGATGCATTTAAATTTGAATCTTCGGCAGACCAACCAGACATAATTTCTTCATCATAAAGTAATACGGAACAATTGTGACACTGGGAACATGAGGTCATTTGTATTAAAACATCACAATCATTTAAATCTTCCATATTCTAAAAGAGAATGTAAATTACAATAATAATAAAGTGCTATTTTACTTCGACCATATTGTTGTAATTCAAATATTTATTTATTGAAAGTAAATTGCATTAACCCCCCAGCCAGAAATTGCCAACGGTACAAAATATAAAGTACTGGCACAACACCGTGTTTTCTTCTTTTACGGCATTGTCAATGCGTCGATAATAACGGAGGTCGGTCAATTGACGTTATTCGCGGGTGTTGGCAAACCGGATGTATTTTTTGATGTTTTATAGCGTAATTATTGGCCAGAAATGTTCTAAGCTCTATATTGAGAAATATTTTGTATCCATAATTTTAAACTTTTTTATTCTATATTCTATAACTTTATGTTATCTAAGTCGAGCATAACGACACATTTTCTTTTATTATTTCTAATTTTTTATTTTAGAACTCTTTTATCTTTAACCCTCAAACCGGCCTAAGCTTTTTTGTAATGAAATTTATACCACTTGATTGTTACAAAAAAACAAACAATATGTTCTTCTACCAAAATTTTTTTCGTTGTCTAATTTAGGCGAAATTGGTCATTATAGGTTAAGAGCAAATCTCAAAAACTAATCCATAAAACTAAATAACTTTAGGTTATTCCTCTTACCAAGATATATGTAACTACTGTTCGAAAAACGCGAAATAATACTTAATAAAATTTTTATGACAAATTTCATAAAAATCAGTAAATACGTTTTCAAGATAAGGCAATGTCCTTTACAAGTACCGTTTTCAAATCCTGAATGTCCTTATACCAAAATTAGAGCTTTTTTAAAAGTTTAAACTCTAATCTTACTTTGTGTTTAGTATTGTCGGTTTCCCGTCAACATAAATATTTTTGAAAATTGTGTTCATTTCAAAATATTTATTTTTTAAATTTTACGAAATTTTAACTTTTAACGCTTTCTCGCTTCCAAACAAAATATTTTTTAAATGTGGCCAATTTAAAATACCCCGCCTGGAGGCGGGCTTGCAGGTTAGGGGGTTTTTGTGTCATAAAAAAAATTAAAATATTTTGCATTTAAATTGTCGAAAATTTTTGAAGTTTTTCATATATATTAGAGTTTGTTAGAAAAGAATAAATTTATTTTTTTAATTTTCATCACTTTTTAAAATGCTTTAGTATTAATAAAAAAATGGTGTTATTATTTGTTTTTTTTTTAATTCCAACTCTTTCCATATGCTCTCGGCGGCCAAAAAAACGCTGATTTATGACCCATTTTCCTATAGAGCGAGAAAAGCTATATTTATATTAAATTTGAATTTACCATTAAATAATTATGTAATTTTTTATTGATTCAAAAACCTAAAAAAGTGATGAGATACCATGTTTGATGTTTTTTCAAATAATTAGCAATTTTTTTTTTTTTAAAAAAAGTGCTGCTTAAGTACTTTGTGCAAACGTTAGAAATCCGATTTAAGAAATGTTTTTATTTCATAAACCGTTGTAAATTTTGTATGAAAAGTACTCCGGAAGTATTTTTGGCGAAAGTGCAAAAGCAGTGCTTTTTCAAATAATCAAATATTTATTTTGTAAAAGAAGTGCTGCCAAAATACTTTGCACAAACGTCAGAAAAACGCTTTAAGAAATGTTTTTAAAATGTTTTGATTTCAAAAACCGTTGTAAATTTTGTATGAAAAGTACTCCAAAAGTACTTTTGGCGAATGTTCAAAAGCAATCCAAATAATACTTTTGTAACGATTTTATTTCATACAGTTGGCAACAACGCTCTGAAAATTCTTTTATTTTTGTACCATCGAAAACAAACGCTTTGACAGCGCTTTGTTTTCTGTGCCGTCTCTAATTTCTACCGGTGTGTATAACTATTAGGGTGCGCCAAAAATGTCAACTTTCACTGCCCCTAGAAGTATTCGGTTTAGTATCAAAATACACTATGCAAAAAATTATGGTGATAGCTTGAGGGGAAAGGGTGCCTCAAACGCCTTGAAAATAGGGAAATATGTCAAATTTAACCATTTGATGAAAAAAAATTTTGTTTGTTGTTATTCAATTTTGCATGTTATAAGTTCGATGACAACTATTCACAAAAAAATATTAGCTTTCCAGGACATCGTTAACCTATTTTAACTTACGATACAAAAAAAGGGCAGTTATTTGTAGGAGTACCGAAAAGCAACATTTTTACATATTTGAAAATTTTATTAAAGACAATTTTTAAAAATTAAAATCGCTCTCCACTAGTTTTTTATATATACCGTTAAGATAAAAATGTGAAATATTATAAATATCCGTTCGCTAGTTCTTTTTTTTATAGCGATTTGAATTTAGCGGCTTTCAAGGAAATTTAGTTTTTTTTGCGAAATTGAATAATAAAAATAAAAACAATTTTTTTTTCCTTTTTAGAAAGTGTTTCGCAACCGTCAGATAATGACAATCGTAATTAATTTTTAATTAATTACTGTAGAATATTACTTTAGTTAGTCTCTTTACAGGAAGAAGAAGAAAACATTTTTATTGAAAAATTTTACGGACACAACGGATACACCAGACTGCCGCAGTTTCGTCCCCCTCCTGGAACTCGTCAGTGGTTAATTTATGTGTCAATTGAACAAAGTATTTTATATTGTTAATTTGCTCTATATGAAAAACTTTATTTTTTTTTGGTGTCGTACTGGTATTTGAACTCACTGCCTTAGCATCAAGCTATGCATCGTAATCTCACCTCTTAACGAGTTGAGCCACGGTCGACACAGCGATGACTGTGGCTAAAGTGGAGTTTTGTCACACTACGTACACACAAGTATCGTTTCGATCAGAAGAGACAGAGTTAACTAATACCAATGCACAATTCATTTCTCAACTAGAATGCTTCTTCTTCTTAATTCAATCTCTTTTTCACAAGTAATTATCACGTTTTTTGATGCGCTTTATTCACATACAATAGTTGGATACCAAGTGTAGGTTAGAGATTGAGTCGCCGTTAAGCAATTTTTTTCCATCTAGTGGTCAAATTTGACATATATCCCTATTTCCCCTTAAGCGATCACCATAATTTTTTGCATAGTGTATTTTGATATAAAAACGAATATTTCTGGCGGGAGTGCCGATCTCTAGCATGATTTTTTTACCCATACAACTTTAGCGCACCCTAATAACTATATACGACCCTCGTATAACAAATTTTGACCCTAGTACATTTCAACCCATACAAATTTGGGAATCAAACATTAGTTGACTTTCAACCAGGCTGGTGTAGGGTACCGTATAGTCGGCATATCCAACTTTTATTTTTTATATGCAAACTGTTTTCAAATGTCGGTACTTTTAAATTTGCCGTGTTAATCGAGAACGCGTTTTATTCGAGTTTGTATTAATTGAGTTTTCAATTTAAGAAATAGTGATAACGATTAATTCATATTTCAATTAAATTTTTATTATAATAAAGACCAAAATTCGACGTTTCGACAAACTTTTGTTAACTAACTTGGAAATGGCAGACAAAATTCGTTATCGGTTTAACTTAACCAAGTTTAACTAACATCCCAAAAACTCGGCCTTAATGTTTGATTAATGCATTTTTAAAAGTATGAAAATAGATTTTACTTACATCTTGTATTGTTGTGTATAGATTATCCGGCAATGCTGCTAATGCTGTATTTAAATTCATGGTCGATGTATTTTCTCCTAATGGTACTAAATTGTTATAGCTTGATTTACGTGATTCACTCAAACGTCCCCAAGGATGTTCTAAATCACTCGAAACACGTCTTATTTTTAAAGTTCCATCTTCATGGGAAATCATATCTTCTTCTGTAACACCACTGTCATTATAATTTTGTGTTGATGATTTAACAGGTGTTGTATTGGCCGATATTGCACCTTTAATTTCATCAAATTTTCTTGTAATAGAAGTGGCGGCATGTTTAATGCTACTCAGGCTTCCTTGAATAATTTCATTGGATTTTTTACCACTAAAATTGGGACTATATAAAAAAGGAAATGGAATTTAAAAAGAATAAAATAAACTTAAACAATTTAACTATTTTAAATTTAATATTGTTTATTAAACATAAAAGAACATGAAATATACACAAATGGATTTAAAGAAAATAACAAATAATAGATTATTATAAAAACTATAGGATTGTTTAAAGCTTGTAAATAGTAGTGACTTTTTGAAATGAAAAACTGTACAATTACTTTTTTTTTTACCCACCACCTTATTTTCTTTTACCATCACCATATAGTTTGGTTTTAATAACAAAAATTAAAACAGTAACATAAGCTAAAATTATGGACTTTCCTTATATACTTTTTTTTCCGGAAAAATACCATAATTTGTTTTATCAAACACTTACCTCATATAGCTTATATTTTCTATAATATTGGTGGGCAATTTCAAGTCTTTCTTAAAGGACATGCGTGCAGGTGAATAACGTCTACGAAAACATTTTACAAATTTTGTAAATAAAAACTTATGAATTTTTTGACAACACAAAATAATAATTAATAAAATTTATACATAAACTATAAAATCATAATTTAAAAATAATGTATAGAGCTAAAAGAAATATTTTAAAGATAATGTAATTGCTATGGTAATATGGGAACAGCCTAAAGTTATTAAGGGTATTCATGTTAGAAATTTTAATGGTCTAGTCTATAATGAAATTTTTTAATTTGGAGTAATTGCATACGATAGACCTCTCCTGATTAAAATACCGGTTTATGTCCCTAAGAATAAATAAAAAAAAAACAACTGAAATGCTACGTTATAGAAATTTTCCGAAAAAAAATGTTCTTCTAATCTCCACTATATGTTATGAGGGTATACAGTGGGTGACAATACATTGGAAACTTTTAAAAATGTTTATTTTTAATGTTTTATATGTGAATAGGGTAAATATCAGTTTTTTATTTCCTTTATAACGCATCCAAATATAGGTCTAAGACCTCATAAAGTATTTATATTATTGATCTTTATGAAATTCTAAGCGGATTTAGCGATGCCTTCGCATCCTACAGAGCAGTTTGGTATTGAAAATGAGCGAAATCGGTCCAGCGATTCAAAAGCTATGAATGAAAATGTGAAGGTACCTTTAAATTTTCCATACAAATTGGAAGTAACTATCGTAGTAACTAGCGTCTGGTATATAAAATATCATATCATAATAGGTTAATCGATTCACCTCATTTTTATTTCACCTCGAAAGAAAATTCAACGACAAAATTATTTTTCACCACGTAAACTGTTTACCACAAAAATATTGTTTTCAATTCAAAAAAGTTTTTCACCTCAAACCAAATATTTTTCATCTCCACAATGTTTTTTTAGGTTCATTTGTAACATATATGTATGTACATTGTAGAGGGTATAACAAAATTTGGTAAAACCAATTTTAATGCATGTACTTTTTGTCTTTATTGTTTAGCAGTACAATATTGAAAAACTTTATTGTTAAGGTAGATTCACTGGGAAATACTCTACGCTTTCTCTTTTCACTTGAATATTTGTTGTACAATTCTATATCTATTTTTTTCTTCAATTCAATCTGTAGAGTACTCCAGTAATGTGAATCTACCTTTAATTTGATCATTTTTATATTTTACTAGCTGACCCGACAAACGTTGTTTTGCCTTCAAATTTTATTTTCATTGAAAGTCTGGTTCCGTTACAAAGTCGTGGTGGATTGATATTTCAAGGAAGAATGTACCCGTATCCAAGCAATGCTGTGTAACAAAGCAAACATTTTTGACATTCACACAATTTATATGAAAATGACTAAAGTTCAAAAAATCACCACATCTCGACAAAACGTATTCAGCCATTTTTTATTTTATGCAGCCGTTCTCGAGTTATGGAGTGACAATCAAAATTTACACTTCTTTTTATATATATGGATTTATCAAGGTAAGACAAAATATTGGTACAAATTAGTTAAACTTCAGAAAAAATAAAAAATGTTGAAAGCGTTAATTTTTATGGTGTTGACAAAACATTCTAAAACTTTTATCAAAGCAAGGTTATAAAAGAGACAACCAGCAATATGATCTAAAAAAATCGATTTTATGCATTTTTTATGGACAAGCCCGTAAAAAATGACAAAAAACCGGAAATATGCTTTTAAAATTTAAAAAAAATGTGCACATTTTTATTAGAAATTCAGATTTTAATACTTATTTTCCAACACAGTTGAATTGACTTTTTTGAAATTTATTTCAATTGCTAACAAAAAAACGAGATAAAAGATTAATGATACCTAATTCAGTACAGTCTTAAAACAGGAAGATCAAATTGCAAACACAATAAATTGCGTCAGAATGACTCTTAGTTGAAAAAAAACTTTGAAAATATATTGTGTATATTGAAAAACATAAAAATTTAAAATTTTTTAAAATTATTAATGTTTTGGCACACACTGTATATAAGTTTGTCGGCAGGGCTGCTCGTATTTATCTAAATTAATGTACTTCCTCCCGATTAGCAAAGCCCGATTTGCAAAATCAGCAGTTGAAAAGTTATGAGTGAAAATGTTAAGGTTCTTCAATCTCATATTGGCGTATGGAGTATAAAATAGTTTGCCATATTTTTTCAACAGACGCCTAGAGATAGATATCTGAACACATTTAGAGATAGATATCTAAACATTTTTTTACCTCAATATTTTTTCCACTTCTATATTTTTTTCATTTAATTTTTGTATACCATTCGTGGTCTTATATTCAAACGGAGCTATATATAGTGTATTTACATTGTAGATAGCTGCGTTTGAATATAAGACAATAGCGGTATTCATTCTTGATAGCATTTATGCAAGGGTTGCATTAATACTATAGCGGTATTCACTCTTGATAGCATTTATGCAAAGGTTGCATTAATACTATGATTTTATGCTACAAATCGTGAGCGTCTTTTTTTTGTGTGTATTGTATGTTTACAACCCAAGCATTTCAATGTTGACAAAACAGCTAATTTCTAACGAAAATGTATTTTCTAGCGATTTTTAAGTAGACTTTAGCCATTTTTGCAAATAAAAAAGGTTGGCATTATTCTTCGTTCTCAGTGGATTTTAAACTCTGTTGTTATTTTGTGTGAATATCAACTTTAAGGAGGAAGATCCATTTTTATATTATTTATTTATTTTATTTATTTTTATTTAATCAAGCCTCCGAGGCCATATATGATTAATACATTATTAAATTCATGTGTAATGAACAGTAAATTCTTATAATTAACTTAAAATAAAAGTTATACTAACAAAATCCCAAGATGAAAAATGTAAAGGTCCCATTAAAAGAAAATGCAAAAAAATAAATTAATGAGTGCTTTTGAAAAAATCTAAATACTTTTGTTTTAATATTGAACTAGAAAACGCAAAGGTTTTCAAGTAAATGGGAAGTCCATTCCAAAGTCTAGAAGCTCTAACCAAAAATGAGTTTTCAATGCTCATGTTGTGCATTATCGGATAAATCAACTCAGGATTACGTTCCGAGTGAGATAAATGAAAAAGTTCTGCAACACAAGATGGAGTCCTTGTTGTCAAAATCCGGTGCAGAGACAATAAAATCCTAATTTTAACAAAGTCCTGAAAAGTGCAATCAATAAAATCCAAAGAATAGTTAGAGACAGAGTCTGACAATCTTAGCCCAAAAATATATCTCAGTATCCGGTTATATATCAAGCGCAACCGTTTCATATTAGTTCTAGTTGTTCCACTATAAACGTCTAAGCAATATAAAATATGTGTCATAAGAAGAGAGTGAGCCAATCTAATTTTGACACGTTTTGGTAAGAAACAATCTATGTTATACAATGCGCGAAGAGTACTTCCAACTTTTGCAGCCACATCAGATATATGATTTTTAAAATTCAGCTTACTGTCTAGAGTAATTCCTAAGCACTTCATGGTGTTAACGAACTATACACAGATACCATCAAATGAAATATTTAAAGAGTACTGAGGATTGGATATAGTCCCAAAAATTAAAGCCTTTGTCTTATACGGGTTGAACCTTAGTTTATTATTAACCGCCCAGGTTGAAGCCTGGGATAAAACATAATTTATCGTTGCTTCATGACAGTCAATAAACCTTTTATCCCCCGTAAAAAGCAGATTTATATCATCAGCAAATAAAAAAATTTCGCATAGTGACGTTCCAACAAATTGTATGAAGTCGTTCACATACATAATAAATAACAAAGGGCCCAATACTGAGCCCTGAGGCACACCACTAGTACAACGCCTAATAGCTGAGTTGTGGCCATCTAGACCAACAAATTGCTTTCGACCAAATATGTATGAATGCAGTAATTTACATGAAGTAGAGGAGAAATTAAATTCAGAAGAAAGCTTTCTAATTAATACATTGTAATTAACCGAATCAAACGCCTTACTAAGATCAAGGGAGACTAAGGTGGATATTTTTCCAATGTTATTATTTCGTCGTACACTTTCAGTTAAACTAAGTAGCAAAGACGAGGTGCTGGTTAACTTACGAAACCCAAAATGGCAAGCGCTTAGCAAATTCCCATAATCCAAGTGCTCCATAACCTGATCCTTTAACACCAGCTCAAACGCTTTAGATAAACAACATAGAATACTAATAGGCCTAAAATTGTCTAAACTTGCAGCTCCACGTTTCTTTTCTATTGGAACAATTCTGGATTCTTTCCATATGTCAGGGTACTGTGAAGTAGTAAGAATAGAATTAAAAATAAATAGAAGGTACCCTTCCACATATGGGTAAATTTTCATTACAAATTTAATTGGAATATTATCCGAACCAATTGCATTAGACTTAACACGTGACACATAATAGAAAAGCTCTTCCCTATTAATACACCTAAAAGTAAAGCCAGAATCTGAGAAACTAGAAAAATCTGGGAGAACACCATTTGATTGAGTCTGCGAGGATACAAAATAATCATTAAGAGTATTTGGATCATACCGATCCAGAGGGAAAGCAGGTCTTATTTTACGCTTATTGTTAATGATCCTCCACATCTCCTTACTATCACAGTTTTCAAATTTATCAGACCAATATCTAGTTTTGTATTTCCTTAATATACGTTTAACTCTGTTACGATATTTACAGTAAGTTTTCCAGCTGCCATCATTCATATTATCCCTGTAAGCCTTGAAAGCCAAATCCCTCAAATATCTAGCATCCTTAACCTCCTGTATATTGCAGAAATTCGTATTCTCATAAACTCTCTTTATTTTAGTGGGAACAGTATCATGAAGGGAATAAAGAAGATCATAAAATCTTTCAGTACGGCTATCAACATTCTCAGCAGCATATATCTCATCCCAATTCACAGACGACAAAACTCCCTCAATATTGTTGAAATCTATTGCATTATAGTCCTTGTAAGCTATAGTTTGCTTTCTAATTTTAACAGGTATATCAATACAGACGTAAATAAATGAATGCAATGTAAGAGATGGAGCCAAAAATTGGCCAGAAAAATTAACAATGTCAGTATCACTTACCAATGCAAAATCAATTAAAGAAGTTGAGCAGTATTTTTTATCAAAGTGGGTGGGCATAAAATTATGAATATATGATAAATTAGAGCTCTGGCACATGCTTCTGACAAGAGCAGCTTTAGAGCTCTGAAAAAGATTGTTATTAAAGTCACCTAATATAATAATGTTATCATAACCACAACATAAATCACCTAAAACCTTATCCAACTGACGAATCTTTCCATGTGGAGAATAAACAACCCCTACTAACGTTTTAGAAGATACATTACCCACTTCAATAAACATACATTCAAAAGTATCAGGGTTAGATATCTTACTCACCAAGCTAACAGAGATTCCCTCCCGGATGTAAAAAGCAACACCACCACCCTTAATATCATTTACACGATCATTTCTTATGATATAATAATTAGGAACAGCAATCGAGTTATCAGAAATTCCAGACTTTAGCCATGTCTCAGACACGGCAAAAATATCTAACAACGAGCCATCTAGTATAAATTTAAACTCATCAAACTTAGAGGTTCTAAAAACGGGTTTAAGACTCTGAATATTTACGTGACCTACTTTTAAACAATTATTAAAATTTCTTAAATTTCTTCTAAAAACACTGTTATCATTAGCAATAGGACCCAAATTATCCATCAAGGGATTAAATATATTCATAATAATTCAATATAAGCTTTAATATAAAGCTCAAATTTAACAAATTCAACAAATTCTTGGTAGCAATGGCTAAATAATTCACAACAAAAGCCAATGTTTAAAAAAATATATATAAATATATGTATTAGCATAAGAATAATAAACAGTTCCCATATACATTTTGAACTATGAAAAACACATAGCCCAAAATGAGTTGTCTTCGAATAGAGCTATATGTACCATCCAGCTAGACAGACCCCCACCAGGCAAACAACAAGTGAGCTCAACAAAGACCAAAATCCTTACCGAACCCACAAGATCGCGACTGCTGAGAGTCAGAAAAAGCCGAATGAATTAATAAGAAAAACTCTATAATATAAAACAAGCCTTACGATTCGAAAACAAGGGAAGATTAAATTCTGACTCATACTTTAGATAAATAAAGTATGAGCAGAGTAATGAAATATTCAATGAAAATCACAAAAGCTAATAAATAACAATACTGAAATACTACAATACTAAAAAAAAACGATTTTAATTTAATTGATACTAAGTATTAAAACGTTCATTACATTACAAATACCATGCATATACAATTCCGCCGATGACAAACAGTATATAGGATAGATAATTAAAACAGGCTTCATTTAACAATCAGGAATAATAGTCTGCATATCATTGAAACCAAAAAAGGAATTCAACTCAGCTAGGTCAAATGCATTAGAAGTATTATCTCCAAAAGTGATTTTTACTTTGGGCACATCTGAGTTGAGTAAACGAAATTTACTGATTTTTTTCTCTCTTCGTAGCTTACGGCAAAGATAGCAAAGCCTGCCAGCTTTAGCAGACAGGTGTTCATTTAAAAATACCCTTTTCTGAATATCATCTTGCCTACCGGGCTCTGGTGCAACAAATGTAGACACTTTTAAAGATTTAGTTTTGAGGTAACTACTCATTACAAGGTCTCTCTTGGAAATCGAATTAAACTTAACAAGTACCGAAAACCCATTATTTATAAAACAGCATAAGCTTATATCAGAGTCACAAACATCAACCCTTAGTTCTTCGAAAATCTTTAATACAATAACATAGATATCAGCTTGATTCTGTGAAAACCCATTTATAATGATATCTGCTCTATTCAAGCGCTTATGCAAAATCTCATTTTGGTCTTCTAGGATTTTAATTCTTCTATTTGAAGAGGCATCTACACTGTTAATCCTTTTGTTGCAAATGTCAATACTGTTTTTTAATTCATTAAATTTAGTTCCCAGCTCAAGTTTAACCTCAGCCAAAATTGTATCAAACTTTAATTGTATATCAGCAAGGCCAAGACGCAATTCATCATGTAATAATGAAGTTCCGGGGTTAGCAGCAGCAGGTGGATTATCCAAACAAGTAACACACGTATAGCTAATAGAACCCTTACTTTTTGCCATTGCATTAATCAGGTCGGCAGACACCATCACACAACCAGAATGATACCAATTTTTACACACTTGACATCTCACACTTCCTGTGGACTTGGTAATCTTTTTTGCACATACAGAACAAGGCTCATCATCTCTAGGCGACATATTTATTTAGAAAAAATTTCACACAGCAGATTGAAAATAGCCAGAACAAAAAATGCAACACGTTTGGCAATAAGTCTAGGTTATGTTGAATTATTTTAATACAAAAACTTTTTTTTCCAGTAAAAATATATTAAAATCAGGAACCTTTATAGCACACGACTTAATTTTTATGTATTCATTAAATATTTCACAATTTTAAAAATTTAAAACAGGATTTAGCTATTAATTGTGAATTTTTATTTAGCCAACCACGATTTGTTTATCTGATCATTACAACGTTGCCAGATTTTAGATTTTTTTAACCCATTATTGGCCATTGTACTTGCTCAGGTACAGAAAAACACTCATATTTGAAAGGCCATTAATCCACTAAGAAATGATTTTCTTCAATTTTTTTTTTTTTGTGTTATGTTTTCTGCTTAATAAAAGCACATTGACAAAGCAGCGGCAAAAAATAACGGTACTTCGAATTTTGGTTTGTTTTGTTTAGACTTTTCTAGATTTGCTCATTTTTTGTAGGTCAGTGAATAAAAATGCTTGTTTTTTTCTAATTTGAAAAATTTGTTTATAAGAAAGTGATTTTCCAAACGAAAGGTAGGTTTGAAAAACAGTGTACTCGCGTGGGTACAATGGCTGATAACGTACATATATATTTTGATAATGTTTTTGATGTTGCGTATATTCCACCAGATGCAGATATAAATACAGATGAGGAGGAAGATGATGCTGAGGATCTTATTGCTAACATCATGCCCCAAGATATACCGGGTGATATAGAGGTTTTTTGTAGCAGCGATAGCGAAGACGATGTACCTCTTCAAGAGCTGCGTCGCAGAATCCTGTAATGACGGAAGTCGTTACGCTCGTTTCCGCCAACACTCCATGTTTTTTTATAAGTAAACGAACGAGAATATATTGAATTTCCTAAGTAACGCTCGATTCTGTTTACACAACTTGTAGTTTTCCGTCGCTACTGGCGACACTCAGCAGGTATATAAAGGCCGTCACCACAAGAACCGAGATCAGTCGGCTACGACAGCGCACGCGGCAACAAGGTAATTTTAACTAACCCTTTTTCATCCTTAGACATCCAGCGAGTTTCCTTCGAGGTCCTGCGAATATCCTTCGAGGTCCTGCGAATATCCTTCGAGGTCCTGCGAATATCCTTCGAGGTCCTGCGAATATCCTTCAAGGTCCTGCGAATATCCTTCGAGGTCCTACGAATATCCTCTGAGGTCCTGCGAATATCCTTCGAGGTCCTGCGAATACCCTTCGAGGTCCTGCGAATGTCCTTCGAGGTCCGACGAACATCCTTCGAGATCCTGTTGACCTCCCAACTTTAACCAGCCGAGATTGAGTCGTGCGTTTGACCTTCTCTCAACTTTAGCCTGCCGAGATTGAGTCGTGCGTTTGACCTTCTCCCAACTTTAGCCAGCCGAGATTGAGTCGTGCGTTTGACCTTCTCTCAACTTTAGCCAGCCGAGATTGAGTCGTGCGTTTGACCTTCTCTCAACTTTAACCAACCGAGATTGAGTCGTTGCGTTTGACCTTCTCCCAACTCTAGCCTGCCGAGATTGAGTCGTGCGTTTGACCTTCTCTCAACTTTAGCCTGCCGAGATTGAGTCGTGCGTTTGACCTTCTCTCAACTTTAACCAGCCGAGATTGAGTCGTGCGTTTGACCTTCTCTCAACTTTAACCAACCGAGATTGAGTCGTGCGTTTGACCTTCTCTCAACTTTAGCCTGCCGAGATTGAGTCGTGCGTTTGACCTTCTCCCAACTTTAGCCAGCCGAGATTGAGTCGTGCGTTTGACCTTCTCTCAACTTTAGCCAGCCGAGATTGAGTCGTGCGTTTGACCTTCTCTCAACTTTAACCAACCGAGATTGAGTCGTGCGTTTGACCTTCTCTCAACTTTAACCAACCGAGATTGAGTCGTGCGTTTGACCTTCTCTCAACTTTAACCAACCGAGATTGAGTCGTGCGTTTGACCTTCTCTCAACTTTAGCCTGCCGAGATTGAGTCGTGCGTTTGACCTTCTCTCAACTTTAACCAGCCGAGATTGAGTCGTGCGTTTGACCTTCTCTCAACTTTAACCAACCGAGATTGAGTCGTGCGTTTGACCTTCTCTCAACTTTAGCCTGCCGAGATTGAGTCGTGCGTTTGACCTTCTCTCAACTTTAGCCAGCCGAGATTGAGTCGTGCGTTTGACCTTCTCTCAACTTTAACCAGCCGAGATTGAGTCGTGCGTTTGACCTTCTCTCAACTTTAACCAGCCGAGATTGAGTCGTGCGTTTGACCTTCTCCCAACTCTAGCCTGCCGAGATTGAGTCGTGCGTTTGACCTTCTCTCAACTTTAGCCTGCCGAGATTGAGTCGTGCGTTTGACCTTCTCCCAACTTTAGCCAGCCGAGATTGAGTCGTGCGTTGACCTTCTCTCAACTTTAGCCAGCCGAGATTGAGTCGTGCGTTTGACCTTCTCTCAACTTTAGCCAGCCGAGATTGAGTCGTGCGTTTGACCTTCTCTCAACTTTAACCAGCCGAGATTGAGTCGTGCGTTTGACCTTCTCTCAACTCTAGTCAGCCGAGATTGAGTCGTGCGTTTGACCTTCTCCCAACTTTAGTCAGCCGAGATTGAGCCGTGCGTTTGGCCTTCTCCCAACTGTTACCAGCCGAGCGTGAGCCATACGAACCCCAGGTCGTGAGTTGTAGCTACAGCGAAAGCCCCGTGCAGATCAACCGCAGACGTCATCCCACCGCTGGTCGCAGAACCAAATTCAAACAATACTTTCTTTCCTTTTATTTTCATTTTAGTTATAGGGTGTGGTATTAGGTATAAGAAAATAAAATTTTAACGTTTATCGAAAAAAACCTGCCTTTTTCTCTCTGTCGCTGAAAGAAACAAATTTCTGTGACGATCCCTACCCCCGCGAGCTTACCCCAGCTAACGGAGGAAATCTCGTCGTTACAATCCAGCACACAAAACCAGGACAAGACTCTCCCAAATGGTCAAAAAAAGAATGTTCTATTGAAATGCCAAATACAACTTTTTCTATGCACAACAAAAACGAAATGATATCAAAGTTAGGAGGAAAGTCGGAGCTTAAAGTGTTAGAAACTTTGTTTGGTTCTGAGGTGGTCAATTATATCGTCGAGCAAACTCGCCGTTATGCTTTACAGTGTAATGCGCATGACTTTTCATTCACAGAGAACGATTTGAGTGTTTTTTTTGGGAATTCTGTTGTTAAATGGTTATCACTCTATGCCGAGAGAGAATATGTACTGAGAATTGTCTGAAGATACCCGTTTACCACTTGTTTCTAACAACATGTCCCGAAATAGATTCAAGGAAATACAAAAATTTCTTCATCTAGCTGACAACAATAATTTGATACTAACTGACAAAATGGCAATGGTAAGACCTTTGCAAAAACTACTATGCCAAAAAACTACTATGGAAACCATTTTCCGAAAAGAATTGAAAAACCGTTACGCTGTCGTCAATGCCACAACCGAATAAGACGGATTTGTGAACTATGTGACGTAGCTCTGTGTGTAGAAAAGGAGTGCTTCAAAAATTTTCATACAAAAAAATAAGCATATATGAATACATGCATTGAGCCATTGTACCTGCTTGAGTACAGCCCCAAAAACCTTCAAAATACACATTTTTTTTATTTTTTTATATAATTTAAGTTCTTTATGTTCCTTTCATTTATATTAAATAAACAGAATGAATGATTTTTAATTTTAAAGACTGTTGGCTTTTAATGGGTTAATATCGTATTTTTTTTTTATTTAAGTTTGTTTTTTGATAAAAAATTTGTTGTAAAATAAGTTTTTTTTTTTTTTTTTTACACGAAAATTAAATGTTTTTTTGTAAATATTTCTGTTCTTTTTTTGTTTTCCGGCAAAACTAAAAGATGTTAAGTATTGTAAGTTTGAAAGGTTTGACAGACCCAGAATATGCAATAGGTTTTCGTCTTGCATATAAATAAAAGTCTTGCATATTTTTATTTCATGTATTTTGTTGTTGTGGTCTTGCATACTCTTGTATTTATACAAGATCTGCAAGCTTTGAAAGGTCTGCAAGGGTAGTTTGCTACCAAGAGCGAATACCGCTAATGATTTGTAACTATGTAGTGTCCGACCGAAGACTTCGGTCAAAACACGATAAAGCCGAAGTAAAGCTGTAAAGTTGAATAATTTGGCGGCCGAATATTTGTCTAATTTGTTCATAATGCTTAAAAATACCGAATACCGAAAAAAAAGCATTTTCTGGAAGAAGTCTTCAGTCGCACACTATTTGAAACATACACTAGTAATACAACTTTTTGCATTTTTTTTTAATATCAATTCTCCCAAGGCATAATCGGACAGGTCATTGAAAGAAATATGATGTTTGCGCCCAAAAAGAGTTGAAGTTTTAAGTTAAAAAAAATATTTTTTAAATTTTTTTACATTTTGCATAAATTAGTAATATTTTGCTTCAAAAGTCTTAGTTTTTGTAACGATATTATATTATCTTCAATAAAATGCTGTTTTCTACCATCTTGACGCAAAGTTTAATAAAATTGCAATATTTGTTTTTGATATATTTTCTATTAGATTTTGCCTTGTACCCTTTGTATCCCAATTTGTACCCCAATAAAAAGTTGTAACCATAATTTCATAATTCTACTTTTTTTTTATTATAAACGAATATGAATCAAAATATAACGTTTGATTTTAAATAAAAGCTGTGAGTGGTTCAAGGGTGGGCGCCATTTTGAAGACTCAAGCACTGGTAAAGCACTTTATTTTTAGTACCATTGGCAGAAATTCCAATTAAAGCACTGGCAAAGCCTTATTTACAACGTTTTCCCAACGTTGTCAAAACGCGCTTTGCCAGTACTAGGTTTAAAAAATTTGCAAGCGGCGTACAAAAAATTAAAGCACTGGCAAAGTCCTGATTTAGAACGCTTTGATAACGTTATGTTTGTGAAAAAATCTTTTTTTTTTGATTTTCCAGCGTTGGAAAGTTACTTTCAACAAACGTTATGTTATGCCAGTGCCGGCAGCTGTTACCGTTTTAAGCTATCAAGTATTATGTGTCTCGTTATCTCATTGGGTAGAGCTCTCGGTTGCCAATCTGGCGGCCAGGGTTCGAGTCCCGGCAGGACCAAAACTATTTTAAATGAACTTTTTTTAAATTTTTTTTTGGAAAATCTATTTTTAGACCACATATTATTTGGTTTTGCCAGTGTTTCGCCAACGTTGGCAATTTCGTTTACGCTGTGAAAAATAAACGGCCAAGACCTGTCCAGTGTTATCATTTTGGGCTTGGCAAAGCACTTAATTCCTCAGAAATCCAAAGCACTGAAAACGCTAATACCACCCAACGCTTTACCGTTCGTATTTTTCTGGCTGGGCAGGGACAATGCACCCCTTTTGATTTGTGCAATCCTAAAAACCCCAATTTTCAACTTTCGATCATTATTGAATTTAAACTCGTGGATATCGATCAATTAAACAACTCAAATAGCTATTCTTTTCAGAGCTAACCCACAAAATCAGATGAAACAACTAATAACAATTAAACTTTTTCTTGCTATTTATAAAAATCTTAATTCTTAAGCAAATACGTAATTTTATAACCTAAAAAGTGTAATTAACTTACCCAAAATTTATTTTAAAAGATGAACCCAAATTGGCCAAACTAGAAGCTACGCTAGTGCCGGGCATAGTTTCTGAACGTTGCATATTTTTATTAAGTTGTGTAGATTCGTCGAATGTAGCACTACGTTGTCCTTTAAATAATATGGGTTTATCACTATACATATTATTGTTATTACAACTTGAAGAGATATCGGCTATAGTTTGATCTTGAGCGGATGATGGTATGAGTGTTTCTTCTTCATTTAAAGCACCTAAAGGATCATTTTGTGTAACCGGTGTTCTGGGTGATATTCTGTAAGAAAAGATTAAGTATTAGTACTTTTTTTAAATTGCAATTAAACAGAATTTGTTACTTTGTAGGGCTTTGTATTTGTCTGGACAAAGGATCATCATCATCGTCGTCATCATCTTCATCATCATCATGGACATTATCATCATCTAATTCTTCTTGAGAACTAGCCAAATCATTAAAGTTATTTTTATTCCTTAAATCTTCATCGTCTTCATCACCCCCAATATTCATAATCTTCTTATTGTTAACTTCAGTTAGAGTATGTTGTCTTTGTAGTTTATTTAAAAGTTCGGCATCACCACCAAAACTTTCACGATTTGATAATTGTCTTTTGGTTATGTCATTCGTTGTTGGTTGAGGACTGGATGGAACATGGGATTTAACATGTGCTGCATTATCATTAGGAATTTTAGAGTCTCCGGATATTAATAGACCAGCACTGGATATAACATCATCTGTAGCATCTTGTGTACCCTTCGATTGGCGTACAATACTGCCCAATTTTAAGCGAAGTTTATCAAAAGCTGAAAAATCTAATATATCACCAACAACAGCAACGGTTGACGGTACAGCAATTAATTGTGACGAATTTGAAGATTCTAAACTAGTACGCGAAGTACCATCCACCGTTTCTAAAGTACTTAAATTATTGTCATAAGAAGCTGACAGTGGCTTTTTAGTAGCTCTTAATTTGCCAGCTCGTTTAAAGTGTGCTGCTCCTAATACAACATTTTTTATACGATTCCAACGCAGTTGACTCAGTGTAGTACTATCACTAGGCCATTCGGATTCCAACACACAACGATTATAAAAACCATAAGTTAAAGCATTTGGTTGTACGCCAGATCTCTTCATAAGATAATGTAAACGTACTGCTAATACGGGCATATTATATGTGCCACATAATTGCATCATTATGCGATAACAAAATTCATCACAATTTATTTTTATTTTATTAGCTTTGACAAGCATATCATAAGCAGCTCTTAGTATATCATGCTCTTTGCCAGCTCTTCTTGTGTCCAAAACCATGGCTGGCAAAATTAAGAAATACAATGAATAACAAGTGGCCAATAGATACTTTGACCACAATTCTGGATGACTTTGACAACGTCTAGCCGTTTTCTGTGATAATTTTATTTCATGTTTAGTACGTCGTGCTATGGGTGAACCGGGGCGCTAAGCAACCATTAATTTGTTGTTGAATTAAACTTGATAAAACGGTATTTTTTGATGATTTTAGTAAAATGGGATTTAAAGTAAAATATTCGTAATTATAAACAGTTTCTTCGGTAGTGTTATCTGAAAGTTAAAAAAAAAAAATTGAAGAAATGTTTTATTTTGGACAAAAAAATATATTGTCCAAAAAATTGCCAAGAAATTATTTTTTAGTGTAAATAAAAATTTAAAAATATTTGATCGGCGAAGGAACAGTTTTTTTCATAAAAGCTCTGTTCAACGTACGAGTACATTACCGCGGCTACCCAATTTTACCATAAAGCGTTTCTATTGACAAATTTGTGTGAAAGTACCCAGCCAGAAATTGCCAATGGTCTGAACAATCAAGCACTGGCAGAGCACAGTTTTGCAATGGTCCAACAAATAAAGTGCTGGCAAAGCACTGATTTACAACGCTCTGCCATCGTTAGTAAAAAGGTGCTTTGCCAGTACTTGATTTACAAAATTTACAACCGTACTGGCTTAGCAGAGCACTGGCTTAGAACGCTTTCCCAACAATGGCAAAAAGTACATTGCGAGTACTTATTTACAAAATTTACAACCGTTAACATAATAAAAATAGTGACACAGCCCTTGTTCACAACGCTTTCCCAACTTTATTGGTTGTTCTCCCAATGATTTGCCAACGTTTTAAAAAAGAAATGGCCAAGCCCTGCCCGGTGTTATCATTTTGGGATTGATAAAGCACTTATTTTATCATTAAAAAAAGAACTTTATTGGTTGTTCTACCAATGCTTTGCCAACGATTTAAAATTAAGGTTTTGGTACTGGCTTTACCAACGTTTTAAAAAATTAACGGCCAATCCCTGCCAGGTGTTATCATTTTGGGGTTAGCAAAGCACTTAAATCTTCAGAAATCCAACGCTCTGCCAACGCTCATACCACTGTTGAAAGCACCAATGCTTTGCCGTTCGTATTTTTCTGGCTTGGTACACACAGAGAAATAAAGTGACAACCGAATTGAAAAGTGTATTTTAATAGTAACAACTAATAAATTCAGTTAAGTGCAATGATAATTAAATTCGATTTCTGAATATTTTGGCAGTTGCAACTAAAATTCAGTTGATTTAACCGAACTTTGTTATTAATAACCCAATTTGAGTAGTATGAACCGAATTTTAGTTGGCAAATAGCTACATTTTTCTCTGTGAGTAGTTGTTGTTTGGTGTAAATTTAATTCCTGCGGGAACCCGCGGTAACGACGTCGAATAGACCTAAAGCTAATACGAAAAAAATTTTAAAACTGAAAAAAATTGGTGATAAAATATTTTTGAGCTAAATTTTTATTTTCATTTTATTACAAAAAAAAAAGTTTAGAAAAATGATTTTTAGGTTGAAAACTAAAAAATATTGAAAAAAGATACTAAAGAAATTTAAGAACAAAAATGTTTGCGTTAAGAAAGTGTTTGAAAAAAAAAATAAAAAATGAGGGATGAAAACCGATTGAAGTAGATGATGTCAGAAATTTAGACATTGCACAGAGGGGTATTTAAAACATAATGGTATTAAATATAGAACTTTTAAATTACTGATCCGATCGGTATGAATCAAATTGGAAATTGTAAGAGGTATTTGAAATATTGTCATTTGGTCACACTGTTTTTGGGCAGGGTGTACTTACAGGTTGTCAAAGTTGACGACCTGGTGGTTGCAACTTTCGTAAATGTGGTCCCATTTCAAAACTTTTTTGCCTAGAGTATTGTAAGTTGTCAGATAAAGAAAATACATGATTATAGTTATAGGTTATCTCCTTGACTTTTAAAGTTTTTTTAATTTTAAAATTAAAATTTGGTTTTTTTGCCACGCCTTTTTTTTTGTTTATCTACCAAAAAAACTTTATTATGTAATTGATTTAAAAAATCTCCATACTACTAATACTTTACAAAATAAGAGATAACAAACATTTTTAAATTAGTTTTAATATTTCAGTTGTAAAAAAATGCTTAAAGTTTAAAATTTTAAAAAAATGTATGAACAATTTTAATTTTTTTTACAATTGTCTTGAAACTTTGTTGAAAAATCCACACGGCTTTTAATATTTTACGAAAGGGATTTGAAAAAAATTTTGAATGTAATTTCATTAGCGCCCTACCAAATTAAAAAAACCTGGAACAATTTTGTATAAATTAATATTTCTGTTAAAGTTCAACTTAAAATAAAATACTTCATGGTTTTGAGTGCGATGCTTTTGTCTTTGCGGACGATATACCACTTCTTTTTTCGGGCCATCTTCAGCTCATTGATGTTTTCGAATATGACATGAATTTGCTTTTATCTAATATTTCTGCCTGGATGATAAATTGTAATTTGAATATAAACTCTACCAAGACAAAAGCTATGCTTTTTAAACCACATAACTCTGAAGTGGATGTATCTATTACGATTAATGGCGAGCTTATTGAATTCGTTGAAGTTATGAGATGTCTAGGTGTTTTAATAGATAACAATCTAGAATTCGGTCGACGAAGTTGTCGATAACTTTCCCAATTCTCATCACTCCTATTATCAAAATACGTTTTCAAAGCAATATCCCTTAACGACCGATTATAATTAATTTCATTCGAAAATTTAGCTACACTAACTTTTTTATCCTGGCGAACCTTCCTTAGCGGCACATAATTTAAAAGATCTATAAAAAGTGAATTTAAAAAATCAAGTTGGAGATTCACATCACCAGTATTATAAATTTGGGAAAAATCCGTACGAATTATATGTTCCTCTAAGGCAACAATATTAATATGATTATAATCCCTATAGAAATCTGAATTTATAATAGAACAAACGGGGATTCGAACAGCCAAGCAAATTAAAGAGTGATGTGAAAAACTAGGAATCTGAAATTGAGCTGAGGTAGAGACTAATAAATTTTGACTAATTAAAAAATAATCAATGAGGGAAGTGGACTGATAATAAGAGTCATAATGCGTAGGAATAGAATTATGCCTGCATTCCAGACCAAAACGTGTACAAATATTTCTTAAACTACGGGCTATAGTTGGATCAAAGACATTATTATTGAAATCGCCCACCACAATTACATTACCATACCGAACAAAAATATCACTTAAGAAACGTTCCACTAACTTTAATTTACCAGTAGGAAGGTAAGTAACACCCACTAATAGTGTAACAGTTTCAAGATAAACTTCAATAAATAAAGCCTCACAAGAGAAATATTCAGTCCATCTATGAACCACTTTGAATCTTATACCCTCATAAATATAAATCGCTTCTCCACCACCTTTGCATCGAGTTGGACGATCACTCCTACATAATACATATCCCGGAACTCTTAAAGCATTATTTGGCATTACAGGGTCAAACCAAGACTCAGTAACACAAAAAATATCTAAAGGTTTATTTCTAAGAATGAATTGTAGCTCATCTAGTTTAGATGACCTATCCGAGGGGGCTAAGCTATGTGCATTGATATGCCCTACTCTTAAATTTTTAGAATCATTCAAAAATACGCGTTCTAAATCTCCATCACTGATAATCGGGCCTAAATTCACCCTAAGTGACATTTAGACTTAAATAAAGTTCGTAGAGGAGTCGCAAAGATGTAATACTTAAAATATTATGCATTAAAATTAACATATTTAAAATAATATTTTAGTTTATGTATACCTAGTACGGTCAACACAATACATTTTAATAGAAATCCAAAATAAGTTCAATTATATTCTATTCAGATATATAAGTAGAAAATTGAAGTAACAAATTTTGCAAAAGAAACAAAATAAATATTTCTTAACAAGAAAGACTAATAAAACCACTAAAAGCTGCATTTTCGCATCAAAGTGTTTAAATAGAAACAATGACAGTAGACTTTAATTAAATAAGTCAAAGAGTATAAGTTAATTTGAAAACACAGCTAATAAATGTACCAAATTCAGAAAAATAAAAATATAAAAGATACCACCCCAAGATCCACAAAACAAAGCACCATTCAATGTCCTGCATCACGCAACTCACAACATTGCAGAAAATCACAGTTTTGTACTTCCATTAGAAAACTTGATTTTTACTAAGGGCACATCTCCATTAAGTATTCGAAACCATGCAATTTTTCCCTCCTTACGCAATGTACGACAAATCATTTGAAGTTTGTTACAGGCAGGGTTAAGATGATCATTAAGATAAACTCTAGCAGCAACTTGAGTCCCAATAACATCACTAAGCATTAGAGAGCGTGTTTTAAAATAGGCCTTCATAAGATCATCGCGAAGATGAACATTATTAAACTTCACCAACAACGATCTTCCTTGTTGTATATAAATACAATGATTTATGTCTTTTGCATCAGCATTGATTTTATAGTGCGAAAATATAGACAATATTGGCTCAAAGAGATTATTGATACCAGAAGGCAGGCCTGTGATGACAATATCAGCACGATTTACTCTGCGGTGAAGACGGTTGTTTTCAAGTTCCAAGTTAGAAATTTGTTCCAGCGTTTTTGTTTCAACATGTTTAATGGCATTATTGCAATCAGCTATATTAGCTTGAAGCTCCTTCAGAGATGACGATAAATCAGTACGAATATCAGAAATAGAGGATCCAATCATATCCTTAAGGTCACGTTGTTCTGTACGTAATTCTGCAGTAAACGCACTAAGATTAGCACTGATTTTTTTATCCAGCTCTTCTATACATTGTCGCATTTCTGATGAACTAGTATTACTGGAGGCTTCACGAGGGTTTTTAAGACGTATAAACCAAGCTTCCATTTTTTTCACCCAAAATTTTGTACAGCTCATCCGAAATATCAGCACAAATACTATGGAACCAGATTCGGCAATAATTACACCTTACACCAGAATCAGATTTTGTTACATTCTTATTACAAGTACCACATTTTGCGGCAGGCATGGTTAAGCAATAAATATAATTCCTATTGCTTTTTAATTATTGCGTACACTTCCAATAAACCACGTTTAACTTAAAATACAAAGAGCTTATCATACAACAACTGTTTACTGTTATATTTTCTTCTACTATTTTCCTTTTGGCTTTATCTTTCTTCACAATTTCATGAGATTATTTAAATTAAAAAATAGTTTGTCTTTTTATTTAAAACAAATAAACTTTACAACATAGTTGTAAAGAAATGTTAAATCTTTAGTTTACAGCAATTTTTATTAAGTTGGATTATTTATTTAATTATATTTAAATTTTTTAGTCAACCGTAACTAAAACACGTTCACTCATTTTCATTTTCTTGAACACTGAAAGAAACTCTCAACTTTTATATCCCATTAGAAATTATATTATTCATGAACGATCATTTCATGTTCGTGTAGCTAAGTGCTGGAACCATTTACCCTTACCCCTTAGATCTGTTGATCTATCTTTAAAAACATTCAAGTGTAAACTTGTAGAATATGCTTCTGTAAATGATATTTGATGTGCAAAAATTTTTCAAACAATTTTTAAAATTCTCTAAACTGCAATACATTTTGTCATGTGAGTTTATGCCTTATTCTTTAATAATTCTTTTAAACTTTTTTCTTAAATTTTTGTAAGTTAAACTTGCTATACAACAAACTGTTTTATATTGTTAGAAAATATGATATTTAAGGTTTTATAGTTTTAAGTGACATAATGAAGTTGATTGTTAATGTTGGTCTACCAACTATATATGGCCCGAAGGGCTCGGTTGGTTTTTTTGAAATAAATTAAATTAAATTAATACCATTAAAGCTCATAATAAGCATAATTCAAAAAACCATTAAAGACCATAATAAACATAATTAAAAAATAAACATATTTTTATATTTCATATTTTTCTTTTAATTTGTATTTTTTCACAAAATATTGACCTAATTATGACCTAATATCATAAGCTGTATATTGTTTTATAACCCGAAATTAAAAAAAAAAATTCTGAAATAAGATTTTTTTTTGTAATGCAATGTTAGACCAATGCCTGAGGTCGGCTGCATGCCAAAAAACTACAAATTTTGCAATTGTAATTCAGAAAATATCAATTGAAATTTGGAATTTCAATTTGAAATTCAGAAAATATCAATTGAAATTTAAAATTTCAATTGAAATTCAGAGAAAATCAGATTTTCCATTTACAATTCAGAAAATATCACTTGCATTTCAGAATAAATCAATTGAAATTCAGAAAACATTTAATTTCAATTAATATTTTCTGAATTTCAATTGAAATTTTCTGAATTTCAATTGATATATTTTAAAAACATCAATTGATATTTAGAAAATAGCAATTGATGTTTTCTGAATTTCAATTGATGTGTTTCTAAATTTCAATTAGTATTTTCTTAACTTTAATCATTTTTCACAACTAAACGATTAAAGCTAATTTAAAAAAGTTTGTTATCTCATATTTCTCAAAGTATTAGTATTTTTTGTTTGATAGATAAACAAAAAAAAAAAAAAGACGTGGCAAAAAAACAAAATATTACTTTCAAATTTCAAATAACTTTTAAAGTAGAGGAGATCATTAATACATTTTTAAAATGTTGTTGCCTTAAAGTGCCTTCTAGTAGAATTATTAACAACCAAAGTTAAAACTTTGACAGAATATGAATGCTAGACGATTGAAGATATTTTAAAAATTTTGATTTAAAAATATATGAAATTTTGATTTTTTTAAGTTAACATTTTTTATAATTTTTTAAAATTTCCATATGACAACTCTGAGATTATAATTTTTATAATTGTAGTGGTATTTTAATAAAAGCTAGCCATTATTTATGTTTTGGCAAAAAAAAAAAAAAAAAGACGTGGCAAAAAAACAAAATATTACTTTCAAATTTCAAATAACTTTTAAAGTAGAGGAGATCATTAATACATTTTTAAAATGTTGTTGCCTTAAAGCGCCTTCTAGTAGAATTATTAACAACCAAAGTTAAAACTTTGACAGAATATGAATGCTAGACGATTGAAGATATTTTAAAAATTTTGATTTAAAAATATATGAAACATTTGTTTGTAAATGTATTGTGAATTTTGATAATTTTTTAAAATTGCCATATGACAACTCTGAGATTATAATTTTTATAATTGTAGTAGTATTTTAATAAAAGCTAGCCATTATTTATGTTTTGGGTAAAAACGGAATACATTTTGGAATGTACTCGATTTTGGTTGTTTGACCGATCAAGATCAGGTCAGATTTTCAAAAATTATATACAATCGATGACCTAATTTTTAGCAAAGAAATACATTTTCTTATTTCAAATCAACATAACATTAAAAAATATAAAATTTAAGGATTATTTATATTTTGAAATAAGTTTTTAAAAAGGTAACATCGAAAAAGAGCAAACATTTGTTTTTTTTAACTAATTATTTGGCATCTCTGGATAACAAATCTCTTCTATTTTTTACGGTTGTATCAGTATGTTGAATTATTTCAGGGATTTCAAACCACTTAATTATATTTATCAAGTAGGCATATTTAGCCGTTTAAAAGTACTGGATTGAACACAGAACAGTTGGTTCATAATGAGTTAAAGTTCAATTACCTTTGGTGGGTCCAATACTATCTGGTGGAAATATATATTTCGTACGTTCACTACTCTGGCCCATTTCCCAATCAACTAAACGTACATCCGATGGTGTTTCATCATAAGAACCAACTTTTTCGGCACATTCATCAAAAAAGGTTAAACCATGATCCCCATCCGATACAAATGATCTTTCCTCAATAAAACGTATAAACATTTGGGTTTTCATCAATAATTCAAAAAATTTATGATAAGCCTATAATAACCAAAAATACTAATTAATAAACGACATGCAATAAAATCATTGAACTTACCTTATCTCTGGAACGTAAAAATGCTTTAAGTTGAAATAAGGCACTAGGGTCAGTGGCACCCACAGAGGGTGCCTTTGATATGGGAACCAAATAATCACGATAACCACGTAAAATTGAAGCCATAAATAATAAAAAGGCTTCCTGGATACGTTGTTCCAAATGTAACTGAGTAAAGATAATAAAATTATATTAAATGTTTATAGATTATATTAAAAAACTAAAAAAAAAAAAATAATTACCTCGCGCCTACGTCTTCTTAAATCACGATCTAAACTATTATTGCAATCTATATTAAGCGGTTTCGATTGTTCCAATTCAGAAAGAGTTTGCCTTAAAATACGTGCAGCTCTTTTAGGTAATAATTTAACAAGTAAATGTTTTTGTGATTCGCATAGCTAAACAATCAAACAAACAAACAAAAAACATAAATTAAACATAATCGTATAAATTATTTTTTCTTGACCTACACTTATAGTATTGGTATCCAAATCTATACATGTAACATCTGTAGGAGGTTCATATAAATCAAAAAATCTAGAATCCACACCAATTAAATAGGGTACCGGAGCATGTAAAACTTCGGCTAAGCCAAGAGGACATAAAGGAATGTAGGGACATTGCCATTTAAAAGGAAACAATAATGAGACAATAGCTTCGGCTACGGCAGTCAAAGTTGCTGGCCTAAAAGTATGTTTTTGTTTAAACATATAACACAAATAGTTTAAAGGGGTTTTTATAGTTTTACAATACCGTAAAGAGTGTATGAGTATTTTTTGTTCTGTCAATCCCAATAATAAGACATGCAAACAGTTTTCAGTACCCAAATTTTGTAAAAGCATATGAAATCCAGCGCCACTACGTGGTAAAGGTGAATCTTCAGGTTGTGTTAATAAAATACGATCATTCGATTCACTAGATAGCTGTTGAAAGATATATTTAATAATTATTTAAATTCATTTGTTATATTTTAATAATTTGAAAATCTTTACTTGTAAATGTATACTGGGTGCTGGAAATGGTACTTCATCCAATAGTTGTGTTATATAACGTTCTATGGGTATTGGTAAATCTATACCAAATACTACCAACCGCTGAAAAAGAAAGTAATTTAATATAAATTAAAATTGCGTTTTTGTGCATTTTTAACTTACATGTAAATATTTTAACCATTTATCAAATGTATCCCCAAAGGGATAATGCGATAATAAACATATCGATTTAATCATATGTAATGAATGATTTTGAGCAAATTCTTCATTCCAACCAAGTAGTTCACATTGTTGTTCCGATAATTGAGATTCACTGAAAAGAATAATTTTGAATCAATATTAAATAAAGTTCTGCATGACTACATTTAAAACAGACATCAAAACATTCCCTACTAGTGTTGGAAATACTATACAGGGTGATTCAGTCACGACCAGCCGAATTTCACCAGCGTATTCCTTGGCTCATTTCATGAAAATATGTCCACTAAGACCATCCCCGAAAATGTAAGTGTGCGAAATGGCAGCGGTTTTAAAATTTTCGGATTGGTGGTCGGAGGGTAGTAGGGTAATTGTTGCTAACTTCTGAACCAGTGGTCGGATTTTTTTTGTCTTTGGGCTTGTTGGAAAGGTCTATGGGAGAACTTTCAGAATCAATAAATAAAAATACAGAGCTTTTAAAAAAATTTTTTTTTTTTTTAATTTTTTCTTTATTGGCTAAGTATGACGAGAGATACTTATATGCCAAGACTGTTTACGTCCATTTGACGTTATACATACTAGATGTCAATCTGACAGATGTAGAGTGAGGTAAAAGAAAATTGATGTCTGCATTTACTTTTGAGATACATTTCAGTGTAGCTACAATGTCGTTTTTTTTTTAAGTATGTTTTTACTTAGCAGCAATAGAGTTGTTACTTCTTTTGATAGATTTATCATTGTAGTGTCTTCTAATATGACATTTGGTATTCTTATTTTGTTGAAAGCGTTCTTGAGACTTTTTGCATAGCTGTATCTTCAAAGATCAAATTTACACAAGTAGATAAAATTTATTAATTTCTTGTAGATCCCTGGTTGTCTCGACATGAACACATCATGGAGATTGTTGAAACTGTTAAAAAGACTATTTTGTTGTCTTTGTTGGGCGAATTTGCTGCATTGAAAAATTAGGTGATTGTCGTCTTGAAGAATGTTGCATTCGTCACATTGGTCTGAGGTTTCGACACCAATTTTTTTAAGGTATGGTTTGTTATAAGTCAGGCCAACTAGAAGTCTGTTAATAACCTTGATTTCAGCTGCAGACAATTTACTGTTTTTAAACTAGTGGCATTTGGGTAATTCGGGAAATACTGCTAAGAAATCCGGGCATCTTTCTTGTGAAATGTTCTTATATTCGTTACCCCATTGGTCCCAGAGTAGGTTAAAAATTGAAAAAAAAAAGATATAAGAACGTGCACATAACCTCAATTTGCTCAGCCAGATGGCATGCAACTTATGTTTTTTTTTTTCTCTTAAAAGATAGCAATACCTCATACCTTCCCAAAATGTCCTATACGTTGCCCAGATGTCTTAGATAAGAGCGATAAGAAAAATCAAGTATCTTGTGAAAGATTGTTGAAAAATGTACTTCTTATACGTTATTCATAGACAAATGGAATGTCTTCAAAGTATATGGCAATTTGTTCCATTCACGGGCAACCCTAACAAGAAAATATCGCCCCAATAGCGGAGTAAGTTTCGGATTAACCAATTGTATATTCCTAGTAAATCAACCAAATTTAAAATATCAAACAAAAATTTCGGGATTAGCAATTTATATACTCGTTTAGATCACATATTGATGCGCTAGCATGTAAAATCTGGGGCTCGCTGCGTATGCTTTACCGAACTAATATTTTCTTGCCCTTACGTATCAAGCAGATACTGGCACATGCGATTTTAATGTCACAAGTCCTTTATGGCCTTGAAGCAGTTTCTGGTACTATTAATGTGAATCTTATGAAATTAAAACGTATATTTAATGCAATGGTCCGGTTTGTATATAATGTTAAACGTAGAGCTCATATTTCAGATTATGTTAGGCATTTTCTTGGATGTTCTTTTGACAACTTCACTAAATATCGAAATTTGATTATGTTTCACAAGGTAATGAAGAATGGTAGACCATCCGCTATTTGTGAATCTTTTTTATTCTCTCCTTTTAATAGAAAATCACATTTCGTTCCTCCTAGAATAGTCAGGTCTACTTTTGAAAGGTTCATTATGGCTAGAATTCCTCATTATTGGAATATATTGCCTTACTCGTTGCTCATTTTCTCGCAATCTAATAATGTTTTTCGCCTAAAACTCTTGGAATATTTTTCCGGTCTAAATTATTGATTTAATTGATATAAGGTGTTTGGCTGTGTGTTCTCTAATTGGACTTATCTCCTTTTGCTTGTGAACTATTTTACTATTAGCTTTTTTTAATTATTATGACTGGGGAGTCAATGAGATTTGTATATTGTATGAACGTTAGTATTATTATTATTAAGTTACTATTTGAATTGTATAACTTATTTGTTTTTATTACTGTGTAATATAGTATTTTGGCCTTATTGGCTTTATATTACAAAACTGAATAAATAAAATAAATAATTTCAACAAAATTATCGAATGAACATCAATTAAATGCCAATCTTAGCTTCTTCATAATATAACCCAAGATACACTTCTAAGCAATATAAAAATATTGGCATAACTAACCCATGAAACACCCTAAGCTTAACATTAAATGGTAGCACAACATCTAAGCTTTACCAATTTTCTCAAAGTTAAATTAACTTTATAAACAATTCCATTGACATTATCCTGAAAACTTGACTTGGTGTCTAGAATCACACCAAGACATTTAAATAAATAGTAAATTTATGAATACCACCATCAGCAAACAACATAGCCCCAGATTTACTAGAATTTACATAAAGATAAATGGAAGACATCCAATTATCCGTAATGATCGGATGAAAAATGTATTTTTGACGAATTTTGTAAAAACCACCAGTCATTCTAGTGTAAAACAATTCATAAGTTTTCATAAATATATAAATTTTTTTTAAACTTACTCAAAATCTTCATAAAACGTTAATGCTGAACCATAAACCTTATAAGTACCATCATTAACAGTTAAACAAATGTACTAAATACTGGAGCCGTAGGTTTTCGTTTCTTATTTTCTGCTACATGTGGCCAAGCTTCTAATGAAGCACCCATTGGTAAACAAAATAATGGTACACTTGGACATAAATTCAATGGAAAATCATTGTGATCAACTGTTGGATAGCGTAGTAAAATTTCCGGTTGATAACTAATGTGTTTTGGACGGTACATAGATTTTTTGTAGCATAAATAAACATCGCTACCGGTGAAGGCTTTATTTAAAGACTTATAGATTAAACAAAAGGCATGTGGTGGTTTCTCTCCTTTGCTGCCGATTATCACACACAAATCGGTGACAACAAGTTCATTGCAGGGCATTTCAGCTGGAGCACGACGATAGGTTAAAATGTTTTGGCCGAAGAATTATTTACATTTGCCACACGGCCACCAGGTGTTTCGGCCACAATTTCAGCATCTGACATAATACGTTCATGACCTTCATAAAGAACACCTGGAACGAAATGAAAATTTAATATTTTCAATGTAAAACACTAAATTATGTGGGTATTTTTGTTATACACTACCTATATCCACTAATGGTGGACGATCTTTGCCACGTCTATAGTATATAAAACATTCTGTGGATCTTAAAGATCCATAATTTAAGTTAGCGGGTAATCCAGTGGGTGTACTTTCTAATACCGTATAATCATCGGGTATATCTTCACCCAATAGAGGAAAAAATACTCCTATGTCTGTAATGGGATCTATGGAGGTAGCAGCTCTTAAATGGCCGGAATCTTTAAAATTACTTTCTTGTAATAATTTTGGCTTTTCTGGCGTACCGGCCACAACAAAATAGTCAGCAATACGTTTCTCCTCCATGACAACTGGAATAGAACAAACAAACATACACAGGTTAAATATGTTTACAGTATGCAGAAAATCAAAGTATTAATTCTTTTAAAATTTCACAAGCTTATTAATTTTAAAAATTAATAGTGTTAATAGTTAAATCACATCTTTAAAGGATTTAGTTATTATGTCTATTAACCTATGGTATGCAAGTGCCGTCATATGATGACAATATTTCAAGAATTTATATATTTAGATCTTTAAATTATATAACAGCACTGTAAAAAGCATAAGATGACAAAAAAAAATAATAATAATAATCCTTTTAAAATTTCTCAACAACAACAGAATCCAATTACCACCAGACTTAAATGCAACAAATATTTAACCAGATAACAATGTATCATGCTGGCCCGCCTAAGAGTGCGAAGATGTAATTTTAATTCAAAGCATTACTATGAAAAAACTGATCCCCCTAAATGCCTCAATTGCGATGTAATCCTTACTATTTCCTACATGCTAACAATCTGTCCGTCTTCTAAAATAGACGAATCATTGGAGGAAATTCTGGATTGTACAAAGTGTAACAACATACAAAAAATCTGGAGATGTCTACAACAACACGGCATTCAAGATGTTTAGGAACATTTTGTTAAAATCTATTCAACATTTTTTATTTTTTATGCTTCAAAAATTATTCTTTGCTTTAAACTTTATTTTTTATGATAAATTTTTGACTAGAATACTAATTCATTCACTTCATAAAAATATTTATTTCATGTTCATGTCAATAAATTACATTTCAATACGAGCTCTTATGGTCTAGCTACCGGCGCCTTTTGTATATATTTTATAAATTAATTTGTAAAATATATTGTTAATAAATAAATAAATATTCTTTCACAAATTCCACATATGGATTAAAAAATTTAATTTTGAAAAAATATGGACCTATTGAAGAATGTAACCGATGAAAAAATTTTTTAATTTAATTTATTTCAAAATAAAAACCAACCGATCCCCTTGTTCCATATATTAGGTTAGGTTAGGTCGAAAAGAGGATTCGGAGAAGGGAAATACTTCACTAAACCGACTCAAGTCCCTGAGGACTTACACTTAAGCCAGAATGTCGGCTTGTTGTGCGCTCTAAACAATCGGTTCTATGTCCTATGTCACCTTACTATCCCAGAAACTCTGTCGCACTGACGAAACTCCTCAACTTCTTCCATCCTATGCCCCTAAGATCCCCCAATGTAGATATTTGATCACTGGATAGTATTTCACAGAGATAGTGTTCCAAGGTCTCCTCTTCTTCCCCACAGGCCCTGCACACTTCCGAGTCCGCCCTACCAATACGGTAGAGATGGGCCCTAAGTGTCGAGTGTCCCGAGAGGATTTCCATCAAAAGACTCAGTTTCTTCCTACTGAGATTCAGAATTTCCCTTGTCTTGTCCTTGTCCGGGTTGCCCCAAAGAATATTTGTAGTCCTGCCAACACCCGCATTTTCCCAGATGGTCCTATGCATGGTGTCAGCCCAGTCCACCAGCTCCGCCTTGAGAGCTCGAAAAGGTTTTGCGTTCTCCAAAGTGACTAATTCCAGGGAAGATCCTCCCCTAGCCAAATCATTAGCCACTTCGTTCCCCGCTATATCACAGTGTCCCGGCACCCATATAATCTCAATGCGTCCCCGTGAAGAGAAATCGTTAATTTCCCCTTTACACCTGAGTATCGTTATTGATCCCACAGAGTCCGTAGATAAAGCCCGGATAGCCGCTTGGCTATCCGTGAAAATCACAATATCACCGGTAAAGCCCATGATATTCACCTGCTTAATGCACTCCGTAATCGCGGTGACCTCCGCCTGTAGTACGGTGTTATGGTCAGGAAGACGGAAGCATTTGCGTACATTGAAGTTAGCGTTACAGAAGCCCAGACCTGTTTTCCCATCCAGTTTTGATCCATCCGTGTAAAAGTGGATCCCCGGTTGGTTCCTCAAGAAGGTCCCATTTAACCATGGTTGCCTGTCCGGGATTAACGTGTCACAGAGCGTCGTGACAGACCTCTCTGAAATCCTGTCGCAGTCCCATTCTGGGACGCAATACCCTGGCAATTGGTCCAAAATAGTACGGTGCCCGGTAATATGGCCATTATTGTCCCATTCCCCGGTAGCCCTCAGCCGCATCATAGTCAATGCGGCCTCGTATTTCACCTGTACATTCAAAAAAATAAGTTAGTAGAAAAGTTAGTAAAACGTCTTGTAAATCAGGAATACTATTTTTTAGCAAATATTTTTGCTAAAACCGTGTTTTCAGCTAAAATTTTTGTTATACTTATTCAGCACTTAACTGTTTTATACTAATGCTTTACTAATATACTAATGTTTTACTAATTAATTTTGCTAAAAAAAATTGTGCTGATAAGCAGATGTCGCGGCATGTCAAGATGTAGTAGAGAAGAGGAAAATGATACTAAAAAGGACAACTCTAATAAGACAATTAAAAAAAACATATACAGACATGTAGACAGAGTAAAGCAAAAGAGAAAGACACACATCTTAGGTAGATTTGTATGGTTCCTTTTTCTTATTGCAAAAAAAGGGTTGTTTTTTTTCGTTTCGTTTGTTTTTGTTTATTTTTTCGTTTCGTTTCTAGAATTATCTTCGGCAGTTTCGTCATTGAAAAGATAGCATCATTAAGACAACCATTGATGTAAATAGTTGAAAAAAAATTTTTGTTATGTTATATATACTTATTTCTATATATTTTCAGATATTAAATTAATTAATGTCGTCAATGTGGGAATATGAAAATTTTATATTTCGTAATTATTGTAAATTATTTTTAAAAGAATCACAAAATATGTTTTATGATTTTCAGCAAATATTTTAACTAAATTACAATTTTTTTACAATTTTTTTGCGTTTTTTTCAGTCTACTAAAATTCAGCAAAAAATTTATTAATTTTTACCAACGCTTTTTTATTTGTAATCTACTAAGTGTTAGCAAAACTTTTGCTGAATCTACAAATTTTGTTGCTAAAAATCAGCTCGCTGATTTTCAGCAAAAGATTTTGCTGACATTAGCAATTTTTTTGCTAGCATCCTCCTGACTAAAATTTAGCTGACTCAGCAAAATTTTTTGCTGACTTTACAAACTTTTTTTTTTTGAGTGTACCTCAATTGGGCGAATTGCCAGAATAGTCTCGACAGCCCTAGTAGATGTGGTTCTCATTGCGCCACTAATGCCCAAACAGCATAGGCGCTGTATCTTCTGCAATAGTAACACATACGAGCCAAATCTCATCGATGTCCACCATACTACAGATGCGTACGTCAGTATAGGTCTGACAACGCTAATGTATAGCCAGTGTGTCATCCTGGGATTCCATATATAGTTGGTAGACCAACATTAACAATCAACTTCATTATATCACTTAAAACTAGAAAACCTTAAATATCATGTTTTTTAACAATATAAACACTTGACTTTGGTTGCAAATATCTCCTCTAGAGGGAGTGGTAGCATAATTAAAAACCCGACGAAAAAAGTTTATATATAGTCATATAAAGCTTGATATCATATATCATATATAAGGTGGCGCAAAAGTAATCCTCCTATCAGAAAATGCTATACATAATAAATACATAATAAAAAAAAAACATCGGAAGGTTATTTTTGCGCCACCTTATACATTAGGGTGGGGCGATTTGAACATCTTAATGGGCGCTTCGCGTTTCTGATTCTTGGGATTGTACTGAACAAAAAAGTCCACTAGACCATACGTCTACGGTGAAAATCGAGCTTCCAGGTTTTGACTTTTTAGCCGCATTTTGTGAAAGTAACAATGTGTGGGATGGACATCTTAGGAAGTAGGAGAAGCTTATCCAAGATTATGGAATCAATCTCTTCTTTGGAAGATTCTCTAGCAGATTAATGCATCAATCATATTTGTGGGTGGGATTTAAGGGGTTAATTTTTAATTTCAAAATAGGGTTTTTTTTGCCGTATTTTGTGAAAGTAACAATGTGTGAGATGGACATATCTCAGGAAGTAGGAGGAGCTTATGCAAGATTATGGTATCAATCTCTTCTTTGGAAGATTCACTAGCAGATTAATCCATCAATTATATTTTCTAGCAGATTAATTTTTAGTTTTAAAATAGGGATTTTTGGCCGTAAAGGTAAAATCTGGAAGCTCGATTTTCACCGTAGACGTATGGTCTAGTACAATCCCAAGATTCAGAAACGCGAAGCGCCCATTAAGATTTTTTTTCCTTCCATACTAATCGCCCAACCCTAATATACATATTAGGGCGGGTCGATTTATTTTTCGACAATTTCCCTATGATTTCCGTATTCTATTGGTTATTCCATGAAAATTTGCCAAAGAACCATACCTCTATCGTTAAAATCGAGTCCCCTACTTTTTGTTGGTAGATTTTTTCCCAAATTGACGTTCGTATGAAATATTACCTACACGTTCACATCCATAACTCAAAAACTATCGATCAGGTTTAAAAGGTGAGGTCATTTTGATCAATTTACAAAAAAAAATCTCCAACATTGGTCCAACGGTTCAAAAGTTACGGGCATTTTTGTCCAAATTTTGGAGCATTTTTCCATTTTTTTCATGATTTTGTCCAATATATTACTTTCATGGCCATTTTTTTGGCTCAATTTTTTTGACTTACGAAGCTTACGAACCTTACGTTACGACTGGACTGATTTCCGCTTTACATTATTGGCATATTTTTTCACAGGGTGCATACCCTGTGTTATGTTTGCTTATTTCTTTTTGTTTTTAGTTTCTTTATCGACTTCTTTATTTTTGTTTGTTATTTTTGTTTGTTTATAATATTCCAGTGTATGCTAGTTTTGTTTGAGCGTCATTTCAGTGAAGTGTTACTTGAAATAACTAACAAATAATCAAACTATTTTGAAATTTAGAAAAGATTTAAAGGTAAGTGTAAAAACATTGCTAACTATTATAGTTAATAGTTATATTATTATTCTATGAAAAACATATTTAATTCTTTTAGTGACGGTTTAAAAAATGGATTCAGAGCCTGGTTCATCGCAAAATCCAACAGATACCCAACGCAGTAGTTTGCAACATTTGGTCTCTCATGATGTTTTTTCTTTTGGCGTGGCCTGTGAATTACCTGATATTAATCTGTCAACTAAACGAGATATATTGAAGTACTATTTTTTCTTGGCCGAACGTTCAAAAGCCCAAAGCAAAATGTTTTCGTATAAAAGATTTACTCCCCAAGTAGCAGACAGATTGTTAGAAATTTGGAATCAACTTAATATTGAACTTATACTCAAAGGTAGCATCATTAGAAAATTGAATAATTTGCTTGACGCATATAGTAATGCAGATAAACAACGAGTAAAACGCGCAACAGAATTCAAAAATTTCGTAGAATCAACAAACCAATTATTCAACATTGGAAAATGTAAATGCAACTTGAAAGAAAACGACTGCTCATGTGGATCTATCCCAGAAAACTTAAAAGATTTCATGCGCGATCAATATAATGACAGAATACAAACGATACCGGAACACGATAGTGGAAGTGAAGAGACGATACCAACGAATATACCAACAATCCCAGTGAGCAACGATCCTACATACGAACCACATTATGACGAAATGGAAGTTGATGTGAGAGGAGGTTCAGAATTAGTTCTACCACCACAAACATACACTCCCAGATACAATACTAAAAACTATGCAATGATGTGTGACAGATTTGGTGTGCATGATAGAATGGGATCAGCATTGGCAACAGCTCTGATGGAAGACCTGGGCGTAAAAGATGCTCATGACAATCTTGTCATCATGGATAAAAGTAAACTTCGTAGAGAAAGAGAAAAATGGAGACAAGACGCACTTCGTAAGCGGTATGATGGCTCGAATTTGATATCATTTTCATTCGACGTCAGGAAAAATGATGCTCTAACTGTAGAAAAAATTGATGAGAAGTTGCATCCAAGGATGGTTAAAGAACCTCATCTAGTTGTTTTGAGGGAACCAAAATCTCAACGGAAAGACATGTCCAATTGCTGGCTGCCACTGCTAAACGAGTTGCAGGAAAGAATGTAGAAGGCGCTATGGCGACGACATTAGAAAGCCGTACGAAAACACCCAGACTTGAAAGCAAACAAGACTTTCAGAAAAAATAATGTTTTTTTTCACAATTTTGTCTTTTACTACACTCAAATTGAATATTTTTTTTGATAATAGGTTGATAGATACTTTATTATCTCTTAATTAGAATTTTTGTAGAAAAAAAAATAAAAAGGGAAAAAAAAATCAAAAAGTTGGTTTTTATGTGTTATTTTGTTTTAGCAATATCGCATGAATTAATCAACCGAATTCTATAAATTTGGGCTTAAACTCTTCGTTTTGAATTGTAAATTGAATTAAATAATGGATTGAGCCAAAAAAATGGCCATGAAAGTAATATTCTTGAACAAAATCATGAAAAAAATGGAAAAATGGTCCAAAATTTGGACAAAAATGCCCGTAACTTTTGAACCGTTGGACCAATGTTGGAGATTTTTTTTTGTAAATTGATCAAAATGAGCTCACCTTACCAACGCTCCTACTGGCGATTAAACCCGATCGATAGTTTTTGAGTTATGGATGTGAACGTGTAGGTAATATTTCATACGAACGTTAATTTGGGAAAAAATCTACCAACAAAAAGTAGGGGACTCGATTTTAACGATAGAGGTATGGTTCTTTGGCAAATTTTCATGGAATAACCCATAGAATACGGAAATCATAGGGAAATTGGTGAATTTTTTCACTCCCTACAAATCGACCCGCCCTAATACATATATATGTGTGGCAATGTATTACAAAATATATTCATATCTTATACTTAGTTTATGAAATTTTTTTAATATGGCGTAATATATCATCATATATCATTCTATCGTATGTTATACATATATTAGCATATATTTTATATCTGATTATATGAAATAGATATAGATCTATATATGATCATATATTCTACCATATATGATCATATGTAAGTGTATCATTCAAAATAAATTCTATTACTTTTATATATAATCATATATTGCAAAACAGATCATTATATATTAAAATATATAGTAAAATTTAATGTAAAAAATTCGATAAATTTTTTATATTTTTTTTAGTACCGTTTATAATTAGAATATAAATGAGTTTCAAAATTTACTGTAAAAAACACGAAAAACAACGATTTTTTGTTTTGTAATGATTATTAATAATTTTTTATTAAAGTACTAAAAAACAATGTTACATTTGTTTTAAGTTTTAATCCAACCAACATATAGATAAAGAAAAAACAATGTACTCAACATCTGTTAAATTTTATATGCCAACTGGTTTTAAGAGAAACAGTTTTTTAGAGGTTTTTCTAATAAATATGTTTTTAGTATATATAAACAAAATGTTGTGTTATTTATACATATCGTATGCAGAGAATATTTTAAACAACACAAGTTAACTTTAAAATTTAATTAAAACTGCTTAAAAGACTGAAAATTAATTAATTAAAAGTACCACTGTTAACACATTTTTTTCGAAACTCTCTTGAAACCATTTCAGATTTTTAGAACAGAACATGGGAATCGGCTTGTTCAAAAAATCAAATGATCAAAAAACCCTTATAACATGCGCAATGGATTCTAAATTTTCAATTTTAAAAATTAAATAGTTGCTTAGTTCCACTATAAGCAATATACATTCTACCACTGATCCTGTATTGTAGTTAACAAAATAGTTGTGACTGTTATATTTCATAAGGTTAACAATAATTACTGAAACACATTGCTTAATTTGGTCAAAAACACCAAATTTAAAATTTTGTGTAAGAAATTTTAAAATAAGAAGCGGTATTTCTTCTTGGTAGTAAATAACCCTTGTAGATCTGGTTAATGGTGTACGTTTGATAAATTTATCAGAATTTACCAGAACAAACAACAAAATATATTGTACTAAAATTTACCACGCTGTGGAGAAATTATTTTTTATACATGTGTGGCGAACAACAAAAAACAGCTGATTTATAAATTTACCATACATTAAAAAAAGACACTCACGCTTTGTTGTGAACTTATCTACTTATTTTACTCACAAGGAGAGTACCGTCCCAGCAAGAACAGTGACGGTCATATGACCGACACTGCTGATGGAAATATCCATCAATGCGTAGAACAAAATTTCTATCATTTTCTTAAGGGCAATATGAAAAAAGTGATGGAAACTTTGTGTACGTGTGATTTTGCATCTCCCTCTAATTTATAAATTCATAAGTTAGAGGAAGATGCAAGGCTCGCATGTGTTAGTTTCGGTCATCCATTTCTTGTAGGGGTAAATAGTGTTGATTGATATATTCACATACATATCATATAAATAAAAACTACCCGATTCTAAAGTTCATATACTATATTCAAATATGTTCATATATGGGCAAATATGGACATATATGTTTTATATACGGGTAAATATGGAAGGGTATGTGATTCCATATATGCAAACGGTACTCATATATGGTCATATTATATGAGGGTATATGCGATTTTTTTTTATTACTTTTGTCTTTATTTCGACAATATTAACCCATTTAACTCTTATTTTTAAATTTCACCAATTTCCTAAGAACTTTGTTTGAAAAATGTCCAGCGGATCTATGACGTGCCCTTAATGAGTTAACCTTTAGAATTAATTCGTTCAAAGGTCTGAATATTACTACATACTACAATATTTTGTACATTTTAATACTGTCCTTGACAATCACTACATAGTTGACGAACAGAAAAGTAAGAAAAATCGAAGACAGGAAGGAAATGGAGTCAGACTTTAAAACAAGTTCTTCTTGTTTTGTTCATTACTTTCAAACCACAAAACAAAGTGATGATTCAGCTAGAGACCTTTATAAATTCCCTTGATCTTAAAATGTTCTTATTTTTTAATCTTACTAAAAGGATTAGTTTGAATTATAAACACAATTTCATACATTATTTTTGTTTTTTTTTGAATATTCACTCCTTTGTATTATTTAGGCAATTAAAATAATTATTATTAGCAATCTTTGGCGATGCTACGCCTTGTTTTGTTTTGAAATATTTAAAACTTTTGTGGTTTTATTTTTTTTTATATTTTTTGTTCTTTGTCACTACGAGTACTGCTGCTGACTAATATTGCCAACTTTTTTGGTCCAAAAACCGCAAACTGAATTTAAATGAAAAGCGCTAGAAAAATCCAAGAGAAATAAGAACTTCGTGTATAAGGAGGAATAAATATACAATCTATTTGAAATGTTATCCGTCGTTGAATGAGCTGGAATTTCTGCTAACCACTAAAATACGTTCGATCTGTTCGACGTCGTTACCGCGGGCGACCGCGGGAATCCAATTAACCCGAAACAACATTTTAAACACAAATTTGGCAATAAAAGTGCTTTATGGTAAAATCAAGTTTCGTGCATAGCTCAAAAAAAAAAACCGAAACTAGGTCTAAAATACAAGTTTAAAAAAATGTTTGTGTCGGTGGCGCATATTTTCTAAGTTATAGGCCTCTAAAGTTTGGATATTTCATTTAATGGACATATTTTTAACTTTGACAAGTTGTTGCAGCGAAGCAAAATGTGTGACATTAGGAAGTTTTTTATAGACCTTTAATTTGGTACAATTTTTTTTTTTAATATTAACCCACTTCAGTATGTACAAAGCCCGGCTTTGCCGAGCCAAGTTTTTCTGCGTAAGACATCCATAAATAAGTTAATGGCTTTGCTGAATAACAGTTTTCAGCGTAATCGGCAGGGCTTAAGGCGGCTTAGCTGGGAGTTTTTTGTAACTGTTTTTATGGATAACTTTACTTTCTTTCCAGATATGGTTGATTTTCGGAGCACTCGCAATAAAAGAAAAATTATATCTCAAATGAAAGGTGCTTCAATTAGCTATTAAATGATATGTATTTGTTTCGATCCGATTACAAATGCCGAGGATACAAAGAATTTTAAATCCAAACGTTAGAGGTCCATAACTCTGGTACCGGAGGTCGCCGACATAATAATAGGTATTTTGAGCTCAGAATTAAAATTACTATTTATCGTGAAAATTTTAAACTAATCCGAGTTATGCCCGTAAACTAGAGTTTAGTCAAATTGGCTAATGCTGCATTTCGACAGAAAAGTTAATCTAGTAAAAAGTTTCAGATTAACTTTTAAGTATACTATGGGCAATAAAAAAAACGCTAGATTACCGCGAAAAGGGCCAAGTTAGCAACAGTGCTGCAGCCTATTGCACCTCCCTTTACAACTAGATTTTTTCACAAAAGCACTACGTAAATTTTCATAAGCTTTACATCACCGCTCTTCTTCAGATTTTTTTGTTAATTTTTACTTTTTCTTGTAGTTTTAATATTAAATATTTGTATAACAATCACTTTATTGTATTTATTTTCGATTAAATTTATAAAAATCTCACTTTTTACTTCATTTCCGTAGGAATTTATCAAAAACCAACTTTAGTTGTTTAGCAGATGTCACAGCCGTTTGGTAATAAAAAATAACGACGTTGTCAAGGTGACAGTTATAGACTTTTGCTGGCGCTGCCATTTTAAATGCATGTTGCAGGGTTCGGCTGAGATACTAGAAAAGTACTGCCAGATATAAAAATCAATGTTTTTTACATGAATGTTAACCGATTCGAGGCTGTTGTCGGCAAGAGTAATACGGCATTCACATTTGATTGCAAAACACGTGCTTTGTTAGAAACGAGTGGAAAAGAATAAAGAACTTAAAAACATGTTTAAACAAAACATAATTAATTAATAATTACCTATTATCTGTTATCTGTTATGTACGTCCATATTTATTTTGTTACATTTTACCAAGTAATGCTTGATTTAAATATGTACAAAAAAAGCTAGAGGTATGTAATATAAGTTTGACTTTTTATAAAGATTTAGCATTATATGAACAATTGTGTAAAAAATTAAAAATGTTCAGTAATATTTTATAACGTATGAAATTACTTGTTACGTAGAAAGTAGTTTAGGAAAATTGTTAAAATGCAAATAAAAAATTAACACAAAGGGGATACATAATTTATACAAAACTTGTTGAAATTCACAGAATTTTAATAAAAGTTTTGCATATTTACTTTCATCGTACTCCCTCTGAATTTTTTTGTGTGTATAAGAAAATGAAAAACGACTATTTTAGAGTCATTAAAAAAATTGCTAACCAAAAATACTGTACTCCTGTAACAGTTGTTTTAATTTAGTATTTTAATAAACAACTACAGTAAACAGTTAATTTTTGTTTGTTATTTAAAAATATACGATTTGAAAATTCTCGTTTAGTTTATATTTGTTAACAAATTATTATTGGTATTTTCATACACTCAAAAAAGTTTTACAGTTGAATCTACTGAAAATTAAAGTTAAAACAACTGTAATTTCAGTTGTTGTTGTTTTTAACTGTTGAAAAACAACTTAAAAATGTAGTAAAAACAACTGAAAATTTTTTACTACAATAATTTTGAACCAACTGTAAAAATTAGTAAAAACTGCTGTTCTTCAACAGTTATTTTTTCGACATTTTAAAAATATTTTTTAATAAAGAAAAATCTTTTTTTCTTTCAATTACCATACAAATTTGTATTCCTACATTCTACTTAAAATGTCAAAATTCCAAACGGTACTTCGCTTATGACGTTTTAATGTATTGAAGAGAGATATAATAACATTTACTAGTTATTATTTGAAAACTCTGAACATATCAATAAAAACAAATATAAACTAAATGAGAATTTTTCAAAACTCAATATAATCTTACATATATGTTTTAAATAACTAACAAAAATTAAAACTGATTACTGCAAAATTATTTTTTTTTTGTAAAAAAAAAATGAGTTGGTAAAAAAAAAATAGTTGTTTTGTATTATTTCATAGAAAAAAAGCTGTAATAACATTTAAAAACAACTACTACTATATATATTTTTTTTATAAATACCTTAAAAATAACTGTTAAAAGCATTAGTTTTTACAACTTATATATGTAGTTGATTTATGTTCGATTTATATGTTTCACGTTTTTATGGCTTATGCATTCATTTAAGGTTAGTTGTTTTTGACCTCTTCGTTTGTAAAACTACTATTGTAGTTGTTTTATCAATAGTTAAAAATTATGGTTAGTCATTTTTATGACAAATACTGTCAACGCCTTTTTGACTACATTTGTAGTTACTTCAACTGTAATTTTTAGTAATTTATACCTTCTTAATTTCCTGAGTGTACCCTTTTACGATAGCTGTTGAGTATACTGCTCCAACCATCTGTTAATTGGGCCAGAGTTGACCTTGATGGTCTTTGTATTATCATCTCACTGTCCTAAATCACAGGCAGATGTAGGTTCATTACACACCCTACTATTCAATCTATTTTGAGCGACTAATAATGATTGTCTACAGACAGTCATTATTAGTCGCTCAAAATAGACATCATGCCTGGTGGCATGATGTCCTAAATGTCAATATTTTAACGCCTAAAGTCCTGCCAAATGTATCGAACAGAGGTGACCACATCGGATGCTGAAGGTGGGGGTGACTTAGCAGGTGACATGCCAACAAGTACTCTACTGTACTAACAAGTTATGTTGTCTAATCTTCAGTATTCTTATCTTCTTATTGAGGTGAGCCACGTTCGACATTTGGACACATCTGAAGAGCAAGAGCGAGTGTCGTTTGCAAAAATTTCCTTGTATATTGCTACAATTGTATCATTTTCCCTGCCCCACCTGGTGCCCGTGAGAGACTTGATGCCTTGTTTCTGGGTTTCAGCCTGAGAAGCTGGATAGGTTCTTGAAATTTTGTTGGTACAAATGACGCCGACTTTCCAGTCTGATGAGTAAATGATATAGTCATAGAGACGTCCTGTGGAAGAACCAATAATCCCGCGAGATAAAGGTTGAAGAGTTAAAGTACATCCCTATGACACGCCCATCTTCATGTTAAGATATTAGGATTGGACAGAGTTCAAAATGTCCTGAAGCAGAGCTGCATGGTCGACCGTGTCACATGATTTGGATAGATCCAAAGCAGCAACAACGCACTGTGAATAATCGTAGTGCAAGACCAATTCACAATTCGTTTTTACAAATGTTTGAATTACGCCAAAAATGAGTATTATCATAAAGCTAAGATGTCAAACTACAATAATTTTAACAAATATTGTATATTTTCCTAATAATAAAATTAAAAATTTACGACCGAATTTAGTCCTTTCGACTAAAAAAAATAAAATACAAAATATTCAAAGGAATATATCTAAGGTATTTAACTTGATAACATAGGAGTTTTATACCTTTTTGGAAAGGGAATTAAGTGCAGATTTTGAATCTTTTAATAGCTTCATAGTTTCTGTTAGAGCATTTGAAATTTACTTGTCCGAAAAAACTGAATGCTTTTTTCCAGCGTTATCCCCTTCTGTGTCAATAGCACTTGAAAATTATTCTTCTTGCAACTAATAATTAATAACATTTGAATAAATAATTTGATATTCCCAAGTAAACAAATATTTTGTGAGATTTCGTATTATGTATATATTTTCAAAAAATGAGAACATCTTATTGTATCACATTAGATATAATCCGATACATTTAGATAATATTTAATACTATTAGATTTAATTTGATGAAATTAGATATAGTTTAATACAATTGTTATTGATATAGTCCTCATTCAAATGTATTAAGGTGATAGAATTATATCAAGTTAGATACAATTTTGTACAAATGAAGGCTCATGAGCGCCTTTTTGAAGGGCTTAGTACCAAGCAGATGTGGAATGTTTTGCGAACGAATGGTAGTATTGATTCGAATGATAAGGTTGTAGATGTGGACCCTAATATTGTTAATGAATTTTTTATTTCCAGTCAGTCGTGTGAACCACCAACGTTTTCATCATTTTTTGATGAACTTAATTTTATAGAGGAAAATTCGTTTTGTTTTCAACCTGTAGTGGAGGATGATGTGTTTTATGCTCTTTGTAGAATACGTTCAAATGCAGCGGGTTATGATTGTATACCCCTAAAATTTATTAAGACTATATATCCTTATATATGTGGTCCTTTCACTCATATTGTGAACACAATTTTTATGACATCCAAGTTTCCTAATGATTGGAAGATATCACGTGTTGTACCGATTAAGAAGGATGGCAATTCTAATTTGTTAGAAAATTTACGTCCAATCTCTGTTATTCCCATCCTTTCAAAGATTGTTGAACACATTATTAAGGATCAAATGATGTATTATATTGATGGCAATAAACTGCTTCATCCAAGCCAATCTGGTTTTAGGCGGAATTATAGTACTACAACTCTTCTTGTTGGGCTGACTGATTCCATAAGACGTAAGCTCAATGAGAAAAAGTGTGGTGTGTTGTTGTCCTTGGGTTTATCTAAGGCAGGAGTGCCCAAAAGTTCCTTATGGAAGAGCAAACACCAATACATTTAAAGAAAAACTAATTTTTATTCAATATTTTTTGTTGTAAAAACCAATCCATACAAAGAAAAAAGAAAAAAATATTTCAATGTTTACCAGCAAAGCATACGAAAGTGTTGTTGCTTTGCGCTTGCGTGTATAAAGTGAAGAACGACAAAAAAACTAATAAGACAAAGTTGTTTGTGTATTTCGTATTGCTAGTGCTGAGCGCTCTTAATGTGTATTAAAACACACAGCCTATAGCTAAGTGTTTTTACAAAAACAATTGAGTACCAAGCGCATAGGCCGTGGGCACCGCTGATCTAAGGCTTTTGATAGTGTTGTGCATTCTAGATTGATAACTAAATTATGTAGTTTTTTTAATTTTTCTAAATCCGCTTGCAAACTTCTAAGCTCATATCTTGAAAATAAGTCGCAGTTCGTCTCGATTGGAGATAGGAACTCTTGTACTTTGGAGGTTACCAGTGGTGTTCCGCAGGGATCGGTAATTGGTCCTATTTTATTTATGATTTATTTGAATGATTATGTGCTTCGGTTTTGATTCTCGTGATTTAAGTGTATCATTGAGAGGTGTTAGTATCAACTTTGTTTCGGAAATGAAGTGTTTGGGTGTTCTTGTGGATGATAAGTTACGTTTTTCGAAACACGTTGATTACGTGTGTGCTCGAGTGAATGCTAAGTTGAGACGATTATGGTCTCTTGATCTTTGTCTACATGTAAGGAAACGTGTAGCTAGTTCTCTTCTTATGCCCCAGTTAATTTATGCTTTGGAGGTATTTACGGGTACTAGCAGTAATATTCTTAGACGTCTTCATCTTACAGTTAACCGTATAGTGAGATATGTTTACAGATTGAGGATAAGAGAACATGTCTCTCCGTTTGTGTTGGATTTTCTTGGTTTTTCTTTTGAGAATTTTATAAAACTGAGAATCTTGTTTTACAAGCTAATTAGAGCGAACTGTCCTGGTTACATTGTTGACAACTTTAGATTTACAAGATCGAGTAGAAACCCTCAGATAGTTTTTCAACGTATAAACTCTTCTATTTTCGAGAGATCCTTTAATGTGAGGATAACTAGAGTCTGGAATTCATTACCTAGATTTCTTAAAAGCTTTGTTGTTGCAAGTGCTACGTTTAAACGCAAACTAATGCAGTTTTTTAATCACTCACTATAATTTTGATAATTTACGATCATTTTTCATATTTTTTTTTTTATATATTTTGTTTTATTTTTTAATCGTCTACTTATTTTGATAATCTTATTGCTACATTTTGGACCCTTAAACTTTAGTTATAATTTTATTTATTTTAGGCATTTCTTTAAATTATAAATTTATTTTTTTATTTTTTGTAAAAATTTATTGTAGAATACGAAGCATATTTGGCCCTATGGGCTTGGTTTTTGACTTAATAAATGAAATGAAATCAGATATAGATCGATATGTAATTAGATATTTGTATATATTGCACTAAAAATAATATAAAATTATTCATTTTTATTATCTTCTCAGTGTAAGTACATATTTGGTAATGGCAAGTACTTGCAATTGTCATTACAAATGTCATTACTTTTATATGGGGATGTCGCTAAAAATAATGACATATCATTAATAAACACCTTATGAAAAATCAAAAATATGTGGTCACCTATATGCTTACAAGTATGGACAAAAATAATGAGTCTAAAAAGAAATTTCCAAAAAAAAACTAAATTAATTAAAATAATATTTTTTGCTGTGAGCTAGATTATTCAAGTTCAAATGATCTGGAATAATCTTGCTCACATCATAATTTATGATAAAAGATCGAAAAATAATTTTTTGGTTTTAATTTTTTAAAATTTAAAAGTAAAACATTTAAAAAGTATTTTTTTTTTATTAATTTTTTTTCTTTTTTAATAAAATGTGCCCACACGGGATTCAAACCTGTTATTCCATGTTGTCAGTCAAGCGTTCTACCATCTAAACTATCTCGACATGCTAATCTTGATAGATGAAAACAGAAACACAAAATGTCATTATTTCCAGCTTACACAAAATCAAAAATAAGTAGTTATATATGTACTCACAAGAGATGAACAAATAATTAGTCTAAAAATGTATTTTTAAAAAATGTTGATATCTTTATTTTATATTTAAAATAATGACAAAGGTATATTCCTAAATAATGGGAAACTTAACTAGCTATTAATTAATAAGGCCTTATTATTTGTGTTAAGGTAATGCAGAAAATAAGCTGGTGTCATTACTGGTAGTGAGAAAAGTAATGACATTGCATTACCATTTCTACACTGGATTTCTCATATCGTATAATATTAATTTTTGTAGTTGTAAGTAAACACCTTTTGTGCCAAACACAAATACAAGTCATCAATCTATAAAATAACTAAAACTGAAAATTGAATTTTTCAAAATAATCTTTTGTTTAAACGCTTTGATATTTATACATTTAATGACACATATATTTGAGATTATTCATGACAAATTTCAGAATTCTATCTCCTCAAACAAAATAGTTACAGATTTTTGATGCGAAAATGTCCAACATTTTCCACTGTGCAACGGTGCGAGTATGAGGTCTACGAAAGTCGAAGGCATCTGCGCTCTGTGCAGTTATCAGGTTAAGAGGCTTCGTAGTGCTATGAGCTCTTTCGGGATACTAGAAATAGAGCTTCCAAACCTTAGCTATGTTGAGTTTTCAGGTTTTAGGATAAAATTCCAGACATCAGGAATCAAAAGCATTCGAATCGAAATCTTTAAAATGTTTGTTAGATGTTCTACTAGTCCTCCTTGTCCAAGTTCTTTAACATGACCATTGAAATGCCGTCTGGGCTGGAAGCTTTAGAGGGTTTCGCGTTGGGAGATTATTGTCTCTACTGGAGAGTGAAGGAGCGGGCGTAAATTGGTGTGTTAGTTGTTGTAACATACACGTTTTTTTTTTTAGTTTTATTCTCCTAGTTCCGGGTACTTCTCTAAATCTAGCTCCAAGTAGCGAAGCACCTCAATTGGGTGGGTCTTGCGGACCTTGTTCCTACTCTGCACTTATTGTAAATTGCAGTGGTTTACGCGGAGGATATAAAAAGGCTATTGAATGTAATCCCAAGAATCTTGGTGTGATTCAACGTCGGAATTTTTAGGCCAACGACTCCTACATCCAGTTCCATGCTACTTCTTTCGTCCAGTGGTAAATAGAGTCGCCGAAGATTTTGCAGGAGACAATTGCATATTGCTTCCAGAGAAGAATTTAGTAAGTTCTTGCATAGGCTATCAATGTTGTGACCCGTCGCCAGTATCGTACAAGGAAGTTTCGAAAGGTAGAAATTAAACAAAATCGCTAAGAGAACTCTACCATGGGGGACTCCTTGTGTAATTCTAGGGAGCTTCGAGTTCTTGTTTCGAAAATGCAGTAGTGGCCACACAGATAACTAACTAGTCACCTCTGCGTACCGTTTGATAGATTGGAGTTGGCAACGTGTCTGAAGAGAAAGTACGGCTGATTGTATCAAATGTCTTCGATAGGTCTAGAGCCGCTAGAACCGTACTTTCGCAAGAGCGACTCTGACTCAGACCGTGTCTTATCTGTGTGGTAATGGTAGTTAAAGCTGTTGTTGTGTTGCTTACGGAATCCATGCTGGTATTTGGTGAGTTCGAAGTGCTGTGTTAAGCTAGGGAGGTGTAATACTTCAAGAGTCTTAGCTCCCTGGTCTACGTTGAAGCGGGAGCACCCTGTCCATTTTTCTGACCTCGGTCACAATCAGGATAGATAAGGACACATTGAGGACTTTTGTCAGGTACTTTACTCCGGCACACGGTTCTTCTCACCGGAATGACTCGGAGTCCATAGCAATATGTACGTGTTAGTTATCGTAGTGTTTTCTTGAGGTGATCACGACTACCCTGATTCGAGCAGCAGGCTGTTAAGAAATAGTAAGACCAGTCTTAATAAGTAGTCAAACCGTAACACCAGTTCGCTCAAACTTTGCATTTGGCGGACATGCGACGTTATTAAACGGAACAAGCCGTAGAAGACATAAATCTCAAAGTCTTTGACATTTGCTGTCAGATCACGTAACTCATGAGAATGTGTTGGACATTCGTCGCATACACAGGTGGTCTATAGTTATTACTCCAGGAAAAGAAAATTTGTCTATAGATTTTTTGTTTAAATAGGTTTTACTTTTAATGGAGTATTTTTTTTGTCAATACCTAAATCTAGACCAGCTGTGTATGATATATGCTCTATACGAATAATATTTGAATGTGTATGTAAAACTGTGTTTTTTGTTAAAAGGAGAGTTTGAGATCTATCAAATCTATGTCATAGACCATTTAGAGGATTAAAATTCTATCGATATTTTCAAGTTCCTACATAAAATAAAACAAAATTGTATCAATTGCATAAATAATAAAAAATTCATTGCATTTCAATTGTATTGAAACTTAAAAGAATATTATAAATTAAAAATAAATATTATAAAAATTATCCTTAGGATAAATGGAAGATATACACATAATAAAATCAAATAAAATCTTTTTCGCTGTCATATATAAAGCAGACATTATTGGAACCATGCTCAGTTATTACAAAAAAGTTCGAATCGATTTTAGTCGTTCTCGGAATGGATGTGTTTGGATTTTATTGAAAGTGAAACGTTTTTCAACGTTTCAATGATATATGTGCTGTATTAAGTTTTTTCGAAATTCGGTGTAATTCGCGTTGTATCGCGGCTCAAAGTTCTACATTTTCAGCAAAACTAAGAAAAAAAAAATACCTAATTTTTAAAACTGCTCTAACTTTTAAAATAATTATCCGATTTTTATAAATCTTAGCTCATTTGATAGCTTAGATCCTCTTCTTTCATATATTTTATACACAAATATAGTCTCTTTACAGAAATATTGCGAAAATTCCAAAACGTTATTTAAAAACTACATCATCGATTTTTCTTAAAACATTTTCGCAAAACTCAATACCTATAGTTCAGATTATACTTTTAAAATGATCTTTGTAGCTCTGAATCCGAATCTATGTTCAGAATTTCTGCACGCATAAAGTTTTTGCGATATTCTAACCTCAAAGTTACTACACGTTACTACTCGGAGAACAATTTAACTTATATAAAACTCTCATATGTTAATAGTAGTCTTCATATTTTAAATGCATTCTGAATTTACTTGATATCTTAATATTTCATTCGTTTTCATCAACAACCAGTACAACATTCCATAGTTACTTAATTTTCAACGAACAGATCGGATTCAGAGCGGCAAAGACAATTTAAAAACTATATTCTGGACTATGGGTCGTTAGTTTTGCGAAATTTAAAATTCGTGTGTATTGAACAAAATTAAAAATTTAACTTTTTTAAGAAAATAATATGAGAATTTCTTACTAAAAGCTAAATATTTGTCCACCCGTTGGAGAACCCACTCTGAATTTTGGAAAGGCACTAGACAATAGATTTGTTTCTTACTTTTCGGGCAAAGTTCGGTAAAATGAGAGTTAAAAAAAAAAAATACTCTCGCAATGAGAAAAAAACACAAAAGTGCGTGAACGCAAAAAACCATACTTCTAGCCCAAAAATAAAACCATAATTTAACATTAAATTATAAAATTATTATTAAATAATAAAAAAAATTGTTCTGAGTATGAAATATCATGTAACAATGGCTCAGCGCTGTCAACTTTGAAGATTTGTCTCTATTTGAAGTTAAAAATTCAAAATTTTTATTCAATTTTTAAATTTTTGATTAAAAGATTCTGTGATATTGTGATTAAGATTTTTGCTGTGAATTTTACAAGTTTTGATTTTTTATATAATTATTTATTTATTTAAATTTGTGTCGTGTTGTCAACTTTTTTATAGATAAAATAAATATTTAATCGATGTAATTTAGAAAATCAATTTAATAAACAACCAATGAAGCATTGAGTGAAAGATGATGTAAATTGGTTTCATTTATTTCGATTTACTAAAAAACTAACCATCAACAGCCTTTTGTTGTTGATTTTACATCGTGCAACCCTAATTTGGGATCCGCGGTATCCCAATTTGTTGATTACGCGAACACAGCTAGTATTATCTATTATCTATTACCCCAAATTATTTCAGAAAAATGGAAGATGTAGTTTTTGAATATTCATGAAAAATATAGTTTTTTCCAGTTTTACAAATTTTCTTTAAATGGACTATATAATTTTGTAACAAATACATAAAAAAAAACATCCAATCTTTCACATGAGATATGTGGTTTGTAAAAATCGGATAAGCTCTTAGAGCAGTTTAAATTTGAAGCATTTCTCTGTTTGAGCTGCTATTCAACGCGAACTGCACCGAATTTTGAAAAACTTAACACAGAACATATATTATAGGAACGTTTATCCATATTATTTTCACATATCCGAAGACCGTATCGAAAATTTTTGTAATGACTTTGCTTACTTTAGGTATGATGAAAGTGATTATGGTGGGTATTTGGTAAGGCATAATTCTGTGTATTAACATTTTAATTATTAATATTAGGATTTGGATTGTAATGAGTGTTAATACTAGAATTACTAGGATTACTATTAGAAGCAAAATTATAATTGGGTCTAACATTATAATTAGGAGTCACCATCCTATGGTTTACATTATATTGAAAATTAATATTAGAGGAGTTAACAGCATAATGAGTATGAACTCTTGTATTATTTTGTGTTATTATACTAGGTATGGGTCTAACATTACTTATGACATTAGAAGAAGTGGATGTTGAATTTTGAGAACTGTTGATTTGAGGAGGAGGTGGTCTAATATAATTTTGATGGCTAACACCAGCTATGACATTAGCAGGAGTGACTTTACGTCTTTTGGAATCTTGTTGATTATTAATACGTTGATGAGCTTGTGTAAAGTTGTAAGGTAGATTGATAATGATATCTTTATTCTGACCATTAATTGTAGCTGTAGTAGCTGGTGTTGCTGCTTGTGACGATGATGTGTAAGCAAATGTCGTAGGTGTTGTGTTGTAGTTGTTGCATTTTGATGTGCTTACTTCTCCAATTTTAGTTATTGTTATATTTGGCAGTACTCCTAAACCGGAAGTATTCAATGCTGTTGATGTGCTTGGAGTTTGTAGCAAATTATTCATGTTAATACATTTAAGTTTTGGCTTTTCACATGGTTGATTCCGTAGGGATTCTTGTATAACTATATCATTATCTTCGAGTAGTATCACATCATCGTCACTGTCATCTGCGGGCTGATCATTAGGTTCTTCCTTTACTTTTACCATCAACATTTCCTGTTGTTCATTGGCAATTGAAAGTTGAAACTCATCAAGAGATATTACAATTAAATCACTATTCGATGCCAGTTCGCAGCGTATTTTTAGATTAACCGTGGGATGAGAGTTTTTAAAGTGTCCTTTGACTTCATCTAATGATTTAAATTGGACATTACTACACCATTCACAAAAATAGTTTAGGGTTAATTTATGATATCTTCTTAAATGTAAATTAAAGGCATCACCACTCATGCTCCTTTCGGAGCAACAAAAACAATTTCTTATAGTAGAGAATGTTAGTTGATTGTTAGCAAATACTATAGCCAATTTGATGTAGGTTGTTTGTTGACTGGTTCTTATAAGCTCTACAACAGGTACATCTCTGTTAGAATGTTGTTCTCTAATGTGCTCTGACAATTTTATGCGACAAGCATTCGTATGTAAACAGGCTCCGCATATGAAAATTGTGTCATCATTGTGCAGTTTAATATGATCCGAAATGTCATTCCAATTTTTAATCGGCACACATTTATCGCATTTTTTACAATTGAAATTTGTACTATAGGGTGCATGCGTTGTATTTAGATGACTAAATATGGCATCATCATCACGTGAACGAAATTTACAATCAGAGACTATACACTTTTTTAGTACTCTACGATTATTAAGGTTAAATTTAGGAAAATCTTCTATCCACGGAGCATTATCTTGTATCAACCAACGATGTTTAAGTTTTTGCATTTCTATACTTTCCAAATCTTTTAAACGCTTATCCAAAATAGTTAGAAATGCGTTAAGGAAATCTACACGTTCGTTATGTAATCCCAATTGTATCATTATGAAATAGGAATAATTTATATTAAAACGTATTTGCTCAAAACGCATTGTACCGAAATTACTGTGCTGTTCAACAGCATGTTGCTTAGCCATATCTTCGGTACGCATTGTTATGGAACAATGAAAACATACAAAAATATGACGACGATGTTCTTCAAAATGTTCGGCATAACTTTCCAAAGTACGCATTAAAGAATGTTGGCTATCATCATTATTATTATTTTCTGCTTTAGTTGGACAATGTGGACATTGACATTCTAAACAACAATGACGCACTCTCATGTGTTTTAACCATAAGTCATAAACCGAAAAAAATCCACCACATGTTGGTTCGGGACAACGATAAAGACTATCCGGTGCTACACCAGTATGTGTGGTTAGTTTACGTAAACGTATTTTAACTGTGTCTTCATTCATTTTAATAATTTCTTCTAGTGCTGGTTTAATATCTTGTATAAATTTTTCATCGACACTACTATCACATATAGGTTTAACCTCTACATAATCCACTGTTTCAGCTAAATATGAAATATTTAAATAATTGTTTGTATCCTAAAATAATTGGAAATAGGAGAACATGTAAAAAATAAGTATGTAAGTAAATGGAAAATGATTTCAAATATAAATTTATTTATATACCTGTGCTCCAAACACAAAAGTATTGTGATCATATATGTATGGTAATTCTTCTGGATGTTTGATGGATACATGCTTTCTTATGTTATTTGGTTCCTTCTCAATGTGCTCACAATATATGCAGGAATATACTTTTAGACAAGTGACATCTAGTTTATGATGTTGATTGATGTGTTGCCTCACAAGATTTGTATTATAGAACTTATAAAAGCTGCAATCTAAAAAAAAATAAAAATAAACTAACTTTAGAAAACATTTCAGGAAAGTGGATTTTAGATAATGGACACACACCGAATTATTAAAAATTATAGAAAGTATTCTTTATGGGGTATCAACATTAAGTTTATAAACACAGATTATCGGATATTCAGAAAATTGACAAGACATATAGAGTTGATAAAAAAAATTCATTATTTTAAATAAAACCAATTTTTACTGTTAAAAAGTTGTAAATAAAAAAAAAAAATTAAGAGTTGAAAAAAAAAATTTGGTAAAAAAAAAATTGTGGTGAACAAAATATGCGTTAAAAAAATGATTGGATAAATTGTGTATAAAATTTTTTTTTGTGCTAAAATAAATATTTTTCACCACTTAGCGTCTAGTAAAACAAAATGCAAAAATTTTGACCCTTTGACGAGCGAACTTAAACGGCTAGAAATTAAATTTTCTTTTGCGGATTCGTGCTTATCGAACTACCATTTTTAAAGAACATCCCAGGAAAGCTTTGGTAATAGATGTGATAAAGTAATGCATTACCTTGTAATGTGTACTCCATACATGTATCATTATTTTCCAACAAATAGTAATCAGTTACCGATAATGGGTTACATAATGCATTATATTGTTCGATTTAACACCGCTGGACTATTTTCTGTGGGGATATGTGAAGTCACTAGTCTACGCCGATAAGCACGACACGATTGGCCACTTGAATTACAACATTCGCCGCGTTATTGCCAATATGCGGACACAAATGTTGGAAAAAGTCGTCGAAAATTGTACCTCTAGATTAGACTACGTCCGACCCATCCGTGGCGGTCATATGCCAGAAGTCATATTTAAATTATAATGCCAGAAGATTATCTTTCGAATATAGTAAATTTCATGTCAATTTAAACAAAAAAAAGCATCTTTGTTTTTTTCCATTTCAAAGTTCTATACCTCTATAAAAACACCCTTTACTACTGCAATCTAGAACTGTTCAATAAAATTTAACAAATGTACTTCACTTTAAAATTTTGCTTTATTTTATGCATGCATTTTTTATTGTAGTTACAGCTTTTTGGTTTCAGGAAAATCGAGCCGGCCTCTTGGATATTAGTTGACGATATAAATATACATAGTTTATGGGTGTGGCTCTTTGTTCCTCTTAAGGAACCATATTACATTGTATATATATATGGGTTCCTAGACCTACATTTCGTTATGTAACAAACGGAAAGACAAACTGATTATACCCTTATCACAGTATATACAGTAGTGAAACTCTTAATGGTGAATTATACCAACTTTGTTTTCACCTATATTTTTTCACACGTATAGAAATTGTGTGAACTCAACACTTTTGTCAAACACATTTGAAATAAAGTCGCCGCGTTATTGCCAATATACGGCTAGAAATGTTTGAAAAAGTCATCGAAAATTGGACCACCAGATTAGACTACGTCCGAGATAGCCGTGGCGGTCATATGCCAGAAGTCATATTTAAATTATAATGCCAGAAGATTATCATTCGAATAAAGTAAATTTCATGTCAATTTAAAAAAATTATCATTGTTTTATTCTATTTCAAAGTTCTATGCTTCTATAAAAAACACCCTTTACATAATTATAGTGCCAGAAGATTATCTTTCGAATAAAGTAGGTTAGGGTTAGGTTAGGAAGGGTTATGTACCCAAGGGCACAACTCCACTCGGAGACCAATACGGTCCATTGTGAATCCCTTCAGAGAAAAAACGGTGAGAAAGAGTAGAAATAGACAGAAAACATAGCTTGAAAGATAAAAATAAAGAAAGATAAAAAATATATATTTTTACTCCCCAGAAACCGGATCCTAACGTCCCCTTACTAGAAACAGCCGTCCTATCTCCCTGACAAATCTCAGCAAATCAACTGGATTGTATCCAGCGACACACCCGAGTTCGTCGTGAAATCTATCTCCTAGCCATTTCTGTCTGAGACCCTGTAACCTAGGACAGTGGCACATTATATGCTCAACCGTCTCCAGTTCCTCAACGTCCTCGCACAGCCTGCAAAAATCCGGTATGTCCCTGTCCCATCTGCTTGTGAAAGCCCTGACAGCACAATGACCGGTCAGGAACCCCGTAAGGGTCCTGAGACCTTCCCTGTCCAGTCCCAGAAGAACCTTGGTTGCCCCTGCGTCCAAAGCGGGCCATAACGCCCTAGACACCCTGCAGTCCATTCTGTTCCTCCATGATTGGTTAACGGTTTCGCGGAATCCCTTCCGTATAACCTCAAAGTAGTAACATAAAGGGGGCTTTACCCCCCCGTCTCTTACCGCCAAGTCCAGATTTGAACCCTCCCTCGCAAGTTCGTCCGCCAACTCATTGCCATCCACCTTGCAGTGTCCGGGTACCCAACACAGCCTCACCGTGAATGCCTCCATGAGCTCCCTCAGAGCACACCTACACCGTGCGACCAGGCGCGAGCGCACCGTGTAGTTTGTCAGTGCTTTGAGTGCCGCCTGACTGTCGACATAGATTGTCACCCTAGATCCCCCAACGATGTGTCCCAGTATCACTTCCGTCGCCCTCCAGATCGCCAGGATCTCCGCTTGGAAGACACTGCACTCATCTGGGAGTCTGTATGATCTTTTCACGTCAGTGTCAGCAATATAAACACCGGCACCCGTGCCCGTGTCCATTTTGGATCCGTCCGTGAATACTGCCCACCCCTCGAACAGCACATTGGATCCACGCCAGACCTCCCTAATCGGAAAGTCCACCGGAGGTGTTCCACCGAAGTCTAAGGTCAATATCATATGATCCGATATTCCCTCGAGACTACTACCATAATCAAGCAGTCCTACTTCGTACAATATTTTCGTGTGGTCATCTCTCCTAGGTCTTACCAGCGCAGACTCGTAGAGCCTAAATAAGTTCCTAGCAGCCACACTCCTCACATAATGTTTAATTGGGGATAGATGCAGTATGATATCCAACGCTGCCTGTGGAGTACTTCTCCTCGCACCTGTAATACCAAGAGAGGCACTCCTTTGGGCCTTGTTGAGCAACTTCCTACAGCTATCCACTCTCAATGCATCCCACCAGACAGTACATCCATAAGTGAGAATAGGTCTAACTACCGACGTGTAAATCCAGTTTACCATATCCGGTCTTAGTCCCCAATTCTTACCGATGGAGTTTCTGCATGTGTAGTAGGCATTGAGGCCTCTCTTCATCCTTTCCTGAGTATTTCTCTTCCAAGACAATTTGCTGTCTAGGAAGCACCCCAATAAAGTAAATTTCACGTAAATTTAAAAAAATATCTTTGTTTTATTCCATTTCAAAGTTCCATGCCTCTATAAAAACACCCTTTACGTATATCCGAATCATCAAATTTAGAACAAAATGGCATCGATTTCTTGTTTGCACATTTTGATTTAAATTGCATATTTTGGGCTTTCTTTAAAGCATATTTTGCTTTCTTTAATGCATATTTGTGCATATTTTTCATTTATTTGTAGTATTATTTTAAATTGTTAATAAAATAAATCAAATTTGGATGCATTTTTATTTTCCGCTGTGGCTGAGGTTGGCAATCTTCGGTCGGGGTTGATGTATCCTCGAGTAGTTCCGGAGCATAGATTGCCGTGGGATCCAATTGCTGTATTTTAATTTAAGCTAAATCATATTTAGATTTGAAAAATCTTTCTCTTTTAAAGTGTGGGATTTTGCAAACAATTTAGTTTTAAGTGAATTTTTTCCATGCCTTTAGTACACATTATAAGAGCTTTAAATTCATACATACATAGATCATAAATTACATAGATATCAAAGTCTTTGACATTTGCTGTCAGAGGACGTAACTCATGAGAATCGTCCTATAGCTGCACAAAAAAATAATTGAATGTGTATGAAAAGAAGAAAAAGAAGACTTTGTGATCTATGTAATCTATGTGGAGGGTATAGAAAATAATATTTAAAAAGAAATTTCACATATTTCCTATTCGTTTTAAATGATTATAAGTTTTATATAAACAATAACTTACATGGACATGTTATATTTCGAACATTTTCCAAAATCTTTTCATTTATATACGACTGTTTCTCAGTAGGATTAACTTCCGTGCCGGAACATTTAAAAATCTGCAAATTCATTGCATCAGCATGAATTTGTTGCTGATGAATTCTTACATTTGAGGCCTCACAACTGCGATAACAACAAATGGAACATTGATATATCATATGTTGATGTTGTCGACATATATGCTCAATTAACTGAGTGGCAGTTAATTGTATATTCTCCGATATAGTACAATATGGACAATGTATATATTCGGTGGGTAAACAGTCATGAGAATGATCATTTAAATGTTTTAAGATTTCGTCTGAAGAATCGGTGGAATAATAGCAATCATCTGCCATACACTTATATAGACCAAGATAATTGACATTTGTGGGATATGTATGATATTTTTCATAGACTGGATACAATTTGGTAATTTTTGGTATTTGTTGTGTTGCTGAAGGATCTGAGAATATGAATATGAAAAAAAAAATGTTTTTTATAACTTTGAAAAGGATTTTTGTAATTTTACACTTACCATTCATTATTCCAGCTGCAGAAGAATTCGTTGTCGATGAATGTGGTGGTGTTGGTGAAATTGTATTTTTTACCTCCACTGATGTTAGAATTGAGGTCATTTGTGGATATCTCTTTGAAGTTGAATGTTCTATGAATGTTAGATAATTTTTTTTATAGTTTTGTAAAACGAAATTGTTTAGAGTTTAAATTTCATTAATTTCAACAAAGAACACAGAAAATAACTTAAGTTTGAACTTATGTCTTTTAATTTTTTTTAGATTAAAAACATATTTTCTCTATTAATCTTATAAACTCATTGCCACATTCAGCTTTTCAAATTTTCAGAAAATCACGATTTTTCACAGTTTCAGTTTTTAAGAAAATTCAAAAAATCCCAAAACTATGTAATGCACAAAGTTATATTAAGGTTTGAAATTTTAGTGAATATCACTACTTTCAAAAGTCGAGTGGCGCAATATGGAGATAATGATGATTTAGCCAATAAACTCAAAACTCGAATTTGTCATCAGATTTAAAAAAAAAACCAATTGATAGATTCGTTATGGTTTTGTTGAACGAATCTGAGATTTGCTTTTCAAAATTCAAAATTTCAGATAACTTTTTTTAAAAGAGTGTCTCTTAATACAAATCTGAAATCAGATTTTAAAAATTTAAAATGGCGTAGCCAATATTGCGCATAATTTTTGAAATCAAATATTTTCGTATTAAATATTTTCTCGGAAACTTTTGGGGGTAGCGGAATCTGTAACCAGATTTCAACAAAAGAGAATAACGGATCCAATCTGGCGGATAATTTTTTGAAAAAGTGATCGTTTTCGTTGAAAATTATTTGCGAATATAGAATTTTTGAATTTGAACATGGTGGATCTCTTATGTCAGATGACTTTAGTTTAGGTAATCGGATTCTCTTTTAACTTGCAGATAGATCCGAAATCTTTATTTTCAAATATAAAATATCAGATTCGTATTTAGCCTAACTCAAAACATTCTGATAAATAATTTACAACAAAACCGATATTATTCAAAAATAATTATCTGCCATATTGAATTAAGTGACAATTTTAAATCAAATTACGAAAATTTTTGAGACTTTCCGCTATATTTGATTTGTCATTTTGAATTCTAAAAATCTTAGAATTTTTTTGAAAAATTAAAATCATGATTTTTGAAAATATTAAAAACTGAATATGGAGATGTGTTATAGGCTCAGTAGAGTTTTGTATGTACAAAATATTAATGAAATTTGAAGACCATCATTCAATTCCTATGTGATGTCTCAAAGACAGGCGCGGATCCAGGAAAAGGTTTCAGTGCAGAGTTGTCAAATATTCGACGTATTTCAAAATGAGGTTGTTGAATACTTAAAAAATCGCATTTTACAAAGACCGATTTTCGGTTTTTTTAATCGCTTTGAATGGCTGATTTCTGAAATTTTCTGTACATATTTTAAAAAATTCCTAAAATTGTAAATGTTCACTGTAAAAATTAATCAGATCTCCTTTCTAAAGGGGATTTTCATGTTATATTCTAAAAAAAAAAAAACGGGTTCTTGGAATATCCAAAAGTTTGGTAAAATTACAGCGTGAAAAAACAATAAAAACTAACTTTTGCGAAGTATCGTCGATAATATTGAACCTTTTCGTCAAACTTATTTTGAACAAATTTAAGGTGAATTTAGCAATTTTCAAACATTTTATTTTTATATCTTATAAAATTAAATATGGCCTTTACTACAAAATAAAATAAGTCGATTTTAAATCACAAAAGTGGATTATTTTCTAAAATTTCATACATACAAAATATTAAAAATATATCCTAAAATTTAGTTTCAAACTTTAAAAAATGTTTGAATTCATGCGTTTGCTTTGATTTCAAATATTTTATATAGTACGGATAAAGGCTAAATCAGACAGACGTAAACGTATCTCGGTATAGAAAATTAAATAAGTTAAAAAAGAATAGAAGATGTTGTGTAGTGCTTGTTGTTTCATTCATATGCATTGAAAATATAGAAAACGTAAACACACAAAGAAAATCTAATCAAAACAGATTTTTGTTGCCCGTTTACGTTATCTTTATGTTTAATGCATATGAATGAAACAACAAGCACTACACAACATCTTCTATTCTTATTTAATTTATTTAATTTTCATTACCGACATAAGTTTACGTCTGGCTGATTCAACCTTAAAGCAAACACTTTGTTTTAAGAAAACTCGATTTTAACAAAATTATACCTTTTAAAAAAAGAGGATAGATAGTAAGCCTGAAAAGTTTATTTTTCGATCTTTTATTCGAGTTCAAGATCATTACAAATGTTAAAAAAAAAAAAAAACTGTCCAATGTTATTATCAAAAATGTCATCATCTGCTAATGCAATGTAGATTTATCTACTAACAGGTCTTTGCTTGCATCTGTTTGCGTCACAGAAATTTCTCAGAAAATCAATATAGTATATTTTGCTAATATGAAGTGACTTCTACCGGGACACCCTATTTGGATTAACTGTAGAAATCAAAAATTAAATTATGAATAAAAGTTGGAAAAAAAAATCGAAGGATTTATTTATTAAATCGAAATTGGTGCGTTATTAATCGAAGAAGGCAAAGGTAAAAGAGAAACAAAGCTAATTTGCCTTCCCAGTAATTTATACTTGCTGGCATTTAAAAATGAGAGAACCCTTGCAAATTATTCAATAAAACGATTATTTTTCTGAAATTTTTAGCTTAAAAAATCCGGTTTCTCTCAACTCAAAAACTGCCCTTTTTCAAGAACAGGTTTAAATAAAACGGAAAATTATAAATAATCGGTTTATTGAATAATTCGGAATCCTGTTTTGGCAATTATATTTCGGGGTGGAAAGTTACGAGTATTTTTGGATTATATTTTTCAAACTTTTTTACATTTTTGTATTGAAAATTTTCATTTTGGGGGAGGAAATGTCCCTTTTCTCTTTTCCTGGATCCGCGCATGCTGAAAGAACTTATGATTTATTATGCTTACCATTTACTACTGCAGATTCTGTTAGAGTACTTCCTGTCACTGATGACGTTGACGAACGTGGTGGCGTTATTAATAAACTTTCATTTACCTCGTTTGGCTCAACTTTTATTATCATAGGTAAATGTCTTTGTACAACATTTGCAGTTGGTGCAGGTGCAGGTGCCGGTGCCGGTGGAGGTATATTATTTGTTTCATTAGCCGTTGTAGTATTATTTGCATTTATATTCACAGAATTATTAGTACAATGTATAACGGTCATTGGTGCCCTGCTTGTTGTAGGTTCTTCATGCATTTTTTGCAGTAATTCTTCCAGAGAAAATTTCCCTTCTTCAAATATATCTTCAGAACAAGGCTCATTATTTACAGGTATATCGTCATCATCAACTTCAAAGTCCAATGCCGATTTTTTAACCTCTTTTATAGGTGAAACATTAATGGCTTCTAAAACATTACTCGCTGGAATTGTTTCATTTTCTGGTTTGTCATTGATTTCGGGTGCATCACTTATGGCCGCCAATATACATTTGCAAACATTCTTTTGTACAGCCTCACGGGGACTATGATGTTCACGTAAATGTTTCAAGATATTCGCTTCATTTAATTGTACAAAATTACAAATGCTGCAATAGTGTAAGTATATACAATGACTTTTAGGCGGATAACGATACAAAACTCGCACATTACTATTTCTACAGGTTTTTGAACGTTTTTGATGTGCTGTTATATCCGATCTAAATGGTTTTTCTAACTGACAGTGACCACATTGATAAGCAAATTCTCCCGTATGGAAGGAATAATGATCATATAGCTCCATAAAAGTTTCCACTAGTTCTTGATCACAAAATGGACATTCAACCAGATATTTTGAACGAAATTTGCCCGATTGCAATTTAGCAAAGTGCGTATTAAATGCTAGATCTTCCAGTTTTGAATATGACAAACGCGATACATATGACTCGGTTTTATGTTTTCGTATATAGTGATTAGTTAAATCCGATGGTTTGGAGGTACACAACACACAAAATCGACTACTACGTTCAGTCATTTGACAATCGTTGTTAAACTTTTTGAGTTTAGTTGTTTTTTTAGCTACAGGTGGATTAAGAGGTTTTACCACTGTAACCGCTTTTGCTGATTCAACCAAATGTATATTTAAAACATCAGATGTTAATAAAGCAGGAGCTTTTCTTCTTGAATGTTTTTTAATAAAATCATCTGAAATACGTTTTAGTACGACTTTAGGTTGATTTTTCAAAATAGACTCTTTTAGTCTTTGCTGTTTAACTAAACAAATATTTTCAAAATCTCCCTCATTATCGGATGAAGTACAAACAGATAGAGTCGATTCATCATCTCTAATGATAAAACTTTTAACCCTTCTCGTTGCTTGTATGGGTTCGTCAATAGTTTTTCTACGTTTTTTTTGTGATCGGGAAAAATGTGATTCTCTATCTATGGTTGTTTGAGAAGACATGGTACTATCACTATCTGAGAGTTGTTGTCGTAATTGTTCTTCTATAGCTGATCGAGCCAAAATACTAGATCTTCTTTTGGAACCTATAGTTTTAGGTCTGACAATTGTTGATTTTGATAGAGATGTATCACTGCTACTTGATCTACTTCTAATACTTGTAAGTTTTGGCATACCCGACAAGGATTGTGTTGAATTAAAGTCACTATCGGAATTATCATTGGTGGATTGACATAGACTAGAGTGTCTTTTGTCTGCAATTGATTTGGGTTGAGAACAATTAATATCACTTTGTTCTGAATAATCGGTCGCAGGTTGTTCAGAATTTAATTGTTCTAATATGGCTGATCGAGCATGTATACTTGATCTACGTCTACCGTCTATAGTTTTGGGTACATAATCATGTAATTGATCAAACCCCTTAAATGTGCATTCCAATTCTTTGTGTATTTTACTTATTTTATTATTTATTTGTTTTTGGTTATCTAGAGATTTGTTGGAATTTGTTTTTTCAGTTGTTTTACTAGGGGTTTCAGCGTTTTTAGTTTGTGACTTGGAGTTTGTTGATTTGTTGGTTGTTCCATCATTTTTAGCTGATTTAGAGACGTTTGAACTAGATTCATTATGTTTTCCAAATAATGCACTGATCTTATCCTTATATGGTTCCAAAGTAGATTGTAATATGGAGCGTATTTCATCAGTTTGCTTGCGATACTCACGTTGTTCTATAGCTTTAGCTGCATCGGCTTGTTTAGCTTTCAGTTCGTCTTCTTTACGTTTTTTTTCCTCTTCTAGTTTTCTTTTTAATTGTTCTTGTTGTTCCAATTGACGTCGTTTATAATCACCATAGCATATTGTAGTTTTTGTACCTGATTTTCGACGAATATTAATTGGGGCCGGTGTAAACACAGCAGCAGAAGTTGAAGGCGTCTGTGGTGGAAATGCAGAATTATGTTGCAGGTGCTGTGGTAGTGGATGTTGTGTTTGTGGATGTTGTGTTTGTGGATGTTGTGTTTGTGGATGTTGTGTTTGTGGATGTTGGTGTTGTTGATAGTTTGTTGTTGTAAACTGTTGATTTTGTTGACATTGACTTATTAAATTTCCAGCATTTTGACGAACCAATTCACTCCATAAATGTGATTTGTATATTAGGTTTAAGTTTTTAACTATTCTAGGATCATTGATATTTAATCCATATCTATGTTGTGGTGGATATTGTTGTTGTTGAGGATGATGAAGATGATAAATTGATTGAGGTGGCTGCAACTGTGTAGGCATTATTGGATTGGGATAAAATATAGGCTGCTGCTGTTGCGGTGGTTGTACTGGTGTGTGTTGTAATGGACTCGGTATCGTAGGTATAATATGCGGAGCCGGTGGAGTTACATCATTTGGATTTAAAACATTTGTTGTCGTCCCATACATGCCATTGGATGGATTGTGTTGCTTATTGAAAAATTTCGACAAAGTTGTCAAAAGCGCATCAATTTCGAAATCTGATTTGCTTTGAATATTCTCAAATATATTTAATATTTGTTCTTGAGTTAAATTATTAAAAGATACATTACTAGTAGCTGATGAGTTTGTTTGAGCATCTGTTGTAGAAGGAGTATTGCTATTGTTTTCCGCAGATTTTGTTGTATCTTCTTGTGGTGGTGGTGGCGGTGGTATTGGTGGAGAAGGATTGCGAAACACTGGCGCTTTATCTTCCTGCACGTTAGTATTTTTAGTAGTTATTTCAGTAGAGTTTTCAATTTCATTGAGAACATCATTCAAATCATTTTCCGTATCTAAATCCATGTCTAATAAATCTATGACTGCATCATCAAGAGAATGATTGGAATTTGTTGATGCCACAGTAGAATCTTCAATAGACGTTTTTGTTGAACATATAACACGATCAGAGGTTAAATCAGTTTTAATGGTATCACCACTTGGTTGAGTTTCTTTGTGATTAGCACTATTTAAACTAGAATTTACATCTATGCTCATTTCATCTACATCCAAATTATTCGCTAACGTGTTAGTTGGGGATGGTGAAGGTTCATTTGATTCATTATCTTTATTTGTCGTTTTGGTATTAGCTGTTGTAGTTTGAACTATAGTTTTATTTGCTGGTAACGCTTTAGCCGATGTTGTGGGTTGATTTGATTCTTCACTTTCACTAGAAGAAGATGAATCTAAGGATATGGTTTCGATTGTTGCTGTTTTAGATTTATTGCTATTACGACGTTTATGCTTGCGTGACGTGTGTTTCTTGTCCGTTTTAGGTTGTGTCTTAACTTCTTGTTCTTTAACAAGATCATCAACATCTTTAAAATCGTCACGTCGTTTAAAAAGCAAATCAATTGATTTGCGTCTTTGGAATAAATTTACCATCACCTCCTTTTTATTGTCATCATCATCACTGTGCTTATGATAGTTAATAGGTTCGTGAAAATTATTATATTTATTATCATCTTCATCTAAAACATCAATTTTTCTTAAAAGCTCGGCTGATATTTCGTCTAAATCGATTTCTTTTTTAGGAGAATCTTTTTTAAATGGTTTACCATCATCTTTGTTTGAATGTTTAGCTTCTTCTGAAACTTTTTTTGGTTGTTCTCGAGCTTCTTTTGGTAGGTATTCAAAGGATACTATTTGTAAATCATCATCATCTTCAAAAACGTTTGTGGTTTGTTTATCTTTCGGTTTTAAGCTGGAGGAAGTTTTTTCTTTTTTTTCTGTATGTTTTTCTACCTCATTCTTTTTCTCTCTGTATGTTTTCCTACATCCTTTTTTCTTTCTGTGTGATTTTTTTTCGATGACGATCGACTTTTTTCATCTGTTTTATTTTTACAACTATCATTTTCTTTTTCATATTCCTCCTCATCTTCCGAACATAAACTTACAAATTGATGCTTAATTTCACCACTAAATATTCCCATTATCTCTTTAGGTATTTTCTAAAAACAAAAAAAATGTTTACCCGATCAAAACACAATTATATCTCAAATATAAAATCATATCTCATAGATCGATATTTAATCTTATCCTTATAAGAGATCCTTCAAATATTACTGCATTAAATTCGACCAAAATTGGGGAATCCAATAATATCTAATTAAGATCGTGATAGATTCTAAAGTATCCCATTTAGATCTAATTAGATCAAAAAAGATAAGTAATGTTTGATGAATCGAGATAGAGTTTGTTTTTCTTAAACTCATTTGTAACACTATTTTTTTTTCAGCTGCTGTTAAAAAGATTATATCTTGTTGCACTGGTATAATAAAAGTAATAACAAATAAAAAAATTTGATAAATCCCATGAAATATTTAAAAAAAAACTTGTACAATACTTAAAAAAAAAAAAAAAAAAAATTTGTCATCAGGCGTTTAAGTAACTATGTTTTTACACAGTCAGAAACTGCTAGTGGTACAAATTGTAAATCAATTACAGGCAGAACACTTATTTAAGACGCTTTACCAGCGTTTCCAAAAAGCGTTTTGTCAGTATTCGTTTTACAATAATTTCAATGGTCTACAAAAAAAAAAAAAAACATTGGCAAAGAATTGTCTGAGTCCAATATGCCAACGTTGGCAAAAGGTTTCTGCCAGTGCTATCCAGTCAGCAATTGCCAACGACTCAAAAGTCTAACCACTGGTAGAGCATTTATTTTATAAAAATGATGATACTTTATTTAAAAAAGTTTGTAGCCAGAAGGATCCGAGTTTAATCGCGGTTTCAGGCATACATTTTTTTGTGGTTTTTAAAACTTTTCAATAGTTTTTTTATATAAAATTTATTTTTTGTTCCTGGTAAAGCTCTTTTAAGACCAAATTTGTAGTGTCTGACCGAACAGTTCGGCCAAAACACTATATTTTGTCGGTTTTTTGATATCTAGAGGCAATGATGACAAATTTTGGTATTGGAAACATGTTTTGTTGAGCCGATTTAATTCGATTTTGTGTATTTAAGAGAAAAGCCGAAGTTTAGCTATAAAGTTAAAAGTTCGGCCGCCGAACTATTTTCAATTTGGCCGAACAGTGAATTCATTGCTTAACTACAGACTTTTTTCAAATTTGACACTCAAATGGCATCTAATCAGCCCAATAAACATTTTTCCATCCGCCAAATTTATCCATAATGCTTTAAAATACCGAATACAGACCAAATGCATTTTCTGGCCGAACTGTTCGGTCGGACACTACAAATTTGTCACTTTTTCTGGCCGAACTTCGGTCAGATTTTCAATGTTCATTGTTTTAAAATAAAACAAAAAATATTTAAACATGAATAAATCTCAAAAAAAAGCTAATTTACAAATTTTTTTTCAAAAATATGAAACAATGAGTTCAATTATTTTAATGTTGTCTTTTGATAAAAATATGAATGCGTGAACTTTGTTATTTTAATAAAAAATACAACGAATTAAATACAAATTCTTGTGTTTGCACTCGAAATTAAAGAATATATTTTGAAAATGTACTCAATTTCTTCAAATACACGGAGTTCAGACAAAATTTGGCCGAACATAACTTTTTTACCGAATACTCGATTGGGCACTGCAGATTTGTATTCCCTACGTTTGCAAGTTGTTTCCAGCAAACCCTGTTCATATTTGAGCAGCCAACTGTTACCCAGCAGTTATCATTCACTTACGTTTTAAGATCTGAGGTATATCCTTAGCTCAGTGTTTAGAGCTGTCAATCTATAGCCAGTCAGTGGGGAAAATTGGCTTTTTTTTTAGGTAAGCACCCAGAAAAAATAAAAATCAAATCCAATCCCAGTGGTGAAAATTCTTTACAAAGTGTTGAGAAAACTCAAAAAACAAGTAATCTTGTATTTTTTTCTTTTATTATTAAATAAAAATTAATTCGGCTTAAAAATATATAAAAAAAAAATGCAAAAACGAGAGAATGTTTCGCAAATTAGAAGCAACCCTTTTTAGGCGTTCGTAAAGCGTACGAACTTAGTGTATTTTTTCAAAAAAAACCGCAGACATTTTTCAAAAACATGTACTGCAAAAGTACCTTTTTGATTCAATGGTCAAGCAAATGTGTTTTGTACTTTGCCAGTGCTTATTTTTGTAAGACGACCGTCTACTTTCGCTTTACCAATGCTTTGTTTATTCATACAAGGGAATTTTTCATTAGCATTGAAATTACATTACCATTAGTTGATACTAATGATAATGAAAAAATTTCATTACCATTTAACGATAATGAAATATTTTTCATTACCATTTAATGATAATGAATTATTTTTCATTAGAAACATCATTATTAATGATAATGAAATCCCATTAATGAAAAAAAAAATAATTACAATATCATTTGTTTACAAAAAATAAAAATAATGGGTTGGAAACAGGGTTGGAAAGTAAATACATAATTTTTTTGTGGACGCTTTGTAAAAAATAAAATCCTTGGGATCTTTTTCGGACCCAGCCCATTTATATTATCAGGGTGTATCCTATCTCGCTTAGTTTCAGAGATAACGTCATTTTGTAAAATGGCTACTATCTCGAAAACTAAGCGAGATATCGCAAAACGGACCGATAATTCAAATGGGTTTAGTGTTTTGATTCCACTCGTTCCCCGTTCTATTCCATTTCATTCCATTTTGAAACAATGTTCCATTCTATTATTAATTAAGGTGTTCAAATTCTACTCATTTCCATTCCATTTCGTTCTATTTTCTTCTTTGTCCTTCTTTACTCCTCAGTGGAGCATAGGGCTTCAACATGTTGATTTCTCCAACGTAATCTGTCTCTAGCTTCAACTGCGGCATCGTCCCACGTGAAACCATATCGTTCAAGTTCGGTTTTCACTGACCGTCTCCATGTGTTGTTTGGACGGCCACGTTTTCTAGAGCCTTGGGGATTCCATTTTAGTGCCATTCTTGTTATATTTGTGGCATCTTTTCTCAGAGTGTGGCCTATCCACCTCCATTTTCTTCTTTTTATTTGTTTGCCAATTTCTTCTTCGTTCGCTAGTTGCCAAAGATCTTGGTTGCGTATAGTAGCTGGCCAAAATATTTTATGAATAATACGAAGACATTTATTTAAACACACTTGAAGTTTTCTGGTCGTGCCTATGGATACCAACCAGGTTTCACAACCATAAAGTAATATGGATTTGACACACGCTTTGAATATCCTCAGTTTGGTGTTCTTAGATATTTGTGTTGAGCGCCAGACCGCGTTTAGTCTACCGAATGCTGCTCTTGCTCGGTTGATTCGATTGGCTACGTCGTCTTTTGTTCCGCCTGATGTTGTTATTATGCTACCCAGGTAACAGAATTGTTGACGTATTCGATGCGTTGGTTGTTCAATAAAATATGATGTGAGCTATTGTTATTAATTCTCATAGCCTTTGTTTTCGCGACGTTGATTTCTAGACCAACTTTCTTTGCTAGTTCTTGGAGGTGGTCTAACTTTGATTGCATATCACTGATCTTATGTGATAACAAACATATATCTATATCGTTCTATTTTACTAGGTTACAAACCAGAATGATTAATATCTATACAAATTCAGATATAAAATAAGCATAAAGCTGAGCGAACCCTTACCATCCCTGATTTCAGCCATTTTTCACAACAGCAATGATATCTCAAACCAATTCCATTAATCGATAAAATTAAATCATCAAACCATCATTATTTAAATAAAATTATAACGAAATTAATTTCATTTCCATTGATATCAATGTAATTGTAATGAAACATCATTTCATTACCATTGATATAAATGTAATTGTAATGAAACATCACTTCATTAGTCCACTTAATTCAGTAGTCCCATGCATGGTTTTATTACCACCCATAATATCTACCTGTGTATATATTAGGGTGATCGATTATTCCACATTTTTCAAAATCCCGATTTTGGGGTTTCCGAATAGTTGAAATTTTAAACAAACCGGCTTCGGTTTTCGGAATTTGAAAAAAATCGGTTAACCGGTTTTTAAATGGTTTACAATTATACTTAAAAATAGATTTTTTATAAATTTAAATAACTTAAATTTTTTAATTGAAATATTCATTTCAAATCAACTTGAGAAATTTTTTATTTTATTTTAGGGGTAACGATATTTTAGTTATTTCGGTAACGGGTTTATTTATTTCTTTAACGGTATTGTAGCAGTAACGGTATTTTAGTTATTTCGGTAACGTTATTTTAGGGATAATGATTTTTTAGTTATTTTGGTAATGGTATTTTAATGGTAACGTTATTTTAGTTATTCAGGTAATGTAAATGCATACCGATATTTTTAGCCCCATTATGTCCGAGTGTTACTGACTATGATCAAACTATATACATATATTTACAAAATTCATTTTTTCAGATATCGTTAGATTATTTCGTTAACGGTATTTAAAGGATAACGCTATTTAAATTATTTCGGCAACGGTATTATAACTATAACGGTATTTTAGATATTTCGGTAACGGTATTTTACGGATAAAGGTATTTCAATTATTTCGGTAACAGTGATTTAGAGGCAACGGTAGTCAGTTGAAAGGGTTTTGATTCGATAACGGTATTTTAGCGGTATTGCCTGCCATCCTTTTTATAAAGAATCAAAAATTAATTTTAAGTGGAGTCAAATATGACCCCGTTTACTGTAGTTTCCGTTTTTTTTTTCATATATTTTCCAAAGAAACTTTAGATTTGCTAAAATGACACAGATATCATTTTGACAACAAGAAACCGTTTTATTCGATATTCGAAAAATTAACTTTTAAGAAATCCCGAAACCGACAATACAGAAAAAAACCGGTTGAAACCAGTTTTGAAAAACCGACTCGATTACCCTAGTATATATAAATTTTTAAATCGGGTATTGAAATAGATATAGTTTATGTATTTCTTAAACTTACATGATCAACCAAAAGAAGATTTTTGTATTGCGTAATGAGACTCTGCTCTATTTTTTGTAAATCACTCAATGGATATCTGTAAAATAAAATACAAAAAAAAAAGGATTTTTAATTTTATTATTTTAACTTTGCCTAGATCAAATGATATATTTTTGGATAAATCATTATTTGAACAAAATCTAGCCCCCAAATAAAATTCGAGTCAAACCATAATGAAGCTAGAAAAACATCAAATTGGCAATGGTTAAAACGATTAAATATATACAGTTGGTGAATAAAATCGAAAACGATCAGTTTTTTTCAATCTAGAATATGTTTTTTTAATAAAAAGTATTTCTATAATATAACCCATAAAATATATTAGTTTTTATTTATTACGACTGTAAGTAAACTTTTATGTTTGACTGTAAATAATATTTTTTAATCTTGAACCGTATGGTTTTCTTTACATTAAAGTGATTTGCAGAGTAAGATATAGATAAAAACCCTCATATAAATTGTATGAAACATTTTTTGTATATATCTATCCCTTTCTGTATATTACCATAATTTTGACATTTCATTTTAAAAATTTTCTTGCCACCATTTTGGATACATCAGCTGGTTCATGTCTGTGTAGTTTGTGTTTTTCAATATGTAATATTTACCTCTTTTTGGTAGCAATCCATTTCTTTATATCAATAAATTTAAAATATTTTTGTTGATCAAGTTTTAGAATAAAATCGATGAATGGCAAATATTTCATCAAATTTTCCAATTTCTCGTTTATACGATCTTCCATTGCTAATCTAAAAAGAAAAAATATATATACAGTTTTAAAACGTTTGAAAAATTCAGTGAATAGTTTAAAACTAGCTAGGTTTTTAAAATATGTACTAAAAATAAATAGTGCACATGTTTCTAAACAATACAGTCCTTTCATTTTGGTTTACCTCTTATATGCCTAAAACTCTTTGGGAAAAAGAGTATACTATAATAAAATAATTTTATACATTTACGCTCTTTGTGAGCTTAAATTAACCTCTCATCTGCGTAAGACGTATATATAGGGTTTTTCAAAACTCTATTCTGTTGCGTAATACATTGATATATTTTATATTTGTCCACCCCTTAAAATGAACCTTGGTGTGTTTTATAATGATTCCTAAAATATTTCGTGTCTAGCATTGAGGTTCCGTGAGCTGGAACGTTTTTAAAAACGTTTTTATTCAGTTTTTCAAAGAATTTTGTAGAGTGGGCGGCATCAATAGTTTCCATGTTATCGAATTTTGAAACTAAACGAACTTACATATGTTGTTGCTGTTTATTTCATTTATTGTTTTTGTTGAATGCCTTTTTAACATTCATTTTTATAATGACGTTACATGTCAAGCAATGAAATGAAAAGATGACACATGAATAACATGAAATCAATCTCAACATTCGCGTAGTATTCGTTGACCTGTAGCAATAATAATAATTTTTTTTAGTTTTATTAAACATGAAATATGTATAAATTTTTGTTTAATTTTATTAAACATGAAATATGTATAAAAAATTTTAATTTTCTTAACACAGTAATATGTTTCACAAAAAAAAAAAATTGTTAACGTTTTATTTATTTAACGTTGAGACCATATTCATACCAATCGTTGTGTATTCGTTGTTTTCGTGAGTGTTAAGTGAGGTTAACACTAGACAAGCAATGCAATGCATGGTAACTCACTTTTGCAGTGTAACTCACTTTTCTCAATTCTATCTATTGTTGCTTTATTGAAATGATGTGAGTTGACAACAATCCCTGTAGGAAATGTAGATAGTAAAATTACACTGACTCGCTATTGACTTTGTCGCCAGTACTACTGTCTAATTATACCCCATACAAGACGTGTTGCTATTGACATTTAACATGTGCGTGTCATTGAAAATCCACTAGTAACATTACAACAATTGACTAGATATTGACTGGATAGTTCTTATGGGATCATATGGAGACATTCAAACCAGGAATTTACTAGTACGTTTCTATAAATTATGGAACAAAGCTGTAGGGAATGTCAATAGTAAAATTCTGGTGTCACACTAGCGACTTTGTCACTAGTGTCTTTTTGTGCTCTTGTCTACAATATTTGTGCACTTCCTTGCCAAATAAGTTAAAACAGACTTTTTCGTTTTAATGAAAATTATATTTAATAACAAATAATTTATATAAAAAAACTAAAAAATACAAATTCACAGCTCAAAATATTAAATTGCGCACATTTTTTCAGGGCTGGCTAAACCTTTTTAAATACTTATTTATACTAAATAGCATACTAATTAAAAATATACTAAATATATAATATATAATATATAGCGAGCGAGAAATGCTCTATTACATAGGGATCTGAATGTGAGCCTAAAAGAGAGTCTAGGTCTTTTAATTGCTCCACCGTGTTTATTGGAAATATTTGCATAATATCATCGACGGTTGCATTTTGGGAAACCAACTTATCAAGCAAAATTTTATGTTCGGCAAAAATTCCAAACAAACTATTTTGTTGCTTTTCAATAGTTTTAAGATTTTTGGATACCTCTTGGCAGCAACAGCATTTCGAATTATCTTAAAGAAAAAGTAAAAACACAAATCAGTAAAAAACATAGTACTAAAAATGCTTTGTGGGTTAATTTTTTAAAACTTACCTTGAGGTGGCAAATATTTTAATTTTGCTTATTAGAATAAGGTTCGGTCGTCATTTTTCTGGAACGCAGGTGTGTAAAATTGGTATTATTAAAAAATTGGATTGAAATGGTGAGCATATAAATTTAAACTGAAAGTCACGCGCACGTTGTTTTTCAGCCAACCGACTTAATAACACTGATGAAATAAACGAAAAGCTATTGCGCAGTAGAATAAAAAACAAGAACAAACATATGCAAAATGTCAACAGGAGAGACCATTATATGGTGTACAATTAGTCAATAGTACTGGTGTCTAAAGCGAGTCAATACAATGTTACTATAGACATTTCTTTCAGGATATTGACGCGTTTGTTGACAATGTCACTAGATATATACTACATCTGTTGTCTCTGTCTTTTGTATATTGACGCGTACACTAGATATATACCACATCTATTGTCTCTGTATTTTTTATATTGACGCTTATAAGAAAAATTGGAAACATTTTAACTACTACGGTTGTCACTATTAAAATGAGTGTAGACAAGGAGACATTTGGTCCCAGTCTGACTGCAGGGAATGTACTCATTTTTAGTGATTGCATTCAAAAGCATGAAATAAGGCACTCAAACCGTTCACTGGTACCTACACACACACACACATTGTAACATTGCACGTTCATTTGTTCAGAATAAAAAATTATAAATATCTATTTCTATAATATATGGGTGCGTGTCACGAATTTTAGCGTGTGTGAAATTTACTTTACTCACGAGAGTATTGTGTGAGCTTGAGTTAAGAAAAATGATCGTGATTCTAGAGTTTGCGCGATTAAAATTAGATTAAAATGTTTTTGTTTGCTTTTGTTTGCTTTTGTTTAATTATTAATATACAGTAGAATCTCACAAATTAGAACCACTTTGTTCCTCGGGTTGTTCTAATTTCTAAAAAGATCTAATTTCTAGACATTTTTTTTCACAGAAAATTATGAAATAATAATTAAACTACACAGAAAAAAACTAAAAACCGGTTTAAATTAAAAAAAAAAGTATTGAATCAATTAATATTTTAATTGAATTAAAGAGAAAAATGCTATAAATAACTATCTATAAAAAAATTAGGTTGATAATTTTTTCTGTGTAGTTATGCAAGCTTTATTTTAACAGCCAAAGATAGTGTTTTTTTACTTTTATTTGGTATTTTTTTTTTTTTTTTAATTTACCCGAATCATAATGTAAATAAGATTACATGTAAATAAAAATAGTATCGGTAGTACTCACCAAGAAATTCAACATCAACGAGTTTTAACTGAGCAATGTTTACTAAGATGGGCAACACATTTTGTTGCTATTGCCATTTTTCAACACTCCTATAAAAACGAGTTTTTAGGTTTAATGTGATGCTTGTTTATATGTTTTTGAATCAACCAAAACTCGTGTTATATAAAAAAACAATTGTTTTTATACAACTAGGGCAAGTTGTTAGGCATTTTCATTTTTTAAATTATTTTCTAAAAATGGCATTTTTGCTTCACCTTGCTTTAGACTGCCATTTTCTTCCTTCTTCCAATATTTTTTAGGTTTTTTTTTCTATAAAAATTCCCTTTTTACCCCCACCGGCACCCCACAAGTAATAGTATAACGGTGTCAAATCGCAGCTCCGAGGTGGCCAAACGACATCAGCTCTGCGGCTGATTTGAATTTTCACACACATTCTGCAACATTACCATGATTTTCAAAGTAATGTCGCAATATTTCCCAGCGTTGTTCAAGCGTATACACAACCATATTCGTCCAGCGGAAGGATAAAACTAATTATCTGTCAAATCAGACATGAGCTAAGTGTTACCATTCACGAAATAAGCACTAGTTGAAAAAAAAACGTTAGATGTCGGACCCTTTACAATTATACTCAAAAATAGATTTTATTTTATAAATTTAGATAATTTTAATTTTTACTTGAAATATTATTATTATACATTTTGAATAACCTTAAAAAATGATTTCGATGTTTTTCAAAAAAACAATAATAACAATAAGTATTATAAGTATGTGAAAATGACACGTAAACTTAATTTTAGGGCGTAGAATCCAATGATATATTCCGTATTAATAAGTTAGGTCAAAATACAAATATATTTAATTTTTAAGTTTGCACTAACTCAAACAATTTTTAATTGTATTTTAAGTAAAAGACATCAAAATCTTTTTGGAAATGACTTTATTTCAGGGATGGTAGGCAATACTGCTAAAATAGCGTAATTGATTCAAAACCATTTCGAATGACTATCGTTATCCCTAAAATACCGTTGCCGTAATTAAACCAAGCCAAAAATTGTTTTTTTTTTTTTTTTTAATTTTACCAATACTCAGGGCATGCCCCCTACTCATGCAGTGCATTGTATTGATCAGGAAAATAGGGTATGGGAAGGAGGAAAGAGGGAGTAGTGTTTGTGGATATTTGATTTAAATTTTTCTAAATTGTAAGTAACAGGGAAGACTTCTGCGGGAAGTTTGTTTCACATACGAATCGTTCGACTAAAAAACGAATTTTCTCTGTAATGCGTTGTGCGAAACACAGGACAATTAACTACAAACGGATGTGCTCTACTAGATAAGCGAGTATTACGAATAAAAACTCGGGCTCGTGGAATAAGTTCACTTGTCTCAGATGAGCATCTTCCATGGTAATATCGATAGAAAGGTGTCACACATTGAATCGATGAATTTGACATTGGCTTGTCAAAGGAAGGAATCTGTTTATATAATGCTGCAAAACAACTAGCAGGTGTCTAGATAACTTCCAAAAAAGTTTAGGTAGAAAAACTTAAAAAAATCTGTAATGCTTTCTTTCTATGACAAGCCAAAGCTAAATTGATCGCTGAAAATGCCAATACAAGAAAATTTTTCTTATGAAATATTGTCTCTCAAAATATAAATATAGGGTCCGCCAAACAACTTTTTTTTTTTTGAAAATGCTATAAAAAAAACTACTGAATATTTTCTCAAATTTCTTTTTTTATTTGAAAGTACAATCTTTCCGGTTAATAATGGAAAATAATTTGCCAATATCCTCCTATTCAATTGTTGTGAACAAAAATTCGTTCAACATGGCCCGATAACGATCGCCATTGACTGTAACGGCCACTCCTTGCTCATTTTCGAAGAAAAATGGCCCAATTATGCCTCCGGACCAAAATCCGCACCAAACAGTGACTCATTTTGGGTGTATCGGCTTTTCAATGTATGCGTGCGGGTTTTCTGTGCCCCAAATGCGACAATTTTGCTTGTTTACATACCCGCCAAGATCAAAATGATCAAAATTCTGCAACATTACCATGACTTTCAAGGTAATGTCGCAATATTTCCCAGCGTTGTTCAAGCGTATACACAACCATATTCGTTCAGCGGAAGGATAAAACTAATTATCTGTCAAATCAGACATGAGCTAAGTGTTACCATTCACGAAATAAGCACTAGTTGAAAAAAAAAGTTCGATGGCGGACCCTTTATATATAACATTTTTAACACAACTCGCTTTTATATAATAACACCTTAGAAAATACACCTTATCTCCCATATTCATAGAAATATTAAGCAGTATTTCAAATACATTTTTAAGCCTTAGAACTGTATTCATAAACGAATAATAGCTTAAAATACCTTTTTTAAACCTAGTGTAGTAGTTAATATTGGTTATGAATACATTGTTAAGTCTACAATTTGTGTTTTAACTAAAATGTATTTAACCCTCTAACTGGCAAAAGATGTTTTGCAGCGAAATTCATACTATGTGCTCCACTCGAAAAACAAATAATAAGTTCTTCAACAAAATTGGTTATGGTTGCCTAATTAAGGCGATATGAGCCAAAATATTTTAGGGTGCATTTTGAAAACAAAAGCATACAAAAAAGAAGTTTTGAACAAAAATTATTTCTCTTACCAAGATATAACCACACTCCATAAACTATTCTTTTTCTGCTCTTATTTAAGAAGATATCACGATTTTCGCTTTTTGGAAAAAGCGAAATTAGGCGAAAAAGTATCGAAACTTCAATTTATGTTTTTCAAACTGAAACGCTTTGCTATTGTCTTCCTTCTGCCAAATTTCATAAAAATCATTCTATTAGTTTATAAGTAAAGATGATGTCCTTTAGAGGAATCCTGATAAAATCCTGTGAGTCCTTGGTCCAAAGAAAGGACTTATTATTAAAGATAAAGCTTCAATCTTACTTATATTTTATTATAGAGTTTTTAGTCAACTTAAATTGGTTTTTTAGATTTCTGAAAACTATATTTTTTCAAAAATAATTATTTTTTGAATAATTATTATCAAACCGTGGACGGCACACGAAAAATTTCGAATTTGGAAAATATTTAGGAAATTAAGTTTTCTATCGGAATATATTAATTTCTAAGTATAAAACGCTTATTTGACACATTTGTGGTAAATTTTATGAAGATTGCCCCGAATTTGATGGGGCGGGCATTGTGGCCGCCTGATTGGGTATATAGAGGCTGTTATTTGATTTAGCCCTGTCTATGTTATTTGAATAAGCCCTGTCTATGGACCTACAACCGGGTCCGAACATGTTCATAGCACTCGGCCGAAGATAACGAGTACGCTATAGGGTCAATCGGCAATCGGGCAATTACCGATAATTTGTTTTTAAGCAAAGCCGATTAATCGGTCGGACACTAGTTAATACACACAGAGAAATAAAGTGCCAACCGAATTGAAAAGTGTATTTTAATGGTAACAACTTATAAATTCAGTTAGTACAACGATATTTACATTAGGTCTTGGAATATTTTGGGTGTTGTAACTTAAATTCTGTTGAATTAGCCGAACTTTGTTGTGAAAACTAATATTTAGTTGTACCAAACGACAGACATATGTAATAACCGAATTTTAGTCGTAGTAACCAAATTTCAGTTGGCAAATAGCTAAATTTTCCTCTGTGTGTATATACATAGATATTTTTATTTATTTTCTAAATATTAAATAAATTGTTTATTACAAGACCGCCGTACTGAAAAAGTTTTGCGACTCAATCTGCAGCCGTAATTTCGGATCGTCTTACATCTCTGAACGACATGTTTTCTCTCATGGTTTTTGATGGTCAAGGTAAGATATAAAAATATGGTAAGCGATATGAAACTATTTTATCCCAAGTCTGCCTTAAGAGTCCTCAAAGTTAGACAAAAAGTGTAAGTTATGCAAGGAACACAAAGAACTATAGGTACTTGACAAGCAGTTAAACCGGACTATGGAGCAGAGATGCACGCCGACCCAAAATTTCGGCGGCGGATTGAGCCACAAGGATTTTCAGTACGCTGGCTCTTGTATCGACCAATTAAGAACTAAAAAATAAATTGAAGAACTAAAAAATAAATTTATTCAATAATGGAAAGAAAACTGGTTTTCTTTTTTACGACACAGTTTTTACTCTTCGCATGAGTTATAAATTTCATATAAAACCGAAACAACAAAAAACTTTACATTTATGTTGAAACGACAAGGTAAAGGCATTAGGGAGAATTAAAGGTTTATATTTGACATTCTATGGTTTTCTGTATATTTTTTGTATGAAATGTTGACATTTTGTTTTTGTAATCGAGAGAAAATTTTTCTAATAAGACTACCAGGTATTGTTATGACATGTCTGTTTGTATTTATTAAAGGGTTTAGCTGCCAGTTGTTTCAATAAAGTTCGACTGTGGCTAATAAAAAAAATTGGCGGCGGCAACAACTAGCCGCTGACTTGCATCACTGCTATTGAGTCAATTTCTAATTAATATTAAGTGGCTTGCATCTCCGGTTTGGACTTTTTTTAAAACAGAACACATTTTCCTGAAAAAATATTAACATCTATAAAAACTCCTTTATCTATAACACTGTACGACACGATTTTTCACCCATGATCAAACTGACCAGATTCTGGAAATATAGCTTAAAAAATATACATATCTGCCAGTAGTTCTAGATCCGCTTATTTAGGTTTTTAACACGTAATTAAATTTTTAGTGTGGATGCAGCTGTCTATCACTTAGGGAAGTTACGATTATACCCACACCAGCTGATCTCGACTGCATATATTATATTTCGAGCCAACGCCGTTGGTCATCTTCCTGGGGAAATGTTAATATGAATACAAAGCGAACTGCGCTGTTTGACACTGTTTGAATTAATATTAAAAATTAAAAAACTAATTAAAAGTGTATAATTTAAAACTGAAAGCTAAAATTTAAAATAATTCGAAAATTTTATACGTCTATTTTGACGTTTGTACATGTCGGTTTTTGTATCACGGCAAAGCCACCAGCAGTATTTAGCCAGCATATACCTTGTCTTTGGGTTTGTACCTCTTTTCAAATTCCGTGATATCTTGGTAAAAATCTTTCACTATGATCGTCGCTGAAGTCGCCTAAGTTTGGCGGGAAAATCTTCAAGTGGTTATGAAGAAAATATATTTTAAGCGACATTGATTTCCATCGCATGGTACGAAGCGAGCGATCATTTCTTCTACAGTTTCCTTATAATTTTCAGCACTCTTGTTTCCAAGAAAATTATTTATAACGTTAGTGAGAGCGGTCCATGTCCTTTTCTCTATTGGACTAAGCAGATTTTGAAAGTCTACTCTGCTTAAGAGTTGTTTGGTTTGTGGACCATTAAAAACACCTTAAAGAATGAAACGATGATTTAGTTTCGCTCAATGTTGGAAATATGGTTTTAACATGCTTAAACACTGCGCTGTGTGTCAAGTGCTCTTATAAAATTTCGAATTAAGCCCAACTTAATATGGAGAGGGTGTAATAAAATTACTTTGCTGGATTCAAATAATGGTACATACTATACTTGTGTATAGAATTGAATAGATATATGTATCTGTGAAAACATATCAAAAATCAGCCGTCGCGATCAACTGGTGTGGGTGTAATCATAACTTTATACTGCTGGATTCACATTAAAAATTTAATTGCTCGTAAAAAAACCTGATCTAGAAAAACTGGGAGATACGTGTATTTTTTTTAAAGCTATATTTTCAGAATCTATTCTGTTTGATCATGGGTGAGGAAAAAAGTTGAAATTTGCCGTACAGTGTAGTAAAACGTATCTAAAGGGTCCGCCATCTAACGTTTTTTTTTTTCAACTAGTGCTTATTTCGTGAATGGTAACACTTAGCTCATGTCTGATTTGACAGATAATTAGTTTTATCCTTCCGCTGAACAAATATGGTTGTGTATACGCTTGAACAACGCTGGGAAATATTGCGACATTACTTTGAAAATCATGTTAATGTTGCAGAATGTGTGCGAAAATTGCGTACGGATTTTTTAAGAAGAGAAGCACCGTCAGCTCCGTATGTTCGTTATCTTGTGAAACTGGCATCCTCATCGATAAACCAAAGCGTGAAAAGCCAAAAACAGTGCGTACACCCGAGAATAGCCAGAGACAATTGACGCTTTAAAGGACAATATTCGTGAAGCCATTGGTGAAATACAGCTGCACACAATCGATAATGTGCTTACAAATTTGACCGATCGTGTAGGCTACTGCATGGCCAGCCGAGGCAGCCATTTGAATGAAATTATTTTCCATTATTAAACGGAAGGATTGTACTTTCAAATAAAAAAAGAAATTTGAGAAAATATTCAGTAGTTTTTTTATAGCATTTTCAAAAAGAAAAAAGTTATTTGGCGGACCCTTTATAAGTAAAAGTAGTTAGAACATAATTAAAAATAAATGTTTATAATTTAGTTTTGATTCTTAATACTATTTTATTAAGTTTTTTTTACTACAATTAAATTTAAGATTTAGAAGCATTATTTATGTAATAAACCAAATTTAATTTTAACAATTACACACTTATAATCTATTAAACAAATTATTTGTTAATTTCTTTACAAAAGTACAACATATATAAAATATAGTATAAAATGCAATTATTTTACCATAAAATAAAATCTTTGAAAAATTAATTTTTACAATTATAACCCATAATTATCCTTATAGTACAACAGCCGGTCAATTTACATTATACTGCATTGTCTTATCCATCTGAAATTAAATTGTTTTATAACTTTATGTTTAAAATTTGTAATATCGTTACATGGGTTAAACTCACTTGTTATTATTTAACTGGGTTTTAAACAAATGCAGCGATGCAAGATATTCATATAACATTTCGTAGTTTTACGACTTATATTGAGAACAAAAATTCATCACTTTTACGAGTATATTTTAGTAGCCACTTTTAACTTTTCAAGCATTTTTTCTTTTTATTTCTAATTACTTTGTTAAAAAAAAAAGCATTTGCACATTAAAAAATAAAAATGTAAAGTGAAAAAATAATGTGAATATACAATGAAATTAGTGAGTTGTTAAATTTAATGAGTGGGATGATGGTGGGCAACCATAACACAATACAGACTTTTAAGCTTTTCTTGATGAAGGCAAAACTAGAAGCAACAAATTATGTAAGAGTTTTATATGATAAAATGGTGTAACCATGCAATGTTTAGGAGATGTTCATAACATATGAGCGGCAATTATCTAACCTTTTAATAAAGTAATTCGGTATTTAAGTTGATCTACTGAATTTTTTCGTTAAAACGTTAAGAGAATTATCGGGGTTGGTAATTGCAAAGTGTTTGTACAGAAAACTTGGAATACATTGTCTTTTTAATATTCAAAATTTTAATAATTTTCCAGACTCAAGAACTAGTATCAAATAAAAGAAACATTTTGACTGACTAAAAAAGTTGAAAAATAAATCTTATTACTCTTAAGCTACATACTAAAGAACGACCTGCCGGAAATATAAATAGTGGCAAAGGTATGGCGGTTTAAAGTTTTAAATTTCTAAAATTTCTCAAAATTACATTTTTTTAATGATTTCAAAAAAAATTTCGCATATGTATAAAACTAATCAATAAAAAGTGTAATAGAAAACATATTGTTAACATAAAGTGAAATACACTGAAAAATAAAATTTTTAATAATTTTTTTCAATTATTTTGAAAACAATTATTGAAATAAAAATTTAATAAAAAAATTAGTTGCATAACGCCAATTAATTTACCTTCAAAACGGTTAATATCGCCTACAGGTCAAAAAATATAGATTTTTTATACTTTAAACAATAAGTATGCTGTTATATGTATCAATATTTATTTGTTTTAAATTTGTTATTTTTATTTAATTTGTAATTTATACCTCTCTAATGGACTTTTCGTCGCTCTACACTCAGAAAAAAAACTTACTAAGCACTCGAAGTGCTTAATAATAATCACCCTTATTGTGTATGTCGTATTTAAAATACGCCTACGACTGTTTTGTAATAGATTAAAGAGAACGTAAACTTATTTTCTTTAATCTATTACAAAACAGTTGTAGGCGTATTTTAAATACGACATACACAATAAGGGTGAATAATCAACTACATAAGTTTCAAGTTAGTTTTACAAACTTCTTGTAAAATATATGAATTTTTTAGACATTTTTTACTAGACTTGTATATATTATACAAACATTTGTAAAATTAACTTGAAACTTATATAGTTATATAATTACTAAGCACTTCGATAATATTCAACTAGTTTTGTTCTGTGAACTTTATTATTTTGTGCTTTCCAATTTTTTTTTTATCAAATTCTGAGATGTTTCAAAAAATTAAGTTTTTGACTTAAAATCGCGGTTTACGCGATATTTAAAAATGAAAATATGTTTTGAGGTATTTGGTAGGTATTCTGTAGGACGATCGACTAGTAGTATCCACTTTTCGAAGTTAAATTAAATAAATAATTTTTTGAATAAATTTAACAAATTTGGTAAAAAAAAATTCTTCTGAACCAAAAACAGCAGTGAAATCAATTAAGTACCATGTTAATGAATGGGTGATCACTATACAATAGGGTCGTTAGAAAAAATTTATTTTGGATTTTCCGCCGGCTCAACCCCCGACCTTTAATGTGCCAATTGGCTAGAAAATGCGATTGGCAAAGTTTCAGCTCAATCTGATAATATTAACACGTGCCGCATAGAGGTTAAAGTTACGAAAAACAGCGGTTTTTCGAAAAAAATCCTAGTTTTTCGTCCTTAAAATCGAAACCGCTTTCTCTAGGAATATAACTCGAGTCTTATTTGATAGGAAATTTTATTCTTATTAATTTTGATTTTAGTAAATTTTTTTTCTCATATACCTTGGAACTCCCTACTATACAACCAACAAAACGTGCCCGCCATTTTAACAAATTGTTTAGTAAATGTATTTTTTGACGTTCAACTATTTGTTGATTGTTATGCTGGAGAAATATCGTCAAATGTATTAACAGAAAATAGTTATTTTAAAAAATTTATTAAATCAAATTAAATAATTATTTTGTTGTCTTAGCAATGCGTTTTATTCAATTTTACAATGCGCTTTATTTTATATATATTTATCTTTTGTATTTTACTAAAATATAATTTTTGTACGGGGCCACATTAGGGAGTGGATATAGGAGTAGATATGTTCAGAAAAAGTAATGAGGCCTAAAATTAATTGGGGGCTGGTTTTACATTTTACACCTCTAAGAGCGACAGTTGTGGGGCATTTTGTGGATTTTTAACCCTTCAACGCCAACTTTGACCCCGATGAGGAGCCATTTGCCAACATCCCACCTCCCCCATTTTTTGGATCATGATTTTTTTCGAACCTCATAAAATAAGAGGTTCTAGCGCATTGAAATCGAAAAATCGTCCACTATCCCACCGTAAGTTGCATGTCCCAAACATAACGATAAATTTTAAATTGCAAATATATCTTTGTTTAGGTTTGGAAAATGTTAATCATTGTAAACAGATATACCCAGTCAGAAACTGCCAGTGGCACAAACGAACTTTGTTCGTTCTCTAATTTATACGTTTTGGTAACTTACCTAAGTTTTTTTTTCTAACTTTCTAAAGTAAAATTTAAAAATTATCAAGGTATCAGTTAAACATGATACCAAAGTGGTTACTTGGCTCACATATAAGAGAAAACTATAAAACTTAACTGTGAAAAGTGTACAAAAAGCTAAAACTCAAGCAAAATAGGGGTGGATTTTTGTTGCTTACGTCATAAAGCAAATGTAAAAATAATTTTTTTTGAGAAAAAGGAAAAAATAGAAGAAAGAAATTGCAATTAATTTTCATTCCGATAAAAATAAATTTTAAATGAAAAATTAATAAGTTGTTTAAAAAAACTATTAAAAAGTGTGGGAATAATTTGTAATTGGTATGTATTTGAATTAAACATAGCTCCGATCAATTCAAGTTCGGTATTAGACTTATACATCATACTTAAATGTTTGAAATATAATAAAATTGGTAATAATATTGGTAAAACAGTATTTTGCGTGTAAAACTGGAAAGACACATGATTTGCAAACAAAATAGTGTTTTTCTAGTACAATATTAGGTGTTTCTTTGGTATTTTTTAACACGGTGGGCTTTACAAAATTAACAGTGGTTTTACAGTACTATTTTTGGTACTTGTGTAACACGTTAAGACATTTAAAAATAATTAATTCAAACTGTTTCTTTAAAAAGAAAATTTTAAATTCTTAGAAGCTTTCATAAAGGAAAAACTTTAAGTTTTAAAATAGTTATAAAGGGTCCGCCATCTAACTTTTTTTTTTCAACTAGTGCTTATTTCGTGAATGGTAACACTTAGCTCATGTCTGATTTGACAGATAATTAGTTTTATCCTTCCGCTGAACGAATATGGTTGTGTATACGCTTGAACAACGCTGGGAAATATTGCGACATTACTTTGAAAATCATGGTAATGTTGCAGAATGTGTGCGAAAATTGCGTACGGATTTTGGAAGAAGAGAAGCACCGTCAGCTCCGTATGTTCGTTATCTTGTGAAAAATGTGAAAGAAACTGGCATTGTGGGGTGCCGACAAAGATAAGTGTTACGCCAACAAGCCAGAGACAATTGACGCTTTAAAGGACAATATTCGTGAAGCCATTGGTGAAATAAAGCTGCACACAATCGATAATGTGCTTAAAAATTGGACCGATCGTGGCTACAAAAGTACACCCCTATTTTGCATGGCCAGCCGAGGCAGCCATTTGAATGAAATTATTTTCCATTATTAACCGGAAGGATTGTACTTTCAAATAAAAAAAGAAATTTGAGAAAATATTCAGTAATTTTTTTTAAATCATTATCAAAAAAAAAAAGGTATTTGGCGCACCCTTTATTATCTTTTGAAAAATATGCAGACTGAAAACTGTTTCAATTTCCGTCCTGAATATTTGTTTTCTTAAAAAACCAAGATTTTAAAATATTGAAGATCTCGGATTTAAACTCTTACTTTTGAACTAATCTCAGATTTAAAAGGCGCTTTATACAAAAATTTTCAAGAATTTTTTTTACAATTTCCATCAGATTTGGATAAAAACAAAAAAATTTCTGGAAACGTCAAAAATCATTTTTTTTATCAGCACATTTACAGATCAAATCAGTACGAATGGTCAGCCTAAGCCAATTCCACATGCTTTGATTGAAGGTATAATATGCCACCATATCGCTAGGAAATGTAAAAAAGGAATTTCATGCAAATGCATGTTTGCAGTCCAAAATCTATTTTGATCAAATAGTTTTCCGAATTAAAGAATTTGAAACAAAATGGAATCGATTTGTTGTTGCCTATTTTGTTATAAATGCATATTTTGCTATAAATGCATATTTTTTTACTTTTTTAAAGAATTTTTGGTGTTTTTGAAGCTGAAGTTGAATTGCCAATTTCTTAATGAGTTTTCCAGACTTTTAAAACAAAGTTGTTTTCAAGGGGGTATTAAATAGATCTGGAGGGAGCCACATATCATGGGCCATAAGACAAAATTAATTTTTTTTTAAATTTAGAGGAAATTTAATTTTATTAGGTTTTTAGGGTTACTGCCGGTAAGCGTAGTAACATATAAGTGTGGTACTCTAATGAAAGTAAATCTCATTAGAGTACCCAAACGAAATTTCAAAAATTATATTATTTTAAGCGCACTCTATACCTGTTCATTTTTTTCCCCATTCGGATCTAATATGAGCTAAAAACATATACGAATAATTTTACAAAAAAAAGTTTTAAAACTATTTTATTTCAAATTAACCCTCTGTAACTGACGTCGTAGTCTGACATACAGCGCAAAAACAAAATTTGTGCGTACCTTCGTACAATTGCAGGTTACGATCTCTATATGCTCGTTACCTTTTCTGTTTATGTTTATTTTTATTTTTGCAGGCATAAGACTGAGACAAAATGACTTCCATCAAAAGAACTTCAGTCAGAACTTTTAAAGGCAGTGAGCAGCAATAAATGATTGGCTCGAGGAAATTTAAGAAGGAGATGATTTAAGCTACAACGATGTTACAAAAGATCTAAATTTTGAAGCAGAACAAATTATATTTGATAGCGACGAAATTGATTTGGAAATGGGTTTTCAAAAGGAAAATAGTGGCTCTACGGACTTTGAAACAGAATCCATAAGTGAGAATTTTCATAAACGTATATGTCCGCCTTGTTTAAAGCCTATTTGCTTGCAGTGTTCCAGCCCTCTACTTGAAAACTCTTAAGAAAAAATTTAATATTTTGAGACTGTATAATAAATGATCTCACCGTATAATTTAGCTCAAAAATAATAAAAATAAAAAATACGACCGCGTTTTTGTTTCCGTTTTACAACTGTACTTGATTATTCCAATAAAATTTATACTACACAAATACATCCACAAATAAAATATGTTTTCTTTGTTCTACAAAACTAACATATTTAGCTTCGGCTTTGCCACTGTACTTCCAACAAAAAAAAAAAAACAATGACACATTTGTGTCTCCAATAAAATGTGTGTAACAGGGATGCAAAATTAGAATTTCAATTTCGTACAAAATTAATTATGAAATTGTACTTTTTGGACCTCAATTGTACCACTTTTTTTTTTATTATTTTTATATAAAATTAACAAAAAAACATTTCATTAATACATTTTTCATACATAAGTATTTTTAAGTCAAGTGATTTGTTTAAAACACCAATTACAGAATTTTTTATTTAATATTTTTATTTAAAAAAAAAAACTGTACAGAAAAATTCAGTTGTGTATTAAAAGAATATACATAACAAACAAAAACTTAAAAAATAATATATGTACATATATATTTATATATGTAAAATAAGGTACACAAATTCCTGAGATCAATAAGAATTATATGTTATTGGATAACATACTTTTGACATTTCAAAATTGTAGCAACAAGAATTCAATGAATGCAACAAATCTTTCGTTTGAACCAGGTTCAAAACGGTCGAATCATTTAAACTATTTCTTTCTTTCGTTTTTATTATGTTTTGAAATGAAAGCGCCCTTTCCATATTCGCCGAAGAATGTGGAACCGATAATACTCCTCTAATAACTTTCGATAATTCTTCAAACACTAATTGATTCAATTAATTTGGTTAGTTGCAAATAAACGAACATGTGTTTAAGAAAATACAAGAAAACATTCACAAGAATATGAGAGCAAAAAGTTACAAAGTAAATAAAAGAGATTAATTAAACAAATTTTTACAAAGGTATGACAGCAAAATTTAGTTGCCAAGTAAAAAAAAAATTACGATAAACTGGGGAAATTTGTAAATTGTACCAAATAAGCTATTGGTGTACCATTGTACTTTAAAGCAGAGATAGGCAGAGAGATTTTGTCGTGGCGTAAGTGAGCTGTAGCTCACTATTACTCAATGCACTTAGAGAAAAAAACCGCACTTTACAGTTCGTTCCTCAAAAAAATATTGCGCCCTCGGGAATTAAAAAAAGACATTTTTTTTCTATCTTCGGTTTTTTGGGCCGGGGCCCACGGGCCCTAAAACTGGTATGCGTAGAAACATACAAGCGTGGGTACTCAAATGAAAGGAGGGTTCCTCAGGATTTAAAAATGATATTATTTTAATGATCCGTTATCCATAGTATATTTTGGGAACAAATCCCTGGGGGCCCCGACCCCATAAACCGAAGATAAAAAAAAAAAAATATTTTATAATTCTGGAGACGACCACCTACTTTTTTTTATGAACGCCCTGTAAAGTACAGTTTAACCAAAAAAAAGTATTTATATAATTTAATGTTTGTTTTATAATACAAAAATAATGAACACACCAACTAAATTACGAAAAAAAAAAAATTTTATGAATTAAAAAATGACCAATTTATTATACATATACATATATAATATTATGAATAGCATAATATTACTAATGACACAGGAAAATCAGCAGTTTTTTAACTTAAAAAATACATTATTCCTCTTTAAACTCCTCAGAGTCATTTTTAGTACGCTCTTCCTCATTAAACTCCTCAGAGTCCGCAATAAATTTTTCATAAAATGTTTTTTTAAGATCTATAATTAACAATTTTCTTTCATCTTTAGATAAATTATCATATTCATAATGGCATGTTTTAAAATGCCTTGCCATGTGTCGCGCAGCGTGACAACGTGCGTCGACATACTAGACATTCTGGATTACCGAAAAAAATTTCGCTAAACAAGAATTCACATTCAAAATGTTCATTGATTCTCACAGTGCATATCAAAAAAAAAAGCGTCGAACCAAAAAACGAAAAGCGTACAATCAACCTGTTCGTTCGAATGCTCATGCGAGACCAGTGTTGCCAGATTTGTTTTTAAATCCCTACGTTAAGGAAAAAAAAATTCCTTTTTATCCCTACATACAGAAAAAATATTCCCTATATTTTTCCCTACACATTTTTTTTAATAAATGCAAAAATTTTGTTTTTAGCAGTAAATTATATTTACTTTTATTATAAATTTTGTACAGTAATTAAATAAATAACAGAAAGTAAAAAATAACATAAAAACTAAAAACGGTAAAAAAAATAATTAATGCCATTTTTAAAAATTTCTCGTTAAATTTCTATGCGAACGATGACTTGAAGTACAAGTCCAATGAAAACGTATAAGTTTTCATACAAAATTTGGTTTCTCTATTTCGAACGAGTTGTCAACAGTGCGAACGTAAATGTCAAAACCATTTTCATTTATGCAAAGCCAAGAGCACATGCAAACAATGGTGCCAAATGTTTAAACTTATTTCTCATTTTTCCAGTGCCGCCAGATTTGTAGGTTTTATTCTGTTACACTAAAAAAACTAAATGGTTATATTTTTCAATTTGACTGAAAAACAAAATCTGTCCTTTTTTCCCTACAGATGAATTTTTTTTGAAAAAAACCCTACGAAAAGGGAAAAATCCCTACACTTGGCAACACTGTGCGAGACTGATTGTTTTTTTTTAATTTCTTTGATGTGTGAGTTAATGTAGGTGTGAGAGCAAAAACGAAGCGTAGTGGTTTTGCCTACCTCTGCTTTAAAGACTAAAATTGTACCAAAAATGGTACAATTGTACCAACTTTCGCATCCCTGGTGTGTAACAATTTTTACACACACACACAATTTAAAATATATTTCTACTCTCTTTGTTTAAACATGTAAAATAGAATAAAATTCCATGTTTGTTGGAAATTCTACTATCGCGCTTGGAATTAATGAAAAAAAAAAAAAAATCCAAGGTCCACAACCACACCCTAATTTAATTAAGAACAAATTAAAATTTATTTCAAGTTTCAAACCGCACTAACCACGCCATTACTAAAATTTAACAATATCAAAACCTACCAACAACAAAAATGTTATGTGTTACATAAACCAACCACACAATTATAAAAAAAAAAGTTTAAAAACATTTAAAAAAAAAAAAAATGTGTGCAAACAAAGAAAAAATTAAATAAAATGAGTAACAAAAAACTTACCTTATTGATATCTTAAAAATTTTATTCGAAAAATTTTATTCACTTTTTATTACTACTTCTATTTACTTGTTTACACTTTAACTTCCACACGGCAACTAACAAGAACAACTGACTGCGTTGCTATTTAAAGCCAATGAAATAGTGCTGCCAGATGATTCTAATGAAAAATCGTCAATTGATAAGAATACAATAAATTGTCGTATTGAAGTACTATCTATCATAATTCTTCATTATGAAACTTCTTTTTCATTTCCACTTAATACGACATATTCGGCTATGTTCGTATTTAAATATAAATCTGATAAAAATTATCAGATCGTCACTTCGCTTTCTTGCGGAAAATCGTCAATATGACGATAAGTCATATGGCAGGGCTGTTCCAAAACAAAGAACAAAAAGTGCTACCAATTGTTGACTATAAAAAGTGGTGCCATGCTCAAATGCTGCCAGATTTTAAAGAGAATTCTACTTTGATTTTTGTTAAAAATTATTATTTAATTGTAAAAAATAAAGAAAATAGTAAACAAAGTTTAGTCGAAAAATTGTATATAAAAAACTTTTTGATATATTACTGTCTCAAGTTTTTTTTTTTAACATTGCCATATGTTTTGTTTTAGTCAATACATATAATCCACACACCGCTGCTTGCCACGTGCAGTGATGCCAACTTGGTGCTTTTTACACTATCGTAATTTTTGTTGGATTTCAGTGACACAAAACACCAAAGTTTTATAAAGAATTTACACTTCCACGAAAACTGTTTCAAAATTGAGTTAAATCCAGTTACAAACCGCTTTCATTATAGAATTTGGCAGGCAAACTGGATTTTAGCTTGACAACAATAACATTTTTAAATAGCCTCAAACTGTAAATTTTCTAAAAAGTTATTAATTCAGTGTCGGAGGACAACATTTACAGCGTTTATAAAAAAAAAATGGTAATTTTGCTAAAAAAAAAAGTGTTTTTTGTTGTGTATGATTTTTTGGAAGCAGGATATTTCTTTTTGTTCTTCTGGTCGCTATATCAATGTTGTTTGGACAAGCAGAGAACCAAGCCGATCGGCTCGAAATCGGCGGCGCGCCGACGATATTTTCACATATCACGCCGCCACCGCATTAAGCGGCTTGAATCGGCTGGAAAAATGAGCCGGCTTAAACGAAGCCGCCGAATCAATCATCTGCGCCGCCTATTTTGTTTTTGCTGTGGTGTCATGTTTAGTTTCACACTTGTATTTAAAAAGCATTTTTTATTTTGGCAATTAGAAATCGTGCCTTTTAAAGCAAATGCGTATTTCTTTATAAAATGTGCCGAAAAAATGCTTAACTTTTTGTCTGAATCCGATCAATATCCAGTTAAAGATATCAATATTAAACGAAATTCAAAAATATTTTGACATATCCGTAACAGATACTGAAAGTCTGGATTGGTGGAAGGAAAACCAAAAGGTGATATTTAAAAATATTGTACATATTTGTATAAGAAAATACATTAACCAATATCCGTTAATATTTACTCTTAAGGTTTTCCAAGAGTAGCAAAAGTTGCCAACATTTGTTTTGGAACTCCCGCTACTTCGGCTTCTTCAGAAGTAGCATTTTCAGTTGCTGGTTCCTGTATAACCGCAAAAAGAAGCATATTGCACCCATCTACAGTAAAAAAACAACTGTTTGCTCATGACAATTATAAAATTGTGAACTAAAATAATATAAATTAGTCTTAAGTACTAGCTCATTTATGTACAAAAACGTAGAGTATTTTTTTTACACAGCATTAAGAAATGTTACTTATTAAAAATTAATAAAGACCTGACCATCAATTATATATATTTCGGACATGCTGATTTCAATGGCGTACCTAATTTTTTGATCAATAGTACAGATTTTGTATGAGCCATAAATATAAACATAGGTCTCGAAATATGTACCATTGATCAACAAATTAAGTACGCCATTGAAATCAGCATGCCCGAAATATATATAATCAATGGTCAAATCTCTATTAGTTTTGTTAATGTCATGCCATGTAATTTAACTTTTTAAACCAGATATAAACTAATAAAATGCAAACTTTGCATTGCGACATTTAAACTTATTTATTTTGATTAAAAAAAACCGTTTCAAGCCGTCAAAGCCGCCGCCGCCGACCATTAATAGCCGCGCCGCCGATAATTTGGGGTCGGCTTGTTTCTCTGTGGACAAGTTGTCTTCACCGGAAACAAAAATAAGTAACTGGATGGTGAATGGAATTTATCTTTCAGTAAAACATGGCATTTTCTTGGTTTTAACGCTAGTTTTATTTGTCGAAAATAAAGCAAATAGTAAGCAAGGGTTTTCGAAAAATTGTATACAAAATTCTTCTTGATATATTACTGTTTCATGACTTTTTATTAACATTGCCATATGTTTTGTTTTAACTAATACATAAAATCCACACACCGCTGCTTGCCACGTGCAGTCAACTTGGTGCTTTTTTCACTATCGTAATCTTTGTTGGGTTTCAATGACACAAAACGAAAAAGCTTTACTTTAGATATTAACTTGGATATAATATGTGCGAGAACGCCAACAGAATAAGGGAATTAAATTATCTATGTACATATTAATGTTTAGGGTGGAGAACACGTACTCATATTTAGATCATGTCATGTAATTTTCTGTTTTCCGTTGAGTAAAGTCGTCTGTTTATTCATTAAATTTTCAACTATGCGATTCAAAAACAATTTTATATTTATTTTTAACAGTTAAACAATTTTTAATACACTATGTCTTTTTGGTTTTTTTTTTTTTTATTTAGGTGTTTAACTTTTATTTTATTTTTTTGTTTACAATATTTTATGTATGTGTGTGTGTATTTTGACAGTTCATATCATGATATTGTTGTTTGAAGATGTGTATAACTCTCCTTTGATATCAGATATAATAACAGTAGCAGTAATGTGTGCTCTAGACGTAATATAATTCTTCTCTATTGACTTTTATGATTGCTGAGAGAAAAATGTTAAATTTAATATCTAGTGTGGACACCGTATAATGGAGCCGAAACATTAAAAAAGCACAATTTAATTTTTGTAATTTATTGTTAAAGCTATTTAAACCAGTTTCGTGTTAACGACCAGTACTTTGTTCAAAAAGTTCTAAAACATGCAGAAAAAACTGGGGGAATATTATCGAAGTGCTTAGTAAATATACAACTACATAAGTTTCAAGTTAGTCTAACAAAGTCCTATTAAAATATTTAAAAAATTTTGTAAAATATATACAAGCCTAGTAAAAAATTTCTAAAAAAATTCATATATTTTACAAGAAATTTGTAAAACTAACTTGAAACTTAAGTATTTGCATAATTACTAAGCACTTCGAAAATATTCACCCAGTTTTTTTTCTTCGTGTAGAGTTTGAATTGTACCTAATTCATAATAAAAAAATCGTCAATATAACGATGTCATAAAATCTGGCAGCGCTATTTAAAAGAAAAAAATGTGCTACTTAAAATGGATGATAAAAAAAAGTGGTACCAAGTCAGAATGCTGCCAGACTTAAAGTAAGTTTGACGACATTTTTTAAAATAATTAATCAATAAAAAATAGCTTTGTTTTGTTCCTCACACTTAACATAGATGTGAAAAAAATTAAAAGAGCTAACACATAACATGTCAAATGTCAAATTTTGTATGGGATTTCGTAACAGGTGTAGGTAAAAGACAAAACTAATAATACCCCTGTTTTGTTGCTCACACTAAAGCCACATTCACATTACGTGAATGTGCGTGTTTTGCCAAAACACGCTTGCAAGCTCTTTATTCTATTTCAACAGTTCTTTAGTCTTTAGCACTCGTTTTGGCAAAACACATGTTTTGCAATCTAGTGTGAATGCCTTATTAACATGAACACAACAAAAATCGTTGCCAATTAATTAGGAGCATTTAAACTAATAAAGTTTATTCTTAATGTTTGAATAACTTATGTAAAAAAAACGTTATTAGTTGAAATACTCCTAATTACTTGGCAACGATTTTTTTGTGTGGATGTGAAAAACAACAATTGGCAGCACTTTAAATATAGTTGAATACAAACTGACAACTTATTGGAGTTGAAAAAATTAAAAGAGATAACATGGCCAATTTTAATTATTTCAGATCTATTAAACCTGGCCCGAACTAGAGCCATATTAGTAAACTTTAGAGAGGGCGAGAAGTTGTTAACTTTTTTTATGCAAAAATGGTAGTAAAATGAAAGAAAATTACAAAAATTGCATAAAATAAGAAGTCTGTCAAGATAACTATGTTCCACAAACATGTTAATTGCTTAACAGAAGCTGTAATACATGTATTATTTTTTTTTTCGTCAAAACAATTTAAACTAGTAATATATTGGGAAAATAAAAATCAATGTTCATGATTTGAAACACCCCAACTGAAAATTTGTAATTGATATAATTTTGAAAGATATAGTATATATTACATTAAAATATATTCTACTAATCATACAACGATCAGTAATTTATTAAGCAAATAAAAATCGATGATCATATATTGATATCTCAAAACTTTTTTTTATTCTGAAATCGCCATTATCGTGCATGTATATATTTTACAAAGTCAAAGTAAAAAAAAAAGAAATTTAAAGAAAATAAATCGCCATATAGAATTCCACATACATAGTGGAATGATATGTAAAATATGCAAAACAAGGAAAAAGGTCTTGAACCCGGTTCAGATCGGAGATATAAATTTAAAAAAAAATAAAAAAAAAAAATTTCATCCATATACAGCTGTTGACAACTAATTAGAAACGCACTTATATGTATGTTTACCGTTTCTTTTCCTCCATTTTATTTTTGTTTATGATTAATGACTAAATTCAATTAATTTTTCAGTTCTTTATGTGTACCGTTATCTTTTTCAAAACTTGCGTGCCTTCTTACTTTTTGTTTTTATTATTTGCGACAACTAATTAGAAACGTACACAGTTCTGGTGAGTGACGCTGATTAAAGCAAAAAGTTTTAAAAAGTCTTATTAAAAATTGTGAAAAATTAATAAATATTTAAATTTTGGTAAGTATTGTGTTTTTTAGAGCATACATACATATTTTTAATAATTTTTTTCAAGATTTGATATGGGAAAACGTAAAAGTTGTACTCCAAAGGATAGAAGCGCTTTATCAGCCCTTCGTGATGACGGCAAATCATATAGCGAGATTGCTGGACAACTCTACTGCTCCAAAAAATGGTTTTTGATGCTTTGCAACACCTTAAGCATCATAAAACATTTGCAAACGTTCCCCGAAAAAATAGGCCAAGGAAAAGATCTGCTGGCGTGAACGTAAAAATTTTCAATATATCGAGAGCCGACCCAAGGAAGACGTCCACACAAATTCGGCGCGAAATAAAGGGAGCTGAAAAATCCAAGTGTCGTCACGCACCATATCCCGCCGTTTAGTTTAAGCTGGTCTACATGGTAGAGCAGCAAGAAAAACACAGCTTTTAACAAAAATACAGCGGAAACGACGGCTTGAGTTTACGACGTCACATTGGGCCTGTAAGCCAGTGGTCTGGAGTGATGAGACCAAAATAAATAGACTTGTGTGGACGGAAACCGTTACGTCAGGCGGCCTATAAATGAAGAATTTAATCCTAGCTATGTTTCACGTGCTGTGAAGCATGGTGGAGGATCGATTATGGTCTGGGGTTGTTTTTCTTGGAATGGTGTCGGGCCAATTCATAAGATCGATGGAATTTTAAAAAAAGGAGCAGTACGTGGACATCCTTAAAACCAATTTGGTGCCATGGGCTGAGGAAAATTTGCCTGTTGTCTGGAAATTCCAACAGGACAATGATCCTAAGCATAAGTAGTACTAATATGGGGTTTCTAGATCAACTTTTCCATACAAAAAATGTGCATACCTTAACCCTTTAACGGTCGATGGGGTTAAATTTGACCCCATGATTTTTTGTGTTATGAGGCGGCAGCGTGTTCGGTTTTGATTGAAGTGAAGTCGTGGTGGGGGTTGGGGTGGGGGTTCGGTTTGGTGGGGGGTTCGGTTTGGAGGGGGTTCGGTTTGGTGGGGCGTTCGGTTTGGTGGGGGGTTCGGTTTTGCTTAAAGTGAAGTCGTGGTGGGGGTTCGGTTTTGCTTAAAGTGAAGTCGTGGTGGGGGTTCGGTTTTGCTTAAAGTGAAGTCGTGGTGGGGGTTCGGTTTTGGTTAAAGTGAAGTCGTGGTGGGGGTTCGGTTTTGCTTAAAGTGAAGTCGTGGTGGGGGTTCGGTTTTGCTTAAAGTGAAGACGTGGTGGGGGTTCGGTTTTGCTTAAAGTGAAGTCGTGGTGGGGGTTCGGTTTTGCTTAAAGTGAAGTCGTGGTGGGGGTTCGGTTTTGCTTAAAGTGAAGTCGTGGTGGGGGTTCGGTTTTGGTTAAAGTGAAGTCGTGGTGGGGGTTCGGTTTTGGTTAAAGTGAAATCGTGGTGGGGGTTCGGTTTTGGTTAAAGTGAAGTCGTGGTGGGGGTTCGGTTTTGGTTAAAGTGAAGTCGTGGTGGGGGTTCGGTTTTGCTTAAAGTGAAGTCGTGGTGGGGGTTCGGTTTTGCTTAAAGTGAAGTCGTGGTGGGGGTTCGGTTTTGCTTAAAGTGAAGTCGTGGTGGGGGTTCGGTTTTGCTTAAAGTGAAGTCGTGGTGGGGGTTCGGTTTTGCTTAAAGTGAAGTCGTGGTGGGGGTTCGGTTTTGGTTAAAGTGAAGTCGTGGTGGGGGTTCGGTTTTGGTTAAAGTGAAGTCGTGGTGGGGGTTCGGTTTTGGTTAAAGTGAAGTCGTGGTGGGGGTTCGGTTTTGGTTAAAGTGAAGTCGTGGTGGGGGTTCGGTTTTGGTTAAAGTGAAGTCGTGGTGGGGGTTCGGTTTTGGTTAAAGTGAAGTCGTGGTGGGTGTTATTTTTGTTGAAGTGAAGTCGTAACATTTAATGTGTTCGTTAGAGGGTTAATACAATATGAATTAAACCACATTAGGGCGGTTTACGAAAGTCTGTGATTTTTTGCTAGTATTTAATAAATAAAATTCATTTACTGCGGTATATATGAATCTCCCTAATACTATTTGTTATCAGTATAAAATGTTAATCACATTATTTAAAAACAAAACATTTATTTATTTTTAGTGTTAATCATATACCTACATACTTATAAAACATATGTATATTAGCAACAATTCTATATTTTTGTAGATCAAATAATTTACAATTACACATAACACTCGAATCAACCGTAATTTGTTTCAATTTAAAACAATTTTCAAAATGAACGCCATGAACTGATGAATCTACTAACTCCAAATCTTCATATAAAGGTATGATTTCTAGGAAATTTTCCATATATCTGATGAGTTCTCCCGGAATATATCCTCTATAATAGTTTAGAAAATTTTCCACTTCAACTCTCATGGTCTGATGATTATACAAAGAATCAACCAAAGTTTCATTTTCAGTTCCTATTCGATTCATTGTACGTAATATTGCTATTCAACTCAAGTATTTATAATAAACTAATACATTACAATCAAGTGCAGGAGTAATTATAATGTTTTTACTATCTAACAAAAAAATAAAATAATAACAAATATTTTTTATTAATTTTTTTTACTTAAATTTTTTATTAATTTGTTTTTAAATTTTATGCGTTAGAAGGAAATATTAATAATAATTAATTTTTTTAATTTTAATAATATTCGATTAAAAAATTCAACAAATAATTTCGGCTTCCGTTTTATCAGCGTCGTCGATAACATTTAATATTCACATTACTTCTTTGGTGTATCTTGAGCTAGAACGATAAAAAATTAATATATTAGATTTAATAATAATAAAATAAATAAAAAACTATTTGCCAAAAATTACCTGCTGCAGCCGCATGTATATTCAGCTCGTAATATTCATTGCTGCTGCTACCTTTGCTATCTTTGCTGCCTTTTCTATCTTTAGTAAGATAGTAGGTATTGCGCTGGAATTCTTCTATACTATCATCGTCTAGAGTTTCGTTGAATATACCAGGTAGGTATATGTGTTTGGTGTTTTCCACCAAACATCGTACTTTTTTCCCATAAGGCGTCTGGACACGCTCCATTTTTGTGATTTCATATTTATATTCAAAAAGCATCTCCTTTATGGGGAGAATGCTGTTTGTTTGGGTTTTTTTAAAAATTGATTTTAGGTGTGCTTCCATTTCTGTTGAGGTATTTAACTTGAATAGTAATTAAAGAAAACTAGATGGGGGTTTTTATACAAAATTATGAGAAGTAATTTTTATAGCTTATCAAAAAGTTGAGATCAAGCACTATATATTGTAACGGCAAAAGTCGTCACTCGTTTTTGCCAACATCTATTTTTATTTTTATTTCATATTATTAAATGAATTTACCTTATTTTATATAATTTTCATACAAAACAATTAATGACTGAATACTTTTTAAATTCAAATTTAACGGGTTATTATCTCGCCCTCTAGCGTTCACTAGCGTAAGAATAATTAAGCACTACCAACTAATACAACACTATTATAGTACTACTACTCATTGTTACCCACTTCTACTTATCACAACTGTGTGCTTTGTTTGTCTTGTGTGTTTTGTGAGCGATCGTTTTGTATAAAAGGCGGTGCCTTAGAAGATTTTGGGTAGTCTGTCGACAGCCCGCGTGGAGGTAAGACATAGTTGGTGGTTTGACTGCCTACATTTAATTGTCTTAATATTGGTGGTTTGACTGCCTATACTAGTAGGGCCTTATTGGTGGTTTGACTGCCTATACTAATAGGGTTTTGTTGGTGGTTTGACTGCCTACATTTAATTGTCTTAATATTGGTGGTTTGACTGCCTATACTAGTAGGGCCTCATTGGTGGTTTGACTGCCTACAATACGCGAACTTTGTTGGTGGTTTAACTGCCCACACTGTTACTGACATTAGGGGACAAAGAGCTATCGTGATTTGATTGCAATTTCTCTTTGCCGCAACTGACTCAACTCATTGGACCCCTCGTTTAACCATTAGCAGTAGTGAGAGTATTAGCGTTTGTCTCTCCCGAGTCAACGATCTCCCATATTTGCCATTGAACCAGCGTCTTACCTACCATAGCGACTGTATCCTGTTTATTGTTTAATCGTCGTATTTGTAATTCGGGTATTGTCGTAGTGTCGGAAAAATTAACAAATAAATATTATAACGTTATATGAAAAAACTTAAATGAACAGTGTTTCTCTCTCTTGGGAATAAATAAATGGTTTGTAACGAATCCTAGGCAGCCGCGAGCTCTGCCCCAGCATAAGGTGGAAAAACACGTCGTTACAATATAATGAATTTTTATAATAATTTAAAAGCATATACTTTATCAACAGTTCTACAGTCGCCAGAAAGGGTTAATTTATATTAACCGCAAAATATTAATTGCATTAGGGGGTTGTTTAAACAGTACTGGGATTTTTAAAAATATTTAAGAAATACAATTTTTCTAATGCTTTATACCTGAACACTCCTAATGCTATAATTTATTTTATAATTTGATTACATATAAATTTTTAAAAATAAGTTTTGATTTGCTATGAAATGGGGCGAAGGTGGATGTTGAGGTGGAGGCTGAGGTGGAGGCCTAGGCGGTGGTGAAGGCTTCCAAGTCCAGAGATAAGAATAAAAAAAATTTTTGTTTAATCACATTTTTAATTAAGTACGTATGTCATACTATACTATTATAAACATAATAACAGAATATTAACCTTGTCTGTTCAACATACAGCTTTTTCTATCACCTCTTTCATGAGTGTGCTGGTGTCTGAGATTTGTTTATTGGTTTCATTCATATACAGTAGATATCGGATATAAGCACATCTCATATAAGAACAAATCGCATATAAGAAAGATTAGCAAAAACACCGAGCCTATTTGCATCTTCTCAGTGTAAAAATTGCTTCATATAAGAAAAACACGTATAAGAAAAACACTGATATAAGAAATGTTTGTCAAACACCAAAGCTGACAAACGTATTTGAAATGGTTTCATATAAGAAAGTATTTAAGATTGTTGTCAAACTGTGAACTGATTTTATTTTATAGTAATTAAACGTGCTAAAGTCCCAAAACTTATTTAACAAATTGTGAAAAGCAATCTGATGTAGGCGTGTCCCTATCCGGATTTCATTCCTGCCCAAGGAAATCTTCAGGGGACTTTGTTATTAGAATTTCTAGAGATATTTGTTATGTTAAATCACAAACTCAATGAGAATTTCTTGTCCTCGTCTAGGAGCGAGATTCAAAATTTAAAATATCGAAGAAAAAAAACAAAAACAACAACAAAAAATTGTCACAATTGGCTTTGTCATCTTCCAAATACTACTCTGTTTTTTTGACAGACCTAGCAATGTAGTGACGTTTATTCAAGTAAATCGACAATAGAAAATCATATGTTTTCTATTAGTGTCAGTTACATTTAAATTTGCACAAGCACCTGCATATTTGTTATTTTGTTTTTTTATATACTGAATTGTTTTGTTTAATAAAATGTTTTTCTTTAAAACTTTTTTTTACTTTTCTTTAAACATTTTAATTTTAGAGAATATATTCGTATAAGAAACAACTTTCTTATATCCGATATTTCCATATAAGAAAAAATCGCATATAAGAACGAAATCTCTGGCTTTTTTTGAGTTTCTTATATCCGATATCTACTGTAGTTCTGTTAAATGGTTTCAAGACTCATATGCTATTAAACTAAAATGTTATCAAAAAATTGTGATCAAGTTCAAGTTTTTACGATCTAACAAAAATAATAACAAATATTTTTGATTTTATATTAATTTTTTTTATTTATTTTTTTATTATACATAAAGTTTCTATTTAAAATGTGTTTTCTACTTCATCATCATGATTATCATCATCATCTTCATCATCAGTACTGTCATACAAGTTGTTGTAGAATACATATTGCTTCTTCTTTTTAATGATTAGACTCTATAATCCATTCACTTCTTTAACTTTCTTTAAAATGTGTGGAGTTGTGTTTAGATAATCCATCTGATTCTTAGTAATAATCAGAAATCGTTTAGGTAAATAAATATAATATTCTTTATTTACAAGACATCTTATACTTTCACCATATTTTGTATCCATTCGATCTATCTTGTTGATTTCATATGCAGTATTTTCTTCCATATCCTTTAAAGGTAAGTATATGATATTTGGATTTTGAAACAATTTTCTTAAGCTTGCTCTCATTATTAAACTTGTTTCTAAATTCCCAAATTTTTCTGTAAACAACTCGTTTTGTTGTTGTATTATTTCGTTAAAACGATTCTCCGTTTCCTTAATTCTCTCCATATACACTGACTCCAGTTGTTTCTTTATTTCGTTAAAATAACTTTTCATATAAATTTTGTTTACAGCATCGTTTTCCAATACAGGATTAGCAATATTTTTTATTCTCCGCAAGTTGAAGTTGAAATTACGATCACTATCCAAATGAATCTTGGAATGCGGATTTTGATATCGAACAGAGTTTTCAATATAATATCCAAACTTATCGATAGGCATTTTCTGAATATGAATTGTTAAATATTTTTAAGACTATTTATATAATAATCTTTGCTTCTCTCAATTCCTCAATAATTGATACAATTTCATTATTATGATTTGAGTGACCAGCTGTTGTGGATGAAATCAATAAACGTAATCTATCAACCAATTCGTTGGGATCATTCCAATAAACATAATTGAGCTTTTTTCTAGTTAACTTCATTAAACCTTTTCCCTTATGAATTTTCTGTTGTTGTTTTAATAGATCTTTAATAATCTTTGTATATTTAATTGAACGATTTCCTTTAATTTGACCATTAATGCTGTTATTTCGTTTATGAACATTAGTCATCTCTAATATTTGTTTATAACTATTTAAATCTGTTTTATTATAACTGATTGGTTTCTTATAAACTAGCAATTCATTTAAGCCTGATGTGAAGGGCCATTTTGAATTGCCTACGGTAATATTAGTTGAATTGAAAGTGATGGGTTCATTACCCAGTCTCCATATTTGATTTTTATCCTTATGCGGTCCATAGGTTTTATCATATATATTTAAATTAACTTTTGATAAATCATATTGAATACTTTGATTGGGATGTATTGCAATGGTGTTATCATCATCATCATCATCATCATTATCAACATTATTATCATTATTATCAACATCGTCATGTGAATGGGGCGAAGGCGGATGTTGAGGTGGAGGCTGAGGTGAAGGCCTAGGCGGAGGTGAAGCACAATTTAACCCACCGCCGACGCCTTCACCTCCGCCTAGGCCTCCACCTCAGCCTCCACCTCAACATCCGCCTTCGCCCCATTCACATATCAGTAAAACCACAACAAATTTTAACAACTGAACAACAGAACTGTTAACACACAACAGCAAAACAGGGTTGAGGTTATGACGTATTTGTTAGATTCTCATACAAAATTAGTATAAAATTTTTGTACATATCACTGTTATGTATTGCATGATGATCGAACTCTTGTAAACTTCTGTATTATTGTATTGCCTCGTTACATATAATGTACTGTTACATTTATTACTCTCCCACTGGAATATCTAATTTAATTTGATAAAAAGTGTTACATACAGAATTCAATGATCTTGTTATACATATTCATTCGCTCATTTACTTTAGAAGAATCATGTTGTTTTATTTAAATATGTAACAATCACATTTTTTCCAGAACTCTCATCGTCACCCATAAAATTCAATTGTGATATATGTCGATAGGAGTACAATCAAAATTTCTCCTTGAAACGTTATATCAGACTTAAGTATCAGGGATCATCGATAAAATGTTCAATATGTGATATTAATTTCTCGGATAGTAAAGAATAACTATATGATTGTAATGTTTAAACAGGATGCAATGAATATCAAACATATTTACAATAATCATGTTGGTTCTGATATGACTTTAAAAACATTTCATACGTTATGTGGCGAGTGTTGGAAAGAAAAATATGGGTTTCTAGTTATTGATAAAGATGATCCTATGAATAATGGTCGATATAGAAAAGGTTTCGATGTATTTATAAACCTATAAAAGAAATACTATAGATATTTTAAAATCAGTACAAGATCAATTATTAAACTTATAACTTCTCAACTATAATCTGCTGCTATCTATTAAATCGTTCACTACCAAACTGATCTGATTGTTCTGTTTCTATTTAAATCTATCAATATGAATACAAATCTAGTTAATAATCTTATTAAAACTCGAAATATTTTAAAAAGAAATATAAAGATATTTTGCTTAGAGAAATCGCAAATGATGAGTTGTTAGAAAAGACATTTAAACCAATATCAAAACCATTAAAAGAAATTGTTCAATCAACTAATAATAATAACAGCATAAAACATGAAAATTATTCGGATAACTCTTTTAAATATGATCTTGAGAATAATAAAGTCGACTTCAGTACACCATATAAAAAGAGTAAGCTTGATTATAATACGTTTTCTCCAAGTTCTGATAACAAGAAAATCGAGAAAAGTTCAAACACGTTTAAATCATTTGATGGTGAAAATGATGTTGATGACTATGATGACGATGTTGATAATAATGATAATAATGTTGATAATGATGATGATGATGATAACACCATTGCAATACATCCCAATCAAAGTATTCAATATGATTTATCAAAAGTTAATTTAAATATATATGATAAAACCTATGGACCGCATAAGGATAAAAATCAAATATGGAGACTGGGTAATGAACCCATCACTTTCAATTCAACTAATATTACCGTAGGCAATTCAAAATGGCCCTTCACATCAGGCTTAAATGAATTGCTAGTTTATAAGAAACCAATCAGTTATAATAAAACAGATTTAAATAGTTATAAACAAATATTAGAGATGACTAATGTTCATAAACGAAATAACAGCATTAATGGTCAAATTAAAGGAAATCGTTCAATTAAATATACAAAGATTATTAAAGATCTATTAAAACAACAACAGAAAATTCATAAGGGAAAAGGTTTAATGAAGTTAACTAGAAAAAAGCTCAATTATGTTTATTGGAATGATCCCAACGAATTGGTTGATAGATTACGTTTATTGATTTCATCCACAACAGCTGGTCACTCAAATCATAATAATGAAATTGTATCAATTATTGAGGAATTGAGAGAAGCAAAGATTATTATATAAATAGTCTTAAAAATATTTAACAATTCATATTCAGAAAATGCCTATCGATAAGTTTGGATATTATATTGAAAACTCTGTTCGATATCAAAATCCGCATTCCAAGATTCATTTGGATAGTGATCGTAATTTCAACTTCAACTTGCGGAGAATAAAAAATATTGCTAATCCTGTATTGGAAAACGATGCTGTAAACAAAATTTATATGAAAAGTTATTTTAACGAAATAAAGAAACAACTGGAGTCAGTGTATATGGAGAGAATTAAGGAAACGGAGAATCGTTTTAACGAAATAATACAACAACAAAACGAGTTGTTTACAGAAAAATTTGGGAATTTAGAAACAAGTTTAATAATGAGAGCAAGCTTAAGAAAATTGTTTCAAAATCCAAATATCATATACTTACCTTTAAAGGATATGGAAGAAAATACTGCATATGAAATCAACAAGATAGATCGAATGGATACAAAATATGGTGAAAGTATAAGATGTCTTGTAAATAAAGAATATTATATTTATTTACCTAAACGATTTCTGATTATTACTAAGAATCAGATGGATTATCTAAACACAACTCCACACATTTTAAAGAAAGTTAAAGAAGTGAATGGATTATGTAGTCTAATCATTAAAAAGAAGAAGCAATATGTATTCTACAACAACTTGTATGACAGTACTGATGATGAAGATGATGATGATAATCATGATGATGAAGTAGAAAACACATTTTAAATAGAAACTTTATGTATAATAAAAAAATAAATAAAAAAAAATTAATATAAAATCAAAAATATTTGTTATTATTTTGTTAGATCGTAAAAACTTGAACTTGATCACAATTTTTTGATAACATTTTAGTTTAATAGCATATGAGTCTTGAAACCATTTAACAGAACTATATGAATGAAACCAATAAACAAATCTCAGACACCAGCACACTCATGAAAGAGGTGATAGAAAAAGCTGTATGTTGAACAGACAAGGTTAATATTCTGTTATTATGTTTATAATAGTATAGTATGACATACGTACTTAATTAAAAATGTGATTAAACAAAAATTTTTTTTATTCTTATCTCTGGACTTGGAAGCCTTCACCACCCGCCTAGGCCTCCACCTCAGCCTCCACCTCAACATCCACCTTCGCCCCATTTCATAGCAAATCAAAACTTATTTTTAAAAATTTATATGTAATCAAATTATAAAATAAATTATAGCATTAGGAGTGTTCAGGTATAAAGCATTAGAAAAATTGTATTTCTTAAATATTTTTAAAAATCCCAGTACTGTTTAAACAACCCCCTAATGCAATTAATATTTTGCGGTTAATATAAATTAACCCTTTCTGGCGACTGTAGAACTGTTGATAAAGTATATGCTTTTAAATTTTTATAAAAATTCATTATATATAGTGCTTGATCTCAACTTTTTGATAAGCTATAAAAATTACTTCTCATAATTTTGTATAAAAACCCCCATCTAGTTTTCTTTAATTACTATTCAAGTTAAATACCTTAACAGAAATGGAAGCACACCTAAAATTAATTTTTAAAAAAAACCCAAACAAACAGCATTCTCCCCATAAAGGAGATGCTTTTTGAATATAAATATGAAATCACAAAAATGGAGCGTGTCCAGACGCCTTATGGGAAAAAAGTACGATGTTTGGTGGAAAACACCAAACACATATACCTACCTGGTATATTCAACGAAACTCTAGACGATGATAGTATAGAAGAATTCCAGCGCAATACCTACTATCTTACTAAAGATAGAAAAGGTAGCAAAGGTAGCAGCAGCAATGAATATTACGAGCTGAATATACATGCGGCTGCAGCAGGTAATTTTTGGTAAATAGTTTTTTATTTATTTTATTATTATTAAATCTAATATATTAATTTTTTATCGTTCTAGCTCAAGATACACCAAAGAAGTAATGTGAATATTAAATGTTATCGACGACGCTGATAAAACGGAAGCCGAAATTATTTGTTGAATTTTTTAATCGAATATTATTAAAATTAAAAAAATTAACTATTATTAATATTTCCTTCTAACGCATCAAATTTAAAAACAAATTAATAAAAAATTTAAGTAAAAAAAAATTAATAAAAAATATTTGTTATTATTTTATTTTTTTGTTAGATAGTAAAAACATTATAATTACTCCTGCACTTGATTGTAATGTATTAGTTTATTATAAATACTTGAGTTGAATAGCAATATTACGTACAATGAATCGAATAGGAACTGAAAATGAAACTTTGGTTGATTCTTTGTATAATCATCAGACCATGAGAGTTGAAGTGGAAAATTTTCTAAACTATTATAGAGGATATATTCCGGGAGAACTCATCAGATATATGGAAAATTTCCTAGAAATCATACCTTTATATGAAGATTTGGAGTTAGTAGATTCATCAGTTCATGGTGTTCATTTTGAAAATTGTTTTAAATTGAAACAAATTACGGTTGATTCGAGTGTTATGTGTAATTGTAAATTATTTGGTCTACAAAAATATAGAATTGTTGCTAATATACATATGTTTTATAAGTATGTAGGTATATGATTAACACTAAAAATAAATAAATGTTTTGTTTTTAAATAATGTGATTAACATTTTATACTGATAACAAATAGTATTAGGGAGGTTCATATATACCGCAGTAAATGAATTTTATTTATTAAATACTAGCAAAAAAATCACAGACTTTCGTAAAACACCCTAATGTGGTTTAATTCATATTGTATTAACCCTCTAACGAACACATTAAATGTTACGACTTCACTTCAACAAAAATAACAGCCACCACGACTTCACTTTAACCAAAACCGAACCCCCACCACGACTTCACTTTAAGCAAAACCGAACTCCCCACCCCAACCCCCCTTACCAATAAAAAAAAATCTGGGGACATAAAAGACCCCACATGAATAGTAAAGGAATAATTTTATGTTTAACATAATTTGCGGTTAACACACATTAACCCTTAAATACACTTCGCTAATTTAAAACCCCCTCCAACCCCCTTACCCATAAAAATAAAATCTGGGGACATAAAAGACCCCACATGAACAGTAAAGGAATAATTTTGCGGTTTTGATTGACAGGGTTCCCAGATTGAAATTTGTATTGGATTTGCTACATTTGCCATACAAAACTAGTACAAAATTTTTGCTCCCTGCTCTTGTTTCCAGAAATCTCATATATATACTACGAACCCCCACACCATATTAATATTAATATTAATATATTAATTTTTAGTTTAATTAAATAAAAAGAGGATTATGCGGAAAACTTCATATTTATATTTTTACGTCTAGGGTAGCTAAAACTTGATAAATGTGAAAAAAAGTAAAAAGTTTCAACTTCTAATAACCCAATTAAAATTAATATGATGCTTTATATAATCATACGAAATTTTATGAGTCTTAATACAGTAATTAAATAACATCCGAATAATGACGCGATACAATTTAATACGATTTTATATAGCGGTATAAATTTATATCTGAACTGATACTGATATATACAAAATAAGCTATAGTTGTATCCGGTTTTTGATTTTAAAACGTAATGAAAATCCGAAATATCTATTAATCCTTTTAGACTTTAGCCACTTGCAAAAGGTTTACAACTTTATAATTTGTAACAAATTCCATAGCATTTGGAAATTTTATTATATTCAAAAATAAAAAATAATATAATGAAAATGAAGATTTTGTAAAATTTATTAACTTCACCATTGAATCAAAAACACGGAAAAAACGTTGAAACTAAATTTATAATTTTACATTGAAAAAAATCTTAGACTAAATTAAGAAATCATAATGTTACAAATGAAACAAATTCTTTTTTCAGGGTTAAGAACCAGAAAGAAATCAATTCAAAAGACAAACATTGTATAAAAGTATACACAAAATGGTGCAATTAATTGTATTGATGTAATACATATTTACATTCAAAATATAATTGACAAATTTTCTAGTGTGACTCTGCATGGGGTAATATACAATTTTATCTAAAATAAAATTGTGTTTTTTAAAATATGATATAATATCAAAATATATATTATTTTGCAATGTCTAGGTATATAAATATAACGTAGGTTTATAAATATAACGTAATACAATTATACGCAGCTATATATGACATCATATTAAATTTATTCTACAAAATTAATTTTTATATATGAATTTATATAATTATGTCCGGTTAAATGCACTGGCAGACAAAACCTTATAAGTGTATATAAAATAATGTATTATTTTATGCAAACGTTATAACTCGGGAAATTAAATATTTATAACCGTCCAAAAACCAAATTAAAAACAAATATTCTATATAATTTGCCTGACACTTATAAGGAAGCTTTTCCGATGGGTTCCCTTTGAAATTAATGAAATTCGGATAGGTGATAAAGCAGCAAAAATATATGAAAAACGTATCTATTTTTAAAATTGGTGGTGAAATTTAACACATCTTTGTATGAAAATATGTTTAAAGTTTAGGAAATTTAGACTTATTTAAAAACAGCGCTAAAATGCTCGAGAAAACACACATTTTGAAAACCATTTTGACGCTATGTCGTGGACCCCGACTGCCACTTATTTGAATTATTTTAACAAATTATTCACTATTTTTTCCCCTTTTTCATATATCCGACTTCATGCCTTGTATTAAAAAAATCGTAAATTTTACAAGCAAGCGTGATTGTAATCTGAAAGAAATAATAATAAAGAAAAAATATAAAATTGGAAAATTTAAAAATATACCTGACATCGCCTAGGTCTTATTTAAACTTAATTATGTATTTCCAATTCACTTTGATTTATATTTTGGACAATTTCAAACGTTTTTCAAATTGACTTTAATCAATTTTTTAAATAAAAACCCTTTAAAATGTCTAAAAAAAAAACTACATCGTTATAAAATGTAGCATGTCAAGGAGCGCCGATAGAAATTTGTTTACATTTAGTCTAAAAAAAATTGAGAAAATTTGAGTCACATTGGACCACGTTAACACATTATGCATATCGATCAAAGTTTGAGGCTTAAATTTGTTTGAAAAAATTAAAAAAATATATGAGGTATCGTAATATATATCGTATAAAAAATACGGAAAACTATGTTACCAGATGCGTGCGTAGCAAACCAAATTTAAATAAAAAGAATGCACTGTAAGTAAAGTAACGACTTTTACGGCACAAGTAAACTTAATTTTGAGTGTTAGTGGTATCTCCATTTTAAAAGATTATGTCAAAATACACAGAAAAAATCATTGTCAAAAAAATTTCAATTAAACTTTTCTTCGATTTCAAACTTACTTTCAATTAACTGTTTAATTGAAAATGAATTTGGTATAAAAAAAATTTCAGTTTTTATAACGTTGAACAACATTGAAACAAATGCAAAAATTTTAAAGTCGCCAAAATTAAAAAAATCGTTTAAAGTTGAAAATTCGCGTATCTTTAATTTTGGTGATTTTTTTAATTTTTTTTCGAATTTTGGAGTTTATTTTGAGAGTTTTTTAAATTCCTGCAATTTTGACGATTGTTTTTAAAACTTTGTCTATTTTTTTAAAATTTTGCGATTTTTTCAAATGGTCTCGATTTTTTTAAATTTTGGTGATTTTTTTACAATTTTGGTGATTTTTTTAAAATTTTGTAATTTTTCCCAATAGTAAACAATATTCAATTAAATTTTTAATAGATGTTAATAAAACTATATGTAATTGAAAATAATATTAATTAAATAGATACAAATTATTTTAGTTGTTACTACAATTGCATCAACACGACCGAATTCAGTTAAACTTTTGCTGAATTAACAAATATTTAAATTAAAACTCAATTTTAGTTTTTTCTGTGTAGACATATTTAATTTTTGGTTGCATTGTCTCAAACAATTTTTTGATTATATTTTATGTCAGACTTCGAAATCTCTTATGAAATGATTTTATTTATTGCTTTTTGTCGAAAATCAACTCTAACAATGATAGCAGCCCATTTGCAGGCGATGTTTTCTAACGAAGTTTTAAGGTTCGAATCATATAAAACTATTTCCTATTTGATCCAAGTCAAAAATAAATATTTTCATATTAAATTTATCAATAACATTGCTACTTTCTAACGAATTGTATTAAGTTTTTAAATTTGTCAAATCATTTCGGGGGGGCTCTAGCCCCCAAGCCCCCCCCCCCCCTAGCTACGTGCCTGAGTCACGGACTTATTGATCCGCCCTAGTAGATATGTTAATTGTACGTTAGACATTTTAACCCTTCTTAGCGGTTGTTTTTACTACATTTGTAGTGGTTTTTTTAGTAGTTAAATATTCAGTGTTTTCGTTTACTACATACAGAGAAATAAAGTACCAACCGAATTAAAAACTGTATATTAATGGTAACAACTTATACATTTAGTTAGTACAACGATATTTACATTAGATTTCTGAATATTTTGTGTATTCCAACTAAAGTTCAGTTGAATTAACCGAACTTTGTTGTAAAAACTAATGTTAAGTTGTGCCAACCATCTGAAATTCGTTATAAACGATTTAGAGTCGTAGTAACCAAATTTCAGTTGGCAAATAGCTAAAATTTTCTCTGTGTGTAGAAAATCTTATTACTTTTACTACAGTTGGAAAGTTTTGTTTACTTTTTGTGTTGAAATTTGTCAGCTGTAGTAACAATAGTAACTTGTAGTAAATAAGATTCCATTTAAACGGAGCAATTTTTTGCATGCAACGTTGCGTGCAATGATTGTTTGTAGGCAAACGGGGTAGAGAAGCAAGCGGGGTAGCAAAAATTACACGGTTTTCGTTTTTCAAGATATTTTTGACATTTCTTTTTGCTATCGTTCGTATTCTTGTTAATTTGCTTTATTCGTATTAGGCTTCTCAAGTGTTGTGTATCGAAAATATTTCGAAAAATAATAAATAAATAATGTGGAATAAAGAACTATTTATATATTATTTTAAAATATATTATTTTATATTATATATATTATTAAATTATATTATTTTAAATTATTACGAATAAATTAAATTTCAACGAATGAACAATTAAAGAAGATTGGAAAAATAAACGTCAAAAAATTGCATGCAAAAACTCCTCGTTTAAATGTTCATGATTTTTAGAATCAACTTTAAAAGAGAATTCAAAAATTGCCTGCAATTAATTTCTTCGTTTAAATGGCCTCTAAGTAAATAGGCATATTACTACATTTTTAGTAATTTTATGACAAATACAGTCAGTCATTGCCTTTTTAATTACATTACTAGTTATTTTAACTGTAGCTTTTATTTTTGTATAAATTTGAAAAAGTATAAAACAACATTAATATCCTGATATTAAAAAAATCGTTAAAATAATTCTCCATATACGGCAACTCTTAACATATTTAAATTGAGTGCTTTTACCATTAACTTTCACTCAAAGTTCGTAACATCGTTTGGTATAAAGCTTCGTATTATGAAAGCAAGCAACAACTCAAAAGGATAACAAAATAAACGATTGTAGCATTTATTCAGTCATCTTGCGGGTGTCCTTATAAACGGTAGATTTTTTTTTAACGTTGTCGAAATACGAAAAAATTTAAAAATCATATGTTGAAATCATGTGTTGAAATAAGCAAATGGTAGTTATCTTTTTGAAATTTAAATGTAAAAATAATCAAAAAAAAAAGTATAAACAAAAAAATATTTCGTAAAGAAATTATATAGAAATTGTGAAAAGTTTTACACAAATTAAATATAAAATAAAAGTGAAAATAAATTGAATATAATCTAGCGAATTTATTAAATGAAATCTTAAACATAAAAGTGAATTAATTATTTTAAAAATAACCCTTGAAAATAATACACCAAGACACGTGTTGTACATCCCAAAAAATATCAATTTCATTATAACAAAAAAAGTATATAAATAAAAAAAAAAAAATAATTTTGAATATAAAGTATTGAAAACAAGATTATTTTTCTATTGAAAAAAAGAAATCTAATAATATAAAAAAAAATAATATTTATTTTAAAATGTGTAAAGAAATTTTTAGTTAAAAAAAGTTTTATAAAAAACTGGAATATATTAAATCTCTCGAACTAAATGGTAAGTTTCGGTTATATATTTTTTAGATTTAAAGGGTCCGCCAAATAACTTTTTTTTTTTTTAAAATGCTATAAAAAAAAAACTACTGAATATTTTCTCAAATTTCTTTTTTTATTTGAAAGTATAATCCTTCCGGTTAATAATGGAAAATAATTTCATTCAAATGGCTGCCTCGGCTGGCCATGCAGTAGCCTACACCATCGGTCCAATTTTTAAGCACATTATCGATTGTGTGCAGCTGTATTTCACCAATGGCTTCACGAATATTGTCCTTTAAAGCGTCACTTGTCTCTGGCTTGTTTGGGTAACACTTATCTTTGACGGCACCTCACAAATAATAGTCCAAGGCGTCATACCAAGGTCTTTATGCAAAATTCGTCTCAATGATGTCTCCGAAATGTTCAATTGTTGAGAACGACGGTGAATTGATGTTGATGGCGCTTCACATACACTTTCTGCCACAGCAGCAATATTCTCGGGTGTACAATGAGGATGCCAGTTTCTTTCACTTTTTTCACAAGATAACGAACATACGGAGCTGACGGTGCTTCTCTTCTTCCAAAATCCGTACGCAATTTTCGCACACATTCTGCAACATTACCATGATTTTCAAAGTAATGTCGCAATATTTCCCAGCGTTGTTCAAGCGTATACACAACCATATTCGTTCAGCTGAAGGATAAAACTACTTATCTGTCAAATCAGACATGAGCTAAGTGTTACCATTCACGAAATAAGCACTAGTTGAAAAAATAAAAGTTAGATGGCGGACCCTTTAAAATAAAAAGCATCATTACTTGGAATTTGAAAATCAAGAAATAGTGAAATGATTTTTTTTTTTGTTACGATATTTCAAATTTTCTTTTGCTAAGAAATATTCCAACAAGTGTTACTATTTGCTATGCTATGAATAAATTACACAATTTTCTTTGTAACACTTTATATCACATTTCGAAAGACAAACAGACTGACAGACATTTCTGCATCGTGTTAGTGATACTTTTCTTTTGTCGCTTTTTTTTCTATAATAGTTACAATATCTTCTTATATCAGTTCAGGTAACTATTTATTTATACATTTATCTGGAGCATGTACTGCTATGTAGGAGTACATGTGTACTAGGTTGTCCCAAAAAAAATAAAAATTTGGATTTTCTCGGAAGATCTTTCCTAATTTGGATACTCATAAGGTAAAGTATTTTTGAGAATTTTATCAGATTTTTCGGAAGTGGTTTAGAGGTCGCGCAAACCGATTTTGTACCAAAAATCGAGCTTTTTGGGCTTTTATTGAATTATTCTTGAAAATTGCTAAAAAATCGGTAATTTTTCGGCTTCTGAGTAAATATTCTTAAAGAAAATTTTCCGATCTTTAATTTTATGTGCATAAGTAATAAGTTTCGTCAGGGATTTTGCACATTTTGATACATTATATAACAGTTTTTGTAAATTTTCAACAAATATGAAAAAGAATGCTTTATAAATTTTAAAATTTGTATGAAGACAAAAAAAAACTAATGATGCAGTTTAAAAGATTATGAAGTTTTAAATAAATTAGCAGAAAAAACAATATAATTTTCTCTTACCGTTCTCGAGTTATACCCTTTTAAAGCTTTGCACCCATTGTATGAAATTTTTAGTACTATAAGATTTGGGCATCCAATTTGTTGTAAACTTTAGATTATGAGATTTGAAAATTTATTTATTGTATGTCAAAGCTTAGTTTTAAGTGTTGTCAAGTTGTGGACAGCAAAAAAAATAGCCCAAAAGCCGTTATCACTAGGTGGCACTGATATGGCTCGAACTAAAATTCATGATTTATTGGATTTGGGGGAACTACAACCCTATTTTTGGCAGATAGGTTTAGAGATAACAAGTCACAATACAATTAAAATTGTTGTAAACTGATAAGTGGAAGACTCTTGCTTGAGATTTAGATAAATACCAATACTTTGCGTTTAATGCTTAGAAACCAACATGAACCAAGTAATAACAACGAATTAGTGAAAGGAAATTTAACAGAAGACATGATTGAAAATAAACAAATTCAGTGTTTTATTACAAAAGCCAGCCTAACTTTTTTTGAATCCTGCAACATTTCTACTGATTTTTTACAAACGGATCCAGAAAAATGGGAAAACAACAAATCAATTCAGGAAGCAAAACACAAAGTTCAACAATTGCAAGTTGTAAATGATGTCGCAGAACGTGGTGTGGCCTTGGCTAATAGTTATATCAATATCACAACTTCTGAAACAGACTTCAGAGTTTACTGCAGGGGGTAGTGCAGCATCGCAAGAACTCTAATAAATGACTTATAACAAATCTATTTTTCTTTGTTTTTAATATAATTGTTATGTATGAGTGGTAAGTAACTATTATTTTATTTGTAAAAACATTTTCTAAATCCAATTATTTAAAGTTTAAACCAATGCAAACCTAGTTCACACCTTATATGTAGTATTATACATTTCATACAATGTGTACAAAGCTTTAAAAGGGTATAACTCGAGAACGGTAAGAGAAAATTATATTGCTTTTTCTGCTATTAATTTAAAACTTAATAATCTATTAAACTGCATCATTAGTTTTTTTAGTCTTTATACAAATTTTAAAAGTTATAAAGCATTCTTTTCCATATTTGTTGAAAATTTACAAAAAACCGTTTTAAATTGTCAAAATGTGCAAAATCATTACCGAAACTTATTATTTATGCACATAAAATTAAAGATCGGAAAATTTTCTTTAAGAATATTGATTCAGAAGCTGAAGAAATATCGATTTTTTACCAATTTTCAAGCAAAATTCAAAAAAAGCCCAAAAAGCTCGATTTTTGGTAAAAAATCGATTTGCGCGACCTCTAAACCACCTTCGAAAAATCTGAAAAAATTCTCAAAAATTCTTAGCCTTATGAGTATTCAAATTAAGAATGATCCCCAAATATTTTTTTTGAATGGGACACCCTAATGTGTACTAGGGTGGTCCTTATACAATTTTTGTGAATTTTCTGCTTACTTATTATATATAAAAAACAAATTTTGAAAAAAAAATTTAACTACTACAAAATTATATTTACCACAAATTACAATATTTTGTAACTTAATTTGACCATTGATTTTAAAAATACCATTTTTTTGCCATGTGGTAAACATGGGTTAACGACGTGCATATAACTTCATATTTTTTATATGTTTAGTTCCATTCTAGTAGAATACAAAAAAACATACTTTAGTAATTAATTTCAAGCATTTTAATTTTTTTTTTATCAATTTTAGCATAAAGCTGCAAATTTTCTAAAATGTGTAGTTTCGCTACCGGGCTAACATAGGTTAACAATGTTTTTCAGTTGTACTTATTTTTTAATGGCTATTTATAAGCCAAGTAAGTAAACGAAATATATTTATTGGTTATTAGTAACTATATGGATTTTTTATAAATTAATTTTTGAAAATTTGGCATAAAATTTTGATTTTCTTGAAATCCGCCATTTTTAAATGGGTATACCCGAAAATTGAAAAGATAGATTTTTAAAATTTTTTTTTTATTTTTAATATCCAACTAATATACTCTAAAATTAACATTTTTCGAAATTTTGTTTAACAAAATTTAAAAAAAAAAATCAATTTAGAGGTTTGAAAAATATGCTATTTTTTACATTTTTTTTTGGTACCGGAATAACAAGGGTTAACGATATCCCAAAAACTTTATATTTTTTATCAAAGTATCTCTGGGCAAATGTAAATCAAAAAGTATTTAGGTTTTGATATATTCATTAAATTTTAATTTATAAATTTTTTTCCAATTTTGCCCCAGGAGCCCAAACTTTGACCAATTTGAGCATCATCGTAGGGTTAATCGATTTTGCTCAAATTTTCAGAACTTACTTTTTAGACATCGTTTCACGTTGTCTAAGGGGTTGGGAGCAGCATAAATCGACAAAGTGCAATATAAGGACCACCCTAATGTGTACGTATACGTTATGGGAAATTGCAAAATAAAATAAAAACGCATACGCACTGTGGGTTAGTTTAAGAATTTTCGTAGCACAACTATTTAATATCCATATTAGAAACAAAACTTCGAATGATTTTATGCTATAATTTACTGGAAATCCTAACAGCAAAATTTTAAATTGTTTCTATTTATTGAAAACAAAGAAATATTTGCCAACTAGGCCAATATTTTCACCAAAATTTGTTAAGGTATACAAAATACGTTGCTACACTCAGGGGAAAGAAGTTTCATCATATTAATGAAACTGTTTCATAAATCGTTTGTCATCAATTATTCATTATATTTCTGAAGTTTTCAAGATGAAAATGTATGTCAAATGTTTCATATATCTTCATTATTTCATAAAAAAGTTTCATAAACAGTGTGAATATACTTTTTTATTTCCTATCAATTGAAATTCAGAATTTCCATTAGAAATTTAGAAATCATCAATATAAATTAAGAATTTTCATTTGAAATTAGGAAAATGTAATTTGTAATTTAGTTTTTTCTTTTAAATTGGGAAACTATCATAACACCAATTGAAAGTCAGAATTTATAATTAGTTGATTTGTTCTAAATTTTGCTTGGAATTTTGTGAATATAAAATTAATTTTTAAAAATATCTTAACATGAATTAATGTCTTTAACTCAAAATAAAAATTCTTAATTTATTTTTTCTGGATTTTAAATTTGTAATTTTAAGTTTTAATTGACATATTCTACATTACATTTCCAAAAATATTGTGTTTTAAAATAATTTATTAAATGTTCGTCATTGGCTGTAGTATTTATTGTGTTTGTACGCTACCAAAGAAATTTTTTCATTTCATAAAAATTTATGAATTTGCTACTTCATATTATTAAATGTTCTTATAACTTTTATGAAACACTTCATTGAAATGAAAGCTATGAAACTTCTTCATATATATGAAACATTTCTGAAATGTGATGAAGCTTGTTTTCAATTTAAACTTTTATGAAACAGCTTCATCATATTTATAAAGTGTTATATTGGACGAAAATCAATGAAGGTTTTCATCATATTTATGAAGTTTTTCATATATATGATGAGGCTTTTCAAAAAAATATTTTAAAAAAGTTACCTAATGTTGTAGGGCCGGTTGAGTAGTTCCATTAAAAATCGTTAAATATTTTAATATATCACCAAAATCTGAAGTTATTGTTAAAAAAAAAATATTTTTTAAATGGATTTAGAAAGAGAAGAGGGAGAGTTAAGTTTTTCAAGTACGAGAGCGGATCAATAAGTCCGTGACTTTTTGAATGAAACACAGTTTTTTTTGAAAAAAAAAAAAATAGTTTTTCAACATAAACTCCTTTTAGCTTAATACACTTAGTCCAACGTTTCTCCAATTGTTGTATCCCTCCCAAAAAATAGGATTTTCCGAGGTCCATAAAATGGGCATTTGTTTGATCAATAATTTCATCGTTGGAGCTAAATCTCTTTCTAGGGGCTAAATCCGGAGAATATGGCGGATGAGGTACCAATTCGTAGCCCAAATCATGGAATTTTGCCATTGAGAATGCAAACTAGAGGTGTTCAAAAAATGAAAGTGAGTTCTAAAGTCAACGCATGGGCTAGCTTGGTTCCTTTGCACATAAAAACATTTAATATGAAGTTTGGTGCCGATCGGACAAAGAAAAGTCGAGGCGGAAATCGATTGAAAATTGACAGTGTGTTTTGTATGGGAAAAAATGACTTTTTTGCATTTTTTCAAAAAAGAAGTAATATCGAGGCATTTTTTGTGCCATATTATAAATTAATCGAGATGAACCAACACAAAAACGTTTTCAAAAAGATATAAAAATCCAAAATCGGTGAAGAATTAGCCCAGTAATAAATAATGCCCAGACCACTAATGTGCCAAATACCACTTGATCACAAATTTCGAGCCCACATTCTAAACGTTTTCGAAATCAATTTCCGAAATATTTGTTTTTTACTTAATGGACTCATTAACCATGAGATATGAAATATATTATTTTTTGGATGTCGTTAACCTGTCCTAAGGTGACGTCAAAAACCAAAAATATTTTTAGGGTATTTTTCAAATCTCCAAAATCAAATTTTAAAAAATTTTGTTCAACAAAAATGGAAAAAAATAATTTTGCACACTAAGGTTTTATTAAACATAAAATTCTAAATTAAACTACCAAAAATTAGACATATCCCCCGTTTAATTTAGTTAGGGCACCTATTTAAATTCGGCGGATTTCGAGGAAAATGGCTTTTTTTGCACAGAATTTAATATAAGGGTAAAATTTTTCTACTTTTAACAAGTACCAATTATTGCTATTTGGGGTTTGATAACACAAGCTGCAAGAAGTATATTCTGAAAATTTTGTCAAAATCTACCTACTCCAAAGGTCAAAACACAAGGTCAAAGGTCAATTTTTTGGAAATTTTGAAGATTTCATGAAATTGATAACGAAAAATCGTAAGGTATCTTCGTATTTTGATGAAAGTTGACTAAATTATTTTTCGTAGTTGGTATTTGTTATTTAAAAAGAAAAAAACTTAAATTAACCCTTTTGTGCACTTGGGGCCAAAAATGTCCCAATATTTTTTAACATTAAAAAACGTAGTTTTTTTTAAATATCTGCATAATAAAGGTAAAATTTTTGAATTATAAAGAAAAAATACAGATTTACTTACTTTACGTACAATTTAACTCTTCATGTGGTACACTCTGATAGAAGAAATATAAAGTTTTTTAAATTGTTTATTATTTCATAAACACTTATTAACTTTTTCGTATATGTAAATAAAAAATAAATATTTTTTAGGAAATATAAAAGAATTTTTAAAACTATGTTTTTAAATTAAAAATTAAACTTAAATTAATGTTACAAAATACTGAGTAATTTTTGGCCCAAAGTGCATAACAGGGTAAATTTCGATTTCTAAGTAAGTAAATCTGTATTTTTTTTTTATAATTCAAAAATTTTACCTTTATTATGCAGATATTTAAAAGAAACTATGTTTTTTAATGTTAAAAAATATTGGGACATTTTGGCCCCAAGTGCACAAAAGGGTTAATTTAAGTTTTTTTCTTTTTAAATATCAAATACCAACTACAAAAAATAATTTAGTCAACTTTCATCAAAATACGAAGATACCTTACGATTTTTCGTTATCAATTTCATGAAATCTTCAAAATTTCCAAAAAATTGACCTTTGACCTTGTGTTTTGACCTTTGGAGTAGGTAGATTTTGACAAAATTTTCAGAATATACTTCTTGCAGCTTGTTTTATCAAACCCCATATAGCAATAATTGGTACTTGTTAAAAGTAGAAAAATTTTACCCTTATATTAAATTTTGTGCAAAAAAAGCCATTTTCCTCGAAATCCGCCGAATTTAAATAGGTGCCCTAACTAAATTAACCGGGGGATATGTCTAATTTTTGGTAGTTTAATTTAGAATTTTATGATTAATAAAACCTTAGTGTGCAAAATAATTTTTTTCCATTTTTGTTGAACAAAATTTTTTAAAATTTGATTTTGGAGATTTGAAAAATACCCTAAAAATATTTTTGGTTTTTGACGTCACCTTAGGACATTTTAACGACATCCAAAAAATAATATATTTCATATCTCATGGTTAATGAGTCCACTAAGTAAAAAAAAATATTTCGGTAATTAATTTCGAAAACGTTTAGAATGTGGGCTCGAAATTTGTGATCAAGTGGTATTTGGCAACTTAGTGGTCTGGGGCATTATTTATTACTGGGCTAATTCTTCACCGATTTTGGATTTTTATATCTTTTTGAAAACGTTTTTGTGTCTTCATCTCGATTAATTTATAATATGGCACAAAAACTGCTTCGATATTACTTCTTTTTTGAAAAAATGCAAAAAAGTAATTTTTTTCCCATACAAAACACACTGTCAATTTTCAATCGATTTCCGCCTCGACTTTCCTTTGCCCGATCGGCACCAAACTTCATATTAAATGTTTTTATGTACAAAGGAACCAAGCTAGCCCATGCGTTGACTTTAGAACTCAATTTGAAAAACGGCCATACAAAGTTGAACACCTCTAATGCACACGTGTGCAACCGTGCATTATCTTGATGAAAAAGAACTTTTTTCTTGGCCATATGGGGTCGTTTTGTTTTTTTAAAATCCTCGTTAAATCGGTTCAATAAGTTGGCATAATAATAGATGTGGATTATCCCGCGTGCATCCTAAAAATCTGTTGCCTTCACCTTATTGGCCGACAAACTTACCTTGGCCTTCTTCGGAGCCGGTTCACCCGGAGAAACCCATTATTTAGACTGCTGCTTGGTCTCCGGAGTGTTGTAATGGATCCATGTTTCATCCATGTTTCATCCACAGCTTCAAAACGCCGCAAAAACTCATTCGAATTGCGGTTAAACAACTCCAAACAATCCTTTGAAGTTGTCACACGATTACGTTTATGGTCAATTGAGAGCAAACGCGGCACCCATCTTGCAGACAGCTTTCTTAAACCCAACTGATCATTTAAAATCGAAACCACACTGCCATATGAAATGCCTATGGCATCAACAATCTCACGCACTTTTACTCTTGGATCGGCCAACAGAATATCGTGGATTTTTTCTAAATTTCCGGGTGTATTGACCTCAATTGGCCGTCCAGAACGTTCAGCGCCATTTGTACTTGTGCGACCACAACGAAAGTCAGTAAACCACGTTTTTTACCATTGAAATCGATGGTGCAGAGTCCGCATAGTATTTAACAAGCTTTTCCTTGGTTTAATTGACGGTTTTTTTTCGCAAAAATTAATGTTTAAGAGCACTCGAAATTCACTTTTTATTGATCCACCCTCGCATATACACTAAGGTGGCTCGTTTCAGAAAAAAAGTTTTTGTGGCTCCCTGAAAATAAACTTTGGAATTTTCTATGAATATTTCGTGTTTTGCGATAACCGTTAGTGAGCTGGACCATTTTTAAAATATGTATGTATATTTTTTAGTTTTGTCAAGATATTTTTTTGTTTTTTTTTGTTCCACAAAACTGTGTACAAAAGGGGTATAAAATGAAAGGTCTTTTGTAGACGCATATAAAAAATAAAAATAATATATATACCTTTTTTAAAATGGTCCAGCTCACTAACGGTTATCACAAAAAATTAAATATTTCGTAAATCCTCATAAAAAAATGTCAAAATTCATTTTTAGAGGCCACTAAAAAATTGGTGTGTTTCGAGCCACTTTAGATTAGATTATAGTGGCACTATGCACCGCGACCAGAAATTGGTATTTTGTGCTGCCATCGAATACACCCTATAGGTTCAGGCTCCCTACGAAGCCAATTATCCTACCAGGTGAACAGTTCCAAACGTCCGATGGCGTCACTATTCGATCACCAAAATAACGCACCCTCCTGTCGGAGAGCCTCGGACATTTGCAGAGAACATGCTCAGAGGTCTCGGGTTCCAATTCACAAAACCTGCACGTATCCGTAGAGGATCGTCCCATCTTGTACAATTGATACCTAAGGCCACAGTGTCCTGTGAGGTAACCCGTTACTGTCCTTAGTTCGCCCCTTGTCATAGACAAGAGTTTCCGCGATCTATCCCCAGAGGGAGATATAAACAGCCTCGCCTGTCGCTGCCCAGGCGATCTGGCCCAATATTCCCCAAACTCAATTGTGGCCCCATGAAAACACAGGTTAACTATGAACACGAAAAATTATACTTTATAATAAAGTTATTACAATTATATAAAATAGCATACACAATAACATTGATGAAATATTACAAAAATTTTGTGAAAAAAAAGTCTATACAAATTTAAAAAAACTTTGAAATCCGCTAGAATCAAAATGCTCTAACAAAAATTTTTGCCAACGGATATCCGTAATACTTGGCTTATTTAATACTTGAGATGTGTTTAATAAAATACTTGACAGCGAACACCAGGTTTTTGATTTTGGTTGAATAAAATTTTCAAAAATGCAAAAAAGTCACTTAGAGGTACCCCCAAAATATTTATTAATTTTTTTGACACAAAGTTAGGGTAAGTTAGCGATTTTCTGGGAAAGTAATATTTTTTATCTGAGTAGTTATGATTGAACCCAACACAAAAATTATTTTATATTTTTTTAATTTTGAAGAAAAAAATTTGGAATTTTTTTTTTAATTATGCCCATTTTTCCAAGGGGCCCGATTTTCAAGGGCGATGCGGGACATCTTCCCGTTATGCTAGAACTCTAATTTTTTGCATGGCGAATTTTTGTACCCAAACAAATATCTTAAGAGGGGGGCAGCCCCAAAAATCGCAAGTTGAAAAATAAGGACCACCCTCTTGTTTTTTTTTCTCCTTTTTATTATCACACTTGTTTTGTTTTGTTTAAAAACAAGATGTAAAGGTGACGTAAACTAAGACCGTACTTTGTCTTTTTTAACAAATTTTAAAACAAAAACTCTATAGATTATATGTTACGACAATATCCTAATAAAGAAATATAGAGTATGGCCTCGAACTTGAATAATTTTCATTTTCATTGCACAATTAAGGGTCGAAAAAACATAATTTTTAATTTTTAATAAAAACTAGATCAATCATAGATTTTGGTAATTTTCGGAAGTTCTGATTTTGTATTAGGTTTGTGTGTTATTATTTATTTTTATGTAAAAATTAATTAAATAAAACTACTGAAATTATTAGAGTTACTCGAGTAATTTTAAAATCTTACTCGATTAATAGATTAAAAATCGAGTTACTCGCTTACTCGAACATAACCAAACCCGAGTAATTTGAATACTCTACTAAATACATAATTAAAAATAGTGTTATTATAAAGAATTTGATATTAGTTATAACTCTAGTTGACAGGGATGGATAGCATGTGTATCATGCTTAATTTTAAGTATTTTTTATTGAAAGAAAAAATTATTTTTGTATACACCCACTGTATAGTGAGATATGGAAAGTCATATCAATATTACTTGGTATTGCAATAATTTAAAATTTTATATTTAATATTATCCTTGATATGCCATTTACAAGAAGCAAACAAAAAAGACAAACGGAATGTAGGAATTTGCAATCAACATGTACATTAAACTGTCCCGAATGTCTACAGAATAAAATTGTTGGGGGTAACTTTAAGTAAAATGTGCACAAGGGTTTGATGAAGGTGATTTGAGCGTATTCAGAATTACTCCATGACAATTCAATTTGATAATGCTGAGCATCCAATTTTTCATAGTATGCTCAGCATTATCAAATTTTTGAGTCATATTTGATTTGAAAATTAGTGTTATTACTTAAGATTTTCCATTTTCGGGACACCCTAATAAAAATTTTCTTTTTAGAAGTAATTCAAATAAAAGTTCAGGGAACTTGCGCACATGCACAATAAAGACATGGATTCTTTTTTGACATATCACGGTAATTTTTATCAGTTTTTATGTCAGTTGTCAATTAAATTTATTTGAAATAATTTGTTTTACAAAAAATATTACAAAGTTTTATAAATAATAAGGGGATTCATTATAAGGTTTTCATATGTTATACAAGTACACAATGCTTTTTTTGCAGGTACGTACCTTAACAATTTTATTGCCGGATTTTAAATATTATTCGTACTTTTCTTCTTTAACAGCACAAATATTTTTTTACTGGATTTTTATATATTTATTTTTTAAATTCATTACTGTTAGTATAAGAATAAAAAAGGAATAATTATAACCAGCAAAAATAAATGGCACAACTTCTAAATGAATCGCTTGTTTCATTACATCAACAAGAAGTGTTCTGTACGCACACAGAAAAATTGAGCTATTTGACAATGAAATTCGGTTACTACGACTCAAATTCGGATATTACGAATTTACGTCGGTTGGTACAATTGAACTCCAGTTTTCACAACAAAATGCAGTTAATTCAACTGAATTTGAATTGCAACACCTAAAATATTCAGAATGTAATTATCGTTGTACTAAATGAAGTTATAAGTTGTTACAATTAAAATACACTTTTCAAATCGGTTGTCACTTTATTTCTCTGTGTGTAGTAAAAATATGCCAATTAGGAGTTCTTTTTCACTGGAAACAAGATGTTAATATTTCGTATGGGGTTGCATGGATGTGTGCTGGCTGGCCTAGCAATCAGAGGGTTGCGGGTTCGAAACCTGGACCTGAAAATGATTTTTTTGTTTTTTGTACAATTATTTACTTTCTTAATTTTTATGTTAAAATAATCTTTGTTTAGAAAATATTTGATTTTTTTGAACTATTTTTTTTTTAGTTTCAATTAATTTGTTATGAAATTTTATGGAAATATAATCTCAACCCTCTAACTGGCTAAGTGCTCCACTCGAAAAACAAATAAGAAGTTCTTCAATAAAATTGTTTATCGTTGGCTAATTTAGGCGATATGAGCCAAAATATTTCAGAATGCATTTTGGAAACTAAAGCATATAAAAGAGAAGTTTTGGACAAAAAATATTTCTCTTACCAAGATATATTTCTCTACGCTCGAAAAACTATATTTTTCTGCTCCTATTTAACCCATCTTGTACCAAGCTACATAAATGATTTTATTTCTTAATGAAATTTTCATGGCAAGTTGGAAATTGACCAAAAATGATTCTTGGATTTTTTTTTGTTTTTACCTGGTATTACCTGAGAAAACGACTGGTCGAGATCTCGACCGCTGGGATAATTAGAGCAATAAATTTTCTCTCTGATATGAAATTTTATGATGAAATATAACAAACTAAATGGTAAACAATGCTACATATAAATAAAAAGATCGATGAATTTAGTTATTATTTTTATTTATTGAATATTTAAGGTAAAAAAAAAATTATTTTAAATCTTTGTGGTATTCCTTGAAGCAATTACCCACATGTAAATTTAGATTACATTTGGAGCAAATACAGGCAGTATACTTCTTGCATATTTTGCATCGGCGATAGCAATGATTTACACTCACAGACATGTGCTTACCTCTAATTTTGGGCAATGTCGGTGGGCGGTCTCTGAAGTCGTCGTCACTTCCATTTTCTTCATCAGACGAAGTTGATTCGGTGTTTGTTTCCGGTTCAGCGGATAACAACAGAGATTTTGTTATGAAGTTTTTAAAATCAATTTGACTCATGGGCATCTCCTTTTTTTGTTCAGCAATCATGCAATGCAATTTTCATGCATTGACAGTAACCCAAAGTGGCCACCACCACTTTTTGCCTCTGATTCCAATTCAATAATTTGCGATAGCATTATCATGCAAGTCAACTCCGCCCATATACCTATTGTAATTAGCTATAAGGTTGGCTTGGGGTACAGCGATCCGTTTTTTTTTGTTTTCTATCGTATCGCATTACGTTTCTCATCGGCTCCATTTGGTCATAGTTCGTAGCCAAAGTGACCTCTGCATTGTCTCTCCATCGAACCAATGAAATCTTATGTTCTTGGTCGAAGGCGTAATCAGTATCATGTGGAGATAATTTTGTTTTTAGGACTGCACCTTCCAGTCTGTTTGTGCGGATTGTGCCAGTTGCACAAAAACCTTTTTCTTTTAGAAGGCAAAGCAAGTGGTATCCGGTGAACAAGTTATCTAAATGAATAGTATGTTGTCTAGGATACTCACAAGCCGACATTAGTTTCATAACCACGCTAGCGCCTAGGCCAAGTTGTTTATCATATGTATCCGATGCTCCAGCATATGGTAGGAATTGAAACAGATACCCTTTTGAGGAACACAAACACCAATATTTGTATCCGAAGCGAATTTGCTTTCCCCTTCTTGCAGCTATGACGACCAAAATATGGAACCATTTGCTCATCAATCGAAAGATTTGGTTCAAAAACACCAAACTGCATAAATCGAGTATTCAGAAGAGCAAACAGTGGTCTTACCTTAGCAAATTTGTCGTTTTTATCGATTTCATCATTGTTTGTAATGTGGAAGTTTGATTTCAATTTTTGGAAATTATTGCGTGACATTGCTTGTTTAATGATAGTAATGTATTAATGTTTAGTGATAGTAAATGATAGTAAATAGTTAATATATGGTAGAGTAGAACACGGTTATAGCGAACACCAGTTATAACGAACTTTTTTTTATAACGAACCTTTTTTTTTTGTCCCAACGCATTTACTACAATATGTGTTTACCCCGTTTATGGCGAGTCCTACGAGCTCGTTATAATCGTGTTCCACTGTATTTCATATTAGAAACCCAATTATTGACTCCAAAAAATATAAATAACTTTTATTGAAAAATATACACGTTTTTTTTTAATTATTTCTAAAAAAAAAAAAAATAGTACTTTTAGATAAGTATTAAAAATAAATTGAGTGCACTAATTATCCCAGCGGTCGAGATCTCGACCAGCCATGTTCAAGGCTGTCTGGCGATAAGCTAGAGTAATAGTACAAAATAGTTTGTATACATTAAATTTTATTTGAACTGTTGGCTATTTAAATCATTAACCCTTTTTTATTTTATTTTTTTTTTGTAACTGATAACAATTAGTTTAAAAATATGCTATTTTTAGTATATTTTTGTGTCCCCCAAGGGGGAACTATAAATGGGGCGGGGGGAGGCAAAAAAATTCAGGTCGGAAAGCCAATACATGAAACTTATTTATAAATAAAAAAAAAATAATAAATTCCATTACCAAATATTTTAAATTATTTAATGAAAAAGAGAAAAAGTTTGTGGTCGAGATCTCGACCAATGGTACAAAATGGGTTAAGAAGTTATCGCGATTTTCGCTTTTTGGAAAAAGCGAAATTAGGCGAAAAAGTATCTAAACTTCATTTTATATTGTTCAAATTTCAACGCTTTGATATTAATACTTAATGTCTTCTTTCTGCAAAATTTCATAAAAATCCGTCTATTAGTTTATAAGTTAAGACGATGTCCTTTAGAGGAATCCTGATAAAATCCTGTGAGTCCTTGAACTAAAGTAAGGACTTATTATTAAAGATAAAGCTTCAATCTTACTTCTATATTATTATAAAGAATCAACTTACATTGGTTTTTTAGATTTTTGAAAACTATATTTTTTAAAAATAATTAGTTTTTGAAATTTTACGAAATTTTGATTTTGAAGCTTTCTCGCTTCCAAACCGTGAATGGTATAAAACGCTTATTTGACGCATTTGTAGTAAATTTTATGAAGGCTACCCTGAGGCAGCCTCATCTTTTAGAGGGTTAGATATTTAATTAATTTTTCATTGAATAGTATATTTATATTTAATTCTTTTTTTATTAAAGCAAATTTTTAGTATATTTAGAGAAAATCTTTAACAAAAATCATATATCAAAGCTTTAGAAAAAAAATCTATATTGATAAATTCTTACTAAATAAAAATAACTTTATTTAAAAACAAATGTATTTGCATCATGCATTATTTTGTTTAGAAGAATAAGTCTGGTAAAAGTCAAGTAGGGGTAGAGCGACAGCTTGGCTTGACCAAGTTCGTGTGTTCGAACCCCACGCCAGCCACAAGATTTTTTAAGTTAAAAAATAAATGAAAACAAGAGAAAAAGAAAATCCTTCTTTATTGGTTTAAACTTACATTGATTGTTATTAAAAGAAACAACTCCCTTCTTATGACAAGCCAATGTTAAATTCACCAATAAAAAACCTAAATTTGAACAACATCCCATTCAGGCTTGTCGGACTTGGAGGTTTGTCCTCAAATTTGGGGATATTTTATTGGTCTTAAGAACAGACATTTTTAATCTGGGAGAGGGGATTTTTTTGGGGATTTCAAAAATATATCTATGATGGTTGGTTGGTTGGTTGGTTTAAGTGGCAGCTCACGCTACTCGTGAGCATCAAGTAGAGTCAAAAAGCGACTCCGTTTTGAAGAGACCACACTACCAGTAAGGAACTAATATCCGGAGTACTAGACCCACCCCGTTTGGTTAATATAACGTATGAGATCACCGAATCCCACACGTGATATTACCGAGAGGTCGTCAGTATATGGTCACCCAAGATCCGGAGTCGAATATTCTGCAGCGCCGGACAATCGCAGAGAAGATGCTCCACAGTCTCCTCCTCACCCGGTATGCCGCAGCTGCAACAATTCGAATATATGATATTCTGGCGATATTACAAATTTTTAATAAATATTTTAATTTAATAGATTTACCATAAAATCCGTCAAGTAAACTATATGACACCTGATTTTTACAAAAAACTTTACGAGGTTCAATTTCAAATTTTCAAATTTTCTTTGAACCTTTTTTAAAGAAACCCTCAATAAAGTTGCTTGCAAAAAGTGGATGTTGTACTTACTTTAGACGAATAACTTTAAGATTATACTTATTAAAAAGGGGCTAGAAATATAAAGGGTCCGCCATCTAACGTTTTTTTTTCAACTAGTGCTTATTTCGTGAATGTTACACTTAGCTCATGTCTGATTTGACAGATAATTAGTTTTATCCTTCCGCTGAACGAATATAGTCCGTATGTTCGTTATCTTGTGAAAAAAGTGAAAGAAACTGGCATCCTCATCGATAAACCAAAGCGTGAAAAGCCAAAAACAGTGCGTACACCCGAGAATATTGCTGCTGTGGCAGAAAGTGTGCGTGAAGCGCCATCAACATCAATTCACCGTCGTTCTCAACAATTGAACATTTCGGAGACATCATTGAGACGAATTTTGCATAAAGACCTTGTTATGACGCCATACAAAGTCCAATTGGTTCAGTAGTTCAAAAAAAAATGTTATTTGGCGGACCCTTTATTACATAAAGTTAACATTTAACTCAGAAATTAAAAAAAAAAAAATAAAAAATTAAAATCTATACGCTTATTCTATTAAATTTCGGAGTCTTTTCTGATCCATTTATATTTAGAAAAATTCTTTCAAACATGAAGGGTCGTTTAAAAAACGTTTTAAATTGAAAGTCCTTTAAATTAATTAATATAAGTTATTTAAGCTGCAGAGATTCCTTGCAAAATTATAAAAGTTTAAGAATTGAGAAAAAATTAACGAAAAAACGTTCTGAATTTGATTGATTTCGAAATCTGGTTTAATTAAACGTCAATTTTACCTGTAAAATTGGGCTTATTGAACAAAGAAATCGAGCTCTGATTTAACTAAAAATTCACATTGTTGAGTTTGGCAATTTTTTGGGGATATTTTTTGATTTGAGATTGATAGAGACTTCTGACAAGTCTGTTAAATGTGGGCAAATTAAATAAATAATATTAATTCTACTACTTAGTTCAACCTTTTTTCTAAGTGCGGATTTTTTGCGGAAATTTTTTTATTTCTTTGGGGATAACGAAAAATAGTATCTGACAAGACTGATCCAATTCAACAGTTTCAGTTTTTCTATAACTCTTTTTTTCTTCCCTATTTTTGATGAGAAAGTTAAATCAAGTGCATATCTTTTTATAGGAAATATCTCTGATTCCTTCTAAATCTCATTGATGTTTTAAATTGCACATTTTCCATTTTGGTATGCTATCGATTTCTTAAAATAAAATAATTAAACTTGTATTATCGTAAATTTGCAAATAAAATATATAAAAATGTGCTGATTTTGAAAGCAACATTTTAAAACGCTGTACAATGCAACACTGGTAAAACTGTATTTCGCTAAAATGGCAACATCGAAAAACCCAATATAAAATAAAAAGTAATTAAAGCGGCTAGTTATTAATTAAAACACATATAATAATTTCTTGAATAAAATATAATTTTTTTGTCATTCAGGAATTGGCATTTTTGTTAACATTAACACTCAGAATCTTCTTATACTTAGAATACTATATAGACCACTGCCGTTTATACAAGAACAAACATGTAAAGGGTGATTTTTTAGCAACTTTCTTTTTGGCAGCTCAGCTGTTTTCGTGTAACATATTACTGTTAAACATGTTCAGTTTGGTCTATAATTTAACCAGGAATCGACTTACAAACGAACAACTCTTGCAGATTATTGAGTTTTTTTTTATCAAAATTCATGCTCGGTTAAGAAAGTGCATCGTGCACTCCTTCCAATTTATGGTCAGTTTGGGCGACCTTCTGATTCGGAATCTTGTGACTAAATTTCTTACCAAATTTAAATTATTGGACCAACACGCATACGTAGAGTGCGGTCAGAGAAAAAATATCGTTGTTGATGGCCGTGAATTATCGATTTGGAGCCGTTCTCAGCAATTGGACCTCCGTTTCTCCACTACATGGAAAATTTTGCGGAAGAATTTGTGTGTAAAACCGTTTAAAATACAGCTGGTGCAAGAATTGAAGCCACACAACCTACCACAAAGGCTAACTTTTGGTGAATGGGAGCTGGCAAAGTTGGATGAAGATCCACTTTTTTTTATCGGAAATTGTGTTCAGCGACGAAGCTTATTTCTGGTTGAATGGATACGTGAACAAGCAAAATTGCCGTATTTGGTGTGAAGCCAGAAGCATTGCAAGAACTTTCAATGCATCCCGAAAAATGCACTGTTTGGTGTGAATTAGGGGCCGGTGGCATCATTGGGCTGTACTTTGTCAAAGACGACGAATTCAGGAACGTTACTATGAATGGCGAGCGCTACCGTCCGATGATTAAAAATTGTTTTTTGCCCAAAATGGAAGAGCTGGACATGGGTGTTCAACAAGACGGCGTGCTACATGCACGCGAAACAATGGTCCAATTGAGAGGCGAGTTCTGTGAACAGTTTATTTCACGTTTGGGGCCGGTCAATTGGCCGCCTTTAGACTATTTTTTAAAGAGCTATGTTAAGGCTCATGTCTATAGGGACAAGCACTGGAAGCCACTATTGAAGAGAGTATGCCAAAATTGGACCTAGCGTATGAACCATTTGAGGCGGAGCCACGGTCAACATTTACATGAAATGATTTTTAAACATTGAATTATATAGATGGTTCTATCGACTCAAATAAAGATTTCATACATTTCTCTATATTTTACGTGTTTTTTTAAATCAAATACGAAAGCTCTTAAAAAATCACCCTTTATTTAATGGAATCGCTTTTCTAAAACTTTCCTTACGGTCTTAATGTAACTGTGGTAGCCAAACCTGATTGTTTTCAAAAATCTCGGATTAAAAAGCTGTAGATTAAAAAAAGTTTCATTTGAACTCTTCCTGGAAAATTCTCTTATTGTTAGTGTGCATTTAGCATAAATTATTCATGTAGCTAATCCCTGTCACACCTTTACATAAATACATTAATTTGTTGGATGGTTTAACAAACCACATTGGAGTAGTAGTTGATAAGCCCAAATAATCTGTTTGAGTTTATTACTTAAATAGTTTGGTTTTCTGTTGAAATTTAAACGAAACCTACCCAGGTAGAAATTGCCAGTTGTAAGGAATTGTAAGGAATTACCAAAGTTACAACTGATATTGTACAATAGAAGTACAATTTTGTATGTAAAGCATGTGTTTTACCAGTATAACCTGCAAAATTCACTGCCCTATTGTTTTTACCAATTAGTAGCGTTAACTTTTTTTTTTTTTTAATATTTCATTAAATTTTACTTTTTCAATCAGCAGTTATTTTATTTAAAAAACTAAGAAAGAACTTGGTTGCTGCTTTTAAAATATTTCACAAAATTTTTTAAACTTAAGGTATTTGGAAAGCACCAAATCTTTTGAATTTCCAACGTTATGCCAATGGTGGCAAGCAACGGTTGACCACTGTTATTAATCGGGTAACAGGACAATACTCTCAAGATTGTTAATCCCAAGTTCTGCCAACACATAACCGACCGTCGCAGACGCTTTGCCAGTACTGTGCCGATTGTACTTATCTGCCTGGGTATTTATAATAAATTCATTTGCATTTGGATAGAAAAATTCCATACACTATGAGTTATTTATTGCCTTGTCAAATTGTAATCATGATCTTGAATAATTTAAGTAACACTGTGCGCCCCGGTAGGCTAGTTGGTAGCGTGCTGGCTTATCAGTGCGGGGGTCGTGGGTTCGATTCCCACCAGAGGCACTGGTCTGTTTTCGCTATAACGCGCCGAAGGCCATAGTAACTAGTGCTCGGTTAGGGTAATAGTATATAATTTGTAATTATATGATTATTAATTAATAAAAAAAAAAAAAAAATTAAGTAACAAGATTAAACATAGGAACACCCTACTTCATAAATAGAAATGTTCCATTAATCGGAAAATAATTTTATTTTTTTTTTTAATTTTAAGTAATCCCCTAATAATGGACATTTTTGTAAAAGTGTGGTAGATGTGAATGTAAGAAAATACATGAAGGCCATAAAACTTTTCGATAAATAAACAGAGTTTAACTTTAACCACAGATATTTTCATATATGTATATTTTGGTTATTTTGAGGTAAGTGGATGACAAAAAAATATCGTAATATAAAAAACAATGGTTTTTGACATTTTAACAATTTTTTTTTTTTTAAATATTTCTTTCATATATATCACAAGATAATTATTACATTTAGGGCCAACAATTTATCTCAGGAAGTTAACTTTCACTTAACCATGGGTTAAGCCCATGGTTAACCAGTTCTAACTAATTATACCCAGGAAAATTTAACCATAATACCCAGCAAAACCACACATTACCAAATCATGGGTAAAGTAATGTATCGCCATAGGGCTTCATGCATTACTTTACACGTTACTTCACTGATGAATTTTACAGGCGATGAGCCTCAAGGTAACTCATTACCTTGTAGTGGGTAAAGTAACTGGTTACTTATATGGTTACATGGTGGGAAAAAGTAATGTGTCTATAAATAGATTTTCATAAAAAAATGCATAAAAATTTTTTTTACAGATATTTTTTTTTAACCTTAAAAAATAAAAACACAAAGAGAAACAAAAATACATAAAAAAAAATTTTTTGAAAACGGGGAAAATTAAATTTTTTTAACGTGGTTTTTTTGCTTGTTTCTGGTCATAAACAAATAAACAATACACATAACCATATAGTTTCTTCAATATTCGAGGTCGCTAAATGCTATAAAATCAGTGTGTCGATTTCAATACACTCAACAAAAAAATTTGTTGAAAATTTCTATGGTTTTTAAAAGAGAAAGCACCAAAATCGAAAGCTTTACCAACATTTGAAAAAGATGCTATACACTATAAAATAGTTATTTGAACATTTTGTTAAACGTCTATTTAAAATATTTTACTTTCAGCAATTTTATTGTTGACATCGCGTTTTTTGACAGAAATTTTAGTTAAACGCTTTTACAAAAAACTAAATTTGAACTAATGTTTAATTAATTTAGCGTTGCTAACAAAATTGCGCTGTTAAACACAGTAATAGCATAGCAAAAGTCTAGATGTAGATGTCGCAGCTTTTATCGACAAAGCAGAAAAAAAAGAAAATATACCAACAAACACAACCATTATAAGACTTACACAAATTCAAGCGAGATTAATTTTGTTCATTTAATTTTTTCTTCTGTATACTACACATCAACCAAAGGCATGCATGTGCACATAAATATTGTGGATATTAACAAAATATATAAATTAAATGAACTAATTTAAAAAAAAAAAACACCAAATGAATGATATCTTGATAAATTTGAGAATTGAAGATGCAGGCAAAAATAAAATACGCTTTGGTGCTACTATACAAATTAACGGTCTGTTTTTGTAAGACGTGTCACTCAAAAAATTCGTGTGAATGAGTGAAGAAATTCATTTTGGGGTTCTGTATCACAAATGTCACTTTGAATTGAGTGAAAACGTAAGAGTTGTCGTTTTCGTCTCTCTTTTTTTTTTTTGGTTTCCATATTGCGATTTGAAACGTCAAAAACAGACGTTCACAAAAAAGTATTCGTCAAAGAAAAAAGGCAACACAATTTAATATTTAAAAAAAAAATACTTTTTAACAAAAAATTTTAATAAAAAAAGAATAATCATAATCATCATAATCATTCTCTACCACGCCTATCTCAAACAATTGAAAATATGTGCATATTAATTATAGTATTAATTGCACACTGTCTAAGAAGACGATGAATAAAATTCAAAAATCCCCAATAAAATGTTTTTGTTTTTTTTTATACAAATTATATTTTTACCACCACTTTTATTGTTTTCTAAACAAAATCAATTAATTTTTTGCGCTGTGGCGCTGTGGTGTAATGGTTAGCGCGTTGGACTATTACACAGATGGTCCCGGGTTCGATTCCCGGTGACGACAACATCAATTTAGAAAAATAATATGTATGAGTTTTCTATCACTTATATGTATCGCTGCGCCCACCTTCGGTGTTCCCATAGCACTTAACCCCACCGAAGTAAAATAATGAATCAGGGCTATGAAACAAAAAAAAAAGCTTCAATAAATTCGCCAACTCTACATCAGGTGGCGAGCAACAACTGTTCTAAAACTTATCTACTCGCACAATTACAGTGTTGCCATGTTTGAAGCCCTTCATCTTTCACCACCTTTCATCTCTCCACTATCCCCTTTCCAAAGAAAGCAACACATTAATTAATAGGAAGAATTTCCTGAGTGTTGCTCTCTTTAAAAAAAAAAATGAGTTATTTGTATATGAAAAAAGCTAACAAAAACAGAAAAAGAATATCATGGCAATCTCTACTGTTTGACATAATATAAAGCTTTACGTACTCAAACGTAAGTCAGACGAACGAATTATAAAAACTCATTTCCTTACGCATTCGTTCGGGTGCCACACGTTCGTCTGAAATTTTACACGTATTGTAAAAACAAGCCGTAAGGATGCAGACAAAAATAAAATATAAACTTTGGTCCGACTGTAGAAAACAATAAATGCCAGTCTCAGGTAGTTGTTTTTAAAAGAAAAAGGGTTTTTATATTATTAGCGATATTTTGAATATTTCTTTTTGTAGAATTATCTTCATTTGGAAAATGTTGATTTGCGTCATACATACATATACATTAGGTTGTCCTTAAAAATAGATTTGGAATCTTCGAGATCTTTTCTTGACCTAGCCTGTTTGTATTAGTAGTGTGTATTAATATTCCCGCGGAGGAAACAGTTTGCCCTATCTCGTTTAATTTTGGAGATACCGGCCATTTTATCAAATGGCTAGTATCTCGAAAACTAAGCGAGATATCGAAAAAATGACAAAACACATACCGATAATGCATAAGTGTTAAGTGTTCCGATTTCACTCGTTCCCCGTTCCATTCCATATCGTTTCATTTTGGACCAATTTTCCTCTGTCCGTACTCTACGTATACGTGTTGGTGGTTTAATGTCCAATAATGTAAATTTGGTAAGAAATTTATTCACAAGATTCCGAATAGCCGTCTCAGAAGGTCGCCCAAACTGACCATAAATTGGAAGAAGTGCACGATGCACTTTCTTAACCGAGCATGAATTTTTATAATAAAATTCAATAATCTGCAAGCGTTGTTCGTTTATAAGTCGATTCATGGTTAAATTATAGACCAAACTGAACATGTTTAACAGTAACATGTTACACGAAAACAGCAGAGTTGTAAAAAACAGTGTTGCCAAAAAAAAGTTGCTAAAAAATCACCCTTTACATGTTTGTTCTTGTATAAACGTTATTTTTGTGTGCTATTTTACCGATTAGATTTTGAAAAATTTTGAACTGAAGTCAAAATAACGCTAAAATACCGAATCGCCGATTTATAGCGTTATTTTGTAGATATAACAAAATTGAATGGGTAAAATTTGGATATCTACCCTGTAATATTAGAAGACACATGCCACTATTGAAATCGCAGTTTTACAATTCAATTTAAGTAGCATTATCAATGAATCCCATTGCTTAAGCCGTTAAAAAGATGTGGAATATAAATATTTTTCATATTTTGAAACGCGATATTTCAAGATCCGCTGGGATTATGTTATAGTTATATGATGTACATCTTCTATACCAATTTTGGTTGAAATCAGAAGGGGTGGAGGAAATCGAGTGGTTGATTTTATATGTTTTCAGTCTACTGTACACTCAGGGAACTTCTGCTTTAAAAATATGTAGTTGTTTGGGTTGTAATATAGTTTCTTTATTTTTAATGTAAATGTCAGTCATTTGTAGAACAAATTTAATTATTTACTAACCTTATAGTTTATTTAAAAAAACAAACCACATAAAATGACTGTTTTATGATTTTACGTTTTTATTGATTTTATGATTATTTTATGATTTGACGTTATTTAAAAATATAAATGATTGTTTATTTGTTACTGTAATGTAAGAATTAAACCTGCGCTTCTTCTTACATTACAAACGTAACAATACCAAGTCATGACCGATTAGCGATCACACCTATGTATGGCCACGAATGTAATTCAGCTAAATTACAGTTTTATTTCCTATTAGCATTTCTGTTATTGTATATTATACTCAGAAGTGACAAACACCAACAAACACAAATATTCTATTTTTAGATTTTTGTTTATGTTCTATTCTCCTCCGTCTCTATTTCACAACGTTACCAGATTGACGTATGGTTTTTACGTTCAGTGTAGACAACTTTGCGTTTATGATGAATCACCGCAACAGGGCAAATTTTGTAATGTATTTTAGTACAGTGTTATATTAACGTCATATAGACAGTCACAATTAATTTTTAATTAATATGCATTTGATTAAATTTTATAACTTTATTAATATATCTTATGTAGGGTGCATTATTATAAAATATCCTTGGTTAAGACTCTTAACCATAGAAGAAAAACTTGTTTTAAATTTTGATAAGTTAATGAAAAAAAAAACATCCTTCTTTATATCGAATGTCATTTATGTATGTCTGAGCATATTCTGCGAACCATACAAACTTTCATTTTGTATAATACAGAATTATGTATAATTAATGAATTCATAAGAATAATGCTTTAAGATATTTATACATAAATAATTTAATTAATTTGCAACAGCATAAATTTAATTGCAAAATTCTTAAACATTACAAAAATATAATTCGATATTTTAAGTCGTTGTATTTAAAATAAGATTAATGGAAAGGAATTTTCCAAAATTATACTAAAGCTTTGATTTTTTTTTATAAGGTCCTTTTTGTAATTATAACCCAAGTAAAAAATTATTCTTTGCAGCTCAATAAAATTTAAACTAATCAAGTTTCCTTGCATTTTTTAATTGGGTATGAATAGGCAGAGTGTCAGGTATTAAAATATTTAATTGGTTTTTAATCAGTTGCGTATTGTTGTTAGCGATATTGAGTATTTACTAGGGTATTCAATCGGTTAACCGTTACTCGATTAATCGATGAATTTTAATCAAATTTTAATCAAATCAAAGAGTAAATTAAAATAGTCAATTTCGAGTAACGAATAACTCGAACAGTTTTGGTCGATTAATCGAGTAAATCAAAATAAGTTCTATTTTAGTTTACATATTATTTAGTTGGGGTATAACTTTTTCATAATATGGGCAATTCTGTACTGGTAAAGAAATATTTTTCTTTGGCCAAATAGAGATTTCTAAAGATATGTTTTAAATATCCTTGAATAATTAGACATTATTGTACTCAAATGAAAGATTAATATGCTAGTATATGTAGACATCAAAACTACAATATAAAAAAATGTTAGCCAAGAGGTCAGATTCTAGAAATTGAGTGAAATTTTTTAATATCTAAATATTCAACAAAAAAAAAAATAAAAAATCGCAGCAATCGCAAACCAATTATATTGTGTTAACATTTTATGTAAGATTTATATTCGAAGATCAATTTTTTCTTTTCTTTGGATCTACAAATTTAAAATTATTTATTTTGCAAAAAAAAAAAATTAAAATCGAACAAAAATCTGCCTTTAATACTTCAACAGATTTGATGATGAAAATTTTTCCAAGGCATAGATTGCCATGCGATTTTATATTTGCAAAAAATGCTAAAAGTCGTATCCCTAGCGTTCTTAAGGGGGGACATGACATTGGCCGTTTTTTGAAATCGACTTTTTTTTTTAACTTTTTGTAAATTAGTAAATATTCTTAAGATTCTAAAAAAAAAAATCATAGAAAAATTCCTACGGGTTCAAAAGTTACAGCCGGATTAGTGAGAGCGCATTTTTAATTTTCGAGCTATCTACGTACGGCATCTGGTATATACAAAAAAACTTTGAACGCGTTTATCTCGAAACCATGTTTTTCGTACTGGTTGCGGCACTAGCGGGTTCATTTTTTGACGAAATTTTTTTGTTGTATTTTTTTAAACTTGATTCGCTATCGTATGACACGACCTTTTTTTTAAATGTTTTTTTTCGATTTTTTATGAATTTTTAAAGTCAATATTTTTTTTCTCGAAAAAACACACTTTTAAATTTGGAACATCACCAAAAATTTAAAAAAAAAGCTCGTGTCATACGATAACCAATTTTGTTAAGATTTAAAAAAGTATTTTTTTTTTTCCAGATCGGACAATTTTTGCGACTCCCAGCGCTGCAGCCACGAGGCCCCGTTTTTTTTTCTCTGCCGCCAGTTTGGAGCTCTATAAAACCATGTTGAAGTGAAAAATATATTTTTTTGAATTTTTTTCTTGTAATTTGTTCAATTCTCTGCAATAATAAAAAATTTTGGAAAAATGTTTGTTTTTGACTGAGTTATGAATTTTTAAAAAAAGGTCTGTTTTCTCTGCCGCGAATGTCATGGCCCCCTTAAAGTCGAACATAATAAAACGAAAAAAAAAAAAATCTTTAAAAAGTAAAACACCACAATTAAATAAAATGTTAGATCTTTTAAATTTGAAATTAAATATTAGTTAATAAGCATTTGAATTCAATTTTGATAAAAAAACATTTACGAACTTCGAATAATGTATTCATTTTTTGTATGTTTATGTACTTTTAAGGTGAAATGTATTAAAAAAAATATTTTAATTGTTCGAGTTACTCGATTAATTTAAAAAATTTACTCCATTAATCGAGTAAGTGGAAAACCTCAAAATCGAGTTACCCGATTAATCGAACAAAAGCAAACCTGAGTAATTTGAATACCCTAATATTTAACAAAGGTCTGCTTGAATGTTTTGGAAAACATTCTCTTGTGTATTCAAAGGGTAGCACGAATGTTTTGAAAAATATTCTCTTGTGTGCTGTTATGCCTGTTTTGAAGATTTTTATACTTAAAATATCAAAAAAAATAAATAAAAACAGATTAATTCACTTAAAAATGTTTTTATTTTTTAATGGGATACTTTAATTTTATTAATATTTTTTTATAATTTTCAAGATTTAATATTATTAGAGTAAAAATAAATGTTGTTCTTGTATAAAAAATGTCTTGCGAATGTCTTGCAAGACATTCGTGCTATCCTTAAGTGTATACTCATGCCATCCTTGACGATTTTTAATACTAAAAGTAGCAAGAAAAAAAAAAAAATAGAATATTTTGCTTAAAAAATGCAAAGTTTTTTCATAATATTTTCGATGTTTTCAAAATTTTACAGATTTTTTATATTAGCAATAAAAAAATGTTGTTGTTGTAAAAAATAATGTTTTGCGAATGTTTCGCAAAAAATATCTATTCGGTATTTACTGAATGCCTTTTTTCACGAGTTTCATAATTATAACCCAGGTAATAGTTTTTTATGGCTTTTCAAAAGAATCCACAATTTTGAGTGATTTTTTTATCAATATGTACACTCACAATATTTTTTTCGTAAAGACTATTGAATATACACATTAAATTAATTGAAAATCAGTTATAAAAATGGACTACTTACTTTTCATTTAAAACAATTGTATTTTTTTAGTTTATTTTTAACTGTTGAAAAATTAATTGACTAAATCGGTAAAAACCATAGATTGTTTTCGTTTATTTCAATACTTTATAAAATATAAGAACTTTTTAAATAGAAAATTTTAACTAAATATTTTAACTACTACCGAAAGTCCGTTTTTTTTGTTTATTTTGTTTATTGAATAACAGACAGAAAGTTAAAAAATATATTTCTTTGTTAAATTAAATGTATATTCCATTGAAACAAATTTACACACATAGAAAAATTTAGCTATTTGCCAACTGAAATTCGGTAACTACGACTTAAATTTGGTTATTACGAAATTCAGTTTATTGCTAAAACTGAACATTAGTTTTCACAACAAAGTTCGTTTAATTCAACTGAATTTCAGTTGCAACACGCTAACTCTTCGGAAATCTAATGTTAATATCGTTGATCTAACTGAATTTATAAGTTGTTACCATTAAAATACCCCTTTGAATTCGGTTGCCACTTTATTTTTCTGTGTGTACCGATAAAATTTTTAATTAACTGTTGAAATTTTGTGGAAAAGTCCGTGTGAGTGTATTAGTAAAATGCCAAAAGGAACCGCCCTTTCTGATTTAGAAAAATGTCAAATAATAGCTTTTACAACACGCACACTATCAATTTTCCAAATTTCGCAATTAATTGGCCGAAGTCGAAGGGTAATCGCCCATTTGTTTAATGTTAAGAAAAATTATGGAACAAAGAAGAGAAGTGTAGGAAAATCCAAGTTGCCTAGAGCTCAGTGTCCTAGTTTCCCCTTCTGTGAGCAAATCAACAGCTTGTAGACTTCTAAATGCATCCGAAAATATTATGCGAAGTGAAATAAACGTAGTTCTACGACTGTTAGAAAGGCACAAAATCAAAATCCTATTTTTGGATTTTTTTTTTAATTTTTGGGAATTGTGGGATTGTATACAGAAAATCATAAAGTCTGACATCAAATTCATATTGTTGACTTTAAAGTCTATTTAAGTTCAAAAAATCGTTATATTTTGTCTGTTAATAAATATTTTATTGAATGGAGGAAAAGACCTAACCGCGTGCTTGATTAGTTCTGCCTATTATGGAGGCTCTAACTTTTCTAAAACTTCGGGTTCTGATGAGATTTTTACTTATTGGTGGAATATACTGGTACAGGTTAGGAGTATACATTACCGTGTAACGCATTACTTTATCGCACCCATTACCAAAGTTTTGCTGGGATTGTTAACAATACCAAACACTTACATATATGATATGTTATAATGTGTGCAAGATTATTCAAGCTCAAAATAATTTGTTTTTTTGTTAAGCAAAAAACCGTGCAATGTTTATTTATTAATTAAAAATGTTTTCATGCAAACTTTATCTACTGACATTTCCTTACAAGTTTCATTTCGTGTCACCGAATGTAGAAGGGGTAGAAGATTTTCGCAAATTACAATTTTTGAAAGAAAAGATAAATTCTTGATGAAAAGTAAAAAAAACAAAATTGGAGGAAATGAACAAATTCAAATTAAAAATATAACATTTTTCACTAATAAACATTGTTCGTGTATAGGCTTGAATTTTTAGTCATAATACACTGTGCTGTTAGTGTTTATTAAATAAACAATAACACTTACTGGCCATAGCATTAGGACCATAAGGCAGTTTTGCCTTACTCTGCAGTTTTCAAATATTTTACTTTTAAATTTTAAAAATTAAAACCAAAAGTTTATTTTTCGATCTTTTATCATAAATTAAATAAAACAATATGGGTAAAGCGTTGATATTTTTCCTTCTTTAAATCTTCTACCACTTCCATATTGGGTCTCTGAGGATTTTCGGTGAAGCGAAAGTCTGCATTAAATTAGCGGATAAAGACATTTTTAAACCGAGTAAAAAATTATATACGCTCTTATGTTTTTTCATCTTAAAATATATTATAATATGCGATTATATATGGTGTCACGCATACCCATATATTATTATATATTTCTTATGTGGTAACATATATAACGATCTGTTGTTAAATATTAACCTTTATAAAATATGATATTAAGCATATATGGTATACATAATAAGATATGATAGATATATTGTCCTATATACTTATACCTTCTCGTATATAACAAAATATGTAATCATATATAATAATATATAAGCTATATAATTTAAGCTATTATAATATATGGTGTCTTATAAAAAATATGTTTTTGTGTTGTATAAGATATGCTTATATATGGTGCCATATGAATAATGCAATTCAAGATATAATTACATATTACATTAAGATTAACAATTTATTTTGAGATATTATTATATATGGTCCAACATCATTAATATTTTCCATGATTAAAGACATAATTATATATTGCAATATATTTCTTTTTTGTATTTTTTATTAAAAATAATGTCATGGGACATAAGTAAATCCAGTTTAATCTCAAAATTTCTCATTCTATCCACCAAAAATTACTTATATTTTTGGATCTTATTTTATCCAAGTATATCTAACTTCATCCCACGGGATATTTTGGGATCCATCAAGATCTTAAATTATATATTTTGGATCCCCCAATTTTGAGCTCTAATCTGATATTACTGGAAAACCCAATTTTGAGATAAACTTAGATATGAATGAATATCGATCTATATCAAATGAGATCTGATTTTGTATTTCAGATGTAACTTTCTTTAACGGGAATTAAGAAATAAACATTACACGGTTTTTTATTTAATAAAAAACAAATGATCTTGAACTTGAATAATCTTCCTTTTTTACGCAACTAAGTGGAACCTCTAACTAGAAAATAATTTTGGGGCTGAATTTGGAGCTTTACTGATTTCCCTATCGCAGAAATATAGTACTAAAAACATTTATGTTTTTAGTACTATACATTTATGGACTATAGCTAATGAATGGGTTAAGATTTTGTGTAAATTTTTAATTTTTTGTTTTGTGTTAAGTTATGCCTTATCCAAAAATTTGTACCATTTTAGTATAAACTTAAAACTGAATTTTTAGCATTAGAAAAACTAAAAACAAAAATGTAAAAAAATCATAAAAAACCAAAATAATAAACTTACTTTTGGTTGACCTTGTAAGGCTTCGAGACTATCTTGGTAGAACAAAAACTTGGGTCACGCTATTAGGAAGGTAAAAATTGCGGATCTTGTTAAAACGTAAATTTTTACCTTTAGAAATGTTGAAGAAGAATAAACGTAGAAGAAGAATAAACGTTTTTCTCTAAAAATTATAAACACTATTAATTTTTATATTAGACTAGACTAGTTTCTGCCTGTTTTTTTTTTTTTTTTTTTTTTTTTTTTTTTATTGTTGAATAAAATATTTATTGATAGACAAAACCAAATGCTTTTTTGGACTTCCCGAAATCCCAAAAAAAAATATTTTTTTTCCCAAAAATGGGATTTTTTAAATTTTATGCTGCCATGTTTATATTTAAAGTGGAGATTGGATGATACTTACCCAATGAATTAGTGTTGTACCATCGTTTCCGCTATGCGTGTATTTATCTTCAAAAATTTAAAAAAAAAAATTTTTGTATGAAAACATATTTGAAATGTACAAAATTTAAATTTTTTGTACACAGTTTTACAGTACAAGAGAAAACAAAAATATTGGTACCTATATTGCCTATGTTTTGGACCCATGGTTGCCTCTTAGTGCCGAATATATTCGTTACATTCCTAATTAAAACTGAAACACAATGTTTAGAGAATATGTTTTTCATGTAGAGACAATTTAAAAATACTTTCATCAATTTACACATACTGACGACTCCTTGGATATGAGGAAACTGCGACAGTCTGGTATACTCCCTTGTGCCCGTTTAACAGAAATATACAATCGACAAAATGTTGGCAAAGCTTCGGCGACGGTCGGTTATGCGTTTGCAGAACGTGGGATTAACAATCTTGACAGTATTGTCCTGTTTCCCGATTGATAACAGTAGTCAACCATTGGTTTGATCGAACTTGTCACCTCTTGCAAACCAAATAGTGTTTTCCGAGTGCAATATTAGTTTCACACTGTGAGTTTTACAAAAATATCAGTGGCTTGCCAGTACATACTACTATTTTGGTACTGTTGGAAATTTCTACCTGGCTGCTTATGTGTACAACATTGAACTTTTCTCTTGTAAACCATATGGTTGTCCGGTTATCTGTGCAAAATATTAAACCGATCGGCTCATTATTTCGCATACAAATGGAATCCGAACAAAAAGTGAGTAATAGAGTTTTTGTTTTTTAGCATCTTTTGTGCCCTAACAGAACATTTTAGAAAAAGGTGGGAATATTGGCAATTATTTTTGTAACATTCATCAATCATTTAAAAAGAATCTTCATATCATTTCACACTCAAATGAACTAAAATTCTACTTTTTTTTTGCCCTCACTTTATGTTCAAAGTCCATTTGTAAGCAAACTAATAATCCTATTTCGCTAATATTTTGTACACATAATCTAATAAAACTTGATCCAAAGAAAGTTAAATTTTAGACATAGCAAAAGTTATTAGTGATACCATCTGTCGGAAATTATTCGATCTCACTCCTTAATTGTTTTTACAACTCTGCAAATAGTTAAATGTTACTTATTTTGACAGTTCTTACTACATTTGTAGTATGTTTTTAGTAGTAAAAATGAGTACATTTTTAGTAATTTTTATGAAAAATACGGTTATTGACATTTTAACTACATTTGTGGTTATTTTTTCTGTTATTTTAAGTTATTTTTTTTAAGTTTTTTTGATCGTTTTCAAAGGTTGTTTTTACTACATTTGTACAGGGTGGGCCAAATATGTTTTTTTTTTTTTTTTTTATATATTAAATACATTTCATGGAAATTTAGGGGGACTATGTATGAAATACGACATCAGACAAATGTCCACAATTTTGCTCGATATAAACATTGGCTTATTTTAGCGCTAGCTAATGTTTGTATCAGTTATAACCTGAAAAAAAACTCAATTATATTAGAAAACAAAAAAGGTATTCGGGTTTAACATTGCTCGGTCTTATTTGGCCCACCCTGTAGTTGTTTTTTAAGTAGTTAAAAATGAGTACATTTTTCTTAATATTCATAAAAAATATAGTCATTGCCTTTTTCACTACATTTGTAGTTATTTTATCTTTTATTTTAAATCATTTATAAAAGAAGTGGTTCTTTGATAAGGATTAAAAAACATCCTTCTTCCACAAATACATAAGTCATGATAAAGTTCCATATGGAACCTTTTATTATAACACATGCAAATTTATATTCATAGCTAAATAATTCTGTCAATTCATCAATTGTTTTATGTAAATTTTAATAAAATACATACATGCAGATGATACTAACAGCAAAAAATAATATTGTAGAAATCTTCAGCTACATACTTATTTTTTTTTTTAAATAAATAAAGCAGAATTTAAAACTTTTAAGGCATATTGAAAAAAAGAGGGGAAAATAATTGCAGGTTTTCTTGAAAAATTGCTAGGTTAAATTGGCAGGGATAATTTGCTTAGAACCGGTTGTAAATTGTACATATAAACCTGGTTTTAGTACACTAAAAAAAGTCTGTAAAGTCAGCAACATTTCTGCTGGAAGGATCCTTGTAGAAAAATTGCTAATATCAGCGAATTCAGCAAAAATTTTACTGAATTTAGCAACTTTTTTGCTAATATTAGCAATTTTTCATAGTTTTGCTGGGAATCATTTAAGAGCCTACCTATGGTTAATTTAGACATATTTACCTTACATTAATCGATTATCTGATTGAGACTCTTCATTATGCTATAAACACATAGACGACTGCAGCTACACGACTACAGCCTGTCAAAAATAAAATACGCACGTTTATATGAAAACGATTATTTTGGCGCCAACACAGCTACACGGCTACCCGACTACTTTTGCCGCTGTAGTCAACTTAGGATATCTTCTATTTTTGTTGGCTTCAAAACAAAAATAGTGTTGTGGGCGTTGTGGTGTAATGGTTAGCGCGTTGGACTTTTACACAGAAGGTGCCGGGTTCGATCCCCGGTGCCGGCAACATCAAATTAATATGTATGAGTTTTTTCTATCCCTCATTTTACGTCAGTCCCGATCAGAATCTTTTTTTCGGGCCGCCTGTTTTATTTAAATCATAAGCACTTGGATTATTTCCAAAATTTGTGACAGCCACATGGTAACGGTTTATTTTTCTAGCAGTTTTCCGAAACTTACCCAATTTTTAAATACTCTGAAATTTTTCCTTTTTCCTACTCACGAACACTCACTCACGCAAAAATTTGACTCTCACAAACAATTTTTTCTTACTCTCACTCACAGAAGTTCACGTAAGAAAAATTTGGTTTCACTCACGCGTGAATCACGCAAAATTCTGCTCACGCGCAAATTGGGGGCGTTGTGGTGTAATAGTTAGCGTGTTAGACTGTTACATAGATGGTCCCATGTTCGATTCCCGGTGACGACAACATCAATTTAGAAAAATAATATGTATGAGTTTTCTATCACTTATATGTATCGATGCGCCCACCCTCGGTGTTCCCATAGCACTTAACCCCACCAAAGTAAAATAATGAATCAGGGCTATGAAACAAACAAGCTTCAATAATTTCGCCAACTCTACATCAGGTGGCGAGCAACAACTGTTCTAAGACTTATCATCTCGCGCAATTACAGTGTTGCCATGTTTGAAGCCCTTTATCTTTCACAACCTTTCATCTCTCCACTATCCCCTTCCCAAAGAAAGCAACACATTAATTAATAGGAAGAATTTCCTGAGTGTTGCTTCTTTTTTTTAAAAAAAAAAAAAAAAAAAAATTTTGTTTGGCTTTTCTGATAATTATATATAAAAGTAATAGATTCTTTTTTTTTTGTTAATTTCTACCATATATGTGATAGAATTGGTTTAATTTTATTGTATATACCTATATATAATTAATGTATAATATTAAACTGTACATGATCTAATATTAAGCTATATCAAGATGATATAGACATTAACGGCTCGAAGACTCTTGATGTTTTAGGTATGAGAATTCAATGTGACGTCCGTTGGACAAGCCATATCATACAAGTGTAGAAAGAAGCATTCAAGTGTCTTGGTTTTCCTAACCGGTGTAGAAAATATGTTACTCCATCCGATCTCCTGACTATATATACCACCTATGTATATCCGACCGAAAATGGAATACAACTCCCATATATGGGCAAGGTGCCTCAAGGTCTATTTTGGGACTTTTGGACCGTGTACAACGGAGGGTGTTGATGTTTATTAACGACAGTAGGGTATCAAACTCTATTGACTCGTTGGAGCATCGTAGAAATGTGGGTTGTGTAACTCTGTTATATAGATATTATCATGGAAAGTGTTCCACTGAGATAAGTGAACTCATTCCTAGGGACCAAGTTTATATTCGTACTACCCGCTTATCAAGTAGATCCCATCCGTTTGTTGTCTTTAATTCAGCTTTTCAGTCGCACTAGTCGTATGTGGAATCTTCTTTCTGTGGAGTTCTTCCCTGTAACATATAATGTAGAACAGTTTAAGTCAAATGTTCACACTCACTACTCCCTCTTTCCTCCTCCTCATAATCTATTTTGCTGAAATCAATACAATGCAATGCATTAGTAGGGGGCATCCCCTGAGTGTCAGTTCAAATAAATAAAAAAAAACTTTTTTATTTTTATTTGAAAAAAACTTATCGTTTGAGTAGTTTTATATAAAAGAGGAGCTACATTTTTTCGGAATAGAACCTTACTATATAATTTTTTTTATATATAACTATGAATAGGGCTAGATATCATTTTATTAAAAATTTAATACATTTTTTGGAATATTACTTTATATGTTCCCAGTAAAAAATGCTGCTCACATGCAAGCAGGTTTATAAGGGAGTAAGCCAAAAAGAATCCCCTACATACCTGCTTACATATGCCATGATTTTTATATGGCGAATTCCCACTTGAAAGTATTACACTATGGGGAATGAGACCAGTCCTGCGTGTGCCACAGGATCGGTCCCTTCGCGCAAGAGACCGATCCTCTGCTAAACCCTAGCATATGTAAACAACTGGTAACTTTAACATTGGCTTGTCATAGGAGGGGGTCATTTGTTCTGTTTTTAAACCACATAGTGGCATGCCACAGGACTAACCAAAGATGGGCATACCACAAGACTGTCGCAAAAGGGCCATGTCGTATAAAATAAACGAAAACTAAACAGCTTCCAATGGGTAAAATTGTGGCCAACTGGCTTTTTCTTGTTAATAAGCATTCTGGTTAAGTGGTATGTCCTCCCTTTACTTTGTATTCAACTATACCATTCCTGTGATAAGTCCTTCTTTAACCAGTCACTTTAAGGTCAATTGACTCCTCATTCCCCATAGGGTACTTTTGGGCAAAATGAGCGCTGATGTTAGTGCTTATAAAAATCTGTAATTTCCTGGCCATATTTCATGTCTACATTATTACGACTTAAAGAAATATTATGAATATACATACATAATTTATTTTACATAAAATTCTGCAGATAATAATTTTTTTTTTAAATTTTTGACACATACATAATATAATCATTTTATTTTTTTTTACCGCTTTACGTGCTAGCTATTCAGAAACAGTTAAAAGACTAATTTTTTTTTATTACATACTCGAAAACACCAAACACAATCGGAAATCGCTCGGGTAAATTGGTACAGATTGTTTTTAAACACGATATGTAACTTTCTGCATTACAAACTGCATCCTTGTAAGGGAAAAAAGTAAGCTCAAAATTTTTGTTTGTTTATTTTTATACGAAAATTTTTCTTTTCTTTTGCTGCTTCTCAGTATTATGTAATAGTAAGCACTTACTACTTTATCCTGCTTCTAAAAACACGAAAATTTGTGTTATATCTAATAATGCATATGTTCGTACATAATTCGGTTAACCATATATAATTGTATATGTGATATACGATTATATATTGGTCAATATGTAATAAGATATAATTATAAGTGGCATCGTATTAAACAATTTGGAGAAAAAACTATTTTTATATAAATATACATAAACATATGTATTTACATATAATAGCATATAAAATAATGTATAATTATATGTAAATGTTTTTACTTATTATTCTTCTTCTTTATTCTGACCACAATACATTATACAGTTCTAGACAGGGATAGGTCCATTTAAATTTTCATGAATTTAGAGCTAGTTTGGATGATATAAAAGAGTGGGAATAGTATTAACAATGACTGAATTATATGAATGTACTGTAAAACAAAATACACATTCATATTTCTGACTGTGTATAAACAAATACAATAACGCGTTGGACTGTTACACAGATGGTTCCGGGTTCGATTTCCGGTGACGACAACATCAATTAAGAAAAATAATATGTATGAGTTTTCTATCACTTATATGTATCGCAGCGCCCACCTTCGGTGTTCCCATAGCCCACCGAAGTAAAATAATGTCTCAGGGCTATGAACCAAAAAGCTTCAATAAATTCGCCAACTCTACATCAGGTGGCGACCAACAACTGTTCTAAGATTTATCATCTCGCGCAATTAAAGTGTTGCAATGTTTGAAGCCCTTCATCTTTCACCACCTTTCATCTCTCCACTATCCCCTTTCCAAGGAAAGCAATACATTAATTAACAGGAAGAATTTCCTGAGTCTTGCTTCTCTTTGTATAAAAAAAAAAAAATTGTACGTAGCGACCTCTAAATATCATCCGCTTGAGTCAATTTTTAGTATAGGCGTATATGTTGACAAACGGAACAAGAGCAACCTTGTGCAGAAAGATTCGGAATATACTTTTATTTTTCCATACAAGCGTGGGCCAGCCTAGTATGCACGTACATATGTTTGAAAATGTGTATTTTATTACCTCTTTTACATAAAGTAAATAGAAAATTCAATAAACTTTTTATTAATCTATGGGACAGATTATAATAAAATAAAAATAATAATACACAGCAACAGTCAGAAACTAAAAGAAATAAAAAGGATATGTTTTAGCATAAATTTCAGAGAGAAAAAAAACATAAAAAACCGAAAATCCCTTAAAGAGTTAAATATATGCAATCATTATGAGGCCGGCCTTACAACATGCTACAAATGTACCATAAATACTTTTAGATTTCCCCTAGAGTCAATGTACCTCCAGTATAATCTCCCATCATACACTCACTCACTCACACACATATATTCATACATAAAGTGATATAAAACACAGAGAGAATTTGCATGGACGAGTTTTAATGCAATAATTCACTAAACTACTGATAAGTTCATCAAAATGTCAATGAAAAATTTCTTAAATATTATGAAAAAACTTCATTATTTTTATGAAATATTTTCATAAGGTAGTTGTTAAACGTCTATTTAAAATATTTAACTAAATTACAGCAAATTTAGTTAAACGGTTTTACTAAAAAACTAGTTTTGAACTAATGTTTAACTAGTTTTTGTTGCTAAAAAATTGTGCTGTACAAAAAAAAAGAGGAGATATAACAGTCGCAGCTTTTCTAGACGAAGTAAAGAGAATACAAATAAATACAACCATAATAAAACCTACAAAAAATGTAACCGCGGTTGGTTTTAGCTTTTTTGTATTTTAGAATTATAATTTGAAAAATGTAGAATTATCTCATATAATTATTATGTTTTGTTATTTAATTAACCCTTAAACCGGTCTAAGCTTTTTTTGTAATAAAATTTATACCACCTGTACGGCACGAAAAATAAGCAATATATTCTTTACGAAATTTTTTTGTTGCCTTCTTTAGGCGATATGGGCCGAAAAAGATTAAGAGCGAATCTCAAAAACTAATTTACAAAAATTAATATGTTTAGACACCAGTTATTCCTCTTACGACACTGAACGAATTATGTGCATGATATCAATATATTTATGTTTGTGAAATGTCACTGGAACTTGTCCATTGCAACTTTTCATTAAATTAATGCAGTTTTCCATAAAATTTAATGAACATTTTAATTTAATTTATTAAAAATTTCATACGACTAATAAAAAAGTTTTATTAAAAATAGTTTCATTAAAACAATGAAGCTTTTTCATAAAGTTTAAGAAAACAGCATCAGTTTAGGGAACAAATTTATTAAAATTTATTAAACTGTCCAAAAACTACAATTTTTGTGCTTTTACTTAAGCAGATATAGCGATTTTAGTTTTTCGAAAACGCGAAATTCAGCAAAAACACAACTTAACTCCACTAGATATTGATAAAAATTAAAGGTTTTTATACTAACGGGTCCGCCAAATAACTTTTTTTTTTGAAAATGCTATAAAAAAACTACTGAATATTTTCTCAAATTTCTTTTTTTATTTGAAAGTACAATCCTTCCGGTTAATAATGGAAAATAATTTCATTCAAATGGCTGCCTCGGCTGGCCATGCAGTAGCCTACACGATCGGTCAAATTTTTAAGCACATTATCGATTGTGTTCAGCTGTATTTCACCAATGGCTTCACGAATATTGTCCTTTAAAGCGTCAATTGTCTCTGGCTTGTTGGCGTAACACTTATCTTTGACGGCACCCCACAAATAATAGTCCAACGGTGTCAAATCGCAGCTCCGAGGTGGCCAAACGACATCAGCTCTGCGGCTGATAATGCGATCTTCAAAAACAGGGCGCAAAACATTGAGTGTAGCTTCGGCTGTGTGGCACGTAGCGCCGTCCTGTTGAAACCAAATGTTGCCAATATCTCCTCTTCAATTTTTGTGAACAAAAATTCATTCAACATGGCCCGATAACGATCGCCAGTGACTGACCATTGACATTCTGCAACATTACCATGATTTTCAAAGTAATGTCGCAATATTTCCCAGCGTTGTTCAAGCGTATACACAACCATATTCGTTCAGCGGAAGGATAAAACTAATTATCTGTCAAATCAGACATGAGCTAAGTGTTACCATTCAGGAAATAAGCACTAGTTGAAAAAAAAAGTTAGATGGCGGACCCTTTACTAGTTAATATTATATTTCTGAAAACTTTCATAAAAATCCGCCCATACGTTTTCAAGTTAATACGTTGTCCTTTAGAGGCATCCCATAAGAATTCTGTATGTCCTTGGACCAAAATAATAGCTTTAGTTTCAATCTTAATTTGTGTTTACACTCTAAAAAATGATTGTAAATTTACTACTATAAAACGAGTAAAGTTTCATGTATTACTACGCAAATTTGGTAAATTTATACATAAAATGCGTAAAAATATTTTGCGCACACTTTTATATACAATAATACCCACTTACAGTATTTTTACCAATTATGTGTTTACAATTAAACACATTATGCCTAAAAGTAGTATTATTTTGTTAAATAAAATTTTCACGCACAAAGTTTGTAAATATACCAACTTATAATAGTAATTAATATTTTGAAATTTTTAAATTGAAAAAAAAAAATGAAACAAATTAAAAAAGCAAAAAAAAAAAAATCAAAAAATTTAATTTATTGACAATTTTAATGGAAAAAATGTATAACTGTAGTATTTGTGATAGTTAGTTAGTTTATAGTTTATTTCCAAGTGTTTGCAGCCTAATTGTGGAAAATATTTTCAAAATATAATGTATGTACAGAGCTTTAAAGAATAAAATTTTTCATTCGATTTATTCAGTCGGTTTTAAACTCAAACGATTTAAAAATATAGCTAATATTGAAAAAAATTGCCAAAATTGAAAAAATCGCCAAAAATCGCTAAAATTGAGAATATCTTTAAGATAAAAAAAATCACCAAAAATTCGCTGAAATTAAAAAAAAATCTCCAAATTTGAAAAAAAACGCTAAAATTTAAAGATAATCGCCATAAATGAAAAAATCGCTAAAATTTAAAAAAATCGCAAAAAATTAGAAAAATCCCTAAAATTAAAAGAAAATCGGCAAAAATTAAAAATCGCCAAAAATTAGAAAAATAGCTAAAAATGAAAAAAATTTCTAAATTAAAACAAAAAAATTTCCAAAAAAAAAATCCCCAAAAATGAAACAAATTTTCAAATTGGAAAGAAAGCTTAAATTGAAAAAACGAAAAATATTGGCGAGAAACTTAAAATAGCTGTAAATGTATCTATTAGTTTTCGAAACACAGGCGATGTTCGAAATAAATTCTCTTTTTGCTTTGCGATGTTCTGTTTTTGAGAAAAACGCGATCTAGGAACCTAGCCAATCAGGCCGGTATTGGGGTTGAGTTTTGAACACCTGTGCAAACATTTTTCCAGTTGCTTTTTTATTTTTTTAGTTATGGACGTTTTTTGTTTAGTCAATTTTTAAAAGGTACATATTACGAAAACTAATGGAGCTGGGGGAAAAATTGCTGCACCATTGTTCAAAAATCAACCCCATTACCCCTACAACGATCCTAAATTTCAATTTGATTGGCTGGATTCGTAAATCGCGTTTTCTCGAAAAGTAAGCATCGCAGATAAAAAAGAGTATTTATTTGAAACATCGCCTATGTTTCAAAAACTAACAGAGATAAATAAAAGACACGGACAACTTTTCCAATTTGAGCAATTTTTTATCAATTATGGTGATTTTTTTTTTTAAATTTTCGCGATTTTTTACTTTTGCCGTTTTTAAATTTTGAAGTTTATTCATTTTGGCAATGTTTTCACTTTTAGAAATTTTTGCCGATATTTTTATTTTTGGCGATTTTTTTTTTTTAATTTTGGCGATTTTTTAATTTTGGCAAATTTTAGTAATTTTTTTTTAATTTTGTCGATTTTTTAAATTTTTTAAATTTAAGTAATTTTTACATTTTTGGCGTTTTCTTCAATTTTGGAGATTGTTTTAAATTTTTGGGATTTTTTTCATTTTAACGATATTTTTTTCGATTTTAGCGATTTTTTGCAATTCTGGCGGTATTTTTCAGTTTCGCCGATTTCGGCAAATTGTAAATCGATTAAGTTAAAAATAGATTGAACTCCCAATTATTGAATTCGCAATGATTGAAGAAAAAAAAATCATTCGATTTAAAAAAATCCGATTTAATTTTTTTTAAATAGAATTCAATCTTTGAAGCTCTGTATATGTACAACAACTTATATACAAATATTTATTATTAAATTTATTATTATACAACACATTAATAAAACTCTTTCTAAAAATTAATTTTTTGTTTTATTTGAAAAATTTTTTGGGCTGTTATTCTTTTTTACTGAAAGGTAAATATGTATTTTTACGCTTATAAATATGTATTTTTACGCATTTTATACGTATAATTGCACGTAAATCATGTTTTTTACACGAAAATTTGGTAAAATTACTCATTTATTTATAAATTTTATCAAAATTTTACGGACTTCCATTGTAAATTTACCAACTTTGTGTTCACAAACTTACTCTCAATGTGCGTATTTTTTTCATTTACACACATAGAGTAAATTTACCCAACTTATAGTAGGAGTACAGTTTCCTACTATAAGTTGGGTAAATTTCAACAGAAATTAATTAGAGTGTACTATTACCGACTTCTGGTCAAAATATATATGTTTTTAAAATTTTTAGAAATTGGTGTCATTTCTTAATATTTAATTTTTTGTAATTTTTCTAAATTGTAACTTTTACACTTTCTCGCTTCCAAACCGTGCACTGCACACAACAAAATCTCCACAAAATATTTTGTAAATTTCGGTTTTTATTGAAATAGAGAAATTAGAGGATAATAAAATATTTTGTTTATTTCCAGATTTTTTTTATTTAACTATGCGGAAGTCCTGACATATATATATTTAAAACAATCACAAAAAAACATCGGGATTAAATTTCAGCAAAATAAATTAACTAAAGTAAAGTAAAAAAAAAAAAATAAAAAATTTTTTTTTTCGACTTCAACACGTCGATTTTCATTTGCATTGAACTAAGTGTCAGCAAAACATTTGGATGAATTTACAATTTTTTTTTGCTAAAAATCAGGACACTGAACAGATATTTTTGCAGATATTAGCAAGGATCCTCCCAGCAAAATTGTTGCTGATCCAACTATCTTTTTGCTAACTTTACAAACTTTTTATTTTGAGTGTGTATGGAATTTTTAATAAATAAAATGAGCGTTTTCATAAAATTTTATGAAAAATTGCATTAAATTAATGAAATGTTTCAATAAACGAATTCCAGTGACACTTCATAGATTTAATGCAAAAATGTATTTATATCAAGCAGAAAATTCTCTCAGTGTATAGAATATGCATGTGTATCTGTGTGTAAAACACAGTATTAAATCTGTCTTAACCGTTGTCTTTTGATTTTAGGTTCAACGTAGTGACAAACAACCTCAAAAACAAAAAAATACAAAAAAAAGGAACGACAAAAAAAAAAAATTTAAAAGAAAAAACAACAGACCACCACCTACTTACTCCAAACACTCGAGGCATTTTGATACTAATATTCCTAGTTGTTGTTTGTTTTTTATTATTCTATATTTTTTTAGAATTTTATTTATTCATACACAAAAACGTTGCACTATGGGACAAGTATTATATTTTAGAGCTCTTACCTATTTTCGTGTGGCATAAAAAAAAAGTTTTGTTATAAGTCTACACAGAGTAAAAAAATTATAATCTCATCATGTTTTATCATCTTAAAATATATTATAATATTTGATTATATATGGTGTCATACATGGTCATATCTTATTATATGTTTCTTATGTGGTAACATATATAACGATTTTTAATTTATAACGAGCTTCCAACCTCCGTATATTTACAAAAATAAAGCAAATCAAACATATTAGCTAGGTTGATACTAGTATTTCGATCTGGCTAAAGGTCTCATCCGAACCCGAAGTTTTAGAAAAGTTAGAGCCTCTATAATAGGCAGAACTTTAACAAAAAACCTATTAATCATTAATTTTGCTCCATTCTTGTCTTCTTAGTAATCAAGCACGTGGTTAGGGTCTTTTCCTAACAATCATCATGACATTACTAAACTTTGAAGACCAAAAATGTTCTACGATATATTATTATATATTGACCTTTATAAAATTAGATATTAATCATATATACTATAAATTAGTGTGTCCCAAACTCGTATTGGCATTCCAAAGTAAATCGTACAAGCTAAGGTACCTAAAATTATGAGAGAGTATGTCGATGATAATATATTGCTAAAATTTCAACTTCCTATATGTTCAAATATGGCCATATATGTTTCGTATATGGACATATATGAAGGTGTATGTGATTCCATATAAGCAAACGGTACTCATATATGAGGATGTATAAGTGATTTCATATTTGCAAAAGGTACATATATGGAAGTATACATATATGGAAATATATGTTATTTCATATTCGCAAAAGAGGGCCATATTTGGGCAAATATGGAAGTACATGCAATTCCTTATGTGCAAAAAGGGCTCACATATAAACATATAAAGAAGTATATGTGAGTGACTTCCTATACCCACATACATACTAATATATGGTTGAATGTTTATGACAAGAAAGATTTTGAAAGCGGCTAAAAGAAAAAATCTTGTTGTAGATAAAACTATGATTTAAATACTTTATGATAATATGGATTATTGGATATTTCAAAAAACTCAAAAATGTCGTTCTAATGTTCCTAATTTAGATTTTTTTTGACAACTATTGTAAAAATAATTCGTTTCGGGTTAATAAATGAATAGAACTCGAATTTTTCTATTACAAATTATATCAAATTTAAATATTTACTAATGTGACGGGAAACGAAAAAGTCCGGGAAATAAAAAACCCTAAAGGACACACACCCTAGGTTGTTTTTTATGTTTCCTTTTTTTATTGCAAAAAAGGGTTGTATGTTAGGGTGTCCCGAGTAAAAAAACATTCGGAAGTCCACTCAATCCATGAGTATTAAAGAGCTAAATATGGGAAAAATAAGTATAACATTTTTGAAGTGGATCTTCATTTCTCTACCAACGATTGAAGTTACCGTTTGTAGTGCATTTTGACCAAAAAAAAAGTTTCGAATTTTTTTTCGAAATATGACTCAGAAGTTTCGCAATTTTTGGTTTATTACTGGAAAAATATTTTTAAATTTTCTGTAAAATGATTTTCGCCCACCAGAGGATTTTTTAGTTATGAGTAAGTAGAATCGCTTTCTGTACAAATTTAAAAAAAAATTGTACTTGGTTTACATTAAAAAAATACTCTGGTGTACCAAAATTACGCTACGGAAAATTTAAAAATATTTTTCTAGTAATAAGCCAAAACCTAAGAAACTTTTGAACCCTATTTCAAAAAAAAAATTCAAAACATTTTTGTCAGCAAAATATTTTGCTGAAAATCAGCGAGCTGTTTTTTTTTAGCAACGAAATTAGTTGATTCAGCAAAAGTTTTGCTAACACTTAGTGGATTAGAAATTAAAAAACCATTGCTAAAAATTAATACAATTTTTGCTGAATATTCGTAGACTGAAAAAAACTCAAAAAAAATATAGAAAAATTATACTTTAGTTAATTTATTAGCTGAAGATCATAAAAAATATTTTTGTGATTCTTTTAAAAATAATTTACAGTACGTAACAATATATAAAAATGTTCATACTCCCACATTGACGACATGTATTAATGTAATAGCTAAAAAAGTAGAAATAATTTTATATAACATAAACAAAATTATCTTTCAACTACTTACTTCAATATTTGTTCTTGTCCTTGTTTTGCAATAAGAAAAAGGAAACATAAAAATCTACCTAAGATGTGTGTCTTTGTCTTTCGCTTTAGTCTGTCTGCCTGCTGTATATTTTTTTTGCAATTTAACCACACTAGATTATTAATCTCTATAAACATTTAGTTTACAGATACACATTTAATCTTTATTAAATTTAAATATTTTATTTTGTCTTTTATTTAATTACAATTACTTTCACAAGCCGGTGACAGCGCAAAATTTAAGTTGTTTCAATCCACAATTCTGTTTTATGTATGAAAAAGAGATTCAAAAATCTTCCATGGTTGCTTTTTTTATATGTCTTCCAAGAGTTGTACTTTTTAGTATCATTTTCCTCGTCACTACTACATCCTCGTCACTACTACATCTTGACATACCTTGCATCCGCACAGCCACGCTTCTAAACAACATGTTGAGTGACCGCCTTTTCATAGTATATCTCGGAAACAAACAAAGCAGAAAATGTAAACTCAACAATGGTCTCCCTCAAGGATCAGTACTGGCTCCACTGCTATTTAATCTTTACACACATGATCTCCCATTAACATATTCGAGAAAGTTTATATATGCCGATGACATTGCTATAACCACTCAACGCTCTCTAGTCGAAGATGCAGAATCTGTTCTTACAAAGGACCTTATGTCACTTTCAACCTATTTTAAAAAATGGAGACTTTGCCGCAGTTTAAATAAAACTGAAGTTTCATGCTTTCATCTGAACAACAATCAATCTAACCTAGAATTATATGTACGTTTGGGTAACACTACACTACCCCATAATCCGACTCCAAAATACCTAGGTGTCACCCTTGACAGAACACTCTCATTTAGGAAACACATAGAAAATACTGCCAACAAAGTAAAAACCCGAAACAATATAATCCAAAAACTTGCCTCAACTACCTGAGGAGCTTCGGCAAAAACACTGCGCTCAGCTTCGCTTGGATTAGTATAGTCCGCTGCAGAATATTGCGCACCGGTCTGGCTCAACAGTCCACACGTCAACAAACTAGATGTCCAACTCAACGCATCAATGCGATTAATAACAGGTACAATGTCTTCAACTCCATTAAGATTTCTACCTGTTCTTAGTAATATACAACCGCCAAATATAAGACGCCAAAATGCTCTATAGTACGTGAACAACGTAAAATAATGGCTAATCATAGCCTTAAAGTACATCAATATATGGGAACCGCCCATGACGATCGTCTCCAATCTAGAAACCCACCATTAAAGCTTGCCGAAACGCTCACAGAAAACAACTACGACCCACAAAGCATTTGGACCGACAATTGGAATCTATCCTCGTATGATGACGCCATGAATATCGAAGATCTAACCTGCATGCCACCAGGGTCAGAACTACCAAGGCTCCTATGGGTTAGGCTTAACCGTATTAGAACAAAAACTGGAAGATGCGCAGCTACCCTTCACAAATGGGACTCAGCAGTCTCCCCACTGTGTGATTGCAGCGATACTGTGCAAACCATTCACCACATTATAAAAGAATGCCCTCATCGAAAATTTCTTGGCGAATTATCTGAACTAAACAACGCTAGTCCTGCTGCCATCGAATGGCTAAGAAATATTGACATCAATATCTGATACTTATCACTAGAATTTGTTTTATTTCTCCTTTTAAATTTCTTCCTAAATATTAATATTTATGTATTTTGTTTTAAACCAATGCCATACGATAAATAAAAATAAAATGGGCTAATCAGCACAATTATTTTAGCAAAATTAATTAGTAAAAAATTTGTAAAATATTAATAAAACAGTTAAGTGATGAATAAGTATAACTAAAATGTTAGCTGAAAACATAATTTTAGCAAAAAAAATTTTTGCTGAAAAATAGTATACCTGATTTACAAGACGTTTAGTTCATCATACAGTATTGTGCCAAGTCTTTTGACTGCAATTGCAGTTATTTTTTTTTGCCAGTTCATTTTTAACAGTGAAAATTACTATATTTTGCAGTTTTTTTAAAAGCAAATCTAGTCTTTCTCATCTGCAAATGCAGTTATTTTAACTTGTTTTTTCAGTGTTAACTTTAAAAGATGTTGTATCTTGCTGCACTGGTGTACAATTTTAATACATTTTAATACAATTATATATTGTCTTTAATTAATTTTCCTTAAAAATCGTAAAATTAGGTAAAAATTCTTTATTTACAATTAAGAATTTTTTGCCCCATAGTGCATTGGTATGAGTATTTGCATATGAATCTATACTTTACATTTTTAAACAATACAAATTTATGTAAATAAATCACATTTTAAGAAGTTCGCATACAATTTTATTGCTGTCGATATTATATAACCATGGAGCAGCAGAGGGTGATGTTCTTCAAATAAAAAAAAAAAAGAAAGGAAAACCTGGCGACATAAATAAAAATTCACTTGCTTTTATACATGCGCACAGTGGTTCCAAACACAAAAAACATGGTAATAAATATAGATGTTTTAAACTACTGGTCCAATCGGGAAATGGTGTTCCCAAAAATTGAAAAGCGGGAGCTAACCTTTAAGGAAAATGTTTCTGTGGTCACCCTGTTTTAACACAGGGTGTGCTACAGGGTGTCAAAGTTGACCATCTCGAGTATGAAAGAGCTTTAAAGGGGTATAACTTCTATAACCATGCATCGATTTTAGTGTTTTTTGGACTTTTTTAAATCTAGGTTACGAGACAAAGCAAAAACATGCTTCATGTACCATAGTAACTCTTACAGTTAAAAAAATATTTCACTTTGAATTTCAAAATCTTCATTTTTCGCCTTGACTTTTTTAATAGTTTTGCCAATAGATTATTCATTTTCAAAGAAAATGCTCAAAATTTTTTCAAGTCATTCTAATGACCTTTCTTAAACTCCTAAAGAAAACTTTTTTGAATTATCTTAAGCCGTTTCGCAGTGATACTATTTTAAACTCAAAAATTAAAAGTGTGTTCTGAAAAATGGGGTTTTTTGGTCAGATAAGGGGTAACTTCACACACCTTTATATATATTTTGCTGATATTTTTTGGATTAGTTTTTTACATAGTTTGATAGAGTAGACTTCAAAAATGCTTAATGGTATAGTTTAAAGCATTTTTGGATATGCACCCTACGTCCAGCATTGGTCGAAAATGATGAATTTTTGAACGGAATTCTATGTTTATGACCGTGATAAAAAAAAGTCACGCCACTTAGACACGATTTGAAATTTTTATACTGTAAAGAGATTTATTCTAATGAGTTTGCCACTTCATTTGCCGCCGCCCGCTCAAAAACGTAGCCTGGAGAGCAAATTTTGTGGAAAAAGTCATTTTTTCAAAAGCCTTTTTTTGATTTATAAAAAAAGCGTACTTATATTATCAATTTCAGCAAGATTTTATTTTATTTTTAATAAAACGTAAATAATTGTCCTACATTCCAAAAATCTTTTCGATATTGCTTATGGTTATTTTTACATAAAACATCAAAGTTCAATGTAGTATATCTAACTATAATTAATTGTACATTTATTGGCTTTTGCTTTCGGTAATGTTAAAAAATTTAAATAATTTCAGAAATTTTTTTACATATTATTAAATAAGACTTAGTTATCAATTCAACGATGCATAAATCGTTTATCTAGTGTAATAAATGAATTCAAACTATTGCGCTTAAATCAGGCATTTCAGGTCAAATTGCAGTATTTAACAAATTTATATATTCAGGTATACAGAGCGTGTTGCATTATATTTCTCTAAAAGGGTTACGGGTTTTTTTATTTTTTTAATACTATTTCAAAAACCTAATAAGATATAAATGCAGGTAGAAAATGCGTTTTATGATGTAACATTTGCATAACATATTGTTTTAATGGGCTAATATAATGCGTTTTTTTTTATTTTACCTATTTCAGTTTTTTGTTTTTACAAATCCAGTACCTGCTCGATTTTTGTTTATAAAAAAACAAATATTTGTAATATATAAGCGTAGTAATTTTAAAAGGAGGTTATTTGAGTTAAGCAGTCATGGAGGTTACAATAAAATATAGCTCCCTTTGTAAAGTAATTTGGGATACTCTTGCCAATACTGATATACGATCGGAAAAAATAGGAAAACTGATTGATACCATTGTCTACTCGTATGGCTTAAATATAAAGCCAGATGAAATTGAAAATTTTACAAAATTTATGAAAAAAGGATTAAAGATTCCGATTATTCTATACAAAAATTTATGAAGAAGAGTCAAGATTGGCTTAATAAGGAGATGTCAGTAGTTATTGAACAGAAAAAAAAGGGGCCGCCCTAAAAAAGATTATGAAGAGGTCCAGATTAGGACTAAGAAGGTAAAACAGGAAGAAATGATTAACACACACTCCGCTAATGAAATAAAGGATTCTTTTAAAGCAGCTTTGACACGTATACAGCCTAAAGAAACAGGGAAAATTGTCGACGTCCTACCAACTGCGTCTCCTAAGCGTTTGAAGCGCATGATACAAAGTATTCCAACACCAAAATCATCAACTTCCTTTACCAGTGAAGATGCATTAGCTCTTTTTCTAAATTTGGGGTTAACGAGAAATAAATATGGTATTTTAAGAAAAGCTCTCATTGAAAAAGGATATGATATTTTTCCTAGCAGTAAAGCAATAAAAGAAACAAAAGAAAATATTTTAAAACCAATAACATCCCCAGTGCATGCCTCTATTGAAGGCGCAAAAGTTGAACTATCACAGTTAATTGACAATACTGTTTCTAGAATTATGTCCACATTTAGCAGCAAAGATATTGAAAGATGCAAGCAATCTGATGTCGTGTTAATGTTCAAATGGGGCTGTGATGGCACATCTGGGTTTTCCGAATACAAACAACCATCTGGAAGCAGCAAAGAAAAAAGTTTTTCATCAATTTTTATGGCTTCTTTTGTGCCGTTAAGAATGCGGTTGTATAATAAATTACCTTCAACCTCGTCTGCAAATGATATATGGACGAATTTAACCCCTGGATCTAAATTTTTATGTCGTCCAATACGATTTGAATATGTAAAAGAAGACATGATTTCAACACAAAGTTTAGTAGATTCAATAGAAAGGGAAATTTCGAGCTTGTCTCCACTTTACGTGGAAATATCTGGACAAGTTATTAAAGTTTCATTTCAACCACAACTTACAATGATTGATGGAAAAGTTGCAAATGCAATTACAGACACAACATCTACTTGGAAATGTAATATATGTGGAAAATTAAGTTCACAGTTTCATGAAGATAGTGATACAATTTCTATGAACGAAAACGCTCTGAGGTTTGGGATATCGCCACTTCATGCCAGAATAAGATTTATGGAATATTGTTTACACCTCGCATACGATCTCAAATACCGCCTTATTCCAGGAAACCTAAGCCTTTCCGTAAACAAAAACACTGATCTACACAACATGAGAAAAGAAGAGAAGAAAAGAATTCAAGATGAATTTAAATTAAGACTTGGATTAATCATTGATACGCCCCTTCAGGGGTTTGGAAGTTCCAATGACGGAAATACAGCAAGGCGTTTTTTCGAAGATCCAGAAACTACCTCCTCAATTACGGGTCTCGATAAAAACCTACTAAAACGTTTTAAAGTTATATTAGCAGTCATTAACAGTAAAAAACCTATTAATGTGGCTAAATTTAAACTCTTTGCCAATGAAACAAAAGACATTATACTCACCATGTACTCTTGGAGGCCAATGACACCAACAGTACATAAAGTATTAGCTCATGCCAAAGAAATAATAGAAAACAGTATGTTGCCTTTAGGCGAACTGACTGAAGAAGCCCAGGAGGCCAGAAATAGAGACGTCAAACATTTTAGGCTTTTTAACACACGTAAGTGCTCCAGAATAGCTCAAAATTCCGATTTGATGGAATTTTTATTAATATCATCGGATCCAGTACTTTACTCCATAAGAACAAAATGGTTACCAAAAATAAGCATAGACATTGAAAAGGAAGATTCTGAATCTATGCATATAAACGACCTTTTAACTTTTGATACTTCAGACTACTTTGTAGAAAATGTGTAGTCCTTAGGAATATATTCATATTTTTAGCACAATTACTACTGTACCAGTTAAATTTAATAAAACCTTATCTTTAGAACAAAAAAAAAACATTATTTTGTCTTTCAAATAAATGAATATATGGTAGTTATTTACCTGTTTTATATGGAAAATTAGAACAATATTTTATGCAAATGTTACATCATAAAACGCATTTTCTACCTGCATTTATATCTTATTAGGTTTTTGAAATAGTATTAAAAAAATAAAAAAACCCGTAACCCTTTTAGAGAAATATAATGCAACACGCTCTGTATACCTGAATATATAAATTTGTTAAATACTGCAATTTGACCTGAAATGCCTGATTTAAGCGCAATAGTTTGAATTCATTTATTACACTAGATAAACGATTTATGCATCGTTGAATTGATAACTAAGTCTAATTTAATAATATGTAAAAAAATTTCTGAAATTATTTAAATTTTTTAACATTACCGAAAGCAAAAGCCAATAAATGTACAATTAATTATAGTTAGATATACTACATTGAACTTTGATGTTTTATGTAAAAATAACCATAAGCAATATCGAAAAGATTTTTGGAATGTAGGACAATTATTTACGTTTTATTAAAAATAAAATAAAATCTTGCTGAAATTGATAATATAAGTACGCTTTTTTTATAAATCAAAAAAAGGCTTTTGAAAAAATGACTTTTTCCACAAAATTTGCTCTCCAGGCTACGCTTTTGAGCGGGCGGCGGCAAATGAAGTGGCAAACTCATTAGAATAAATCTCTTTACAGTATAAAAATTTCAAATCGTCTCTAAGTGGCGTGACTTTTTTTTATCACGGTCATAAACATAGAATTCCGTTCAAAAATTCATCATTTTCGACCAATGCTGGACGTAGGGTGCATATCCAAAAATGCTTTAAACTATACCATTAAGCATTTTTGAAGTCTACTCTATCAAACTATGTAAAAAACTAATCCAAAAAATATCAGCAAAATATATATAAAGGTGTGTGAAGTTACCCCTTATCTGACCAAAAAACCCCATTTTTCAGAACACACTTTTAATTTTTGAGTTTAAAATAGTATCACTGCGAAACGGCTTAAGATAATTCAAAAAAGTTTTCTTTAGGAGTTTAAGAAAGGTCATTAGAATGACTTGAAAAAATTTTGAGCATTTTCTTTGAAAAATGAATAATCTATTGGCAAAACTATTAAAAAAGTCAAGGCGAAAAATGAAGATTTTGAAATTCAAAGTGAAATATTTTTTTAACTGTAAGAGTTACTATGGTACATGAAGCATGTTTTTGCTTTGTCTCGTAACCTAGATTTAAAAAAGTCCAAAAAACACTAAAATCGATGCATGGTTATAGAAGTTATACCCCTTTAAAGCTCTTTCATACTCGAGATGGTCAACTTTGACACCCTGTAGCACACCCTGTGTTAAAACAGGGTGACCACAGAAACATTTTCCTTAAAGGTTAGCTCCCGCTTTTCAATTTTTGGGAACACCATTTCCCGATTGGACCAGTAGTTTAAAACATCTATATTTATTACCATGTTTTTTGTGTTTGGAACCACTGTGATGCGTGACAAAAAAATACCCAACCACCCATATAAATCTGTATCTAACCATCAAATATTATTCATCCATCTAAATCATAGATTATACACGCTTGTATTTGATATATGTAACACATATTTTGAGTTAATAACAGCGCAATAAAGAAGATATTTTATAATCAGATAAATATCGGTTGAAATATTAAAAGTTTTGGATTATAGAATTATTGAAAATTGGGGTTAAGTGATATCATATTTAGACAATTTGATCAATAATGGAAACATAATCTTCTGAGGGTACTTTTTTTTACAAAATAATCTCAAATTTCAAAAAATATTTTGTATACAAAATCAAAAATTTTGAAATAAATTGTATAAAAAAAAAAAAATCATAAATTTTTTTTTTTTAAATTCTGCATAAATTTAAATTTTTTTAAATCACTGTATGCCGTTACTGATATGTTTGCATGTGTGGGGTAGAGTACCCAAAAAAGCTATGTAGTCTTTTTTTTTTGATCCCCGCGCATTTTATGATAGTTTTTGGGTGTAAAAACTAAGATCTGCGAAAAAACTGGACTGCTATCACGCTAACCGGCCATTTGACTTTTGGTACCTAAAAAATGGACTATATGTGGTTAATAGCATATATGGGCTCACTGCAGTATATTTTTACTGCAATACGATTTTAAGTAATCAGTAATCAGTTACATGTTACTGATTACTGAAAAAGACTATGCAGTAACCAGTAACCAGTAACGTTTAACTGATTACTGAAAAAATTGCAGTAACCGGTAACGTTTTATTGATCACTGAAATAAAATTGCAGTAACCAGTAAATTTTTACTGATTACTGAAAAAAATGCAGTAATCAGTAAAATGTTAACAAAACAAATTTATTAAATTACATCACAATTTTTGTTAAAAAAATTAAAGCGTACCATTACTTTTTTGTTAAAAAGTCAAAAATCTGCCACTGGGTTTTCAAATTTCAATCATATTTTTCTATTCAGAGTCTTTATGAACCCACTTAAAAATTAACGTTTTCAGTTTTTCAAATATCAAAAAATTTGCCGACATACTATTTTTGAGATATTATCAACACAAGCATTTCAAATATACATCGCTGAGTTTTTGTCTTCTGAAACGATTTACAATCCCAGCGAATGAAAACAATCGTTCTACTGGTGCAGATGAGGGTACTGCAATATTGTATTTGAGAAATACGTTTTATTTGGCAATGTGATTATTTGGGCAATTTGTTGTTGTGTCTTGTTGGAACAGGTATAAAACTATATTTCCTGGATATAATTTACCGAGTCACTGGAATCACACTGCACGCTAACATCTGTTTAAGAAAAGTAGATACAACATATATATTAATACAAATATTTAACTTAACATTAAGAGTAAAAAATTTTGTTACATTCCATTCTGAAGCAATTCAAAATTTGTTAACTTACCTCAGTTTTTTCTTTTGCAACTTATCTAAGAAAATATAATTTTTTAATTTAGATATTCAGCCGGATTATGAATATTGCCTCGGATTTTTTCCTCTGCGGATTTTATTTTCTCGAGAAAAAATTCTCCTATTCTAAACAGGCGGGGAAAAGAATAATAAGGAAGAAATATTAACTAAATAATTGAATAATTCATACAAATGCTATCACAATTCTCCCTATTATTGACATTCATAATACCTCCTTTTTTCTGGGGGAAGAGTTTCCCATTTTCGAAATTCTTTTAGAATAATAAAAATTCTCACGGAATTGTTATTGAGAATTGGCTTACTGTGTTGCTACATCAAGGGTGCACAAGCCCTATGCGCTTCGTGCTCATTTGTTTTTGTAAAAACACTTAGCTATAGGCTGTGTGTTTTAATACACACATAGAGCACTCAGCACTAGCAATACAAAATACACAAACAACTTTGTCTTATTAGTTTTTTTGTCGTTCTTCACTGTATACACGCAAGTGCAAAGCAACAACACTTTCGTATGCTTTGCTGGTAAACATTGAAATATTTTTTTCTTTTTTCTTTGTATGTATTGGTTTTTACAACAAAAAATATTGAATATAAATTAGTTTTTCTTTAAATGTATTGGTGTTTGCTATTCCATAAGGAGCTCTTTTGCACTCCTGTGCTACATACTTTGATAATAATACACTTTTTTTTTTTTTGCGTGTAGGCATATTTTTTTATAACACTCATTTTTAGTTGGTATATTTAATTGCTATTAAGTGCCTAAATGATTTATTGGTAATCAGTAAAAAAAATACTGGTTACTGCAATTTTTTTCAGTAATCACCCTGCGGGAAATGGACCAGTCACTGGTATGGTCACGTGACTAGAACTTTGTATGTACGAACCAGTTCTAGTTTCGGTTGTGTTATATGAAAGTGACCGGTACTTTTAACATGGGCTTTTCATATGAGGTGACAATTGCTACCTGTGGAGCACTGTGTGACGTGAAGAATAACTTGATCAAAGTAACATATCACCGCACCGCCTATAATGAATATGCTACGGGACAAGTTAGAAGTAGGTAGTGTTAAAGTAGGACCATTTTTAGGATTTATGTGATATGCAACAGAACTAGTGGGAAAAAATTTATCACGTGACTGGTGTAATTGTACGTGTCGTAGAACTGGAGAAAAATTGTGGAAGAAAAACTGGTCACATATTTAGCGCAATGTGTTCTGTTATAGAGGTAGTTTAAGTGGAATAGTTTTGTAAAGTTCCACTGCACTGGTCTAAAGGGTACATGTCGCCGGGCATGCGAAAAGTAATTAGCAAGTAACCTGTCACTTTTTATGCAGCGTGTGTCATATTATGAACGGGTTGCTAAATACACCTTCCGAAACCAGTCACTGCACTTATTCAAAACAGCGTGTCAAACCACCTGTTCAAAAAACCTTCAAAAAGACAACAAAAATCAATTTAAAATTAGTTTATTTTGTCTATACCCAACACAAAACTATAACATCAAATTCATTAGTTAGTTAGTTAGTTAATTGTTCTTTATTTCAAATTCAATTTTCTGTAGTACAATGTTTTATAAGTTTAATAAAACAGAACATACGACTATGACTTAACGTCGTCAGTCAAATTCATTATAACAATTTAAATTTGGAAAAGTACATAAACTGAACAAAAAGTCCGAACGTTCAAAATATAGGTTTTGTGTAAGTTTTTTCTTTATTTGCTAACATTGGTCTTATCCAACAATTTCTACAATTCCTACTAGAGGGGTGCATATGTGCGATTAAACGACACATCAATTCACATATCAGACTAGCCAATAGTGTGCTGTAAGTGATTTTATAATCATACACAATTTATTGTTTGTAAGAAATAACCTAAGTATGTGTGAAAAGCATTCAATTATTTATGTGAGTGTTGTGAGGGAAATATTTGATATAGGTATAAATAAAAATATGCTGTTTTATACGAGTAAATACACTTGTATGGCGATGTACATATTGTGTTTTAGCAACACAACATGTGTTCTGTATTTTCGAATTTTTTTTATTGTATTGAAAACAAAATATTAGTAAAAAGATATTGCATTAAAAAATGATACCAACTTTTTAGAAGGAAAAAGTGGTTGTTTTAAATATAAAGGGTGTCGCAAGAAGAGCGCAATTTTTAATTTGAAATAAAACACAGATATTTAAAAAAAAATCGTGAAACTTTATTATATCGTAAAGTAGACAGAATGAGGTTATGTATGGAACAATATATCGTGCAGATGGCCTCCGCGGCTTTGCTGGCATGCACGCGATCTTTTAATGAAATTTTCAATGACCGTTTTGCATGAATGCTGCGGTATTTCATTAATGCAGCGTCCAATTTCCTCTTTTAAGGCTTCAGTCGTCGTCGGCTTATTCGCGTAAACCATCGACTTCAAAAAACCCCAAAGAAAAAAATCTAATGGTGTTAAATCGCACGATCTAGGCGGCCAATTCTGATCTCCAAAACGCGAAATAACACGACCGGGAAATGACTGATGCAGCAATTGAATTGTTTCTCTGGCTGTATGACATGTGGCACCGTCTTGTTGGAACCACATGCCCTCCACATTCATTTCTTCAATTCTAGGCAAGAAAAAACTGGTTATCATTTCACCATACCGAACACCATTGACTGTTTGCGCTTGACCTGCCTCATTTTCATAAAAAAAAGGTCCAATGACTCCTCCAGCCCAAAAACCACACCACACAGTGACACGTTGAGGATGCATTTGCTTCTCGTGAATCACTCGAGGATTTTCCTCACCCCAAATGCGACAATTCTGACGAAGCCATCAAGATGAAAATGGGCGAAGCCATCAAGATGAAAATGGGCCTCGCCAAATTGATCGCAATTTGCGAACTGTAGCCGCAAAACTTTCACCATTTTGGTAAAACAATTTCACAATGAGAATGCGTAGTTCATTCGTGTAGCGCTCCATTTTTACTAACCTCGTACCTTCTACTAGCAAACAATAACAATTGTTCAAATGTCAAACAATGACACTTCGAATGTTGCCAGATTTAAAAATTGCGTTCTTCTTGGGACACCCTTTATTTTTTAACAAATGAAATTTTTATTATGTATTTTTTTTAAGTTTTTTGTTTTAATTAGGTCACACATTTGACAATAATCACTATATCTACCGAATTTAATAGTAAAAAAGTTAAACAATTTTACAACTGGCTACTTTTGTATACTTTAGCAGGCCAATATTTACAAAAATACACACTCAAAAACCGATTTATAGTTTTTAAATAAAATAATTGCACAGAAAATTTCATATAGACGCAATCGAACAAATAAAAACATAACAAATATTACATTATTCAAAAAAAACAGAGTCACTGCCAAAGGTTCAATACCAAAAACTGCGCTGTCTGATTCAGAAAATTGAAAATTTACAATGTAGTTATGATTTTTAGAAAATACACTCATTCTTCTCTACCACGCCTTTCACAAAATAATTATTATTTAAACAAATTAAATATATTTTCAATAAATAAAATTAATATATAAATAAATTCAATATATTGACAATAGAAATAAGGAACTGTATCAGACATTTTTTAAATAAGACAGAAAAATACACATCGAAAATATTTTTGTAAAATGTACACTAGGGTGGTCCTTATTTTTCAACTTGCGATTTTTGGGGCTGCCCCCCTCTTAAAATATTTGTTTGTGTACAAAAATTCACCATGCAAAAAATTAGAGTTCTAGCATAACGGGAAGATGTCCCGCATCGCCCTTGAAGATCGGGCCCCTTGGAAAAATGGGCATAATTTAAAAAAAAATTACAAATTTTTTTTCTTCAAAATTTAAAAAATATAAAATAATTTTTGTGTTGGGTTTAATCATAACTACTCAGATAAAAAATATTACTTTCCCAGAAAATCGCTAACTTACCCTAACTTTGTGTCAAAAAAATTAATAAATATTTTGGGGGTACCTCAAAGGACTTTTTTGCATTTTTGAAAATTTTATTCAACAAAAATCAAAAACCTGATGTTTGCTGTCAAGTATTTTATTAAAAACATCTCAAGTATTAAATAAGCCGAGTATTACGGATATCCGTTGTCAAAAATTTTTGTTAGAGCATTTTGATTCCAGCGGATTTAAACGTTTTTTTAAATTTGTATCGACTTTTTTTTTTAATAAGATTTTTGTAATATTTTATCAATGTTATTGTGTATGCTATTTTATATAATTGTAATAACTTTATTATAAAGTATAATTTTTCGTGTTCATAGGTAACCTGTGTTTTCATGGGGTCACAATTGACCCTCGTATTTTAAAGAGTCAAAAATCACAAAGATGACATAAAATAAATTTTTTTTATGTTTCTAATTGTAATTTATTTACATTTTAAAATTAATTAAAATTAATTATTTAGTATAAATTCAGACATTTGTATTCATATTAAAATTGATTTTTTTGTACATATTCAGGAGTATTCTCGAAAAACGTATTTTTAATTTAATAGTGTAAATTTTTTCCCTCAAAATTATTATTATGGAAAAGTTTTAAGTTCTAATTTTTACTTAATTGACCTACTCGAAGACTAGAAACGGTTAACGAAATTTTTTTTAGAATAAATATAAATTGAATTATTCCTTTCTTTATTTTATTTATAAATTTTGCCACAAAGCTGCATTTTTCTTACGTGGGTCATATTTGACCCCAGGTTAACATGGGTTAACTATCAACAGAAAATAAAGTATTTTTACATAAAGTTATTACAATCATATAAAAAGGCATATACAAAAATATTGATGAAATATTATTAAAACCTTGTTTTAAAATAAAAATGTATAAAAATAAAAAAAAACCTTGAAATCCCCGAGAATCAAAATGCCCTAAAAAAAAATTTGCCAACGGATATGCGTAATACCTGGCTTATTTAATACTTGAAATGTGCTTAATGAAATACTTGACAGCAAACACTAGGTTTTTGATTTTTGTTGAATAAAATTTTCAAAAATGCAAAAAAGTCACTTTGAGGTACCCCCAAAATATTTATTAATTTTTTTGACACAAAGTTAGGGTAAGTTAGCGATTTTCTGGGAAAGTAATATTTTTTATCTGAGTAGTTATGATTAAACCCAACACAAAAATTATTTTATATTTTTTAAATTTTGAAGAAAAAAAATTTGTAATTTTTTTTTAAATTATGCCCATTTTCCCAAGGGGCCCGATCTTCAAGGGCGATGCGGGACATCTTCCCGTTATGCTAGAACTCTAATTTTTTGCATGGTGAATTTTTGTACACAAACAAATATTTTAAGAGGGGGTACAGTCAAAATCTCGTTTTTATTTTTCGCCCATACAACGAAAGACAACCCTAATGTACACTCATGAAAATAAGCAATTAATCCGTTTGTGCATTTATTTCAGTTTCTAATTCATGCTTTGGAATAATTATAAACATTCTTACAAATCCGACATGCAACCACATTTGGTATTTCTTCGCCGACTGCATTATCTATTTTACCAAATACATTCCAAACCTTGCTTTTGCCTCTTTTGTTGTTGATTTTAAATTCATTTGACAGAAAGCTACTTACATCGGCACTTGCTACCTCTGCTACATAATCGTCCGCTGACATCTATATATATATTTGACCCTTTCAGGAATGTGTTGATAGATCTATTTCGGGAATTTTCTAGGAAATAGATCTATCAACACATCCCTGAAAGGGTCAAATAATAAATTTGGAAACAAAAAACTTAATAGATTATTTGTTAGGACAATATCCTAATGAAGAAATATAGAGTATGGCCTCGAACTTGAATAATTTTCATTTTCATTGCACAATTAAAGGTCGAAAAAAAAACATAATTTTTATTTTTAATAAAAATTATAACAAACTTATAAATTAAATTATTTAAAACGCGATCTTTTAACTTTTTATTTAAATCAAAAGAACTTATAACTTATTTTTAAACGTCAATAGATTCACTTAGTTTGGAATAGTAGCTTTAATAATTTTTTTTTTTAAGAAAAATCTGTAAACTGTAATAGAAAATTCATATTACTATATAATTTTTATTTAATCATTTAAAAATAAATTACGAATTACATTTTAAACAAACTGCAGTCAGTTACTATAATAATATTTTGAGTGTATTTTCTTTTTTTTTTGCGTTGAGCACATGCGTGTGCGAAATTCTGTTAAAAATAGAACCTGAATTCTCCATAACACACTTCATAGCATGAAGCGCAAGTCAATTCTTAGCAACTCTAACATTTCCGTAAGAATTGTTGCTTTTGTATACGAGTTATTCTGTATGAAATCACCAAATCGGCAAAGCTGGCATATCTTAGATTTTACTCAAACTAACTGGAAATGATATTTAGGGTCTGAAAACGCAAAATCCCAGAGGATTTAATTTTTGCACACGTCACTACCGGTTCACGCAAAATAAAAAAACTAAAAAGTCTTGTTTTTGTGCGTAGTGGTTTGAGCTGTTAAAATTTTTCTGCTAGAGATATCTACATAATGAAGGCATCGTTTTAAAGCTGAAGGATTATAGTTTCTATCAAAAATATAAAATTTGACTTAATTCATACACCCGAAAAATAACGTGGTATTGAAAATAAGCATATTTCATTGGTTTTTTGTGTTTTTCAATGAACTAAAGTGTCGCCGCTAATGAATATAAAAGCATAATAATTCTCAGATACAAATTAGACATGTCGGAGAAAAATACAAAATTAAAATTCGCTGAATCTGGCAACTCGTTATGAAAAAATCGTTACTTAAAATTTTGAAATTTTGAAAATTTGCATATTTCAGGCTACAATTTGGTCATGTTTGTTAGCAGATACAAACTTGAAAATTACAGAGTACTTATTCCCTACTTTCAACTTCAAGACCCGTTTAGTTATTTTCACTACTCTCGGATTTACGGGGTTTTAAAGAAAAGCCTTTTTGATTTTTTGTATGCATTTTTATACTTTCCTCAATTGTTATATACAGAGAAATTAAAATAAAAACAAGTAGTATTATGAAGTAACAAAGAATAATTATGGACTAAAATATATATTTAATAAATTCAGTAGATTTTTTATGTTAAAATATTTTACAGTGGTGGCAGAAAATAGGCACATAGTATATTTTTATCATTTAAAGTAGAAAAGTTATAGTTTAAATGTGGGTAATTAAGAATCGTGGAATAAGTTTTATTTTATTTTAATAAAGTACTTGTTCTTATAATATTCGGAGTTTCAAAGTTATCAGAAGCTAAAACTTTCGTACCTTTAACTGACTGTGAGAAATCGGAGAGAAACTGTGGTAGTTTCTTGTATTTTTAATTGTGCAAACATCAATAAATCTTTTTGACAAGAAGTTTTCGATAGCATCAACATCAAAAATGGATACAAAAAAAAAAAATTTATACCAGCAATTTGGATGGAACAAAAATCAAACATTGCTTTAGGTGTTAGGATATGATGATTCGAAGTTCGCTGTAGACTTGCTTTCCGTACAGTCCGCTTAATTGTACCTCCTGCTCCGTCACAAGGACTTTTGCCATGAGAAGTGGCAAAAAAGTGCCACTCTGCTTCTAAGCCGAAATCGTCTTTGTGATGACAAATGTTGATAAAATTTTTTTATTTTTGTATTGAGCTGCCGATCCATTGCTAAAGTAATGGATTTTTTTTAAACTGGGATACTTATTTTTTGCATAATCGATAAAAGTTTTTTGAAATGAATAAAATGATATGGTATTGTGGTTCAAACAATCACTAATTACGCACAATGTTTCGGTTTTGATTGATACATTTTCTTTATAATAAATTACAAAAGGATGTAGAGTAGCTTGATCGTTTGTCCCACATTTAACTATACCCACATTTAAACTATAACTTTTCTACTTTAAATGATAAAAATATACTATGTGCCTATTTTCTGCCACCACTGTAATATTTTTTAATATAAAAAATCTCCTGAATTTATTAAATATATTTTTTAGTCCATAATTATTCTTTGTTACTTCATAATACTACTTGTTTTTATTTTAATTTCTCTGTATATAACAATTGAGGAAAGTATAAAAATACATACAAAAAATCAAAAAGGCTTTTCTTTATAACCCCGTAAATCCGAGAGTAGTGAAAATAACTAAACGGGTCTTGAAGTGTTATAAAGTTAAAAGTAGGGAGTAAATACTCTTTAATTTTCAAGTTTGTATCTGCTAACAAACATGACCAAATTGTAGCCTGAAATATACAAATTTTCAAAATTTCAAGTAACGATTTTTTCATAACGAGTTGCCAGATTGGGCCAATTTTAATTTTGTATTTTTCTCCGACATGTCTAATTTGTATCTGAGAATTATTATGCTTTTATATTCATTAGCGGCGACACTGGAGTTAATTGAAAAACACAAAAAACCAATGAAATATGCTTATTTTCAATACCACGTTATTTTTCGGGTGTATGAATTAAGTCAAATTTTATATTTTTGATAGAAACTATAATCCTTCAGCTTTAAAACGACGCCTTCATCATGTAGATATCTCTAGCAGAAAAATTTTAACAGCTCAAACCACTACCCACAAAAACAAGACTTTTTAGTTTTTTTATTTTGCGTGAACCGGTAGTGCCGTGTGCAAAAATTTAATCCTCTTGGATTTTGGTTCTGGAAACCCTTAGGAACATTTCCACAAAATTTTAACAAAATCCAAAATGGTCCAGCAACAATTTTTCATTTTTTCGGTGTTTTCATATAGAATGACACATACTGGTTTTATCAAATTTTAAAATCATTTTTTTATTCATAATTTTATTACTGTTATTGTTTTTGCATATAAAAAATATATTTTTTATAACCATTTTATTTTCTTACTTTTTTGTTAAAATTTTCACTTTCCTTTTCACTATGTTAACTTTTTCCACCAATTTATTTCTTCTGATTTCAATATCAACTGAAGGTAAATGCCAACTAGAGAAAAAGCAAGACTGCTGGGCAACAGAAACCAACCAATTTAATAAACGAGCGTACAAAAACAAAGAGCGCTAGGGAAAATCGCCAAATAGGTAAAAACCGATTTTAACAAAACAAGAAAGACAACAAACACACGAATGATTAGTGTGATTTTTAACTTTACTCAGGTTTTTTTATTGTAAGATGTATGAATTGGAGTTTGTCAAACAATGAAACATAATTGGGTCACACACACAATTAGTGTTAGTGTATGTGGCTCACTTTTTCATGAACGGTGTTGTGTTGATCTCTCATTGAAAATGATTGAGCGTGTATGACTAGCTCTCATTTTTTTTACACATTTGATATGCATATCAAATATACACACAACAATCATTTAGCTACCAAATACATTTGTGCAGACCTCTAGTTCCTACACTTCTAAAAGACACTTCATGAACATAATAATTTTGTATGTTGCATTATAATTCTATGTAGTTCACACTAATATATATATAAAAAGAAGGAGCTGCAACAATTTTTTTTTTTTTTTTTTTTTTATTTTTTCTTACATTACATTACATTATTCATTATTTAAATTCGATGATGCCTCAGCGCCTTAAAGACATTGTTGAGGCAAGCTGGCAAAAAGTATAACATATTATTTACATTTCATTACGTACCTATTTATTTACAGATTAAAAAATAAATAAATAAAAAAAAAAAAAAAAATAAAGTAAGAAAATACAAACGTACTTATATAAATTGTCATATATATAAACCATAATAGAAAAAGAAAATATACAAAACGAAATATTCACATCAGAAGATCTTCAATATGTTGCAACAAATGTTCTTTCAGCAATCTTTTAAAGGTTGAAATTCTATTTTCATTTTTTAAATATTGTGGCAAATTATTGTATTCACGACTACCCATAAACTCTATTCGCTGCTTAGTTGTTTCTAATCGACACCAGGCTACTGATAAGTCCCCATTGCTTCTTGTATTAATTGAGTGTAGACTCCGTTGAAACTGTATTGTGTGATGGCCAATATTATGTGTACACTTGAAGACATATAACAACAGTTGCATTTTATAAATACCATAAATTGGCAAAACAGTTGGAAAACGTTCAGTGTATAGTGAAATAGTTGGATGCAGAATTGGTAGATCGGAGATGGTTTTCAGAGCTTTATTTTGCATCCGTTGAAGTGATCTTAGTTCGTTACTTTTCCTACAGCCGTAAACAATAGCTAAGTAACTTAATTGACTTTGAATAAGAGCATTATAAATTATAAATTTTGTATCCATTTCAAACTTGTTCTTGAATTTGTACAACAAACGTACAGCTTGAGATGTTTTCGTTCGTAAATGCCGCAGATGCATGTTCCAGGCAAGATTACTCTGCAGATGTATGCCTAAGTATTTAATAGAATTTACTTCAATAATTCCTTTGCCATCAACAAATACAGTAAAACTATTGCTGCTATGCGACCTTGGTCTGAATCTTAGCAATTGTGTCTTATTAGCATTTAAAACAAGCTTGTTAATTCTCGCATACTCACATATCAGGGCTGAATCACGTTCCATATAGGCTTTTGCTGCTACCTCATGCTTGTACGGATAAAACAAACATATGTCATCCGCATACATAAAAAGCTTTCCTGATAAACCAAGATTAGTCAAATCATTGATAAAAATAGTAAATAACAAAGGCCCCAGCACACTGCCTTGGGGTACACCATACTCAACTTTTCGAAAAGTGCTTTTACTACTGCCAACCTGAACATATTGTTTACGATTAGTTAAATAACTCTTTAGTAGTAATAAATCTCTTTGAACAATACCATAGTAATTTAGTTTTTGTAATAAAATTTCGTGATCTATTAGGTCAAATGCTTTGGAGAAATCATAAAAAATACCAGCTATGCCACTATGGCCTTGATCTAAACCTTTACATATAAAATTTACAACATTGACAACAGCCTCTTCTGTCCCACATCCTTTTCTAAAGCCGTATTGAAAATTATTAAGTAAATTTTTTCTTTGCATATAAACAGAAATTTGATTATATAATATTCTTTCAAACACATTATCAATTACTGATAGGACAGCAATAGGTCTATATTTGTCAATTGTTACTGCATTATTTTCTTTCGGAATCGGAACCACTCGATGAATTTTCAAAATATCTGGGTATGTGTCCTTGCTTATGATGTTATTAAATATGTCTACAAGAAAAGGTGTAAAATCATCAACACATTTTAAAAGAATTTTTGGAGATACATTGTCGTGACCAGAACTCTTCCTTGGTGACAAACTCAATATTGTTTCTTTCATTTCATCATGTGTTGTGCATTCAAACTTAAATCTATCACTGCTTTGAACTAAGGTCCTTAAGGAGTTGCAAGAATCCGTAGGAGAATATTGTATTTGTAATCTCAAATTTTTTATTGATTCAATAAAATGTTCATTTAAAATTTCCGCTTTTTGCAAATCTTCTAAGATTGTTTCACCGTTAGCATAATTCAAGTTAAGAGGATTCTTCGGAGTTCTACCAAGAGTTTCGTTTAAAAACTTCCAACTTTTCTTTGGATCTTGTTTAATTTCATTCAAATTAGCTCGATAAAAATCATTCATGGAATCTCTGCACGCTTTTTTAATCACATTACTAATTCCTTTTAATCTTTTCTCAATATCTTTATTGTCAGGCTTTTTCCTCCTCATTTTTAAAAGCTTCTTTTTGAAAAGGATTAATTTTTGTAAATTACCGTTAATCCACGGCGTAATTTCCTGTTTATGATATTTTGTAAACTTCTTTTCCACAGTAGAGTTTCCTACAGCATTGTTAATACATGTTATAATGGCAGACGTATCAAATGACGGATCACCTGTAGTAGTTAAATATGGCAAATGTGATTGAATATAGTTTTGAGCACAATCGTAATCACAATAAAATTTAGTTTCTTCCGAAAATTCTTGATTTTGAGTTACAATTTCAATTTGACAAAAAATGATGTTGTGGTCTGATAGAATGCATTCCACCGAGTCAACATGAATATATCTATCAATATTGCTGTAAACATGGTCAATGGATGTAGCGCTGCTAGGCCGTGTCACCAGTTCATGACAGTTTTTAAAGTCGTAGTTGGCAAGTAAATTTAAAAGATTTTCGGATGAATGTATATCAAGACAATCAATATTTGAGTCACCAACAACCACACACGGATTACGACCATATGTATATAGCATATTTTCCAACAATGATAAAAATCTACTTGAATCACATTTTTGTGACCTATAAAATGAAACAAATTTTACAGTTTTACCTGTAATTTTAAAATCATCTAATGATAAAACGATTGAATCAACAAAATATTTACTCTCGCAGATTTCAGTTTTATACTTCAAATTTTTCCGAATGAAAATTGTGGTACCACCATAGCCGTCAGATCTACAGCAGTGCACAGCGTTATAGCCAGCAATATTATAAATTTGTACCAAGTCGTTTTGAAACCAAGTCTCTTGAACAGAAATTATATTGGGTAGCCGTGGTAATTGTGAAATTATGTTTCTGAACCTATTGAATTTTTCTATTGAAGAAATACTTCTGATGTTAATAGATATAACGTTGAAAACTGAATTAACATTATTACCTAAATGATTTTAAAAGTTTTTAAATTATTAAAGTAATGATTATTATTCATAAAAAATAAAAAGATATAAAATAATCAACATAGTAATAAATACGTTTTATTAAGAAGACAAATAAACATCAACATCCTCTGTTGCAGCATTTTGTATGCGACGGCTTCGTGGTCTTCTTGTTGTTGCTTCCAACAAAAGTTTATCGACTTCTTCCTCACTTCCAATATAATAAGGTTTTGATGATTCACTTTTCTTACAAAAAATTCTTGAACCAGATGCATAAACAGTATGGTAACCAACATTTGTCAGAGCTCTTGCATATTTCAATAAACTTAAAGTTTCCCTGCTCAGATAATCTTTCACATAAATAGATTTGGTAGACTCATTTTCTTTTAATTTTTGCTTTATTGACATCATCCTTTCCTTCGATTTTTTTGAATTAAATTTAACAATCATAATTTGTTTTTTATCCCCAGAATTGTTTTTCTTCTTAATATAATACGCATCTTCAATAGCTTCTGGCTGCAACTCTACCCCAACGTCACCTGTAAGCTTCACAACATTTTCGACTGCAGACAATTTTTCATCAGGTTCTACACCAATTACTACACAATCATGCTTTACTCTCTGGTCATTTAAAAATTTGATTGAATCCTTCAGAGTTTTAACTTCGGTTTTTAATAATTTATTTTCTTTTTGAATTGATTCTAATTTTTTCTTATTTTCCTCAACACCTTTCAAAATATCGTCAAACTGCTGCGACATAAAATTCATCGTTTCATGTAAAACAGACAGCTGATCGAGCTTTTTGAGTTCTGTTTTTATTTCGCTCAATTCTCTTTTAATAAGAATACCACTATCGTTGTTACATAGATGGCATGTATATTCTTCATTCTCATGGTTTACCAGGTATTCGTATTGACGTTTATCAAGAGTAGTACAAACTACATGGTATTTTTTATTACATTTGTCACATTCAATAAACTCGTCTTCCTCTTCTACCTCTAAACTACATTGGCCACAAAGTACTTTATTTTTAACACTTCGACGAGGTTTTGGAGGCATATTTCATAAAATTCGAAATTCTTTGCTATTTTTATTATTGAAACACTTTGTTTTGTTTATAAAAAACTTGCTATTTTAATTAATTTAATAAAATATTAAAACTTTCTTAAGGAACCGCAACAAAGATTGACTTTTACACTCCAGGGTTGCCAGCACAACTTTAATGTATAAAGCAGAGTAACGAAATATATACTGAGTTTCAATTTTGTTCCCAAAGAAATTCTTAAAACTCGCCAACTACTTGCGCATAAAAATTGTTACCAAAAATCTTGTAAAATATTTAGAAATTAATATGCAGAAATTTTGCAATTTTAATTTATATTCTTGTAAATTGTTTCAAATTTTTGAATAACTTGTGCAAAAAATCATATTCTGGAGATAGTTTTTTGTTAGCTATATTTTATGTGTAAAATCGCCATTCACTCGAAAAATAGCCAGTCGGCATTTCGAAAATTAACTTGCCAAACGAGTTTTAAGATCGCGACATTTGGCGAGAAATCGCCATATCTGACAAACTTTGTCACTGTCTAAACAGTTCCGTGTTCAGTTATTTGAAACCAGTGAAGGTTTACGTCTTCATTTATACTGTCACAAAGTCGATACATAAAAAATTCCTTCAGTGTTGTGTCCACTTTGTAGCAGTCAAGAAACTGCATCCTTTGGTACTAATTGTCATGTTTTCATCCACTGCCAGCGGTTTTAACCAGTTCAGTGACCAGTAGCAACTTCAACTGCAACAACCCTAGTTGCTTCAGTACACTTTGATGTTATATTACTTTTTCTTCAGGAACGTGATATATCTGGTACCAACGAGTGAATGGTTTGTCACAATAACTATAGTCACGTGATTGGACATTTCACCCAAACTAACACTTTTTGGTTTCACCAGTTGCGTGACGTGCTCCCAATAATACATCACAGAATTACCACTTTGGATCAAACGAGCCTTCATTTCCCGCAGGGCAGTAAAACGTTACTGGTTACTGTAATTTTCTTTCAGTAATCAGTAACAGTTTACTGGTTATGAAAATTTTGTTGCAGCAACCAGTAAAATTTTTTTTTACTGAAATTTTACTGGTACTGGAAAGTGCCCATCTATGGTTAATAGTTTTATTGTTCCACAACTTTTTAAATAATGGGTTTTCGCTTAAAAGTGTTATAAGTGTATTTATGCAAACCAAAACAACAATTATTTTTCTGGTACATACTTTTGACCTACATATAAAAAATCGCGATGTTTTTCGCGATTAAAATTAAAAGTTTGGAACAAACAATTTTGAACGGCTCATATTAATTTTTGTGAGTCGAAAATTTTGTTTGCTACATATCAGCTAATAGAGTATTTACTGCAGTTTTAGCAAAGATTAATTAAATTTATAAACAAAAAAAAATCTTTTTATGTCGCATACTTTATAATATCCTATATGTACGAGGGCGGATCAATAAGTCCGTGACTTTTCTAACTTCTCTCGTAGTTATATGAAATGCAGCACTGGTCCCATCAAGTACCACCTGTTAATAAGCTACTGTCAAATTAAGATCAAGTTCCGTCATTTACTTTGCGTTTAACAGCTGTTCAAAACATACAACCTCGTGGATTTTTTTAAAAATGGAAAAAAGTGAATTTCGAGTGCTTATTAAACATTCATCATCAATCAAACCAAGAAAAAGCTTGATAAATACTATGGGGACTCTGCACCATCGATTTTAATGCTAAAAAGTGGTTTACTGACTTTCGTTGTGGTCGCACAAATACAAATGACAATACACCCGAAAATGTCGAAAAAATCCACGATATGGTGTTGTCCTATTGAAGAGTAAAAGAGCGTGAGATTGTTGACGGCATAGGCATTTCATATGGCAATGTGGTTTAGATTTTAAATGATCAGTTGGGTTTAAGAAAGCTGTCTGCAGGAAGGGTGCCGCGTTTGCTCTCAATTGACCATAAACGTAATCGTGTGACAACTTCAAAGGATTGTTTGAAGTTATTTAACCGCAATTCGAATGAGTCATGGATCCATTACAACACTCCGGAGACCAAGCAGCAGTCTAAACAATGGGTTTCTCCGGGTAAACTGGCTCCGAAAAAGGCGAAGGTAAGTTTGTCGGCCAATAAGGTGATGGCAACAGTTTTTTGGGTTGCACGCGGGATAATCCACATCGATTACCTTCAAAAGGGAAAACAATAAATTTGCGAATATTATGCCAACTTATTGGACAGATTTAACGAGGATTTAAAAAAAAAAAACGACCCCATATGGCCAAGAAATGCCTATTTTATGGACCTCGAAAAATCCTACTTTTTGGAAGGGATACAAAAATTGAAGAAACGTTGGACTAAGCTAAAATTGAGCTTAAAGGAGATTATGTTGAAAAATATTTTTTTTTTTTTGTAAAAAAACTGTTTTTGATTCAAAAAGTCACGGACTTATTGATCCGGCCTCGTATTTAAATGAGTAAACTTAAGGCACAAATGCATTTTATGCAGCAACAAAGCTTTTTTAAATTATATAAATGTATAACCAAAGCTTAACTGAATTGTTTAAAATTCGAAAACTTTTTAGTCATAACACAAATTTAAAATTGTAGTAAGTGAACCCCGGTAGACTAGTTGGTAGCGTGCTGGCTTATCAGTGCGGGGGTCGTGGGTTCGATTCCCACCAGAGGCACTGGTCTGTTTTCGTTACAACGCTCCGAAGGCCATAGTAGCTAGTGCTCGGTTAGTGTAATAGTATATAATTTGTAATTATATGATTATTAATTAATAAAATAGTAAAAAAAAATAAAATAAAAAATAATTGTAGTAAGCTACAGCTAAAGATGAGCTTTATTGTAATTTAAAAATCTTATAAATTCTTAAGATATCATAGCTTTTTGTTTTAGTTTAATTAATTTAAATTAGCTTTTTCAGATTATTCAATCAAAAAGCTTTCTAAATAATCATAATTTAAGCTTAAAGTTTTCTCTCTACATAGTTTTTTATTTTTTAATTCATCGATGCAACACAGTGGGCAAAACCTATTTTTTCTTTACTTTCTAGTGAAAAATATTTTTATTTTACTCTCTTCAACGGAATAGCTTGTTCTATTAGAGTTTAAAGTTGGAACGGCAAAAAAGTCTTTGAAATCTTTAAATAAATTTACTCAAAAAACGTTCTAAATAAAATCATTTTAGTTTGAATCTTACCGTCTTTTTCAGACAATGTCACTTAATACTATAATTAATATGCAATTTTATTTAGTTTTAATTGTGAAAGGCGTGGTAGAGAAGAATGAGTGTATTTTCTAAAAATCATAACTATATTGTAAATTTTCAATTTTCTGAATCAGACTGCGCAGTTTCTGGTATTGAACCTTCGTCAGTGACCCTGTATTTTTTTTTTGAATAATGTAATATTTGTTATGCTTTTATTTGTTCGATTGCGTCTATATGAAATTTTCTGTGCAATCACTGACCGTGGTATAGATAAACTGATTTCTAATGCCACATGCACTCGGACTACACGTTAGACAGAGGGCTTTAGCCCACTAATCTATCGTCAGGTCGAGTTTTGTTGTGATTAAAACTAGTTTTATTCAACACATGGTGGAAGAACAAAAACTACTGGGCTAAAGCGCTCTGTCTAACGTGTAGTGATTTTATGATTCTTAATATTGATCCTTAAGAACAAATATTTTATAATGTTTTTTAGCCGATGGGGGCCATAAAAAAGCTTTGGCAAAGCTTCTTCAGATTATTTAATCAAAAAGCTTAATAATCATTTAAGGTTAAACATTTTCTGTGCATAATTTTTCATTTAAACAATACTACATATTGGGCAAAGAAAGAAAAATTTTTTAATTGCTATCTTAATGGTAGACTTTGAGAAGAAAGGCGTCCATAAAAAGCTTTGGCAAAGCTTCTTCAGATTAATTTATCAAAAAGCTTCCTAAATTAAATCGTTTAAGCTGAAACTTTTTTTTTTTTCTGTACATAACTTTTCGTTTGTGCAAAACCTAGAAAAAAACATTTTTAGTAGTAATCTCAGCTACAGAAGAGTTTCTTGTATTGGACTTCCAGGTTGAGAGCTAAATATAGAAAATTAAAAAAAAAACGATTTTCTATAGTTTTTGACTCGTTGTTCGTCTTCAGATCATTTAATAAAAAAGCTTTTTAATAAGATCATTAAAGCTTTAAATTTGTTCTGTACATTTAATCAATCCTAGATACTGATTGATTAAATGCAATCTCAACAAAGGAACATTACTATTATTATTATTATTAGGTTGGGCGCCAAATATAAATAACGAAATTATTGTAAATGGTAAACTTGAAAAAATATATAACATTTTCTATTGAAGTTCGAATTGTTGGGCGCCAAAAACTGCAATTTATTGTAAATTTTAAATTGAAAGCCATCAAATTATCAATTAAATAAAAGGCTGTCAAATACCTTCAGCATGATGTGGAAGTTGTTTTGCATATTTTACTCAAGTTGAATTTTACTGTGTCAAGTTATGGATTTTTAAAAATATATTGTCTACTCCATGACAAAATGATAAAAATCGTACAATGAGACATTTTTTTTTATTTTTATATTCTGTCTTGTGCTCTAGAATGCTATATAAGAAATTTTTATACACACACAGAGAAAAATTTTGCTATTTGCCAACTGAAATTCGGTTACCTAGACTTAAATTCGGTTATTATGAATTTCAGTCGTTTGGCAGTACTTAACATTAGTTTTCACAACAGAGTTCGGTTAATGCAATAGAATTTTAGTTGCAACTCCCAAAATATTCAGAAATCTAATATAAATATCGTTGTACTAACTAAATTAATAGGTTATTACCATTAAAATACACTTTTCAATTCGGTTGGCACATTATTTCTCTGTGTGCAGTTTTTAAAAAATTTTAGAAGTCGCGATCTTATTACCAATTGAGTTTGTTTTTAACCAAACAGTTATTCAATCAATAATTAAACTTTGAAAACTATATCTTAAACAATAGGTAACATAGATTAAAATTTTATATTAATTTACATATTTTAAAAATGTATAAAAAAATCGATGGTCATAAGATGACGCCTCCTAAATAATTTATTTTTGCTACTTGAAATAAAAAAAAACTGTGTTTGTAATGAGAATATCTAACCTCTAACTGAAAACAGCCCAACAAAAACAGGTCTTCAAGACATTGGAAGACTATTTACTAGGAATATTACTTTTGTTCGCAATATCCCATAAGTAATAGATACGCATTACCCTATAGCTTACAAAAAGAGACATAATGACAACCCATAACCCTTTTGCTGAAAAAAATACACAAAATAATACGTACCCATTACATTCAGGACATTTTAAACAAAAATAATGTTGCGAATAAATAGCATGGTAATGAGTTGAAGCCCGGTTTTTGATGGGGTATTTTTATTTAGAGGTTAGTTTTTCTCATTACAAATACAGTTTTTAGCAAAAGCTTGTTCTGAATAAGAAACACTTAATAAAAATTTTGAATAATGAAGGTTATAAGAGGAAATTGTGTTGGGGAAATTTTTTTACAATTTGTGGTATAAGTTATATGAAAATCTTATTTCGAGTAGCGAAAAGAAAATTTTTATTAGGTGTCATTTTTAAAATTGGCAAATTAACATAAAAGTTATATCTACGATACCTAATTTTTGAGATAAACGTTTCAACGTTTAATTATTGACTAATTAACTATTTGGTTGAAAATAAATAAAATTGGTAATAAAAACATGACTTCTAAAAATGTTTACAACTGTAAAAAAATATCTATATAGCATATAACAACAAAACAAAAAAGTATCTCATGGTATGGTTTTTGTCATTTTGTAGTGGAATAGACGATATATTTGTAAAATCCCAAACCTTTGCTAAAACTGCTGCTAATACTCTATTAGCTGATGTGTAGCAAATAAATAAATCGCTTCACAAAAATTAATAAGAGTCTTTCAAACATTTTTTTTTTAATTTTAATTTTGATCATGAAAAACTTCACTATTTTTTGTATGTATGTCAAAAGTATCTATGAAAAAAATAATTGTAGTTTTAATTTGCATAATAACATTTATAATACTTTTTAACGAAAACCGATTATTTAAAAAGTTGTAGAACAACAGAGCTATTACCCATTTTTAGACCTTTTTTGAAGTTAAAACAGCATGCTTGGTTTGCTCGATTGATTCCAGTTTTAACACCCAACCTTCCATAAAATGCACGGGGAGCGAGAAAAAATCTACTTTGCAATTTTCATATATTTCATGGGTGCTCTAGTGTGGGGGTATTTTGAGTATATATTTGGTTTTGTTTTTTAACAAACACTTGCAAGTGCCTCTGTATTTTTTTTCTGTTGTTATCCAGAACTCGAGTGACAAAAAAATAAATAAAAAGGTTGCTAAATTTGCCAACTTCAATACAGAGAGTCACGTATACGACAAAGATATACAAATATTGTTGTTCATTCATACAACCATATGTAGCATTATATAATAAACAAATATAAGTATAAGTACATACATATGGGGCTTTCGAAGCCAACTGCCACGCTACTGGAAAAAGTTTATAGTATCAATGTCAAATTTACAGTATTTGTTGTTCTGTATGATGCGAATATAAAATTGAACAACTCTTCCAAAAAGTGTGCGAAGTACATAGGTGTGATCAAATATTGAAAAATTTTGCGCTTATTTTTAGTAAATTTTTTTTTTTTTTTAAGAGAAGCAACACTCAGGAAATTGTTCCTATTAATTAATGTGTTGTAATAATTTAACTGAATTTCACAAATACTAGAAATTGTAACGCTTAAAATTTGAGACCGCGTTCACTAACACCATCTTTAAGCTATGTGTAAAATATGGGCTGGATTCTTAAGCTAGGCAGCTGCTTAACGTATAACATCTCATTTTGTTACGAAGTTCTCTAAAACATTTCTGAACACATTTACTACAAACTTAAGGGGCCGTGGGCCTGCTATTAAACCTTAAACTTTAATATTTTTTAACTTTCCTCCCGTTGAACGTATTTGAACAAAATTTTGCATCACATTTTATTATGACATCTTTAATTATTGTGTAAAATTTTTATCAAAAAGGACGAGAGGGCGTGGCAGCTACGATAAAATCTAAAATTTTCAAATACTTTGAATCTACTTGAAACGTATTCGAACTTTGCCCGAAATGTAATCGAACATTTACAAAATAAATCAGTTAAATTTTGTTTAAATAAATAAGTTTTATTGTAAAAAAATAAATCTGTTAAAATTTGTTTATTACTCTTTCATTTCATAAAACGCGAAAAAATGGGGTTTTTTAAATTTTTTTTTTTTTTAAATATTAAAATTTCTTACTACAAATATTAGCGGCCGATAGTTTTTCAATAAAAATAATTAACTTTTAAACACTCTTTTGCATGTTGCTTATAAATTTTCAATTTGTACCTAGGGATCCCATACAATTCCGGGTATTTTTGCTATCTTCTTAGTGTGTATGTTGGTGAACTTATCAATTATGAACAGCTTAAGCTATCTATCTCATATAAACAGCATATGTTCGTTTCACCCTCCAATTTAAATAACCTTTTTCAATTGTGAATTAGTTTTCACATTTGATATGTAGCTCCGATAAGTGTACTTTTTTTGTATTTGTTTGATTGTGTCACCAGTACGCCTAAATTATCCTGTTGAATTTAAGTAAATTAAGTGATATCATCCCTACAAGAAATGGATGACCGAAACTAACACATGCAAATGTGGCATCTTCCTCTAACTTATGAATTTATAAATTAGAGGAAGATGCGAAATCACACGTACACAATGTTTCCATCCCTTTTTTCACATTGCCCTTAAGAACTTGATAGAAACTTTGTTCTACGCATTGATGGATATTTTCATCAACACTGCCAGTCAATTGACCGGTCATATGACCGTCACTGTTCTTGCTGGGATATATTACTATTTAAGACCTCATTAGAATACAAATAAAATTTGAAGGCAAAATAACGTTTGCCTGGTCAGCTAGTATCTAAATATTTATTTATTTGTGGAAAATTAAAATACAAAAAAAAAATCAGAACTAACTATTTCTAAGTTTTTGGTGTAAAAGAAAACTTAATTTTTCTAAAAATCAGAAAACTATTTTTTAATTTTTTTACTTATTAAAAAATATAAGATGTTTTTCTGTCGATCAAGAAAGTTTTACCTGGTAACTTGTATTAGTTTTGAAGAAAATATTTATTTATATTGCTCTTTATAAGTATTTCCATACTTCCATGTAAAAGCTACGTAGCTGGTACGTAGGCGTATGAGCAATAAATAATATATATATAATCAAAGTGCTCATACGTTTACGTATCATACTTAGCTTTTACATAGAAATATTGATATATACTCGAAAAAATTATTGTAAATTTACTACTATAAAACGAGTAAAGTTTCATGTATTATTACGCAAATTCGGTAAATTTATACATAAAAATGCGTAAAACTATTTTGCGCACACTTTTATTTACAATAATACCCACTTACAGTATTTTTACCAATTATGTGTTTACAATTAAACACATTATGCATAAAAGTAGTATTATTTTGTTAAATAAAATTTTTACGCACAAAGTTTGTAAATACACTAACTTATAAAAGTAATAAATATTTTGACATTTTTAAATTGAAAAAAAAAAAAAATAAAACAAATTATAAAAAGCTAAAAAAATCTAAAAAATTAAATTTATTGAGAATTTTAATGAAAATGTATAAAAGTAGTATTTGTGATAGTGAATTAAAAAACTTCCTAATGTACCAAAAATCGCCAAAAATTAAAAAAATCGAAGAAATCAAAAAAAAATTGCCACAAATTAGAAAAATTCCTAAACTTAAAAAAAAATCGCCAAAAATAAAAAAAAAATCGCCAAAAATTAGAAAAATAGCTAAAAATGAAACAAATTTCAAAAATAAAAATAAAAAATTGCAAAAAAACTCGCCAAAATGAAAAAAATCTCAAATTGGAAAGAAAGCTAAAATTGAAAAAACGAAAAATATTGACGAGAAATTCAAAGTAGTTGTAAATGTATATTTATCTTTATTTATTATCGAAACTCAGGTGATGTTCCAAATAAATTCTCTTTTTGCTTTGCGATGCTTTGTTTTCGAGAAAAACGCGATCTAAGAACCTAGCCAATCAGGTCGAAATTTAGGTTGGTATTGGGGTTGAGTTTCAAAACCGGTGAAAACATTTTTCCAGTAGCTCTTTTATTTTTTGAGTTATAGACGATTTTTATTTAGTCGATTTTTAAAAGGTACATATTTCGAAAACTAATGGAGCTGTAGGAAAAATGGTTTCACCATTGTTCAAAACTCAACCCCATTACCCCTACAACGATCCTAAATTTCGAATGGATTGGCTGAATTCGTAAATCGCGTTTTTCAAGAACAACAATTTTTTTCAATTTGCGTTAATTTTTTTTATCAATTATGGTGATTTTTTTTAAATATTCTATAGATTATTTGTTAGGACAATATCCTAATGAAGAAATATAGAGTATGGCCTCGAACTTGAATAATTTTCATTTTCATTGCACAATTAAAGGTCGAAAAAAACATAATTTTTATTTTTAATAAAAATTATAACAAACTTATATAAAAGGCAGAGTACTGCCAAGTTTACTTCCCCTGTTTTGCTTACAAAGTAAACAAAATATAAAAAGGAGAGAGAAACAAAAAAACGTGTATTGAATATCCACCAGAGGTGGATCTTGCACATCAAACAAGTTTTCAATTTATTTTTTGATCAATGGTTATAATCTTTAACTTCAAACTCATATGTATATTAGTTCTCATGTAGTGAGTAAACTAGTTCATATGTATGTTTGATGTTTGGCATGGGATTGTTACCGCTTTCAAAACGTGTTCTGATGACGGGAACCTAGAAAATTCCCGAAATAGATCTATCAACACATTCCTGAAAGGGTCAAATAATAAATTTGAAAACAAAAAACTCTATAGATTATTTGTTAGGACAATATCCTAATGAAGAAATATAGAGTATGGCCTCGAACTTGAATAATTTTCATTTTCATTGCACAATTAAAGGTCGAAAAAAACATAATTTTTATTTTTAATAAAAATTATAACAAACTTATTCGCGTTTTTTTGCCGTTTTTATTTTTGGAGATTTTTTAAATATTGTCGATTTTTTTCAATTTAAGTGATTTTTTACATTTTTGGCGATTTTTTAAATTTTGGAGATTGTTTTAAATTGTTGGGGATTTTTTTCATTTTAACAATATTTTTTTCAATTTTAGAGATTTTTGTTAATTCTGGCGATGTTATTCAGTTTCGCCGATTTCGACAATTCCCAAATTGTAAATCGATTGAATTCAATAATTGAGAATATCGAATGAGCTAAATTGATTGAATTCCCCACAAGTGAATGAATTCTCTGCGATTGATAAGAAAAAAATCATTCGATTTAAAAAAATCCGATTTGATTTCTTTCAAAATAGAATTCATTCTTTGAAGCCCTGTATATGTACAACCACTTATATACAAATATTAATTATTAAATTTATTATTATACAAAATATTAATAAAACTCTTTCTAAAAATTAATTTGTTGTTTTATTTGAAACATTTTTTTTTGGCTGTTTTTCTTTCTTACTGCAAGGTAAATATACGCATTTTCAGGAGGTTTTTACGCATATAAAAATATATTTTTACGCATTTTATCCGTAAATTTTTTTTTTACTCAAAAATTCAGTAAAATTATTCATTTATTTCTAAATTTAATTACATTTTTACGCACTTGCATAGTTCATTTACGCACTTTTTGTTGACCAACTTACACGTAATGTGTGCATTTTTTCATTTACACAAATAGAGTAAATTTACCCAACTTATAGTAGGAGTATAGTTTCCTACTATAAGTTGGGTAAATTTCAACAGGAATTAATTAGAGTGCATGTATATATATATATGAAGGACAAGAAATATCTTCTGCAAGAAATATCTTCTCCAAAACTAATCCGAGTTACACGATGACATTTTCTGGATCGATAGAAAAACATTTATCCTTTTTTTTATAAATAAAAATAATAAACAATTTTGGCCAATTTATAGATAAATTGAGTTCTGCATTATTCTAAAAATTCAAAACTAGTTCTGAATTTTTTCAAAAAATGTAGGTTTTTTCAAATTTTCCATAAAAAATTATATTAATATCCCAGCAAAAAATAACCTGGATTTGGTAAGCAGTAACTACATTGATTTGTATGCTTCCAAAATAGCGCTTCACCGCCTTGCATACAATAAAGCAATTAGGGAAGGCATTATGTTGTGAATACTGCTTACAATGAAGCAATAAATAATGCATACCATGAAGCATTAATGTTTCCAACATACGAGAAGCGCTTCTTATTGCCTAAGAAGGCATAAATTTATTGCTTCTAAGAGCACATGAAAGAAGCGCTTTTCACCTGCTTAAAAGAGACATACCAAGTGCGATATTGCGAACAAAAATCATGCCTTCTAAATTGGCTTTGGAAGCGCTTTGTAATTAAATAATGCCTTCCGGAAGCGCTTCTGGGTAAGCACTATTTTTTGCTGGGATAGTGAACTTTCTAGCATTTGCCAAATTCAGTTAAATAATAATAAATAATAAACTTAACTAAATGAGTGCTACATTTGTCATTATTTAATCACGCCTACTTCGCTCATTAAAAAGTTGCTCCATTTTTCTTTTGTCTCTTATAGAAGAACAAATACTGTTAGTTTAACATTGCTGGAATATATTTTTTTTATCTGGACAATTGGCTTTAAAAGCAACATATGTGTGTGTATTTCCACACACACAAACAACTAGTATATACACATATATTGAGCATCTAACAACTTTCATTGTTTTCCAATTCAAAACAATGGGATATGGCAAAAAAAAAAAAATATATATCTACAATAAACAAAAAAAAAAAAACATATACGTTTTGCAAAGAATACCATATGGACGGACATTCTCATATGGATACATGAAAGATGTTATATGATTGTGAAACATCTCCGGGGTGTCAATGGCTGTGTTAATGTTAAATAAAAAAAAAAAAATACAATAAAGGGTGTTTTTTATAGCGGTACACACAGAGAATTATTTAGTTGGAAAACTTTCCTGTTCACCATATTTCTTCTAATAAAACATTATTTTAATTACCCAGTAAAAATTTTTCGTGTTTTTAGAAGCAGGATAAAAGAAATGCGCTGATGTAAGTGCTTACTATTACATAGTACTGAGAAGCAGCAAATGAAACGAATAATGTTCGTATAAAAATAAACAAAAACATTTTTTGAGCTTCCTGATTTCCCTTACAAGAATGCAGGTTGTAATGCAGAAAGTTTCATATCGTGGATTATAAACGATCTGTACCTGTTTTACCGAGTGCTTTCCGATTGTATATAGTATACTATATATACTATATATATATGTATACTATATAGTATACTATCTGATTTTATTTGTAGTCACAGTAAATAATTTGACATTAAGAGATAATTTTTATTGTTACAACTAACTAACTTTTTCTGTGCAATTCAATGTGATTTTTTGAACCAATTTCTATAAAAAAAATTATTCCCCACAAGAATTCAATATTACCAACCACGCCAAAAATATAAAGATATGAATTTAAACTGTTTTATTGGATATAATAATAATTACCTAGTATTTACAATCGAATGAATTTCTTTAAAAAATTGTTAATTTAATATTTACTACCTACATGCGTAATCATTTTCGGTTGTAAAATCTATTTTACAAAATAGTATAAATTAAAAAAAAAACTTTGGCAGCTTCAACTAAAAGAAATTTATTTCAACTGATAAATAAACATATAATTTTGAAAACTGTCAAAAAAAAAATAAAAAAAATAATTTGTGATATTAAAAAAAAAAAAACAAAAGAAAATAAATACGAAACATGTATTTCTTCCAAACACCTATAAACAGTAAAGGAGGAACAAAATTTATTAAGTTTCTCAAACATTTGGCGGACATTCATAAGAGTTATATAAATATAAAATATTGTACCGAAGGAACTCCTTTATCATTTATCATTTATCACAGGTTTTCAACCCATGTTTACGATTGGAGCGTAGGAATCCAAACTAAACTGCTTGATGGCATTTATGTGCAATAAAGAGAAATTAAAGAAACGAACTTTAGAAGAAAAATATGTCTCAAACTATGACCGACTTTTTCACAAGAAATATGTATCGAAATCTGAGTGCATTAATTAACAAAAAAGTATTTAATAGTTTTCTCTACATAACAAATTTACTGAACGTGATAATTTATCTAAAGAAAAATTACATATAAATCTGAGTGGTGTGATAAAGACTCTAAACTCATACTTATGATTTTTTTCATATAAATGCCAATGCTTTGGCATTAGCATTTATATGGGAAAAGCATTGCCTAATTGGTTTTCCCCATGTATGTCCAAAATATGTGTTCTAACGACTTTTTACTCGATTTTAAGGGGTTCGCGCCCTTTACATTTTTATATTTTGTAATTTTTGTTTTGAATTTTGTTTGTTTTTTTTAGAGACATTTTTAATTTTTGCTTAGTTTTTTTTTGAAAATTAAAAAACAATGCTTTTTAAAGTTTATTTTTATTTTTGAGTTCACCCTAGTACCATTTAAATGCAAATGAAACATTTTAAAATCTGCTAGGGATTAAAGAATTTATTCGTGCCTAAAAAAATAAGAATTTAATTCCCAGATGAGTACCCACGGTGGCACACCATTTGGGCTTAAAAAAATTTTTAATATTGTTTTTTTTTTATCACAAAAATATTTTTTTATTAAACCATTTCTTTATTTTTTTATAATTGCTTAAATATTGCACGATCTTGGAGTCCGATTCACGGGTCCGAAACGTGAAACTAAGCGGTTACCAAACGTTTCCTTCAATAAATCAATTGTGGCACGAGCTGTGTGACATGTTGCGCAGTCTTGTTGAAACCACAGCTCCTGCACATCATGATTGTTCAATTGATGATCGAAAAAGTCAGTAATCATGGCTTTATAGCGGTCACCATTGACTGTAACGCTCTGACCAGCATCGTTTTTAAAGAAGTACGGACCAATGATTCCACCAACCCATAAAGCACACCAAACAGTAAGTTTTTTTTTGGATGTAACGGTGTCTCAACATACACTTGAGGATTATCATCACTCCAAATACGGCAGTTTTGTTTATTGATGTATCCATTTAACCAAAAGTGAGCTTCATCGCTTAACAAAATTCGCTTATCAAAATCGGGATCAACGGCATTCTTGTTTTGGGCCTTGTTTTGCACAATTTGGAAGCTTTATTCAGGCGTCAGTCTATTCATGTCGAAATGCTAAACCAAACTAAACATAAATGACTTGACAGCTGACAAAATGGCAGCCAGCTAAAAAAGTGTTGACAACTTAAAGTTCTATAGCTATATAAAAACACCATTTATGAGTGTGTGAAAATTTTCATTAAAGGATACATGTATTGAGCAACATAGGATGTTTCAAAAGTTTTAGAACTAAAGACCCTCCTAATCTATGATAAAAACAGAAAAAATAATTAGCAATTAATTAGAATGTAGTTAGATCAATAATAAATTCTTCCAAATTTCAATAAATCCAATAAAAAAAGCACACTTATAAAAGTTAGCTGCTTTATATTTCTGTGATTTTTCTTAGGATTTTTAGTTTTGATTTAGTCTGAGAGAAGTAGATTTTTAAATAGCAATTCCTCCAAATGTAAGAGATTGATAAACAAAAAATCCAGTATAAAAAATTTGTAAACTTAAAGTAATAACCAACAGTTCACACAAAAGTGTAAAAACTAGAAAAAATTTAAAATCAATAAATTCATACCGAAGAGTTCGGCCAAAAAAAAACTGCATTCGGACAATATTTGGCAATTGAAAGTGTTTTGGATGAATGTTTATAAAGGTAAAATTTTGAGGAGCGATCTAAATTGACTTAAAATTTCTGATTTATGGTCGAAATTCTAAGACAAAGGGTGAAGTTAAGTGTTGCGGTGAAGTTAACATAATTTTTTCTTTAAAAATTTGTTTAAAATATTAATTTCTGCACTGTAAAAGTTGAAAAGTTAATTAAAAGAAATAAACTTTTTTGTTTGAAATTGTATTTTAAAAACTCCTGGGATTCTTGAAGCTAATTCCTGCGATAGCGGGAACAGACGAATGTTTGGTTTCCTTGAAATCCCGGGATGCATTCGCTACTCTTAAATTAACTAAAGACACATGGACCCTTCTGGAATAAAAAAAAACGAAATTGAAAATTAGTGGCGCTGCCCCATAGGACCAAAAAACGGAAACGCTTATTTACATACAATTATGGGTACTCAAAAGAAAGAAAATTTACTTACGGTTTCAAAAATTAAATTTTTTCAGATCTAATAAATGTGGCCCGAACTAGAGCCATTTAAGTAAACTTTAGATCCTATCATAAATACATTATTGCCCATTACGAGCTGATAGGTAAAATTCAGCAAAAAAAAAGTTGTAACCCTAGTATTTTTTATTAGTTTCCCCTGGTTACAAAAACAAAAACAAAAAATACATAATCAAAATAAAAAAAATCCAAAATTTTGCAGATGCAATACATTTGATTTCTTGCTATTGAAATCTAAGGACAAGACCACACTAATAATAATCCATGCGTAAAATTACGAAAAAATGTCAAAATAACCAAATTTTTGGTAAAATGAACGAAATTTTTTGTAGTTTTGACAATATTTTCGTATTCTTTTGCATGGATTATTATAAGTGCAGTATTAATATTTATGGTACACATTTGACTCTGAAAGCTTAAAATCTAACTAGCTGTTAAGCGTTTTTTTTTTTTAAATATTTTCGGTTTTCGGGAATTCTATCACTAAATATTTAATCGAGCTAATCAACTGTTCACACATCGGAAAGAGTCATTTAAAAGGAGTTATATTAGTAAGGAAAAAGTTATTTTATCAAAGCATTTTTTATGCAAAATCCCGATTTGTCCAAAATTTTACATGGCACCATAGCTTTTCAGGATGATCCCAATGTCCGGCTTTTGGTATGATATGTAAATAGATTTCAAATGTATGTTTTCAAGTTTTCAGCTTAAACTGTTTATATTTGCAAAAGTTTTCCTAACAAAAATCTCCGTTTTGGTACACAGTTGTCGCAAAAGTACAATTAAAAAAAGGTCCGTTAAGTTAGCAAAAAAGTTAGTTGGGTCAGCAAAATTTTTGCTATGAGCATCCTTTGCATATCTGCAAAAGTGTTTTGCTGAACATCAGTGAGCTGATTTTTTAGCAAAATATTAGTAAATTCGTCAAAATGTTTTGCTGACACTTAGTTTCATGCAAATTAAAATCGGCTTGTTGAAATCAACAAACATTTTTGCTGGAGCTTAGTAGATAGAAAAAAAATGATAAACTTTGTATACAATTTTTACTTTAGTTAATTTATTTTGTTGAATTTAAAATATATATATAAAATGTCAGGACTTCCACATCGTTAACATGATGCAATTAAATAAAAAATCTGGAAATAAACACAATATTAATATTAATAGCATTGAGAACAAAACAATAATTTCCCATTTATTGTTTTGCCTTCATCTTCAATATTTAAATTTATAAATTCATATAGTAATTTTTTTTTAAATTAGTTTAATTAATTTATTTATTTTGTTATTTATATTTTTTGATATTCATAATATTTATGTGCACGCGAATTACATAATATTTTCTTTATTGAATGAATCTTAAGACTAACTTATAAAATATTTTTAAGCTATGCTAAAACTAATAAACTACTAGTACCAAGTTGCAATGTAAGCAAAAACAATTTATGCTTACATTGTCGTCTTTTAAAAATGTGGGAATGAAAACAAAAGTATTAGGTATGGTAACCTGACACTTCTGTGTTCTCCTACATTTTATTAGTTAATACGATCGGTAAGGGTATGAGAATGTAACTCGCGCGTGCCTAGGGTTCCATACATCGACTTTCGACTAAACGACTTTTTCACTCATTCTTCTCTACCACGCCTTTCACAAAAATTCACAAAAATTAAATAAAATTGCATATTAATTATAGTATTAATTGCAATTGTCTGAAAAAGACGTTAAAATTCAAACTCAAACAAAATCAAACTTAGCTCTCTGGCAATTTTTTCCTAACTACGTAAGCGCCATCTATCGAATATACAAAGAATATATCATAGATGTGGCATCACTTACAACATATGGGAAAACAGTGGACATTAGAGTGAGGTAAGTTTCTAAAAATAGAACTGTTGTGTTGTTGGAGTTGTACTTCTGAGATTATGTATGCAAGAACAAAAACACCGTGTATTGAATAAAACTAGTTTTAATCACAACAAAACTCGACCTGACGATAGATCAGTGGGCTAAAACGCTCTGTCTAACGTGTAGTGCGAGTGCATGTGGCATTAGAAATCAGTTTATCTATACCACGGTCAGTGATTGCACAGAAAATTTCATATAGACGCAATCGAACAAATAAAAACATAACAAATATTACATTATTCAAATTAAAAAAAAAAAAAAAACAGGGTCACTGACGAATGTTCAATACCAGAAACTGCGCAGTCTGATTCAGAAAATTGAAAATTTGCAATGTAGTTATGATTTTTAGAAAATACACTCATTCTTCTCTACCACGCCTTTCACGACTTTTTTCGACATTTTGAACGTCGACTTTCTTATGATGGTAAAGTCAGAAGCCGACTTTCTTCTAATAAAAAAGTCGACTTTTTCTTTCGACTTTTTTATTTGTCATATATTTATGGCTTAAAAGTAAATTAAGTTTTAGTCGATAACATAATAGACAAATATCAAGATATTGTTGCCAACAAAATCGTTAAATACGACTTAAAATACAAAAGTGAACGAAAGAAACGCAAAATGAGGTCATATCCTACAAAAATGGTCCGATTTGGGTATAATGTGCGCAACTGTAAAGGGGGGAGTAAGGCTTTTTAAAAATAAATTGTATAGTCGCCCATTTCATAATACGGTGAGCATCAGTACACTTAAGAAGAATGCTTCAAGTGTAAAAATTTATTCGAAGCTTTAAATATCATTACATATGGGCAGATTTAAATGATTTTAGACTTTGTCAATCTGCTTGCTGAGAGAATTCGTACAGTCCAAAACTTAAAAATTTTAAATTTTGGGAATGACTTTTGGTGTTTTTGGAAAAACGGCAATTTGTTAATAATGTAATGTGAAAAAATTATTTTTTTTTTTCGAACTTTGTCTTAAAAATTGCTAAAGTTTTAGAACGTTCAGATGCCAATTAATTGACAATAGCCAAAAAGTTGAAATTTTACAAAAGTCGAAAAATCTATAAGTCGAATTTTTTACAGTTATATTAGTTTTTGTTTTTATATACATCGAGATTATTTTTATATTATTTTCAATTTATAACGAGCTTTCAACCTCCGTATATTTACAAAAATAAAGCAAATCAAACATATTAGCGAATAGTCGAATTTTTGCTGCAACTATATAACCCTATGCGTGCATTTGGTTGATGTATAATACACAAATGAAAAAATTAAATGAGCGACATCCATCTCGCTTGCACTTTGTGTAAGTCTTATAATGGTTGTATCTTTTCTTTTTTCTCTACTTCGTCCATACAAGCTGCGATATCTACATTTCGCACACCTAGTTCAAAAGTGACTCAACTCAAAATTTTAGTTTTTCGGGTTATATGCAAAAACTATGCACAATACACTTGTTTATCTATACAAAAAAATTTCAGTGTATTTTGTTGTTGTTAACTGCTGCTAAAAAACAGTTATGTCTTTCTTTATGTTTCAATTGGTATAAAGTTGCAAATATTTTTTTTTTGATTTCTGAAAAATGAAAAATTTTGAGTTGAGTCACTTTTGAACTAGGTGTGCGATTTATTCTTTTTACTTGTTATCCATGCTATTATTGTGTCTATCATTTTGGTAGCAACGTAAATTAGTTAAACATTAGTTAAAAAGTAGTTTTTTGGAAAAACCGTAAAAGCGAATGTGTGATCATGTATGGATCCATATATGTTGATTTTCAACATGGTATTCAAAACTTTTTCTAACCATCCTTGGGAATGAATTAATTTGTTTTATAAGAAAGGGAATTCTTCAGGCTTTTGTTTTTTTTCATCCTGTTGTTATCCTTATTGAGTTTTTGTTGTTGTTGTTGTTGTTGTTTTGAAATTAGATTATAAATTATTAGCAACTCAAATAAAATTCTACTACATTAATATCATACACAAACACAAAAACCAAACATGATTGTTATTAGTTATCACGCATTAAACAAATATTTTACCATCAACTGTTAAAGACAGACAGACATTTCACTGTGGGATATATCGAATTTTTTTTAGAAATAAATCGGCCATTTCTTACTTATTGGTCCCATTGCAATGAAATTTAGTGTTTTTTTTTTTTTTTTGTAGGTCTCTGATTACACATATATGTTAATGCTTTGAAATCGGGATATCAAAAAAAAAAAAAAAAGTGGGATTCATAATTTTGTATGAACAAAGTGCCTATCATGCATGTTCTACAACTTCAAAAAACTTTCATATTTCGACGATCAAATAATCGAGCAGACTGTTGGAGGCATTTTAAACCGCTGTATTTCTCCGTTCTTATAAAATTTTTCAAAAACCAAATGTTTAATGTTTTGCGAATTTGAGCAAATATTTAATTGATTCAATTAATTGACAGCTTTTAAAATTTTCAACAAACCGATTTAATTGAAAAAAGTAAAGAAATATTTTTTTCTGTGTAGTTATTACTCGCTAAGACAGAATAAAATTACGTGCTAATGTTTAATGAGAGTCGGTCGTTTGTTCCAGGCACAGGTGTGCGTCAAGGCTGTGTCCTGTCTCCAACGTTGTTTTTGCTACTGCTCGATTGCGTATTGGAACAAACCAACAGAGATGCTCCTTTCGGTATTCGTTGGACATTGTCTGATTTTCTATATGACATAGACTATGCCGATGACATATGTCTAATGGCCCATCGCTTCTCGGATATAGAAGCTAAACTCACAAGTCTGTCTGAAAACGCCAAAAAAGTTGGTTTAAAAATTAGTATAAGTAAAACAAAACTTATGCGCATAGGTACAGATATCGTTACCCCATTAATAATAAATGACCAACGTATTGAAGATGTGGATGCTTTTTGTTATCTTGGTAGCAAGATAACTAAGGATGGTGGTTCAAATGCTGACGTTACCGATCGCATTAATAAAGCTCGAGTAGCCTTCTTTTCCTTATCTAAAATTTGGCGAAGAAATAATATTTCTCGGAAAACCAAAATCCGCATTTTTAACTGCAGTGTGAAGTCAGTATTACTTTACGGCTGCACCACATGGAGCTTAACGCAAGCTACCACTAGAAAAATTCAAACTTTCATCAACAAATGTCTAAGACAGATCTTTAACATCCACTGGCCAGATCGTATTTCAAATGAAGCTCTGCTCCAAAAAGCAAACTCCTTGCCAGCACACATTGATATTCGTAACGGAAGTGGACGTGGATAGGCCACATATTGCGAAGACCACAAACAGAAATTGCAAGAACAGCCCTCGACTGGAACCTCCAAGGACAACGCCGCCAAGGTAGGCCCCGTAACACCTGGGTTCGTTGCCTTAAACAAGAATGTTTACTTGCTCGAGTATCCTGGAATCAAACAAAAACAATTGCCAGAGATAGAATCAGATGGAGAAAATTTGTTGACGCCCTATGTTCACACTGAACTTTATTTAAGTATTTATGGTGTTCAGAAAGGTAATTCTATTTATATTTAGATAAATAAAGGACATATATATATATATAATGTTGGCGGAAGAAATCAACAAACATTAACCCTACTCTGGGGAGCCATATTGCCGGCCCCCGGTCGGTCTGTAAAGTTCTATGCCAAAACTTAAGCTCGATGTTATGCCTGTACTAAATTCCATTGCAAAGTAAGAAATATTCGAATTATTTCCAAAAATTTTGTAATATATCCCACTGTGCATTTGTTGTTGAGTTTAACAAGTAAAACAGAAAAAAGGACAAAAAAATACAAAAAATACAAACAAGGATTCAATAAAAACAATAAAAATATGCAAATTTTGCTGTTGTTGTTGTTGTTATTATTAGCAGAAGGTATGTATGGCAGGCCCACTTAAGAGTATAATAAATGAGCACTCATCATTATATAGATACCCGGTCTAATGTCAATACCAATTTCAATAGCATTTATTAATCAATAAAAAGGAAGCAATGACAAAGGATCTTACTTCCGTTCTTGTCTCTCCCTCTATAGCCCATCACATCCCACTTTTACCAATCATTTGGAATATTTATGATTTTCAATCAATCGTAAATTGACAATATAAGAAACATGAGGAAATAAAAAAAGTGAAAATTTCTTAATTTACATATGCTTGAATATGCCAGTCAATATTAGCATGATTATGTAGCGGTAAGGGTGGCTAAATGGGTAAGTGAGGTTAAAGGATGTATGTGAATGAACTTATACAGGGTGGGGGGTGGAGTAAATGTTTTAATGTGTTTGTGGTGGTGGAGTTGGGTGGCTGGGGGGCTGGGGTGGTTAATGTTTGTTGATTTCTTCCGCCAACATTAGCACGTAATTGAATTCTGTCTTAGCGAGTAATAACTAAAGCGAATGAAATTGGAATTACTTTGAAATTATTATTATCACATATTCATATTACATTCCACCGCAGACTTTAGAAAATTTATAGTGATAGTAACGGTCGTCAAGAATGTATGCGCTTATGAGAGGGAATATAATAATAAAAAAAAATTCTTTAAATTGTTGAGATATAAATTTCGATAAATTTGTTAAGGCAAATTTGCATTAATGGAAAATTACCAAAGTTTTAAAATGGTGTTATAATCAAAATGTTTTAAAATGGTATAATCAAAATGTTAAGTTAAAATTCTGAAACTGAAAGCGTAAGTTGTTTCCAAAATGGGAAAATCATTAAAAATTTGGTTTTTGAAAAATTTTATAAGAACGTAGAAATAAAGAGGTTTAAAATGCCTCCAACAGTCTGCTCCATTATTTGATCGTCGAAATATGAAAGTTTTTATGAAGTTGTAGAACATGCATGATAGAACGTTTTCAGAAACCTGACTTGAAACACTGCACACAGAAAAAAGTTTTGTTGCTCCAAGCGTATTTTTTGCCAACCAAATTCTGATAGTCACAAGTACTATCTTAAAAATCTATAGTTGATTCGATAGTTGTAACCAAGTTTCTATAAGAATAATTAAAAAAAATATTTTTGCACATGCAGACATTTTTAATTATCCCTAACGAATCCAATCGAATTTATTATTTAGATAAATACACCATTTCCTATTTAGAATATATGTTTTTGTATTTTTTTATTAATTAAGACAAAATATACAAATTTAAATTTTTTTACATAGTACATAAAGGGTCCGCCAAATAACATTTTTTTTTTAAAATGCTATAAAAAAACTACTGAATATTTTTCGTGTAGGCTACTGCATGGCCAGCCGAGGCAGCCATTTGAATGAAATTATTTTCCATTATTAACCGCAAGGATTGTACTTTCAAATAAAAAAAGAAATTTGAGAAAATATTCAGTAGTTTTTTTTATAGCATTTTCAAAAAAAAAAAACGTTATTTGGCGGACCCTTTATAAAAGCAACGACTGAAAGCAATTGGGGGTTCTTATGTCGAATATCAATGCTTTGCATTCGTTGGTACGAATTCTACGGCGTAAAATTGGTCTTAATAACAACAATAATTGGTACAATTCTCCTGAGATAGTTTACCATTCTCCTCATTGCGAGATTTAACTTACAGATATTATTTACAGAACACAAATTCCGAAAATTGGTCAATATACTGCCAGCACAGGAATCGTCTAAAGAGGGTAATCAGAGTAGCAAAGAGGCGTGCCCATTTAAGTGTATTTCAAAGTCTTGGCCACAAACAAATGTGGAACTACTTAAGAAGTAGTGGTTGTTTGGAGACAGTAGATTATGACGCATCCGCTAATCCGAATAAGGTAAATGATTTTTTCGTTTCTTGTCAGATAGGCAATACTTCTATTCTAATCCGTTGGATTTGCCGGAAAATGGTGGTTTTTCACTTCGACATGTGTAGCATTAAAGAAAATTAAATCGAATGCTGCTGGTCATGATTCTTTATGTTTAAAATTTGTCAATATAATTTATCAATTAATATCTTCTCATTTCCCAGGAAAAAATTACACATTGCAAAAAGAAGGTGATGCCCACACTTGCTTACATATCTCATTGCCAAATTTAGTAACTGCAATACCAAACTCATTCCAACGATAGAGTCAAAAAAGCAAGTAGTATTGTAATCAATTCTTTAAATTTTAACAAAGTAATTATTTACTTAAAAGAAAATAACAATGTTATTAACTTATATGTATAACTTTTTGTACTCAAGAAGTAATCATATACTTTTTCTTAATAAAAGGACGTTATTGGAAGTAGTTCCTAATTTTGAAAAAGAAGTTATACAATTTTAAAGAATTTATCTCATATATTTTTTCAAACAAATTTTTATTTGCTGGAAAATAATACTAAAAACAGAAATTGCATGCTGGCTAAATTTTGTTAAACTGAGATTAGGTATAGATTAGGGAAGCGCACGTGAGCAGAAAATTGTGAGTGGAAGTTGAAATTACTGATGTTATCGTGAGTGAGTGTAAAAAAAATGTTCGAGGGTGATTGTGCGTGAGTCATATTTTTGTTTTTCAATTTTGAATTGTTCTTTTTTATTTGAAAAATTTATATTTTCGTGGTTTATAGCTCCAAAATTATGACAAACCCAAGTTATCATAACAATTCAATATTTCACTTTTTAGGATTTTATTTCCGTATGAGTTTAGATCGTTATATTTGAGTGACCTAGGAGAATCACGTGTGAGTAAAAGTTGAATTTACTTATGGAACTACTTCTTTTTTTTTCAAATGTAAGTACTTCGTAGTTTTACAATGGAACTATTTCTTTATTAAAAAATGTATGTAGTTCTTAAAAATATAAAGTAAATGGTTCTTCGGTAAAAAAAAATAATCAATTCTAAAGAATCAATTATTTTAGTCTCATGCCCTGTTAAAAGAATCGAGTAGGTAATCTAGTAAGGAATGCGTTCTGCTCAAAATGCTTGATTACAAACCCGCTTACCTTTTTGGAAATTTTTTGCTGGGTTTCTTTACCTTTTAAATACAATCATTACAACATCGGTATTTCCTGATGATTGGAAAACAGCTAGAGTTGTTCCCATAAGAAAAGAAGGCAACTCTAATTCATTGGATAATTTACGTCCCATATCGGTTTTTCCTGTTCTTTCAAAAGTTGTAGAACATATTATTAAGGATCAACTCGCTTTTTATATCGATGAAAATTCTTTGATTCACTCATCTCAGTCCGGTTTTCGTCGTGGCTATAACACAAATTCTGTAATAATTGGTCTGACTGATTCTGTGCGAAAACTTGATGATAACGGTAAAAATATAGTTTTGCTTTCATTAGATTTATCTAAAGCTTTTGATAAAGTAATTCATTCTAAGCTTATAGAAAAATTATTTCACCACTTCGATTTTTCAGCCCAAGCTTGTAAGCTTATACTATATTCTTACCTTAGTGGAAGAAAACAATTTGTTTCTATTGGGAACTCTTCTTCTTCAACATTGCCAATTACTAGCGGAGTTCCTCAAGGGTCTTTGTTATTTATGATTTATTTAAATGATCTCTAAAGAATCGTACATGGTTTATCTGTTTAGCCACATGTGTATGCTGATGATGTACAGTTTCTTTGCTATGCTGATGTACAGTTCTTAGATGTCTTGGAAGGTTGTGTTAATTTTGTTATTCAAGAAGTTTTGTCATGGACATCTAACAATGGTTTTTCGTGTTAATGCTAGAAAAACGAAGTTGATGGGATTTGGATTTTTGACTGATAATTTATCTGTAACGCTTAATGGCATGCCTTTAGATTTTGTAGATAGGATGAATTGTCTTGGAATTGTTATAGACAATGATCTGAGTTTTTCTTCACATATGAATTACATTTCATCTAAGATTTCGTTTTTATTAAGAAGGTTGTACACACTTGATCTATATCTGCCACTTCGTATTAAAATTAAAGTTGCAAATGCTTTGTTAATGCCACATATACTGTACTGTGCTGAGGTGATTTCTGGAACCACTGCTGGTGAATTTAGTAGATTTACTAAAATTTTTAATAGAATAATAAAGGGTCCGCCAAATAACTTTTTTTTTTGAACTCCTGAACCAATTGGACTTTGTATGGCGTCAAACCAAGGTTTTTATGCAAAATTCGTCTCAATGATGTCTCCGAAATGTTCAATTGTTGAGAACGACGGTGAATTGATGTTGATGGCGCTTCACGCACACTTTCTGCCACAGCAGCAATATTCTCGGGTGTACGCACTGTTTTTGGCTTTCCACGCTTTGGTTTATCGATGAGGATATCAGTTTCTTTCACTTTTTTCAAAAGATAACGAACATACGGACCATATTCGTTCAGCGGAAGGCTAAAACTAATTATCTGTCAAATCAGACATGAGCTAAGTGTTACCATTCACGAAATAAGCACTAGTTGAAAAAAAAAAACGTTAGATGGCGGACCCTTTACGTTATATTTTCGGATTAAAGCTTCGTAATCATGTTACACGATACGTTAAAAAATTTCTTGGTTGCGATTTCGAGAACTTTATTGGTATGAGAACATTGATATATTTTTACAAGTTAATCATAACAGGCTTTCCTAACTATATTGTACAAACTTTCCATTTCTCGCATTCTATAAGAAATCCTCAAATAATCAAATTCCCCCGCATTCATACTGGCTTTTTTGATCGCTTACTCAATGTAAGATTAATACTATTGTGGAATGCTTTACCCAGAGACTTAAAGTGTTTTTCATATTCGCCTCAGGTCTTTAGGCGAAAGCTTGAAGAACATGCCAAAACTCATAACTTAATTTAATCTTTTTCCCTTTTTATTTATTTATTTTTTTGTTACGGTTAAACTGAATTCACTAATTATTCGTTTATTTAAATAATAATTTAAGCATTATCTGTATTTTTTCTTAAAATTTTGGTTATATATTGAATTACTTTTATCTGTAAGGTATATTTATATATATATATTAGGGCGGGGTCGATTTAAAAATCGCTCAACGTTCAAGGAAAATCGTATTCTAGGGATCAAAATAAGAAACTTTGCCGAAGGAACCATACCTCTAAAACGAATTCTGATGTCCCGACTTTTGACCCGTAGGGTCAAATTTTGAAAAATTGCACTTTGACCCATTTAGAGTGCCCCAATCGAGTCCAAATGTATGACCGACCCCTACTAACTTTGGAGGGCCGACCCACCCATGCCAGTGTCCCGCCCCATGGAACCCCCCTGGGGGGTTCCCCATACAGACATTTAAAAAAATCACCATTTTTGGCACTTTACATGAAAAAATCAGCAAAATGGCTATGTTTTTTTCTTTTTGGAGTTTATTTTTCTCTTTAGAAATTTATTTGGTCAGAACATATGTAATTAACTTAGTAATAGAGAGGAAAATAAAAAAAATTATTGTTTGAAGTCTTTTTTGCTTTCAAGTCTGGGCAATTTCGCATGGCTCTCTAATGTCGTCGCCATAACAGCCTCTACATTTCCCGGTATAACTCGTTTGGAAACGCTAGCTAGCAATTGAACGTGCCGTTCCGTTCCTTGTATGTGTGATGGAATTTTTGGATCAAAAAACGGTGGATCATCTTGATTTAAATATTCTTTCAATGTATCGTACAGAATGCTTCGCATGAATGATGGTTCAAATTCATTATTTATATCATTCAAACTGATCATTTCCGTGTAACTAGTGCAATTAAAGTTTATATATGGTTTTTTTATAAACTCTAAGGTTCGTTGGGTCGTCAACATCGGTTCGATAGCGTAGAATTTTCTTAATAGCACAGTCGCGCTTTTCTTTCCTATAATCAAACAACATTGATAGCAAGATATTTTCCGAATGCGCATAATATGAATTATCTGTAATTACTTGATTGACAATTCTGCGTAAACGAGGTTCTAGAAATCGTGGCCAACTAATGAACTTGAAAAATAATACACTACCGTACACGACAGAGCTGTAATACTTGATATTGAAGTACATTGGCACATAACATTTAATTATAAATTCAACCAGAATTCTTAAATTTTCATCTAGATTTTCCGCTGTCACATACAATCGTAATAATCTAGCGGCCTTGGTGAACCAGCGAGAATGTACAATTTTCCCTGGTTTGATGTTAGCCAGATCCACCGAAACCACGCCGCTAGAAATTGCATGGGCCATGTCGTATAAGTACTTCGAATCGGTGGAAAATTCAATTTTTTCTGGAGCAGGGGGCATATTTTTCAACTCAATTTTCTGAAAGCCGTTTACCACCTGAAATGTTATAATAATAAAATAATTAAAAACGGTTGACAATTATAATAAATGAGTGATAGCAATAACTTACCGGAAGAGTTTCACAAGTTTCGATTTGACGGCTCAGTTTTTCGGTTGCCGATCTTGGTCCAGTGTTGGTTGATTTATCCAAAGCTTCAAACAAATACCGAAACGGAAGTTCGTTGAAGTTTAGAAGGCAAACGAACGAATGCAATGGCCTATTTAGCAGCAATTCGAATCGTCGTATAATATCACCGTGTGGGCCAGTGTTTGTTGGCTCACCGTCAGTGCATATGCCAATTAATGCATCCAGTGATATATTTTTATCGTTGAAAAAATCATTTAATTTGGTTATTTAAATTTATTTTCATCGGGATAAACATTAATTGCATTTTAGTAATTAAATGTGCTAAAGTCCCAAAACTTATTTAACAAATTGTGAAAATCAATCTGATGTAGGCGTGTCCCTATCCGGATTTCATTCCTGCCAAGGAAATCTTCAGGGGACTTTGTTATTAGAATTTCTAGAGATATTTGTAAAATATGGTGGTTGTTTTGTATTCAGCGGTTTCATGTTGCAGTCTTACGTAACCAATCAATTCAGAATTCGGTTCTCTTAAAATAACAAGATGAGATTCTTTTACCATCCTAGTATGATACCTCTCATCAATTTTAGCTCTCGTTAAAATATCATCTTTTCTGCCATCGAATGAAAATGCTAACAAATTGGTATCATCTAACCGTTTGCGAAGCACTTCTTGTCTGCATTTCTATTTTTCTCTGCGAACTTTCGATTTATCCATGATGAGAAGATTGCCATGCTTATCTTTCATTTTAAAATCTTGCAAAAGAGCGGTTCCTAATGCTGATGCTACTCTACCAGGCACACCAAATCTGTCACATATCAAGGCAAAGTTAAAACAATCGTATCTTTCTGTGTATTGTGAACTTGTTTTTGTATCCATATCTTCTTGAACCGATGGTGGTGCGTATGTTGAATCATCGGGATCTTGGTATGTTGGCATTGATGACATAGACGTTGCTCCTTGCTCTTCAATTTCCATCATAAATGCATCCACTGTTAGTCTTCTCTGATTATGTTGATCGAGCATAAACTCTTTGAGGCGTTCTGGAACCAAGCCGCATACACATAGAGCTGGTCGAAAGTCGGGACATCAGAATTCGTTTTAGAGGTATGGTTCCTTCGGCAAAGTTTCTTATTTTGATCCCTAGAATACGATTTTCCTTGAACGTTGAGCGATTTTTTTTTGCCTCCATACAAATCGACCCGGCCTAATATATATATATATTTTCTGTTGTTGTTACTGTAGTAGCCTTTAGTAACTGTATATGGCCCTAAGGGCTCGGTTAAGTAAAATGAAGAAGAAAAAAAAACTCTATTTGTTGCAATTAAATTAAATACTTTATAGTAGTAGTAAATGCTATCAAATTAAAGTCTTTGTAAAAACCAGTATTGGTGAAAGATTAAAGTTTTGGGGATTTATTTTAAGTTTCGATAAAGAAAAATGTTTCTAATTCACCCATAAAAAGATACATTTTAATCTGAGTGTACTTCTACAAATGGTCCAAAATCTGTCATCACATTATATTCATGTCACTGAAACTAAATGGACAATTAAAGTTGAAAATTGTAGTTTTCCCCGGAATAGATCCTGAACAATTTTCCTTTAAAATTTCTGGATTTTTTTTAGCGAACGTTTACCCAAAACAGCTGTCTATATATGGAAATATGAAAAATATTTTGAAATAAACGTCTCATCAAAGTCCTTAATTTAAGGACACTTATTTTTGCCGATTTTGTTTTTAATTACTATCTTTATCTTTGTAAAATCTACAGATATTGCAGAATTTCTCTAAGAAATTTTGTAAGGAACATGTGACCAGAATCGAAGCTGATTTCTTCAGCTAAATTACTTTAAATTTTAAATTCTTTTGTAGTTTTAGGAAAATCATCACTTGTAAATCATCATCAGCAAAGAAATGCTATCAATCAGAAAATACAGACACCTTTGATATATTTTCAGAATCGTCCAATTAAGTTCCAAACAAACTGCGGGAAATTCCTGTAAAATATGATTTATGTATTTCTATTTCTCATTCCAATATTTATAAATTATAAACGAAAATCCAATACCTTTCTGGTGTATATATTGATGTTTCACGAATGCTATAAATTTTTCGCATTTAATCATAGAGTTTTATTTACATACATATTTTTGTAAAAAAGTGTTCTTGGACATTTTGTTTGTTTTATGAAATAAAAATTTTTTGTTTTATTTTTTGACATTTAAAAAAAGCAAATGGTTTGGTTGCAAGTATAATTTTTTTTGTTGAGTTCAATAATATTTTTATATTCAGAATCAGCGAATAGGTTTAATAGCCGAAATATATTTTTAAGACGCTTGTAACCATTCGATAGATAGATAGATAAATGTTCTTTACATTTTCTTAAAATTAATGAAATTGAACTTACGACAATGACAAAAGTCGCCTGTCTGAGGTTGATTGCAATTTTACAATTATTATAAAAATCATTTGTTAAAGTATTTAAATTTAATAAAAAAAAGAAGAAATTATGAAAATTCGTTTATTATAGCCTTGCGATATAATAGGACGTTTTTAATATAATTAACTAATTTATCCCAAGTTTCATCATTTACACCATTTAATATATTAATTTTTTCGTTTTCTGATAAAATTACTTTTCCAAAAAATCTTATTCGATATTCTCTTACAATAGGGCATTTTCCTAGGAAGTGTTGGATATCTTCAGGATCGGTCAGTGCACTTTTCTTTTTTCCTTTTAATTGTCCAATTACATTTATTAGCGCTTATTACTTTGCTACCGCAATCATAAAATTCAAATAACCTTTTGATTATTACTTTTTTTTTAATTCTGAGAATCATAAAAAAAGTCATCAATGTTTTTTGCAAAAAATTTTGTGCATATCTCGAGCAACTTTTTGAAATTCATACCTTCACCTAATTGTGAATAAAAGCGAAACGCGTTCATTGATTTTCATGATTTATGTCTCATTTTGTTCATAGGTTATGTGACTTTACGTGAAAGTAATAGGACTTGACACTTTTTACCGTTTTGGATTTTTTATGAATTAAAAAACAAAAAAAAAAATTTAATTTTTAGGCAATTTTTTTTCTTCATACATTTATTTATAACTGCGAAACCGTTGCTTATGTAGCGAAACGTTACATGAACAGATGAAAGTAATTGTAATTCTTGATTTTTCTAAATTTGTCTCAGCAAAATCCGACTAGTGGTTCTCGAGTTATGTCAAACAAAAGAGCCTAAAACATGACAACTAACTTAAAAAAATTATTAAAATTTTATTTGATGTAACTTGACCAAACGAATGATGCAGAAGTTCTTATTTTTACGGCTACTTTCACAAAAAATTATCAGAATTGAGTCCCGAAATCATGTGTTGTACAATTATAATTGCAAATATGGTCATTTCATTATCAGAATGTGTTAAAAAATCTTTTTTTATATTAATTTGCTAAATTAGTTCAAAAAATTAAAAAACAAAATTTTATTTGTTGGTTGTTAGTATTTTTATGTGAGAGTAATCATTATGTTTTTTAAGGCTCCATTAGTGTTTGCGTTTCGCCACGTTTCTTTAACGTGCCGTTCCGGATGTGGGCGTTGTGGTGTAATGGTTAGCGCGTTGGACTTTTATACAGAAGGTCCCGGGTTCGATCCCCGGTGCCGGCAACATCAAATTAATATGTATGAGTTTTTTCTATCCCTCATACGTATCGCAATGTCCACCTTCGTTGTTCTCATAGCAATTAACCCCACCGAAGTAAAATAATGAATCAGGGCTATGAACCAAAAAGCTTCAATAAGTTCGCAAACTCTCCATCAGGTGGCGAGCAACAACTGTTCTAAGACTTATCATCTCGCGCAATTACAGTGTTGCCATATCTGAAGCCCTTCATCTTTCCCCACCTTTCATCTCTATACTATCCCTTCCCAAAGAAAGCAACACACTAAATATAGGAAGTATTTCCTGAGTGTTGCCTCTCTTTTTAAAAAAAAAAAAAAAAAAAAAAAAACTAACCATACACACCACAAATCAGCTGATTCGTCAGCTGAATCGTGTTGCGACGTTGTGAATATGTTCGCTCAATTCTTTAGTTCCAATTTCAATCCTTACGATCCATGCAGCTAGATACTCAAATTCATTTGATATGCTAGACATACCCTATGGGGAATGGCATCGGTCCTGCGTGTGCCACAGGATCGGTCCCTTCGTGCCAGAGACCGGTCCTCTGCTAAACCCTACCCTATGTAAACAAATGGCAACTTTAACATGGGCTTGTCATAGGAGGGGGACATTTGTCCTGCTTTAAACCACATAGTGGCATGCCACAGGACTAACCAAAGATGGAAATACCACAAGACTGTCGCAAAAGGGAAATGTTGGAGGACTAACCAAAACGGACTAACCACATGACTCTCATGAAAGGGACATGTAGCAGAATTTAATAATTTTTAATGTAAAAAATGGTAGAAAATGAAACAATAAAGCTAGTTTCTTTTGGTGTCGGTAATGTCTTCTCTCGATTTATAACGAGTTTTCTCAGAGGCCGCACTATACGTGTTGTTTTAGATGGAGTCTCATCAAACGAGTTTCAGCTAAATTCAGGGGTACCGCAAGGTTCTGTTCTTTCTACTACCCTTTTTCTTATTTTATTAGTGACCTTCTTGGGCAGACCTTCAATCCTATCTACTCTTTTGCAGATGACAGCAACATTTGTCATTCATTTTCATTCGATCACAGGCCAAGCTCTTTGGAGATAGAGGGCATGCGGCAGAACATGAATGACACACTCAATCAAGACCGTTCTACAATCTCCGAGTGGGGTTGCGCGAATAAGGTCGATTTTAATGCACGCAAGACACAATGTTGTATGTTAACCCACAGACGGGCTGTGGAATTAACATTGCCATCTGTAGCTATGGATGGTATAGGTATTGAGGAATCGGATACTCTTGATGTTCTGGGCATGAGAATACAGTGTGATGTCCGTTGGAATAAGCAAGTATTTCAAGTGTCGAAAGAGGCATTCAAGTGTCTCGGTTTTCTAAAACGGTGCAAGACTTACTTCACTCCATCCGATCTCCTTACTATTTATACCAGCTATATCCGGCCAAAAATGGAATACAACTCTCATATATGGGCAGGGGCTCCACTGTCTCTTCTGAAGCTTCTGGACCGTGTTCAGGGGAGGGCGGTGAAGCTTATCAATGACAGTAGTGTATCCAACTTTATTGATTCATTGGAGCATCGTCGGAATGTGGGTTGTGTGACTCTTTTCTATCGATATTACCATGGGAGATGCTCATCTGAGATAAGTGAACTTATTCCACGAGCCCGAAGTTTTATTCGTAATACTCGCTTATCTAGTAGAGCACATCCGTTTGTAGTTGATTGTCCTGTGTTTCGCACAACGCATTACAGAGAAAATTCGTTTTTTAGTCGAACGATTCGTATGTTTAACAAACTTCCCGCAGAAGTCTTCCCTGTTACTTACAATTTAGAAAAATTTAAATCAAATATCCACAAACACTACTCCCTCTTTCCTCCTTCCCATACCCTATTTTCCTGATCAATACAATGCACTGCATGAGTAGGGGGCATCCCTTGAGTATTGGTTAAATTATAAAAAAAAAAAAAAATTGTAAATATTACTAGTCCTGCGATAAGTCCTTTTCCAGCAGTTCAGGTTCTTTTAGGTCAATTTTCGCATGCCGATAATTCTTTAATACACTTAAAAAAAAAAACATAAATATCGACAAAAAAAAAAACACAAAATTAATAATTTTAAGTTTCAAAAATAAAGGAAAACTAAACAGCTTCCAATGGGTAAAATTCTGGCCAACTGGCTTTCTTGTTAATAAGCATTCTGGTTAAGTGGTTGTCCTCCCTTTACCAGTCACAGTATTGGTAATTTTAGGACAATTGACATTGCTTAACCCACTACAGTATTAAATTATACCAGTCCTGTGATAAGTCCATCTTTAACCAGTCTCTTTTAGGTCAATGGACTCCTCATTCCCCATAGGGTAGGTACTCGTATTTTAGAAGTTTCTGAAGATGATGTTTTTTACGGTATTTTGATTGTTTATGCGCCCATTTATTAAAGAAAATATTTTTTTTAATTAAATAAATAACGTGGCCTCACTGAGATTCGAACCTGGGGTCTCTGGTTATTAAGCGAGCACTCTACCGGCTGAGCTATCGTCACATATAAAAATTGGATGTAAATGAATTGTTGTGCTTCGAGTTTCAATTTGTGATGTTAAAAATATATACCTTACCCTCATGCTTACAAAAAATTACAAAACGATGTGTCTAAATATAGATTTTCAAAAAAATACTTTAAATATTACTTTATGTTTATATTTCATGCGTTATGTAATTGATGATCGTTAAGTCTTTCCTTTTGTTTTTAAATAATGTAATGATGTGTCATTACTAGGTAACCCAATAGTGTCCAATTATTGGTAATGGGTGACTTTAAGTTCTGAAGTAATGATGAACGTAAGAAGTATTCATTACAAAGTAATGCATTACTTAACCCATTATTGGTAACTCATTACTTTTTTTTGGAAAATAATTATATATGTAAGGAGTATACATTACAAGGCAATGTATTACATTTTCGCACCCATTACCAAAGTTTTACTGGGATATCTTGTCATCGCCACAAACTATGTCCAAAAGAGTACTTTAAATCGTGCATGTAGTAATATAAAATTGTATTAATGATATTGCGCTCAACAAAAATCCTAACCATGCAATTGAATTTTGCACTTCGAAAGAAATCTTCAAATTGTTGTTTTTTGAATTTTTGAATTTGTAAATTAAGATATTTCATTGTAAATTAATTTATAAAGGGTCCGCCATCTAACGTTTTTTTTTTCAACTAGTGCTTATTTCGTGGATGGTAACACTTAGCTCATGTCTGATTTGACAGATAATTAGTTTTATCCTTCCGCTGAACGAATATGGTTGTGTATACGCTTGAACAACGCTGGGAAATATTGCGGCATTACTTTGAAAATCATCAGAATGTGTGCGCCATCAACATGAATTCACCGTCGTTCTCAACAATTGAACATTTCGGAGACATCATTGAGACGAATTTTGCATAAAGACCTTGGTATGACGCCATACAAAGTCCAATTGGTTCAGGAGTTGAAGCCAACTGACATTTTGTATGTTTCATTGACTTAATAAATAAATGAAATGAAATGAAGAATAATTCTTTCACCGTCTCTAATTTCTACGTGGGTAGTTCCATTTTTGATCCCAAATTTTTAACCCATAAAATTGAGATTGGTGAGAATTGCGAATGTTTTAGAATTGTGTAGTTCTTGAACGAACTAGTTTAATTGAACGTCTTTTCTTTGAACTAGTGAGCTAGATCACAATCATCGGCTCTTTTAGGTCTTTCTCTCTTTTTGTCTTTTGAGTAATAATTCTTTTCTTTATGTTGCTTTTGAATTTTTTTTTTAATGTTGCCAGCTCAATTTTTTTTAACGTTCAAAGGAGACGTTATTAATTTCTTCTTTCTTTCGAAAAATTGTTACCTAGTTCTTTGAAAAATACAATTATTTCTGAAAATTAATAAAAAATTCAATTTTGAGTTTATAAAATGTCTGGAAAACTGGATAATTAAATACCATTTTATGATTTAACAATCATTTTAAATATATTTTAAAGTGTTAAATTATTCTCCGATAGTAAATGTAATAGAAAGTTACACATTTTGTTTCGCATCAGCTTATTCAATTCACTTCAAATAGTTCGTGTCGCACAGCTCAATTTAGGATAAAGAGCTGTTGAACTAGAAGAGCGAACTAGTTCATTGAAAGGAGCTGAACTGTAAAGAGCGATCTTTAGAAAGACCTAAAATGTCCAAGCCTAGATTGTTTGTTAATTTAGTTCTCTGTTTCTCATATCCAAATTTAATATAATAAGTTGGTTAAAATTCGTAAAAAAAGAGTTGTGAGAAATTACTTTGTAGTGTTGAAATATATAGGCAATATCTTAGCAACATTATAAAAGTTAACTTAACTTGGGATAAATTTATTGCCTTCCCTTCCCTTTTCTTTTCTTTTATTTTTTCTTTGTTTTCTGCCACAAACAGTATTGATAACATTTTTAACTTTTAAGAAAAAGTTTTTTGACGTTTTTTTCTTTTTTAACATGGTTTTCTTTTTTTTTATTTAAAAATATTTATATTTTATATATGCAAGGGGAAAACAATATTAAATTCATTTTAAGTACAAAGAAATAGTAATAATAATAATAATATTGCTACAGCAAAATATTATAAAACACATGCTGAGTTCTGTTTAAGGATGAAAATATGCGTGTTTCTTAACTAATGTGACCAACTGTTTTTGATCCAAAAGCGAGATTGAGCTGACAAAAAGGCGGGATTTTGGCGCAAAATCCTTATTTTTTATCAGTTTTGCAATTTAGTTAGTAAAAATCACTAGACAAAAGGCTCAAAGACAATTTGTGGTAACGAAGTTGAAATTTAAACTTATATAAATAATTTTTTTTTATATAGAAATATGCTCAAATTAAACATTGTTTTAACTACATCCCTTCGATACTAAAGAAATTATTCTAGAAAATTTTCCTACACAAATTTTTCACTAAACTCGTGACATTTGTATCACAAAGTGTATAACCAATTTCTTTAGCCTTTATGAAACTTTTTTTATTAGGCGAATGAAATTTTTAATAAATAAAGCAAAATTTTGAATTGAAATCAATGAAAGCAATTCATAATATATATGAATAAAATTGGTTCTGTGTTTATACACTAAGGCAGATAAAATGATTCTCATAAAGTTTATTTTGACTGTACACAGAAAAAACTAAAAACGGGTTTCAATTAAAAATTGTATTGAATCAATTAATATTTTAATTGATTTTGCACCTACCACTGAAATGATAGTATTAACTAAAAAAAATTGCAGACAGTTTATTAAAACTCTTTCAATTAAAATAATAATAATATCAATTAAAAGAGTTATTGTTTTTCTTTACAACCTCAATTAAAAAGTTTAGTTAAATTGATTAAAACTTTAATTGAAACTTGAGAAGAAAACAATGGTAGTTTTAATTGAAAACTCGTATTTTTTATTTTTGTTATATGCCCCCATTAAATAAAAAAAGAAATGTAGGTTTGTAAATTAAATTGACATTTTATTTATAATAAAATTAAAGCTTTTTAATATAAAAATGTATTATAAGAAAAAATTTAAAAGTAAAGACTAAATTTTTGTTTTGCTTGTCTTGTCTTGAACTTTTTCTTGTAATTGAATTGCTTTCTTAAAAAAATCACACACAACTTTAAAATGATAGTTTAATGACACTTATACTTACTGAAAATTTAATTATTTACAAAAATAATAGTTTAATTGTTCTTTTTCGATAAGGTTTATTTAAATCCACATGTGCACTTTTATTGCCACAGATAAAACACGAAACTTAATTAAGTTTTCGTGCGTACATGAATATCTCAACAAAAAGAGTGTTGCAAACTCTAGTGAAATAACTACGATTTTGCGTGTATTTGAAATCGGTAAACTATTCAACTTATTGAAAGTTAATCATTTGTGATTTTTTTTCTTTTTATTTACAAAAATTAAATAATATATTGATATAATTAAACCTTTGTTTGATTATTTAATCTAAATAAAATAAAATAAAAAAAAAAAATAGTTTGCCAAATTTTTAAAAATTTTGTTTACATGTTGTCAACACTGTATGGATATATTAGAAAATTCAATAAATTTTTTAATTGAATCAATTAAAACAATTGTTTAAATTGCCATTGATATTCAAACAATCGATTAATTAAATATTTTTGGCCCATAATTTTTTCTGTGTATGTAATGTCTCGGTTTGAGTTAGATTTTATTTGTTGCTTTTCAAAAAGTTTGATCATTTTCATGATAGACACTACCCAGGTAGAAAAATACAATCTTTAAAACGTTTTAAAAGCATTTTTCATGATGGTACAAGCGTTTTCAGAACATACCAAATTACAAATTTAAAGCGTTTTGAGAATGTGCAAAATGATAACCCAAATTTACGGTCTGAGGATGGTATTTTATAACGTTCTCAAAACATTGCAAAACAAAATTTTTGAAATGCTTTTTCAATCGTTAAATAAGTATTTGCAGAACATTTTGGCTTACAGTTATTAAGCGTTATGAAAACGACCCAAATGATAACCGCTTTGAGGGTTGTAATTTTGAACATTGTCAAAACGCTCGAAAGACAAATTATAAAGATCTTTATGAATTGTTCATAAATACCACAAATAATGAAACATGTAAAATATGATTAAAATAATATAAATAAAGTAACAAAACATTGTAATTTTAAATAGTTTAACTAGCGTTTTATTAAGTTTTGAAAAAGTCCTCTAAAATATTGCTTTATCTGTCCTCAAAATATAGTGCTTTATAAAAGATATACAAGGACTATACACTTTATAGAGTCGCTACATTATTGGCTGGCCATATTGAGTGATTTATTGAACTCGGTTCATGAAGAGAAAAGCATATAAAAAAATTGCATAAGAAACCGAGTTCGCATATAGATAGACCTCTTATGACAGTGTTGTTTTTTAATCAGTAAAATATTTTGTAAAAAAAAAGTATTTCTAAAGTACTATTGGCAAATGTTAGAAAAACGCTTTAACGCAATGGTTTTACATTGGTTTTATTTTATAAACCGTTGTAAATTTTGTACGATAAGAACTTCTAAAGTACTTTTTACAAACGTTGGAAAAACGCTTTGAACCAATGTTTTTACAGTGTTTTTATTTCACAAATATTTGTAAGTTTTGTATAAAAAGTATTCCTAAAATACTTTGTCCGAACGTTCGAATAACAATCCAAAATAATGTTTTTTAAATGCTTTTTTTTCGTATAATTTGCAATTATCGCTTTGGAAACGCTTTTATTTTAGTACCATCAGAAACAAACGTTTTGAAAACTCTTCGTTTTTTGTACCATCCCAAATTTCTACCTGGGTACACTTGTTTTTCAAAAAAATTTGATTTTATAACTAGGGATACCAGATCAGGTAGTTTATACACTAAGGCAGATAAAAAGATTCTCATAAAGTTTATTTTGACTTTTGTATGTAATGTCTCGGTTTGAGTTAAGACAATTAGTTCGAAATCCTAAATAAAAATAAATGAATTTACAAAAATAATTAATAAAAATGTAATATTAACCTCCCTTGGTTGTAAATAAATTACATTATTTACATAAATTTACACTCACAATATTTTTACAGTAACTGTAGTTTATTTAAAAAGTAATCAGTAAACTTTGTTTATTAAGGAATATACACTTAGAATACAATGTAGGTAAAGACCACTGCAAATATAGTTAAAAACAAATGAAATTTCACTTAAAGAAAGGACGACTTACATTAGAATAAATTCAACTAACATTGTCATTCTAAAAGATGAAGAGTGGAATTTTGTTATAAAAAACGTGAAAGAAATTCAAGATGGGATCAGCCTTTAAAAAGCGGGATAATCCCCCCAAAAGCGGGATGGTTGGTTAGGTTATTGTTTGTATGTTGCAGGATTGTTCAGGCTTTGCTGTAAAGTTGGCTAAATGGAGGATTGGAAACATGGATGACTGGTTGGTTGGGAACGCAACAAGCAAAATAAAATATTAAAAAAAATAAAACTCCAAAGAAAATATGTCTTACAAGGAAGGTATCTTATGGGGGAAACTACCGATTTTGATGACATATTAATATGTAGTAGATGGGACATACCTAACACACTTGTATACATCTTTACCGACACAATTTCATATATAATGCAAAAAAAAAAATGGCTTAAAAACGTCTGAAACTCTTTTGTTCGTAAAGTTTTTAGAAAAAGTTATAAACTTTATGATTGCCCACATAAATACCAGTTGTCTGATACCTAATTTACCTAAAGAATAATTTGAAGAAGTATAAAAAATCGAAAAAAACACAAAATCCGGTCTATGTCTATTCCAATTTTGAGACCCTAAATATGAGTTTCGTCTCCTCTACACAGAACAAATTATTGCCAATAAAATGTCAATTAAAAAAAAAAAAAAAAAAAAGTTTAACAATATCTATTAACTGTTTAATTAAAAATGATTTTGGTGCACACAAAATTGAACTTGACAAGAAATTGAAAAAAATTTAAAAAATTACCAAAATTTTAAAAAAATTTAACATAATGTAATAAAATCTCTATAATAAAAAAAAAAAATCGCTATAATTTAAAAAATCACCAAATTAAAAAAAAAAAATTCTAAAATGAAAAACGTTTCCGACATATGGACGTTTCTAATTTCATTTAGCGGATTTTTTAATTTTACATTTTTTTTTAATTTTTTGATTTTTTTTAATTTAAGCTATTTTCAATATTTTAAATTTTGTCGATTTTTTCAAATCAGGTAGATTTTTTCAATATTAACAATTTTTTTTTTTTAAATTATGGTGCGAGCAAAATTTTGTGATTTTTTTTAATTTTTGCGATTATTTTTTTAAATGTAAAATTTTTTTTTTCCAAATGTTGTAAATTTTTTCCGATTTTTATTTTATATGTATATCCGATTTTTTTAATTGCAGCTGTTTTTTTAATTTTTACGATTTTTTTTTTTTAAATTTAGCACATTTTTTAAATACTGGTGATTTTTTATAAATTTTGGGATTTTTTTAGCTGTTTTTTTTTTTTTTTAATTTTTAGTGAGTTTGGCGATTTTTTTTTGCAATTTTAGAGATTTTTTTAAATTTTGATGATTTTGGATATCAATTGAACCTAAATGAATGAAATATTTACAAATTATATTAATTGATACCACAAATTTCCTCAATAGGACCGACTTCAATTAAAAATTTCATTAAATCAACAAATATTATAATGGAAACAAGATTTTAATTTTTTCTGAGTACCACTTATTGAAATTTCAACAAAATCGTTGGGTAACCCTGCTGATACCTTCCTTGCTAGTGATTATGGTGATATCATACTTGGGACTAGTGAATTGAATGCGTCAATTAATTGATGCTTTAATTGGCATTACAATTGCTTAAAATCAATGAAAATTAAATTTTGTTGTAATTGGTTTTAATCAATGTCAATGCCTTTAACAGACAATTATAATGGATTATTATAATTGTTTGCTACAAAAAATGTAATTCCAAATTGAGATAAAAATCATTTAATGGTGTACTAATTTTATAAATATTCGGTATGTTATCCAGGATATATTATCAATAGCTGATCGATTCATCATAACTTTCATGCAAATGCATGTTTGTATTCAGTAGCCCAAAAATCGATGTTTCCCTAAAACTTTTCGAAATTAAAGAATTTGCAACACAATGGCATCGATTTGTTTTTGCATGTTTTTGCATATTTTGTTATAAATGCATATTTTGCTATAAATGCATATTTTAGTGCATATTTTGACAATTTTTGTTGCATATTTTCCATTTAACTGCATATTTTGTAAAACTTACTGTTAAGATTTAATTAAAAATAAACAAAAGAATGCATTTGTAGCCCTCAGCATATCATTTACACCTTTTGCAATTGTATTTCAGAAAATATCAATTGAAATTCAGAATAACCATTTGAAATTCAGAAAATATCAATTGAAATTCAGAATATCCATTTGAAATTCAGAAAATATTATTTGAAATTCAGAAAATATTATTTAAAATTCTGAAAATATGAATTAAAATTCAGAAAACATCGTTTCAAATACAGAAAATATCAATTAAATTTCAGAAACCCATCGATTGTAATCCAGAAAATATCAATTAAAATTCATAAAATACCAATTGAAATTCAGAAAATGTCACTTGAAATTCAGACTACATCAATTGAAATTCAGAAAATTTTTTAGATAAATTTAATTTAATACTTTCAAAATTTCAATTGATATTTTTTGATTTTCAATTGACATTTTCTGAATTTTAAAAAATATCAATTTACGTATTCCGAATTTGAATTAGTATTTAATGAATTTGAAATGATATTTTCTTAATTTCAATTGATATTTTCTGAATTTCAAATGACGTTTTCTGAACTTCAACTGATATTTTCTGAATTTCAAATCGAAAATCTGCAATTTGTTTCAATTAATGTTTTCTAAATTTCAAATTCTAAAATTCAATTGATGTTTTCTTAATTTCAAACGGAATTTCTGAATTTCAATTGATTTTTTCTGAATTCTAATTGATAATTTCTGAATTACAGTTGCAAAAGGTGTATTTGTCATTTGTTAGACATTTGTATTGGATTTAATTTTTGAGCCAACGCTATCAAGGAATATATCGATTTTTAAAAATCCACAAATTTTAAGTGCATATTTTTTGTATTTTATTTCATATTTTTGAATTTTAAGTGCATACTTTGGATTTTTTACTGCATATTTTTGGTTTTTTTAGTGCAGGAAAATCGCTGCCCTGATCATGACTAAATCGTTACCAAACAAGTGTAAGTGTATAAAATAGCGAATACCTGTAAAATAAGGACTTAAATTTAATGTTTTTTTATCGTTTTTTTCTCCAGACCATAAAACAATTATTTTTCGTCAATTACAATTGGTTGTTTTAGAGGCATTGATGCCATTTCATTACAATTGGTCTAATCAATGAGAATTACATAAAATTTCATTGTCATTGGAATGGTAATTACATCTTTTGGCATTGTCATTGACCACAAGTAATGCCAATTAAATTTCAATGCCAATTAAATATTCCCATGTATGGTTGATATGTTTTTGTTTGTATTTTTATATGCATGTCCTGGGGGATGCATTTGGTAGGGAAATTTAAAAAAAAAAAACATCAACAAAATAAGCCTAAGACGACAACAGCGAAGTCTGCTAAAAGGAAATATTAAATAAACGCCAAAAAATACAAAAGACACAATTTGATTTTTCCTTTTAAAACCAGTCGACAGACAACATCAGCATCTCGTATACCAAAGAAGTCGGTACGCAAAACCACTTTCCCTTACCCTTTTACAATAAACTGAGATGTTGGTTAAGCAAATATGGAGAATGTATGGTTTCCTAAGGATTTAAATACACCCAGAAAACATACGCGGTCGTAGCAAACGTATTTGTAGCCAATCCAATGGTTAGGTTGCATCCACCAAGTTTTTTTGTATTTATCACTAAATTTCTTTTAATCGTCAATCGAAATTCTATTGTGATGGCAGAACTACTGTTGTTTCAATCTAATGATTGTTATAGCAAACAAAAAATTTGATCGCAGCAACTGAAAAATTCGATTAGCTACAAATAAGGTAGCAATGACCGAGTGTGTTTTTTTTTGGGTGTAAGAAACTGTATTTACTGTTTCAAATCAGTCTCTAATCCTTAATTCAGTTATACTTAACTTGACAAAGTAAGTATAAACATTTTTCCAACCCATCAGATTAAGATAAACAAAGAGACAAAAAAAAAAGAACAACAAAAAACAAATAAGGAACTAAAGTATGTGTATTAGGGTGTCCCGATAAAGAGCGTTATTTCAAATTTTTCAAAAATCAAATTCAAATAAAAGTTGTTAGATATTAAGTTCAATGGTCAATTAACTTATAGTAGTCATGAATAATGTATGATATTTATCAGTCTATGTCATGCAGTGGCCATTTGTTAAGGTCAATTGCTAGTTTAGGGATCAAATTTGCTTAAACCGTAAAATTTTGAAAAATTATAAAAGCCGTTAAATGGTAGAGTTAATCTTAAGGCAAATATGTACCTAAAATAAGAATACAGGGATTGTGTTTACATTTCAACAGAAATGAGTCAGATTGATTGCATTTTAAAAACGTTATACGTGCATTTACGGGCGCCAAATTTTAAAGTAATTTTGTGGAAAAACTGTACCATACAATAAATCGAAAAATAAAGTTCGCCATTGAAATCAGCTAGCCGGAAATATATAGAATAGCGGAAAGAGACCAGTGCCTCTGGTGGGAATCAAACCCACTATCAATATTATTGGTACATTTTGTGTAAATTCAACTAATCAGGACAAATTATTTAAAAATTAAATATTCTGATTGGTTGATTTTTAATACGAGGGCGCATCAATAAGTCCGTGCCTTTTCGAACTTCCCTCGTAGTTATATGAAATGCAACAATGCTCCCATCAAGTACCACCTGTTAATATACTACTGTCAAATTTTGACAGTGGTTTACTGACTTTCGTTGTGGTCGCGAAAGTACAAATGACGCTGAATGTTCTGGACGGCCAATTGAGGTCAATACACCCAAAAATTTCGAAAAATCCACGATATGGTGTTGGTCGATCGAAGAGTAAATGTGCGTATGATTGTTGATGCCATAGGCATTTCATATGGCAGTGTGGTTTGATTTTAAATGATCAATTGGGTTTAAGAAAGCTGTCTGCAAGATGGGTTCCTCGTTTGTTCTCAATTGACCATAAAAGTAATCGTGTGACAACTTCAAAGGATTGTTTGGAGTTGTTTAACCGCAATTCGAATGAGTTTTTGCGGCGTTTCGTAACTGTGGATGAAACATGGATCCACTACAACACTCCGGAGACCAAGCAGCAGCCTAACCAATGGGTTTCTCCGGGTGAACCGGCTCCGAAGAAAGCCAATAAGGTGATGTCAACAGTTTTTTGGGATGCTCGCGGGATAATCCACATCGATTACCTTCAAAAGAGAAGAACAATAAACGGCGAATATTATACCAACTTATTGGACCGATTTAACGAGATTTAAAAAAACGACCCTTATGGCCGAGAAAAAAGTTCTTTTTCATCAAGATAATGCACGGGTGCACACGTGTGCAGTCTCAATGGCAAAATTCCATGATTTGGGCTACGAATTGGTACCTCATCCGCAATATTCTCCCGATTTAGCCCCCATTGATTATTTCCTATTTCTAAACCTAAAGAATGGCTCGAATTAGCTCCAACGATGAAATTATTGATCAAACAAATGCCTGTTTTATGGATCTCGAAAAATTCTTTTTTTTGGAAGGGATACAAAAATTGGAGAAACGTTGGACTAAGTGTATTGAGCCAAAAGGAGATTATGTTGAAAAATAATTTTTTTTTTGCAAAAAATACTGTGTTTCATTCGAAAAGTCACGGACTTATTGATCAGTCCTCGTAGATGGATAAAATAATTTTGATCGATCAGAAATTGATTTAAATTTTCATAAACAAATTCATAGTGTGTGTTGAAAAATCAATAAAATGCTCATCAATTATATAGAAAATGTGTGCTTGGCTTTATAAATAATATATTTTAATTAAATTAAAAATATGTCATATATTAATACAAATACATCCGTTTCCAGTTAAACACTCAAGCATTAATTTAGTGATTAAAAAATATTTATCAACTGTTATTTTAATGTTAACATACCGATAAAAAGACTACCTCCATCCCGAATATTGATAAACATTTTAATGGTATTATTTTTGCTGAAATTAGGGAGTTTTTTTTATAACACAGATTATTTTTAGTGTCCGACCGAAGTCACTTTTTCGGACTTCTACCAGATTTACAATAATCGGACGATGCTTAAACAGATTATAACCAAAACAGCCCACTCAACAATTTGAGTACAAAAATGATATTGTGTTGATGCGATAAAGTACATAGACATTACAGTTCATCACAAAAATTTTATTTTGGGATAGCATCACTTTTTTTTATGGTTAACGGAGTTAGTATTTTCTTTTTAAGTTTTGCGGTGGCCAAAAACGCTTCTTTAGGGTCCTTTTACTACAGAGCACAAAGGCGATCATTTGTATGATTGCCGGACATTCGATTTTAAGCCAAAAATTATTAAAAAAACTTTTTCCCGGTTTGTGCACTGTTTAGTTAATAGAGTGGACGGAAAACTCAGTTTTTTTTTTTTAAATTTTAAAATACATTTTTTAATCAATCACAAACATTTTGGACATATCGCGAACCGCTCAAAACTATTAAGGTAACAATTTTTTAAAAAATAATGAAAATATTATTTTACCATATACACTAAAAAAATAGTTTGAGGTAAGCAAAATTTCACAAACATTTTCGACATCGCGGCCTATTAAAAAGTTGTTTATCAATATTACTGGCTTAGACTCAAAAGAAAAAGTCAGTAAAGTCAGCAACATATTTGCAGGGAGGATCCTTGCAGACAAATTGCTAATATTTTGCTAACATTTTCTAAACAATTTTTTTTGCTTATAATAGCAGTTCTGCTGGCTCCCAGCAAACATGTTGCTTACTTTACTGACTTTTTTTTGAGTGTACCATAAAGCGAAAATATTTGCAGCATTTCTCTCAGCTAAAAATGCTTTTTGATTGTGTCTAATAAAAAAGTACTTAATAAGTTTTTATGAAAAAATAAGATTTTTCCGACCACTTTATTTCCTAAATGATGCACTTTAAAAACGGGGAAAAAGTATTTTTTGAAATGATTTTTGGTTTAGAATCGAAAGCTGAATTCAATTTTAATATAAATACGTCTCTTTTTTCTCTGCAGAAATAGTGACCCAAAATCTGCATTTTTGGCAACCGCGCACATGTGGAAGGAGTTTAAATTTAGAAAAAAATAATACCGCCATTTTTTTTTATAGATGCCAAAACATCTTAAAAAGTGATGATATCCCAAAAATAAAGAAACTGTTTACTTTTCTAACGAACTCTAATAAACATGTATATTTCAAGGGGTATTTTACCGCATTAACTCAAAAACAAGGGTTTGGGGTTCGTGAACACGGGAAAAATTGTTTTATGTGACCTACTTCAAAAGTTTTCGACACCTGTTGAAATTGACTGTAGGTGCCTCTTATTTTCAAGGTCTTATGTAATTAGAGGAACGACGAACAGGGTAAGGTTAACTATGCTTAATGACTCTATGACGTCCATAGTTTCACGTTGAAACGTCTTCACCATAAGAATTGATGTCCATTTTAAAGTCGAAAAATTAAAAAAATATTTCCAACTTTAAAGAGATTTTTATTCATTTTAATATTTTGCTCATAGGTTTTAACTTTCAGATCCAAACCAATACAAAATGGACTCACTAGACTTGTTAGATACACTCACTGATAAAGTGATTTTCATATCGCTTATTAGTGGTTTACAAGTGAAACCAAAATATTCCGACTTTTAAACATTCGCTGTTTTTTTTATAGGAATTTTGCGCCGTTTAAACGAATTCAGTTTTGAGGTTAGATAGTATTTAAAAAATGGTGTACTTTTATTTAGTTTATAATAGTTTATAATAACGGAATACAAACATCACAAACTTATAAGGAATTAGTGTACAATTTTTGAAAATGTATGTTTCATGCGTCCGACATCGACGATTTTAATTGAAATTAGCTAGCGTATTGCGTGAACTGATCCATTTTGTAAAAAGCACCTCCGAATCAAAAGCGCATTTTAAAAGCAAATGCTTTGTAAAAATTTTGCGGAATTTAATTATTTTGTTCCGCATTTTTTTTTTTATAAAAAAAAACATGGCCTTACTCGAGATACCTAACAAATTTCGGTATCTATTGGGAATCCTTACGACGGACTAAATTGATAAAGTTCAAAAAAGTTAAATTATATTCTTTCATAGCGTCTACAGTGGCAGTTTTTTTTCCAAACACACTTCGCTTCGTGACAACTTAAGCGCTTTATCAATTCCGCCCAAAAGTTAATTAATAATATTTTAATAAGCTTAATACTAAAATCAAAAAGCCATAAAAAATTGTAGGGACTTTAAATTTTATGGGGCAAACAAAATTTGGTAAACCGTATAGAAAATCCCTTTAGAACATTTGGAATTTTTCGAATTACCCAGTGTACGAGTAGAAACGGTAATGATATGTCATTGCTTTTCTCACTACCAATAATAACACCATCTTACTCTCTACATTACTTCAACACATATAATAAGGACTTACCAATAACTAGTTAATTTTCCCAATATTTTGATACAAAAAATATTGCGTTACCCATAAGTACACTCTGGGAACTTTTGCTTTGAAAATATGTAGTTGTTTGGGTTGTAATATAGTTTCTTTATTTTTAATGTAAATGTCAGTCATTTGTAGAACAAATTAAATTTTACTTACCTTGTAATTAAGTTAAAAAAACAAACCACATCAAATGACTGTTTTATGAGTTTACATTAATTTTTTACAGTAGTTTTCTATTACAATTGTTAGTAATTTTTTGAACATTAAAAACAAATGACAATGTTAGTTGAATTTACTGAAATGTAAGTCGTCCTTACTTTAAGTGAAATTTCATTTATTTTTTACTACATTAGTATTCTAAGTGTACTTACTTTTAGCATTATTTTAAATATAAAGTATTGGTCTCAACATATTTTGAAAATCAATTTTTAGACTCATTATTTTTGCAACTCTAGTAAATAGGGGAGAGTGTGGTAATTTGGAACGTGGGGTAATTTGGGACGTTTCAGTTTTTCTCATACTAATGCATTTTCAGAATAGCTAAGTATTGTGTCGTGTTCCTTAAGCAATCCATATTCCACTTTAAGCAATCCATATTTTATAAGGTAAGGCCCATTTTTTTTTTTTTTTACTTTTATGTAATAAACAAAAAAATCATACAAAAAAGTGTTTATTTGTGTTCTTGTTTTTTGTAAAAACAATTAATTTCTAATGAATTAAATATACAAAATTATTGTTACATTATGTATGTTACGAATGGCGTATTGTTTTCGCAAATATTTAAACATTGCAAACATTTTGGCAGTTTTTGTGACTCTGCTCATAATGGGGTAATTGGAATCGTGTGGATGGGGTTAATTGGGACATTTAATTAATGCAATTTTAACATTTCTTCAAGTTGTTTGTATGGCATATATTGCAAATTATTAATATATTTGGAAATTGCTCCGCGGAAGTACAAAAAAAAAGAAATGAATCCCATCTTGGATTATGATTTAGTGAAAGCCATACAGGATATCAATCTTAAAGAATGGAGGGCGTCATGCTACTAAACCACCTATTCAAAAACCACCCATCACATGGTAATAATAATTTTGCAGAAAAAAATTTATAACCCTTCTGAAACCACAGCTATGATATGCGAGGGTATTTTTCTTTGCCGAGGCAGCCTCTTTCTGAGCGCTCTTTTATAAGTCATAAAAGACTACTAAATATGAGCATTATTGAAAATTTCAGAATTTTTTCAGCCATTTATGATTCATTTTTGAGTCATATGTAAGTGTTGAAAAAATTTTCAAAAACTTTATATTATTCTCATAAACAAGAGTCAATTATGATTCATTTATGACTCAGAAGTTTGAGCGCTCGGAAAATTATCATATTATATTTTATCATTCATTTATATTTTATTTATTATCATATTATATATAAAGTCTTATGTGTCATTATTTCCATGAAATGCAAATGTGTTGGCTGGATAGTGTTATTTTGAGTTTGATTTCTATTTTATTTAAATTAAAATGCTTTTCTTAGACCTGCTAACTTATCTCAACATATCGTAACCCAAGTTTAAACCTTAGTTATGAATGCCAAATTTATATGAAAATATCTGTGGTTAAAGTTAAACTCTGGTTATTTTTAGAAAAGTTACTCTCCCTTAATTAAATATCGATTTAATTTGTTAATCATAATTTGGGACGGATATTGTGGAATTAAAAGGGGGGATTAATAAATGGCCTCGTATATCATATATACTACGTTAACATGGTAAGTTTACAAGAATTATGTCAAACTTTATTATTAAAAGTAGACTTTTTATAAGGCCACCTAACGATTTTTTTTATTAAAAAAATTAATTCATTTAATTGAGCCAGCATGCAAATAATTAACTACAAAAGAAACCACTTTCAATTGGTTTTAAATAAAAAAATTGTAGAATTGCATAATTCACAAAAGTAAGGGGTGAAAAAATTGTTTAATCGCTAATTGTAAATGACCCTGGTTATATGCACATGTGATATTTAACAATTTTGCATGTATTTTAGTGCATTAGCGGTTACTTGAAAGCAAATAATCAGTAACAATAATGGTTACTCGGATAAAATATAGTTAGGAGCCCCCCATTTAGGTTTAAACTTTCTATTGTAAGGAGCAAATGAAAGAGATAGATAGAGAGATAGATATAGAGATAGATAGAGAGATAGATAGAGAGATAGATAGAGAGATAGATAGAGAGATAGATAGAGAGATAGATAGAGAGATAGATAGAGAGATAGATATAGATATAGATAGAGAGATAGATAGAGAGATAGATAGAGAGATATCTAGAGAGATAGATAGAGAGATAGATAGAGAGATAGAGATATATAGATAGATAGAGAGAGAGAGAAGAGATAGAGATAGAGAGAGATAGAGAGAGAGATAGATAGAGAGATAGAAAGAGATATAGAGAGAGAGAGATATATAGAGAGAGATATAGAGAGAGAGAGAGAAAAATCGCCAAAAGATAAAGATTTATATAAACTTCGTGGGAAGTGTTGCCAGATTCGACGATTTACCGTCATTTGACGATTTTAAGCACCCAAAATAAATAAATGATATTTGCTTTTGAAATGACGATTTTTTGAAAATAGTTCAATATAACAGCAAAACTAATTTATTTACCATTTTTAATAAAATATACTACTTTTCACCACAGAATTTATTTTTGGATTTATATTATTTTGTTAAAAATTGCGCGTTTTGTTTTTTAATTTGAAACAAAGCTATATTTTTATCTAAATCTTACAGTTATTTGCTATATATGAAGTCAAATAAAATTGGTTCTAGAAAGAATTGTTTTCAAACTTTTGCTCCATTTGTTGCTTCAGTAATTATCGAGTAAGTTAGAATAATGGTTGGCAAATACTACCTTTTCATTATAATGGTTGTTTGACTGCCACGCCCACGCCCACATCAATACCAATACTAGCATGTGTCTTCATAGGGTTTATTTAAAATTTTTACTCATTAATTTTGTTATATCTACAAAATACCGTTATAAATCGCCGTTTCGGTATTTTAGCATTATTTTTAGTTCAAGATATTTCATAAACAGCCTGTATAATATCGATATAAAACCGATTATACAGGAATTATAATGGAAACCCATTTTGTAAATTTTCATTTCTGTCTTGATGTTGTTGAAGCTCTCTCCACTATCCAATTTCCAAAGAATGCAACACATTAATAAATAGGAAGAATTTCCTAAGTGTTGCTTCTCTTTAACAAAAAAAAAACCTTGTTTAGAAATAATGATAATATAATCTTAACCGAATATTATTATTTTCCAAATAATCAACGTTTTTTGACATCCCTAAACCATTCCTGCTGTTTGTGATTATATAAAAAATTGAATAATTGTAGCGTGCTTTTAGGCGATTAAACATTTTCATTTAATAATGACTTATGACGAAATACAAATGCAAATTTATATACATTTTTGCAACAATTGCATTAAATATTACAAAACACATGCATATGGTTGCGTAAAAAAATAATAAAACATTTTTTTTCAACAATATGTTAAATCATTTTTAAACCCATAACGGGCTACATGAAGCAAAAAATTATTAAATAAATATTGATTTCAATTGTAATGAGCAACATGTAAAAATACAATGTCAAATGTAAATAATGTATTTACATATGTATACAAAATGCATAAATATCTCCATGGAATTGATTATCATTATAATCGAGTAAAAAAGAAAGAGAAGACCCAAAAGCACTTTGTACACACAGAGGAATAAAGTGCCAATAGTTTTGAAAAGTATATTTTAATGGTAACAACTTATAAATTCAGTTAGTACATAAATATTTACACTAGATTTCTGTATATTGTGGGTGTTGCAACTAAAATTCAGTTGAATTTACCAAACTTTGTTGTGAAAACTAATGTTAAGTTGTGCCGACCGATTTAAATTCGTAATAACCGAACTTGAGTTGTAATAACTTTCTTAAAACAATTTGTTGTCAAACCGAATTTGGCTTCTGTATTCTCGGTTTTAAAGGGTCCTCCATCTAACGTTTTTTTTTAACTAGTGCTTATTTCATGAATGGTAACACTTAGCTCATGTCTGATTTGACAGATAATTAGTTTTATCCTTCCGCTGAACGAATATGGTCCGTATGTTCGTTATTTTGTGAAAAAAGTGAACGAAACTGAACGTGAAAAGCCAAAAACAGTGCGTACACCCGAGAATATTGCTGCTGTGGCAGAATGTGTGCGTGAAGCGCCATCAACATCAATTCACCATCGTTCTCAACAATTAAACATTTCGGAGACATCATTGAGACGAATTTTGCATAAAGACCTTGGCATGACGCCATACAAAGTCCAATTGGTTCAGGAGCTCAAGAAAAAAAGTTATTTGGCGGACCCTTTATAATTTTTTTTACTTTTCAATAACTCCATAATGAATGCATTCAAAAAAGTTATGGAGTTAGTTAAGAAATGTTCGCCAATGTGAAACCCATACCGGGTTTTTGGGGCAAATACAAAAAATGTGAAATATTTCATATCGAAGTACAGCAGTTTATTGGTCAGCTCTTTAGGTTTCTTTTGGATATAGACAATTTTCTTGTGGTAAATAATTTATTGAAATTTATCAATGTTTATAACATTTATCGATATTGTAATTATTTATTAATACATAACGATTTTATCGATATCTATCGGTTATATCAGTGGCTATGCAATATCTCTCACTCTCTGTAAACACCTTGTGCCCGGAAACAGGAAACATGCCGTTTTTAAGGAAAACCAAAGCTAAGTTGAACAAATTTTTGCTCAAATCATAACAAATATTTCGAAAACTATCAGCAGCAACATTAAAATAAGTCAATTTATCAATTTAAAGTCGCGAAAAAATATTCATTTTCCTATTTACAGCCACAAGATATATATTCTAAACTCTTTGGTTATATTGATGATATTCATCGATTTTTTAAAATTTTCTTGATTTTTTCTTTACTTACAGATTTTATTGCCTATTCAGATGCTTATATAACACGAACTTTTCTTTTATAACGAACGATTTTTCGGGTCCCAACGCATTTACTAACATATTTCATACAACTTAATACAGTTATAACGAACACAGTTCATAGCGAACTTTTTATATAACGAACTAATTTTTTGGACCTATTTACGAATTTTCATACAAATTTTTACACTTATAACGAACACATTAAAAATCAATATTTTTTCATGAAAAATTTTGAAAACTTAAGCTTTTTACTTAAAACTTCAATAAAAAATAAATAAAAACTGTATGAAACGCAATTAAATGGAAGAATTGTCTAAATATTACCAACAGAACTTAAAAAATAAAGAGAATTTAAGACAAACACCTGAAATTTTATTTATTTTTTTAAAATATTTACTACGTTTATAGCGACCTTCGCTTATAACGAACAAATTAATTCGGTCCCAACGAGTTCTTTAAAACCATGCTCCTCTGTATTTATTGATTTTTTTATTATCGACATTTGTCGATTTACCAAAATTTATCGATAGTTTGTCGATATTTTATTTAATATTTAAATTTGTATTGATATTTATCCATTAGCACACTCAAATAAAATGTTAGTAGAAAAAAAAGCAAAACGCTTTGTATCTCAATTTACAGTTCTGTACACTCATAAGAAAAAGTTAGTGCAAAAGTCTATTAAATGGTTTCTAATTCTAATTTTTTCTGTTGTTGTCGCTTAAATGAGTTATTCAGCTAAAGTTATTAGTTATCCCATTTTACCTTAAGAACAAATTTCATCCGTATTTGAACTAATTTTTCGACATAAAATTTGGTAATTCGTGATTCTCAAATTTACAAATTTTGCCAGTTAATTTAAAAACAAAATTGCCTTCAAATCATTATTTTTAGCGTCTCCGCTATCAGTATCACTTGTAGATGGCGCTATTTTCTCACCTTTTTTATTTTATAATCATAAAATAGGCTATATCTCGGAAACTAAGCCACAGCAAAATGGATCACATAATCGGCCTTATTATGAGTGTCGTTGTCGACAGAATGTATCACTGTTTACTATTCTATTACAATTTTCGGTACCACCAGTGGCATATTTAAATATAAAATATTAAAAAAATCGTCGTTAAAAAATTTAAAAACTTCTATATTTGTGGTGATATGATATTTATGTGGGTTCCATCTATACATCCTAGAACACCAGGAAACCCAGTTTTGTTGTAAAAATATTCCTTGATTTCATACTTTTCACTTTCCTCCGTAGGAAAATAAATCTATTCTGGGCAAAGTTCATCATACATTACATCTATGCACTCTCGGAAAACAATACTAACTGATGATTGGCACATGCTGATGTTGTAGTCATTGCCAGCACCGTTTTGAAAACTACCCTCGGCGATTAGCTGCACTGTTGCTGAAAGTTTTAAAATATTTGACAAACTTGTAATTCTTACGTGTTCTTTTTACTTAGGCGTAATTCTTTCCAGGACATATTAAAAAGACTCCTTATTTAAACGAATATATCTAACAAATCTTAAAGAAATTAACCAATACATTTATTTTATATTTATTTACGTGGAGTTCGGCATGACTAATATGTTCGACTGTTGGCGTAATAGTCTTTGAATGGCATTTAACTCAGCCGTAGTCTATTCCTCTTCATCTTTAGAAGATGAAAATGCAGCAACACTTAACCTTTAACTGTCGAGGTGAAATTTTGGGACATAGTTTATGACGTGGTGGTAAATTTTACCCCTTAATTTTACTAAAAAAAATGTAATAAAAAATATTTTTTCATAGTTATTTGTTTTTAAAAAGTAAGCTACTGTATTTCTAATTACAAAAAATAAAGAAAACAAAAATTTTTTTATTTGTTTAAACAAAACATGTACTTTACTTCGCAAACCTTTTTTTTAATATAAAAAAACGACATATAAATAACTTATAAAAATAATATGAACTAAAAAAAAACCAAAATCTTAAAGGGCATTTTTTCACAGGCAAATGTACACATTTAAAGATATAAAAGAGATCATTAAAAAATAGTCAGGTGTAGAAACTGCAGTTCCACCTTTTAGGTGGTTTTTTACTCATCAAACTCTGTGTTCGCACAGTGCAAGGATATACGTTTGCACATTGGCTTACTAGATTGCAGACAAAAGTGTGTAGTTTTTCGTTTTAGCCTAGTCGGGCATATGTAATATAACTTGCGAGCAACAGAGATCGACTCAAAACATTCTTCAAGAAATTCAGATATGACCGAATCACTGAGTTTTTTTGATTTCGACATGATCTGTAAACATAAATAGCATATCACGTAGTTTAAAAAATGTATAATATAACGTTTTTGAAATAAATAAATTTTTACCAACAAGAAAATGGACGAGTGGTAAAAATAATTCCATGAAAATAGTACGTTAATTTTGATGTGGGGTAAATTTGCTCTTACTAAATACTCACGCTAACGCTGACGTGTGGTTAAATAATTTCAAAGAAAAAACTTACGTAAATGCTGACGAGTGGTAATTTTTACACCAGCATGTGCGTAGCTCCGCTCGTGCTATGTCTAGTTCAGCCAAAACACAGCTGAATAACAACGATCACAATATGAGAAGATACTAAGAGAATTAAATTAATTGAGCGCAATAGAAAAGAGAATTTAAAAAAAATGTAATGAGAGGGTGAAATTTACCACCACCTCGTTAGTTAAAGGTTAACATCTTTTTTTCTTTTTTAAAATGTATTTCACAAACAACAATAATTTGTATTTAAATGTACGTATTTAATACCGACAGATTATAAAACCGGGTTGATCATAAACATTTAAAATGGTGATAATTATGAACCAACCTGTTTTTAAAAATCAATTACAAAAATGTCGTTGTCGAATATTTTACATGATACCAAAAAATATTGAAAACGACAACGACTACGACAAAGACAACTGTCGAAATACGAGAACGACACTCATAATAAGGCCGAATATAAAATATATACGGACCTGCCTCTTTTCAAAAACATTTTCAGCAGACATTTTCAGTATACATTTTCTCTTAATTCAGCTTACAAATTCTACTGATTTAGCTTAATTCTTAGTTAATTTAACTACAAACTCTCTACTCAAATTTAGTTCTTCTAATATTTAGGTCACCCTAATTTCCGCTGATTATAGCAAAATATTTTACTTATTTTTTAAAGCCGAGTTGCTAAAATTAGCAAACAAGTTTACTAATATTTTGACTTTATAGTTGAACATATTTATATCGTAATGTTAAAAAACAAATTTTTGGTTGTGCGCCCCGGTAGGCTAGTTGGTAGCGTGCTGGCTTATCAGTGCGGGGTCGTAGATTCGATTCCCACCAGAGGCACTGGTCTGTTTTCGCTACAACGCGCCGAAGACCATTGTAGCTAGTGCTCGGTTAGGGTAATAGTATATAATTTGTAATTGTATGATTATTAATTAATAAAAAAATAAAAATAAAAATAAAAAAAAAAAAAATTTTTTTTGTTAAAAAATTTGTCTTTTTTGGCAAATCAACTAAAGTTTTACAAAATATTAGTAAATATTGCTCGCTTTCTCTAATACTTTTAATTAAACAATAATTACAGACACGTTTTGTTAAAATCAGCTTAACGATTTGCTGGCCTAAAAATAGATAAATTTACAGATTTTCCTGTATCTTTAACAGACTATTTTTATTTGATTATAATGATTTTAGTAATATCTAAAAAAAGTCAGTAAAATTTTAGTCAGTTAGCAAAAGATTGTAGAAAAATTATACTTTATTTGCTGAAAATCCGAAATACTTTTTTGTGATGCTTTTAAAAATAATTAACAATAAACTACAAAATATAAAAATATTCCTGCTCCCACATTGGCGACATGAATTAATGTAATATCTGAAAATATATAGAAATAATTATATTTAACATAAACAATATTATATTTCAACTACTTAGATCAATGGTTGTCTAAATAATATATATTTAAAAGAAGACAAATGCCTTAGATAATTATAGAAGCGAAAAATAAGAAAGAGGAAACATAAAAAATTACCTGAGATGTGTGCATTGTCTTTCGCTTTAGTCTGTATATTTGTTTGCAATTTTCAATTGCCAATTTGACCACACTACATTAATCATCATTTTAAACATTTAGTTTACAAATACACATTTAATCTTTATTAAATTAAAATACTTTATTTTGTCTTTAATTTAATTAATAGACAATTACTTTCACAAGCACAATTTTGCTTTATGTATGAAAAACAGATACAACAATCGTCAATGCTTAAGTTTTTATATATCTTACAAGAGTAATATTTTTCTCATCTCTACTTTAAATTGATATGCCGCGACATCTTCATTCTGAGTATATTGTTTAATCTGGTTGTCGTCCACACTATTAACGTGCTTGTCAGCTTAATTTTTTAGGAAAATAAATTAGTAAATCATTAGTAAAATATTAGTAAAACATTTGTTCAAGACAGTTAAGTGTTGAATAAGTATAACTAAAATTTTAGCTGAAAACATAATTTTAGCAAAAAAATTTGCTGAAAAATAGCATATTTGATTTACAAGGAGTTATTCTAAATTTTTTACTAACTTATTTTTTTGAGTGTCTTTGTTGACACGCTGTCTTTGTCGACATTTGCGATTGCATTTAATACTGAGGTGATTTTTTTAATTGGTTTCAGATTTTTTTTTTTTTAATTTTTACTGATTTTTAGTGACTTATTTTTTATAATTATTTTTTACACAGCGAAAACAGATTCGTGCTGACAACTAAATTTGTAACCAAAGGATTTTTTCTGTTGTAGTCATTTTTCTCTGCGTATAATTTTAGATTCAGTGTAAATAATTCTTTCAGTACATTCATGTATATTTAAATAACAAACAAACTTCCCTGCAAACATTTGGAAAATATATCGCCCAGAAGATATTTCGATAATATCTTCCTTTTAGCATCAATACAGAAATTATCAAAGTATCAGCTGGGAGAAATGTTGGCGGCATTTAAAAACTTATGTTTTTGTGTAATTTTTTTTTGATTTGGAAGATTAACAAACTTAAACAATTTTCTTCTTTGGTCGAGAAATAATGCAACTGTGTAAGTTTTATATTAGGTATTTCTGTTTAGAAATTGTATAACAAATCATCCTATTCTTGCTTTTAGCAATGGGCCAAAGCGTTTAGTCTTCGGAGACGAGAACAGGTAACTTAACAATTGCAGAACTTAATAAAGAAGTACTGGTGGCAAAGTCCAATATATTTTTTGTTTATATTATTCCATTTATCATATTACAAAATACAACGTCAAATTTAATTAGTATGAAATGTCATAGTTTTACACCTCGGATGATAGTAGAGCAATATCCTCTTATTACCTTCCAGCTGATAGTTTGGCAATATCGCGGATTTATCTTCCCGGCGATAATTTGGCGATAAACACGTCATAATGTATCGCCGATTTATCTTCCCGACGATAGATTGGCGACAAAAAATGTCTTAAAAAAAGCGCCATAAAATATCGGAAGATAACTTCCCGGCGATAATTTGGCGATAATAAAATATCACCGATTTATCTTCCCGGGGAATTTGCTTTCGTATTGACTTGAAGTATCGCAGTTACTCCCGACAGAAGAAACTTCTGCAATACGAAAATTATTATTGCCGGCAATAAATGTTTTCTTCCAGGCGATATTATGGGGGAATCATTTTGGTATTACTTTCGTATTGTTTGCTGGGTACTGGATGTTCATTAATTTTTGATTTTAATATTCAGATAAAATAACATTTTATTTAATTTTATGTTGAATAATGATGAAGCTGCATTATGATGGTTGCATGCAAATATGCGGATTGTTTAATCATTTTTTTTTGTTCTTTTAACAAATTCAAATTAAAAGTCGGTCAAGATCAAATGTGTGTGGGTTTTTATTTAAATTTGCAGCAGCACTTGTAGAACGTAACATTGAAGGTACACATTTCAAATGGCATACTCCAATAACCATGAAACTTGAACAAGTAGTGGAGGATACAATTTTAAAGTGTATTTTTAAAGTTTTTATGGTTAAAAGAGAATGAGTTTAATATACGAGGGCGGATCAATAAGTCCGGGACTTTTTGAATGAAACACTGTTTTTTCTTTGCAAAACAAAAAAAAATATTTTTCAACATAATCTCCTTTTAGCTCAAAACACTCAGTCCAACGTTTCTCCAATTTTTGTATCCCCCGTGCATTCCAAAAAACTGTTGCCATCACCTTATTGGCCGACAAACTTATATTGGCCTTCTTCGGAGCGGGTTAACCCGGAGAAACCCATTTTTTAGACTCCTGCTTGGTCTCCGGACTGTTGTAATGGATCCATGTTCCATCCGCAGTTACGAAACGCTGCAAAAACTCATTCTAATTGCGGTTAAACAACTCCAAACAATCCTTTGAAGTTGTCACACGATTACGTTTATAATCAATTGAGTGCAAAAGCGGCACCCATCTTGCTTAAACCCAACTGCTCATTTAAAATCGAAACCAGACTGCCATATGAAATGCCTATGTCATCAACAATCTCACGCACTTGTACTAGTGGGATTGTTGATGACATATGTCGGTTGATTGTCCTGTGTTTCGCACAACGCATTACAGAGAAAATTCGGTTTTTAGTCGAACGTATGTGGAACAAACTTCCCGCAGAAGTCTTCCCTGTTACTTACAGTTTCTTTCCTCCCTCCCATACCCTATTTTCCTGCTCAATACAATACAATGAAGAGGGGGCATCCCCTGAGTATTGGTTAAAATTATAAAAAAAAACACTTTTTTTACCATTGAAATCGATGGTGCAGAGCCCCATAGTATTTATCAAGCTTTTCCTTGGTTTGATTGACGGTTTTTTTTCGCAATAAACCACGAGGTTGTATATTTTGAACAGCTGTTAAACGCAAAGTAAATGACGGAACTTGCTCAAAATTTGACAGTAGTCTATTAACAGGTGGTACTTGATGGGATCAGTGTTGCGTTTCATATAACTACGAGGGAAGTTCGAAAAGTCACGGACTTGGTGTTTCTTTAAAACAAGCTTACTTTATAAATATAACATATGAGTGATATTTATTAGTAATGAACAGGGCAGGGAGTTTCAAGCAAATGCATGTTTGTAGCCCAGAGTCGACTTTGACCAAATAATTTTACGAATCAAAGAATATGCAACAAAGTGGAAAATGAGAATTTGCAAAATGTATTTTGTTATACATGCATATTTTTGCATGTATAAATTCATATTTTAATGCATATTTTGTAATGTTTTGTTGTATATTTTGCATATTTTTAATTTAATTGAATATTTTGTAAAAATGAATGTAAAGTTTTATAAAAATGAAAGTAAAGTTTTTATAAAAAAAAATTAAGAATATAAAGCATTTGTAACCCTTAACATAGAATCTAGATGTCATTTGTTTAACATTTATATTGGATTTCATTTATAAACCAACGACCTCCAGTACTAAATAGAATCGTCATATTTATGAGCATATTTTTATTCATTTTTAGTGCATTTTTTTGTATTTGTAGTGCATATTTCGATTTTGTAGTGCATTAGTGAATTTAGTGCATAGCGCCCTCCTCATAATACAACAAAGACGTATGAGCGATATTTATTTGCTTGCAATAAATTATTTAGTATACGCCGTGTAGTACGCCTGAACATCAAATGACAACTTTAAGCCACAGACAAACAAATCTGTATAGGAACTGAAAATTGATTATTTTAAAAAAATTCGTAAATATTGTTTTTCTAGTTGAAAACATGTTTTAATGATTATCTGAAAAATTTCTTTTTGTTATAATTTTCTCTATGAACAAAATATTCCTAGCTAAAAACATATATAAAAAAACCTGACTCAACTAAAAAAGTCTGTAAAAATTTCAGAAAAAACTGTAATTGTTGCAGACAAATTTTGCTAATATTAGGCTAGCATATCGTTTTGCTAATTTTAGAAAAACATGACTGTTTTAGTTAATAAAATTGGTAAAAGTTACTAAAATTTAGTAACATTTTAGTAAACTCTTAGTGTATATCGATTTGTTAAAATCAATAAAATTTGTTACTAAATATTAGTATTTTATTTATTCTTCTTCTTAACCTCAACATTTCTAAATTAAATTTGTCAAATGCATATAAATTAAAAATTAATTGCGACTGTCTATATGACGTTAATATAACACTGTACTAAAATACATTATAACGATGTCTCAACTTAAAACGCAAAAGTTGTCAACCCTGAACGTGAAAACCATACGTCAATCTGGTAACATTGTGAAATAGAGGCGGAGGAGATTAGAAAAATAAACAAAAATCTAAAAATAGAATATTTGTTTTGTTAGTGTTGTCCCTTCTGAGTATAATATACAATTACAGAAAAGCTAATAGGAAAGAAAATTGCAATTTAGCTGCATTAGATTCGAGGTCACACTTGGGTGCCCATTAAAAAACGCTGCTTACCAGCAAACAGGTTTGTAAGGGAGTAAGCCAAATAGAATCCCTTACAAACCTGCTTACACACGCAGAGAAAAAACATGGTTGCAACATGATTGCCACAACAAAATGATGATCCCTGCATGCGGACATGGTTGCTACAAACAAATTATGGGTTTGAAAATAAGTTCTGACCAATAACATGGTTGCTGATACCATTTTTTGGCTGATATTTTATTATATCATGATTCCCTCTTCCTACCTTATAATATGGTTGATAATATAGTTGATACGGCCAAACTATGATAATCTTGTTATGATAACAACAATCAATCAGTAGTGCTGTAGTGAAAAAAATGGTTTTATATTACATTTTTTAAATATAAATTTGTATTTCTCGCTAAAAAGGTTTCGAAAAAAAAGAATATACCTTTTCTTCAAATTGGATTAATATTAGACGGGTAAGTATAAACAAATATATTAATTCAACATTCATATCTAAGAAAAAATTGTTAAAGACTTGTCGAAAATTAAATATTTTAATCTACGTGCAGTTGTTATTTAAAGAAATGGTCACAGTGTACAACTTGAAAACATTTTCAATAAAAAACTCAAAGTAAAACACCATATTTTACTATTTCAATAAGCAAGTAACCTTATTAACTTTTAAACATATATATTTTTTCCCCAACAAGTTTTCTACCATATTGCATTATTGATACAGATGACGCTATGCACAACCATCTTATAATAGAAAAGGTTTTATGTGCTCTCCGCAGTTAAGAACAACCATGCTATAATTGGCGAAAATCATTTTATAGTGGCTGTAACTTTGTTATGATTTCGCCAGTCATTACATGGTGAGAGAGATCACAGATTATTCTATTTATTAGTGAGCGTCAGTCTAGTTTGAGATTTTGTGGAAAGTACTTCTTTTTATTAAGAAAAATTAAAAAAATAAAATGAAAGGATTTACTTTGATAAAAACTAATTTCCAAAACAATCGCGAAATAATTGGAGTACATTTTGATGGTGACGACAATTACAACCAGTTCGTAAAAGAAGGTAACATTTTCTAAATTATGAATGAATGTTGTGTTAAAAAATTTTTTTTCATATAAGTATATATATCATATATCATATTTATATTTCAGCAAAAAAAACATTTAATATCCCACATGAATTGGAGGTGGAAGTTCTATCCAAAGATTTTAGGATAAAGCCGGAATTATTTTCGTGTTTATTAAACCAATACATTGCATCAATTGATTTTGTTTTGGACATTAAATTGGGTAAGTTTTTTTATCAATAATTTTTGCCAGAAAAGTGAAAAAAATAACTTAAGCTGCGCTTACATGCTTCGAAATAATAGGATTATGGTATTCTCCAAAACGACATAAGCTAACATACAAACATAAATTAACCCATTGGAACCCAATTTTGGATATTTGAGTTTTTGACTGCTTTTTTGTAGAAAAAAACTGTCTATTTCAAACTTTTTTTATTGGCAATTTAAAAATGCAGATACATCTCGAAATATGTGCAAACTTTTGATAATGGAACCCTTTTGAACTGAAATAAAATTAATCAATTTACTGTACATTTTGTTTCAAACAATCCAATTTTATATGTGTCCATGCAAAGCATATTTTAATTACTAAAATTTATTCGTTTATTTCTTATAGATCTCTTATATTCATTATATAAATAAATGTAATATTTAAAATAAAAAAATGTCTTTCCTTTTAATATAGCTTAAGCATTACATGGTTATTAATTTGCTAAATAACATCCTGAGTTCATATTATAGCTTATTAGTAATTATAATATGATAATAAGGATCATATTATGATACTTTAGATACCATAATATGGTTATGTGGGACCATACCATGATTAGTTCTTCATCATATTATGATTAGCGTAGACCATATTATGATAATTCCAAGATCATAACATGTTTATGAAGAACCATTATATGGTGTTATTAGGGCAATTTGCTAACCATAATATGATTTATTAGGAATCATATTATGGTAAAACAATGGCAGTTACGTAATCATAACATGATTACTATAATATGGTCACTACTATGGTTGCCGCAATCATGAACCCAACAATGTATGATGCTCTTCGAATATGGTTGCCCCAACCATGTTTTTTCTTTGCGTGCATATGCCATGATTTTTATATGGCGAATTCCAACTTGGAAGCTATACTTTTGGGCAAAATAAGCGCGGGTTTTAGCGCTTACAAAAAGCTGTGATTTCATGGCTTTCACTAAAATCAGATTTCATGTCTACATTATAACGATTAAAAGTAATAATATGAATAATATATAATTTATTTTACATAAAATTCTACAGACATTAAAATTAAAATTCTACAAACATAATAAAGGATCCGCCAAATAACTTTTTTTTTTTTGAAAATGCTATAAAAAAAAACTACTGAATATTTTCTCAAATTTCCTTTTTTATTTGAAAGTACAATCCTTCCGGTTAATAATGGAAAATAATTTCATTCAAATGGCTGCCTCGGCTGGCCATGCAGTAGCCTACACGATCGGTCTAATTTTTAAGCACATTATCGATTGTGTGCAGCTGTATTTCACCAATGGCTTCACGAATATTGACCTTTAAAGCGTCTATTGTCTCTGGCTTGTTGGCGTAACACTTATATTTGACGGCACCCCACAAATAATAGTCCAACGGTGTCAAATCGCAACTCCGAGGTGGCCAAACGACATCAGCTCTGCGGCTGATAATGCGATCTTCAAAAATAGGGCGCAAAACATCAAGTGTAGCTTCGGCTGAGTGGCACGTAGCGCCGTCCTGTTGAAACCAAATGTTGCCAATATCCTCCTCTTCAATTTTTGTGAACAAAAAATCGTTCAACATGGCCCGATAACGATCGCCATTGACTGTAACGGCCACTCCTCTGCAACATTACCATGATTTTCAAAGTAATGTCGCAATATTTCCCAGCGTTGTTCAAGCGTATACACAACCATATTCGTTCAGCGGAAGGATAGATTAGAGATTAGATCAGAAGGCACTATGCACCGCGACCAATGTAGGTCTTTTGTGCTGCCTAGGGTTATCTACAGATTCAAGCTACCTATAAAGCCAATTATCCTATTAGGCAAAATGTTCGCGATGTCGGAAGGCGAAATGAAGCGATTACCTAGAAACCTAAGTCTCCTATCACAAAGCCTGGGGCATTCGCAGAGAACATTCTCCGAGGTCTCAGACACCATCTCGCAAAACCTACACAAATCCGTGTCCGATTGACCCTTCTTGTGGAGATGGTATCTGAGATTACAGTGTCCAGTTAAGTACAACGCCAGGGTCCTCAAACCCCCCCCCCCCCCTTTCAAGCGACAAGAGTCGCCTCGACCCCTACTGGAAAAAGAGATCAATCTTTTAGCCTGGCTCTGACCAAGAGAGTTTTCCCAGTAACCAGAGAATTCAGACTCTCTCCATGCCCTGAGCCTTTCCCTAACATACCCCGCAGGTATCCCACAGAATGGTTCAGGACCAATAAAGGGCTTTCGGGCCCCGCGGTTGGCAAGACAATCTGCCCTCTCGTTGCCCTCATGCCCCTCATGACCAGGAATCCACCCCAAGAGTTGCCTCTATCGAGCCTATTGAGATTCTGAATGCATTCCATGACCAACTGAGGGCCTTAATGGCTTATAAGGTGTCGTCCGGACCTTATAAGCCATTAAGGCCCTCAGTGCAGCCTGACTGTCAGAAAGAATGTAGATGCGAGATAAAAGTAATTATCTGTCAAATCAGACATGAGCTAAGTGTTACCATTCACGAAATAAGTACAAGTTGAAAAAAAAAAAGTTAGATGGCAGACCCTTTATAATAATTTTGTTTTACCGCACCTCGTGGTAGCTCTTCAGGAACAGTGAAACGACTAATTATTTTTTTAACATACTCGAAAACACCAAACACAATCGGAAATCACTCGGAACTGGTTAAGATCGTTTATAATCTACGACATGAAACTTTCTGCATTACAACCTGCATCCTCGTAAGGGATTAACTGAAGCTGCTTACAACCTGCGTCATTGTAAGCGAAAACAGTAAGCTCAACAAAAATTTTTGTTTATTTTTATACGAACAACATAATAGTAAGCACTTACTTCAGCGCATTTGTTTTATCCTGCTTTTAAAAACACGAAAATTTTTTACAGGGTGTGATCGCTAAACAGAAATGACTTGGTATTGTTACGTTTGTAATGTTAGATGAGCGCAGGTTTGATTCTTACAGCCGCAGGTTGTTGAAAAATTTATCATATAGAGACTATCTGACAATTATAAGTCACAAATAATAATACAATTTAAATGGAAAATCACTGATGACGCCTGTCCATAAAAAGGAAGAAAGTAGTCGAGTTTAATTTAAAAATTAATAGTGTTTATAATTTTTTAGAGAAAAACGTTTATTCTTCTTCTTAACCTCAACATTTCTAAAAAAAATCAGAAAATTTATATTTAGATATGTTGAAAAAATCCATTTAATATAACAACACAGCAAATGATACTCTGATAATATCAATTGAAATTCAAGAAATACTATTTTTAGTAAAACCACTATTTTTAATTCAGAAAATTTTGTTTAAAATTTAGAAAATACCAATGAAAATTAATACGATTTTAAATTGATGTTACAGAATTTAAAAGTTTCCAAAAAAATAGGGAATCAAAATATCCTTCGATGTTTCTAAATTTAAATGAATATTCATAATATTATTTCGTTTAGAATTAATCAAATTAATTAACATTTTTTGTAAATGCTACGAGTGTATGCTAAAATAAAAAAAAATTTTTGGTCTAATCGTATCAGTAATAAATAAAATTAATTTAACATGAATCAAATTATTTTCACAAAGTTTATGAAATGATGAATATCGATGAAACATTTGTCTTCAATTTTTATGTAACTCTTCGTCGTATTTATGATGAAAAATTGATGGCAAACGATTTATGAAACATTTTCATCAATATAATGAAACTTTTTCCCTGCGTGTAGTTAATATTAAAGTGCATAAATAATCAACTAATTTTTAGCTTAAAAAATCATTATATTATTAGTATTTTTTGTTGCTAATTTTAGCAAATTGGGTTTCAAAAGTTATTAAAATTAAATTAGTTAAATTAGCAACCAAAATCAGTAAAAAAAATTTAGCAATTTGTAAAATAAGAATAGCAAAAAATGTTACTAAAAATAACTTTATACTAAAAATTAGTATAATAACACAGGCCTACAAAAAAAAATTTTTGTTTGGTGCCGCTAATTCTATGTTATAATTTGGTTAATTAGTCCGCAAGACGTCATGGTTAGCTGTCAAAATCGCGAAGCTACGTTCAGGTTTGTATCGATCGGTCATAACCTAAAAAATGTATTTTATTATACTTAATGTCATTATAGTCAATTAATTTCTTTGATTAAATGATAATATCGATATGCCGTCGTCGAGAAGGTGTTGTGTAAATAATCCAAATACATTTTGTTATATTTGTGGTGAATATGTAGTAAAAAAGTTTGTTTTTTTAATAAATTTATTAAATGTTATTTAATTTATTTATAATTACGAAATCTCGAAAACTGCACGTAGCATTAAAAAAGTAAGTATCAATTTTTTATCAGGGTACCGAACGTACTTGAAATCTGTTTTATTTTTAGCGGCACCAAAATCATTATAGGCCTGTGTAATAGTAAAGAGAGATTAAAAACACTTTTACTAATTTTTGTACTAACTTTTGTTTTGAGTGTACATTGCATATTATATAAAGTTTACAATATAAGATCTCTAGGGAATATTAAAAGTTTACTAACTTTTGTTTTGAGTGTGCATTGCATATTATATAAAGTTTACAATATAAGATCTCTAGGGAACATTAAGAGTTACCGTGTACAAACGGAATAGTAAATTTAAACAAAACAAATCCTGCTTTCAAAGCAAAGTATATCGTATGTTTCATAAAGAAACTCTAAAAGTGGATGGATTATTTAAAAAAATTTTAAAAGCGCTTGAACACAGAAAAAAACTAAAATTGAGATTGAATTATTAAAATATTTGTTTATTCTATTAAATGTTTAATTGAATTCGGTCATATTATGAAAATTGTAGTAATTAATAATATAATTTTACTATTTAATTGATTTAGTTTGAATTAAAATTTTACTTATATCCATTAAAAATTTAATTGGATATTGTTTTAAATTTCAAACAAATTTTTAGTACCAGAGTAAAAAAATTATGTGTGGTCTTATGGTTTTTCATCTTAAAATATATTATAATGTGTAATTATATATGGTGTCATCTATATAAATATATTATTATAGTTCTTATGTGGTAAAATATATAACGATATATTGTTAAATATTTACTCATAATAAAGTAAGATGGATATATTGTCATATATAATAATATATTCTCATATATAACACAATATGTAATTATATATGGTAACATATAGGCTATGTAATTTAAGATATACTAATATATGCTGTCTTACAAAAAATATTTTTGTGTGTTATATAATATATGCGTATATGTGGTGCCATATTCAAGATATAATTATATATGACCTTAAGATTAAGAATTTAGTTTGAGATATGATTATATTTGATCCAACATCATTAATATTTTCCATGCGTATAAGACATATGTAATTATATATTGCAATATATAATCCCATATATAATTATATATTAGCAGATGTCCAAATTATTTTTCTTGATTTTTTTTTTTACATTTTTATTAAAAATAATATATGTCATGGAATATAAGTAAATCCAATTTAATCTGAAAATATCTCATTCTATGCACTAAAAATTACTTATCTTTTGGGATCTAATTAGATCCAATTATCAAATTCTTCTGACGTGATATTTTTGGATCCATCAGGATCTTAAATTAGATATTTTTGGATGCCCCAATTTTGATATCAATTTTGATCTAACTTAATCCGGTAATATATTTGAGGGATCTAATCGGATATTACTAGATACCCCAATTTTGAGATTAACTTGGATAAGAATAAATATCGATCTATATCAAATGAGATCTTATTTTGTATTTCAGATGTAACTATTTTTTGTCGGGTAGAAACTAAAAATTAAAATTGGTAACAATTGCAAAAATTTGGAAAAAAAAATCTTCAAAATTAAAAAAATATCGTTAAAATTGGATAAAAAAATCTCGAAATTTTAAAAAAAGTCGCTAAAATATTAAAATTATATAAAAAAATCTCAAAAAGTTGTTAACCTTTTAAAAATCTCTTAAATTGGAATAATACATTTTGTTTTCAATTTTGAAGATTATTTATAATTTCTTTATTTTTTGCGATTTTTAAAAATTATAGAGTTTTTTCCATATATTTTCGATTTTCTCAAATACTGGGTGACCTAAACGTATCAACCCCATCGGAAGATACTACGACTTGACGTCAAATGTGGGTTCAGTTTGGATATTTGTGAAGTAAACATATACACGTTGCCATGCCATGGAACGCTATACTGCTCAGAATCGCGGAGTTCTCGTCACTAATTTTTATTGATTTTAGCGCAACATGAACTACGTACAAAGATTTATTGAAATCGCGGATTTACAATCCACATACTCTGGATGCTCTCAAAGACAATGTCTGACAAGAATGTGAGAACTCATCACCCAAATTTCGCGCTAAAACGATTGAAAATGCGGTAAAAAGAATGGCGTCGCCCTCTTAACCGATATCAAATAAATATTCAAAAGAAATATTATGAGAATATGTGGTTCCTTTCTAAAAATATAACAAAACAGCATCTGGTGAATGTTTTTGGGCCACCCTGTATTAACAAGATTGCTAATAAAATTTAATAAATATTTTAAATCTTGGCGATATTTTTTAATTTTTGGTGATTTTTTTTTATATAAATCAAACTTTAAAATTAAGATTGGTTTTTAATTTTTGTCAATCTTTTCAATTTCGTAGATTTTTTTGTGTGCACCAAATTCATTTTCCATGAAACATTTAGTAAATATTGTTAAACTTTGAATAGAAAGTGAGTTTGAAGTCAAACAAAAGTTTAATCGAAATTTTATTGACAATATTTTTTTTTTGAAATTTTTGAAAAAAAAGTCATTAAAATTAGTTAGCATTCCGGTCTCTAAAAAACGAAGTTGTTATTTACACCGAAATTTAAAAAAAAAAAAATTACAAGTACAATGGGCGGAAAAAGGTGCAAAACTCACTCAAAAATTGTATTTTCATTATGAAAAAAGTGGTTATTTTTTAATTTCAAATTTGAAAGTATACAATTTCTAGTTTGAAAAGCTTCGAGGCAGCTCTTTCATTCGAACATTGTTCGACCATTCTTCTCAAAAAAGAATCGATTTGAAGTAATACCACTATTTTTTAAATTTTCGCATACATACTTTCATCGACAATTTTGTTGATTTCAATACTTTATCAAATGAGGGGTTTATTGTAAAAACTTAATAAGCCACATTTTCTTTTGAGTTTGGTTTTGCCTTTTAAAGTTTAACAAATGCAAAAATATCAAAATATTCGATAAGGCCGAATATAACATTGTTATTTTGTTATCCTTTTTAAGCCAACATTTAAAAAACAAACACATGTAAAAACTTTAAACATCCGGTTTATTGTCCTTATTTTTCGCGCTAGATAAGCAGTATCGAAAACATAAGTATTATGGTTATGTTAAATCACGAGTTGCTATTGCTTTTAATTATAGTTTCTGTGTTTTAATAAAACTCTTTTTAAGCATTTGCATTCCTTTATCACATATGGAGTTTTTTTTCTTCATTTGATGGTTATATCAGTTTAACAACTCTGTCCTATAGAAATTACCAGAGCAAGGAATTTCATGGTTTTTAAGAAAGGACGACTAACATTTCATTAAATTCTACTAACATTTGTCATTTGTTTTTAATGTTCAAAAAAATTACTAACAATTGTAGTAAAAATTTATGTTAGTAAAAAATAAATAATTATTTACTTTTTTATTTTTTTAAATAACAAAAAACAACTGTAAAAATTTTTATGTAAAATCATAAAACAGTCATTTGGTGTGGTTTGTTTTTTTTAAATGAACTACAAATGACTGACATTTACATTAAAAACACAGAAACTGTATTAGAACCCAAACAACTACAATTTTTTAAAGCCGAAGTTCCCTGAGTGTACTTGTTATTTCGAAACCTTAAATTTAAAATATGGGTACACTGTGTTATGGGCTAATTCCCTTGTAAGGCATATTTAGCAAAATTCTCCAGGAACGGAGAAATATGGGTTTAGAGGAGTAAATTCTGCTGATACATTCTTTCCATGATATAGATAATACCAAATGTTTAATGATATTGCTTCAAATTTTTGTTGTATTTTTTCCATATAGTTACAATATCTGAAATACAAGTTAAATTTACTGAAATTTATTTTAACAATTTCTAAAATACATTTCACTATTTTAATTTGAATGTTTATATGGTTGAAATATCGTTATAAATCCTGAATTACATCTAATATGTTTTAATTGAAAATTATTATTCTGAACTACAATTCACTTTGGCTTTTTACTCTCTGAAATACAATTAACATTTTTTGAAATATTTTTATTTTCTGAAAAGCATTTACACTCAGGGAACTTCTGCTGTAAAAATATGTAGTTGTTTGGGCTGTAATACAGTTTCTTTATTTCCAATGCAAATGTCAGTCATTTGTAGAACAAATTAAATTTTTACTAACCTTGTAGTTCCTTTTAAAAAAACAAACCACATCAAATCACTGTTTTATGATTTTACATTCAGTAGTTTTTTGTTATTTAAAACAAAACAAAAAAAAATAAATTTTTGTTTATTTTTTACTTAACATATGTGGTTAATTTTTACTACAATTGTGGTTAATTTTTTGAACATTGAAACACAAATGACAATGTTAGGTGAATTTACTGAAATGTAAGTTGTCCCTTCTTTAAGTAAAATTTCATTTGAGTTTAACTACATATGCAGTAGTCGTTACCTACATAGTATTCTAAGTGTATATTTTATTTTTTCATTGACTTCTTTTATAGATTTTTACATCATATTTCTGATGAATGTCATCACATTTTTCAATTGAATGTTTTCTTTCGAAAGCAATGTTATATCTTCTCATAGACGTTTTTTCTGACCAGTGCTTCCTATTCGGTTAATCGATTGACCGCTTCCTCGATTAATCTCCTGTATTTCAGCTTATGTCGAAACAAATAATTTATAACTCAAATCATTATTCAACCCGAATAATCGGTTAAAGTAGGTGAATTAACCGGTTACATTTTTTTATATGGATTTTTACCCAAAACTTGTCAATTGTCTTAACTTTGGCTAAAAAATGGTAAGAAAGGCTTCAAAAAAAGAAACGCTATATAGAATACCATAAAACTATGTGAAAGGGATCCCTAAGCCTAGCATATTTTTATCGTCTTTAGGATATTAGATAGAAAATTTTTTATTCTGTCTTTATTCTTTTAAAAATTCAAATTAATATTAACCAATATTTCTATGTATTTCAAGCCAAGGGTGAATTTATTTTAAATCGATGGCACACAACTATTAATCAATTTACAAATAAATTATGTAGGAATCCGATTTCTTCCTCCATCTCCCAAGAAAATTTCTTATAATTAATTCCCAACCACTGCAATTTTCAAATATGTTCCAGTGAAAAAGAAATATATGCCTTTATAGAACCAGCTTTATCTGTTCTATTTTGACGCAATAAAACCGGTTGATTTTGGGAAAATTTTAAACAAAAATTATTGGTTCAAAAACCTATAGTAAGTAGAACGGGTTATAAAAAAAAATTTGTTCTACAAACCATTCTTCGGAACTCGAATATTTTGAAAATGGTAACACGTGTAGATTCTTAGGTATCTTTAAAAGAAAAACTGCGTAACTCAAAAGATTTATTTCCACTGAATATATCTGATAAACGGTGGAAGCTTAAAATGGCAAAAAAAAAAGTTAAAAATTGTACAACAAAGCAAAACTGACAACATGGCATGCCAATTGCAACAATTGTTTAAAATAACAGTTTTTGTAATATAGTTTTTGTATATTATTTTTAATAAAAAAGAATAATAAAGAAATTTACAGTTAAAGTGAAAAATTTGTTATCGTTGTATTAGTATTAGTACACTTAAAATACTATGTAGGTAAAGACCACTGCAAATGTAATTAAAAACAAATGAAATTTCACTTAAAGAAAGGACGACTTAGATTTCAGTAAATTCAACTAACATTGTCATTTGTTTTTACTGTTCAAAAAATAAACCACAATTGTAGTAAAAATTAACCACAAATGAAGTAAAAAATAAACACGTTTATTTTTTCATTCTTTTAAATAAAAAAAAAAATAAACGACTGTATAAAATGAATGTAAAATTATAATACAGTAATTTGTTGTGGTTTGTTTTTTAAACGAACTACAATTGTAGTCAAAACTGAAATTTCTTCTGTTTTCCACTTAAAAATAAAGATATGTCTTACAACTCAAACAACTAAAAATATTTACAGCAGAAGTTCCTTGAGTGTAGTAGAGGAAGCATAATTATTTTTTTTAAGTGTAGCTTTTATTAATTTATTATTCAAAATACAATAAAATTTTTGACAAATGTATCTAAAATTGTTGCGCGCAGTAGATTAGCCCATATAACAATGTTGGCACTTTCTTTGAACAAGAAATGATGGATTTTTCTAATACATATGCACATTTCTGCTTATGCTTCACTGCACTGAGAGAATTATCCGCATGATATCAATTATTTTTTGCATTAGATCTATGAATTGTTACTGGAACTCTTCCACGTCCATAGAAACTTTTCATTAAAGTAATGCAGTTTATCATAAAATTTTATAAGAAGTTTCATATTATTTATTAATAATTTCATATGACTAATGAAAAAGTTTCATAAAACATAGTTTCAATAAAAATATAGTTTCATTAAAACTATGAAGCTTTTCATAAAATTTTATAAAAATTTCATATGAGTAATGAAAAAGTTTCATTAAACATAGTTTTATTAAAACTATGAAGCTTTTTCATGATGTTTAAGAATTAGTTTAGTTAAACATTTTCATTAAAACTCGTCTAAGGAATTCTCTCTGTGTGGTATGTATTGTTAACCCATTAATTACTGACCCCCCCCCCCCCCCCCCACCACGATTCCATTGGCCCAATATCGATGAAATTTCACTCATTCGACATTAAAAATCTTAAAGTTATTTGGTAGGATTTTCAGCAAATAACTTAACTAAAGTATAAATTTTCTACAAATTTTTTTTAGTTTTTTCAGTCTACTAATATTTAGCAAACATTTTGTTAACTTTTAGCAAGGATTTTTTAATTTTAAATCAATTAAGTGTTCGCAAAATTTTTGCTGAATTCACTAATTTTGTTGCTAAAAGCAGTTCGCTGATTTTCAGCAAAACATTTTGTTGGCATTAGCAATTTTTTTTGCAAGCACTCTTCGACTAAAACTTTTCTGACTAAGCTAAATTTTTTTGCTGACTTTACAAATTTTTTTTGAGAGTAAGTATGTACGTTTGAGTGTGCTTAGTTGAAGTTAAAATTTTGAATTTTAACATTGTCGCCAAAAGATACCCAACCTATTGTACTTTCATATGGTATATAATACTTAAATTAAAAATAACTTATTCCGCATGGGCTCTAGAGCATTTTTTTCAAAACCATGTCAACCTTTGATTTTAAATATTTTTTAAGTTGTCATATCTATACATAGAAGAAAGTGAAGTTCAAGTAAACATATATACCAGCAAACAAATTACTTTAACAAAACCATCATTTTATAATTATTTTAAATAAACTTCGCAGTATTTCTTCTTCAGTTACAAATTACATTTAACAATTTTAAATTTAAATTTTTATTTAAGATCTTTTTTTTTTTTATTATTTTTATTAATTAATAATTATATAATTACAAATTATATACTATTACCCTAACCGAGCACTAGCTACTATGGCCATCGGCGCGTTGTAGCGAAAACAGATCAGTGCCTCTGGTGGGAATCGAACCCACGACCACCGCACTGATAAGCCAGCACGCTACCAACTACCCTACCGGGGCGCACTATTTAAGATCTAATTTTCAAACTATAAGTACATTTAATTAATTTACTCTTATATAAATGTTTGTTGGGTAATTTGAATTAATAAAAGAAGATTCAAACAAAATAAAAATTTATTAAATTACAAAAAAATATAATTCAGTTTATGATACTTTTAGTATTAGTGGGATTTGGCTTAAATGGAAAGGCGATGTACTTGTAAACAAAATGTTGTTGGTTCGAACAAAATAAAATTTGGTAGAAAATAAAAATTGCTTTAAAGTTTAAATTTAAATAAAGAAAATTGTATCATAAGGAAAACGTAATTAAATGAACAAAGATGAGAACGGATAAAATAAAAGTATTTTTTTTTTTACTTTTCATTTTTTTAACGAGTTTTTTATATAAATATTCAATATTTCGAACAAAAAGCGAATATCTAAATCATCGGGGTTTCGACTATATATTATCTGGTAGAATTTATATGCCAACACGATCATTTTCGGTATTATATCGAAGTCGATATCGATTAAATTTTGTATACTGGGTTGTAGCTTATAGACGCATTTACAATTTTTTAAATAGTCCATCTACTTTAGGAGATATGGCTCTTTAAAGTTTACTACTTTTAGCATTTTTTTTTTAATTGATAAAGGATATAAAATCTCGAGTTTGCACAATTATGGAATGAGCAATATGAAAAATGTAAAGTTATTATTTTTTTTTTAAATTTTTTTACTTCCAAACTCCCATAGAGATTTCTATACCTTGCGGACTACCAAAGGCTTTAAAATAAAGTACAATAATAATGCATATTAGATGAAAAATTAAACTTTTGTTTGGTTAACCCTTTCACTAACCTTGTACACTACAATGTACACACGCAGAGAATAAATTGGTTGAAATACCATTGTAACCAACAAAATTTAATCATTCAGTCATTTTCATTGTAAGTACTAGGGTATTCAATCGGTTAACCGTTACTCGATTAATCGATGAAATGATGTCGAACAATTGTTCGAGTAATTCGAAGTGGCCAATTTCGAGTAAAGAATAACTCGAACAAATTTGGTCGATTAATCGAGTAACTCGAGTAATTTAAAAATATGAATTATTTATATTTTTTTAATATTTTGTATAAAATAATGTGACTGTTATGGTGAATATTTAAATGTTAAGTGTATTTTTGTATTAAGTGAGCACTGTTAAAGAAATTATATTACGAAAAACGAAGAACTTAATGCGAAAAACTCCGATATCGAAGAAACTAGGATATTTTTTAAAGAAACAAGTTCTAAGACTGATGTGTTTAAGATTATTGGTGCGGATTTGAGGGTTAAAAGTGGGATCAAACATTATTTTTTTTTTTAATTTAGTTGCCATTTGATCTAAAGAAACTACATATAAATACTATATTTTCAAAAAGGAATTTTTAAATGTCATTTACTAAAAACTTTTTGTTGGTCCCTTTTATGTCGTTGTAACAAGCCAATTTTAGAAGCCCTATATGGAAATTCATAGCGGTCCTACGCAAAATTTCCACATATTAAAATTTACATATAGAAGTAATGAAGTTTTCATTAATATGATGAAAATCTTCTTAAATATTCATGAAAGTTGTTTCAAAACTTCTTTATAATTTTTTTAGAAAAATTACATATCTCAAAATCCCAAAATGATAGGACAAAATGGACTATTTTTTCGTTTAGTACTAACACACTAATATAACAAAACTGTGTCAAGTCTGAGTGAAATTACAAAACGGATCACCTTACAAATATTTTTATAAAACAGTTTAATACATATTTATGAAAGAAAATCAATGAAGATTTCAACATATTTATAAAGAATTTCATTGATATAGTAACACTTTTGCTTTCAGTGTACTGAGACAAAACTGTCGCAATAATAAATGATCTTAGCAAATGTTTTTCTCTTTTAGATATACTTTTTACTAAAATTTTTAATTAATTTGTTAATTTGTATATATATGTTATATTAGTACACACAGAGAAACATTTAGCTATTTGCCAACTGAAATTCCGTTACTACGACTCAAATTCAGTTATTTCGAATTTTAGACGGTTGTCACAACTTAACATTAGTTTTCACAACAAAGTTCGGTTAATTCAACTGAATTTTAGTTGCAACATCCAAAATATTCAGAAATCTAATATAAATATCATTGTACTAACTATGTTGTTACCATTAATATACACTTTTCAATTCGGTTGGCACTTTATTTTTCTGTGTGTACTAATAAAATATAAAAACTTACAAAAATGTGAGTTTTTGGAAAATAAAATTAAAGTATTAAATTTGTTCGAGTTACTCGAGTTATTCGAGCAATTTTAAAATCTTACTCGCCTACTCGAGTAAATTAACAACCTCAAAATCGAGTTACTCGATTACTCGAACAAAGCAAACCCGAGTAAATTGAATACCCTAGTAAGTACTTAAAATGCATCATCAGAATAATGAAACTATATTGTAAACAGAAAATATATGTAAAATTAACCAAAACACAGTCACATCATTCAAACTATTGGGTTTCCTTATCAATATTGAAAAAATATTATCTTCTACATTACCTTTAATACCAACAACCAACCACTTTGAATAAAATATTTGCAGTTAAAATCGAATATTAGTTTCGCTTGCACAATCAGTCACAATCACTCTATCTAAAATATAAATTTTCGTTACCAATTTAAAAATAGTATAAAGTTTTGGTAAATCTAATTAAATATTAAGATTAGAAACATTTGGCCTTATTACGGTTGTCGTAGTCGAATTCAAGAGTAAGTCGAATTGGCTGATAATTCATTAAAAACAAAACTTTTGAACAATCTTACAACTAAATTTATCATAAATAACACTCCCATTGCAGAAAATATTTAATCTGGGTTTAATTTCTTTATAATTTGTACATACAAATTTATTTTTAGACATTAATATTTAAACTTGAAAGAGAAAAAATATTCATGGAAAAAATTTAAAATTAAAATTTAAACTTGAAAGAAAAAAAATATTCAACGCAGAAATTTGAAAATAAAAATTCAAATTGGGATTGGGCTAGAGGTAAAGCAATTGCCTGACAAGCAGAGGATAACCGGTTCGAGTATAGTTCTCGGCATAAGAATTTTTTATTAATAAAATAATTTTAAAATAATATATTATTTTTTTTTATAGTTTTGGTAACTCTAATTAAATATTGAAATCAGCAACCGCATTTCTGTTGCTCATACAAATCTATTTCTGGACATACATATTTAAATTTGAAACAAAAAAACTTTCAATGTTGAAATTGGAAAATACAATATCAAATTGGGTCGAGGCTAGAGGTAAAGTAATTGCCTGACAAGCAGAAGGTAGCTGGTTCGAGCCCAGTTCGCGGAGAAGAATTTTTTTTCAATAAAATAATTTAAAATAATATCAATTTTATTATTTAGTTTTGGTAACTCTAATAAAATGTTGAGATTAGCAACCGAATTTCTATTGTACATACTAGACAAATATTTAAATTTGAAAAAAGACAAGTTGAAATTTAAAAAAAAAACATTTAAATTGGGGTTAGGCTAGATGTAAAAGTACTTGCCTGAAAAAACGGAAGATTGCCGGTTCGAGCCCAGTTCGAGGCATAACATTTTTTTAAGGGTCCGCCAAATAACTTTTTTTGTTTGAACTCCTGAACCAATTGGACTTTGTATGGCGTCATACCAAGGTCTTTATGCAAAATTCGTCTCAATGATGTCTCCGAAATGTTCAATTGTTGAGAACGACGGTGAATTGATGTTGATGGCGCTTCACGCACACTTTCTGCCACAGCAGCAATATTCTCAGGTGTACGCACTGCTTTTGGCTTTTCACGCTTTGGTTTATCGATGAGGATGCCAGTTTCTTTCACTTTTTTCACAAGATAACGAACATACGGACCATATTCGTTCAGCGGAAGGATAAAACTAATTATCTGTCAAATCAGACATGAGCTAAGTGTTACCATTCACGAAATAAGCACTAGTTGAAATAAAACGTTTGATGGCGGACCCTTTATTAATGAAATAAATTTAGTTGAACGCATGTGAATCTATTTATAGAATATTGTAGTCCATAAACATAAAATATTCAATTGTTACACTAAAAATTCGAAATTTGTAAATAAATGTCGGTTGTTTCAATATTATTAAAATTTAATAATAGTTATATAATGTGGAACCACAAAAATTCGGTTGGCAAAAATTCGGTTGCAACTACAAAACTGTTTTATGTGTGCACATTTAAAAAAAAAATATAAAGAAAATTGATATTTTTGTTATTTCAATTTATAACGAGCTTTGAACCTCCGTATATTTACAAAAATAAAGCAAATCAAACATATTAGCTAGGTTGATACTAGTATTTCGATCTGGTTAAAGATCTCATCAGAACCTGAAGTTTTAGAAAAGCTAGAACCTCCATAATAGGCAGAACTTTAACAAAAACCTATTAGTCATCAATGTTCCTCCAATCTTGTCTTCTTAGTAATCAAGCACGTGGTTAGGGTCATGACGTTACTAAACTTTAAAGACCAAAAATTTGTTCTATTTATATAAAAAATTTTTAGTGTTTACTCTGGCTCAAGTAGTATTTTTACAGTTATATTAGTACTTTGTTTTTATATACATCGAGATTATTTTTATATTATTTTCAATTTATAACGAGCTTTCAACCTCCGTATATTTACAAAAATAAAGCAAATCAAAAATATTAGCTAGGTTGATACTAGTATTTCGATCTGGCTAAAGATCTCATCAGAACCCGAAGATTTAGAAAAGCTAGAGCCTCCATAATAGGCAGAGGTTTTTAATAAGTAGATTAGGGTATTGCTTATTAAAAAAAAATCATTGTATGCATAAAATTTTCATCAGAGCAATATAGTCGCGATATTTGTTAACAAAGTCCGTTTTTTTTTTTAATTCCGCCTTTATCTCAGAAAAAAGTGGATTTTGCTGTATCTTGTATCTCCTAAACTAATGTTTTAGTGGGTAGGAGTGGGAAGGGGCTTATATGCAAATTTTTTTTCTGAAGCCAAAAAAGAAATATGTCCACAAACAAAATGTCGGGTAGCAAAAGGATTAAAGTAACAAAAAAGATTTAATAATGTCTACTCTAAAGGAAACCTTTTTAAATTTTTTTTTTTTTGACGTTGCCGCAAAATTTTGTCAACAATGTCGTTATTACCATACAATGACTTTTTGTCATCTACTTTAACTCCCTCCCCATCCCCCTACCTACCCATATTTTGTAAAAGAGACAGTGGTAAGGGGGAGCTGTTACTTCTAGAATTCTTATAAAATAAGATGAATTGTTGTTAGTAAAGAAGCAAGAAGGAACAGCAGCGACAGCAGCAAAACATAATTTATCATTTTGCTGGGTTTTTATTAAAAAAAAAAAAATCATTTTTAATTGCTTCTAAGTAACTTTTACTTAAATTATTTTGGTATACTTTTCTTTTCTTTTCTTTTCTTTCAATTTGATTAACAATTTCTTGTCGACAACTAAAGCGTTCATTGCCACCACAAATGGTCCCCTTATTTCAGTGGCGGGTCCTGCCCAAACTTTTGGGCGATCATTTTTGAAAAGTTTTTGCAAATTTTTTTGTAATTTTCTTTTTAGAACTGTTAGCAACCGAATCGACTAACAGTTTTAGTAAAGATTTACAGCAGTATTCATAAGTTACAACGAGTTACTAACATCGAGTGCATAACTTTTTTCACACACAAATTCCCATAAGTGAAAGTTATGCACTCGATGTTATTCACTGGTTTCAAGTAATGAATAGGCTGTTATACAGTTGAACCTCGATTATCCGGGCCTCTATTAACCGGGTACATCTGTTAACCGGCATGCTGGTGGTTTGATTAATACCTCTATTAACCGTGTTTACCTCTGTTATCCGTGCTATTATTTTTTTCCTCTATTATCCGTGCAGCACACATATTTATTTGCTTGTTTTTTCTTTTCACCTACATACAAAGAGTTAAAATTCGGGAAAAAATAAATAACTTCTATTAACCGTGTTTTCGTTTATCCGTGCTGAGTCCGGTCCCGTGCAACCCGGATAATCGAGGTTCAGATGTAGTTTGTTTCGGTTTTGGTTTTGGTATCGGTAACTTTATTTTATTCGGAATCGGTTTTAACCGAAACATCGATATTATTGAATATAATACAAACAAAATAAACTCGTTTTTAATCATAAGCAACTCTAATTTAATAAATTTTCATATAAAGTATGTACTTTTAAATATGAACATTAAAAGATATTAAGAATTAACACGAATAAACACAAAATTTTATATGGAAGACACAAAATGTTAAACAAGAACTGTTATTTCCGACGCCGCTACACTGAGATAATTATCTGCATGCTATCAATAAATTTTTGCATTAGATCTATGAATTGTCACTGCAACTCGTCCATTGAAACTTTTCTTTACTCTAATGCAGTTTTTCATAAAATTTAATGAAAAAAATTTATATTATTTATTAAAAATTTCATACGCCTAATGAAAAAGTTTCTTTAAAAGTTTATTAAAACTATGAAGCTTTTTCATAAAGTTTAAGAAATTTTTCCATTTACATGGGAAGAAAACTTCATTAGTTTATTGAAAAAATTTCATTACTACTTGTCCATGGAGTTCTCTCTGAGTACTGAGGACAATAACATTTTCAAATCTAGAAACATGGTCATTAGAGCGTTTATCGGAAACCTTATTTCTTGTAATTCAAAGCGTAATACGAATGCTTATGGCTTAAAAGGTTTTTAATAAAATTTTCTTAGACGGATTTTATCCAAAAAAACGAGGTTATGTAACATACATTTTTTTAAGTTTTTTCTTGTAAAACGATTTTCAAAACCAGACAAATCACTACTCGAGACTTTGAGGCTACTTTATTTAATTATTCGGGGCTCAAACTATTTGTTTAAGGGCCATTTTGCTGGCCCTAAATATAAAAATTTAGGATTTTGCAGTTGCAACCTCTATAACTGCAGGCAATATGGGTGCAAAAGATTATTTGTTATATAAGTCTTAAAATACCTTTCATTTGTTACTCACTTCCATTACACTCAATGACATTTAAATACTTTTTGCTCAAATTTCATGTGAAATGGGTAAAGAAAACTGACGATTCTAAAGCGAACGAAAGGTATTTGAAAGACCATATTAACAACTTTATTTCTCGACCACACATTGCCTATTTCTGATGTTATAATTAACAAAATTCTGAATTTTTAAATTTCAGTTCATAAAAGTAATCCTTAAAAACTTTTACTAATGCCCGTAATTTCAAGCAATAGATACCTACCGGTGCTTAGATACCTACCCGATTTTGTTCGTGTACACGGTAGGTATCTAAGCACCGGTAGGTATCTATTGCTTGAAATTACGGGCATAAGAACTTTTACTTCGAATAATTATTAAAAAAGGTTGGCACTCTTGGTAGTGATTTATCCGGGTTTGTGCAATCAAACACACATGAACAAAAAATATAAAATTTTATAATTATAAGAAACCCGTTTTTGAAAACCCGGTAGATACCCCACTTCAAAAATCTGAAAAAAAATCTAAAAAATCTTACAATACGTTACAAATATAAAAATATTCATACTCCCACATTGCCGACATGAATTAATGTTGTATATTTTTTTTTTTTTTTTTTTTTTAAAAGAGAAGCAACAGTCAGGAAATTCTTCCTATTAATTAATGTGTTGCTTTTTTTGGAATGGGGATAGTGGAGAGATGAAAGGTGGTGAAAGATGAAGGGCTTCAAACATGGCAACACTGTCATTGCGCGAGTAGATAAGTCTTAGAACAGTTATTGCTCGCCACCTGATGTAGAGTTGGCGAATTTATTGAAGCTTATTTAGCAACTATTTACATCAATGTTTGTCTAAATGATGCCATCTTTTAACGGAAGGCAAATGCCGAAATAATTCTATAAACGAAACGAAAAGTAACAAAATATGACATATTTGCAATAAGAAAGAGAAAACATTAAAACTACCTAAGATGTGTGTCCTTGTCTTTCGCTTTATGCTGTCTACCTGAACGTATATTTGTTTGCAATACGACCTCACTACATTATTAATCTCTATTAACATTTAGTTTACAAATACCACATTTAATCTTTATTAAATTCAAATATTTTAAATATTTTATTTTGTCTCTTATTGAATTAATAGACAATTACCTTTTACAAGCCGGCGACAACACAAAATTTAAGTTGTTTTAAACCGCAATTTTATTTTATGTCTGAAAAACAGATACAAAAAATATTCCATGGTTGAGTTTCTTATATGTCTTAGAAGAGTTGTATTTTTTTTTATAACTTTCCTCGTCTTTACTACATCGTGACATGCCGCGACATCTACTTTATTCTGCGTATTATTCTTGTTGTCGTGCACACTTTTAATATCCTTATTTTTTTTTTAGCAAAATAAATTAGTAAAACATTATAAAAATATTAGTAAAACATTAGTTCAAAACAGTTAAGTAATGAATAAGTATAACTAAAATTTTAGCTGAAAACATAGTTTTAGCAAAACATTTCCTTAAAAATAGCATACCTGATATGCAAGACGTTTTACTAACTTTTCTGCTAACTTATTTTTTTGAGTGTTTACACTTTAGCACTTTATTTGGAAGGAATATATCACCCTCATCGCCCCCCCCCCCCATGGATCCACGCCTGTTTAATTTTGATTTTGATTTTTCTTAATGCTGATGATGTTGGTGCGGGACTTTGAGTTTGTTGTGGTAGCATCTTGTTTTCATTAAGTGTCAAATGAATCCTTTTTTCGAAGGGTATATTGTG